>CM035774.1:23075635-24472302 GCA_020466155.1 Pachypeltis micranthus | reverse complement strand
GGATAAAATTTCAGCTCAAACTAAAACATCGAGCACAAAACATTGAGTGAAGTGGTTTGGAATATTAAGTAGAAGCGATTGGAAACTTGGGCTCTGTACCCACCATGGCCATTCATTTAAGGACCATACTGCTCGTAATTTCTCTTGTATTATGAATGCACAGGGAAAGCATTCAAATGGAATGCCCATGTGCTTACCAGTGCCCTCCTCAGTCCAGCCTCCATAAGCGACGCCATATCCAGGTTTATTGAGTATCCTCGTGGTTTGTCGCTCGTAAAGTCCGTGTACTGAAAAGTAATACCAACTATAACATTCTCAGCACTTGCTTCTGCATTTATCAGGCTGCCGGTAGACGGTTGGCATCTCATCATTCATCTTTGGATGTGTGGATGCCCCACCACCACCACTACTTCCTTTTTCGGCTTACTTGCCTCTAGCTACTGGTCGAGTTTACACGCACTTCTTGCACTTCATTCTCTTCGACAAATTACTATGTTGCAACGTCCACCTTGCCTGCTAACCTGTTCATTCAGCTGCACTATTGATCCTTCCTCTCGTCCTCTACACCGAAATCCCGCTTATTCCACGTCCTTCCGCTGCCTTTTTTGACACTTATTCCAAGTGCGCCGCGTCAGTGCTCTTCTGATCTTGTGACATTTTTGTTCAATTCCATTTTGCACCTTTCGTTGACCTATTTGAGTAACTAAGTGTATATAATTGCTTCCTCAAACGAAAGGAGAAACGGCGTTTTATAAATTTGAATCAACGGATTAACTGCGAATAATTTACAGACCTTTTTACTAAGCCTCAGAGGAGGAGCGTTATGTTTAGCCCGTTTCTCATTGTGGGCGACCAGGCACTCGAGAGCAAAAGCGTTAGTGTCAAAGCCCTCTTTTTTCTTGAAGCCATTCTTCTCTGCTGCAGGCTTTTTGTCGCTCACTCCATTTATCTGCAATGCGTAACTAACATATAGAACTAGTGACGTGCGAACATCCGTAGTTGACTTTTGACTTTTTTAAATGTATCTCCTTCACAAATTTTTGTTTCAATGTCGAATACGCTCAGAAAACAAATGCTTAAAAACGTACGGATGAAATTAATTTGCAAATGTGCGTACTGGCAACGTTACCTTAAGTTTTATATAGGAGGTGCCCATACGATTAGATCTTGAGGGTTTGATTTAATGCGATTCGAGCTGCTGCACAAATAAGTATAAGTATGAAGATAACTAAATGAGAAGAGTTGTGATTTATGTATCATTCCCTTCTGTTGGTTAAGGTGATTAAATAAAATTGGAGGGGACTGATAGTTTACATCACCGTACAGTGTAAAAATATCGTCGAATAAGCTATTTTGTGCGAGTGAAAAATCTTGTGAGAATAATGAGGGGAGATTTGGTGTACATGTACGAGGTGAACGTGGCACTTTAACGACCTGGCAAATAGTTTGTACTTATACGACTTATCTTGTATGATGGGAAATAAGAGAACAGTTCCGAAATTACGACATTTCTATCATGTTCTTGTTGTTTTGATATTTTACATTTTCAAATTACACGTTATATGTATAAGTCGGTGGGGATTGAACACCTACACTACTTATTCCTACTATTTCATTTAATATTATTGAGAACTTAATTAATGATGTACGATTGGATTCAGCTCAGCTATGAATATGGATGCTCGAAAAAATCCCTGAGAATACCTAGTAGAGTTATTTCGGATTCAAAAGGGTGGGGATTGAAGCCACCAACCCCTTCGTCGAGGAGCTTGACGGGAAGGGTTTACATGTTTATATTAGAGCTCTGTCGGGACTCGAGCATGTTGAGCAGTTTTACCGACGGAATCGAATGTTGGTCCAGAGGGGCGCGATCAGGGTCTGATGAGTTACTTAGTCGATGTATTATCAATTCGAACATACAAATACAGCCATAGTTTTCGTTTAAGAATTCCGTTATTTCAAGACTCCTTCATCATGGGCGATTTTTCGGGCTCAGAAGAAGGAGAAATTCAGGAACACCCAACTTATTCACCATCATGTACATACGCCTACTTTGTTTTCTTTCTTTTGAAAGGCAACTAGAATCGGTTGATAAATAAATTGGTTATAATAAAAATGGAACCCCCGACATGGCGATACAACATCCATGGCGTGTGTGTTAGGCGCACGAATGGGAGGGCTTGAGTTGAGAAATAAATGAACGTGGTGAGCATGAATGAGGACTGTATTGAACAGAATGGCGATATGAGGTTAAATGTGTATAAGCACGGACACTGGGGGGCTCCAAATGGTTATGAACTGGTTGTGCAATAAACTAGAGCAGAGCTGAGAGACTGTGAGTAGAGCTGTGATCCGAGAGTTAATAGAGGAATGTCTGTACTGCGCACTGGGAGACGAAAGAGTCGCGAGACTAGAGAGACAAATGAGTTGGGACAACTGACTGAGAACTCGTGAGAGCTGATACTTAACTTACTGATGGAAAGAGCTGAGTGTTGTGGAGAGGAATGCCAAATTGAGAGGTGGAAAAGGATATATTGGAAATCTGTTGTCACGCGGAAATAACTGAAGAGCTGGGCTTTCCACAGGTACAAACAAAAGGGTTGAGAGATCAGAAAGGCTTTTGGGGAAACAATAACTTTCCGTAGGGCCAGTCAGTACCGTTAGGTGCGGATGTTCAGGTGTAAAAAAACCCAGCTAATTCGGCCTGCCCCGAACAATACGCATATAGCGAATCACTCAGCGCCCGACACACTTGGCTAACACATTCTACACTCACAATACAACAAATAATTCTCCAGATCGTATTTTCCTCCGTTAGGAAGAAAAAGAACAAATTGTGACAGCTGCTTTCATGCATCAGCTTCAATGTGGACAATCAACTCAATCGTATCACATGGATGGGGTCGATATCTAGCCAGATATCGTCCAACCTCCGCAAATAGCAACCCTTCCACGTTGCAATTTCACCTTTGATCTGGGTTGCTTTTAATAAAGCAGGTCGTACCTCCCAAAATATCGGGGCTACCAAAGAAACAAAACCTCTACAAATATCCTATAATGCGTACTTTCAATTTTGGTTCAATAGTCAGTTTTAATAGAGATACCTAACCGCTCAAAATTCATAAAGCATAAATTTGAATTTCTCGAAAAAATTTAATTATTAATTTATTTCTTCGTGAAAGCAGCAAATTTCAGCAAAAGGGTTCAAATGAATTTTTTATTGCTACGTATGAAAAAAATGATTCGTTGTCTAGCAAGAAACGGGAGGCTAACGGGCTTCAGGGTAATTTTCCCAGATCTTTCAGAGCACTTCCTAGAAAAAACGTTTTCATTTTTATGTTGATGTTGGTTCCAGTGTGCTATTATGAGCCTCGGAAGCTCGACTGCTTTGGTATGAATCCTTTCTAGTTTCATTTCCCTTTTAATTACACATGTATATACATTCAAACTGGCGGAAATATAGAGAAACTAAAAGAAATAAAAAAGGAGCTTATAGGCATCTCAATAATAATCACTACGAACCATTTAAAGTCACATTGCGATTGCGATAGATCCATTTTCCACGAAAATACGCCATAACAATAAGAAAAAAAAATAGGAGCGGTTAAGAGTGGGGAGATATCATGCGTTTTGATTATTCAGGGGCAGTGTTGCAGCAAGTCAAACGCATACCGTGAGGGAGCGCTTTACATGCGCACCAATGTACATCGCACTACAAGAGAGTGAAGTTATCCAATGTGTATGCCGATAGTTTCTCCGCGTATTTTAATAAACGTTCAAGTAGCGCTTACATTTTGGAAGAGAAATGAAAAAAATCTGTTTCAATTATTAGATAATGTGAGGCTGGTAGCCGGCGTAACTGCCTGCAAAGTGCTTACAGTACCTTCTTTTTTGAAACGGAGCCTCCCATTAGTTTCACGAGAGCTATCTGTAGATATCAAGGAGCGATTTCCGGTGAGTTGCGAGCTAAAATCAAATCAAGAATGGCAACCTTCTGTAGGAGGCAACGACGACTGTCCGCACTCGTTCGACGACGAAAAAAGAGCGACTGACCAGGAAAGAGGACGTTATCGGAAGCCCTCCTATGTCTCATACTCGATAACGCAGCACGTGTTTGTAATGCGAATTTGAATCATATAAACTCACCTGTGTCAAAGGAGCGCCGTTTTGAGTTGGTTTCAATTTCTCTTTTTCATTTTCTCCTGCCAAAAAGGGATGCAAATGACATCTTAAAGAAAGCGATCGTGAATATAAAATCAAAAGAAATGGTAACAACTTATGGTGAACGATAATGAACTCCAGCTGACTACAGATTCAAATTTTCCACCTTCCTCATTCCTCGGATTCTACTTGCCTGCCCAAACATTTCCACGCCACGAGAAGGAAGTATGTGCTTCTAAAACGCACGATTTTTCCAAACGTCCTAGCGAACGCTCTTCATTCGCTCACTTAACGATCTGCCGTTTTAGTTTAAAGATGTATTACAAACTTCAGTAACCGACATATTGTTGCATTCAGAGCGTTTTGCGTACTTTTCACTCAACACAATACTCTAGCATAAATAATATTTAAATCAGATATCTCTGGAAATCACTAAAAGCTGAGAAAATTGATACTGAGATAGTTCTTAGTACTCGTAGACTGTTGGTTCGTTTGATCCAGCTATAGGCACAAAGAGAGAGAGCTAGCAATTTTCGCATGATTCAATCTCGATTTATCGGCGCCAAAACAAAACGTTGCACATTATTACACATTGGTTTATTATTCTCTCTCACACCGAAACCCATCCCATTCAATTCAGAGTCGAAAAATACCAGTAAACCATACGAGACATGACCTGACTACGACGGAACGATGAATACTTAATATTCCAGGTTAATTCAGGGAATTAGCTGACGGGTGGTTTTAATGAGGCTGGAGGGAGGGGGTACAAACGGTGAAATTACTTTCGCTGTAGTTATTATCCCGCGAGTTCTTTCAATTAGTAGACTTTGGCTCACTATAATTACTGTGATTTCACTGTTTTCAGTCAAGGCGCAGTCGTACACCTATGAGAATTTTTCCGTTTGACCCAGCATCTAAAAATACCTAGCACGATGTATTTGCGATAAATCTGCCAAAATTTCGTTTTTGTCAATATTTTAAACCATTTCTGGCCTATAACAACCACGGCCTGGACGGCGGGAGGACATTGCAGATTTTGAGTCCCGATGTGATGGAAAGTAAAGCGTCAAATTTTTAGGGGGGGGGGGGTGTAAAAAAAGTTTCCTGGCCGGAAAAATAGGTGTATTATTTAGAATGAATAATAAACCAAAATGGAGGGTGAGATGAAGAAATAGGTGGATAGGCTGAAAGGTAAAACAAGTGTGTGTAATTTTTTAAGGGGCTTCCTTTCTCCAAGTTCAGAAATGATTTTACACATGTTGGTTTGGCTGGCGATGAAAGAATATAAATATTTTTCATTCAGTGTTAAAGAATCCGGAATTTATTTAGTTGTCTCTTTTTGTCACAACCTTTGTTTAATGACCTCTAGATAGGTGATTTATGTTTTGTGGAAATGTTAATGAGGATAGTTCTGGAATCACAACGCGAAAAAAGTTAAATGTAGATTCAAATAATCGACAATCCCTAGGGTTCCAGACTATTGCGACGACTCTAATTATTTTGTGATCGTCATTGAACTAACATTGTGCAGGTAACTTACTGTGCTACCAACACGGTTTTTTTCAGCGCACTCATGCAAGAATAAAGACTGTTGACACACACATAGACAGGTAACCGTGAAAATCACGTTTTCTCCATAACGGTTCGGGTTAACGATTCCTTATAAATAACTAAATTTTTGGTCATGCCCAAGATTTCAAGAACTTTGATCCCTTTAACTCACTCCTATCGAAAGCTATCCAGTCTAATGTTACAAATAAACCAGAACTTGAAGATGTTGGAATCGTGAAATAATCGCGCGAACCAATTTTGGTATAACTATCTTTAGAACTTAAGCCCTAAAAAAATTGTTGAACGATTGATGTGCCTCCATTTTCTACGAAAAGTTGCATTTTTCGAGGCAACAAATATTTAATTTCTTTGTTCAACAAACAGAAATGACTCACATTTCCGACACACGTTCCGTTATCAACTGACTGCCGAGAGCTGCAGGAAAAGGCCGTCATCCGCTCAGACGACATAATCCCCAATTAGAAATAAACAAGATAGCGTCATTTCTCGAGTACTGTCAATGTCAAGGAGATGTTTAGTCACTAAAGCCAAAATGCCTATTTACCGCTCCTTCGAAAGCGACACGATGAGATAAAACGAATTAATCAGTGAAAACAGCCATTGGGGCGATCGATCCCACTTACCGATATTTATGATGCTGAGCGACTTCAGAAGTTCGGAGCTTATTTGTTGGGACCCCCTCGTTTGAGAAGTGATTTTTCTTTCTATTTTGTTGCCTCGGAAAGTTTGTACGGTTTCCTTAGTCAGCGTTTCGAATTGGGTTTCCTGAAACAATAAATTTCGCCGATTGCATTACATTTATTCCCAGTAAATTCAACGATACGCTGCACGAACTGGTACTGCGTGCGTGTTCTATAGCGCAATTTTCTAAAGAACGATTTGAGCGATTAAGCTGGATGGAGCATTTAAAAAAATACTCTTACAATCAATTTCCATCGCCGGAAAGAGATTGTGGGTGAGGGACCAAAATGTATCGCAAATTAGGGGGTTTCTCCTTTCCCGTAAATGGCGGCTGTAATATTTTGATTCAACTTTTATACATTATCTCTTACTGTAACTATGAGTTCGAACGGAGATATGAGCGAAGGCCCATCGAAATTCGTAGCAACTCACAACATTCTGCAACCCCCTTAAATTCAAATCTCGTACATGTTCGGACTCTGTATGTATTTTCGTTCACAGTATTCCTACGAAAACATTAGTGAGGAACAAAACGTAACTATTAGCTGAGAATGGCCCGTAAATCGTCAAAGCCGTGTTTGAGAACATCGGAAAAACCGTCGTTAACGTTCGACAAATCTTATTTTGCGAGTTGTCATGAACTAAATGTGACTATAGGCTGCTAGAAGACACTCAGATAGATCAAATACAGTTATGCGATTACTACGGAAATTTCGAAAACACGCTTTTTGACACATTTCGATTGGTACTTCCGTTCAACGAACTATCAGAGATATATTTATGGATAAAAATATATATAGGTATTGGCTTGTTGAAGATGTCTTTAAACATAAAAGTTCAGTACTGCTTATTAGAAGATAATTTGAAACTTCAATGAAAATCGTCAGCTTTTCGAGAAAAATGCGAAAATATCTGGTGCGTTGCAACACACAACTTTCGTTAGCTATACAACAATTCACTTTGTACATGGCTAATTCTATTTAATCAATTCATTTATCACTCAGTTAATTTGAACTTCGTCAAACAACGCTTTACGGCAGCAGGAAGCGGTAGCGCTTACAGTTCCAGATTTTACTGTGTTGCCCGTACTCATTGCAGGACCATTATTTAGCAATTGGTACACAGACAATTAATGAGGCTGTAAACACAAATTTTTTGAAGAAGGAGAGTAATTACTTTTGCAGAGTTATTGGATAAAAACGTTTAGAACTGGTAGTAAGCGAAACGGCAGTAGTTGAAATTCAGGAATTTCTGGAGTCACCCCCCATGTATCTCATGAGCGTTTTTAAACACTTCTCTTTAGGTATTGGATTGGACTACAATACCAATTTTTTTTAACATTCTACAAAAATTCCAGCGGAGTTTATAAGAAAAAAACTGCGCTAAAAACGCTTTTCATAGAAAATTTTGATAATTTATTGTGCTGCTCTCGTCATTTTACCACGAATGGGAATTTTATGGTATAGTTGCCTTATTGAGAGCTATCAATATAAAAAATTTGCGTTTTTCGGCCAGGAGGGTCTGAAATGTAAAGATCTGAAGAAAACTCAAAATTTTTTTTTCAGCCGAAAACATAACTTTCCTTTCTACTTCGTAGAGCCAAGGAAAGTAAAAAAGCGCTAACGACTTCGATCATGTTTGTGGTGTGCTTCATCTAACTAGTAGCCACGTTGTGTATTAAATAAATATTTCTGTACAAACACATTGAACGAAGATAAAGCCCCCGTATGTTGCAGAAATTGTGTGTTGCAACGCATCGGATATTTTAACGGTAATTTGAAGCCTTTTTATTAGTTTGAAGATAAATCTTTGGTCAAACCGAGAATGAAAGGCAAACGACGTCGCCTTTAAAAGAGGTATCTAAACCTGGAAATCATTGGAGAGAAGTGACGTCAGATATGTTCTTGAGCTATACTCTGATTAACTCTGAATTACACCTCACTAGCATACCAGAAAATCAGCGGAGTAGGGGTAAGCTCAAAGTACTGACGTTTCGATAGAATACGAGAAATCGATCAATAGAACAATAGTTTTCCACCGACTTTATACATTCTGCAGCTGTCAGGCTGAAACCCGCGAATGGCGACGTAATTTACTAGTCACCTGGGTAGACAATTACGACAGCTGCCTAGAGTCACGTCTGCGATGCAACTACACTTCAAAAGAGGGCACCGAATTGAAAAATAGCCCGGCGATTAGGTCGCTTTTATGAGCGAAAATCACTCGCGAACGATCTTATTCCTTTGGGTCCTTTGTGATTTGAAGTGAAATTCCGTCGTCCGATCGCCGCGTTATTCGCTCCTCTTAGATGATCACGTTTTTGCACCGAAGAGTCGGCAATAAAAGGCGGTATTACTCGACTGTCGAGATACTTTACGACAAGGACGCGAGTGTTAGTCCGCGTGGCAGTGACTCGCCCTCCGAAGTTCGAGTTAACAATTATTGCCGAATGCGGGTAATTATGAGTAATTACAGGGGATGTAGAACACTTCCTCGGCGTCTGTAAAACTCGCTTGGGATTATGTCATGGAAATGAAAGGATTCGGTGATGCATTCAGGTCGGATATGCATGCAGTTATTTCTTTTCACTTTCCCAGGTTTCGTAGTATCGTCGGCATAACTTCGACATCCCTTCGTGTCGTAACGTTTTAAAAGCGCTTCAGCCCCAAAAATGGTGCATCTAAGAGAGTTATTAAACACAGATTGAAGGAAAGTGTTCCATAGAACGTAAAGCTACGCAATCGTGTCAAAAATGTTAGTGCAGATTTTCAAGTGACTGTTAGTATCAACTTATTCCTACATTATGGAGGTTAGACCAGAAAGAGACGACTGATAGGTCAAATTTTCAAGGCTTTATTTCCCCATCTACAGGACAAACTACAACATACCCATCAGAAAACTAAATAAACATACTAAATTGGGTGGGAAGGTTTTTATTGAAAAATCTACTACGATAGAAAGCTACTGAGGTAGTGTGCACAGACTGATGTGTTCCTCGTTTCGTGTTGTACTTGCTTGTAAACCGCTAAAATCATTTACGGCAACGGTATTTTGATGACTTTGCAAATTGATCATTTTATTATATCAATAACTTATAGGGCAAAACTTTCCAAAACTGTCAAAATTCGTAGTAAGGTCGAATACGTAAGGGACAATTAATACACATCATATTCTCTGATTTTACCAGGCAAAGCGTCATCCTCTTCTTGTCGAGAGAAGAATACTTCATGATATGAGTTGTGCATCTTTATAATTTCATCCGTTCATTTTGTTCCACAATTAGTTTAATTAATTTCTTTTGTTAATGCCGAATATGAACGTTTCTTGTCAAACTAATGTCGATAAATATGTTTTGATTCCATACATCACATGATGTTATTACCAATTCCCTGTCCTTACTGCAGAACACACAACCGCTTAAAGCACAAATTGAATCATGTGTTGCTATGTGAGTGCAAATAAAAAACTGGGATTACATTTTTTTTAAACTTGGGGAAAATTCCGAGATTAGTTGCCCTTTAAGGAAGATGAAGTTCCATTAATTCGCACCATTTTTCGATTTGACACTTGTTTCACAGGTCTACGGGACAATAATCGATAATAATGAAGAGTCTGGTTCATTTCATGTTTGGTTTGTAATGTTTAAGAGGAGTTAGGGACAAAGACCTACAGAAAACAAGGATTTTTTTCTCTAAAACGACTAACGACTTCGAATTGTCTTCAATTAATCAATAAACTTTTTCTCTCCACGGTCACGGGGATATCAACAAAAGTGCTAACCGCTAAAAACCGTGGTTTGTTCTTCACAACTATTTTGTGTGACTATCCGCTGAACGGAGATATCTGCGAAGAACAACGCATCTGAACATGAGATTTGTCGAACAGCAAATTATCTTTTTTGTCATTTTCTCAAAAACAGACCTAACGATTTTGATCAAACTTATGGAGCGTATCATCTGTCTATTTTTTACTCCATACATCTTTCCGTAGAAATGTGTTGAGCGCTCGTATACATAGCAGATCGTAGACAAAGTCTTGAGAGGATGGGCGGGGCGGGGGGGGGAGAGTTGTGCGATATTGGTCTCGAAAAGTAACTCTTTCGCCTTATTTCAAACCATTCTCAGAAAATTCAAGTGGTGCAACATCTTACAGCTACTCATTTATACAAAAATGAACAATGTTGATCCACCAAACTTCGATCAGGTAAATACCATATGAAGTGAATCATCACTCTAGATCGCTAGTGCGAAAATAGACACCTAAGCAGCAGACCTTGAATTACACTGCAGCATCTACGAATTGGGGTAAAATAAATGAACCCATTTAGATAATGAGAATGGCTTATTCGAGTCACGTTTCGTTCCAGAGCTCTCAATTAGTCACGAAACGGATGGTCGGTCCAATTGTCCGCACCAGGCTATTCCACTATTCTGCTTTTGACTTCTCCGTTAGAATTGTTTGGGAAATACAAAGCGCAGCCCAAGTCAAAATTGTAAACCCTGACCACTGACATAAAGCTCATTTGTCTTCATTAAGACAGACCGAAGCTCCAGACAAGTTTACGTGTCTTCAGTTAAACCACCAAAACACGATTTTCGTTTTTTCTGTATGAAATTTAATTTTATCAACTGAACTGAGCTTTGACGATTTAAGCGGATATCTCACAATTAGAACTCGTGTAAAAAGCTTTCTTGCAAAAACCATGTTTAGTAAGTTGGAAACCAAGTAAAATGTTGCCTTTTTGAACCCCAATTCAGAGTTGTCGATAACAAATTAGATAAAAGAGCGCTTGTTATAATAGGCTCATCTTAACCAGAGCACGAAACGCATACTACAAAAAGTAACTAGTTTCACAACATTTGGCGAAGTTTTCAATATCTGGGCAATTTCGACATCAAACCACTAGGAGAATTACTTATTCAAGAAGATTACGACTTTTCCGAGGTTATACAGTTTCCTTCTAGGAGAAGCTAAAAACCCCCACCTCCTCAAACAACGTCAATGGTCCAAAAAGGCACAGTAATGAAGAAGGAGGATTATTATGGTTTGACAAACCATAAGAATAATTATGGTTGGACAAAGTCAATCAAAATTTTTTCAAACCACAGTATCAACTACCCACTGTAGGCCGATTCTCTCGTACCTATAATATTGACTGTAAGATTGGCGCAGACCATGCACCAAGATTTGATGTTCTGTATTACTGCAACAAATTGAAAACTAAATCCGAAGATACCTCCACTTTCCATTTTTCTCTGCTGATTAAATTTTTTTTAAAAATATGCTGCGTCGAATTTCACGAAAGAAAAAACATGTAAACAAGGAGAGTTGTTCACATTCAGATAATAGTCCGACCTGTAGTAATGAAAAGAACGTTCTAAGCCCCGTGTGACCGCTTTTTTTAAAACCTCTCAGGTTCTTAAAAAATGTTGAAGCGTAAAATATCACGTGCGGCCTGTCACAAAATTCCAAGCCTAGAGATCAGAGATTGTTGTTAACCCTACTAATCTAATCTGTTTTACTCTGTCCATTTGAAGGATGTCGAGCTCCAATGACCCAAAATCGTCTTTTGGGCTCGCAAGGGGTGGTGTGGAAATTGAAAGAGAAATAAACAACAAAAAATCCAGTCGATGACATAAATTTTCTTTAAGCGTAACGACACAACAACACAAAATTAGGGGTAGTTTTTAACAACAAAAAAACATCACGTATTATTTCGGTGAAATTTGAACGGCGTACACGTTTGCCAAAGTAACATAAATGCTACTTCGCTCTACTCGTCACAACGTCGGTCCCGCGGGAACTTCGTTGGTCCCTGAGCGACGTTTCTGTCTTGACTCCAAAAAGGGATAGGCTCAGGAGCAATATTCCGATAACCCCCGTCTTATTAATTAGACTTCTAATCGTCACATTGATCGAAAAATGTTTCCCCGAAAGTTTTCAAAATTAATTTCCAAATACTCATTAAAGTTATTTCAGCAAGTAACACGTCAATCAGCTTGAGCATGATTCAAATCATCCGAGCAATTTTGGTTAATTCAATAAGCTAAAGAATGTGTACGAACCAAAATTTTAGTTTCGCTGAGTACGAACACAAAAAATAATTTGAACAGTTGTGACGTCCCGTCGTTATTCAATACCAATTCGCTCGTCAGAATCTTCAGTTTATGTTGTTGAACTGAATTCAAAATTTTAAAACGGGTTTCGCGTATTGAAATCGGGTTTCCATGAATCAATTTGCGTGACTCCAACATCAGAAGCATGCGCCCTTATCGAATCAACTCAAATTGCCAACGTTAAGGTATCTTTTTTTCTTGGCACAATAAATGGTAGATTAAGAAAAGTTTGCACTGAAGCGGATGGGTTTAAAAACCGACCGTTCTCCCTTCGACAAAAACACAAAAAATGCGTTTTGTGTCCTGAACGACTCAAGATTTTGATTAATTTTACAAAATAAAAAATCCTCCGATTCTTCCTTTGATTGATGAATTGATTGAAGAAAGACAAAATTTTTGAACTTACTTGGCCAATTTTGGCCGAAGCGAAAGTCCTCTGTTCCTTCTTCCGTATCATGACGACGCGAGAGTTGCCGCCCGGCGTGAAGTCGTGAGCGTGAAGTGAGGGGCGATAGCGGGTCAGGTCCATCCCGATATTGCAGCTCAAAGGAGAGGGAGGCGTCCTTGAAAACAGAGAAAAGAAGAGAAAATTGTAGCAAATAATGCGTTCGAGTTGATACGAAGGGCATCACAAAGAAAAATATGTTGGCCCGTTACACGTCCCTCGGGTATTCCGCGAAAAAAGGTGACGCTCAATGTCCGAATTGGATATGAGTGTATGTGATAAAATGGCGTAAGCCGAACGATAAAAAGATTAAGGTCCCAAGAAAACTCTCTTTGCATTCACGACACTCCCAGTTCGTTTCGAGTGTCCGTTAATTTAAGTGTTTACTAAATTTGCGATACCAAGAAATGAAAAAACAAACGCCATATAAAAAGCTCCCGCAGCGATGAGCAAACCTCCATGGACTATTGCGAAACCAACCTAAACCACAATCTGAATTCACCAATGTGAGCTTAATCGAAACAAAATTGGCGACGATTCCATGGAAATTTTATTAAAAACACTTCAAGCACACAAAACTCCAACGACAGGTTATCCATAGATTTCACAGTAGCTCCTGGCACTCCGCAACAACATGGAAGTGGGTCGCAGAGTGCATCAAGTTCTACGAGGAAAATGCAGCGATAACAACTCCCATTTTGGTTCTGAATTGCATGAACAGTATCATTATTATCGTGCAAAGTTTAAGCTGCAGGTCACATTCCATTTTGGACAGAAGGAAGACACCGTCAAATTGATCATCAACATCAAATTTGAAATACTGATTATTGAAACTACGATAGAAATAACTATTTTTCTCTCCACTTTCGATAAAAAGTCGAAAATGTAAATGAAGCTCGAGAACATCGATTTTTAAATTACAATGGCCAACTGATACTTGAGTCTAAAGAACTAATCATCTAGTCGAAAGTCATGAATTGAGAAAAGAGGCCTCGTGACGGTCTTCTTGTTTCTTTCCTCCGCCCTGAGACGTTGGGAAGAAAAGTTACGAGTATTGTAACCGCATCAAAAGAAAAAATGCGGTTTCTTCGGATCTTTACGTTTTGAGGGCTACTGAGCCCGAAAAAACCTAATTTTCCCGCGTGGTGAGTGTGTCTGTGTATACCCTTCTTTCCTTCCCGGTCCCAATCCCATGAGCCGGTGTAGGGTAGTCTGGGCGCCCTCCCCATTTCCTTCATTTTGTTTATTTAGGTGTACATAAATAATATATTTATTAACAAATGTCCCTCTGACAGTCCACTGAACAGATATAAAATCAAAAAATAATGTTTTTTCATTAGCTGGATTTCATCAATCTTACAGAGAGTCTTGTAGCAACCTATAACCACATTTTTTCTCCGTAATTATCTCCGTAAGCCACGATAGCTCGGAAAATATATTTGCCGAATATTAATTTACCGTTTTTAGAATTTTCTCAAATACGGCTCAAACGATTTCGATCAAACTTACGGTGGAGTCTCAACTAACCCGTCCCTACTTTTTGTTTTCTAAAATGTTGACGAAAGATACAGCGTCCGTATATGTGGCAGATTATCGAATTGACGGGGTTTGTGGAAAGTTGTGTGTTGCTACGCTCCAGATATTTTGAAATCATTTCAAAATATTTTTTTTTTAGAAATTTTTTTAGTCACTTTCAAATATTTACGTAAAAACAGAATACATTTTTTGTGTTACCTTCGAACACTCGCTTGAAAAATGAAAAAAAGTCATTTTTTGTATAAATAGTTTCGGAAAGAGTAACATTAAATTTTCGTTCGAGGGAGTAGGCGAGAGGAGCGCCATCAAATAACAAAAATCTCACTACAACCCAATTTATTGGTAGTTTTTCCAAAACAATACGCTGACAGTGAATGCCGAACAAAATAAATGTTGAATAAATGAGAGTTCAGAGAAGATCGAAGCGACCCAATAAATTCCGGAGTGCGCCTTGTCTTTTAGTTTCATTGCGTTTTTCGTATAACCCCAAAACCAAATTCTTGTTGGTAATTCATAACTAGAGTTAACCCAATAAATATCGAAACTCTCTACAATTTTTGTCAGTTTCTTAGTAAAATTGCTCGACTACACGGGATTATTAATCAGGGGTCTCATCTACGTTCACGTCGAAGCCTCCATGAATCCAGTAAACTGAGTAAACTGTGGGTGCGGTTTGTGAGAACATTCTAAGCTTGAGTTGAGTGAAATAGACTGACTAGTCCAATCCACACAGGCATTAAGCAATTAGAAGAATGGCCAAGGCAGGAATAATCTTCAAAAGTAAGCGAAGACGAACGAAAGAGGGGGCCACCTGATTCGCCAAAAATTGTTTTCTCATACTTATGGTTTTTTTTATTTAATCCGGGTGAATAAACTAAGCATTGTTATTATTCCGCCTTATCCCTCCTCATTATTTCTTGAAAATTTCCAGCTTTTGAGGGCGAAAGCTCTGCATGCTGCATTTTATTCATAAGAGATTCAAATGTGATAAAGGTCGTGTGCAGTGGAGTTGATGACTAATGGCAAGTGAATTTTCATGGAGATAACTGAGGAAAATTGACTACAGGAGAAGCCGCCCTGCTTGGGACTTGTATTTAAGATGTAGAAACACAAGAAATCAGAGTAAGAGCACGACGTTAGTACTTGTAGAACTGGCTAGGTAGCGAACCTATTGTTAGCATGTTATGGAAACCTGCCGTTTCGTTTCATTGTCTTCAGTAAGGACGCCACATCAATGTGTACCTTCTACTATACTTATCTTTAAATCACTGTACTTTAACTATATTTTTCGTGCCCTATCAGTACCACTCTCCTGTCATCTCTACTACTCTCTTGTTATCTGTCATTTGTTTTACATCTTAAATTTATCTTGTCACAGTTTTGTATATATTAGCAAGGAGGTACCTCAGTGCACATACGTTTCTCCAGTTCAATACCGTCTCTTAAGCTCCTTCCTAGCTTGTTATCTCAGACCCATCGCACCGTGGTCTACTCTCCTCACCACAAATTACTGCTGCCTAAGCTAATGCCTCTCGTTTCAGAATCCTACGACTACCAGTACCCAATCGCTTCTTATCATGCAACCACCATCTCCAGCCCCAACATCTTCCACATGATGATCTCGTGAGGGCATTATCTTTCTACACTGGGGGAATGTGTGGTCTCAAAGAAACGTACCTACACAGGGCACTCATTTCCCATCACTGACCACCAGCCAACTGCCGTGTTACCAGAGAAAACAAGCGTAAACTCGTCATTCAGTAAATTCATGCTCTCTCGTCGTTCTCGACGACTGTTCTCTTTTTCTCTCTTTGCCCACGCTTTTTCTCCGTTCTCTTTTTACTACGTTCGTTCAGTCTTTTTCTATCAAAGTTTTAATAAACACATTCATTCATCGATAGTTTACGTAGTCCGTTTAAATCCCACAGTAATTACATGGAATCTTTGGTTTCATAGATGACGTTACAGGCACGATTGGACCCTGCTGAATGGAATGAGATGAAGGGCTTCACCCAAAAAGTTCACCAACCGCTAAGTCGAAGGTGAAGCATAGGCGGAGGGATATGGCAGAATGGCCACAGGGTCAGTTCTTCCGATCTTCTTCAGACCGTACTGGATCATATCTCTATTATTAAAGAAAGTAGCCTTAAAACGTAAAACGATAACAGCATTCTCTCAAGATTCGCTGGAAAAGCAACTCCACGCGTTCAGATGACAAAAAAAACAAGACCTAAACAATCTATTGACTGTTCGTGTGACAAACAAGACAGCTGTACTCAACTTGGTAGTTATTTTCTTATTAACAAATCTTAAACTTGAGAAACTCAGTAAGCCTAGCTTTAGCACCTCACACTTCACCCAAGTAGTGTCGGAAGTAGCACGATTGAAAATCTCTTCAAAACTCTCCTTCTCTTCAAAGCAGCAAAGCGATCCAAAAGACACGTGATCTTTCGTGATCCAAATTGCTAATTTGTTCGTCGGTCTTGTCGAAGATAATGCACGAGCCGAAGGCTACAATTATTAACAGGAACCAATTTTCTCGAGGAACCAGAGCAGAACGTAGTGTCGTCTAATAACTGCCTCGCCCTACGCGGGGCCGACGGCGAAGGACGATAAAAAAAAAGTGGCAACATCCTAAGAAGAATTGTTTTTACGAGTTGATAAGTGATAAGTGCATTGCTTGTGTCACTAAACCCTCTTACTTCTTACCGACAACAGAAATGGCAACGAACGCTCAACTTCGAAAGTCAACGTTGGAGAAATTAACAAGATTCATTGACTATGTTCTGATCATTCGTTTGGACTCATTGACTATGAAACGTACACTCTCCTGACTGAATGAAGAGTCAAACCGAAAGATTGTTACCCTAAAAGTTGATTAGGAATCGAAAGAAAAAATCATTTTTGAGAAGTTTACCTTCAACTGCATACGAAAAAACGTCACTCAATTAATCATTCATTGCTTTCCCGATGATTTCTCTTGCTTGATACGCAAAATTAGTTGACTAGAAGTTTTCCTCAATATTCGCCGACGAACATATGAAAAGTCGACAATTTTAGCCAATTTGTACCGACCAAACATGAGTGGGATTAAACTAATTTCTTAAATGAAACCCACAACTAGTTAATAATGTTGAATTACTTTGCCAGTTTTGGTGATCAGACAGTCATATTCTCGAGTATCTCATGTAGACCACTTTGTCTGCGCACATTTTTCTGATTTATATGCTTTGCCCGGTTGGACTAATGAAAAACTATACCAATTTCTTGCCACAACGAATAACAGTATCATTTAAACCCCGTGCCGTTTTACTCGATTAATTTGAGCATCACATGTGTTGAAAATACCTGCAAATTGGTGAAAGACGATGCTGTGTTTTGGGTTGAGGAAAATGTGAGAACTCTTTTTACATCATTTCACGTTCACACATACGAAAAACGATTCATAGCTTGATGTTTTAATGTGCGGGGGTTGGGCATTCAAGATGAAGGTGAGAATTCGTGTGTTACGACGTCATTGATTCGATGAAGTAGGACTTGCTCCGTTGATAACTAACATTGGACTTTTTTGGTGGCTCTTATCTTTCAACGTGTGATGATTTAACATGTTCGTTTAACTCTCCCAATAGGGATGTGGAAACATCGTGCAGCGAAAGGACCATTCAATGGACGTCATTTGATCACATTACGTAACCTTTGGTTGGGCCGTTTTCCCCTACAAATTCAATTGTCAAAATCTGTCTCTAACGCTCTGAAAACGCTAGGCCAGTATCAGGTTTCTAGTCTTGGAGTACATCTTGTTACAACAATCAAGGATCTTATCAAAATTCCGAAAACCAACCTCGTCGAACAGGTTACTAACGAGCATCGGCTCTCCGTAATTCGTGAGTAATTTCCCAGCGCTAAATTACTGTTTACTCACCGCTTCGAACTCAGATTCAGGGTTTCGGGTGTCTTATTAGTCGCCTCATTATGCGGAAATGATGAATTGACGAGAGAAGGCGAATTAGTGTAATTTATCATTCGAATCGTTATGAAGCTCTGAATAAGTCAAAGGCAATATTACTATCTAATAAAATCCACAGTGTCCACAGAAAAAAGCGGAAACACTCATCTGCCGGCCACTAACGTACCACCATAGCTATGCCTCCAAATCCACGAAAACTAAAGTTAAGCGTGAAAATTATTGTTTGGAGTGGGGAAGAGTCGCACTTGGCTGTTCAGAACAGGAGAGAGATCTCGGATATACAGGAGTTGAGTACGCGGTCTTGATTATTATTGCACAAGAATTAACTTGAAGCGACCAGATGATATGTCGAAACGAGGACATTAGACACATGCCACTCAACTGAGGGTATCGTCTCCAAAATGAGCGCAAATTGATGGCTGTGGAATGACACGAGGGTTCACATCAAGACGAGCAGGAAGGAAGTACCGTCCGGAATGATAAACTGGGCGATCGGAAATTCACACATTACTATTAAGGGCAGAAGAAGAATTACAATCATTTTCAACGCCTGACGTATAAATGAGTTGAGCGACCGTTACCAAGAACGTCGAAAGCCCCACAGCGGTTTTAAGCAGACATGACAAACGCGATCTCCTTGCAGCCCTCAGTAAGCACACTCGTTCTGCCCAAAAAAAAAAAACTATAATTGTGGGAAATCTAGGGAAAACTGCAGTTCAGATAATTTAAACCGGATGCGTGTAACTGAGACAAAAGCCGGAGGAGAACGTAATTTACGCATGTCCTGATTATTTTTGTAGTTTAAATATCTGGTACGACACGTCGCTCTAGTTTCAGCCCAACGTGCGTTCAGCAATTTACATCACTTTACCAACTACTCCAATTTGTTTGTCACTCAGTTCATACGAACTCGTTACAACAACAATTTATTGTTACCCCTACTTGTGTGACGACCATTATTGAGTAACCACGGTAAAGGCCATTCTTCAAAGTGCAAACCTGATCCTATTTAATATTCTGGAATTTTAGCGGGGAAATACTGAACAAAGTTAGCACAAGAGGGGACAGTAGCTAGAATTCGCGAATTTTTCAGGTTGCTCCTAAGTATTTTATAACCTTTATTAAACTTGTTTCGTTTAGATAGTGCATTGGCCAATCAACCTGTTTTTTTGAAATTATTATCATACGAATTTGATTGATTAGGAAAACATTCACAGAAACCGATTTTTGTTGATCCTCTCGATAATTTACAATGTCAACATTTTCTGACGGATAAAAATTGTATAGCACCGTACAGAACTGTCTGTAAACAACTGAAAATCAAAATTGTTGAAGTAGATTTTCAGAAAAAAAAATTAGTGTTTTGATCACTTTTAACTACACTTAGTTGTGGATTGATCTACGAGATCAAGCCCTTTGGCTGGCGTGGAATGATAACTGCAGGTTACATCTTACCTTTGAGGGGATTTGGTAAGGTAGTTTCCCTCAATCGCGAAAACAGACACGCACACACTTTTATTACTTTCCTTGGCTCTACAATGTAGAAAGGAAAGTTATGTAATTGGCTGAAAAAAAAAATTTTTAGTTCTCTTCAGATCTTTACGTTTCAGACCCTCCTGAGTTCGAAAAACACTATTTGGGAAAATGGTCTGTTGGTGCGTGTGTATGTGTCTGTGAACGATTTTTAGAGAAACCCACCGTACCAAATCAGCTCAAACTTGATATCTCGCCCGCAGGTTACCATGGGACGCCAAAATAAAGGTATGAACAAAATCCACCGAAATTTAACTATAGTTATCATAGTGATCAAAACACCAAATATATTTTTTCTCAAAAACGGCTCTAACGATTTTGATTAAATTTTTTATATTGATAGCTCTCAATATGGCGACTATACTGTAAAATTCTCATTTGTGGGAAAATGACGAGAGCAGCACAATAAATTACCACAATTTTCGACGAATTCGATTTTAGTGCGGTTTTTAGATAAAACTACCGTACCAAATCAGCTGAAACTTGGTGTCTAGCCTACGGCTTACCTAGGACGCAAAAATAAGGGTATGGGCAAAATCCACCGAAAGTTAACTATAGTTATGATAGCGATCAAAACAACAAATTTTTTTTCTTAAAAACGGCTGTAACGATTTTGATTAAATGTTTTACATTTATAGCTCTCAATATGGCAATTATACCATAAAATTCCCATTTGTGGGAAAATGACGAGAGCAGCACAATAAATTATCAACATATTCGACGAAAATTGATTTTAGCGCAATTTTTGTTGTTATAAACTCCGCAGAAATTTCCTAGAATGTTAAAAAAAAAGTTTTAGTAGTCCAATCCAATACCAATAGTGTGAGCGGGGTCACTCCAGAAATTCCGGATTTCAACTACCGCCGTTTCGCTTACAACCAGTTCTTAACGTGTTTTACCCAATAACCCTGAAAGTGATTACTATCCTCTTCAAAAAAATCGTGTCTCCAGTCTCATTAATTATCTGTGTACCAATTGCGCAATAATGGTCCGGGAATGAGTGCAAGTAGCACAATAAATACCGGAACTGTAAGCGCTACTGCTTCCTGGTGCCGTGAAGTGTTGTTTGACCAAGTTCAAATGAACTGAGTAAGTAGAAAAAGCCATGTACACAAGTGAAATGACGTAGAGCTAAGGTAAGTTGTGTGTTGCAACGCACCAGATTTTTTTTTTGTACAATTTTCTTTCAAACCTACTGGTGACATTAATTGTTCTCAATTTCACAACTTGGGGCAGCGCTTGGCAATCGTAAACCCTTTTCCAACTTCCTTTTTTTATGTGCTAGAAAGTCGATGTTCATTTGTCTGCAATTGACTGACACGAAGTTTTTTGAAACCGAAAAGAGCCGATAGGACAGAGATCCACAGTTTTCATTTGAAAACATTCAAAGTGGCGTCACGGCACAGATCGGCCGGGCGGGTGTGACAACAAGGCCTTATTATCCTATTAAAACCGTTTAGCTCCCAGTCCTTGACACATTTGCCGATGTTGGTTGTCGGGATCACAGTTCCAGCGGAAAACTATGCTTTTATCGAGTTTGATGGGAGTTTAATGTTAGAAATAATGAGGAGACATTATGCATACATTCGGTAAGGGTCAGTTGTTTCCATTTTGTTCAATGGGAGTCTGAGGATGTTACGAGGGAGAGTAGAAAGTTGTACAAAGAGAAAATAAGAACTGGGAATATACGAAAATACGAAAAAAGGAAAAATTGAAGAGAGGTAGCAAGAGAGAGCGCGATGAGGGTGTAATATAATATAGAACATTTTTGTCTTGTTTCTTACCTCTGATACACCAACACTTCACACCTTATCAAGTCAGACGACCATGAAACTCATTATTTAGATAAGAACAGTTTATCCTTCATGATTTGTGTGCTCAGGGAAGGACAGTTATTAGGAGCAGTACACAGTAATCTGAGTGTGTTGTCTCCGAAATTAGCGCGAATTGGGCACAGTGCCTTTGAGATTATGAATTTATTGAATAACTGGCGCGACGCACCACACAACGTTCCTCAGCCCGACGAACATCCAGCGATTTTCGTGGATCTAACAACTAACCAAATCTATTATTCCGTTCATTTCACACGAACTTGATAAAAAATTACGTGACACGTAGAAAGTAATAGGGGAATCTACTTGGGGTACGGCTACTTGTGCCACAAATTTCATTGAAAACCCACAGTATAGGTTGATGGGACGGTCAAGTTGGCTTTTCTGGTAACGTTTGTGTCCACAGTTGTGGAATTATGGGGGAAGAATTGCGAAAAAGTTAGCCGACAAAACAACGTTAAGTTTTGCATTTTCTAGTGACTATCTAATGAGCACTGCAATACTTTCATCTTATACTAGCTTATTGGACCCACACCCTAATATTAAGAACGCTAGTATCTTATGAGCGAGGTTTATAAGGAGAAAACAACACACAATGTTTGATAATTTATTGTGCTGCTCTCATCAGTCCAAAGATGACAATTTTACAGTACTGTTGTATCATTTGTAACTACCTATACAACAAATTTCATCAAACCCTTAAAGCTATTATTAAGAAAGACGAGATTTGGCGTTTTGATCACTGTGATTACTATAGTTAGTTTTGAATCGATTTTGCCCATATTTTGGAGTCTCGTGGTAAGTATCAAGTACGAGCCGATTCAGTACAGCTGTGTTCTCTGAAAGCTCACCACCGTAAATGGCACGGTGCCACCCAAAATGAAATAATAATTAATTAAATAAGGACAGCGCACAGACTAATCTACGCCGGATCTAGAAATGGAAGAACTGGCAGGGGGAACGAAGAAGTATGAGGGTGTTCCACGATAGAACGACCACCAATTTAGATACGACCTGAGCTACATGCGCGGATACCTGGAAGAACGCATCTCCTGAGAACCACACGCCACGCTAAGTCACAGTCCCTGATATTACATGCCTCCACTCCACAATCTTCTGAAACCGCCATACGGAAGATCCATTTTGTCATGGCTTGCCAAGTGAGCGCAAGATCCTGGCCACTACCTGAACATCCAGAAATGTAGACTGGTCTGTTCCAACAGCGACATCAGGCCTCAGTACTTATCCAAACACCACCTGGTAGTGTCGCTCTTCCTCCATTTCCCAGCCCTCGGATGACAACACACCTTGCTTGGCACAACACAGACGGACCAGTTCTTTAATTAAATGGATATTACTACCAGCACAGCGTGGAGGGACGTCACTGGTTAGAAGGCGGTCTAATATCACGCGGTCGTATTGTATCCTCGCTAAAAATATCGCCGCAGAGGTGCGTATCAACATGTGGCAAGAGCCTCCCCGACAAAATCAAATGAAAGCGCATCATTATTTGAAGAGCTACGCTCCATTCAAGAAGCGAACCTCACTCCAACAGGTAGACTGGAGCAACGGACCCGCAATGCATTAGAGATGAGCGGGAGCTGCAGATACCTTACTGGCAAAACGCCGCAAATTGCCGGGAGAATGACTCCATAGAATCGAATGAGAAACCGTGAAAAAATAAGTTGCGAGAATATCGAAGGAAACGGTCTTTTAATTATTACCGGATTACGACCTCACTGAAAACATCATGATTTCAGCGAACATTTCCGTCCTTTTTGGTGTGGAGAGGAACCCATATTCACTGCTAGAGCTCCATTTGTATGCTAATGCAAACCACCACAGGAGGTGGGACAAACAAACGAGGTAAGTTGGGAAAGCAGATTTTCCATGAGAGCCTTGAATCAACCCACAAAAAATTACTGTTTTTAAAACATGCACTGCACAATGACCCAATCAACTATGTCATGAAATATCAACTCGTTGTGCGCCATAAAATCATTCGTCGCTTGAACTGCCTGGGTATTCTCTCCCGATACGAACGACATTCACAAGATTATTCCTCTTCTTTACTTTCCTAGGCCCTACACAGTAGGAAGAAAAGGCGTGTGTAACGGGCCGAAAATGTCTAATTTTATTAGGAGAAAACTAGACAAAAGCTTCCGAGCTCGAAAAACATCAGTTTAGACAAACGCATTTGACTGACCGACAGGTTTATTTATCTATTTATACATTTTAGGGCTTAAGCGGCCCACTCTTACAAATATACGTGTTACGGGGGGGGGGGGGTTAATACTAGGTAAATCAGGAAGTAGTACGATAGAAGCCGAATACAATTGGAACAGAGTTTTATTCTCAATTACAATCGGAGAAGTTTCACCACCACAGACAGGGAACTGAGTGGGAGCGAACGGGAGTGCGGGTGACACGGCGACGAGGGAACTGGCTCAGTTACAACTGACGGCAGCGAAGTCTCGAGCGAATCGAGGCATTTCAGGTGCCCAGTTAGCATAAATGCCCCGAACGAGCCTCCGCTGAATCGAAGGGTTTGATTCGTCCCGTTAGATACGCATAATGTGAAAAACAAAATTCTGCAAGTATCTCACAATTTAAATAAATGTCATCTTTCAAATTTTCATTAAATATTTAAACATTAAGTTATCAAAACGTGAACAAAAGAAACAATTTCCGTTACTAAATCTCTGGTGCTACTGGTACGAGAAGACGTAGAAGACGCTCAGCATATGGAATTTTGATGCCAAGTATTTTGATCTCTTTGTTTTTAGTAATTTATAGGAAAGTGAGGCTATATTCAATAGGCGTCGCTGCTTTATTCTCAACCAACCTAGTTGTCTAAAAAATGGAGTGACATGTTCATCATACCTTAGGTCATAAATGAAACGTATTGCTGGATGTAAGGCTCTTTGCAGGTCATCATTATTTTTCTCTAGCATATCAGTATATAAACAGGAACAACCACCATGGTTTCATTCACCAAACGAATAAATCTAGAAATAGTATCATGCACCATGCAGGGAGCAAGGCTCCATATAAATAGGGAGGTACAGCTCTGTGGGCATGCAGGAGGTTGTGCAGCAAATCATGAGGCATAAGTCCGAAAATGATAGACTGGCTCTAAAGGGGACCACGCGTCACTTATGCCTCCACAGTGTGGTGAAAGACAACATGCCAGCTTAGCAGCTCAGGGGAAACTCCCTAGTTATTACAGGGGCAATGAATACTTGCCCTACTGCTGCAATGCAAGTTCTATTGAACATCTCACCTCTCGACATACATATTCAGAGGACTACTTACCTGGGAGCGGTAAGGCTTTTGCAGACAGGAAACATCTCCACCAGGGTTAAGGCAAGCCTCCAAAGAACAACTGGACAGTTTAAACTAGAAGAGGCAGCAGTCCTTGCTACTGACGTTACGCCAGAGTGGAAGAACTTTTGGCTGCCATTCGGGGTCAGCATCCACTTATGGGAACAATGGGAGCAGGAGACCTTCCGGACCGAGGTAGGTGCTCTGCGGTGGTACACTGATGGTTCAATTATGAGAGGCAGAGCTGGACTGGGGATTGTAGGGCCCAACTTCAGTCTTGCTAAGCCGCTGGGAGAGTACACCACGATATTCCAAGCTGAAATCCTAGCTATATAGATCTACAGATCCTCATCAAAGGACGCAAGGGCAAGCGGATCTACATATTCTCGGACAGCCAGGCTGCCTGTAGCTTTAAGTCCAGGCTGGCATGGGAATGCCTTCATGCGTTCAAGCAGCTCGGTGCCCACAATAGGCTTTCCCTCATCTGGGTGCCGGCTCACAGGGGCATGAGGGCAATGAAAAGGCTGACCACCTTGCGAAAAGGGGCATAGAAACCCTACCCATCGGGCCTGAACCCTTTGCAGGTATGACGAAGAGCCTGGTCCGTCGGTGAATCTGAACCGTCTTGTGGCTCGATGGGAGATCAGGTATCAACTCAACAAGGTGGCCATCTCAGAGGCGGTATAATGCAGACTCTGCAGTGAGGCGGACGAGACCGCAGAGCACATCCTATGTGAATGCCCTGCCTTAGCAGTTAAACGCTTCGAATATTTTGCTCAGGAGTCTATTGAGCCCCACATGATAGCGGAATCTGCGGTGAAGGACATACTCGGCTTCCTAAGGGGGGCGGGTATGTACGATGCCTTCTACTAAGAAAGGGCCAGTGTCACAATAGTGTGGCCAAACTTCTTCAACCGGTGAGAGCTTTGAAGGAAGCGTTCCTTAAAGTTACTGATTTGTGCATCCAAGGTCAAATTTTTGGTTATCATAACCCCCAGATCTTTCATTTTGTCCTGGTTGTCAAGCACCACCTACTTGAATTTTAAACCTCATCAAGATTAATTAATTTAATCATGCGTGAGCTCCCCTAAATCTTAGCCTTACACTTCGTTGGGTTCATCTTAAGGTTGTGCTTTTCGCACCGCTCCACCAATTTAGAAATCTCCGCGTTCAATTTCGCAACTAAAGCGTTAAGATTTGAGGGGTTGGCCGACGCATAAACTTGTAGGTCATCTGCATACATCTGCACTTTATGTCACAGCAGCACTTTATGGAGCAGAGAGCCGAGAGGACTGAGCCTTGCAGAACACCAACCACTATTTCTCGCCAATTATTAGATAGTTGCCCATCCAGTGCACGCACTCGTTACTTCCTCCCAAACTACCACTTCTCCGCCAATCCTGACATTCAGAGTATGTCTGGAAAGGATTCGAACTTGGTATTCAGGTTGCAGATCAACTGGGTCGCCAAAACAGCGGTTTGAAAAAAATGTATCCAAAACTGAATTTGTCACTGGGATGATAGGACATTAGGCCGCGGTGCTCATCCCAAATAAGGGACAATGGTAGGTGTGCTCTGGGCATATGCCCGTGGCGTTGGAGAGGGTACCTAGCTTCGCAGCCTACACCCCTCTCCTGCCAGCACCAAACATCTCTCCGGGGTGGATTCCCAGCAAAACCACGGTCCCCACGAGGCCAATTGCATGGCTTCACGACCAACAGCGCCACGCCCTAAAGGCTCCACGCTG
The DNA here is from genome assembly GCA_020466155.1 of Pachypeltis micranthus. Classification (NCBI taxonomy): domain Eukaryota; kingdom Metazoa; phylum Arthropoda; class Insecta; order Hemiptera; family Miridae; genus Pachypeltis; species Pachypeltis micranthus. The sequence goes on along the minus strand of CM035774.1, from coordinate 24,445,385 downwards.
CCGGCCACGGGCTGAAGCAGTGACGTACTCTCCCAGCGGCTTAGCAACACTGTAGTTGGGCCCAACAATGCCCAGTCCAGCTCTGCCTCTCATAACTGAACCATCAGTGTACCACCGCAGAGCGCCCACGTCTCCTGGTCCCATCATCGAGTGGATGCTGACCCTGAATGACAGCCAAAAGTTCTTCCGCTAGGCTATTCTATATGGCTGCTCGAGGTGCAGCCTAAGGACCTAAATGGGTAGCGTTCTACCGGCACCTACGCTCTATCTCCAAGGGGGTTCCGGGATTGAACTTGCCCCCGTACCCCCCATGGTCTTTTCCCGGCCTGAACTGCGATCCCCGATCCGACGAGCCGAGGGCGGACTACTCGATATTCATCCCCCCTGGATCCTTCGCTACACTACCTATTACTACAAGACACTAACACACATACACAACACATACATTCACACCGGCGGTCCAGGGATGGGCTACTTGATATTCGACCATCCGTGGCACCGCCCACTCCAGACCACACACTAACACAGAACCTAAACACCTACACTTGAGGCCGTCAGAGTTAAATACATATAATTTGTGCGGCCAAATCCAAATGGACTTTTCAACCACAGATCCAAAACTGTATAATTTTCATTCGCGACGAACGACAATTTCTTCCGTGACAAAATGAGCCCTCGTGTGCTGTTGAGTATTCGACGCAAAATACATAAATTAATAAATCTATAATCGACGGCTCATCGAGTTTATGACTTACAAATTTTATTTTTGATACAAAATGCACACACGTTGTGACCTCGAAAAGGGGCTCTCGGTCTCAAATTCACGATTTCCATTCAAAGCGTCACCAATCGTTTTCGTTTCTTCAGACTCAAAAGAGCTTCTCAAGAAACCACTGAGAAGCCTCTTAAAGAAGCTCTTTAGAAACCCCTCAATAACCTTCCAAACTTTCAAGAAACGGCCAAACTTAGATCAATCCTTTTCACCGTCCAGTTATACCCAGGTTTAAAAACTAGGTACAAAACCGTTTAAAAGCTCAACTTTTATCCCTCACACTGGAAGCAGCTTCACTCAGTAGAATAGCCAGTAGAGAAGACATCTTCGTTCCCGACCGTGACTGGTGCTGCGCATTCACGACCGGAGAGGAAGCTTGTTTAAAACGAGAGCCGGCGGACGAGCGAGTAGGCAATTACTCAATGCACGCAAGTTCTGCTGGCTGATACGAGACTTTGGCATCAGGAACTCGATGGAAGCGTTCGGGCGTTGAAGAAAGTAAAAATATCTAGTGCGTAGCAACACAAAACTTTCCGCAACCTCCGTAAATTCGACGACCTGCTCACATACGTGCGCTGTATCTTCGTTCAACACATTTCTACTCAAACATTAATACAGAATAAAATTACTAAGTTAAGAGTACCCTGTGATCGTTATAGAAAAAATTGTAACAACGATAAATTAATATTCGATCTCGTTTTCCCAGCTATCATGGCTTATATTTCCCTTTAACGGATGTATACAGAAATAATTGTAAATCTACACTTTGACAGCTCGCCAAATTTTGCGAACTTAATGCAGTATTAAAGCCCTCGCAGGTTCCATCTATCGCAGAGCGTAAATATTGATCTGTACACTTGTATTAACAGAAAGAGAACATTGCATCAATTGGCATAGATCAAAACATCGACGGTGTGATGAAATTGTGACTCACGGCGAACGGAGAAAAGACGAGCGTAAATACGAAGGTGAAACGATTTGAAGGACGACCTTTCATAAACGTGAATTCGATGTTTGATATCAAACATACGGAGTTTGTTCCTCCTTGTTTTGAGTACTTCTCAAAAAATATGGTGCGACGCACCGCACAACACTCTTGGTCTCACGTGCATTCAGCGATTCTCCTGATGCTAGAGCTCCCGCGCAACGATCATTATTGAGAATCAGTGCACAGGTGATTTGAAAGACTGCCTACGTGGTTTTCTGAAAAGAATCGTGTACACCATGTAAGATTCTCGCCTGACCTTGTTAATCACAACCTGGAGTCTTGTTAGTCGCTCCATGTTGTTTTTCAAACCCACAGCTGTTGTTTTATCTACCAAGAACTTAACCTCCCGTTTTTGCTCATTTATAATTCGTTTGAACGTAAGAATCGGCTTCGTTTTCGATTCTCAATACATTTTGAGCATCGTTTCTTTTGTATTATTTCAGTTTGTGGATGTTAACCCTAAGTCTTACAAATCGAAAACTCGGTTCTAACTATGACGGAAGTACGCGCGAAATTCCTGATAATTGCCGCGGCCAGTGATGACAAAAAAAATTCAATTTATCACGACAAAAAGTTTCAGACCCTCAATGAAAGAGAAATCTACATCTTCTCGCCAGACAAGCGTTCGATTGGGAGTCATCAAGAACTTGCGAAAAACGTGGCCGTAACGAGGCCAGTTTCGAAACATAACTATAACGCTTTCAAATGACTTACGTGCAATCTATCTCGACTCAGAAGGAAATCCCTGTTTTGAGGGTGAGTACTTAGAGGAACTTACCTGACTTGAAGCAACCACATCACATCGAACAACCATCACATGAAATCGGTCACGAATGATATTGTTCTGGGTAAATTCAATGGGAAAAACTTCAATGCTTTAACTTGGCTCACGACGCTAGAGACTGAATGTGCTCGTCTAGAAATTCCAGAGGAACGTTATTGCAAAGTTATCAGGTTGTTCATCGAGAGACAAAATTTCAGAATAATCGGGTAACTGTGAGAAATAGTAGAAGGTGAAACGGTGTTGGGTTAAAATTCTGGAATTTCCCGAGTAGGTCCTATACGTCTTTTGAGAGTTATCAAACGCTCTTCATATAGGCAATTAATCGGACTATCACACCAATTTTTCTTAACATTCCAGTTACACTTGAGCGGGGTTTATGAGGATAAAACTGCGCTAACATCGATTTTCGTCAAAATGCTTGGTGATTTATTGTGCTGTTCTCGTCATTTTTCCACAGATGAAAATGTTGATGTATTATTATGTAATTTGGTGGAGCTGTCCATAGATAAAATGTAATCAATATCGTTAGATCTGTTTATGTGAACAAAAATATTTATTGTTTTGATCACTATGATAACTATAGTTTGAACGAAGTTTGCTCACACTCTTATTTTGTCCCATGATAACCTTCGCGCTAGATATCAAGTTTGAGCTGATTTGCTCCAACCATTTTCGCAACGTCGCGTTCACACACACACACAGACCATTTTCCCAAATAGTGTTTTTCGAGAACTTGAAATATTTTTTAACTGATTACATAACTTTCGTATAGCGATGGAATGTAATGAATAATGAGGGGGTTCAGATTCAAATTCAAACGGAACAGGTACTTTCATTACCTTCTCCCTCAACTTAGACAGATTGGTGGAATAAGTGATTCGAACATCTGCTAACGAACTGATCTGTTAAACTGTTCATTATTTATCTGTATTTGGTAGATGACATCAAATTAATAAATAAATGTGAGAACTAGCAAAGACTAAATAAGTGACAAAATTAGATCCCACCGAGGATGATATTATTCCATACGTAGGGTAACGTGTGTAGTGATTGGGCCCCTCAGTTTAAAATGACAAAGATAAGATGTTGAAGACCAAACAAGAAGCGTAAATTGATTTTAAAATTCGCGCCAATAACGTTTGTCATGTTGGCTGTGGTGTTTCTGCGATCGGCCAAGAATATGGCGACCAACGAAAAATTTATGTGTACCGACAGCGAGTAAATTAGCCGGCTTACCAAATTCTCAAGAAATACCTTGCCATATTTAAATCGTAATCAAGGACAAATCATTTTTGCACAGGTAAGGACTACAAAATAACGTAACTAGGGCTATTTTTATAAGTTTTTACTATACAATTTTCTAATGTTGTTTGTTTACATTTTATGGCAGGGCCAATAGCTGTTCACAATCCAACATGGACATTCAGTGATTGGCCCCGGGGGACATTCACTTAATTTTTATGTTTTCAGAGTTTATATTATTTTTTATTCTACATTCTTTGTAAAAGTGCCCTGGTTTAGACCTATTGATCGAAAACGTTTTTACTTTCCTTGCTCTACGAAGTAGAAAGGAAAGTTATGTAATCGGCTGAAAAAAAAATTTTGAGTTCTCTTCAGATCTTTACGTTTCAGACCCCCCTGAGTCCGAAAAACACTATTTGGGAAAATGGTCTGTGTGTCTGTGTGTGTGTGTGTGTGTGTGTGTGTGTGTGTGTGTGTGTGTGTGTGTGTGTGTGTGTGTGTGACTGGAGCAAGAACGGGAGCCAAGGAACGTCTTTCTAGAAAATGGGTTGAGCCAGACCACTGGACGAGTCAGTTCCTCACGGGACATGGTGACTTCAATGCGCGGCTCCACTTCTTTTCCCTGAAAGACTCTCCATTATGCACGTCTTGTGCCTCCAGTGCGGAGGAAACAAGAAACCACGTGCTGCTCCACTGTAGTTTCTACAACAGTGAGCGACGGTTGTTAGTAGGGCAAACGAACTTAGCAGCATTGACTGCTACAAAGGAAGCCTATAACCATTTTGCAAAGTTCGCAAAGAAGGTGATGGCTAAGAAACGTGGTTATAGTTGATCTGTCCTTTTGAAACTTGCCACCCAAGTAAAAAGTAAAGTCAGGTTGGACACCAGATTATGAAATACTCCCAGATGGTACAGGGATTCCTCAGGTGGTCAACCTCCGCGCGGTAACACACGGGCAACAGCTCTCTACGGTGAGACTGGCTAAGACCAAATACCTGCCGTACCTCCACAGGTCTGAGTTCGGTGGATGCTGCAGGGGCCGGCCTCTTGCATATTAGCGAAACCGCAACTTCTATGACTGATATAATCCTCGTCGAGGGTTTAGGTACAGTCACCAAATAAAGAAACAGACCTGTGTGTGTGTGTGTGTGTGTGTCACTAAAGTTTGTCTGTGAACGATTTTTAGAAAAACCACCGTGCCAAATCAGCTCAAACTTGATATCTAGCCCGGAAGTCACTATGGGACGCCAAAATAAGGGCATGAACAAAATCCACCGAAAGTTAACTATAGTTATCATAGTGATCAAAACACCAAATATTTTTTTTCTCAAAAACGGCTCTAACGATTTTGATTAAATTGTTTATATTGATAGCTCTCAATAAGGCAATATTACCATAAAATTCCCATTTATGGGAAAATGACGAGAGCAGCACAATAAATTGCCAAAACCTTCGACGAAATCGATTTTAGCGCAGTTTTTAGAGAAAACCACCGTACCAAATCAGCTGAAACTTGATGTCTAGCCCACAGGTTACCATGGGACGCAATAATGAGGGTATGGGCAAAATCCACTGAAAGTTAACTATAGTTATCATAGTGATCAAAACACCAAATTTTTTTTCTCAAAAACAGCTCTAACGATTTTAATTACATTTTTTATATTGATAGCTCTCAATAAGGCAATGATACTATAAAATTCTCATTCGTGGGAAAATGACGAGAGCAGCACAATAAATTATCAAAATTATCGACCAAAAGCGTTTTTAGCGCAGTTTTTTCCTTATAAACTCCGCTGGAATTCTTGTAGAATGTTTAAAAAAATTGGTATTGTAGTCCAATCGAATACCTGAAGGGTGAGGGTTTAAAAACGCTCATGTGATACATGGGGCTCACTCCAGAAATTCCTGAATTTCAACTACTGCCGTTTCGCTTACTACCAGTTCTAACAGTTATTTTCCAATAACTCTGCAAAAGTGATTACTATCCTTTTTAAAAAAAAAATCGTGTTTACAGCCTCATTAATTATCTGTGTACCAATTGCTCAATAATGGTCCTGCAGTGAGTACGAGCAGCACAATAAATTCCGGAACTATAAGCGCTACCGCTTTCTGCTGCCGTGAAGCGTTGTTTGAACAAGTTCAAATGAACTGAGTGATAAATGAATTGATCAAATTTAGCCATGTACAAAGTGAATTGACGTAGAGCTAAGGAAAGTTGTGTGTTGCAACGCACCAGATATTTTTTCAGCTATTGGCCGGGAGCCAATAGCTGTAGGGGCCGATTACTGGGTGTGACAATAACTGTGGTGCCAATGACTAAAATGCTATTGTTTTTAGTGAAAATGCCTAAGAAGGGGAAATATATATATATATTCCCAAGATGACTTAGTTGCAGCCCTGGACACAGTTGACAACAGGATGTCGAAAAAAGGGGAAGCCAAAAAATTTGGAGTACCTAAATCCACCCTTCAGTTCTGGCTATCGAAAAATTTTAAGAAAACTTTCCTCGGACCAGCCCCAGTTCTATTGAAAGAGGATGAAACATTATTAGTCAAGTGGATTATCGACTAGCAAAGAAAAGGCCAGCCCCGGCGTGCTGAAGACTTAAAGCTCTGTCAAAAAAATGCTCGATGTTTCAAAGCGACCAAATCCTTTTGTGAACAATAAACCGGGACAGGGTATAATCGCCGACACCCTGAACTAAACATTAGAGTGCCTGAAGAAGTTACACGGGCGAGCTCCTGTGTCTCTAGAAAAATTTGAGAAATGGTTCAAGGGCGTTAAGGACTCGTTAGAGGAAGAACAAATTCTTTCGATTCTGGAAGATCCCAAAAGAATTTTTAAGTACGATGAGACGGGATTTTCCCTGAATCCTGCCAACGGAAAGGTGATGGCAGCTAAAGGAGATCGTTTCGTTTACGAAGTAGATATGGGACCCGCAAAGAGCACATAACCGTCCTATACTGCTTTTCTGCGAGTGGAGTGGTTGCCCCCACCACCGTTTATTCCTACACCCGCATACCCGCAGAAGTCAGCAAATCTGTTGCCGATGCTGGGGGCGATGAAGATTGGGGTATTGGTCATTCAGAAAACGGCTGGATGACCAGCGAAGTATTTTACAGCAAGACAAGAAATGAAGAAATGTCTACAATAAAAATACGGATTATTTGTAGAATTGTGTATGGTTTTGTTTAATATCTACTTAGGGAAATGTGGGTTAAGTTGCTGTTCTTTCTATTGCAAAAGCTGCTAAGTAGGACAAAGAATATAGTAATTTTTTAGTTATTGGCCCGGGTCAATTACTGTAGGGCAGTGGAACTATACGTTGGAAACAATTTGAAAAAAATGTGGCCCCTACCAAAATCTGTGCTTCTATTTTACAATTTCAATTTGTTTTCCGCTAGCATGTTGCTTGGTGGCTGCAAAAGCGAATTTTGAGATCTATCTACCCTAACTTCTCCAGATATGGATTTAAATATACGCCAACCTGCTTAAAGGTACCTCTACTCTCTCTCTTTCTTTTCTATCCCATTTCATCGGACCTTTTCCATTTTCTTTTCTCGTTGGGCTCTCAGAGCTCACGGATGAGAAGCCGCTGGACCAGCGGGTAATCGTAATCCCGTATCGCCGTTCCGAAGAAGAAAAAAAAGGGACGACTGTGACGAACATAGTTGTTACACCGACGCTGCTTTCGGACGTTCCGGCATTGAACCTGACTGTTCTTCGAACCAATGTCAAGGGAAAAGGCTCGTTGGGATGGAAGTTGGTGGGACCGGCGACCCGAGTGCGTTCTCAGGTCCTCGCTGACGGCTCACTCTCCTATTTATTGCAACGTCTAAAGTAGCTACTGAAGAAACTTGTAAGTATGGGAGTACTGCTCGCGAACTGTTATACAAAATATAATCGGTTCATCTGCCGAGCCGTGAAACTCGACATACTTAAAAAGCTCAGCGTAAATGTTAGAAGATGTGTAGGTAGATAAACACAATATTGATAATAACTTGTACCGGCTGAAAAAGTAACCTCGGCTGCGTCACATTGTTGTTACATATAGTACCCTCAATCAAGATACGAGTTGATATGGAATCAAAACGAGAAATGACTTTTTTATTGCATCAAGTAAACAAAAAACATGAATTCCAGCAACCAACATCTTTCCTTTTCTTTTATTTGTTTTTTTTTAAATAGTCTACTCAAAGACCTTTGATATTGCAAATTCTTTTTCTTAAATATTTCCTGCGTTCAAAGGTATCAACTGGAAACGATTTCTTCTTATTTCTTCTCCCCTTTCTATTTTGATGAGGTAAGACCATAGTCTTGAATGGACTCTCGAGTGCTGGCCAACGGGCGGGTCTGACAATCAATATTATGAAGACCAAATGGGTGGTTTTCAGTCGTTCCTCTCATGATGATGCTGTGTTGACACTCAATGGCCGCAGAGTTGAACGAGTAAGGAGATTCAAGTACTTGGGCTGCCTCATCAACGAATCTATGGATCCGGACATGGAGGTCAAATGTAGAATTGAGAAGGCTCGTTCCGTATTCTTGAAAATGAGAAATCTTTTCTGTGATAAGAACCTCAACTTCTCTCTCCGATGGAGAATGGTAAAATGTTATGTATGGCCTGGCTTGTTGTACGGAGCGGAGGCTTGGGCTCTAAAGGCTGCCACCCTGAGCAGAATAGGAGCCTTTGAGTTGTGGCAACTGCGTAGGATGTTTAGGATCCCTTGGACAGCCCGCATTTCAAACGAGGAAGTTCTCCGGCGGGCTCAGGTTCAGAAGAAGCTCCTGGCTACGGTGAAATGCCGTAAAATTGCATACTTGGGACCCATATTGAGGGGAGAAAAGTATCGGCTACTTCAGTTGATTATGAAAGGGAAGATCGAGGGTCGGCGCGGTGCTGGAAGAAGACGGCTCTCCTGGTTGAATAACTTGAGGAAGTGGACGGGTATACAGCGTGCGGAGGAGCTTTTCAGAACTGCAGAGGACCGGGACGCTCTCGCCGCAGTGATTGCTAACGTCCGGTTAGCCGGATAAGGCACATACAGAAGAGAAGAAGACCATAGTCAACTTACTACTTCCTTCATTCTCATTCTAGTCATCTATACAGGTTGTCCCGGTTGAAGCTGGAATAACTCCATACTTACATGTCGACCATCAAAATTTCGTTTTGACTTAAGACGTATCCGTCTTTCCACGGAAGAAACTCGGTGAGCGTGAAGAGGACTGACTGTATTATGTGCAATGAAGTGAGTAGAGTTTGTGTACAAAAGGGCGACACAAGGGGACGACTCGTAATATGCGTGAACTTGCACGTGAAACTGTATCAATAGGAGATAGCGAACTGTATGGGCGGAGAATAGATAGAGGAATGTGTCAAAGTGAGCACAGGGGTGTCAACTGGTTGTCTCTGGCCGCATTTTGTACTGCTGCCAGGTGAATTTCCAGAGTCAGTTCAACTGAGCACGAGAAATATTGGCTGTATAAATTGAACTCCTTTTTTTCCGAATGATTAACCGGCTGTTTGGCAACTCTTGCTCTACATTGTAGCCATTACATCAACAGTGTAACCACTTAAACGTATTGTAACACTTTTAGAGGGTTTATAATGTAACAGAAAGATCAATAAGTCAAACAGTACATTTACTAAATACAACTAAAACTGCCAACTTCGTCCTTCACAAACGTTCCTCGCCTTTAAGACACGCTATTACAGTTCGTTTGAAGCCAAAGCGTCTCAGTAAAAAGCATGTACAAATTAGTAATATTCAACAACGAGAAGAGCCTTGAGATCCTCCTCCGGCACGCGGGCTAAGGCCATTTACGTGTGTTGTACGTATTGTTTTTGCCAAAATAAATGCGTGTATTCATTTACTTTAATAACTAATAACAAGTTTCAAATTTTGTTACCAAAAGAGGTAAAAACTGTTGTAAATTATCTTTCTTCTTTCTATGTTAGAGGTGCACCGAAATCACTTTAATTAATTTCTTATCTTTTACAGAATGAAAGCTTTCAGGAAAACTAAATATAATAAGCTGCTTTTATACAGAATAAAATACTGTGTTTTTTGGACGCAGATAACTTGGAACATTAAGAAAGCATACAATTTTGTGCGTCCTCTTCCTACTTCGTGAGGTTGAGGAACGTAAAAAGATCACGTCAATCTCACAAACTTAATTGCTGAGAACGTAAATTAGTTAGCCAACGGCCTTAACAACATCCTTCACACGAAGACGGTGCAACGAATTGTTCCACACACAACATCGCACCGCGGATGACGACAATTTTTCATCTAAGCGCGAGTCGTCTGCTCAACCTCCGATTGTTCTGTACGGAGAAAACGTAGAACCCAGCGACCTTCACGGTACGTCCGTTTCTATAATTATAGAGTTTTTCCTTGGTGCTTTATTCAATATTCCCATACCCGCTTGCGTCACTCAACGTCGGAATATTTTCCCACGATAAATAAGAACGACAGAATCGGCTGTCGCGAATAAAGCAAGGAATACCGAAGCAACCCTCGTGGGTTCATTATATTCAAGATAACTGATGCGGCGCGTCACACAACTTGCCTCACTCCGTAAATTTGATAATTCGTAGTATTTTCGTTCGACGGGTTCCTACAAAACTGCAGACGGAAGACAAAATTTCGGTATTCGTCAAGTTTGACATGTTTTGCCAGATCAGGGCCGGCTATAAGAAAATTCGAAAAAGCCGTGTTCGACGTTCGGAGAATCTAGTTTCTGACAAGTTTTGGCACCTCACGTAATAAATTTTCAATCGATAATTACAACTAGTCAAAAAGCATTAGTTTTAGTCCGACTCCGGTGCCAAATAAAATCTTTTCCTACGCAGTGGCGCTCAGGAGGGAAAACATGTCCTCTTTTTTGAATCGGCGGCGAGAGGCGGTCATGCTTCTCTTGCATGGGTTGACAGCGGGCCGACTGGATTGTCCGTATCTGCTTTCCAAGTTGAACTTCTACGCCCCTCCATACGCTACCAGACTCAATCAGTCTTTTAATGTTTTAATGTTTAAACCTCTTCGACCAACTATCTCCGCAATAATCCCATGGTGCGCTTTCAGGAGGACTACAACAGGATGTCACACGACCTACTGTTGTTGTCGAAAGACTCTTTTAGGTCCAAAATTCGACGGCTATTGTGATCTCCGTTTGTTGGCTCAGAATTGCTGCTGATTGAAATGTACCAATTTATTGTGATTTATATTGTCCTAATTATATTTGTACTTTTATTTTTTTCACTGTTAATTGGGCACTGCCCGTATATGTCATAAATAAATAAAAACATTTTCAGTCGATTCGTCAAAACATTTATGTTACCGTCCACACTTAGCAGCAGACAGGTGAGACATGTGATGTTGGAAGCATTTTTCGTACTGCAAAAATAACATTCGTCATTCGACTTTATCTGCACGAAGTGTCAGTCGTTGTAACAACGTTGTTCTTCGCCCCGGCTCCGAGCAGGAAATAAAGTGTTTCCGTAGCTCACGAATAAAACTGCAACCAGATCTGAAAATATTCCAACGGGGCTCCCATTTGGGTGAAATCTGAGCCCCTCGTTATTACGTAACCGTGAACCTGAAAAAGGGGCTGTATCGATTCTCAGGTTTTTCAGAGAACACCTGGGCGTACGCTGGACAGCTGTGGAGCCCGCCAAGTCACCCTCCCTTTTGCTGTCTTGAGGAAGCCCTTCTCCTGGTCACTCTGGGAATCCAACACTTGTTCTTTACCGCAGATCCTCCAAATAAACTTCACTTTGAGCCGTGTGAAAGATGTTCGCCGTGGAAATTCGATTCTACGCGGTTTATTGAGGAAAAGCCGCGGTTATGAGGTTTTTGGATCGCCGAGCAAACGTGTGCCTGTGTCGGAGAGGCGTTTACTATTTTACTGTCAAAACTAGGGTGAGATTGGGAGATTCTTTCCGATCAATGTTTTCTGCTTGTATTACGTGTGTGAAGATATGGTCGAGGAGAGTAATATTCCAATAAGCTACGATAATTAAAAACACCCCAAGAAATCCCAGAGCTCATATTATTGTTCCTAATATTTCACAACAGCGCGCTCGAACCTTCCACAAATGCTGCAAACTATTACGCAACGATTTATTATTTTCTTGCACAGCTTCACGTAACCTCACACCTTCGAGACTAATCTCATTCGATTCAGCATCGAAAATACCAGTAAACCATACGAAACATGACCAAACTACAACGAAACGACCAAAACTAAATATTCCAGGCGCCTGTAGGCAATTGTCAAGATGTGACGCATCGAGCTGACGGATGGTTGGTGAGACGCTGAAACGACAACTTTCCCCGTATTATCCCACGAGTTCTTTCAATTAGTAGGCTTTGGCTCAATAATTACTGTGATTTCACTATTTTCGGTCTAGATGCAGCCGAACACTTCGGAGAATTGTTCCATTCAACTCAGCATCAAAAACAGTGTATTCGTATAGTGTGTCTTGTAAGTAGATATAATTCAGGCTTTTCAGCACAGCATATCATGGCTTATGGTATCGCCTATGGTTTAGATCAGTGGAGGCACAGTTCATTGAGGCGGTTCCGTCCAGAGAAGATGACATTGTGTCCCCTCCTGTCCAACGTCGGTGAAGGGAGGCCCAGTTCATTCGCACATGTCTCTCTCCCTGACGTGGATGAGAGAGGGGGTGGGGTCGTGGATTCTTGCGGAGACTGTCCCCTCCCCGGTATAAGGAACAATTTTACACCCCCTTAGTGTGACGTCACTGGCTCGCGCCTGCATTGAGGTGGTTTTGTAACCCAAATACCGTTTGGTCAATCAGTTTAGAGATGATGCACCGGAGCTAGTTTAATACCGCAACGTTCAATATTAAATTTTAAGGAGGGGTTGTAAAAAAGTTTCCTGACCGAAAACATAGGTGTATTATTCGGAATGAACCCACGTAAGCAGCCCCATAAAGTGTCTATGCGCTGGACTCAATACAATTCAGACATGAGTAACAGCAATGTAATGAGTTCTGTAACGTTAACCACCTAAAGTTTCTCAGGTTCTAATGAGCTCCTGAACAGAGTGAAAAACATTGGACTAGTTGATCGAGCAGTATAAACCGCTGAATTGTGCGTAAAACTAAGGACAGAAATGTGATGCGTAGCACCTGATTTTTTCATAACGAATCAAATTAAACATACCTTTCGTGCTTTTTTTTACTGTTACGAAAAAATTAATCGTAATTTTTAAGGGTTTTCCAAGTGAATCTAGTATTACCTAATAATTGAGGAGGCTTAGGCGCTTCCCAGGATTAGGATATGGAGGCTGCTTTTTCGTCAGGACGGATCGGATGGAAAACTTTTCGTAGAGGTAAATATGACGTACGCAGGCGTTGACTTTTCGTCGAGACAAGTCTAACGTACTAAAACGTACGAAAAAAGTGAGAATAAATATAAGAGTTTTCGGAGTGAATTGGGAACTACGATCCAGTTATACACAGTGTGGGGCTAGGAAAGTGATTGAAGATTGAGTGAATGCCTGGGAATATGTATACAGGTGAGAGGGGAGAGCGGTGTTTTTTCAAGTCAATGGCCATTACATATTTTGGCTGGCTATTGCTTTGTCCATATTTATTAGTAAAATAAACGAATTATTAACACAAGGTTGTGAAATTCATAACATGTACTTTCCTCACAATTTTCATACTGCGTGATGATGATTGTTCCGCGGTAACCCTTGAAAATTCGCAATTTGAGAGCACTTTGTGGATGAGAATCTTGAGACTGAAGTGTTTACAGTTGAACCTGAAATTTGCTACAAACGTTTCTGTTCTGAATGGAGAATGCGTGAATCGCAGATTTTGTTCTAAGCGGGCTGTATTGAAGCACTAACGAATAAATTGCGGTGGTAACTTGGTTGCTGTGGTCTAAGAGTTGACTCATCCTGGATTCGATCGACTGGAAACTTTCTACTAGCGGTCGATAGGAACAGAGAACGACCGCAATGGATTCTTTTGGTTTTATCGGTTACCGTTCCGCTCGCCACATATCGTCGGTTAGTGAATCATGGAGCTGTTTAGCGAGAGTTAATGACCTCGGAGATCACCATCGCCATTATCCGCGATGTAATCTCATGACAACATCTTCTAACATATTTAGCCTCTCATTGAAGTTATAAAATGCGCCGTGGCGGCTTCAAATCGTTTAAGGATGCTGCACCGCTGCGGTTGACTACGGTATTGACCTCAAGAGAGTGACAAAGCAGGGCACGTAAGTATATTCTTCGGTCGAGCGGGAAGTCAATAGCTCCACCCTGGGACCAAATGCCCCTTAGCCATACCTTATTCCTGAGCTCGGAGCCCCCACAACCCCTACTGACATAAATAACACAAAATCCGAACTTATTCGGTCGATAAATTACCAGAATTTATTCGAGAAGGTTTTTATTGACTGTTTTAGAATTAAGGATAATGCTGCGACAATGTTTTCTTCTCGTGTTGCACGGCGATTTTTACTTACAATAACTATTCAAAACTTCGCACAGTTAATTCTTAAAAATTGTACCTGAAGAAATGCGTTCACATTCTGGCTAACTTCAGAACTAGATTCGTGCTCAAGACTTCGTGAAGTAGTGAGGTCTCATGCAAATAATGCCCCAACTCTACACTCGTACACGTAGTTATATTAAAGAAGCCTTTCACGCTGAGTTCTATGCTGGTATTTCTCATACAATATACAAGTAATGCTTTTTAACGTGAATTCGACAGATTCAACTGCTCTAGTGAAGTCTAGTGAGCAATTCCCTTTAAAATCTTTTCGGCAGGGAGGTATATTTAAAGAATTCATTAATTAAAGCAAACTGTGGCTGAAAATATTGACCTTGGAGGGCTCGATAGGTTAATATCGTCGAATATTGAGTCATCGGCAGCCCTCGGTTGATAACCAACCCAATTGGAGGAGGTTAATGGAGTTGACTCACCTAATTGGATAATACCCTAGTACGGAGTTATTCAACTCAATTGACTTTCGCGAAATTGCTTTAAACCCAAAAAATGATTTACCACTCCGCTAGAGGTTAATGCAATTCAAGGTTCTCTCGTAACGCCCCTACGTGCTGACTTGCTTGTTGCAAGCCTTCTCTATTCCATCGACACTGTTGCCGATAGATCACTTTCCTTAGTTCTACGAAGTTCGAAAAGTTTTGGAATTGGCCGAAAATAAGTGATTTTCAGTTCTCTTCAGATCTTAACGCCACGGGAGTCCGAGCCGACGCTTCATTTGAGGAAATATCGGTTTATCTGTGCGAAGGAGAATGGCTGAACCGAATTAGCTCAATTAGATATTAGACCTGCCGTGAGCGGTGAACTCGAAAGCGTTGAAAAACTCGATTTTCGGCACTTTTTGGATTGGTCAGACATTTATGGAGAGTAAAATTCATAGCCAAGTTGAAGGCAATACTTTATATTACATGTAAATAGTTGAAGCTGTTTTTTCAGAGTCGTTGAAAATCCCTCCTTTTGCTTCAATTTCCATGGAGATATTTATGGAGAACAGAAGTTGGGTATCGGTTAGCAGAAAATAGCTTCAGAGTTTCGGTTGCCCTCCCCCCCTCCTCTCATCATAACCGGTAGATAAAAATACCTCATTACCTTATTTTTGCGACTTAGAAATATAATGAACGAAACAAAAAAGGGTCCTGTTATTAAACACGCGGCCAAGTATCGTTTTATTTTTGTCCAAAACAACAAGTTTTTCGCTCAACCATCTGATTTGTGAATATAAACCAACGAGAGTCAATTGGTAAAGTAGATGAGAGCGATTTCCAATGGAGGTTTCAGAATTCATTGAATTTCTTCGAGATGAGCTCAATGATTGGCTAACTTGCGCTGACGCACTCAAGGACAGAGCCATCCTTTTTAGCGAACGACCGGACGCATTTACACTAAATGCGGTGCCTTAACGTGATATGAGTTATGAAGCGAATGGATAAACAAGAGATAACAAACGGCGGAATGGGCAACGGACGCGTTAATCTGTACCGCGATAAATCTTCGTTGCAGACGGCAATGGTAACTACGTGGAGAAAACTGTCAATTATATGGAAATTAATGGCAGAATTTTCAGTAAAATAAAGAACAATCTATTCATAGAAAAGACGACGTACCTGTTTTGTGAGCCCGTCTTCCCTGTCTGGTGGTGTATTGGGGGCGGGCGCTTTCGATGTAACGATATCACGAAGACGGACTCACCCAACAGGTACGATGCCTTTAGCCATACTACTGACAAAGCTAAACCAATATTTAATACCTATTTACAAGCTCGGGGATGAGGCTAACAAATAAAGAGTTGAATTGGAGAAGTACAAGTTAAAAAAAAAAATTGCCCTACATCCGTACGTACTAAAACGAGGAAGGAGAGAGATTTTGGGAGCGAAATTGTGGCCAGGGAGCAGACAGACTACTCAAACCCCAAAGTAGTTGAGAAAACTGTTTGAGATGCTGCCAAAAGCCTGTTATTTCTTACCAAGCGTTTTTCTTAAGAGGATTTTGAACCGGCATTGCACGCTCGGATGTTCCTTTGAGTCATCACTAGGCCCCTTACAGCGGGGGTTGTCAGACGAAAAACACGCTGATTTGTATCGACGATCGTGGACGGTTAACCTCGAGGGGGCTGGTACTCGTCCGCAACGGACAATCGAAACTGTTCATTTCGAAACAGCGTCTGTACTCGTAGAACGTTGGTTACAAGCACGAGATCCTCGATCTTATCATATCCTTTAGTTTGAATACACAAGCCTCTCATTAGGCTATTTAAAATCGGAGAGCTAAGATTTTTTCCTCTCCCGACTACCGTGCTTTAGTTTTCAAGGTCCCGGACACCGAAAGCACAAGTGGTGCCCATACAGAGCTTCTGCACTCAAGTTGGGTCCCTTAACTCGGTATAACAGACAGAAATATCTGGTGCGTAGCAACACACAACTTTCCGCCACCCCCGTAATTTCGAACACCACCTACATAGGCGGGCGCTATATCTTCGTTCAACGCATTGTTACAGGAACATTTATACAGAACAAAATGTAGGGACTAGTTAGCTGAGTGTACTCCGTAAGTTTCGTCGAAATCGTTAGAGCCGTTTTTGAGACAATTGGAATACCGATAAATTAATATTCGACAAATCTCCTTTTCTGAGTTAACTTGGCTTATATCTCCGTTCAACATATATATACAGAAATAATTATGGAGAACGAAATGTGGGTATGGGTGACTAAAAGACACTCCATTAGGATTTATCACATCTGGTGAAGAAGTTACCCTGGAATTTACGGAAACGTTCGAAAAAACGTTATTTTTGACACATTTTAATTTTTATCTCTGTTCAATGGACTGTCAAAGGAACATTTATTGTGAACAATATGTAGGTATTAACTATTGGAAAACATCTAGAAAGTTTGGTGATAATCGTTGAAGCCATTTTGCAAAAAAGCGTAAAAAACCTATTTTTGCTTCATAGGCCTATATCTCCGTTCACCGTATTTTCATGGAGATATGTATGGAGAAGAAAAGTTAGGTATTGATTAGGAGAAGATAATTTGAAAGTTTAATCAAAATCGTTAGAGCCGTTTTCGAGAAAAATGCGAAAAACCTTAGTTTTTGGTACATTTTCGTCCCCCACCCCCCTCCCACCGGCCGAAATCGTCCATAACCTTATTTTGGTGTCTACAAAAAATAACGAACAAAACAAAAAAAGAACCAGCTCAACCGGATCAGCCGTTCTCCTGCAAATCGATCTACAGACACAGATCTGTTTCTTTATTTCATGACTGTACCTAAACCCTCGACGAGGGTTATATCAGTCATAGAAGTTGCGGTTTCGCTAATATGCAAGAGGCCGGCCCCTGCAGCATCCACCGAACTCCGACCTGTGGAGGTACGGCAGGTATGTGGTCGTTAGCCAGTCTCACCGTAGAGAGCTGTTGCCCGTGTGTTACCGCGCGGAGGTGACCACCTGAGGAATCCCGTACCATCTGGGAGTAGTTCTTAATCTGGTTCCTACCTGATCTTACTGTTTACTTGGGTGGCAAGTTTCAAAGGACTGATCAACTCTAACCACGTTTCTTAGCCATTACCTTCTTTGCGAACTTTGCAAAATGGTTATAGGCTTCCTTTGTAGCAGTCAAAGCTGCTAAGTTCGTTTGCCCTCTCAACAACCGTCGCTCACTGTTGTAGAAACTACAGTGGAGCAGCACATGGTTTCTTGTTTCCTCCGCACTGGAGGCACAAGACGTGCATAATGTAGAGTCTTTCAGAGAAAGAGAAGTGGAGCCAGCGCATTGAAGTCACCATGTCCCGTGAGGAACTGAACCGTCCAGTGGTCTGGCTCAACCCATTTTCTAGAAAGACGTTCACGAATGTTGGGGAAGAACTTTCATACGTATCACGTCCCTTTGACGAGGATTCCCATCTCGCTTGCCATTTCTCTAGAGCCCATTCATCGATGGCGGCAAGTTTCTGTTCAGTAGTGAGATCCATACGGAGTTCAGCCCAAAGCGGGGAAGCTCCCGTTTCACTCTCCACTTGTCAATCATGCACTCAACAGCCAAATCAACTGGTAACTGACCAGTGATCACCTGGAGTGCTTCTGTTGATACAGTCTTGTAGGCCTTGGTGATCCACAGGAGCGCAGCTCTCTGGGATTGGGCCAATACTCTCTTTTGATTGACTGTTAGTTTGCTACCCCAGACAACGGGGCAGTAGCCAATCACGCCTAAATAGATGGCCTTATACATGAGGATGGTGTCGTGGTAACACACACCCCAAGTGGCCTTAGTAATGGCACGCAGTGAGGCAAACCTTGCAATGGTAGTGCCTTTAAGGGACTGGAGGTGTTAGCTGAAACCCCACCTCTCACCTATATTCACTCCTAAATATGACGTGCTTTTCAAGAAGGAGCCTGTGGCCGCCAAAGCGTATTGTGGGTGGATTATTCACTTTCCCTTCAAGATGATTAGCTGGGTTTTTTCCTCAGCCACCTGCATCTTGACGTGCTCGCACCATTGGTTGACAGTAGGAGCACGTGGTGGGTTTTTTTCTTCAATTTGGCGGACTGACTCTGCAAAGATCAGCACAGTCAAGTCATCCACATAGGCGTACGGCTCGCAGTCAGTCTCCATGAGTTTCCTGAGAAGACCTTCAAGAAGGTATTCCAGAGTGCGGGTCCTAGGACCGAGCCCTGTGGGCACCCCTTCTCAATCTTTCTCCGGACGGAGACATGCCTACTTTCGATCGTAGCAGTTCTGTCTGTCAGGTAGCTTCTGACGAGCGAGTACAGGTTGCGGGGATTCCCCTACCTTTGAGCTCATTAAGGAGCGCTGGCCGCAAAGGTTGTCAAACGCCCTCTGATGTCAATCAGAACTGCTACGATGTACTTGGCCGGTGCCAGCAGGAAACACGCCGGATCTCGACAATGACATCCTCGTGGACCTTCCTTTGGTACACCCGTATGTGCCTGCCTGTGAGGTTGCGGCCAAAGACTCCTTCGAGGGACTGCAACATCAAGATTTCTAGTGTTTTTGCCTAATATGGAAAGAAGGCTGAGTGGTCTCCATGATAGCGGGTCTGACTGATTGCGGTCGCCTCCCTTTTGAAGAGTGACAACACGCGCAGTCTTCCACTGAGTGGGAACTGTCCGACCTGCAGACAGTCATTAAATAAATTAAGGAGGCCGCTGGAGATCGTTCGCTCAGCCTTCCTAGCATATTGCTTTCTATTTTATCTGGCCCAGGAGATTTGTTGGGCTTTAAGGTCGCAAGGGCCCTGCCGAGAGTCGCCTGTTGTCCACAGTGGGATGTCGGGCTCGTTGGAGGGTCCATGATCAGCTCCTTGCTGCCCTCTGGGCTTCAGTGTCTCGAGCTACTCGGTCATCTGGGAACGCCTTCTCAAGGAGGGTTTCCAGTGAACGTTCGATGCTGCAGGCCCAGCCTGACTCATTTTGCATCGCAGCTAAGACCTGCTCTACATTTGCTTTTCCTATGGAGGACTTGTAGTGTCTGCCCCAGGGGTTCTCAGAGCTCTCCGCTTCCACAAAATTTCGCCAGCCTTGTCGTTTTGGCTCGTTTGATGGCGCGGTGGAAGGCCTTCTTCTCTTGGATGAAGGCAGTTGAGATGTTGCTCTGGCATCAGGGTTACGAGTGTTTTGGTACATCCTTCTGGCTCTATTTGCACTTTGCTTGAGGGGATTTAGTTCCTCAGTCCACCATGGGACTTTGATCGCCCTGTGCTTCTGTTGGCCAAGTACAGAGAGCCCAGCAGAGTGCAGTGCTGTGGTAAATGTGTCCACTTTGCTGTCCACCTCTTCAGGTGTGGATGCTTGCACTATTAGGTCGGTGTCTGCGGCACGCAGTTCACCTTCCAGTACCCTAAAGAATTGCGGCCAGTCAGCATTTTTAGTGCGGAATCGCTTTTCACGCGTGTCTTTGCAGAGGATGTTGTCATCCGTAATACCATTCTCACCGTTCGGTTTGTATGTATATCAGACTGTTTCTAAGGCGTTGGCCTTCAAGATGCTGGAGTTTCCCTTAGGAAAAATCCTCGCAGTTTAGTTTATACGACTTGAAGAAGAAATTGACTGACAGGGGTCTTTGGTGGCTCTGAGCACAAAGAATTTGAAAAGGCCCTAGGCTTCAGATTGCCAAATATGGGGATACATTGCTCCCGTACTCATTTTAGGCTCGAACTAAGCATCCTTCATTTTTGGCACAAACAACCCATGTATTTGGTACATTTTAGTGCGCAATATCCAACAATCCAATCTTCAATATCTTCAATTGTTTCGTCAATTTCCCGAGGGACCAGAACCCCCATCTAAAACCCGATTTTGAGTCTTTTAGGAATTTATATATTCGCATACACCACGACGCTTAGGACAACGTATTCGCAACAAAATCCGCGAAAAACATAATTCAGTGCATGCTGTGACCAAGGGGATATCAAATCACAACTCTCAGGTTTGTTAACACAGCCTGAAAATTCGCTGGATTTATGAGCGGCTGAAGGATTAGATGCGCCATAACTGATCTTTCTAATCTACTTAACAAGAAGTTATTTAGTTGCGATCCAAGACGTTACCGACGACTAGACGCATGATATCCGAAGTGTAACGGGTCAGCTACGGGTCCATCGGTGTCAGATGAGGTAGGATTAGGCACTTGATACAAGAAAACCAGGAACCAAGTTGAACGTCAGTTCGGCGCTCAATCGAATTAGCCTAAGGTTTTCAGCGTGTGGTTGGGAGCAATCACTCATCAGTACGGTGGTAGCAGGAGAAGTGAAGACCAAGTCTTGTCGGCCAAGTTGATGTCTTATGCACGCTTGCTGCTGGAATTTGTGCATTCTCGGCACTTCAAGTAATGCTTTCTAGAGGCTGAGTTTCACTTTGTGTTGCATTCCACACAATTTTCCAATAATGAGGGCCCCGTGTATTTAGTACGTTCAGAGGCTTCGTTCCCAATCTATATATATGAAAAAAGAAACCCGTTTTCCGTTGTCACGACATAGCATGAAAACGGCTTGACCGATTTGGCTGATTTTTTTGTAGTTTTCTAATACTCTGTACAAGCTTCTTACGGAAAAAAATATTAAGAAAATCTCTCAGAAAGATTGAAAAATATACATTTTGCATATTTAAAAAAAAGCGCGTTACGAATGTCAACGTCATTCAATTTAAAACAAAAAAAATACGTGGTAATCTGTCACACATCCATAACCGCGCTAAAAATAATTTAATTAAGTTTTTGATAAAGTGCGTTTTGTTTTAAATTACTAAGAAGTTTTTTGTTTGCTAATAAGTGTTTGTTAATAACGGTAAGCTCAATTCATTTTACAACGATTTTTGTTAACTGTTGGTGGCTACACAATATTACAATTTGGTTTCCCCATGATACCGAACGATATGCCATTCAGTTTTAAACGTCTACAGTTTCCAGTGCGGCTTGCATTTGCAATGTCAATAAATAAATCGCAAGGGCAGTCGCTAAGTGTATGTGGCATCAACCTAGAAAATCCATGTTTTTCACATGGCCAATTATATGTCGCCTGTTCCCGTGTCGGAAAACCATCAACATTATTTATTTACGCGCCAGAACATAAAACTAAAAATATATTTTATCAAAAAGCATTCGAATAGAGAGAAGCAATGAAGGGTATAGAGGCTATTAGTTGCTTTCTAGAGCGCGCGTGATATTGAGATCAGTGTTTACTTCAAAATTCCCAGTTGTTCAATAGCGATTTGTAAAAATTTAAGTGAAATTAATGAATATTTTGTTTTTATTTAATAAAATGAGTAAAGTCCTTCTCAGGTATGACGAGATATACAAAATAAAGTAGTGCATCACATTTACGCTAAGGCGGTACGAAGTTCGCCGGGTCAGCTAGTGAACCATGAAAATCCACTCATCGGAAGAGCAGCATCGATATATATATATTTTTCCTCCCTTAGCCGAGTGAAAGCTAACGTAAAATGTTATTTATTCGGTATTGAAATAGTTTGGAATAGCAATGAGTGGTTTTATCTTATAACGAGATTAACAAGGGACGAAATAGTTAAAGCCTCGCGAGCAGTCAACTCGTACCACAACAAATCAGTGGAAGGATATGGAAATGAGGGCTACGGAAGAACAAGTCTTCGTTAATTCAACCTCCCCCCCCCTTTCTTCACCTCAACGTAAAGAAGGTTAACTCGTCCTTCGAGAGAAGCCTCTAAACAGCATTTTCTTAAATACGCTCTAGAGAGTCGGCAAGCACTTTTGTGTACATCAAGTTGTGAACTTACGATTTTTTCGGCGTACTGTTCTGAGAATGGCTTTTCATGAAGTTTTAATACAAGTACCTGCAAAACCACAAATCATAATTCGTATTAGTTCGTGACAACTACGGATAGATAAAACATGACCATAAAAAGTGTGATTTACCTAAGGTTTTCACACAAAGAAGCACATTTGGCTGGTTGGTAAACTCTGACGTTGGTAATATAGTATGTTGTGAAACTGGGCGAAAAATATATAGAGAATAAAATCACGGAAGTCTATCGGGAGGCGCGAGTGACTAAAAGGTAATAGGCGAATCACTCTGCCAACCTTGTTTTCTTGAATCACCGATGTTAGAATGATTGAGTCACTCTTTATCTGTAAGAAACGGCCGGAGACATGAGTTTAATCGCACAAGTAGTTCCAGGCAACTGTGGACTCGAACTTGAGCCCAGACAGCGATTTTTCTTTCCTCAGGCCATTTTCATTAAACCATTGTACTACGAGGTCCTAGGTGTGTGTTTTCATCGAATGTCAGTATAAAGTGACGGTATTATAACCTGGGCAAACCAGTTAAATTGTGGAGTGCAGAGGGACCGGATGGAAAAAATGTAGAAAATGACTGAATGCAGAAGGCAATTACAAATTACGGAAAAGCGTAAGACACAGTGGTGTTCTTAGTATCGAACTGTTAGGTATAATTATATAGTGTGTTGGGTGTGTAGAGAGAGAGAGAGACTGAGAAAGAGAGAGAGAGAGAGAGAGAGAGAGAGAGAGAGAGAGAGAGAGAGAGAGAGAGAGAGAGAGAGAGAGAGAGAGAGAGAGAGAGAGAGAGAGAGAGAAAGAGAAAGAGAGAGAGAGAGAAAGAGAGAGAGAGAAAGAGAGAGAGAGAAAGATTGAAATCTTTTATTTAACAATCAGAGATGATTAGGGCCACTGGGCCCTCTCTTCCACCATCCCTGAACAATTTCACAAATATTGATCAGTTGCGTTCGTTAACAAATTAAATTAAAATAATTTTCTTCTACATATAACTTCACAATACATATAAATTCTTCAATATTCCTTGATTAACATGTCTTTAAATTTTTCTTTGAAACAGTCTACCTTTTTACTCAGAGTCAAACATATCGATGTGATCGTTATATAATTTGGATGCCTGTACCACAAAGAATCTTGAATATGTTGAGGAACGGTGCGCCTGAATTTTTAAAAGTTTGTTTTTTGATCGGGTGTCTCTTTGGTTGAAATACTTAAATTTGTTATCGGCATACAGTGGTTTTTTAGTTTTTAATATTTTAAGTAGCGTTGCAGCTATCTGAAGCAATTTTCTCTCCCTAATTTTTAACCAACCAAGGCGTCGGTTGTGTGGGGTTACATGCTCTTCGGGACGCAGTCTCAAAGCGAGTCGGAGTCCCGCATTTTGTGCTTTCTGCAGACCACTAATTTCGCAGCTCTTTAGATCACATAGCGAGGAGGTAGCGTAATCAAAGTGTGGCATTATTAGGGTTTGCACCAATCGTTTGCGCACGTGTGTGGGAAAATCCATGGCAATTCGCCGAAGTTGGTAGATGCTGCGGAAGGCCTTATTGCAGATCGACGTGGTTTGAAGATCCCAAGATAAATTATTGTTAATTGAGATCCCAAGATACTTGCAAACTCGACGTATTCAAGAGGGGTATCGTTGTGGGTGATGTTTGGGATTTCTAAATTCTTTGCTTTATTGAGCATTTTTGGATATCCCAATACCATCGACTTGGTTTTTCGCAGGTTAATTTGCATGCCATGCGATACGCACCACTCAGCAAAACACTAATGAGTGTTCTGACTGCTCCATCAATTTCGTCCACATAGCACGTCCGGTAGAACTGGAGGTCATTCGCATAGGTCCCCTCCGAGAAAGTTTGTAGTAAAGTTGTTGCATATAGTATGTAGCATAGTGCAGACAAAACCGATCCTTGTGGTGTGCCTACTTCTACGTCTTTCCAAGATGACAAGCAGCCATCATCTCCCTTGATAGCCAACTGTCGTTCTCGTAAATAAGACTCGAACCACATTAGCGCACTTCCTGTGATTCCAACCGAAGACAGTACTGAGAAGAGAAATTAAATATGGGCATAATAATGAGTGGTGAATGAGACGAGCGAGAGATGACCATTGTACAGACTGGTTGGTTAAATATTCAGAACAGGTTCACGAGAAGAGTTCAGAGTAACCAGTAAAGAGAAAATGAGAGTCCATTCTACAATTACAGGCTTGAGTCTCCAGACACTTAAACAGGTGCCTCTGAATGAAAAGACTGGGGCAGACTGAGGAGCTACGAGGGGTGAGAGAAAGGACATACATGCCAGGGGGGTTACAGAAAAGCTACTGAACGATAGAAAGCATGTGACCTCTGGGAAGTACATAGGAGAGACCAGTGGTTGTTTGATTGAGATTTAAGGGAAATGGCATGGAAGAAAAACAAACAAACAAACAAAATTCGTGGATTACATCCCAGAGGAAATACCTTCAGGTTTAAGCTGAGCCCCACCCCATCTTGGAGTTCGAAACTGTTGCTGTAAACTTCATACTGCACTGCCGAGCTTCAATCAGATTAAACTGACTAGAGATTTTTCAATCAATTTCAGTACCGTTAGGAAAGAACGTAGAAGAAGCGGATGTACACAGGATTTACTAGTTTGAAATTATGAACTGACAAAATGATTCTAATCGAAATGAACAAGGAAAGATTGGCCAACAAAATTACTGATGTTCAACCTCAGCCATATATATCCCAACTATGTCATCCAACCAATGCCAAAACAGAGAAACCCACACTCTCTTCGTTGGCTCAATGCAGTTAATCCATGGGTCCAACATCTCTTTGTTGTGGGAATTGTTGTAACGAAAATAAGTTGACGCGCGTCCTTTACCTTCATCTGACCACTTATTTATTATGACAATTTGAACGACAATACAACGGACTCAACGACTTTACAACGCTTAGCTTTCTTTCAATAAGACGCGACCACCACATGACTCGTAACTGCGCGACAGACCAACACGGACTAGCCATCTCGGCTCCAACTTCTTCTTCTTCTTACGGGTTACTTCTCACTGCAAGAGGACAGCAGCATATCCACTTTCCACATATATAAAAAACAGCAAAGGTGTAAGAGTCAGTGCATGTAGTCCACTTTGAAGGAGTACGACTGAACCAATCGAGACCGTACTTATTTATGTAATTTTCAACTGGTCAGGTCGAGGTACATCCATGTCTTCGACTAGTCAATTCCAATACACTGTTCCGCACAAATATATCGAAGATGAAAAATTTTAAAAGAATTTACAGAGACGAAAAAAAAAAACAATAAAAAGAGGTTTCCTTTGAGTTGCTTTTAGGAAGGAGGCAATTAAAATAATATGACTAACTATTAATAATAGATAGACAATGGTCAAGACCGCAAAATCACTATCTTCAGGGAATTGGGTTTTTCAAGCTGAATCACCTCTCATTTTT
This sequence comes from Pachypeltis micranthus, assembly GCA_020466155.1. Lineage (NCBI taxonomy): Eukaryota > Metazoa > Arthropoda > Insecta > Hemiptera > Miridae > Pachypeltis > Pachypeltis micranthus. The sequence continues at coordinate 24,419,308 of CM035774.1, read as the reverse complement.
TCGGAGCCGTTCGGCCATTATTTCGTTGAAGGATCAAAACGTATTAATGTTACCACTTCTTTAGAAGCCCAAAATGCTGTGAGAAGGTACTCGTTTGGTGAGTCAACCGTTTTCATGACTGAGCTGCCGGTTGCGTCAGGACTACATTTACCACCTCAACTCGAGCGTGGCAGTCTTAATCATCTAGCTGAAATTTGGTACCAGAGTACAGCATAATTCTAACTCACTCGCTGAAAGTCCTTTGAACTGCGTATATTACTTTCATATACTAACAGTACATATCTTGAGTTCCGCGTTTCTTTGTCTATTCCACACAATTTCTGGAGACGAAATTGATAGGGGTTATCTGGTGTAACCCTAAGGTTATCGATGTAGTTCTAAGGTCGGCTGCAGTAGGGATCATTGTCGTGGCATTTTTTCGAAAATGGCTCAAAGGATGTTCATTAAACTCGCTTATTCCCAAATCAGTAAGTACTTCCGATCAAGTACTCAAATTTAGTACACATCTAGTCCTCTAAGCCTTTTTTTAATGAAAAAATGGCGCCAGCATGTAGAAAGTATCACCAACTTAACGTGATGTAGTGTGATGCGTCGCACCAGATCCCCACCCCCACCATAATTGGTCTATTTATGAACTCTATGATAAATCATGACTAACGACTGTTTTGCGGATTCTCTGTTCTTCACAGTCGATATTATTCATGATCAAACCGGCAGAGCGGCAGATGAAGTCACCTCGAGTTGAGATACACGAAACAAATCTATTCCCATATATTTTTCCGAGTCGACAGCTTCAATTCTTCAACTGCAAGAGATGAGAAGACTCGTCAGTTGATTGATGCAGGCAATTTGAACTCCCAGCTCTCGTGTTTCTTCGACTCCCAACGCCTCAGAGCTGACTTCGAGCAGTTTTACTAACCTTTCCGAACCTTTCAAGAGTTGACTGTGGATTCCCAACTATCGCGCCGGGGCAAACAATCGCAATTAAAGTTCCCGATTAGATTCGCTACAAGTTTTCTATCAACAACTTCCGCCTTTTATTTGGCGGGAGAAGGGACCCGCCTTTTTATTTTCGCTTGACGAATCGCATGCGGAGCCCGTTGGTGCCAACCTATTGATCTATCAGTTAGAGAACCTTTTTATTATCTTTGTACAATGCCAAGGACGAAATAGCGGAAAATTGAAGTGACGCTCCTTCCATTGAATTCAGCTTCCATTTCATCATCCGTTGATTTCGATTTTATCTTCTAAACCTAAGAACTTCAATCGCCATCCGCCTCACCTCAGCTCATGACCTCACCTAAGAGTGCCTTTTGGTGATCGCTAAAAATGTTTACTTTCCGTTACACAAAAGTTAGGTTTTCTTCAGACCTTCACTCTCTGGCACTACACATCCTTAGCGACTAATTCTAAACCACAGCGCATCAATACTTGTGTGAGCTATTAAACACACACGACATGAGCACAGAAAGGAATGGCTCTTATGAAGAGGAGAAGACAGAACAGGTGAGATGGTGTGGGGAGGGATGTTTATCCCCAAAAAGGAGAAACCCCTTAGAGGTTAATTACGGAATTTTGGTGGAAAGAAAGGTAAACTAAAAGAACATGAGAGGTGTTTTATGTTAGAAGTTGGATTTTTCCAATCATTAATCACTAAGAATAAATAATTCTTAAAATTCAAGCCAACTTAAGAGAAATATCTTAGTTACTATTGATACTACGTGTCAATATTACCTGTTAAAATATCTGGTACGTTGCATTGCAACGCATAACTTTCCTTAGCTCAACGTCAATTCACTTTCTAACTTTTCAGCGGAATTTAAAAGGAAAAAAAACTGCGCTAAAACCGATTTTCGTAGAAAATTTTGATAATTTATTGTGCTGCTCTCGTCATTTTCCCACGAATGGGAATTTTAGGGTATAGTTGCCGTATTGAGATCTATCAATATAAAAACTTTAATCGAAATCGTTTGAGCTTTTATTGAGTAAAAAAATTGGTGTTTTCATCACTATGGTAACTGTAGTTAACTTTTGAGGGATTTTGCTCATACCCTTATTTTTGCGTCCCATGGTAATTTGCGGGCGAGATATGAAGTTTGAGGTGATTTGGTCCGGCCGTTTTCTCTAAAAACCACTCTAAAATCGATTACGTCGAAAATTTTGTAATTTATTGTGCTGCTCTCGTCATTTTCCCACAAATGGGAATTTTATGGGATAGTTGCCTTATTGGGAGTTATCAATATAAAAAATTTAATCAAAATCGTTAGAGCCATTTTTGAGAAAAAAAATATTTGGTGTTTCGATCACTATGATAACTATAATTAACTTTCGGTGGATTTTGTTCAAACCCTTATTTTGGCGTCCCATGGTAATTTGCGGGCGAGATATGAAGTTTGAGCTGATTTGGTACGGTGGTTTTCTCTAAAAATCGTTCATAGACACACATACAGGCACTCAGACACAGACCATTTTCCCAAATTCGGACTCAGGAGGGTCTGAAACGTAAAGATCTGAAGAAAAATCAAAATTTTTGATTAATTATCCTTTTAAACGTCAACTTTGTCAATAACGATAATATTATTATACTAGCTCTTTAAATGTCGACACATGTCCTGCCCATCATACTATTTATTTACGTATTTTCATACGAGAAAAATGAATGTAAAACGGAATAACACGACGTTTTGTCGGAAAAGGTTGTTAAGTTAAAACGATCAGGACTTCCGACGCGTGAATTGGCCATTCATGAATAAAACATGTTCTATTCTTGGCACTTAGCCGCGTTTTTCGTTAGCGCGCGGCGGCGGTTGGTACGAGGGGAACAAGTGACTAGTAATTATGGCAGTAAAGCACAAACGGCGATACCGAATGCGGGAGTTTCTCGCGAAGAGTTCAAATTAGCTTTTTAGTCATCGGTTATCTGTTAACACACCCGAACGAAATGAGGCTGATGAATGACGCTCTTAAATCTATTCCAAACTTAACACACCTTTGAGCGGATTTGTTTTTCGTGTCAAAAAAAATTCCGTTTCCTGGCCTTTTTAACTACCTCAGATAAATAAATGTGCCTCATTATACACACGCAACCTTCGGGGGTTAAAAATTGGCACAAAAACAGTTCTTGTAAGAACTTTTTCATGCATATCCGTGTATTCTACCGGACCCGTTTTGGACCCCAGCAGGGTTTTAAAAGTCATGACAATACAAAAAGTATAAAACGCTATGATACTCTGCCGAGAAAAAATTTTTCTTCAGATCTTCACGATTTTAAGCGTTCTGAGCCTGCACAGCTATGTGCACTGAGCGCGATTGAACCAATTCGGCTCAAATTTCATATTCAGCCTACAGGTCAACGCTCGACGCCAAAATATGAGGGTATGAGCTAAATCGATCAAAAACTAACAATAGTTATTATAGTAATCAAAACTCCAAATATTTTCTTTTTACAAACACGTTCTGACGATTTTGATAAAAGCTATTGTATGAACAGTTCCACATATGTCAGTTCTATAAGATTTCTGCGAGTGCAAAAATGGCGAGAGGAATACAGTAAATTATGAAGAACTTCGGAGGAAATCTATAGTAAAGCAGCTTCAAATGATATAGCTGCGTTCGAAGACTACACTAAAACATTTATTAGTAGAAAATGACGCGGGAAACAGTAATTATCAAATATTTGGACAAATAGCGATTTAAGTGTCATATTTTTCATTTCACGCTCTAAAAAAATCGGAGTGATAGTCCAATAAGCTGCTACTGCGCTGGAATTTAATAATGATCAAGAGCAACTAAGTATTTCAAAAATAACGTAGTTTTTTCGTACTAACTTCTTCCTCGGCATTTCCTTTATAATTCTATAACTGTAAATCCGAACGAAACAACTAAAAAAAAAATCATGTCGTCTGTCACATCAATTACCCGTACGTCGCTCTTCTAGTAAAGGTCTTGGCGTAAGTAGTAGATTGGGCGTCACAGCATTTGGCTATGAATTCTGCAACTTAAACACTATACTACCAGTTTCTCTGTAAAAAGTTCATTTAAACTGCGTGAAAAAACAGATTTTATTAGTGGGTAAAGCCACAACAACCGCTGAATAGGGTCGAGAAAAAATAAGTGATACGTTACACCAGATATTTTCACGGTGTTCTCGCTATAAGCTCAGAATGCTAAACGCAAACTTAACCCCCACAATGTTATGTTGACAGTTCCATAAAATATCTGTAAGCTAGCTACTCGATAAATATCGTGACAAGAAGGGGCGAAGGAGCGCCTCTACCAGTTTCTACATAAAATTTCAACCAAGTCAATATAAACTGAGTGAAAAATATACATTATTAGTTGATAGAGCGATACAAATCGATAAATTTACATGAGGCCGAGGAAAGTTGAGTTATGCGCGATAAACTCTAGAGATTTGTTCAAACAGGCGGTCCAAGCGTATAAATATCTGGTGCGTTGCAACACACAACTTTCCTTAGCTCTACAACAATTCACTTTGTAAATGGCTAATTCTATTTAATCAATTCATTTATCACTCAGTTAATTTGAACTTGGAGAAACTACGCTTTACGGCAGCAGGAAGCGGTAGCGCTTACAGTTCCAGATTTTATTGTGCTGCTCGTACTCATTGCAGGACCATTATTGAGCAATTGGTACACAGATAATTAATGAGGCTGTAAACAAAAATTTTTGAAGAAGGATAGTAATTACTTTTGCAGAGTTATTGGGTACCTATAAACTTTTAGAACTGGAAGTAAGCGAAACGGCGGTTGAAGTTCCAGAGCCATTTTTGAGAAAAAAAACTTGGTGTTTTGATCACTATGATAACTATAGTTAACTTTCGGTGGATTTTGCTAATACCCTTATTTTGGTGCCCCATGGTAACCTGCGGGCGAGATATCAAGTTTGAGGTGATTTGGCTTGGACGTTTTCTCTAAAAACCACTTCAAAATCGATTACGTCGAAAATTTTGTAATTTATTGTGCTGCTCTCGTCATTTTCCCACAAATGGGAATGTTATGGGATAGTTGCTTTATTGGGAGTTATCAATAAAAAAAATTTAGTCAAAACCGTTAGAGCTTTTATTGAGAAAAAAATTGGTGTTTTCATCACTATGATAACTATAGTTAACTTTCGGTGGATTTTGCTCATACCCTTATTTTGGCGTCCCATAGTAACCTGCGGGCGAGATATCAAGTTTGAGTGGATTTGGTACGGTCGTTCTCTCTAAAAATCGTTCACAGACACACACACCATTTTCCCAAATAGTGTTTTTCGGACTCAGGGGGGTCTGAAACGTGAAGATCTGAAGAGAACTCAAAATTTTTTGGTCAGCAGTAAAAAAGTTGTAGTGACAGTATTATGAATTACGTAAGTTCCTCAATGGATGTGGAAGCAACTCAATCAATTTCGGAACGTTAAGCACCACCAGTTTTTATTGTTGTGCCGTACAGTGTACCAGATTCATTAGTGCCAGACTATTTTATGGGGCGTTGATAATCGCTGAATATACGTGGAGCAGAGGATAGATATGGGATGCTTCATATTTGAGTAAATGTTTATAAATTACCAGTAAATTAATTTTTGCAACGTGAAGTGCGTGATTAATCCTTCCCCCGTTTGTATAACACCTCCCAACGCTCCTCACTCAATCCCTCTCTCACGCAGGGAAATTCCTTTATTATATAACCGATTAATACGTACAGAAGTCACGTGAACCTCTTCAACCACAACGAGTCTGTGAAGTAATTTCAGAACTCATTATAACCAATGGTAGACTTATCGTTTCATAAGCTGACGTTTTGTTTCTTGCAACCTTTTTCGCCTTAACATCGAGCAGAATCTCATTATTTTTCAGTTTTCTGTGGCTAATGTTGCCAGAGAAGACGGAAGAGAGGTTTACTGTGGTTCTAATCATCTCGTGATTGAGCGATAAAACCGTTCAACAGCTGCAAATGCAACTGCAGTCCAGTGTATCGCGCTCCAACGACTCTCGAGTCAGCCTTCTCTGGGCATGTACTGTACAGGGAATGTCGTATTGTGCAGTTGTGGTTTTCATGGGGGAACACATTACATTCAAGCTGAAGCAAATGCATGCGGCGAAGTTGGTGAAGAACCTCGCGGGGAACTAACGATGAGAGGTGCCTTTTGTCATGTTGTTAGCGACGAGCTTCCGTAAGATTAATGAAACTTCGCTTCAAATTAATTTGCTACTAAAAAATTCGTGCCTCCAGAAAATTAGCTATCAACGGCCTCGTGACAAGTTAACGCCTTTTAGTTAAATATTTACGACCCGGGCGGCAGTCCGTTACCGCCCTGAAGTGTCGTAAAGACGGAAGATCTTTTCCGGAAAGTGCGATTAATTATTGAAAAGAGGAGTCGCTAACTTTTGTCAGGTCGACGAACTGCGATGTTAATCAGAGTTGCTTCACTCACGTTTATCCTGATAGCGCGAAGAAAGATCCCCTTTAGCGGCAGCTCTTGGCCGCCTTCCAGTTAAATGATCTCTTATCGCCATCGCCTCAGCTTTAACAGCCTTTTACTTTCGTTGACCTTCGTAAGGGCCGCGAAATTGAACTACGGCCAAATGGCCGATTTCCTCGACTCTGGAATATCCAGAGAACATTCTATTGACCATTCGATTGAAGTAAATATTAAGTACATTAACCTGCAAAACATCCGTTGCGAATCAGATGTCACACGACCTACTTTAGCATAATTAGCACGACGCAACAACAATGAGCGAGAGAGAGGACAAAAAAATCGTCGATTAGCGATCAGTTGATAGGTAATTTTGGCTATTTATGTAGCACTCAGTTTGGATCACACATACAAGTTTCAAGGATGATTGTGGGAGCATGAGCACACGCTCTGATGTTGGTTTTCTCATTTTTTAAGAAATAAATACAAAATAAATATGCTACCCTGTTAGATAGTGCAATACCATAATTTAAATTTTATATTATTTGTAATGTGTCGAATTATGTACTACAAGCATTAGATTCATAATCTAAAACCGTCGGCTTTCCTCATCATCACGCACATTCAGCGATTATGATAGCTACTAACAAAACCATTATTTTCCTCAGATGTAGAAAGCGCTTAAAGTTATAGAATTTATTGCGCTGCTGCTACACATGCCACTACCTGCATTGAAAAACAAATATATCGATCGGACAGTTAAAAATGATGTTTTTGAGGAGGTGTTCACCTTCCTGGAATTTAATGGAAAATAAAGTCAGTCCACAAAACGACGTTAGTCTGGATTTGAGAATTTCTGTGGTTACTGACCATTACACTTTCAGCTTATTGGATTTACCATCCAATTTGGTTTCAGAACGCTAGTGCCAGATTTTTTAAGAGTAAATTGCACTAAAATTGCTTTTGGCCGTAATATTTGATAATTATTGAGCTTTTTACGTAATTATCCCACGGAAGACAATTTTATTGTACCGTTATATCATTCTACTCAGTCTACCCATCAAAAAATCAAAATGGTGGTCTTCGAAAAAAAAAGTGTTTTGATCACTATGATAACTATAGTTCGTTTTGGACCGACTTCGCTGATACTCTTATTTTGAAGTCCCATAGCGATCTGCAGGTTAAAGATCAAATTTGAGTCAATTTCAATCACGCTCACAGATACACACACACCATTTTTTTCAAATGGCGTTCTTCAGGTTCACAAGCTCTTAAAAAGTGAAGATCTGAAAAAATCGTTGGGCAAAGGAGAGTAAAAATGACTGCTTATTTCTACCCTTAGTATTTTCTCCCATCCTTACCGGTAATTTCCAATCACAGGGAATTTAATACTTACCCACCTCTCTCACTCTACAAACCGAGTGGTCGAACTCAATCTCGACGTCTATCCTCTCGATGTGGACAATTTCCGGAGACAGTACCCTCAATTAAAGTGTCACGTGTAGTACTGAACTCATATCCTCAATTTCTACCTTTTTCATATGCTCAGCTTATGTAGCTCTTTATGTTGCTACTCATTATGCTCTGCAGTCCGTTTTTCTCTACACTTACGAGTTCTTCGTCACCGGGCACTCAAATTTTCACTGTTGGTGGTCGCTGAATACTATAATACTCTAATAACTTGAACGTCTGAGTTGCGATATATCAATTAATATTTCCAGACTGCAATCGACATAGGAAGTGTTGGTTATTGTAGAATCCAAACGTTTACTGGCTTATTACGTTATGGTGAATGCAAGTTGCTGCCCTGAACTTTTTGAGTTCGATCCTTTTAGGTTTTCACCCTCTATTCCAAATAATATCCGCATTGCAAATTTTCCGAGATGAAGAAAAAAATTGACAACAAAACAAAACTGCGTGTACGGCATTCCTCAACACAAATAAAAAATCCGCTAGTAATGAAGTATTGAATAAATTACGGTGATAAGCTAAATCATTTCAACACGTCAATGGGAAATCCGCTAGTAACCCCCCCCCCACGGTCATAAACCATACAACAAGCCTGTAACGTTGTTCTCGCTGCCGTTAAAAAGCCTCGCGGCAGGGGGAACAAAATAGTAACGAGGGTCAATAAATTTGTGCTTAATTATTATCAGTGGGCGTTCCCTTGACGTGAAGATGCGAGAGGACGTTTTCAACGTTCTCTTTATGGGTCATATTTGTTAGAGCTCACATTCATCTGAGTGAAGTAGCCCTTTTCTTCCCGGTTCGACGCCACCGACTAGACACTTGGTTCGTTGACCTGGAAAAATTCTTCCTCGACTCGCGTATTCCTTCGAGTAATTCACCCGTTTGTAGAGGAGGAAGATTAAATGCACAACTGCCGTTGAGACACGTGCAGGAGCGAACTAGTTAGAAACAACTTGTTCCTGCGTTTTCAAAATTCAAGCAATCAGTTTTACAAACGGCCAGCTTCTTCTTTTCAACGATTTCGGTCCCTTACATTAGACACCAAAATCACTCCCAACCCAAAAGAAAAAAACGTGGATACTAAATCAGAGCTCACTACGACTTGCCTAAAATGTAAGGCCAAATTAAATGTGGTTCCATTGTGTGCTGCTCAGCTCTTGAGAGCAAACGTTACACTATCACCGGAGCTCGTTGACTGCTCGAATTTTACTTTTAATTGTGCAAGAGCAGGGGGCTTTAATATAATGTTGCTTAATCGTTCCAGCATGTGTAGAAAGCTAAAATAGTACGTTCCTCAATCTCCATGAGAAGCAAGTATGCGGTTGTTATAAGATTTGCTTCGAAATCCCCGGCGAATAGTCAAATTGAGCGAAAATGAAGAAATTATATGAGCGAGTAGCCTAAGCTCAGGGAATGGCACAAGCAATTGCCGGATGAGGCCCATGCCCCCTGGAACTGACATGTTGAGATAGCCACTGCCGCTCTGAAGTTTAATATTAATTAAACACATTTGATTTTAAATAAAGGGAAAATATCTGGTGCGTAGCAACACACAACTTTCCGCCACCCCTTTAAGTTAGAACACCAGCTACACAGGCGGGTGCTATATCTTCGTTCAACTCATTTCTACAGAAACATTTATAGAAAACAAAATGTAGGGACTAGTTAGCTGAGAGTACTCCGTAAGTTTGATCGAAATCGTTAGAGCCGTTTTTGAGAAAATTGGAATACCGATAAATTAATATTCGACAAATCTCCTTTTCTGAGTTAACTTGGCTTATATCTCCGTTCAACATACATATAGAGAAATAATTATACAGAACGAAATGTTGGTATGGGTGACTAGAAGAAACTCCATTAGGATTTATCACATCTGGTGAAAAAGTTACTCTGGAATTTACGGAAATGTTAGAAAAAACGTTATTTTCGACACATTTTGATCTTTATCTCTGTTCAATAGGCCGTCACACGAACATTTATTGAAAAGAATATGTAGGTGTTAACTATTTGAAAACATCCTGTGAGTTTGGTGAAAATCGCTGAAGCCGTTTTGCCAAAAAGCGTAAAAAACCTATTTTTGCTTCAGGGGCCCATATCTCCGTTCACCGTATTTTCATGGAGATATGTATGGAGAAGAAAAGTTAGGTATTGATTAGGAGAAGATAATTTGAAAGTTTAATCAAAATCGTTAGAGCCGTTTTTGAGAAAAATGCGAAAAACCCTAGTTTTTGGTACATTTTCGTCCCCCCCCCCCTTCCCATCGACCGAAATCGTCCAACCCCTTATTTTGGTGTCTACAAAAAATAACGAACAAAACAAAAAAAGAACCAGCTCAATCGGATCAGCCGTTCTCCCGCAAATCGAACTACAGACACACACACATACACACACACATACACACACACACACACACACACGGACCACGCGCCGAAATTAGGTTTTTTAGACTCAGTAGGGTCTGAAACGTAAAGATCTGAAGAAAACCCAAATTTTTTTTTTGGGCCGATTACTATACTTTCCTTCCCTTCGGGTAGCGGAAAGTAAAAAACGCGCCAAAACCGATTTTCGAGGAAAATTTTGATAATTTAACGTGCTGCACTCGTCATTTTTCCACGAGTGGGAATTTTATGGTATAATTGCCTTATTGAAAGCTATCAATATGAAAAATTTAATCTAAATCGTTATAGCCGTTTTTGAGAAAAAAATTTGGTGTTTTGATCACTATGATATCTATAGTTAACTTTTGGTGGATTTTGTCCATACGCTTATTTTTGTGTCCCATGGTAGTAACCTGTAGGCTGGATAACAAGTTTCAGCTGATTCAGTACGGCTGTTTTCTCTAAAAACCGCACTAAAAACGCTTTTCGTCGAAAAGTTTGATAATTTATTGTGCTGCTCTCGTCATTTTCCCACAAACGGGAGTTTTATGGTATAATTGCCTTATTAAGAGTTATCAATATAAAAAGTTTAATCAAAATCATTAGAGCCGTTTTTGAGAAAAAAAATTTGGTGTTTTGATCACTATGATAACTATAGTTAACTTTTGGTGGATTTTGGCCAAACCCTTATTTTCGCGTCCCATGGAGGCCTGCGGGCGAGATATCAAGTTTGAGCTGATTTGGTACGGTGGTTTTCTCTAATAATCGTTCATAGACACACAAAGACACATAGACCATTTTCCCAAATAGTGTTTTTCGGACTCAGGAGGGTCTGAAACGTAAAGATCTGAAGAAAACTCAAAATTTGTTTTTCAGCCGATTACATAACTTTCCTTTCTACTTTGTAGAGCCAAGGAAAGTAAAAAGCACTGAATTCACGGAGGCTGAGTTAAGTTGTGCGATGCCCCACGCAAAATAGGTTCTTCGAACGTCATAGAAAATGGAGCTATTACGGACCCGATAACTGTAAGTAACTGAGGTATAAATATCAGGACAAAGTTTGGATAAGTTTTATAATCTTTTATAAATCGATATTAGTGAGGAACTCCTGGAAATAATATTATTTATAGGATATTACCCTCACATAATTTAGGTTAGCGCACAGAGTCCTCAACTGGCTAAAGTGAATAAGATACAGTAACGTATTTCGTGTAACACAGTACAGAACACAGTAGCGCATAAAGCTTATTTGTATTATCGGCATGGGGATTAAAAGAACTTGCAGTTGTCAGGTTGAACCAGTTTGGAAGATGTATTTCAAAGAAAGAAGTTTTCGTTTTAATGAAAGTCGAAAATTGTAAGATGTTGGGCTAACCAAATTGAAGAGGAGTCTCCTGGAATGGGAGGTGAAGTTCTAATGTACAATTGACATGAAAAGTAAAAACATTTATTTACTGTGTTAATGTCAGGCAATACATTTTGATTTGAACTAAATGATAAGTTGCTCTAGTGGTTTTCCTGGTTAGTTTATTACGAGCAAAACCGAGTATAGGGAATTCCAAATCTTCGGGGAGCCTCACTTTGGCGGGAAAAGGAAATCCGATTGTGGCCATTCGGTTTTCTGTTCGTGCTTTTAGCTAGCTAGCACCTTGTTTTCCAGAATGGTTTCTGTAGTAATGTGAAGCAAAAATATACTTGCGCGTGATCAAGTTGAAAAGTGTGGTGACCAGTGCTTTTTGTAAGCCGATTTCCTTTCTACTCCGTAGAGCAGTGGACAGTAAAAATAAAGTACCACGACGTTTAATGGAAAGGTGTTGATGTTATCGTGTTTCTATTGGATTTACAACAAATTAACTGAAAGGTCGTAAAAGATAAAAACTGGTCGCTCCCGCCGCGAGGCCAGGAATCACTCGACTTGAAACCCCCTCGCCGCGTTCACGAACTAGTTTTGGGCCGAGCCATATTTATTCGCACATCGATTGCCCTGGAATCCGAAGCGTGACCCGCAATATCCAGATGGAAGACGACTGAAAAACTGATAAGTTGAGTTGACTGCCGACTTCGGCACGTGACGAGGGTGGAGCGGAACAGATTCCACGGGGTTTGTAGGGCAAAAGGGGTCAACGGCCTCGGCACTTCCCTCAACACAACCCCTTGCCATTTTCAGGTCGAAGGGCCATCTCGGAGGAGATCCAGGATATTCATTCGCTCTGTTCCTAAGTGGGTGAGTCAAGGGCGACTTTGAATCGGAAGCCGAGGATCAGTGAAAAAGAGGAGACGGAATACGAAACCTTTGACGTACAGCAATATCGAAGACTGTTTTTCCGGAAGTTATGAACCAACGAGACGGAATAAAAATAAACAATCAGTAATTTCAACACAAAAGTTGAGTATGCTCTCTGAACTTCACATTTTGAAGGTAGCAGACGCTATTTCATAGTTTACAGAATGGCTTTTTTTTCTCCAAATTCTGGAAAACTGTGTATTTCTGTGACTCTGCTCTAAACATTCAATCTTCTTAAGGTGGCAGATTAAATTTTATAGTATAGTTGGTGACTGTGGAACTCATTCACCCCGTTAGCAGGTATAAACTAATACACACATTTTTGAGCGTCAATTGAACAATATTAAATAACCTCTGGCCGACACTGTCCTCAAAATGAGGAAACACATGGCAATTTTACCCATTCGTAATATAACTTTCTACATAATTTTTTTACTAAAATTTCATCAAATTTAGGTTTCGGTCTGTTTTCACGATTCAATTCTGCTGCGCTGACGTTGGGCAACAAGTGAGAAGTAGCTGACTAACGTTTTACGTGATTCGAAATTGGAATCGTTTTGGATTGATTTTGAGTAGAGTTGAAAATTACAGTACATGGCAACTTCCCAACCATGATACATGTGGATAATCAGCCAAACTGAAAATTCTCCCCATTTTCTAGGTCCATGCTCCACAGAGAGTTAAATCATTCAGGTACAATAACAACGACAAAGTATTACTACAAAATTAAGAAGAAGAGTATTACAACAAACGGAGAGTATTACATGTTTTTTGTTTACTTCGCCCTTTATAGCATATATACAAAAAGGGGCTGACTAAAAATAGCTGAGAGAAAAAAGCTGATTATAGCAAGTTTAATGTTTAAAATGCTCAAGTTTAAAAAACCCGACTGTACGACAGTGTTCGCTTTATGAAAGATTTACGCGAAAGAACTTATGCAAATTCGGAGACCCCCTGCCTAAAACATTTGACGTCGAATGAGCTCGGGTATATAGCACTTCTAATAAGCTATTTGATCTGAAAACAAATACGGAGAACCTAAAAAGTATTCTACTCACATCGTATGATGAACTGGATGCGATTCCGAAAGGGAAAAGAAAAAATAAATATTTGTGTTCGCAGATAATAAATAAATCCAAAAAGGTAACGAGACAAAAAGTGTTGCACGTACAGCATGACTACATGTTTCTTTCTCTCGTTTCACCACTGACTTCTGTTATTTACTTCCTAAGTTGTTTAAGAAATTTTATACGTCGTTTGTATGTTTATAATTGCGTTCTACGTCGAGTATTAATTTATTATTAATTATTCTACGTCATGTCGGGTGTTTGGTTAAGTGTGTGGTGTTGACGCGCGGCTTTTTGTAATAAATTTAACAAGTTTTTATGTACGTAGTAACACGTGCTGAGAAGCAGAATATTCTTGTAAAGAATGGAAACTGTTCAATTATGTTGAGAAATAAGCATCGAGATGAATTGATGTAATGCAACTGAGGAGTGTAATGGGGTTCATCTTGGGGAATGTAACAGAGGGTCATCATCATCATCATCATCATCATCCCCTCTCACTCTCCTCCCTCAAATTTGAACAACTCTCCTGTCGTTTTTGGATGGATGAGTTCGTTATAGCGAAGAGAACCGTGGTAGAACGCACTAAACTAGTTACATAGTTGAACTGAGCGACTCGGGACGATGACGTGATGGAACGCGCTGGTAATAAACAACTAGCCAGCAGCAAGAACGAGGAGCCAACACGCCCTCCGCGAGCTGGGTCCTTGACAATGGCAGTGAGAAATGGGATCACGCGAAACTATTGGATTTATGACTTCGCTCCAACGAAACCAATTACCGCTCGACGAAATGTTTAGTTGAGATGAATACATCAAATAGTCGCGCTCAACTTGACTATTTAGCTACAAACTCGAATCAGGTTCTACTGTGCTCATTACTAAACGAGCTTGACAATTTCTGACCTACAACTTTTATCAATCTCAACCCAAATATCCCCCAAGTTTGAAAAAACAAATTGGTAGTCTGTAGTGAGATTTACGGCAAAACGGCTAAACCGATTGAACTTATTTTGTAGTTATTTTTTTGGATGCACAGTTAAGCGAAGTCCAACAGTTGTCGCTGTAAAACTTGTCAAATTCAAAGGAGGGCCGCCGAAGATGTTTCTCATTTTACCGTTAAACGTACATATTGCTGTTAAGTATGTAACTACTTATACTCTATCTACTTCTTTATTCGTTATTTGTGTGAGACGTGAAGATGAGGTTAGGAGCCACTGTTACCTTCCTTCAAGCTTAACAGTGTAGAAAAGCAATGTATGTAATCAGATCTTGACGTCTCTACGCTTCTAAGTCCGAAAACACCATGACAGCTAAACAGCTGAAATAAATCGGCTCAACTTTCATTTTCATCCAGCAGAGCACGATGGAACGCAAAAAAGGGCTTTAAAGAAATCGGTCAACAACGAACCACTCGAAACACCCCTTTTTTAATAAATATCTTTTCTGAAGATTCTAATAACATGTAAGCGGACTTAATAAGGAATATACTAAGCTAAAGTTGATTTTTATCGAAATGTTTGCTAATTTATTGTGCTGCTCTTGTCCTTTTCCCACAAATGAAAATTGTATTGTCCTTTGAGGTTGCCTATACAAACAATTTAAATCAAAACGATTTGAGCGAAAAATGCTCAATATTAAAGTATTTTGATCAACATGATAACTGAAGTTTTATTAAGGCGGATATTGTTCAGGCCCTTATTTTGGCGTCCCATGGTGATCGTCGGTATAAATATCAAGTCTGACCTGATTTGGTTCAGCCGTTTACTCTCAAGTGTGTTCACAGACACACACACGCCGGACCGTTTCCCCAAATGGTGTTTTTGGCGCTTGAAACTTGAAGATCTGAGGAAAATTTTTTGGTATTGAAAAAAGAATATCCAATTCACGGACTGTGCCTATTTCATTAATTGTTGATGTTAAGGCATTTCGTTGTAAAACATTTCTAAAAAAAAATTTTTTTGGCCATTCTGATAAAATAACGCCAACATTTGCTTATTTACTAACAAAGACTAGTCAGTGAAGGGTTAATTTTCTACCCGCGTTTTGAGTGCTCCCTGAACCAAGTCAGTTTCAGTTTGTCAGTCTGCGGCGAATTCCTGCCAACGAATGGTTTTCCCCATTTTCATCCGATTTTGTTGTAATGCACACACGAAGACCACGGGAACCGATGCACGGTCTGGCGAAGGAAGACCTAGGGAAACGGTTTTACTTGGGGTGTAAGACAACTGAGCAACCGCCACGTGACGTAGCCAACAGTAATGTCAATAATTGCTCTGTCAGTCATCTCAAGATACTGCCCTTCAAGTGATTGACCGTATCGTTCGCAGACAACTATGAAATACTACGTTATTAAAAGCGCTAACGTGAATCAATACTGCGGGCCGAAGTACAGTGGAATTGCATTGTAAAAATAATCTGAGGATACATCAAAATTGAAGTTTATCGCCCGTTGACACTAATTGCTCACGAACTAATAACTTTGATTGAGCACGAACAAACGTTATCAAAGAGAGATAAAGACTATGACGATTGACGAATATTAAATTACAGCAAAACGAGGTTTTTTCGCATTTGAACGCACAAATTTGAAACCACCGAAAACGTACAGTTTTTTCTGTTTATTTTCGATTCAATGCTAATCGAAGAAAACAAAAAGGAGCAACCTCCAAGTCAACATCAACAAGGAAATGTTACATAACCCGAAGGAACAAAAGGTTTACAGATGGTTGAGTAATAAACCTCGTTTCAAAACTTGTATTTAGAGGAGCGAAATCAGGTGGCGTCAGTCAAGAATGTACGCACGCACGTAATTACCCTCTCACTATTTTGAAAGATAAAAACTCAATTCTCAAGTCGAGTGTAATGGCCTTGGGAAGAGAAAGAGCGAGCGAGAGGAATGAAAATAACGCCTTCATAGGAAAAACCTAAAGTGATATGCTCGCACACTGCTGTTCTCAACACTAAACATAAAATAATGTAGGCATAAACTGAAAATTACGTCTTAACACAACGGTGAGTAAAGGATATGAAATGAATACAAACGAAGTGTTCGAATGGACATAGAAATTAAACAAAAATAATAACGCTGCTCGGGTGCTCATAACGTGAAAACAACTCTTCCTCTAGAACTTCCTAGAAAGTACTATAGTTTTTCAACTCTCTTAGCGCTGAAGGCCGCCAATTTAAATACAGAAGGTTTTTAAATCATTACCAATTATGGTGGTTTTCCACAATGGCAAGCTTAAATCTCAATCTCTGTTCGTAAGATTAAGAACGTCGAAGAAATTAAGAAAACGTTCTGCCTAGGTACGAGAAGAACCAACGTAATTACAGTTATCATAATGATCAAAACTCCTATTTTTACATTTTTTAGCTACACGAAAAAAGGGTCAAATCTCCTGAACATGAATACACCATTTGAGAAATGATGTGAGCGTATTTTCCGTTTCCTTAGCTGTTTGGGCAATTTATGTAATCTGGCAAAACTGTATTTGGCGAGTATCTTCAGATCTTGACTCTCTTCGGATTCTGCCGGTCCCTTCTTAGGATCGCGGGCATTTAAAAACAGTGCTATTTACTTGAAATAGGTTTCATAAATGTATAAGGGCTAATAAAACTAGAAATGTTGATAGAACTAATTGGAAATATCGAAGTCCAATGCTTGCTCACCAATGGGGACCACTTTACCATTTACTTCTCTCACCACCCCTCTCTCTCTCTCTCACTCTCTCTTTGATATTCAATGAAAATTTGAAAGATGACATTTATTTAAATATGTACGTGAAATTTAGGCTGATTGTTGAATGAAGCGACAATTTTATTTTCTTAATATGTATTTTCTTATTTCGTTTTCAATGCTAGGCATTTCAATTGTTAGCAAGAACAAAATTGTCAATTAAAAAAAAGGAGATTTTGATTTTCAAGAAGAGGGATTGTCTTATAATATAATTGAATTGAATTAAACATTGTTGGGCGCACGAATGGGGGAGCATGAAACAGAGAAATAAATTAATGTGGTGAGGACTGCATTACACTTGACAGAATAGCGATATCTGGTTGAGTGTGAGTGTATAAACTTGTGAGATACTAAGTGGAGGGCGAGAGAGAGCTGAATTGGGAGTAGCGCAAGCTGAGAGACGAATCGTTGGGAGAACTCGGAGACAACTGTGTCGCAAGAGCTGAAGGATGACTGACTAAGAAGGAGCTGTCTGTTGAGAGGAGGAATCTAAAATTGAGAGGTGGGAAAAGATAGATGGGAAAGCCTAGGACAGGGGGAAATCCGTTGTCAATTGGAATTAACTGAAGAGGGGGTTTTTCCATGGGTATCAAAAGGGATCGAAAACGAAGGCAACAACTTTCCGAGGAAACAACGACTTTCCGTTAGGGCTAGTGCGGACATTTTGGAGGTCAACGACCAAAAGCCAATTCAGCCGGCCGAACAAACATGATTCAATGACTTTTGTATCTTTGTAAGAGTGGGCTGCTCAGGTCCCAAAACGTAAAGATATATAAATAAATCAGTCTGTCAGTGGGTCTCTCTCTCTCCCTCTCTCGCCGATATTCTCTCCTTGTTTGGTCGAATATGTACACTTCACTCCCTCCATAGCCCTTTTATAGGTAATATTAAATATATTGGTTGGTTTGTTACTTGTTTTAACGTAGTCTATTAGGAATGTTTCCTAATTAATTATTATCTGTTTAGCGTTTAGGTACGAAATTAAGTAGGAAAGAGGGAAAATATCACATACTCGTCCTTCCCAAAACTGAGTGGTGTTCTGTCTCTGTGTGTGTATCGGTGAATATGAGTGTAATTTATTTAGAGCGAACGCACGTAGTTTTAACTGATGATGGAGGTGATGAGGGGAAGAGTGATTTTTTGATGTATTATTATGTATTTGATATGCTTATTTCTTTCGTCTTGACCATGACTTAAATTAATACCACCCTTAAATTAATATCAAGTGTTATTCAAAAATGATTCGTGCAGAATGTATGAGGAAGAGTTGTACTACAAGGCAGCCAGGCAGAATGGAGGAAGGGCCTCATAGCCCTAATTCTCTCTGGTGGTAAAACAAAGTATCTCTCTCTCTCTCTCTCTCTCTCTCTCTCTCTCTCTCTCTCTCTCTCTCTCTCTTGCGTTCTCTCGCACTCTCTCTCTCTCTCTTGCATTCTCTCGCACTCTCTCTCTTGCGTTCTCTCGCACTCTCTCTCTCTCTTCCTCTCTCTTCAAACAATTAATCTTCTACTCAAAACTCATGAGAATGAGGTTTCCTACACTGAACGAAATGAGTACTTCCCGAAATGCACGTGGACCACACCTCTAACACCCTTCTCAGCGTCACCAATACTACCAAAGAACCTGTTAAAAGAACAGCATCACATTTTCTGGAATGCCGAAAGAATTTCAGCGATACGTTCATTTTCACTGAAGTGAAAAACGAGAAAAAATATCTGATGCGTTGCAACACACAACTTTCCTTAGCTCTACGTCAATTCACATTCTATATGGCTTTTTCTACTTAATCAATTCATTTATCACTCAGTTCATTTGGACTTGGACAAACAACACTTCACAGCAGCAGGAAGCGGTAGCGCTTACAGTGCCGTAATTTATTGCGCTGCTCGTACTCATTCCAGGACCATTATTGAGCAATTGGTACACATAGAAATAATAAGGCTGTAAACACGATTTTTTTGAAGGCGGATAGTAAGTACTGGTAGTAAGCGAAACGGCGGTAGTTGCGATTCAGGAATTTCTGAAGTGAGACCCATGTACCTCATGAGCGTTTTCAAACACTCACACTTTAGGTATTGAATCGGACTACAATACCAATTTTCTTTAACTTTCTACTAACATTCCAGCGGAGTTTATAAGGAAAAAACTGCGCTAAAAACGTTTTTCGTCGAAAATTTTGATAATTTATTGTGCTGCTCTCGTCATTTTCCCACAAATGGTAATTTGATGGTATAATTGGCTTGTTGAGAGCTATCAATATAAAAAATGTAATCAAAATCGTTAGAGCCGTTTTTGATTTAAAAAATATTTGGTGTTTTGTTCACCATGATAACTATAGTTAACTTTCGGTGGATTTTGCTCATACCCTAATTTTGGCGTCCCATGGTAATCTGCGGGCGAGATATCAAGTTTGAGTGGATTTGGAACGGCGGTTCTCTCTAAAAATCGTTCACAGACACACAGACCATTTTCCCAAATAGTGTTTTTCGGACTCAGGAGGGTCTGAAACGTAAAGATCTGAAGAAAACTCAAAATTTTTTTTTCGGCCGATTACATAACTTTCCTTTTTACTTCGTAGAGCTAAGGAAAGTAAAAATGGTAGAGTGATGAAAATCGAAACGTTCGCAACCTTCCTTTCAAGCTCTAAAACTGAAAAACGATAAAATGAATTAACCGTGGTCGAAATAATTATCTACAACGCTCTAATGCTTACAACGACAATTGAAAAACGTGTTAGCAATGAACAACGAAACGATTGATATTCCAGACTGAAAGTTGAAGTAGCTCCAGATTCATTGAGGGGTGCGGCCAAATGCCTGAGTGAAATTTTATATCGTTGCAAAAATGGAAGGTGACCGACGTATCAACTAGTGAATGGATAATCGAGCTAACGTTGAATTCGATATCTTCCCTCCTGACCGAGAAAATAGTATAATTATCGTCGACGACGAACGAGAAACTCTCCAGTTACTGGAAACCTTGAGCGCTCTGTAAGAAATTTAGCGTCGAGAGATAATGATTTTAAATCGGCAACAGGTTGAATAACACAGGTCTGTAAGACATTTTCCGATAAAAAAGAGATTCTGTTAATTTTTGGGATTCAGCTATTTTCATCACTCTACCAACACATTTAACCTGTTTTTTTCTCAGTTAATAACAACTCGGTATAGAGCATCACGTCCTACACACAAACTAGTAAAGCTTGACGTTCAGACATTTATTGCGTTGCTCCTGCTTATGTTTCGACCTTTATTATGTGACCAATGAGCACGCTGTTCTTTTTGAAACGTCTCGAGATGAGTTGTGTTTACAGTTCTGGAATTGTACGAAACTCTTTGAAAAAGTGGAATTTCTGAGGCTGCTCCTGATTATTCATGGCAATCACTAAACATTCTCTGTATAGGTATCGGACGAATGTTTGATCATTTATTGTGCTCCTCTCGTCATATTCTCACGAACAAAAGTTTTTTAGTTGGCGTTCTGCTATCCGGAACTGATCTTACTAAACATTTAATTTAATTTTTCAGAAAAAAATTCTTCTTTTGATCACTATTTGGAGCGACTATTCACAAACCCTATTGTGGCATCCACGTTGGTCTGCAGGGAAAATATCCAATTTGAGCCTATTTGCTCCACCCACGATCCCTAAATCGGGTTCATAGACAATTTTCTCAATTGGATCGCAAAATAAATACCCTAATGAATACCCTTTGGCGATGCTACGGACATAATAACAAATTGTAGTAAAAAAACAACTTTTATGCTTACAATCATAAAGGATAATCCTCATGGCACACATAAATTGAGCAAAGTATACGGAAAATATGAAGTTCATTAGATCCTGACATCTTGAGATTTTGAATAATAAGCTCATGCCCAAGCTATTTTGCCCATGTTCGTGTTTTTAAAGATTTTGAACATTTTCAAAATCAAATTTGAAAATTAGGAGGTAGAGTAGGTTTTTTTTATTAAATGATGCTCATGTTTTGTTCTACAGATTCGTCAGACCAGATATTTATACTCAGCTGAAAGCTCGTGATAGCTGGCATATTTACACGAATTAATTAGATGTCTAACTGTACTGACAGTATTGTTGATCAATACGAACATCACCTCAGTAGAGGTTCTAGAATGATTCAAAGTTACGGATTCATTTAAATTTCTCCACCGTCAGAACTCGGGCACACGTGGCGTTAGAAACTCGCGAAAGATAAGATAACAACTAGGTCAATAAACATTTTAGTCCCCTTCCCAGCCACAGCTTCTAACTGCACTGTGAATAAAACATGTCATTTAACGGTTATACGACTGGGTGAACCATTCGGTGCTGGCCTGACGGCACGCGATAAATAAATAATAAAAGAACATTACTGCACACTTTCTTTACTATCCTCGTTCCAACGCCCAGGTATAGTGATTTCCCGAGAACAGTTGAGCTTCCATCGGGTCTTCAATTTTAACTTCTTGCAAAGCTCAGCGATAGGTTCGTGAAGGTATGTGACGATACAGGCATCTAGGTGAACGTGACCGTGGCGGTCTGACAGCACATGGCTGTTCTGCACGGTTCGTCTTATGGCATTCATGGAAGAGATTACCGCGACACATTCACTCCATTTGTGAGACGCCTACTGAGACGAAGCGTACGAGAGGCCAGGATCGTGAACGGTAGATTCTAATTGTCCTGCTGATCTGTTTGAGTGAATAAATTATGTGGCGCAAGTATATTCTAAAACTCGTGAGGACTCAGTCAACTGCCCACTGGCTGTTGGTCCCGATCCGTCTACAGTGTGATTTGTCGACGTTTCGAGCCTTACTTTCCCATCAACAGACCATTTAAACATCGAGGAACATGCAACAAAAAATAACGAAGCAACCAATATCTTTATCTCGCCACATGGTGTGCGTGTGTTACACCGTCTCTGCTTGTTCTACAGGCTGCCATGCAGCACGCGCAGTGGCTGGTCTTAGATTTGTCCAGGAACGGATGCAGGGGTAGGATATGGCAAACACAATCTGCCCCAGTCCAGTAAGAATTTGTGGTCCCTCTGCACTGTTCGGTTGACGGATGAGAACTCAGGTAGTGTCCTAAGTCTTCCCAATCTTCGACGTAGGTGGCATCCATGGAAGTGATTACTCACTTTTACGCTGAGACCTGGCATCGCTGCCATTGATTTTAACCACGGATTCTCAAATGAAGGACCGACATAGATCAGCACAGCGCCTTTTACCAATTTTCATTTGGTCGTGCTGAACTGTTTCTTTACACCCTCCTCTCTCTCACAGTTGAGCATTGGCCATCACACATACAAAAGAAAATTGTCTCTAAAACCTCTTATATTTCATTCACATGGTACCTCTGTTTGTTGTTCGACATGAATTACATTTCGATTATTGTAATTAGGTTGAGAAAAGAGAGACACGTACACGCCTCCCAGGAGAAAGGAAAGGGGCCGTAGAAAGCAAAATCGGGACAAAGGAACCAGGCGAAAATAAGTAGGATAATTTGGCAGTACGAACTCTGAACCAGGAAATTATCGAAGGAAGACAGAGCTAGGGAGAGGCGCATTGAAGATGGATTCACGAAAAGAGAGACCAGGCGGGTAAACCAACTGCAGCAATTACAGGCTCATCACGTACTTCCGAATATCAGCTTCGTGGAGCGAAGGCACGTTGAGTTGATAGAGTTCCAGGGCTTTTCTCCACATCGTGCTCCCACATAACGTTTTTAACACGATCCAATTACCGCTTTCATCAAATTATTGCATCCAAGAAGAAACTCTGCGTCTCGTAACGTTCAAACCAGGCGAAACTCCTAAAACCTTTTACTACAATTTTTTGAAAAGCCTGCGATGCGTAACTTGGTTTCCTCGCAGAGATAAAAGCAAGTCATGTATGTTGTAAAACTTAATACCATAAGCCATGTACAGATTCAATGTGTGGGATTCGTAAAACCTCCAAGTCGAATCTTAGCACTAATGCACGATCGACATCTTCAGTACCGATGATAGTTTACAACGCCGAAACCGGTCTACGCGTAAATGTACGGGCTTTTTCTTTCCTAGTAGGGATAATCTGACCGGAAAATAAACCTGGATGGAACCTCTTTGTTTAGGAAAGCCTGCGTTAAACAACCTCGTTCAATGACGTTGAATGTGATATTTGAACTTTAACGGTAAACGTGGATGTTAAATGCCTTCACGAATGTTTATCGAAGTCATTGAAAGCGACAGAAAAACTTTGAAGGTGGTCGTCGAATGCAGGTTTCCCTAAAGAAAATTAGGTTTCATTTTTTTTTTTAGGTTTTTTTTCCTTCTACCCCTGTCACGTAGTCGCGCTAAAACTAGTAAATATGGGATACCAGATCACCAAGGCCAAGAAATCAGCATCGACTGGAAGCAATCCAAGTTGTCACTGACCAGTTGGACCACTGGACGAGCCAGTTCCTTATGGGACATGGAATTATCCTCACAGAGTCCACTTCTGTTCTCCATCCTGCTCATCTTGCGCCTCCACAGTGGAAGAAACAAGAAATCTAGTTCCTACAACGGTAAGCGACCGTTAAGGGAAGAATATCCAAACCTCCCAGCTTTGATTGCTACTAAGCAAGGTTATAACCTTTTCGCCCACTATGAGGTGAAGGTTATACAAGAAAAAAAAAAAAAAAAGTAGTCACCATTGATCTTTTCTTTTGAATATTGCCAACCAATGAAATAGTAAGATTGGGTGGGAAACCATATTAAGAACTCCTCCCGGATCATATAGATCCATCCCAGGTCGTACGTCTGCGTGGTAACCCATGGGCAGCAGCTCTACCAGGAGACCTTCTAAATGATAACCTGCCATACCTCCACAGGTCTAGGTTCGGTGGATGCTGCAGGGGCCGGCCTCTTGCATATTAGCGAAACCGCAACTACTATGACTGATATAACCCTCGTCGAGGGTTTAGGTACAGTCATCAAATAAAGAAACGGATGCTGAGTGCCTGTGTTCTGGCTAGCTGGCAAAACCCCAACCTCCGTGACTCGACTGATATACCTCTCTTACGAGGGTCAAGCGACTCTGTTGTTATCTCCTTCATTCCACAAGGTTCAGTCAGGTCTTTTTCCTTATTTGATGACTGTTCCTAACTCAGACCTGCTGAAATCCTAGCTATAAAGATCTGCGTGGAAGAGATCCTGTCTAAAGGACTCAAGGGCAAGCGGATCTACATATTCTCGGACAGCCAGGCCGCATTAAAGGCCATTGCAGCCTATAGCTTCAGGTCCAGGCTGGCATGGGAATGCCTTCATGCGCTCAAGCAGCTCAGCGCCCATAATAGGCTTTCCCTCATCTGGGTGCCGGCTCACAGGGGGCATGAGGGCAATGAAAAGGCCGACCACCTTTGAAGAAGGGCACATAAGCCCTACCCATTGGGCCTGAACCTCACGTAGGTATGACTAAAAGTCACCTGAACCGTTTGGTGGCCCAATGGGAGACACAGGAAAATAGCGCCCATTGGCATCGCCAGCCACGACTTAGACAATCGATAAGGCTTGTTACGCCTTCTGGTCAAAGGGCAAAGGCGATGCTGACACTCTCCAGAAGGCATCTGAGGGTCTTGATTAGCTTCCTCACCGGACACTGCCCACTCAGGTATCACCTCAACAAGATGGGCATCTCAAAGGCGGTGGAATGCTGCCCATGTGGTGAGGAGGACGAAACGGCGGAGCACATCCTATGTGAATGCCCTGCCTTAGCAGTCAAATGCTTTCAATATTTTGCCCAGGGGATAATTGAACCCCATATCATAGCGGAATCTGCGGTGAACGACATACTTGGCTTCATAAAGGGGGCGGGATTGTACGACGTCTTTTACTAAGGAAGGGTTAGTGTCACAATGGGCCCACACGTGGCCGCAGTGACAAAGGGACTTAACCCGCACGCCCTCGGGGAAAAAAACAAAAAACTCAGACCTGCGGAGGTACGGCAGGTGTTTGGTCGTTAGCCAGTCTCCCGGTAGAGAGCTGTTGCCCGAGTGTTACCGCGCGGAGGTGTCCACCTGAAATCCCATACCGTCTAGGAGAAGTTCTTAATCTGGCTCTTAGCCTTCTTGCAACACTTCTACAAAAACAGTAAGAAAAAAGTTTCGTCCTTCACCGTTACCGTGTTGGTTACTCGATCTTTCAGACTGCGTCAATTAAAAGTCATGATGAGGCTGATTGTGGAAGAGCACTCTCGTTGTAGACTTTACCTGTCACCATCGGATATCTCTATACTAGCGATTCCCAAGCTAGGAATAGCTCCTTGACTCCAAAAAACTAGGTGATCATAATTATTGAATTTCGAACGAACACATTGACGATGTTTAGTGCAACCTCTATTGATTGGGCAATAGGCCTAGGAAAACAACTACCACAAACCTGCGCTATACTCCACTGCGGCCACGCGCTTGTGTAAGGAAAAAAGGTAACTTGAATTACCGAAATCGCCCAAGAGAAAGTATTAGCTTATAGTCACGTGCCTGGCTTCACAATGGGGAAAGTTATGTGGTTAAGACCAGTGAACCATAAAAAGCTAGATGAGCTTTCATTTCAATACGCCACACGGCTGGATAACCTCCGATGAATAGCCGTAGAATACCTCGATCTAACCCGCAACCTTTTTAACGAATGGCGTACGTCGAGGGATGCCGATTTCCGTATTACAGTAACCGACTTATTTTCCAAAAATTCCCTCAATTCAGTAATTGTTACTTAATATCACTTCCAATTCACGACTCGTTTGGAAATTGTCAATATATGAATGCTTAAGCGTACAGTTCAAAAGAAAAAAACTGTATATTGAATTATTTTCGATCGACAAAGCCGGTACTTTCAAATGTCCATGATCCATCTTATTCGTTGTGTTTGTACAGGATTTCTAACAGCGCGCTCCAAATGATTTGTATTGTATGTAGGATGTAGCACTAGCGGGCTGTATGCGAAGAAACACTCGGATTCGGGGGAATGCAGCGGAATCACTGGAATGTTCCTAACTTTCCTTTGACAAGCAGCAAGCCGTGCCACGCACGTGAACACACGCCCACAACTGCAAAACTAAAATACAGACGTCGTCTTCAGTGGAGGCTGAATTGCACTCGTTTCAAATGGACACACCTTTTTACTACGTCGCAACCAAACAGCCACCCTGCAACCACAGCTCGACCTCTTGTGTGGACTCCCACAAGCATTCTCGTGCCGATACATCTCCACTCTATGGTTTCTAGGAGCTGATTCCATTCGGTACAACGTTTCCCCACCATTCTTGTACAAAATGCTGGGCATCAGGCAGATTCACGCCAATTGACTCCACTTGCATCGAAAGAGAGCAGCAATCCTTCTGCAGGTATTGTGCAAAGCGCATGTTTCTCACATGTTCCAAGCGGTGGGGAATGATGGGCGTATTCGTGCTGGCCGTGCTCCGCCAGAAGAGGACACAGGAGATGATGTGTAACGCTTGGCGTTGCTATAGTGAGAAATAGGAAAGCTGGTACTAAGTGCTACAGCTCCACCCTGAGGTTATATCGCATCGTTGGTGGGGCAATGCTGTAGTAGAGTTTGCCATCTCTGGCTGCAGGGAAGGCCTACTGAACTCCCTTGGGAGCATCCCAGGGCATTTTCGATTTTCGTGGGGTTTGGAACCGAACGGTACCCATTTTAATTTATTTTTAGGTGACGAATACAATTTCAAATAATAGATTGAGGAAGGAGAGGTCCCCCCCCCCCTTCGTTTTTTAATTGGATTTTTGATAATGTGCGAATCTTCCAAACTTTTAGCTTGTAGGCTTCAATGCATCAGTGAAAGGGAGGAGCTTTTCGCTGATGTACAGTCGATTTATCACAAATCTAAAGAGAAAGTGCTAAAAAGTTTCGAAGTCAATTTGATCGATTAGCTGCAATTGAGCAGAAGTACGACAATTTAAATTCTCGCATCCGAAGTTATAATGTTTCTGTTTCTGACAAGGAACTTGTAATTGATATCCTTATTACATTACAGCCTTATGTAAGTGCATTGGAGTTGATTGATAGTGCTCGAAGTAACTATTTAGATTTAGTCAAGCAAGTCCCTACTGGTGTAAGCTTTCCCTCTCAATCAAGTGACCCTAGTACCTCTTCAGCCAACCAACTTCCTCGCATATCGATTCCGTCCTTTTCAGGGAAAAAGGTTGAAGAGTGAGTCCAGAATGGCCAGTAAAAGACAAACTAGACCCTGTGTCAAACAGTGATGGCACTGCACTGGAATAACCTGTTTTCTTGTAGAACCAGTTTGTTTAACTAAGAACGATAAGGAAACAATCCACTGGTGACAATTGCCAAAATCAAAAGAAGGTTGAACTGTACAGGAATTACCATGCGGCACAACAGTATAGTGTAAGCAGAACCTAAGGCACATGAATCCATAATGGATAGTGAAACTTCAGACGGTAAACTGACTGACGGTAAGATTTGACGTCAAACCTTGACAAGACGGTAGGAGTTGGATTGGGGGATAGAATCAGTCTTGGTGACTTTTTCTGTGTTCAGCGTTCTGATCAAGTCTATAGTAATACGGAAGGTAATCAACAGACGCCACTACAGCATTTAGAAACCTCTAGTATTATCTGCTGGGTAACGGAGCGTTTTTACAGGAAGGTCCGAGGAAGATCAGATCCAGAAAATTGGTTTTCTTCATGTTTGTTGATAGAGTTGATGTGAAGCATAAGAGCTCGCGATCGGTTATCCGTTCCATCTTCTCGCATTATTGCTCTCCTCCGGATCTTTTGTTTTCTTCTCACAGTGATTGCATAATGGCCTCCGAAAAAAAGTGCGGCGGCACCGCAACATCCGCTTGCCTCAACATCGCGCGGACATCGCGGGGTCCGCTACTCGGTTTACGATTGTAAAGAATCGCGGTAGAATCAAGATTGTTTCCTCCGCGGGAATGTCGCGATTGTAATTAACATTGGCCAGCCTCAACTTCTTGACCAGTGTTTACTGAAGTAGCAGAATGCGGACGGCAGTATGATGTCTTAATAAATTCAAAATTGTTGAAAGTCCTAACAGCAGTATAGGCGTAGGAATGGAACGCTGGAAATCACGCTTCGCAGTTTCCAACCACATGGAGTGGCCCTAGATTGAGATCAATTTTCGCATTGCCAAAGACTGAGAAAAACTACAGAGTATCGACACAACAATACTCTACAGAGATAGGTTTTCGGCAACGCTTGGGAGAAACGTGAAAGCAGAAACAGAATCCACTTGAAAGCCCTTGGCATTGCAACCACGACGCCGCACTGGGAGGACAGAATGTACAGCGTACGTACTGTGAATAAAACCATAGAGCTCCATACGACAAAGGCAGCAGATGTAGTTACGTGAATATGGAAGTGGTTAAGGAGTGTTCCCATTAGAAGCTAAATTTCGCCACATTTCTCATCGTAATTTGGATCATAGGACAGCGTGAAAACTGGTGTAAATTGGAACAGGCGTAGAGGGCCAACCTGGGAGGCCTCCGCCTACGCCCGGTATCACTACTACCAGGGTGTATTCATTCCTGGGGTCCGTACGCTGCGGCGGCATGGTGAGTCGACCCCACGCGCCATAACCGGCAGATGGCGCTTACCATTCAGCAGGAAAACCTCCAAGCAGTCCTGCCTGCGTACCGCACTGCGTCGCAGATCGCCGTTCAAATGCTTGCAGGAGCCCATGTCTTGGACCTCCTTCACGACCTGGTGGTGCTCCAGTCCCACATCAGACGGCACTGCATGGAGGACCACCCCAGGCCACGCTCCCCCTCCTTCAGTGGGAGGAGTCGGTCGAGTGCAAACTGGGCGATGCTCAGGAACGATTACACCACTGTGAAGCACCTCCATGGTCTTCTCCCCTTCGTAGATGGGCGACAGGGGATGGGCTGGTGGCAGCCATCCTTTTGTGGCAGTGTAGCTGCTCTCAGGCCATGAGCCTTCAGTACGCGGCTGCACTTCTTCCAGCGCCACCACTTCAGAAATTGTCCCTGTGCTGAGCTTCCACGGTCCTCCCCTACAAGGCAGGAACTCTGGAGACATGGTGCCCCTCTTCTGAAGAGACTGCAGTCTAGGGAACAACTCCCGCAAGCCACCAATGCTGCACCGTGACTCCAGGGCCTGACTCTTTTCCTCATTTGAATAGGCGTAGAAGAGTGAGAATGCCGTACACTAATGTTGCAGAGTGCAGCAATCCTCTCCCACGTCTTACGTGGACAACTACCTCGTTGTTCACAAAGGAACCAGATTTGCTCACCATCCCACGAAGTGATCGTTTTCCAAATTTTCTCAGAAATTGCTCTGACAATTTGGACCAAACTTAGAAAACGTTTTTAGCTAACCAGTTTCTAAAATTTGTTATCTATGAACGGTTGAAGAAAGATGCAGCGCATATTATCGCATTGATAAATGACTTTTGCTTCATTCCAAACTGACTAATAAAGTTTTACAAGTAATGCGATGAAACATATGGAAGGTTGCAGTTTTTAAGTTCTAAACGGTTATGCCTAATTCTGTGCACATTCATTCAACCCTAAGAAACTTGACTGGTTTTCACATTTTCCTGGCGGTGGACGACGACATTAACTTAACATGCATACTATATACATTACATTCATTCTTATAACTTACTTTCACATAAATACATGAATCTGACGTAAAACTTTCATGTTGGGCGAGATCAGTGAAAAACTTCAACCTCGAACAACGTGCCAGAGCAAGTATACAACCTCGTATTACATATCGATACGTTTTATAGTTGTAGTGAAGAAACCCCAGAGGTCAGTTAACAGTCCAGTTAGCCCTAAGGCGTCCTCATACGCAGCAGCTCTGTCATTCTAAGGATGATCTTAGCACACCGTTAGAGCGAGCGTCAATAATCGTATCAGTTCTCGGCAGCTCCTCATTGATATTCGCTCCACTTCGTGGTTTTTAGGCGTCTCTTCATATTTCCCACTTGTCTTATCGACATTGAATTTCACGGTGCACCGACAAGTTGAATGACACCAACCTTTTTCCTCTCTCGTTCTCCGAACGAGTCACGCCGTGAGAGCGCAGGTTTCTTTTCGTCTTTTCGCTTCATTGGGCAGCCACAAAGCCGAGTGGACGTCCTACCTTCCACGAACCCTGGAACTTACTTTGCAGCCAACACACTTTCGATTCCGCCTCGTCCGCGCAGGTTTTATGGAATGTCGACGTTTGACACTCTTCTTTTTCGAACTTTTCTTCAAATTTTCAGTGAAACTTTCTACTCATGTTCGCCTTGAAACGTTCGATTCTTCTTAAAGTAAGTTCAATAAATACAATTACAACCCTATAACAACTAGGTGCTTAATAACCAACATAAATATGACACTATGTGCTGAGCGGTTGGTAATGTACTGCTGTCCCCCAGCAGCGCAGCGATCGCTTAACCGTGACACTGTTCTTTCACACATGCCTGTGCTACCCTTCACTTTGTGTGAATAATAATAATATCACTAACAATGTGGTTTGTCACCAACTCTGAGGCGAAAGTCAGCAAGGGTAACCTGCCCACTTCTCATCGTTTTCCAAGACTCAGTGAGTAGAACGGCTAATGACAATCACGTCGTGATGGCGAGCCTGACATTAGTATTTAGAAATTAACATTCATTGAACATCTGATTAGGATGGAACGTGGGTGACACAAGCAAAGATGAAGCTATCACAATTACAATGACAGTTAACAAAAACTGTCATAACGATTCGACAATCTGGTGATTTAGATGACACACGTCAATTATGTGTCGACGACAGATAAAAAGGTGGTCAAGTCAACAGATTTAGAGCTCGGAATCGTCTAGCAATAGTTTTTTATTCCTTCTTCGAGACGTAAGACGCTCGTCATACTGGCAACACTATCTCTGGGCCTTCGAACAACTCTGATGACATCTGGAAAGTTTCTTCTCGGAGACTTTACTCACCTGTTTCCTTTGCAAAGCTGTTCACTAGGAGGCATTGGAACATCTGAGAGTTGCGCTTACTTCATGAGTGCAGTGGGGGATACCCAGCTAATCTCTAACCAATTGAGCAGGACAGGTTTTGAGACACCGTTCGCTCCCTTTCGTACTATTTATGTGCACAAGTACAGTGTAACATGTGTGTGGGGGCTACCACAATTTTTTACAATTCATGACTAGATGAGCGGCGAGATGACCAGATAACATCATGTACAAGGTCAGGCGTGTTAGGCAATCAGACTGTGAGTTGTCTGGGGTAGCAAAATCCCATTCAGAAGAAATCCTCATAGAGATCTGGGCTCCTGTGGATCACCAAGGCTACAGTACAGTATCCATTGACGTATTCCACAAGATCGATGTCTTGTCCGTTGAGTGTATGGTAGAAAAGTGGAGAGTATTAAGAGAGCTTTCTCCATTGTGCGCCGAACTCTGGGATGACCTCTCCACTGAACGAAAGGAAGCAGCGCTGGACGAACGGTCGTTAGACAAACGAGATCGCGAGATCGCAATCATCGACAAAAATACGAGAACATTGGACCTTATGGAACATGGTGACTTCTTCTTCTTTTGAAGACTCTCCATCCTGCACGTTTTGCGCCTCCGGCGCCAAACCACGTATGCTCCACTGTAGTGCCTACAACTGTGAGCGGTGGTTTTTGGATGACCCAGGCTTCCAACTCTAACTGTTTCGTTCAGTTTGCGATGAATTCTTATTTAAAAATGTGGTCACAGTTGATCTCTACCTTTTTGCCACTTACCACCCAAGTAAACAGTTAAATCAAGTGTACAACCAAATCAAGCTCCTAAGTTCCCCAGGGTCGTACCTCCGAGTGGTCGCAAATGGGCAACTGTCCGGGTGATTGGATAAATGGCACTACTTGCTGTACCACCAAAGGACTGCACGGTGCTCTCGCATGCTATCAAAGCCCACATGATATTCATAAACGACTGGTATAACGCTCTCAACGTGGGGCAAGACTCCTGTTCACGAACGGTCAATATGAGAAGAAAACAGACTAGATAGTTCTATTAGATCTGTTTTCTCTGAGGAGTCGTGGGATCGGCGTTCTATTCCATAACGGAGTGGTTCACCAAATGTAAGAGATTGGCGCGATGAGATGATATTGTTCATACGGGTCATTGTAGATTTGATAGCATCTTCCAGTTATGTACCTCTATTAGCCAACACGTCAAGAAAGAACAAGAACTTCTTCTTATCAGTAAAACAATTTTCTCGAGAATCTGTTTCCTCCGAACGTAAAGAAGTCGGATTTTCATAAACTGCTGATAACCAATTTATTGCAGTGGTTATTGCTATTTTTTCATGGTACGCCCATCGCAGAAGACCTTCTCTGTAAAAAGTAAACGGACGGTCGAACTTGTTCCACACCTTCTCCCTCACAAATCAGGATTAGTCTACGAACGCTCCTACGAGCGCATGTTTTTTATCTCGCACGAATTACGTTCGCCAGGTAACACATTGGCTGGATAAACTGGAATCATCATTTGCTTTTATCGATCCAGAGATAAACTCTTCCCTCATCGAGCCATTGATACTCCTCCAAATCCCCCGCGATATATATTTTAAGCAGAATTAGAATATACCAGCAGCTTCCGACAATTCTACGGGACTGCGGGTATTAAACTGTGAGAAATACACGTTGAGATATTTCTCAAACGCTTATGGCACGCTTAAATGTGTATCAACAGGAAAAACAAAAATGGATGTGCACATATGAATCTATTCTTATAAATAGAAAAACACATAATACACTCTCCCTCATCCTCGACTTAACTCGTTGACACAAATTAACGAATTTCTTTAGACAGGTCGTACATACCAAAATGCAATTTTTAGTCAGTGATGATTAGTCGATAAGCTGAACCATTTAGGCCATTTTTGAGAAGAATAAAATAACAGTTTC
Source organism: Pachypeltis micranthus (assembly GCA_020466155.1). NCBI lineage: Eukaryota > Metazoa > Arthropoda > Insecta > Hemiptera > Miridae > Pachypeltis > Pachypeltis micranthus. The sequence goes on along the minus strand of CM035774.1, from coordinate 24,386,028 downwards.
ACAACTTCAAGAAATCATTTGGCGCGTACTTCCATTCAGTGAACTAACCAATAAATAAGTGTGCAGAGCGCAATTTAAATATTGATAGACACCCATAGAAATAAGAAGGCACCCTCAATGGGCGATCCAAAACTTTTAACAGTCATGTCACTCCTTAGGCCTCCGTATTTTACAGAAATGTTTATCGACAACAAAATAACGAACCGACAAAAAATAGTAAGCTCCGTCAGTCTTTCGCCTGCAAAATAGTACTACAAACAGTCACGTTTTTGTGGTTAGTTAGAATAGTGCTCGTTTAGAAATCCGTTTCGGTCGGTGGTTGATGTTCTTTTGAGGTCTGACCGGAAAGTCAAACAGAGACGTTACAGTCTCATTGGAGTCGAAGCGTGATGCCCACGCTCAAACGTAAGAACTGGAAGAAGTAGCTTAGTCCATTGAAATTTAATAAGTGAGGAGGGAACAAGTAGTTAGACGCTTACTAGAGCTGTGTTGGAATTAATCTGCACGAGTTAAGAAATTGATAGAAAACTAAATATGAAAGCTACAGGGCCAAACCCCAAAGATGAATTTTACAGAGCTACAGAGGTATTTTGGAGAGCGAAATCTTATTCTCCAAGCTCCATGAACTATGTAAGGATCCTAGAGGAAAAGGATTATTTTCGAGAAAGGGCGGGCATATTGGGCTTCTCCAGAGTATACTACAAATACGATTATTAACTCCGCTTCGCGCCACAAAACAGGCGGAAGCACAGCGGTAGAACGGCTAAGGAATATTGGAGATGCTAATAATTAAATCCAAACGTGAGCGAGATTTTGCCCCCAGACGGATTTGGTACGAAAATGTTTCATAAATACGCGATTTAAGGTCTTTAAACCACTATAAGAAGCTGCAGCACGCGTATACCACTCGTATAGCAGATATTATGATATCATAGTGGTCGCTGAAATACCTGATATTTTATCTTCTGTTTTCAAAAAAGCTATTGCCGAAGTACAAAAAATACTTTTTGCGGCGTTATTCAGTTCCTGCTGATCATTTCTTACATGTGCTAATACTAATTTGTAATAGTGTTGAGACATTACGTCCAAATCACGTAATACAAATGACAGCACGTTCCTTTTTTAGGGCAAACGCCCGACTGCCATGTTCTTTACTACTAGCGGCATTTAACTAGATTAGGAAACAACTGGATTGCCGTCCGTGTCTACTAGAATTACTCAAATCCACGCAATTTCCGATCAAGAATTCACCTCATGATCCGCAAAGTCGCGATTTAAAAGCAGACGATACCGTTCAACAGGTTCTCGATACCTCGACTATTTTTGTACAGAACGAGACTGAAGCGTGAACTGTTAACTGCCCCGTTATGGGGACTTGCACTTTTGCTCTCAACAGACGAATAGACGGAGGGAAAGTTTCTCCAATTATACCAAACCGCTTCAAGTCGTTAGAATCCCGAAGTTAAATCGGTTCTAGGTAGTCCGCATCTTATGCCGCAGTTTGAACCAAAACACCGAACGTATACCCTCAAAAGTCCAAAAACCGAACATGAAGAAACTGAAATCTAGAATCTGAGGGGGGGGGGGGGGTGAGGTGCTTGAACAACGTGGTGAAAATTTGTGAGAGGAAGTGGGTTTGGTGTGGCTACGCTAAGACTGGCCATCTGACAGCACAACAATGATGATGGTATACCATTCAAGGGGTGGAGATTATTGCGTTTACATTGCATGAAAAGAGAGCTCTTTGTTATACGCCTAACTCCGTGACTACTTCTAAGCTAAATTAAAGATAGCAGTGTCTGTGGAATTGGTGAATTTGATAAATGGTTAGCTAGACGGTAATCCTTGTGAAGGAAGTAACACACAAGTTTTCCCCAACATCCGAGAGCGTCTTGGGAGAAAAGGGGTTGAGCCAGAACACTGGACGAGCCTGTTCCTTACGAGGTTCAATGTGCTGCTTCTCTTCTTATCCCGAATGTCTTGTGCCTCCAGTGTGGGGGAACCAAAAAACCACGTGCTGCTCCACTGTAGTTCCTAAAACGGTGAGCGGCGGTTGTTGGATGAGTAGCCAACTCATCCAGCTTTGAGTGCCACTAAGCAAGCTTATAACCGTTTCGACCGATTTGCGAAGAAGGTTATGACAAAAAAACGAGGTCCTTGTTGATTGCTTCCTTCGAAGCTGGCCACCCATGTAAAAAAGCACAGGAGGGGAGCCTGATTTAGAACCCTTCCCAGATGATACGAATTCGATCATTCCATGGTCATACCCCCACACGGTACCACACGGTCGACTGGTCTCTAACTGGGTCTGCTATATGACAACCTGCTGTGCCTCCACAGGTCTGGCTCGGTGAATGCTGAATGAGTGCCTGTGCTCGTGCATACTAGCAAAGCCCGAGCCTGCATGATGGCCATAAACACTGATATGAACGTTTGAATGGATTGTAAGATTGCTGTCTGAGGATTGAGCAACGATCATTATCACAAGACCTGGCAACAGTAGCTCAGCAGGAAGGTGGAGTAGTTTATAGCTTATAGCTGTGCGGTGGAGGTTTGGACATTAAGCAGATCTGAACCGGAGGAGAAACATTGGCAGAGCTTCGAGCCAGATCATCCATGGGTGGCACTTGTGGGCCATTGTGAACAGAGTCCTGTCAGGCTTTTATCCACAGTATACTCAAAGCACAGTATACCCAAGCTGTGCTTTGACTTTTAGTGAAGCCGCTAATCCTTTCTTCAGAAAAAAAACAATTTTTTATTCTTAGGTCTTTATTTTTGTTCTCCATGTTTTCACCGAGATGTTTATGGGTATTGATCCTCCTTCACGCCTAGAATGATAATGAACAAAAAAAAGAACTCCAGTCGCCAATTTTCTGGAAGAATTTCCTTTGCAACCAGTGCCTCAGTTTTCTCAATGGCAGAAACCATTTCAAACCATATACCGTCGGGCCGACATTCACTTTTCTGCTAGATGTGCCCTCTAAAGCCTTTCAAGTTTCTGAATGATCAGTTACAGTGTTAGCACTGGCTGTCATACTAAGTAGAAATAGAAGAAGGGTTGGAGAAAAAAGGAAGGAAAAGGATGGCCCAGTGGGCTTCCAAAGTTGGCTTATTCTTGGTGTAACTGATGGAGAACAGGGCGCCCATTGCCAAGTCTCCACCCTGTTCCAATCAACTGTGGAAGAAACTGATTCTCTGCCCGATGGTCCTCTAATAGGAGAGGGTGTTACCTACGAGGAGGTTGTGATCACCAAAGATGAGTAAGACACTGCTGTATACACATGGTAGACAAACACATACGGTATGAGGAAAGGGGAGCTTAAGAGGTTCCTAGAACACGGAAATATCTTGAAGCATTCTAAAAATTGTGGACACATACGAGAGACATATCGAAACTGAACTCCTCAGGTTTAATGACAGATACAATTTTGCTTCAGTAAAATACTATCACGAGCGACGTCAAGTCCCAACTTTCGCCGGTAGTTCACCTTTTACATTTGACTTCGTGTTGTTTCAACTTATCGTCTTGTTCCATCTTTAGCCACCATCATCGCTTTCTTTTCCGCTCACTTTCAATTCCACATCTCCATCAGACAACAATAAAACTCAAGTTGAAGGGCAACTGGAACCGAAGTTGTAACTATTCAAAGTGAAGAGTCATTACCATCAGTAGAGGAGGTGCTCAACGTGGTCACGACCCTCTTGCCAACTAATTAGGGCCCACCAGGCAGAACCGTGAAGTAGAATTCAATTCCGTTCTCAAGTAAAACCTCCCTTCGATCGGCCACTAGTTGCGTTGCACAACTTGAAAGGAGAAAGGTGTCGTTCGAAACCATAATTTCCTTGCCAGGGAGAATAAAAGCTGTGATCAAACAAAACAGGGCACTTTTACTGCGGCGTACCATTTGGTTGATGTCGGATGCGACCTCAGAGACCCTCCGTCTAATGATTGAAACGTGACGGTGGATGAACTAGTTTCGCTTTTGTTGACGACTCTTTCCACGATCCTCGGGCTATTGAATCGCTGACGGTGCCGTCTTAGTTAAAGCAAATTTCCGTAGAAAATGAAGTTGTTGCTAGAACGTCAAAAAACGTTCAAGGTACACAAATCGTAAATTTCCTCGATCTTACCGTTTTTGGGAATATATAGAAACAATACCTCCTCCTGCTTACTTTAGAAACTCATCTTAATCGCAGATATGGGCCACAATTTTTACGAAAAGTGCCTTTTTAAAACCATTTTAGACGTGCTTTCTGCATCAAATTGTCGACGATGTGCTCGAAAAAGATGTTTAATGCGAAATGTAGAGATCACAAACATAATAAGTACTATAAAATTCTTATTCGTCGAAAAATGACGAGAACAGTGCGCTAAATTACCAAAAACGTCGAAGAAAATCGATTTCAGCCCAGTTTTTTTGTTATAGCACCAACATTCTCACTCAGAAAAATTATTTTGGTAGTCCTACAAACTGCCTATGCGATAGAAGTTTAATAACGCTCATTAAAATAAACTAACAACTTCAGAAATTCCGGAAACCCAACCACCATTCACTTCTAACATTCTCCCGATAATTTTAAAACAAAAAATGATCCTTCCAAACAAAATCGTGTTGACAGTCTCTCAGATCCTCAGCGCATCGATGACTCAATAATAATTGTAGCGTGAATAAGAGCAACCCAATAAATTTCAGAACCGCATTCGACGTATAACGTAAAGTTCAAATGAACTGAATGAAAAATAAAATAGTTGAAGCCGTTAAAATCGCTGAATGTACGTGGGGCTGAGGAAAGTAGCGTGTTGCGTCGCAGCACATTTTAATTGGAAACGAATGAGACCATAAGTCCATCGATAGCCTGAACTGTTCTTGGGATATCGCGGGTTTCACGTTTTTCGGTCAGTCCACACAATTTTCGAATATCATGTTAGACTTATCAAAGGCACACACAAAGGCATGGTACGTTTTTGTATAGTAAACCATGAAGTCAGACGAAAACCAGAATTTTTCTTTTCTTTTAAGTACATCGGGCTAAGGCGACTAAAAAACGACAACTATAACTATAAATCGTGTTATGATCCCAATAGTACATTTATTATGTAATAATCAACCAGTACTTTTCACGCTCATCTGAAAATGAAAATTGCAGCGAGAACCGACGGTTAACGGCCACGAAACAATGAAGCGGGCGACAGTTTTTGTGGTTGCTTCAGGGACGCGAGAGCGTTACACAACAAAACGATATTTCCTCAACTTGCGACGTGGAAAAGTGCAACCGGTTCGAGAGAATGACTGAGAAAACGGCTAATTCTATAGTTTTCCGCAGAACGCTGTTCCGCTGCAACTTGAATGACGATCAAAAGGTTTTCTGGCTATTGCAATTGTCTTGATTTATGGACCGCGCTAGAATGATAAATTGGTTCTAGGAAGTCGTAACGAGAGATGCGAAAAAGTGATTCGGTGGAACTTGGATACGAGCATAGAATACCTAACTTAGGCCATTTTTACTTTCCGCTACCCGAAGGGAAGGAAAGTATAGTAATCGGCCCAAAAAAAAAATTTGGGTTTTCTTCAGATCTTTACGTTTCAGACCCTACTGAGTCTAAAAAACCTAATTTCGGAGAGAGGTCCGTGTGTATGTCTGTGTGTATGTCTGTGTGTATGTCTGTGTGTATGTCTGTGTGTGTGTGTGTCTGTAGTTCGATTTGCGGGAGAACGGCTGATCCGATTGAGATGGTTCTTTTTTGTTTTGTTCGTTATTTTTGTAGACACCAAAATAAGGTTATGGACGATTTCGGCTGATGGGAAGGGGGTGGGGGACGAAAATGTACCAAAATTTAGGGTTTTTCGCATTTTTCTCGAAAACGGCTCTAACGATTTTGATCAAACTTTCAAATTATCTTCTCCTAATCAATGCCTAACTTTTCTTCTCTATACATATCTCCATGAAAATACGGTGAACGGAGATATAGGCCCATGAAGCAAAAATATGTTTTTACGCTTTTTGGCAAAACGGCTTCAACGATTATCACCAAACTTTAGAGATGTTTCCGAATAGTTAATACCTACATATTGTTCTCAATAAATGTTTCTCTGACAGTCCATTGAACAGAGATAAAAATCAAAATGTGTAAAAATAACGTTTTTTCTAACATTTCCGTAAATTCCAGGGTAACTTTTTCACCAGATGTGATATATCCTAATGAAGTATCTTCTAGTCACCCATACCAACATTTCGTTCTCTATAATTATTTCTGTATATATATGTTGAACAGAGATATAAGCCAAGTTAACTCAGAAAAGGAGATTTGTCGAATATTAATTTATCGGTATTCCAATTTTCTCAAAAACGGCTCTAACGATTTCGATCAAACTTTCGGAGTACTCTCAGCTAACTAGTCCCTACATTTAGTTCTCCATAAATGTTCCTGTAAAACTGCGTTGAACGAAGATATAGCGTCCGCCTATGTAGGTGGTGTTCGAGCTTAAAGGGGTGGCGGAAAGTAGTGTGTTGCTACGCACCAGATATTTACTCTTCAGTTATGCCATTCACGTCAACTTTATGAAGTAGATAGCAGTTCAGTTTCAATTTTTGTTGGAAGCACGGCATTTTGTAAGTTGAAAAATATCAGCAAAAGAGCGTCACACTAATTTTCCAATTTCGTTTGTGCGGGTGGGCGAAGGAAAACGCGTAAATGTGGATTAGAGAGAGATGCGCTGTACTACAATCAGACAGGGCTAACGCAATGTGTAGAAAAGATGTAGAAACGAGGATGGGAGTTTGTTACACACGCGACACATTCATTGAGAGCGTAGTCCCCGAAATTAAGGGGCGCATAGGTTACGAACTTATTGATTGGATGATCGGGAGGGGAATAAGACAAAACTCGCGACTGAGGCAGTTTGGGAAGGTTCAGAAGCAGTCTCTACTCTGTGTTTTCATCCTTCATCCCTGAGAGATAGTGGCCCCCACACCAGCAATCTTCATTCTGTTCTCACTCAGCACTGGGAAAAGTGAGCAATGCACCTCCAAGTTTCTTCAGAATTCAACATTGTGCGCACAAATGTCTCTGGAGTGAGCTGGTCAACTGTGTCCTCCACTGTACGTGGCCAGCCTGCCTTCCTTTGGCACGAGAAGACATTCATCGTCCTCATTTTCTTCAGCGAATGCAGTTTGAGATTACAACCAAAGCAATTTTGTGCTGGTACGCACTAAATGCTCTATGTCCGATGGAGAACTGGGTAAAGTAGAAATCAAGTGTTGGAATCAGCTGCCTGGCCCATGGCCCATCCTGGGCGAGTACCACTCGTCCTACCACCACCCAAGGGTCACAGCGTTTCTTCTTATGGTAGCCGAAAGGTGAACGAGATTTATTGGTGTCAAGTGTAGAGATGAGTAAAAGAAGTATCGGATGATTCGAAATCCCAGGAATATTACTATCATTAACGTTAAGTCCTCGAGAACCATAGACCGTCCTGTGTTGGAGGTTTGAAGTTATGGAAAGAAAATATATGGTCACATACCGTGAAAGCGAAGGAAGAAGTTCCCAGAGAGAATTGTCAGAGTTGGTCTGATAAATTGAAACAACAGAGCATCCTCACACTTGCTCTTCGTCCATGGTCACGCTTGCTTCGTCGAGCTGGTCACGGATGGAACTGCGTCACCCCCATCCTGTCCAGGTGGGCTTGCAAACAGTAGCCAGTCGTTAGGCGAAAGTTCGCCACAAGGTTTGGCGGGGAAGGGGTGAACTAAGTGACTGCCATTTTGGTTTATTATTCATTCTGAATAATAACCCTATGTTTTCGGTCACGAACAATTTTTTACAACCCCTCCTCAAATTTTGATACTTCACGTTTCAAGACATGGGGATTCCAAATCTGCAATGTCCGTCCACCGTCCCCCATCCACCGTCCCCCATCCACCGTCCCCCATCTACCGTCCCCCATCCACTGTCCCCCATCCACCATCCGCCGTCCAGCCCCGTTCCGTGCCTTTAACGTGGTCTAAAAAATTCGTTCTTTTGCAAAAAATCCCATTTGGTATCTAGTTGTGCCCGCCATCTCGAAAACCCGATCGGATGAAGCCCATGGTTGTTATGGACAAAAAACGGTTAAAAAAATTAACGAAACGCAGTATAATCGCTAATAAGCCGTGTTTCGTATCATTTTCAAGGTATTTTTACATCCTGGGTCGAATGGAATGAGTATCAGACGTGTACAACTGCGTATAGGGAAATTACAGTAATTATTAGAGTCAACTAATTCAAGAACTGGCGGGAACTATGTAAACGTTTCGTCGTTAGTATTCTCCGTCAGTCTCTGAGATAAAGTGATAGCTTCGTAAGGATAAATTATTACTATTTTGCCCAAAACACAGATTATCAAGTCTTAGTCAGCGCACTTTCCCCCAAACACTGTCGATACTGCAGAGAATGCTTCAATGTTAGCAGCAAGGCTTAATCATTTCCTGCATTCTGTCACGCCTGCTCAACTTCAGATCAAAATCTGCGTGCTGCCACGATAAGGTCTGAAGTTTACGGTTAACTACTTCTATCAACTCGAAATCGTAAGCTCTTCCTGGATTGTACCTAACGCTCTGTACTTTTTTCCGAAATAAACCAAAATGCTACTGGGGCGGATGAACTTTCTTTCGGCCTTTCGTTGCCCGGTCCATCAAAACGCTAATGGATTCTGTCTAAAGGCCAAGAAGCCGCGCCGAGAAACGATTACCAATTTCAAGATACCGTCAGGAAGTGCCTCCTCTGTCTGGAAGAAAAGAGCCGAAACCTTCGAAGGCACGAGAAAAAGAAAAAAGTACCACTGAAGTCGATTAAGGTCACGGGTTAGCGAGTGCGGGGGAGTATGAGAGTTTTTGTGCTGGAATGAACCTTAAGCAGCTTTAGCGTTGAGTTGAATGACACAGCGGCTGTCTGAGCTCCGTAGCACCGAAATGAGAATCATCTGACTCTGACAAATGCTCTCGCCATTTTACTGGAAGGTGGTAATAACAACTGGCGTTTCACAAACCCCTGAAAGTGTACAGATGAAAGAAGAAGCATCGCGCAAGTTTCCTCGGCGCTACTTAAATTCCCTCCAAATCGATTTTCTACTCCGCTCCTGGGAGAAAAATGACTCCAAACTTGAGTAGAGCCAGAACTCGGTTCATGACAGTTATGACTCAGCTCATATCAACCTGGCAGAACTTCACAAAGCTCTACTTAGAAACTATAAGTGCTTAACGTTGCCAAATTCCTGTCAACAGGAATCTACAGTGGTAGACTTACAGGGAAAATATTCGGAATAAGCTACTAAAACAGAAAGAGGATGTTCAATTCCGGTATATCGCGGGTAGTTCCTAATTATTTTCTAACCGTTATCACAGTCCCGTTGCGCAGTTAGCTTATTGAACAAACAACGTGAATTTCTGTGAGAGTGTTGATGTCGGAGCGTATTTTTAATCTACTAAAATTGAATTTTGTGAGCAAATTTTGACTTTCTGAACTTCAATTTTCTGCCCTGACAATTGACCTTATCGGGATGTCTTGTATCAGCCTATAACCACATTAAGTTCCTCACAACCGCTTCTGTAAAAAATCCTTGAAGCGAAAATACGGCAAAAAAATGAGATTTTTCAAAATCACAAGGGACTGCCAGCAAAGTTGTAACCGCATATAAAAGGTATATTTGTTTGATAAATCCAGCGTTGTTTTAACCGTTCTGTGACAGTACGCTGAGTATTTGAGGGCCGGAGAGTTGTATGCATGGTGTATCATTATTTCTCATTATTATTTGTTCATCACCCGCCCCTACCGGCCGAATCATCAGGCGGGGAAGTAATTTAGTAGCAGGGGACGCAATTTATAGGCTTTTGTATGTATGGTATAGGTTGCTAAGCCACATTGTACATTTCAGTTCGAAATTGTGACATTTTGGGTTTTATTCTAGTTCAATGAAATTTCAGAATCACTTTTTCGGAAAACAATACGTAAGTATTGGCTCACAGTGACGATGATTTAAATTGGATAGCCACTTTTCCACAAAATTGAGAAGAACTATTTTTCCACTTAGGTGTTTATTGAGAACGGAAGTTGAATAACGTAGTAAGTTTAACCGAAATTATTTTTAATCCCGTTTTTTGAGAAAATACCCTTATTTAGAAATCGATTCCATCGACGGAAACTGCAGATAGCTTCAGTTTCAGTCGGACTATCGAGTTTGAACTGAACATTCCAGTCGTCTTCTCTCAATCATGTCCGGCGACCCACTACCTCAGCGTTTTTCTGGAGCTACACTACGTGCGAGGACATGGTCAATGCTGCAAAGCTGTCTTTATCTAGGGCTACCTAGGGAAGCAGGGATTCTCGGATTTGGGACTTGAAGATCAGCCCAGTTATATAGAAGTACACTCCACGAGTCACAGTTAGATTTTTGCAATACAGGAGGCCACAAAACGTAAAGATACGATAGAAAACCCTATTTTTTGTAGATTATAGTACTTTGGTTACCCTCGGATTGAAAAAGACAATAAAACTCTCGTACTTACAAGAGCAGTTTATGTGACATCGTCATGTTTGAGGCGCCGGGCCTGAAGTCGGGTTGGGCTACATAAGTGAACATTTTACGTTTTTAAACGAGCTATCGCGATGAGAGGGGTTTCCCAAAATAATAATAGAACGAAGTAGTTTGGGCGACGTTCCGTGTAGAAGTAACTTTCTAATCTCATTATTCAAACATTTGTACGATCAAGAAAGTTGGGGAGAGCAAAACGGTCCAGCGGTTCTCAATGCTCCGCGGAACGCGTTTTTCCCACTTGAAAGGCGTTCGCTGCTGGTTCCGCTGGCACTCTGCTGCTCGGCTCACAAACGCTTTAAGGAATTCCATCACAAAACGAGTGGCCCTTCTTTTCCTCGCAAAGCCTCGAAACGAGTCCTCGACGGGTCCACATTTAGCTCAACGAGAATCTCGAGCCTCCGGAGTGACCCACTTGAGAAATTTAGATACGCGGCTCCTCCTGAAAATGAGCAGTTGTAAAAATTCAGAGCGAGGAAATTAAAAATCCTCCAAATAGGACGCGTAATGCCCGAGATTGTAGGACGTTTGAATCGCCTTCTACTTCCTCTCGGTATTTTGGCCAACCACCCGGTCCAGAAGTGAATGAGTGAGAGCGGACAAAACAAAAAAAAGAAAAAAAAACGCGAGGCATCACACATCCTTCTTAAACTCCACATATGCTCTTCCAACTGATCCAATCTTGTGTTTGATTCACTTATACGAACCTGGGTTAACGTTCTACATCGGAGAAGGTTCCAAAGTTTATTGGGCTGCCCCCCCCCCCCCACATTATTGAGTAACGAACGTGTTGGTAATTTACGGGAATGTTAACATGATAACTTAAGAATAGTTCATTTTTGTTGTTCTGGAGTTAAGGTGGGACACAGTGAAAAAAGCTGGCCGAATTAGCTGGGTTGTTTTTGACCTCTGAACGTCTGCGCTTGACCCAAAGTTCTGGTTTCCCCAAGCACCGACCCCATTTGTCGGTACCAGTGGGAAGCCCCACTTCTAAGTTGTTTCCAAGTGAAAACGGATTTCCCCTGTCCTAGACTTCCCCATCTATCTTTCCCACCCCTCAATTTTAGATTCCTCTCCTCAACAAACAGATCCTTCCCAGTCGGTCACAACAGTCGTCTCCCAGTTCTTCCAACGATTTGTCTCTCAGCTCGCGCTACTCACCAACTCAACTCTTGCTCTCTCTCTCTCTCTCTCTCTCTCTCTCTCCATCCCTCCCTCTCACACTCTTTCCCTTCACTTAGTGTCTAACAACCAGTTCACGTGTATTTAGAGTCCCATGTTCGCGTGTATAAACTCCCACTCAAACTGATAACGCTATTCTGTCAAGTATAATACAACCCTCATAGTGGAGTTCCTGATTCCTTTTCCCGTGTGTTAAATGAAATAGCCACCTAACCAAAAGGCATTTTCTTGATTAGCCTATCATACCTGTGCCCCACTTTTCCTGTCGTCTGTTTTTATTTTTCAATTCAGCCTAACAATTAAATTATAATCGTACGAACAACGAGTCATATTTCTACTCAAACTGTAAATCACTCAGCTTTCCTAGTGATAGTATTTATTTGGTTTAATTACAAAGTGAGTTTGAGCTCGTTAATTTTATTAGTATTTTCTGCATTTGCACGCGCTACATGCAGTCCAGAGGCAGAGACCAGATTCAAAAACTCGAAATAAATAATATTTAGCGCGCACAAACCACTTATTCTGAATAAATACACGGTCAATTCTTCGCCTTTGTTCACGACGACGTAATATTTTTGAAGAGGAAAACACTAGAAGCATGACCACGCAATTGGCTGAAATGGCGATGAAAATACTCGCATTTACGTTAGACAGGCGCTCACTCAAGACAGCTCATAAAAAGTATTTTGGGGGGTAAAATTAAATACCTAAGCGTCCTCCTCAATATGCTTTTGAAGTGGAAAGAACAAATCAACATTCTCGCTAAAAGAATTATAAAAACGATATTTGAACAGCGGCTATTGCCCAATGTAGTAACGTCTGACAGCTCACTTGGGATATTTTTTCTTAATCTTTTTTTCTTAATCTTCTTAATTTTTTCTTAATCCTCATTACTTTTATTTTTTGTACTAAAAACATCACTGTAGCACTAACAGCAGAGAATATTTGCTTCAAATTTCATTATACATAATGACGAAATAGATTCATGATACCGTTCGCCAATTACAAAGATACATTTCCTGCTACATTGCAATATTACAGTTTAATTACGCCTCACGCAACTAGTTAAGATGTTTTCAGAAGTGTCGTTAGTTAAAATGGCCAAACCCAAAGCCTGAGAACAGAGGCGCTGTTTTTCATCTTACTCGTCCGTCTTCCAGTTTTATACATCTTTTGTCGTTCGCGCTGAACATTTCTACCCAACTTTATTGAACCATCCGACTCTATCGGTCATCTTATAATAGTTTTTCTAATCCAGTCCATTCAAATGTCCATCGGCTCAACTAGTTCGACGTCTTTAGAGCGATTGACAGGGCGCCGCAATCGCTCGCCAGTTGGAAGCAATTAAGCTGGTTCTGAACGTGCGATTATTTACGGATTTCGTGAGGCTCGGATCGTGATCGTTTGACACGTCTGTTCCCGATTATCTGGCGTTGCACGTGATGAGATCATTTGGGGCTCAACTCGCCAGCGTTTAGTGGACTCTTGAAGTTTCACTAAGATCTTGCTTGATCGCAATGACTGGTTCAGCTTAATCCATCGATTTGGAAACCATCGTCTGTCTATCCTACCGATTATGAAGAAAACTGAGTGGAACGAGGCCATATGAATATATTAATAAAATGAAGTACTATGAATTTCCATATGTGAGACTATTCTTTGATGGTTCCGATGGCTCAGGAAATTTAAAATGTCTGGCGCGACGCATCACTTTTCTCAATTTTTTCACTCTGGCCTCTAGCTGCTAATTATGATTACTCGTTCTAAACAAATTAAGAACTTATTGGGTTGCCCCTATCTATGCCACGACCTTTATTTAGTTATCAACTTATAGTTTATTGGACTACACTAACATGGAACAACTAACTGGAAACATTTATTCACAGAGTTCTGAATTACTGGGAAAAAACTATGGAAAAATTAAGTTTAAGACACGACAAGAGTTCGAATTGCAGATTCGTGGGACAAGTCAAATTATTTAATAACCACTGAAACTACGGTACTTTCATGAACTACTAATGGAAAACGAACATGATTTGTATGATAATACTTTTAGCGGAAGTTATAAGAAAAACTCCACTCACACCGAATTTTTTACAACGTATTGTGCAACTCTCATCATTTTCACAGAGGAGAATTAAATCTTGAGTATGAACAGTTTCAAACGACTCAACAGTGTCGTAAATTTTAAACTGTGAGAAAAGGACGCGGGCAGCACAATAAATTATAAAACATTTCGAAGAATATCCGAACTCCAAAACGCTAACACGACGTTCTTAGAAACATCTTGTTGACAGTCTCATAAATCATCAGTGCGTCGATTCCTCAATAACGGTTGTCGAATAAGTAGGAGTAACTCAATAAATTAAGGTACCTTAAGCTCAACCTCAAGTTCCTATGTAGAACGTTGAATTAGGTCCTTCTAGGTTCTTGTAAACTGGATATAAACAGAACGGATTAGTTGGTGAAGCGATAAAAATCGCTCAATGTACGTGAGGCTCGGGAAAGTTGTGTGACGCTTCGCACCACATACTTGTCGCATTCGAGCGCTTGCGATAGATCGTGCGTCGTGAGAATGTGTTTTATAAGGATGCGTCCGCTCTCTCCCCGTCACGTACCTCGTAACCTGGTCACGTGTAGCGTTCTACAATTTTTAATAAAGTGATCTCCTTTTTTCCATCCATAGGTCGGCAAAGAGGACGGCTTTGTGCTTCACGACGTGAGAACTCATAAACCACTTCCCTCTCCGAAGAGCTGTCTGTCTGAAGTTGCGTAAACATCTCGAGTTTATGAATATTCGTTTCTTTTCCACTGACTTGAGGCGTTCTCCTTTGGGAGCAGAAAAAGACAAAAGCCTCTTAGTTAGACCTCGGTATTTTCTTATGTGAATCACAACGTAACAATAAACGCTAAGTCTAATGAGGGACTTTGAAGTGTCAAACGGTGGACTTATTGTTATTAACCATCGTCCCGTACAACTAGCCCAAGTTTACGTGACCAATTGAATGTAACGGCGTAGCGCTTCTAGGTCATAATTTCCTTTTTACGCAAAGTGGATATACGAGTATGTCTGGTACGACGCATCACCCAACTTTACTCGGTCACACAATATTTAGTCTCTACCGAATAATCCAGTTATTCGCTCCGTTTAAATGAATGCTTATAGGCGTAAAAATATAAGTACGTTAACATCTACAATACAGTCAATGTGGAACATAGTAGTTACTGTTCTGGAATTATTGAATAACCACAGTAACGGAGATGTAGATTTTTTGCTATTTTGTGGGAAAGTAAGTGTTTTCACGTTTCTTTAATGATTCAAAAAAACTGAAAAAAGAAAGAGAAACGACATTCCGGAATTTCATAGGTAGTACTTAAGTATTTTACACTCGTCATTAAATTTTAATCGTGCTGGTAGCTTATTGGACCTATGTGACAACACTAGCTGCGCTGTTCTCGTCATTTCCCGACAAACCTTTCCATTTACCGTTCTGACGTGATTTCAGTAATTCTATTTTCTTCGAAAAATGGATAAACGGTTGGCGGAGGAGCAGAAAGAGCTTATGCGCTTGTCGGATAACTACCAGACGGCCGCCCGGGAGCCTTAACTGATCAATTACAGAGTTGAACGGGTACCGGACATTCGAAGTAGAGTTGATGCTTTTCACTGTTCTGCAAAATCAAAAACCCATTTCTGATTCCATGTAACACCGACCTGATTCATGTAATGCGGGCGGATATTACCAAAGGCGAGGCAAACCAAAAATTGAGGGGACCCATCACACCACTTTGCTCAACCCCGTGTACATTCATACGTCGTTAGCAACTAATACAATAAGTTTCGTCGTTCGTCTACACAACGTTCCACAGTTAGAAACTGATATTGATGATACTTAATCTGTCAATGTCTTAAACTGTCTGTCAATGTTATGTTTATGGGAAGGATCACTTACAATGCTCTGGACTTACAGGGCGAACACAAGAGTAAAAGTTAGTATATGAAATGACGTTTATTGTTATTCTAGAATTATCGTATTGCTCATAACTATCTTACGACCGTTGTTAAATTGTCTCGGTATATGATGCACATGCTCCCGCAGCATGTGAGAATGAGTGGGATTTGTGAGGAAAAAACGTAACTACACTTTCGTCCGAATTCCTGATAATTTATTGAGCTGCTCTCGCCATTTTCTCATGGGCGAAAATTTGAAATAGTTAAAGCCTTATTTGAGTCTGGATACACATCAAAATGTTTATACCTATTTTTGCGAAAAAAATATCATTATTTGATCATTAAGATAACTCTAGTTAGTTTTGTTCATATCCTTATTTTGGTGTTCCATGTTGATGATTTGAGCTGATTTGGTTCATTCGTTTTCTCTCAATCACACAGAAAATTTTCTCAAATAGGGTTTTCGGACTCAAGAGCCTCAGAAACGCAGAGATGAAGAACAGCGACTTTTCTTAGCCTATTACAGTACTTCTTGACTACTTCGTTCAAACATTAATTTGTAAAAAAGGTTTAAATACCCTATGATATAAGCATTCAATTAGATCGGGTAGGTAACCGGAAATTTGGCACAAAATTGAAGGTAAACGATTCATCAAGTGACTGCTCCCTCGTGGGTACTCCACACGACATATTAACAGTTTTTCTCCATGCGTCTACGGACGATAAACACCTTCTTCACAGGTTTGGGGGTATAGCAGCCAGGAAAAACTGCATCTTCGCGGTTCACTCGTAAACAACGGGCTAATCCACTTACAGATCACATCATTTCTGTTAGGGCCCCGAGTTATAATCACTCTGAGATGAAACAGACCTGCTAGGGAAGCACAGAAAGGGAATCATCACTTAGTGGAGTTCTGCATTAAAAATAACGCTCCAGAGTGAAGGAGAGTCGCACCTACCACGCCCTGAATAATACATCTTCGTACTGTTCTTTCGAACAGGAAGTCTCATCTTGTGACTTCGTCCACCCTCGATTCCGATCACGATTTTCGAAGCCTAGTCACCTGAGTCTGGAAGTTATTTTTCTCGCCGTCTCGTTCAAAACATAACAGAAAGACGACCCGGAGCCTCTGCCAGAGAATGCAGGGCGCCCGTAATAAGAAAGCTGGAACGACAGCTGCCCGCTTCAATAAATGTGAAAGAATCCCGAGAGTAAAAGGAAGACGTTCTAGACCCGAAATAATTATTATGATGATACAATTTTACTTTTCCCTCCCGTAATTTATTTATTATGGATGAGGACGAACGGACTGGGCTTCTTCCGAAATTACGCGCGAAAAAAAGCCAACTAAGCAAAAATACCATGCATAATAGAGATATCATTGCTGTTTTGATGTTATTAGAAGCGAATGACGACAGAAGGTAGAAGGATTTTATGAACCAATGCCAGTAGAAGCGAACCAGTTTCTAAAGGTAATCCGGGGACGTCGCTAGAGAAAATCACACTAACAGTTCTAAATGAGTTCTTGAGAACCGATCAGCCCCAAGTAAAACCTTCGAAAAGGTTCACCTTTGAAGTACACCTGAGGCAGCGTAGTTTCTGCTGTTCAGTGTCCTGCTACTTTCTTGTGACAATCCACACACCTTATAAACTTTGAAAAAGTCGTACCAAGAGTAGCACCACGTCCTGAGAATATCGTATGGTCGCCAGACGAAGCCAAATTTGATGCCGTATGAGAAAATGGTCTGTGATAGCGATGGCAGATGAAATCAGCTCGAATATTCAATTTTAAGAATCAACATGGGTTGGGTAAAATAAGGTTGTGTATCAGTTTAACTAACTACAAGTAGTGACAGTCATGAAACCACAAAATATCTTTTCCTCGAAAAACTATTAACTTTTAATTTTATAATATTTAAGTTTAGTTTTAACTAAGTCAGTCCCAAACAACAGCATTTCTTAGTGATCAGCTCCGGATAGCGCCACTGTAATTCAACTTTTTCGTTCTAGGGGAAAGGAACAGAGCAGCGCAATCAATTACCAAATATTTCAAACAAAAAGACTTTAGAGAAGTTGTTTTTCGAATTTTGGGAAATTTAGGATTTTTCGAGCTATTGTCGTTTTATTGTTTATGTTTACCCAATTAATCAAGAACAGTTAGCACAAATCTCTCCAAAGAAATAAGCTGACAGTCCTGTAAATTACTTGAGCGCTGGTTACTCAATAAAAGTAGTGACGTAAGTAGGGGCAACACAAGTAAATTCCGGAACCTTAAGCACTGCCAGTTTGGATGAGTAACACCTCTACCATGCTTATATGAACTGAGTGAAAAACACACTGGGCTAGTTGCTACGGGGGTGCAAAAAGGAGTGTAATGCCTCGCATCAGGTATTTTTACTGCGTTTTTGCTGTAACTCCAGCACGGTTAAGACGAACTTTCATAAGAAAATCGTGGTGAGAGTTTCATAAATGACGTATACACTGGTTACTCAATTAAGGTACTGGCAACCGGTAGAAGCAACTCAATTGATTGTTTTATTTACGTTATAACAATATTATAATGACACAAAGAGGAAAAACAATAAAAAATGCCACTACCAAATCCCCTACTTGCACCTTAGCCTCAGTGCAGTAACACAGGCTGGAAAAACGCTCTTTCTGAAAGGTGAAACCAGAATACCGAGAGAAATAAAAAGTGCTTCAGTACAAATGCACTCATACCACAATAGTATAAAGATGTCGTACAGAGTACTTATTCGAAAAATCCTACCTCTTTAAGAGGGTTTGATATTATTTATGATACGCGCTTCATCAACTTCATGATGAGAACTTTAAAGCTCTGAAGAGGGAGCTGGTTGCTACGGAGACCGTTGAATTAATTTCTACTAAGTTCATATAAAATGGATCAAAGACATAAACCAGATACTGGATTTTTTTTGTTATGCAAAGCCACAGAAGAATTTTGAGAGGGAACGATAATGTTCCTCGATTCCCACTGGTTGAATATTGAGCAGTACAGGGGGGGGGGGTGATGCCGAGGAGTACGCCAGCTGACACATCCATCCGATGTATTCTCACTCACACTGACGAGAAGTGGAAGTTCTGGCACTGCCTGAGTTCCCATCTATCAAGCAGAGCAGCCGCGAAAGGTTTACTGGACTTTGGAACAGATGGTACTCGTGTTACACCACAGCAGCTGACTCTGAACAAATCCACAAGCCACAGTCACAGACACACATATGTTATTGTGACATTAGGAGATCCAAAGACGTGTACTTCAATTTTTTTTTTTTTTTTTCGGCCAGATACACAATTTTCCCCTTCTACGTCGTCTGACTAAACATAGCAAAAGTTAATAGTGTCTTTCGTACTTCCCCAGAGCCCCAAAATGTGTTCTGTGATTTCTCAGTTTCAGTTCACGTCATTTACGGTTGAAGGTAATAAATCGGGAATTAAACCAGACGAACAGAGGACGATATCGACCCTCGCCAGCGTTGAATATTTAATACCACCACGTCTACCGCTTCCTCTTCCTCTGCAACATCGATTCGACGACAAGGACCGTTCAAGACTAGTTGGCGACTGATGACTGAAAAGCGAATGAATGACGCGGCGAAGACGTCAACCACTGAACTGGTTGTTTATTTGCTGTCACAAATGCTGACCTTAGTCTCATGAATTAACTGAAACAATGAAAAACTCTCGGAGAAACGCCGCCCCAAAACAAAAACAAGAATCTTGTGAAACCATTCAACACAGAAAAATCTGATTACGAAACGCAAAGCAAGGAGTGAAAAAAAAAAAAAACACTCGATCTTGAACAGCTGCACTCATTTATCTGCCTTAACCAAAGATATTCAATTTTAACTTCATACAACTGTAATAATGAGAGGCATCAAGGCGTAATTTTGTTTTAGCAGGAAAATAAACAGCTCGGATTGAAAAACGTTAAGCCGCCAACGTTACATTTAATAATTGTTTCCCCTCTAAGTACTCGGAGCAGAGTCAATTCCGAACATTCGGTAATTATTTGAAAAATCGTGTGAATTTCGTTCTACTCAAAAACGCATTGGTTTCATTTACCACGGAAGACTCCGAGAAATAACAGTTTATTATAAGGGCAGCTGCATTGTCTTCGGCTCGCAAACTGGATCTTCTTCAACAACGGAAAAGGACACGGTAAACCGGCTGTAACGGTAACCGTTTTAGGTTCGCTGACTTTCGAAGTTGTCACAGTAAAAACCGTAGAGGCTTCCAGCTGAGTCGGTAAGGTGATTATTCCCCCGGTCATTGCGTTGACCTGGTTAAACCAGAAGTGCGTAGCGAAAAAAAAAACGTACGATCGCGAACATTAGAATAACCAAACGCGCACTGAAAGAATTGCCAAGGTCACGTAAAATTTTCAACCGTAGGAAATTACGAGGCAGCACTATAAATTATCTAAAATTTCGATGATAAGTAGTTTTAGTGTACGTTTTACTTTCCTTGGCAAAATATTTTTGAGTTCTATTCAGTTCTTTAAATTTAGGGTCCAAAAAACACTATTTTGACAAACTTAATATCTAGCCCGCAGGTTATTATCGGACGCCAAAAGTAGGGTATAAGAAGAATCCGCTCAAAATATCTATAGTTATCACAGTGATCAAAACACTTGAATATTTTCTTCTCAAAAACGGCTCTAACAATTTTGATAAATTTCTTGCAGAGGCTGCTCGAAATGACGCAACGGCATAACAATAATTTTCAGTTGCGGGGAAAATGACGAGACAAGCAAAATAAATTACCAAACATTTCGGCGAAAATCGATTTAGCTCACTTTTTCCTTATAAATGCCGCAGAAACGTAACTAGAATCTTCAGAAAACTTCGGATGTTACTCCAACCAAGTATCTATACAACACGTCTTTAATACCGCTCATACGATATACAGGGTCTAGTATAGAAATTCCGGAATGTCATCCTCTACTGTCATCTCTAAAAGTTATTACCCGATAACTCTAGAGGAGTGATTATAATCCTTTTATAAAAAAATCGTGTTTACAGCCTCATTAATTCTCTGAGTACCAATTAGTTGAGTTAGTAGCAAAAGCATTGAACACAAGTGAATTGACTTGGAGCTAAGAAAATTTGAGTGATGCAGCGCACCCGATATTTTTACTTTAGTAGAAGGCAATGGAAATTATATTTAGAAAAAAATTTTGAGTTTCCTTCAGATCTTAACGTTTTAAGGGCTAGAAAACACCTATTTAGGAAAATGGGGTGTGTGTGTGTGTGTGTGTGTGTGTGTGTGTGTGTGTGTGTACGCGTATGTGATCAAAATTGACAGAAAAACGCTGAATCGAACACCAATGTTTTTTTTTTCAAACCCCGTTTTAAAGATTATTAAATGTATTGTATAGGCAGTCCAAAATGACACAATCTTACCATAAAATTATTATTTGTGGGAAAATGACAACAGCAGCACAATAAATTATCGAAATTTCGAAGAAAATTTATTGTAGCGTAGGTTTTTCTTCATAAATGCTGCGCTTACGTTCCTTGCAATCTTAAAAAAATAAGCTTGGTTGCCCGACGATCTTCACGATGAGTAGTAATGCTCATGAAATAATTGGAAGCAATGCCAGAAATAGCGGAATTCCAACCACCACCGTTTCACTTACTTCCATTTCTCACAGTTAAATCGTGCACTGATTCCTCAATAATGGTCATGGCATTAGTAGGAGCAGCACAATAGATTACAGAACCTTAATCACCACCAATCGTTTTATAGAGTATTATTATAAATTCCGAACGTTCAAGCACCGCATTCTGCGTAACACATGGAAGTCCAAATTAACTGCATAAAACTTGATTGGGTTAGTACCTAAAGCCATGAAAACCGTTGAATGTACGAGGAATTGAGAAAAGTTGTGAGATGCGTCGCAACAGATATTTTTCAGATTTATTTTTAGTCTGATAGGACTTCTACAGTGAGAAATTGGTGGGCGCTTAACGTCCCGGAATTGATTAAGTTGCTTTTACTCGTGTAACGAGCTTTATTGAGCGATTTATGAGGCCGTCAACGTGATTTTTTTTTTCAGAAGGTTTTTGTTTATTGTTCTGGAGGGAAACACTGTGAACAATGGTAGTTGATGGGGCATGAGTGCGAGCAGCACAATAAATTTCGGAAATGTAAGCGCTACCGTTTTCTTCCGCCGTAAAGTGGTATTTTACCAAGTTCAAATGAACTGAGTGAAAAATAAATTATTAGGAAAAGCCATGAACACAAGTGTATTGACGTAGAGCTAAAGAAAGTTGTGTGATGCAGCGCACTTGATATTTTTCTTTTAATTTCCACTTATATGACACTAGAGTTCTGGAAGAATTGTGTTGGTAGTTCAATTGGCAAGTTATACCGTAGTCTCATGAGTCAAATATGCACTGACTAGTCAATAATGGCCGTGGCGCAAGTAGGAGCAACTCAATAAATTACCTTGACCGCCACGAGTTGTTCATTTTCCCCTCACAATTGCTATACTTTCTCTACAGATAGCATAACGAGTTGAGTGACTCACAGCGTTGCAGAGGCCACGTTAGTTTTAAATTACTTTAAAAGATAGAAAATAATTTTCAAGTATCTAACGACTAACTAGTTTCTGACATAGTGAAAAACTCGGGTTTTTTAGTTACGACCAATTTTTATGGGGACGTAACGGACTACCGAAGTAATTTACAACTTCGTAATAAGCGAACTACCGACGAAGGAGTTCGGAAAGCCGCTTCGGATCCTGCGGAGGAGTTGCAGTATGAAATCCGTTTCGGGAACACTACAGTTACGTAGTTAACTTGTAGACCCTTGAAAAGTTCGCAGAGGAAACCAACCGAACGAGTAATTCTATCCGATCACGTTCGATCATCAATATAACTGTGACTTGCGGCACCTTTCGGCTCGTTCAATCGCGGCGTCGACGCAAATTACTTCTCCCGGCCTCTTCTTCCCCAAAATAACGGAGATTTAGTTCTTCATAAAAACGCAAGATATGGCTCATCATTCCACTTTCCTCGCCCCAACAAGGCGATTTTTTTTGTTTTTAAAGAAAAATTATGTAATCGGCCAAAATAAAATTTTCAAGTTTTCTCCAGATCTTCACGTTTCCTATGATTTTAAATACGAAAATCCCCATTTGACAATGGTATGGGTGAGCGTGTATCTGACGACGTGATTGAGTGAGAAAAGTAGAACCAAATCGGCTCAACGTTATATTTTAAAAATTCAAAATAAGGTTTACGGCCAAAATCGGTCCAACACTCAATTATTTGTACGGGCAGCCCCAAATGACGCAACAGTACCACACAATTTTCATTAGTGGAAATAATACGAAAGTGGCACAATCAATGATAAAAAATGTGCAAATATTCAGATTGATCAACTTAATCAGAATTAGCTGTTGTTCAGTGTCTACGAGCGCGGTTAACTATAGCTATCACAGTGATCAAAACACCAAATATTTTATTTCTCAAAAACGGCTCAAACGATTTTGATTACATTTTTTATGTTGATAGCTCCTAATAAGGTAAATTCACCATAAAATTCTCATTTGTAGGAAAATGACGAGAGCAGCACAATAAATTACCAAAGATTTCGACGAAAATCGATTTTAACGCGGTCTTTTCCTTAGAAACACCGCTGAAATGTTACTACAATAATGAACAAAATTGGTTTAAAAACGCTCTTAAGATATATGGGGGTCACTCCAGAAATTCCTGAATTTCAACTACCGCCGTTTCGCTTACTACCAGTTCTAACAGTTATTACCCAATAACTCTGCAAAAGTGATTACTATCCTCTTCAAAAAAATCGTGTTTACAGCCTTATTCATTCTCAGTGTACCGATTGCTCAATAATTATCCGGGAATGAGTACGAGCAGCACAATAAATTCCGGAACTGTAAGCACTACCGTGAAGTTTTGTTTGGCCAAGTTCCAATGAGCTGAGTGATAAATGGATTGAGTAAGTAGAAAATGCCATGTACACAAGTGAATTGACGTAGAGCTAAGGAAAGTTGTGTATTGCAACGCACCAGATATTTTACATTGCTCCCCGCAGCTTCAACGAGCAGTTGTTTACATTTGGGAGAACGGCCTCAGCTGTTGTCATCAACTCTCTTCGGACGTCAAGGCCCGGACATTGCGTTTGTTACCCAGTATAAATGCCAAATAAAAATTACCTTGTCAAAATGAAGAGGAACTCAACGGATGCGACGCGAAAACGATCTCGCGGGGGAGGGCTGTCGGGAACTGCGCGCACGCAACTGCACGAGGTTCAGTTGACGACTGAAGCGGCTCACAACCTGACGGAGGAGCCGGTGCCTGGAGACGGGGGAAGCCGAGTGTTTTGCCGGCACAACAACCGACGCCTCAACCCTCCAGTTTTGTTTACTTCTCCGCGGATTCGCCCTGAATACCAACTTTGCCCGATCCTCGTTATTTAGTTGTCTCCTACTCCCATTGAAATGAGTCTTATTTACCGATAGTCCAGGAGCCGAGGGCTAAAAACGCTCAGTGAGTACGATGAGTTGAAAGTTGGTTACTATTTTTTCCCAGGTTCTCTGCTCTCTCTGAAGTATGGACTAAGAAAATGGCGGCTCATCAAAAAAGTCGAAATTTGTCAAAATTTGACTTATTAGTTGATAGTTACAATATTTACCACACTTGGGGAATTGGTTTGTACTTTCCCAATTCACAACCCTGCTACCTCCTATGCTTGGCCATTAAGTTGCTGAGTCAATCAAAATTCGTCGAATTTTGAACCAAATTTTGACTCATTAGTTGACATCGGAAATTTTTATGGTGGATTCGGATCAAGTAACTGAGTCGTAAAACCCGACTCTGCCACAATAGTTTCAGGGACTTCGACTGGCTGACGACATCAAAATTTGACGAATTTGATGGCACAAAAATTGACTTATCCATTGACACATCCATCATCTTTACTATAAAATGTTATGTGCCACCTAAAAAACGTGGCATTTTCAAAGCTGAGCCGCTGAAATAGAATTATCCAGCATTCAAAAAAATAACGAAAAAAAACTGAATAGTTGACAGCTGAAAATGACGTGAATCGCATCAACAGCCACTCAGTAAACTATTAAATAGTATCTACTACCTTCAAAATGGTGTGTTCATACAGCAGACTCAACTTCAGGGCTAAAATTACTAATTATATATTTGAAGTATATTGTGTCTCGGTGGCTCATAAAAAGAATATTACATAATCGCCTCGGTATTCCTGTATGCCTTTAGTGGATGGGAAGTAAAACCCATTAGTACGCATATAATATGCATTATAACATTTTATTCCTGATTTTAACAAAACACGTTCATAAAATAATTGGTGCGTAGTAACACACAACTTTACGCGGCCCCGTAAATACGACGACCTGCTTCATATACGGGCGCTATGTCTTCGTTCAACGCGGTTTTACGGGAACATTTATGGAGAACAAAATGTAGGTACTACTTAGTTGAGAGTACTCGGTAAGTTTGATTTTAATCGTTATTGCAACCTATACTCACATTTTATTTCCCGTGATAATTTCTGTACCTATTGTTCAACGGAGATATAAGCCGCAAACGCTCGAAAAACGAGGTTTCTCAAATAATAATTTATCGGGTTCCCAATTATGTCAAAAACGGCTACAACGATTAAAATCAAACTCAACAAGATTTGATCCCATCTTTTTACTTTCCGCTACCCGAAAGGAAGGAAAGTATAGTAATCGGCCCAAAAAAAAAAGTTGGGTTTTCTTCAGATCTTTACGTTTCAGACCCTACTGAGTCTAAAAAACCTAATTTCGGAGAGAGGTCCGTGTGTATGTCTGTGTGTATGTCTGTGTGTATGTCTGTGTGTGTGTGTGTCTGTAGTTCGATTTGCGGGCGAACGGCTGATCCGATTGAGGTGGTCCTTGTTTTGTTTTGTTCGTTATTTGTTGTAGACACCAAAATAAGGTTATGGACGATTTCGGCCGATGGGAAGGGGGGGTGGGGGACGAAAATGTACCAAAAACTAGGGTTTTTCGCATTTTTCTCGAAAACGGCTCTAACGATTTTGATTAAACTTTCAAATTATCTTCTCCTAATCAATACCTAACTTTTCTTCTCCATACATATCTCCATGAAAATACGGTGAACGGAGGTATGAGCCCCTGAAGCAAAAATAGGGTTTTACGCTTTTGGCAAAACGGCTTCAGCGATTTCCACCAAACTCACAGGATGTTTTCAAATAGTTGATACCTACATATTCTTCTCAATAAATGTTCCTGTGACGGTCCATTGAACAGAGATAAAAATCAAAATGTGTCGAAAATAACGTTTTTTCTAACATTTCCGTAAATTCCAGGGTAACTTCTTTACCAGATGTGATAAATTCTAATGGAGTGTCTTTTAGTCACCCATACCAACATTTCGTTCTCTATAATTATTTCTGTATATATATGTTGAACGGAGATATAAGCCAAGTTAACACAAAAAAGGAGATTTGTCGAATATTATTTTATCGGTATTCCAATTTTCTCAAAAACGGCTCCAACGATTTCGATCAAACATTCGGAGTACTCTCAACTAACTAGTCCCTACATTTTGTTCTCCATAAATGTTCCTGTAAAAATGCGTTGAACGAAGATATAGCGCCCGCCTATGAAGGTGGTGTTCGAACTTAAAGGGGTGGCGGAAAGTTGTGTGTTGCTACGCACCAGATATTTTTCGTTCAGTTCATTTGACCTTGGTAAAACGACAGTTCACGTTTAACGCAGATTGTAGCAGCGCTTAAAGCTCCGGAATTTATTGAGATGCCCCTGCTCATTCCATGATCGTTATTGTACAATCGGTGCGCAGGAGGCTCATGAGACTGTCAACGTGTTTACTAATGTGGAATTACAGAGAATAGTAGTTTGAATTCCGGAATTTCTGCAGTTACTGATAATTTTTTGACAGAAACAAAAGGGGGGGCTCATAGTATAGGTAATTTATTGGACTTTTTCTAAGAGTGCTATCTTGTGAACTGGATTTATAAGGAAAAACTGTGCAAAAACTGGTTTTCTTCAAAATTCTCGATAATTTATATTGCTCTCGCTATGGATAGTACACAACGTACAAGAAATGTATTAAAAATCGTTAAAGCGTTTTACGAGAAAAGTTCGAAAACTAGTTTTTGGTACACTTTCGTTCCAACGAATTTTCTTCCCGAGTCACACCAGTCGTGCGTACACGGACATAACTTAACTCAACAAGATGTTTCGACAATTTCGTCAAGCCTGCGACCGAGGCCCGGGAATGTCCGGCCAGTTAGTAGACTTCAACGGTGAGTCCTTACGCAGATGCCATTCTGGCAAGATGGCTGACTTCGATTTGATAGGAACCGCTGCCCGGAAAGTCAAATATTGGAATTTATTGTGACTCCGGTTCGATATACTTGCTCCAGAGGCTTCACAGACACTTGGCAGGGATTTCACTCTCGTTCAATTCGAGGAAGAGTGGTGTGTGTGAACTAAATTGTGAGAGAACGGCCATCCCAAATAAGCTGTAAGTTGATAATAAGAGGAACAAAAAATTATGGCACAAACAAAATCCGTTCAAACCTAACAATAGTTATCGCAGTGATCATAACACCAATTTTCCTCCCAACAACGGCTTTAACGATCGTGATTAAATTTTTTATGTGTACAAGTTACCATGATAGAACCGTAACATTTTTATTCGTGGAAAAATGACGAGAGCGACACTTTCACAACAAAATCGACAAAAATCAATTTGAGTAAAGTTTGCTCCTCATACATGTGAAGCTAGTGTTCTGACAAAAAATGTGCTGGTAGTCCAATGTGCTTTTTTTTTCTTTTACGAAGAAACATTTTTGTGCACAGCACTATATAGTGAGATAACAAACAGTTGTATAAACACATAACATGAAATTTTACCGTAATTACTAGGATAAGTCCATCAACTACCTAGTATTGAAAAAAACAAAATCCGCGAGTACGTAACAACTGTACTAGTGACTTTACTGTTCCTCTGAGCATAGCCCTTTTTGTTTTTACAAGTTTAAAAATGAGGGGGTGAAGAAGGCTTTATTCGGTTGAAGCCCTCTGAGAAGTCGGAGTGGTGCTTCCTTTTAAGGCGTCTCAGATGTCTGGGCAAGGGTCGTTCTATCGGAATGTTGCTTACGTACGGATTTGGATGTGGCGATTCAGCAGTCTTTTACTGTTGGTACTTCAAGGTCCTTGTGAAGTTCCTCGTTCCTGATGTACCAGTCGGCGCCGGTGATCAAACGGAAAACGCGACTTTGGAGGACCTTGAGGTATTTGGGTGTTCGAGGCGGACGACCATATACCCCCACCGTAGCACCAGATGGGTTTGATTTTGGCTGTTATTGCATTGATGTGATTTGTCCACGTGAGTCGTTTGTCCATAGTCAAACCCAAATACTTGACTTGCGTTTTTATCTCAAGAGTGGTTGAGTCCATTTCTACAGGCTGGCATGTAAAGTTGCGTTTGTAAGTATAAACGCACAGATTTGATTTGGAAGCGTTTATTTTTATTCTCCATTTTCTAGCCCATTCACTGACGTCATTTGCAATCGCCTGAATCGACTCACTTGCATCTTCACCAGTCTGGTGTTTGGTCAAGTACGCGCAGTCATCGGCAAATTGGGCTGACATTGTAATATTGTCGTTGTAAATGGGCAAATCGTGGATGTAGAAAATGTACAATATTACACTACCTTGGGGACGGAGGAGAAAATTGGCGATCTGGCACTAACGGCACCCTCTACACATACTTTGTTCGTCCGATCCGAAAGAAATGATTGGATCAATCGAAAATACGTGTCAGTGAGATGGGGCTTGAGTTTGGATAAGAGATCAGCGTGCCACGACTTATCAAAGGCTTTTTCAGCGTCGAGGTAGAGCCCTAGTGCGATTTATTTGTCCTCGTAAGTCTTCAAAATACGGTCGAGAAACTAAAAGATATTTGACGAACATTAAACGATCATTATTCTAATCATCATGTCTAATCAATCATTATTCTAACTTCGTCGCATCGCACACAGCCTGAGACAATAACTTACATCTAGAGTAAACTACTTTTCCCACATTTCTTTACACAAAAGAGATTACGTTTACTCTGTATCAGCGAGTGGTTTCACTGTTAGCACTTCAGCGGCCACCGAATGTTGAACGAGGAGCTAACGAACTAAAGCGCCTTCTCCCTACTAACCCGAATGACCAACAGTCCGGCCTCACGTAGTGACTTTCTTTCGGAGGGATTTAAAAGAGAAATTCTCTTTGCATTGAAAAAGCGTGGCGTTGAAGGTAATCTCGATTTAGCTCAAGTTTATAACTTCATTAACAATTAACAGCCCCGTCTCATTTAGTTCCGGAATTACTTTTAAAACTACTTTCGATTCCAGAAAAAAAGGAACTTTTCTCTTTCAGCGTCACTCTATTTAACGCTACTTGAGAAATAAGATTAGAAACACTGTGGACGAAAAATGGGTGCCTGTGACAGGGACTTTCTGCTCATAAATTCGAAATGATTTAGAACACGAGAAATCCCCGCTAACTTTATGCTGCGCTCAAGTGGCAGCTCTTAAGGCCACCTTAGACATTGAAATATTTTCTGAAGCGTACTATAAAGTATTTAATGAAACACTGGCTCACCGCCTTTTGTCAAATTAGCATCTTCGGCTGCTGTGTGGTTCTCATTTCTTGCGACAATGTGTGGAGATTGATTGATTGCGTTTACTTTCATAATTAATCTTCGATTCTTTTGGTGAATATAGCTTCAAGTGGTCAAAAACAACTGGAAGCCTCCTAGCAAGAAGTGCGTCTGCCGGAGGTCGTCCTATAGCTCATGGACGCCACTCAATAAGCCCATATGCCAGTTCAGCTTAATAAAAAAATGCTTCGTTCACGCTCAAGTCCTTAGAAGTTTTAAATCAGCCCATCGCTTCTATTTTCAAGTGCGGGAGTGGACGAGACACGGTGGAGTGAGCATTGAGGGATGACCTTCTATATACACGATATGCGGGTATTAGTTAAATGATTCGGTTGAGCCCGTTTGTTTGGCCAAAATCGTTGGAGCCATTTTTGAGAAAATTAGAATAATGATCGTTTAATGTTCGTCAAATATCATTCGCCGATATATCTTGGCTTACACCTCCGGCAATTCTGGAGTACAAAATGTAGATATACGTCGTTAGGAAACGCTGTGTTTGGCGCAAAACGCCGAATCAGTATGGGTTTTTTGACCACAGAATTCCCGCACCTACCGTAACATGACTCCCTGGCCTTAATGGCAAAGTCATTGTTTCGCTCAAAGACCTTCGTCCTCAACCCCTTTTTGTTACCTGTGGAAATTCCACCTCTCCCATTATTTCCAATTGACGACGGATTTCCCCTTCGTCTGGACACTCCGAAATATCTTTTCCTCCTCTCTTTTCACATTCCTCTCCACAACAGACAGCTTCTCCCAAACTCATTCTCCTACGAGTTCTCGTGAAAGTCGATCGTCTCCAGTTCTCCCAACACAGTCATCCTCTCGCGATAGAGTCGTCTCCCTATTCTCCCAACTGACACTTATTTCACCTCTCATCAACATCTAATTCGGATTTCTCCTTCGTTCCACGTACAACCAGTTTCACGCCTTCATAGCCCCCCTTGTTCGCGCTTATACACTCAAATCATATCCTGTTCAAGTCACCTCTTCTTTGTACCTCCAAGTCTTCAAATCTTGTGATATAACTCTTGAATCACAAGTTCGTGCTCAACTAAAATCCGTCTCTAAGATTCATTCAAGTCTAGATGGTCGAAACACGCTGTATCAGGCTACTCAAATTCAGTTACGCGGTTTCTACGGAAATTTTGAAAACGTAAAAAACACTGTTTGAGCACGTCTCGGCTCGTCAATGGACTGTCAGAAGAACGTATGGAAACAATACATACGTATTGAGTAATTGAATACTAGTTGCGGGGGCTATTGGTTCAGCCGTTCCTCCACCAATTAAACTACAGCCACACAATCTTTTGGCTTATTGTTAGAATAATACTCCTATGTTTTCGGCCAGGAAAATTATTTACAACCCCCCACCCCTACTAAATTTGATACTTTACGTTTCAAGACATGGGGATTTGAACTCTGCAATGCCCGTCCGCCGTCGTCCACTGTCTGCCGTTTTGTGCCTTAAACATCCCATTTGGTATCTACTGGTGCTCTTCTGCTCGGTAATCCGATGCGACGAAGCCCAAATGACAAAAAACTGTTTTAAAAAAATCAACAAAAACGCAAGTTTGACAGTTTTAACGCAAATACGCAGTGTTTGGTACCGTTTTCAAGTTATTTTTAGATGGTCGATCGAATGGAATGAGTATCAGAAGTGTTCAACCGCGTATAGATCGAGAATAGTGAAATTACAGTAACCATAGTGAGCCGAAATCTACAAATTAAAAGAACTCTAGGGACAATACAGGGGAAGTGATCGTTTCAGCGCCGGAAACAAACCACACGTCACGTAGTGCCAGTTGCCTACCTTCGCCCACAGGCGTCTGTAATTACTTTCTGGTACCCGAAGGGAAGGAAAGTATAGTAATCGGCCCAAAAAAAAAATTTGGGTTTTCTTCAGATCTTTACGTTTTGTGGACTACTGAGTCTAAAAAACCTAATTTCGGCGCGTGGTCCGTGTGTATGTGTGTGTGTGTGTGTGTCTGTAGTTCGATTTGCGGGAGAACGGCTGATCCGATTGAGCTGGTTCTTTTTTTTTGTTTTGTTCGCTATTTTTTGTAGACACAAAAATAAGGTTATGGACGATTTCGGCCGATGGGAAGGGGGGGGGGCGAAAATGTACCAAAAACTAGGGTTTTTCGCATTTTTCTCAAAAACGGCTCTAACGATTTTGATTAAACTTTCAAATTATCTTCTCCCAATCAATACCTAACTTTTCATCGCCATGCATATCTCCATGAAAAAACGGTGAACGGAGATATGGGCCCCTGAAGCAAAAATAGGTTTTTTACGCTTTTTGGCAAAATGGCTTCAGCGATTTTCACCAAACTCACAGGATGTTTTCAAATAGTTAATATCTACATATTCTTCTCAGTAAATGTTCCTGTGACGGTCCATTGAACAGAGATAAAAATCAAAATGTGTCGAAAATAACATTTTTTCTAACATTTCCGTAAATTCCAGGATAACTTTTTCACCAGATGTGATAAATCTTAATGGAGTGTCTTTTAGTCACCCATACCAACATTTCGTTCTGCATAATTATTTCTGTATATATATGTTGAACGGAGATATAAGCCAAGTTAACTCAGAAAAGGAGATTTGTCGAATATTAATTTATCGGAATTCCAATTTTCTCAAAAACGGCTCTAACGATTTCGATCAAACTTACGGAGTACTCTCAGCTCCCAGATAGCCCCAAAAGCGTAAACTAAATAAATAAAAATTTAAAAAAGAGAGAGCACTCTGATTACTCCACACTATCTTTAGGGATGGGAAGTATTGGGAGGGGGAAGAAAAGAAGGATAAGAGAGTGATGATTTTTTCGACGAAGCTGACGCATCTTCCCAGCACTTTACTTACTCTTAGATACTACTTGGATATCCAGATCCTTAACTAGGATCACGGCGTCTTGTTCACCTTATCTCGTTAGGCGGTGATATTAGGGGTTTTCTATTCAGTAGGCCTCAAAACGTAAGACCTGAGTACTCAACGTTTTCGCACGGCTGCAATGCTTTCTTACCCTTTGGGTAGACGAACCACAAAAAGGACCAGTCCGTCTATCGAAGGAAGTCTATTACACACTTCTAATGAATTGCAGAACGATTTCAGAGGCAACGACTATTTGCAATAGATATTTTAACAATAATTACTTAAATGTGGAATACCAACTGTTGAATGCATAATAGACAGAAGTTGGGAAGTGCTGTTCATTCCCGAAGGATCGAATTACCAAGTTATATCGACTTAAGTCAACAATAGCCATACCTCACTTCACTGATATTGTAACAGGACCCATTTTTTGGTCTGAATGGACGATTTCGAAGCTATTCTTATCGAAGGTATATTTCAATTAATTCGACGAATACACTGTCAGTTGAAGCAGTTCATCATTGCCAGTCACGGATTATTATCTGGAGGGCTTGAGAAACTCGTCACTGGTTTCTCGCGGCGGTTTTACATAACGTTAGCTTTTAACAGATTGCGCTAGAGAGCGCAAGTTCTCGGATTTCGATTAATTCGAGCTGAAAATTATCGTTAATACGAATTTAGAACCTGAAAACGCGAATATTACAGAAAATTGTCTGGGATGATCAGTGGATACTCATCCGGGAGACTTGGAGGTTCCTTGGTTGACCCTTAAACCAGCTCGCTGGCTCTGAATTGCGTATGCGGTATAAATACTGAAAATTCCGCTCAAATCGTACGTAGTATGCAGATCAACGTGGTACTCCAAAATATTAGGATGCGCGAAATTGGTCCAAAACCAACTATAATTATCTTTTTCTTTCAAAAACCTCAGTAACGATATTGATTAAATTTCTTATGTCAACAGTTCTAAACTCCCTAACGGCGACATAACATTTTCGCACGTCGGAAATGGATGAGAGCTGTGCAATACGTCGAAAAATATATGTACAAATTTGTTTTATTACAGCTTTTCCTTATAATCATAGCTTATACAGTATAATAGACGAAAATCGTGCTGATAATTCGCGTAATATTTCGATATTGATACAATTAGGAACAATGCTCAAAATTCCGGTATTAAAACTACTCCCGTCTCTTTGAATAATTTACGAGTATTTTCACAGTGTTCTCCTTAAAAGTCCTGTACAATGACCACAAGCCTACCCGAAATATTATTTTGACATTTTCGGTAACTACCTGTACGCTGGTTGCTCAATAAAGGTCGTGGCATTTGGAGCAGGCAACTAATCAATTCTGTTCGTGCCATTCCAGTTTCTATAATGGGAATTCAGTTACGTTCTAGGAGATTCGTTTAAACGGAGTGAATAAGAAATAAGTAAGTAGAGTTTAAATCGCTGAATTATATTTTTTTTACTTGGATCGACTCACAAGATCTCGTTAAATTTTTATGAAATCCCCGTCAGTAACTGTCTCGCTCGTATATACACTGAAGGAAGAAGGTGAACTTGTGTAATGCGCTGCGCCAGATATTTACTGCCACAAGCTTCGTTGGTAATACGACTAGCTTTTGTCTCAGTGCTCTATTCTGTCTTATGACTAACGTTGACAACGTTACATCAGCAATTCACACTTAACAACTGGGGTTAGCCCATCTCGAAGTCTATCCGTCGCGCATATTTAGGCGTTCTCTCTAATTGTTCCTTTGCGTAATTTCCGCGTCCAACTGCAGAAAAGGGAACTCTTCGACGTTTACGGGTGAAACGTTATGATGAAGTAAATAAGGCGGTAAAACAAGGAGTCCACTTGACTGTAGGGCGCTAGTTATGCATAGTTACAGTTCCACGGAATTCTATTGGCTTAATTTATCTTAGCTGACACAAAAAGTACTTAGGGCCGTATGAGTAAGTGGCTTTAACGTACCTACGAGAAAAAAACGGTGTTAGTGCAGCGTTACTTGTCAATGAGCAAAGCTTTGTTATAGCTCCAGTTTGCGACTTTCTATTCTAAATTCGTTTTTTCCTCGACTTTCGTTTGTTCCCTCTCAGATCATGGAGAGGGAGTGGAAGACGGAGAAAGAAATTGATCGATTATCTTTATTTATCCACCAGGGGAAATTAGGGCCATGAGGCTCTCTCTACCATTCCCCCTGGAGAACAAGCAAAATAACATTGCCACACTAATTTCTCCTAAACACTAACTAATTTGCCACACTAACTTTTCCACTAAAGCAACAATTTTCTCAAGCTCAATCATACCAAAACACCGTTCATGCCTAAACAACGTTCACGAATACTGACACATAAACCCCACCCCCCATAAACCTACTGCTATTTTAGAGGAGAAGCACTTGTATATTCCTCCCCCTCTCAGCAGCACTCAAATTAAAACTAAAATACCCATCTCGAACCTTATTCATGCCAAAATAAATTACACTCACATAAACTACTGCTGCTATTTTAGAGGAGCGAGTATTTAGATATTCCTCCAAAATTACATTGCCCCACTTTTTTAACCGGAGATTTAACTGAGCTGTAACCGGAGGATCCAGCTCCAGTTAAATCTCACGTTAAATCTCCAATTAAATCCTCTGTTAAATCCTCAGTTAAATCCTCGGTTAAATCTTTGGTTAAATCATCGGTTAAATCCTCGGTTAAATCTCTAGTTAAATTCTTGGTTAAATCCTCGGTTAAATCATTGGTTAAATCCTTGGTTAAATCTCCAGTTAAATCCTCGGTTAAATCTCCAGTTAAATCCTCGGTTAAATCTCTAGTTAAATCCTCGGTTAAATCTCTGGTAAAATCGTCGGTTGAATCCTCGGTTAAACCTCTGGGTCCTCCTCGGTTAATATTCCAGTTAAATCCTTGGTTAAATCTCTGGCTCAGATAAAAGTCGGTCAAATTGCCGGAGGAGTTCCGGGAACGCAAGAAAAAGAAAAAGATGCAGAAAACTGTTCAAGGAAAAACTCGTTCTCCAGTCTAGTTAATAATTATCATATTTAATGGAAAGTGATTAGTTTCGAAACAAACGAGTGATTCGTTTGACCTGTGAAATTGTTTCGTTTGTTTTGATTACTAAATTTATTTAAATTGTAAGATACTGATTTTCATAAAGTTTTCTGTATGTTTGTAAGAGTGGGCTGCCTAGGCCCAAAAATTTACGGATAGATAAATAAATTAGTCGGTCAGTCTCTCTGCAGCATTGCATGATCTAGATTTATCATTTAGATTTTTTCTCTAATTTTTTCTAATAATGACGGGGACTCAGATCCCCGTTTTATTTTCCAATGCTTCAGCTTGGTTCAAGTTTTTCTAAGAACTGGTTACAACAAATTATTTTGTGTGCTATATCGCGCAGGTGGTCTGTGGAACACCTACTGAAGATGGCTTAGAGGCACTATTAAGAAGGTAGGACTGAACAATTCGATGGTAGGTATGTGGCAAAGTGGGTTTAAGTTCCTTGGTGTCACGCTCAGTGAAATGCTTTCTCTGTGTCTAGGAAGACCAACTAGTCCAACTTTAGTAGCTCGTCGTACTAGGTCGGAAGTCGAATTATTCATTATGTAGGAAGGGATTAAGGAAGCTCGTAATAATAATAATAATAATAATAATAATAATAATAAGCTTATAGTTGGCAATATTACAAAAAGCCGTCGTTAGCTTAACGAAATGGGAAAATGTAAATTTGCTGTAGATAGAACAGATAGATTTGCTGTCAACAGAACTAGTGCTTTTAGAGATGACACCATCGAATCTTGGGAACTCTTACCGCCCCCTAGACTTGAGTTGGTTTGAAACTCAACCAACTTGATGAAGAATGGGCTATAACAGCCAGATTTTTGAGAGAGAGGGAGAGAGATTTTTGTGTCCTATGTTGATCTGTTATTAGTGTTCCGGAGGTGCACTAATTGTGTTGTAGGTGATCGAACAATTAACGTGAATTTTATATGAACGCGTCTCAAAATTTTGGATCATTTTGCGGTGCTCTGGTCGTTTTACCTCGCATGAAAATGTTTGCTCGAAATCAGCGATTGAAGTAAGGATCGCTGGGAAGGAGCCTGTGTTCTTACAAAAATGAAGAAGCCTGTTCTCCCATCTCAGGTCTATATCTCCAATTTTCACAGGGATTTTATGGAGAACGTATGTTATTTATTGATTAGTAGAGATACTTTATTAAATTGAATGAAAATCGCAAAAACCCCGTATTTTCCGTAGTATCAACTAACCAATATGTACATTTAGTTCCTTTCAAACTGATCCGTACATTGCGTTGAGCAGAGCATGCATATTATATCACCGAAAGAATGTGGAAGTGAGGAAAGTTGCGTAATGCGTAATCAGATAGTTTTCGAAAATGTGAACTCGTAAAGTCGATCAATACAGTGGTCGAGGGGTATGGATGGCATTACGTTATCAATATCACACCCTACACTTGCCCGATAAGAAAAGGCGATTGATCTCGTAGGTGAGCCCTTATGGTGGCACCCCCACAGTCAACTAGCGCGTCATCCAGAGCTCAGCAGGTCGCGTCCATCGATGGAGCACCTGCCGTATTTCCCTTTCTCTTTCATATTTTTCCAACGAGCAAGTCAACTAATCGGCGCATTAACCCTCTCCCCTGGACTCGGTTCGGACGCACGGGCATCGGCTTCCAACTTACCTTCCAACCGCGATTAGTGCCTAGCAATAAGTGGGGATCCTCCGAGCCGGACCGGAGGGGAGTCGTCGACAGCCCTCGAGCCGGAGGCTCGCTCCTACAACTTGGCGAACTGCCAGTGTTATCTTTCGGAGACCGAGTTTCGTTGGTTTGATTCTGGTGTCTACCGCCGGCCGAAGGCGAAAGTGATTTCAACGCATTCAGGTGGGTCGGCCGAAAGGTCTTTCATTCATCAAACTGCTCAACAATTCTTCGTTTACCAGCTCCCTACAATGTACTTTATGTCAACTAAAAGCACTCATTCGAAACACATTCATAAGTAACGCATGCATTACATGTACCTCCTGATTAGACAGGTCACTACAAAAAACAGTAAACTGGTCCAATCATCAAGTTTAGAATCAGTCAGTACATTAGAACCTCCTTGCGGACTCAATTACGCTGAACTCCGCAATCATTCGCTATTTCTATTCCACTCAATTGCAAGTTAATCACAATAGCGAAATGTACAGAACACATTACACAGGGGAACGATGATAATATGACTTTGAACCTTCTTGTAAATACTTTATATTGTCGGTGGCCCGTAAAATGATATTATAAGAAAAACGCCTGTATAATGGTTATGGGGATATGGTAGGGACAAAGCCTTAATTTCTCCTGGTGGTAAACTAAATAAATTAATCAATATTGTCTTCGCTTCACGATATTCCCATAGCCACGGTCCATTGCTCAATTTGGCTAACATAAATAAAATAAAACAAGAACCGCCTGTTCCCATCGTCTAGTGATGAATTTTGACGTTTCCGCAGTTCTTTGGACAACTAGATCGAATTTTAAAAGCCAAAAAGTGTTTGAAGCCACGCATGACACGACCTTCCCCAGTCGCACGTACATTCAGCAATTCTTAAAGCTTTATCTTATCTTCTAATCGTTCTACATCGGAACTTGTGGCGGTTAGGGTTTCAGGATTTATGGTGTTGCTTCTACTTATCTTTGCTGTGCGACCAGCGTAAAGGTAATTTATGGCACTGTCAACAAGATTTTTTTGGGAATATCCCTGTTTACTGCTTTGCGATCTTGGGGGAAGGACTGTGTTTAAGAATGGACATAATGTGGATTCCAGAATGTCATGGGATGTTACTAATTATTCAACATCTGTTATTAGTGTTCCGGAGTGTAGGTAGATGATCGAACAATTAACGTGAATTTTATATGAACGCGTCTCAAAATGTTGGATCATTTTGCGCTACACTGGTCGTTTTACCTCGTATGAAAATGTTTGAATAAAGTTCAATAGTTTGAAACTGTCCACTCAAAATAATCTGTTACAACCATTTTTGGGGGGAAAACTTTTTTTTTGTGGTTTGACTACTACGGTAGCCATAGTTTTGGATTTTGCTCACAACTTGATTTTTGTGTCCTATGTTGATGCGAATATGAAGTTTGATTTGTTCGCTCTCACTCAATCGTACACAGACCTCAAATGGCGTTTTTCGTACTCAGAAGGCTTTGAAAGGTGACAACCTGAAGAAACTCGTATCTATTTGTTTAAAATTTCCAAACGAATTTCTTCCTAATTTGCAGGGCGAAGGGAAGTAAACATCGTTTTATTTTAGTATCGTTAGTTTCGACCGATTTTGCTTTTAAACTTATTTTGGCTTTCTACGTTGAATACTTACACACTCATATTATATTTCTATAATAATAATATTTCTATTATAATTTCTATTTTATTTTTTTTTATATACTCATTATATTTCTGCAGTCAAAAGTAGAGGTTTGATGGAAACTCAACTTATCTTCGGGCGCTTAATAGTACATCTCTTATTGTTGCGGTTCAGGGCGGTAACAAGTATAGTGGGTGCGATGAGTTTGATGAACGTCGTCTGGAAAAATTCACGTGAACTGCACCTAGTGACACTCTACCTTCTGCTGAACGTACCGTAAGGAAGGGTACGTTTCTCGCTATGGCAATTGATTCATTAGTTAGGACTCATAAGAAGGACAATAATACGATACGTTGAACAAGGCGAAGTAGTATTTAGATTCGTTAGTGTGCCAACTCATGAAAAAAAGTTGGCTGGGAAACCTCACTGCTTGCCCGAGCGGTCAATCTTTCCATAGGGAATGGACTCTGAAACAAATCAGTCGAGGAAACTGTAGTCGTATGGACTCCGTAATTTTTCTGGCTACCTCGTATTATTTTACTAATTCTTCTATTTCTTCGCTTGGCAGTTGTATTGCAACATCAACATCGTATAACCGTACGTGTTCATCTCGAGCACTGTATCTAAGAATAAGATACGGAAATACGGATTTTATCGAACATTCGATAATTTATCGTGCAAGTGCTATTCTTTCGATGTAATGACTGATATAAACCCTCGTCGAGGGTTTAGGTACAGTCATCAAATAAGGAAACAGACCTGATCGTTCGATGGATAAAATTGTAGAACATTGTAAAATTGCTTGTAACTACCTTCACAAAAAATTTCGTTTTTTTGCGCAAAAAAACTTCAAATTCCTATCACTAACTAGTGTACTTACAATTGATTATTCTTTCTTTCTTACTGCGGCCTCTCAGATAGATACGTATTAGAAATGTTAGCTCATTCTGTTCGGTCATTCTTTTATAATTGTTCTCAGACGCACAGGGTATTGCCTCAATGGTCTATGCTGCGACTCTGGGGATTTAAAGAGAACTTTTTTTAAAGCCGATTATAACGTTTGTTAGTATGCCGTCGTGCAAATATAGATGCTCAAAAACGTGAATAAACCTATTCGGTTAACTGTTAATGCGTTCAGACGTGCAACTATTCACTGCGCAAGAGGTCTATTCAACATTCACAATTATGAAATACAATCGCCGAAAATGAGGCTGAGTGGCGATTACTGTATATTTCGATTCCACATTTCGATGTGGAAAGCAAAGGGGCAACTCACAGCACGACATTTTGTGTAACAGTTCAAGGAAAAGGCGGGACTCTCGTAGGATCTCGTGATTACCATTACGTTTGATGCTATCCGCTGCCAGGAGAAGAATATACCTTAGCTTCTACCGTTTTTTTTAGATCTATCTATTCACTTCTTCAGGAACCACACCGTTTTAGCCAGCTGATTGAAGGTAAGAAAGGAAAACTACCGAATATTGAGAAAACAACATCTACGCCAAAAACTAAATAAAAGTATCTGTCGCGACGGATCACGCAACTTTACTCATTCCCAAGCATGTCTGGTGGTGCTTAACAGTAAGGAACATATTGCTCCAACCTGTGCTACGACAATGATTGAGTAATCAGTGCATAGATTATTATTGGGTAAAAGCTTAGAGAAATGGCTTAAGTGAAACGGCGTTAGTTTGAGTTCTGGAATTAGTGGGGCTGTTCCTAAATATTTTATGAGGCTCAGTAAAGTTTCATAGTTTACATAGCTAGCTAGTAACATATAAGCAGGAATTGAGAGAATAATCTGCACTAAAATTGTTTTGTCGAATTTTTGATAATTTATTGCGCTGCTGTGGCCACTTTCTCACGAATAAGAATTTCATGGTACTGTATTGCTATTTGGAGCTGTCGATACAAAAGTTTAGACAAAATTGTTGAAGACGTTGTTGAGAAAAATTGGTGTTCTGATCACTACGACAACTATAGTTCCTTTAGAACTTTTTTGGCTCATAACGTTATTTCGGCGTTGAGCTACAAGCTCAATATCAAAATTGGGCTGAATCGGTTCAGCCAGTCCCGTATAAATGCAGACGCAAACCATTTACTCAAACGGCGTTCTTCGAATTCAAAAGCCTTTATGAAGAAAAGATTTAGAAAACTATAACAAAAAGTTCAGCAGGTTGTAAAACGTTCCTTCATGCTTCGTAGAGCCAGGGAAACTAAAAATCGTGGACTTCAACTTGAGAGCCCTGTGAAGTGAACGGTTGACGGGTGTGTGTGCGTGTATGTGAGTGTGATGGGAGTATGCAGATGGGCTGGACGCGCCTCGTTAAGAAACCCCAAGGTTGAAGGGTTGGTGACCCTCCACCGAAAGACACGCACTGATTGGCGCACCTGTTAGAAAAGTCGTTAGCGTTTGTGTTACCGACCAATTACGAATGTTAGACGTGGAATTGATTCTGCTTTCCCATAGTTCATTGAAATAATCGTTGGGTAGTCAAATGCGCCAAACAGTAGCAAAATGTGAGATGAACGTGAAGACATTTCATTTTCATTTCACCGAACAGTTCTAACTGTGGTTAAATCTTTAAAGATTGGAAATCTGTTTTATATGGTAACATTGCTCATACGGGTTTCATGATTGTAATGTGTTTAAGACGTTATCACAAAATGTCGAATGATAAAATAGCGATCCCTCCGCCAATAATTAATTCAACGGCCAATTTAGTGGCTGCTATAAAGTAATATAACTCTTAAAGTAATAACGTAATAAATATAATAAAATAAATAAAGTAATAACTCTTTCGTTGCATCAGACACTTGAAACATTTTCGTTCTAAGCCTGATATATTCTCGTGCATCTTCGAGCTCAATACGAAACCCAGAAATGAATAACCTAGTCATCTCAGTTGAGCCTCCTATTCTTACTCCGGGGTCGCAGCAAACGCGGTTCTGAAACCGCTTCAATAAAACTGAGAGCCGACCGGTGAATATTTATGAATCACTAAGTGCTCCGCTCAGGTAAACACTGAATCTGAATCTTCCCGGTGTTGTTGCTAAATCGTTGCCTCACGAGGGGTCTCTGCCCTTCTTGGCCTCTGGCACTGAACGACTAACGAATTGCGCAAACGCACATCGTCGTGTTTTACTCGGCAAGAAATAGATGCTTGTTCTCTATTTCAGAGAGGGGCCGAGATTAAGAATCATCCTGTGACAACGAGCGTGAAAATCTGTTGCGACGCATCACACCAGTTTACTCAGCTAACAACTAATCTGTTATTCATTTCAAATTCAACGCTGCATGTAGAAACTCCTGAAACTGAGTTGTTCCTACTAATGTCTCGACCTTTGTTGAGTGACTAGCATATAGGAAATATATGGGACTGCCGAGATAATTTCATCTTAAACATCTGTCCCGGGCTCCACCTTTGTAGACGGGTGCCGTTATAGCCGTTATAAATTATTTCCATTGCATATCCATCGTACGACGTTAAAATGTAGCGATTTCTGAGGAAGTTTTTCGAAAATTCGCCCTCAAACTGTAGCATTTTCAAGAATTTTGGAGCGTGGGTACTTTGAATGCTCGTGCGGCGAGAAACGTTGTGAAATGCGTCGCACATAACGTTTTTTCTCATCTGTAACAGCTTCATTTTCTAATAAACTTAGCGCTCAAAAGCGAAAATCTCGTCGAACGCAATACTCGTCGGTGAAATGCCGTTCTGGTGGAAAAGCCGAGCCGGAAATGTAGGACGTTTCCGGTTTAATCTTCAGGAAACATCGGAAATGATAAAATAAATCGATCCTAGCGACGGCCGCTGGGAGTCTCCGACGTGAGGCAAGTTCCGGAGACGTTAGGAAAGTGGTTTCTGTAGCTGGTCTATGTGAGGCAGCTCCAAGAGGTTGCGACACCAACGACCTGGAGCGCATTCCTTCGTGGATATCGCCGCCTGCGGCTTCTCGTTCATAAATAAGACATTCAATTGTGAACCGAAGATTATCCGTCGGCAATTAAATGACTCGCGAAATAGTAGACACACGAAGCACAGGAGGCTCATTAAGGAAAGGCAATGAAGGAGTTGAAAATACAAATTCACAACTTCAACGCTCTTTAAAGCGACTCAAATTGACTAATCTTCCGGGCCTTAATATCCAAACATGAGCCATTATCTGAAGACTATTACCAAAAACTCGTTCTCACGGGGCTTGATAAATCACAATGTGCTCAAATATCTACTGCGACGCATTACCCGAAATTTCCTTAGCTTACTTTTCATCATCAACAGATATTTTTCCGTTGATCCTTCTAGAATAGTAATACAAATTATTTTTCACTCAATTCATATAAACTTCGTAAAACGTAATTTAACGTTCTTCGTATAAACTAGTAACGTTCAAAGTTTCGGGCTTTATAGTGATGTTGCTACATATGACCTTAATGTAGAAATCAACGTATAGGTAATTGGTGTGATTGCCAACATTTAAGGAGGTTTTGGTTGAATGTTCGGGAATGATAGGCCGCTTGAAAATGTAATAGTAAAGTTTTTCATAAACGTGCTGGCGTCACTCGCAGATTGTTCAATAGTGTGTTTGAAATCACTAGGAGCAACCCAATGAACTATCGAAACTCTAAGAACAGTAGTTCTCTCGTAGAGCTACATCCAGTTCAAAATGATGAGTGGTACAACTGTTTCGTACTACTTGTTCATGTTGTGTGGGCTGTGAAAAGCTTAATGTTTCGGCTCTGCTCAATTCAAATTGGTACAAAAGTTTATTGTCTTCAATTCGAACAGACTTCACGAGCTTAAGCTTTCTGACCTGAAGTCGATTCAACCAGAGGAGTGGGAAACTCCAAACTGTCAATCCTTTTTTACAATATTCTGAGCCCTACCAAACACAAGGGTTAGTATTTCCAGAAACGACAACATACATTCCTGATGGGTTTTTGTCCCTTCCCTTATCTTGTTTTTCATCAGCCCTCACGCCAGTTCAACTATTCAGAGACCCCTTGTGTTGAGTGAACTCTGTCTGTTGCTTCACTCCGGACACTTTGTTCTTGAACCATTCAAGTTTGTCATCCCCAACACCAAAGCTATAAAGCGTTTAAGGAGGATACTGATACGTGTTGTAGAAAGTTGTTTGATAATTCGCACCAAATATGTTTTCAGTGGGGAAATTAACGATAGTTTTTAAGCACTTCTTATTTTTAATACTTTTCATCATCAACTGATATCTATCCTTATCAAATGGCTGTTCATGAACCCACAAAGAGAGTTATATCAGTCTAGTGTCATGGAGGTTGCGGTTTCGCAATCATGCAAGAGGCCAGCCACTTGGGCAGCATCCACCGTACTAAGACCTGCGGAGGTACGGCGGGTATTTGATCGTTCGCCGTTCTCCCAGTGGAGAGCTGTTGCCCAAGATATACTGCACGGTGGTCTGACCACCTGAGGAATCCCGTACCATTTGGGAGTTCTTAATTCTCAGATTGGTGTGTGCAGCACTCAGTTTTACCTCCAGTACCCCGGAGAATTCTCGTCAATAACCTCAGGTATGACTCGCAACCCAGAATCTTAAGCAATAGTGTGTGGGACACTGCTGTGACATCTTTGCCCGACCTTCCTCCTGGCTTATCATAGGTTGCCTCCGCCATGGGGTCGTTGGCAACAACCAAATAGTACTTGAGAGCAGCTCTACGCCTCGCCCACCCCATCCAAGGTTGGGGATCCTCACAATGGTGATCTGGCGTTTGCATCGGTACAGCCCACTCGAGTAGTTGAAGGCTGTTGGCCACTGGTGCGTCGAATTGCCAGGAAAATGATATTACAACCAGCTCAAAGCCACCAGCTCGGATGAGCACAGTGACCAAGTGTTGACTGTTCAGGTGGGTGAGCATGTCTATGGGCGGGTCAATGCTGGCGACTGCCAGCACCTAGGGTATTGGAATGTGGCATTGTGTGCTGGGTGATCGAGAATAAGATTTGGAAT
Organism: Pachypeltis micranthus; assembly: GCA_020466155.1. Taxonomy (NCBI): domain Eukaryota; kingdom Metazoa; phylum Arthropoda; class Insecta; order Hemiptera; family Miridae; genus Pachypeltis; species Pachypeltis micranthus. Next base: position 24,341,338 of record CM035774.1, on the reverse strand, counting down.
ACACGCGTGTTTGTTATTGATTATTGATTTTAATTAACGTGATAAGATTGATCATAGCAACTCAAATTGAACTGAGAGAGTGACGTGGGAAAGACGTAACCACGCAACGATCAAGTGAGTAACAGGTTCATAATACTCTCCCCCCCTCCCCCACTTAATTTTTTTGATTATTTCAAAACATAGTCATTTAAGTAATTTGGCTGATGACGTGGAGTTAGTTTCCGTTTTCTATTTTTTGAATCGATTTGCTTTAATGCCAATAAAATGTTTCTTTTTTTTCGTTAGAGTAAATGTACAATGAATACAATTGCAATTTGTAAGCTCTTCTCGGGATGCTTGGAGAAAGCAGGGGCTTCGAGGGCCACTAATTAATTACCTCTTTCTTCACGTGACCGTTGAGCTCTCGATAGCGCTACTCTAACTGTTTGACCTTGAGGTTATAGCGGAAGGAAGTTTCCCGTTTGGCCCGAGAACTTCCAGCTTTTATTTAATCTCGCAACCTCAACGCTGCGGTCGTTACGTAGTTTCACCAGTCAACTCTGTTTTAGTTAACTTGCCAACATTTCGCTCGCACGCGCTTTATGCGGTTTCACTAACCGGTTTATAAAATATCGCTGTAGCGGTGTGCTTTGTCCACTTACCATTTGTCACCGCGTGCATTTCAGCAACACATTAATTCCATCGAGGGACTTGCACTTGCCTAACGACTTCCACTTTGAGGAAAACACTAAGCCAGTGTAGTTTCGAATTCAATGTTTAACTTACGTTTTTACCGCGAACGTGACCTGGTTGCCTCACACAACTTTTCTCGCGCCCAAGTTTGATAATACGTTCTTTGTTCAAACGGTGTTTCATAGAAATGCTCGCCGAAGTCAAAATGTGGCAATTAGTCCAAAATACCCTGTAACTTTAATTATTTAAAAGTTAAAAACTCCCGGAACAAACTCATGTTGTGGCAAATATCTCCGTTCAAGATATCTATCCATCTAAGATTGTCGTGGAACACAATTTCTAGAAATTAGAGACCCTGACTTTGTGATTTCATCACCACCTATTACTACTTGTTACTCTCCATAGCCCTGGGAAGTATGAAAAAAAGTAACGCTCAAAACCCTTTCGAGTAATTTTAAACTATAAAATATTTACGTTACAGAGCCACTAGAGCCCATAAATATCTTAAGCTCACTCGATAAGTCAATAACAGTGCGGCTCTCGTGTCAGATAACATCAGTGTGACACTGTTGCCTGGAGTGGCGTTTGGTTTAGAAATATGCTGAGAGAATGTGTCAGCTGTGTGTGTCATTAAGTGTTCTTAGTGGCATTCACCTCCAGCGTATAGTTTCTTAGATTAGGTTTACTTTCAATTTGGCCATTGGTTAACAAAGCGGGATGTGGATTAAACGTTAACATGTCGGACGAGCCTTCGACAAACTGTCGTAAACCCAACTCGAGTGTCAATTCGCAATTTGGTTAACGAGCCCGCAGTAACGACATCTCGAAACTTATTAGCGACTACAAATCACCAACGACTTCGCGCCGATTAAGTACATCCCGACATGACGTGACGCAACTAATCATTCGCAAGACTTTTCCCTGTGTTGCTTAACAACCTCTAAAAATGTCTTAGTCACAGCCTTCGCACCTTGTTGGGGATTAATTATCGTTCGAAGGTACTACCTTTCCGGGAAAATGATTGTTGCGAAGTGAACTGGTAGAAAACTACGCCTATATTTTTTAATTTATTACGAAGCATCGCGAGTTTTGTAAAAAAATAAAAACTTCTATAGTTTGTTAGGAACGTCCTAGTTTAGGAAAGTTCGAGTATGAAATTACCCTGTAGCATGGAGGGGGGGGGAGGGCATAAATAACATTCCATTGCAACTATTACCCAATTTTCTTACCTGGGAGGGATAGGTGGGGTATACTTTTTCCTGAGTTAAGCGATTTATCGTTTTCAGACTACAATAAATCTAATAAATACATATTATTTACAAACACCATTGGATAGCTAAGTCGTTCTGAATAATACACCTTTGTTTTCGGTCAGTAAAACGTTTTACAACTTCCCCTCAAAATTGGACACTTTACGCTTCAAGGGCTTCCAAATCCGCAAATTGTTTTTCGTTTGCTAATAATAAACTACACACCTATTACTTGCACTCCATCCCTACTTTTTAAAAGTGTTGATCTTTTCGCAAATTAATCTTTACGCGATATTGTTTTGATGAGAAGAATTGAAATGTTTTGGTTGATTTACTGAATTTCCCTCGGTTTTCCATTGCTTATCCAAATGGTTTTACTAGAATACCTAAATAATTTTTTTCGTAATTATTTGTATACGAATTTATTTTATTATCAACTTCGACGTAGCGGAACTTTAGCCTAAACCGATATTGGTTTTGCTAATTTCCCAACAATATTCTCCAGATTTCTCTGCGGTTTTCACGACATTTTCCAACAATATCTCATCTTTTAGTTTTACAGCGGATTTTACTCAACCCGAAAATGCCTTGCCTTAGCCCTACGAAGTGGACAGGAAAGTAGTGTGATCGGCTGAAAATGCCATTGAAAGATAACGGTTTAAACAAATCAGCTCAAAGTTCATACTCAGCCATTAGGTTGAAGTGAAATGACAAAATAAGGGCGTGAGTTGTCATCAAAGCGGTAAAAAGCCCTGGTACCTATTTTGATTGATCTTCTTGAGCGAACAGTTCCAAACAGCTGTACAGGAATAAAAAATGTTCGTCCTTGGACACGAAACGGGACCAATAAATTATCTAAATAATCAAGCATCGTTTGCTGTGCGCTTCTTTCCTCACAACTGCAGGAAAAAAACGTGTCGTTAGTCCAATAACCTGTACAAGGGTACTTGAATGATGGTTACAAAATATGTATTGACGTCCCAAAAAATGTAGAAATTCCTACTTTTGTCGTTTGCTTGGTTACTTTTTTCGCAGTTTTTCTCTAAGTCCAAAACATCAAACAACACGAACTTCCCCAAAATTAGCGTGTTGACATTTTCATATCTTACTTATATGCTGGTAACTTGTTACAAGTTGTGATATAAGTAGGAGCGGCTCGATATATTCCGAAACCTTAAGGGCTACCAGTTTTTGTGTTGAGCGCTAAGTCAAGTTCTACCAGGTTCATATAAATTGAGTGTTGCTAGAGATGACGTAAGTGGGGCAGAGGATTTTTATTGATGCGTCGCCCTGGGTATTTATTCGATTTTTCAGTTATTTTCCGGGCAGTTTTTGCTGATCACAAATGAGAACCGATTTGTCTCTGTTCTATGTAATAAGTACATGAGGTTTTGCGGCCCCTCTGCTCTAGGCTGACCTTATAAGACCAACTTTTACAGACATTGAGCTGGGTGATGTTAAGTCATCCTTACCTCGTAAAACTACCGTATACAAAACTTTAATTGCTTTTATAACTGGGACGATAGTGGTGAGTTAAACTGGCCGTTGTTAATTTGTCGTCATCGCCAGTCAACGAGAATGACTGCTAGTCGGTGGAAACCCTTCAACTCCGTTGAAAGGAGCTTTGAGGACCTCTGATTCCGTCTCGGTCGAGGATGGGGCCCTGACACGCTAAACCGCCCAGTCATCCGCAAAATCGAAAGTCACCACTGCAAATGGCCCAAATTCTTCGAATTATGAACACATAAATTCAGTCGCTTAATCGGCGACTTTTTCCGGATTATTAATTGCATCGTCAAATTTACGGTCATTATCCTTATTCATCTGACGTCTACGAAGTAATATTGCGTTTACCTCCCCTTTCTGATGTGTGTACGTGCTGATGCTAATTATAAGGCGTATCATTAGTTAGTGGTTTACTCTTAGTCACCTTTTGTACACTTCCTGCTATCAGAGCCCAAGATCAAGATATAAGGGATGCAGCGGCCCAGTTAATTATCATGAATACTCACAATGAGAAAAGAAAAAGTGATTGTAATTATCTAGTACCACGCTCTGCTTAACGTTATTTTCGGGGAGGAGGAAATAAGGGTATAAACTTAGGCGTTCCTCAAAAAAAATGCCCTAGTGTGTTCGATTAAACTTACAGTATATCTTCTACTAAGCCCTACCTAACTTTTGTACTCCATCAATAACTGTGTGAAAACAGGTAAGACACAAAAAAGCAAGAGAGAGCGGGAGGAGGAAGAAGATTATTTTTCGTTTTTTACTTTCCTTGGCTCTAAAAAGTAGAAAGGAAAGTTATGTAATCGGCTGAAAAATTTTTTTTGAGTTTTCTTCAGATCTTTACGTTTCAGACCCTCCTGAGTCCGAAAAACACGATTGGGGAAAATGGTGTCTGTGAACGATTCTTAGAGAAAACTGCCGTACCAAATCAGCTCAAACTTCATATCTCGCCCGCAGATTACCATGGAACGCCAAAATAAGGGTATGAAAAAAATCCCCCGAAACCTAACTATAGTTATCATAGTGCTCAAAACACCAATTTTTTTTTTCTCGAAAACGGCTGAAACGATTTTGATTAAATTTTTTATTTTGGTAGGTCTCAATATGGCAACTATACCATAAAATTCTCATTCGTGGGAAAATGACGAGAGCAGCACAATAAATTACCAAAACTTTCGACGAAATCGAATTTAGCGCAATTTGTAGAGAAAACAACCGTACCCAATCAGCTCAAACTTGATGTCTAGCCTACAGGTTACCATGGGACGCAAAAATAAGGGTATGGGCACAATCCACCGAAAGTTAACTATAGCTATCATAGTGATCAAAACACCAAATTTTGTTTCTCAAAAACGGCTCTAACGATTTTGATTACATTTTTTATAATGATAGCTCTAAATGAGGCAATCATACCATAAAATTCCCATTTGCTGGAAAATGACGAGAGCAGCACAATAAATTATCGACATTTTCGACGCAAAGCGTTTTTAGCGCAGTTTTTCCCTGATAAACTCCGGTGTAATTTTTGTAGAATGTTAGAAAAAATTGATATTGTAGTCCAAACCAATACCTAAAGGGTGAGTGTTTGAAAACACTCGTGAGATACATGGGGCTCACTCCTATAATTCCTGAATTTCAACTACTGCCGTTTCGCTTACGACCAATTCTAAACGTTTTTACCCAAACTCTGCAAAAGTAATAACTGTCCTTCTTCAAAAAATTTGTGTTTAGAGCCTCATTAATTATCTGTGTAGCAATTGCTCAGTAATGGTCCTGAAATGAGTACGAGCAGCACAATAAATTCGGAAACTGTAAGTGCGCTTCCTGCTGCTGTGATGTGTTGTTTGACCGAGTTCAAATGAATTGATTAAGTGGACAAAGCCATATAGAAAGTGAATTGACGTAGAGCTAAGGAAAGTTGTGTGTTGCAACGCACCAGATATTTGGAATAACGTTTCTACGGATTTAAATGAAACTGACAATTGTACCCGTACCTTTTAATCAAAATCGTTTGAGATGGCCTTCGGCTTACTAGTACCCCAAAGGTTTCCATAAAAATACTGTGGTCGATGATAAAGCTCTTGTATATAGCATTTTCAAGTCAAATTAATCCCTTTCCAAACTAAATTAATGTTTCATTCCAAACCTATATTTTTTCTAACCAAATTAAACTTTTTCCAAATCGTATTAAACTGTTTCCAAATCATATTAATCGTTTCGCGAAAATTAGCCCGGTGAACAATTTACTATTTATGAAAAGAATTTACTCTCGTTAACGTATTAGGAACGAATACTCATTAACCTCGTCAGTCTCATCTTCGGGAACCTCCGGGAGAGTAAACTCTTCACATTTTACAGCTAAAACCTTCTCACGTTTCTTTACAACGCCCGCAATTCGCAAAAATTGTCCCTAGGCTGATTTTCGCGATAGGATTAATTTTATTTGGAAAAAGACTAATTTAGTTTGGAAATGCTATGTATAGCGTATCATTGAATTTAGAGGGGATTACAGAATGTTGTGAGACGCATCGCAACTCCAGTTCGGTGGAATAACACTACGAAAAAAGTTTTGTATTCCGTGAACGCGTTCTGATGCTGATTTCAAGGTGATTCAATAAAAGTTGCTCGTCGAAGCGGCATGGTCTCTTGAACGTTTCACGCTACAGACAGTCTGCAGTAAATAAAGTCGGGTTTCTTCAGGAATTGAACAGCTCGTGGTGTTCATTTCGCTCCTCCGGGTTTCTTAGGTTTCTATCCCTTACACGGAGGAGATACGATTATTACGTATAAGGGAGAGCAAGGAATGTGGCAAGGCTTCCCCTCCGACCTTCCCAAGGTAGAAAAGTAGGTTGGCATAACGTGGAACTCGAGCCGCAAACGATCCGAGAGTAGGAGTCGTACGCTTAACCAAAATGCTCTTGACTTCGTGTTGACTCTGAAAACAATTCAAGAATAAGTCGCTCGAGCAAAGCGAAGCATTTTCTGTTTGTGACAGAAGTTACCGCTGAATGTTCCGCAACGTTTAAAAGCTTCGCTCGATATTTGTAGCTTTTGGTTTAATTTAGTTTCCTAGTCCGTCGAGATCCGGACTAAATGCGTTCTCTTCTGGTAAACCGACTGTATTTCAACACAACTGAACTAAACTGAGCAACATTCACTTCTCATCTGATTTCTTTTGGATCAAGGATTTTCGCGATCCTGTTTCATAGCATTCCGAACAAATCCTAGATGTCAACGTTTTTGAATATTAACAACCATAAGCATAGCTGTGATTAAAGCCAAAAATTGGCGTAAGGGCTGTATTCTCAACGGGTATTGTAGTAGACTCTAGGCTGTTCATGGTCGAAATGAGTAAAACCTCTGCTCGGCAGGCCAAATTAGCAGGATCTTCGACCTCCCAAATGTCTGCACTTGCCCTAACAGAATTCACCTCTGGAAAGTCATTGTTTCCCTAAACACCTTTCTATCTCAACTCTTTTGTTTGTACCTGTGGAAGTCCCACTCTTCAGTTATGTCCAGTTGAAAGGGATTTCCCCGTCATGGACTTTCCCTACTATCTTTTCCACCCCTCAATTTTACATTCCTCTTTTCAACAGACAGCTCTTTCCAAGTCATCCTTCAGCTCTCTCCACACTCGTCTTCTCCCAGTTCTCCCAACTCTCTGTCCCTCTCCTTCCACTTAGTATCTCACAACTGGTTACACACGTATTGAGTGTCCTTTGTGCGCGCTTGTATACTCATACTCAACCAGATATCGCTATTCTGTCAAGTGTAATACAATCCTCACTCACGCTCACCACGTCAACTCTTCCTAGCAAATTTGACGCCTTTGATTTCGTTCAATCGGGTTCATTCTTCGTGTCACTCAGTGAGTTCGTCAATTTGCTCTTAACTGTTAGTTTCATCCAAATTCCAGCTTGCACTTTTTGTCTGGTGACAAACCTCTCACTGAGTGTTGCCAGTGACGGTGGACTCTTCCTCTATCGTTCCTGTCTCATGAATATCAAATAAACCAGTGTTGTCGACTCAATTCAGTCCACTTTTCTCTCGTCTATCTTTCACAACTATTTTCTTCTCCCATATTTAATTTATTTTTCTCTTTTACACTAAACAGTATAAATATGTACATTTAACTATATTGTTTGATAATTCTCCGTTGGAGAGATCCAGGGAGTTCAAAATTAGCAATAAAGGTTTAGTAATTTCCCAAAATGCGTGCAGTAGAATTAGTTAACGGAAAGTCCAAATTTAATTTCAAATCAACATTTACAAATTGACTGGAACCGCCCGCATGGTTTTCGATGCAACCAGTCTCTAAAGAAGTGTTGTTTTAATGTTTTGAGATATATATCGTCACTACTCTTGATTTTCAATTTTCGATAGGAGTTAGGCAGGGAGTTTGATAGTCATCCAAAAAAGAGGCTGCTAGAGAATCGCATAACAGCAACTACTCCAGACTTGATTTTTATTTGATGGTGAGGATACCGGGGGGGGAGGGTCATTCACCCCACTTTCTCAATCAATTTCAGCCAATTTTGCCGTCCGTTTTAAAATATAACTGTCCAAACTGAATCTGGTGCTCATGTAAAACGCCCAAAGCTACGTTGAGCCTTATTTTCAATGTTCAGGGATAAAGGAAAAGAAGGCAGCAGAAGCAACAAGTTATTGCGTGATTCCGTCTCAACGAAGTCAACTTATTTCACAATGTTTGGATACATTCGCTTTGGAAAACAGTTTAAGATAGCTTCTCATCTCATGGGGTAATCACGAGTATTTGTTCGATCGAAGAGAAACTCTCCCTTTTACGCACACCGTGAGCCGCTAAGTGGGCTAGCAAACTTGGCCCAGTGCCATTGCTTCTCTCGTCGTGTGTTCACGTTGTGTTGAACCTGCTCCGTCGGCTGTTGTCGAACACTTCAATTTGGTGTTTAACAAAATTAAATCATTCCAATCCGAAACGAATTGAACAATTGTTGTGTTGTGAAAAATAATAAATAAGTGTTTGGGGTCGTGAAGAAACAGACCAGAGGTTGGGGAGCTCTTCAAGATAGCGCACTCTTTCCTCTTCCGATCAGTCCTCTTGAGAGTTCTTACTCTTCTTCAAGCACCAATTTAGAAGTACCTCAAAATTCGGTAAATCGTGGTTGCTTAAGTTAAGCTAGACTGCCTTCACCATGCCCAGTGCCAACACTGTCTGGGAATCGTGCAATTTTTAGAGTTCGTAGTTTTTAAACTAGCCAGGCCATCGTGGTGGATTATCTACTTCCTCTGAAAGCGTGACTTCCTCATATCTCTCCACATCTGTCATATCGTGTCACCATTCTGTTCAAATTGTAGAGTGGGGCAAGTGCAGTGATTCCCAAAGTCTATGACAACCTGCAAGGAGTCTACGTCAGCGAAAAAAAATTTGGGGGTCCATGAAATGAAAATTGGGGTCCACGATAGACTATTTTAGAATGTCTGGATAATAAAGATAAAATTTTAAAAGAAAATTTAATGAAGAGGAAAACAGATATCGCCTATTTAACATATTTGTTTACAAAATGTAATATGGTTAATTTGCAATTACAAGGCGACAGTTTAAATTTGATTAAAACAAAGTCCATCTTATCAGCGTTTCTTGCCAGAGTTAAACAAATGAAGCAAAATATTGGACGGGGCGAATTTTCTCAGTTCCCCAATTTGTCACAGACAAACTGCCAGGAAGACGACGTTTCAATTTACGTTCAACATTTAAATGCCCTCTATTCAGATTTTGAATCTAGGTTAGAGGATATTTTGACTATGGTAATACCACCGTGGATAATTAATCCATATGGTGACATAGAAACGCATAGAAACGAATGTCATAATACAAGAGGAACTGACTGAACTAAGTACAAACGAAGAACTTAAGGTTCAGTTTAAAACGGATATCAGCAATTCTGGCTGCAAAACAACATACTCGTTACTTTTCCCGTATTATGGAATATAGCGAGGAAATTTTTAATTTCCTTTCCATCGTCATATCTAGTGGAAAGGGGGTTCAGCGGTGTTACCAATCTCCTAACGAAAAAAAAGAATCAGACTGGACATGATTAGCCGAGGAGATTTAAGATTAACCCTTACAAAATTGACGCCAAATGTTGATAATTTATTATTAAAGCATCAGGTTCATCCTTCTCACTAAAAATATTGACTTATTGCTTTTGTTATTTTATTTATAGATTATTTTATGTTACCTATATTTTACATAACAGATACAAAATTTTATTTTGAGTAGTTTTAATTTAAATTCAATTAATAAATGTTTAAATTAACAAGTGTATTTACTTCAAGTTTTTAACACTAAACTTCACTACAATTAGAAATTTACAGGAAATCAATATCAGGTAAGTACCCAACATGGAAAAACATGGCAAGGGGTCTACGACAAAAAAGTTTGGGGAACTGTGGGCTAGTGCGTCAGCTACGCACAATAAACCTCTTTCAGTTAATTCCAACGAACGCAAGTTCAAAGCTGGGTACTGTACGTTTTGCTGGTACTACAGGTCTCCAACAACTAAAGTAACGTGGCAAGTCTTGCCAACGACAGAATTAGAAATTGAGCTTCGTCATTGAAAGCGAAACAAAAAAATGCAAAAATATCTGGTGCGTTGCAACACACAACTTTCCTTAGCTCTACGTCAATTCACTTGGTACGTGGCCTTTGAACTTGGACAAACAACACTTCACAGCAGCAGGACGCGGTAGCGCATACAGTTCTGGAATTTATTGTGCTGCTCGTACTCATTGCAAGACCATTATTGAGCAATCGGTACACAGAAAATTAATGGAGCTGTAAACTCGAATTTTTTTCAAGAAAGGTAGTGATTACTTTTGCAGAGTTATTGGGTAACAACTGTTGGAAGTGGCAGTAAGCAAAACAACGGTAGTTGAAATTCAGTAATTTCTGGAGTGAGCCCCATCTATCTCATGAGCGGTTTTAAACACTCACCCTTTAGGTATTGGATTGGACTACAATACCAATTTTCTTTAACATTCTACCAACATTGTAGCGGAGTTTATAAGAAAATAGCCGCGCTAAAAACGCTTTTCGTCGAAAATTATGATAATTTATTGTGCTGCTCTCGTCATTTTCCCACAAAGGGGAATTTCATGGTATAATTGCCTTATTGAGAGCTATCAATATAAAAAAATTTAATCAAAATCGTTAGAGCCGTTTTTGAGAAAACAAATTTGGTGTTTTAATTACTATGCTAACTATAGTTAGCTTTCGGTGGATTTTGCCCGTACCCTTATTTTTGCATGGTAACCTGTAGCTAGACAAGTTTCAGCAGATTTGGTTCAGTCGTTTTCTCCAAAAACCACTCTAAAATCGATTACGTCAAAAGTTTTGGTAATTTATTGTGCTGCTCTCGTCATTTTCCCATTAATGGGAATTTTATGGTATAGTTGCCATATTGGGAGCTACCAATATAAAAAATTAATCAAAACCGTTAGAGCCGTTTTTGAGAAAAAAAATATTTGGTGTTTTGATCGCTATGATAACTATAGTTAACTTTCGGTGGATTTTGTTCAAACTTTAGCGTCCAATGGTGACCTGCGGGCGAGATATGAAGTTTGAGTTGATTTGGTACGGTAGTTTTCTCTAAAAATAGTTCACATACACACAGACCATTTTCCCAAATAGTGTTTTTCGGACTCAGGAGGGTCTGAAACGTAAAAATCTGAAGAAAATTCAAATTTTTGTTTTCAGCCGATTACATAACTTTCCCTTCTACTTCGTAGAGCCAAGGAAAGTAAAAAACCTGGTGGCGAGATTGAAGTTCTTGTGAACAAAGGTCTTTTCCCTTGGGCATCTGCTCTCTACGTATATCTCTCGTCTCGTGTTCATACCTATGTTTGAGCACAGATTAGAAAGATTAAGAATTTATTCGCTGCTCGAATAATTCTGAATTTGTCCAAGAAACTTGCCTTAGAACAGAGAGCGTACTTCTTATAATATTCATCAAGGGTGGCCATGGTGCAGTACTGAGAATGAAGAACCAATAGGAATAATTCCAATAGTTATTGGAAAACAGCGAGTAGTGAGCACTTGATGCTATTATGCGGGATTGTTATTTCGTAAGTTGGGGGCGCAGCACTTCAGTGGCGACGACTAGCTTGGAAGCTTCTATAGCAGCTGAAACGCTGCGCTCCGAACTTACCAATAACCGACTTACATAATAGTATTAAATGCCCACACCTCTGTGTTTTCAATGATATAAATTTCTGTTGACTAACTCCCTATGTTTTCCTTGCTCCCCAATAAGAAGTTTTTTTTATTTTGCGTTGAGAGTGTGCTTGCCTTTGACTCAAAACGAAGTTGTATGTAGGAAAAGAGGATAATAGTGAGGGGTGGTGGTGGGGGCCGGAGGTGGCTGTGAAAATAATAATGGTAATGTGAATAAATAAGATTCATTCTAACTCCTCGGTGTAGTCATGGAGCCAAGTAATAACAGTTTGATGGGGGCTGCACAGTAAACTAAACGACCCACTGGTTGAAGGTCCTCTTAAAGGTGGACCTTTAAACCAAAGCATCGTCATTATCGACGTTCTCATCAGTTGTGGCTGGCAAATACTGAGGTTTCCACTCATGAGTGGCAGGAAGTCACATCTGCGGTTAATCCACAATACTTCAAGACCACTTTCTCAATTTTTGATTCGTCAGTCAACCGTAATAGGTAGTTGGGGCACTAGACTAGAGCACTTTGTTCTTAAATAGTTGCCTTGGAGTTGAAAAATGGACACGAATCCTTTGAACCGAAACTCTTCATGTTTGATTGAGAGAAAAGGCAGTGGAAGTAGCTGCAAAAAAGCAATTGCAACTCCGAGGTTCGACGATTTGAAATGTCAAGCTGCGGCAGAGTTGTCGTAACAACCGGCAAAACTCTCGTCCCACTGGACATTTCCATTTCAGAGGAATCTACGGTCCAGTGAAATTGAGGACGACCAATCCGGTCACGGTAGTCCGGAACGTCAAGATAAGGATCGCCTAGATATTACGTTCAATCCCCCGGAGTTTCGCCGGAAACTAGTGAAGCAATTACGTTGTTTTTATGAAAGAAACATCGACAATGTCTCCGACCCTCCCTTCTTTCACCTTCATCCATCCGACTGTCAACATTTCTATCTTCAAATGTCAGAATTTGAGTGTTCTGAGGCTCATTCTGCGATAATCCAAAAAGTGCGCCCTCCAAATGTTTTGGAAGTAAGAGGTGCATAAATTTGGTAGAAATCCAGCGCCTACTTTTGGATTGTTTCAAATGGCTGATGAAAGTTAGCTAATGAATAATTACTTTCATGCAAGCGGATTAAGAAGCCTTGTCAAGTAGCTTTATTTCACGTTTAAAACTTTACTTATGCGTCGTGGATGGCATAAGATTTGCCACTAGAAAGTTGCACCTCAGCACAGTAAATACGAGCAACTTGTAAATATGCCGCTTTCGTGAGCAGTCGACTCAATTATCGCTGAGTCAAATATCTTCTCCTTTTCCATTAGAAGGACAAGACCATGTTTTGTATTACATCCACCTCCATATATGAGCTCGAATAGGCGTCACTCCGCGATACAATCTACGAATTGCGCAACTTGAAACTTCCGCAGACTGCATTAGCGACTTGGAGTTGTCAAACATTTAATTGACTTTTACTTTGATGGATGCGGTTTTCGGACGTGCAGACGACCAGAATAATCATGAGCTCCATCTCGACGGTGCGAGCGCATTTATCTTCTTCTGAAGTTCCGAGTTCATGGCGCGGAACGAAGCCCGACATCCGAACTAACGAGAGAATTACTTCTGCTGAACTATGATCTTTAGGCTATAATTTAGAACGATTTCTCTTTAAATTACGAGATCTGCCAATGACAAAGCAATTGTGCTTTCTGTACTCATCAACAAGCCATGGTAACACCATTTGTTCTAGGGAATCTTCGTGCGGAAAATTGCTTTTCTACGCAGGATTTGACTGATTCTTCCTGAGAGCCAGTGAGGCAAAAAATTGATCGCTAACTATGCAAAGGCCGCCACTGTTTGAAGAATTGCTAGAGGTGGGCTTCAAACTCTGAACAACGAATAACTAGACTATATTTTTGGGAATAAATAATGTATACGAAAAAAAAGAAGTAAAAAAAAACGTCTCTTCGAGATAATTAAAAAATAGATTAAAGGGCTGAAATTAAACTTCTTCGCAGTTCACAATTATTGAAAAAAACGTGTCTCTGACCGGTTAATGCGGAACTTCGTACTGCTGGACGTTGTTGCGAAGTGAATACGGATTTTTGGCAAAATTGGCTTCCTTTTGGATGCTGATGACCGTACGAAACCAGGTAGAAAAAATTTCAGTGGATACGGTTGGCAACTGATGTCGAGGCGGGTAACGAGAAGAGAATGATGGCGGAGATGGAAGACGAAAAACGGTGGAGACGGTTCAGGTGATGGAGGGAGGCAACAACAATAGTGAACATGTGAGGTGAAGTTCAAGGCTGACCAGTAATCAAAGAAAGTATACGAATAAAAAACTGCTCTTAGGCGTAAACAGCCACTACAGCAAAAAGCCGGTTAACGTTAACAGTTACGGTGACGGGCATTTCCAATTTATTGTATTCATTCAGATCGTACAGTGTCGAGGCCTGTATCGGAAAACCCTCGCTGAGAACCGTACAATTGATTGAGTTAAGGATTTTTTTTGAAAACGCTAAAATAAAGCGCGCATAATGAAATAGGGTGATTGTGGGGGGGGGGGGGTGAAAATTCGATAAGTGGAAATAAAGGCCTAAGCAAAAAGAGCGCGTTTTTTGGAAAAGTGGTTATCATGATTTAAATCAATCTTACCATGAGTCTTCAAATAGTAAATACCTATATATTCTTCATCATAAATGTTCCGCAGACCTACATCGAACAGAGATAAGAACCAAAATGTGTCAGAAATCGTGTTTTTTAAAAAACGTTTTCAAAATTTCCAGAGCATAAATAAATACCCACATTTCGTTCCCGACCAATCCTGAATGTCACCCTTGAACGATGTTATTGTGACTGGGTGGTCGAGAATAATATTTGAAAGATCGAAGCACGCGTAATTTGAATAATTGGATAATAAATAAATCACGTATTTCTAAATTAAGTGGGAGAGAATATTATGAACTCCTGACGGTTACTTAGTTACGCCTTCTTCCACGTCACACATGTGTCTCTCTGAGTTCAGTTTTGTGCAACTATGACCTATCTGTTCTCGTTTAATTAAATCATATCCAATTATTCAAATTACGCGTGGTTCGATCTTTCAAATATTATTCTCGACCACCCAGTCACAATAGTGATAGCTCGGAAAATGAAATTTGTCGAACATTAAATTATGATCGCTTTTCCAATTTTAAGTTTTGGATTCAGCAAACCTCCAAAATGAGGTCTGCCTTGAGGGTACCGGAAAGTAAAAATAATTGAGCTGATTTGGTTACGTTCTCCTCTGAATGAGTTCACGGATGCACGCCCAAACACGCCACTTTATTAGATATTTTACGCCTATGAAACGAAAGATCCGAAGAAAAGTCAAGATTGGTGTATTTTCAGCCGACTGAGTAACTTTTCTATCTTGCTAAGGGAAGTAAACATCTTAAACAAAACCTGTTCTCTTTATGTCGTCGTGTAGCAAAACTTCTTTCAATAAAATGAGTTACAAATTTCACGCTTCAAGTGGTCACCATAACAATGAGCTTGTTTTCAAGCCCAGGACGTGTAGGCAATTGCTATAGCCACAGCTTGTTCAATAGAATTGTTTCAAAATTCATTTAACTATTCCCAATGGCTTCGGTGTACATCAACGTAAGAGGAAACGATTCTACGACGCTTCTCATTTTTATCTTTCTGCTGATTTCCACAATCAATTCCAAAATTTGCGATGACGATTCGGACATTTGCAAAAATCGCGTCGAGCACATCTCTTGTTTGTATCAACGGGAAAAGTGCGGAAACGAAGAGTGGCCAGAATACGAAAACGCTTTTCAAAACAACATGCTGCACAAATTCAACCAATTCAGAGACTTGTGGGTGAGCGGGTATGGGTTGCCCGGGTATGTGCAAGAGGACGTAATGCGATATTCTCTCGCTGCTGTTACCGTTATACGACCTTTCATTTCTATCTTGCTCATCGCGCCTACTGTCTGGAGATAGTCACTCAACAGACTCAGATGTTACGCTTAGATACGTACTTCTATCGTCTGTCATCATGTTCCTGAATGCGGTCGTGAGTTAGTTGCGTTGATCAAAAACGGAAAAGTCGAGATGAGCGCTACTAAATGGCTAGGAGCTTCAAATGTTGAGGCCTAAATCGATTATGGCGCAGTGCGCTATTGCTGAGAATGTTTGACTTTCCTTAGATCTACGAATGAAAATGACGTAGTCGGCTGAACAAAACTGGGGCGAAGCAGCGCACAATTTTCCGCAATCCACTAAAATTCGACGATCTGATTTATACAATTCAACGCGCTTACCGAAATGACAACGGAAAAAAATGTGTGGCTCGTTTTTGGTTAGCGTATTCAGCGAACTGCCTGGGGAACATTTATGACGAACAATATGTATAGACACCTAGTGAGTTTAATGAAAATCGTAAGTGTCCATAAAAAATGAAAAAAAAATGTCACTTGATAGGCTCATACCTCCTTTGCCGAATTTCCGAGATATATTTATAGAGAAAAAAGTTATATAATAATTTAGTTTTTAATCAAAATCGATACAGCTTTTCTCGAAAAAAATGAGAAACCCCTGCTGATTATTACTCAACAGTTTATTACTATCTTGAGCAGCTTGACCAAGTCTCACACCGCCGATACCCATCCCACCCACTCGATTCAACCTCGAAAAACACCAGTAAACCATACGAACACATGAACACAATAAACATGACCTAATTACAAGGGCAGATGGTTTGAAGCATAAGGGAGGGAGTGCAAATGAAGAAACGATTATTTTCGCTGTATTGGCCCCCGAGTTCTTTCAATTAGTAGAATTTAGCTCACAATAATTACTGTGATATCACTATTTTCGATTTAGACGCAGCGAACCCTCTGAAAATCGTTCCATTCGACCGGTCATCAAAAAATACCTAGAAAACGATACCGAACACGGCGTATTTGCTTTAAAACTGCAAACTTAGCTGTTAACTACAGTTATCATAGGGATCAAAACACCAAATTGTTTTTCTCAAAAGTGGCTCTAAGGATTTTGATTAAATTTTTTATATTGGTAGCTCTCAATAAGGTAATTACACCATAAAATTCCCATTCGTGGGAAAATGACGAGAGCACCACAATAAATTATCAAAATTGTCGACGAAAAGCTTTTTGGCGCGGTTTTTTCCTTATAAACTCCTCTGGAATGTTAGAAAGTGAATTGACGTAGAGCTAAGAAAAGTTGTGTGTTGCAACGCACCAGATATTTTAATACTATTTTGTCTCATCACAACAACGGGCTTGATCCGATCGGATTGCCAAGCAGGAGGGCACAACTAGATACCAAATGGGATTTTTTTGCGAAAGAACGGATTTTTTAGTTCACGTTAAGAGCACAAAATGGCCCGGATGGCGGACGGACATTGCAGATTTGGAATCCCGATCTTGAAACGTTAAGTGTCACAGTTTGAGGGTGATAGTAAAAATTTTCAGAATGAATAATAAACCAAAACCCCTCATTTTGGCTCCCAACAACCTTCCCGTTGACAAATATTGGTCACAGCGTAATTTACCTCCCTTCGAAAAATCACAAACGAACCGGTTCGGCCGTTCTCCCGCAAGTCAAACTATAGACACACAGACCAAGCGCCGAAATTAGGGGGTTTGGTTCATTAGGCCTCGAAACGTCAAGGTCTGAAGAAATATCAACATTTTTCCACCTATACAAACAAACTGAATGAGTAAATGTAGTGGTCGCAAACCTTATGACGATTTTGTCTGCTTAGATGGAGAAAAGTACTTTGGACTCACCGTACAGCGACGAGTAATATTACGGCTGTGCGTCGTCACGTGCCACTGCGTTGCGCTACACTGGTACAGGAGCGGACGGAAACGATTGGCTGAATTTGTATGTTCCTTAGCCTATGGAGTAGAAAGGAATCGGGGAAAAGGAATCGACGAATTTTTTTAGCGTAGTTTTGTTTTACTATTCTTTCAGAATAATAACCCTATGTTTTCAGTCAGGAAAATGTTTTCACAACCCTTCCTCAAAATTTGACACATGAGTTTCAATGCATCGAGATTCCAAATCCGCAGTGCCTGCCTGCAGTCATTTTATGCTCTTGACGTGAACAATCCGTTCTTTCGCAAAAAATTCCCATTTGGTATCTAGTTGCGCCCCCTGCTTGGCAATCCGATCGGACTAAGCCCATTGTTGTGATGAGCGAAAATTGGTTAAACAAATTAACAAAAACTGTCTGGCCAATTGCCTACAGCCACCCAAAGGCGTCTGGAATTTGTAATTTTCGGCGTTCCGTAGTAATTAGGTCATGCTTCGTGTGGTTTACTGGTATTTTTCGGCGGTGAATCGACTGGGATGGTTCTCAGCGTTCCAAGAGAATAATAAACCGTTGTGTAATAATTTGCAGCGTTTTTTAATCATAAATCCCGCTCGTACGAATAATAATTTTCAGTAAAATTATGGTGGTAGCCCGATAAACGACCCTCCTATCGAGCAAGAAAATTAGGGCCATCCCAGAAATTTTGTAGTGCGAACCTCTGCTCCCACTTCTGGCACTTGAAACTCGGTAAATACCGAACTTTAAACACAAACCTAAAAAAACTTGATGTTGACAGCCTCATAAATCACTTTTAGACTAATCACTGAATGTAGGTTGTGGAGTCTGTAGGAGCAACTTCATAAATTCCGCGACTTTGAGCGCTAATACCTTCTATGTAGGAATCTTGAGCTAACCGTAGTATAAACTGTGTGAAAAATCGGTTTAATTCGTTGCTAGAGCCAATAGAATCGCTGAATATACTGAGGTGAGTCACACCAGATATTTTATTGAGCCTCAAGAGACTACTACCGCTGTAACAACTGTCAATATTTGCTGGCGGTGTTCACTGTAGGGCCGAATAATGGCTGGAAGAGCGAGCCACCTCTCTCCTCAGTCTAACAGCCGCCTTAAAAACCAAAATAAATTCAGACTTACTCACTAAATTGTGCCTGTGACGTATTCAATTGATGAGCACATTATCCAGTGTTGTTAGCAGTGTAGAAATATGATCTCTCTACAGAAAGAAGTTTCCAACAGCCAGCGCGATGTATGCGTTGGAGTGGTCGTTAGAACTAGAAAGTTTCGCTTGGCACGCTTGCCTCAACTGTATGTTGCAAGGCGACGACTGTCGAGACACGGAAACCGGCCCTGTTGCTCAATTGGTATATTCTAAAAATTACTCTTCGGGCAGTTCGTCGCCTGACGATTTTGAAATATTTCAATCTTGGACAATCGACGCTTATCTATTGGAAAATAGACACATATCGAAATACGACTCCGAAGCGATGCAACTGATTTCTCCTCTCCTTCTTTATTCCGACCTCACGCATATCGGGTGTTCGACCGTCACCGTATCATTTAGCAGCGCCTGGAAATCCAAAATTGTCATCTGCAATCTGTCCCCGGCCGGCCCTGTGCCTGGAAAGCCGATTTACGACGCTGGGAAGCCTTGTAATTGCCCAGGAAGCTACAAGTGCGTGGGAAAAGGAGAATTCCCTTTGCTTTGTCACTCGGCTCACCATTCTCAAGATAATCTGTCCAGAGTCATTGCGTGTTCGTCCAGACTTCTTCCGTCGCTGTCTGTCGTATATGCAAATTTGTACATTGCCTACCAAATTTTAAAATAAACGTTTCACTCGTTGCCCGAAAGGAGATTAAAATTAGGAGTAAACGCAGGTAGTATGTGGGTAATACATTCAATATTTTCAATACTTTTCACCCATTCAGAAACATCAAGTACACTATAACGAAATATGGAGAGAGAAAATGGCATTCGGGGGACGAAGGAGACGTTCTCAAGCGATCAATAAAACGAGCTGTCGTTGCGCTACAACACGACGTTCTGCGAAAAGAGACCCCTTAAAACGGCCAACAAAAACAAAACGGAGGGAATAATCTCAGAAGGGGAAATAACCAACTCCTCTTTCCCGACTCAGCCATCTCCCCCATTCAATGTTCTTCTTGTCCAAAGTCACGTCCGGCCTCCCTAAATTGTAGGTTCCAGAAAAGCGTTTTTTATGTGGCTTTGAATGCCACCTTAAATCGTAGGGACGTGGAGAGGAAGACAGGGATTGGTCCTGCAGTTCAGAGGTCTGGGGGAAGCTGAAGTGCCATTAAAATGAACTGGAAGAGATAAACTCCGCACAATAGGGCACTGACCATGTTTTCTTCAACATCGTCATACTAAGCGTACAAATGTATGGGTTGTCCTCTGAAATCTTTTTCAGAAGGCCAAGTTCGAATTGGGCTACTAAGAATCAAGCTTGGTAATGAAAATTCATGACAATATCCTCAGATTGAGCTCATAAGGATCCCTTCACTGTGTAATTCCCAGAAGTTCGTTTTGAAGGGTGCGAATTGACTTCTGCAAACACGTTAATGTTGCTTTTACCTGGGAGTAAGAATGAGGTGAGAGAACCTTCATCAATCGGGACCTATCGAAGAGAAGGAAGAAACGATACACCACCTGAGCAAGAGTTTGATTAGGTTCAAGTTTTGCAGCGTTCATAGAAACAACGAACAATTACTCATCCCCTTCACGGAAGCACGTTCTTCGTTCATGTTGTTTAGGGCTGGTTTCAACCATCCGGAGATCTGTTTATCGAAGGCCACGGAATTGGCCTTTTTAAATTTCCCTCGAGCAGTCAATTTTCGAAGAATGTATCTGGTTAGTACTTCGGTCACGGTAGAGTAACCATCACGCCACCCTGATTTCTGAAACTAGACGCCCTTGGCAGCCAATAAAGACAGATTATGATCTATCCAATAAGCTTAGCGGCTGCCAGTCTTATTATTCTAGTTTCCCGACTTCCGTTGACTTTTCGGTCTACAAGACTTTTGTTGTACGGGTATGTTTACCTCACGAATTCCGTTGCGTGAATATACTAAGACATATATAAATTTAAAAAATGAACTAACTTGCAATACAAGGCGAGATGAGCTTGAATAATGTAAAGTGAAGTTGAGTGTGAAAAACGTGTTAGTTGTTGAATGAGGCGGCGAGAGAAGGTTGTATTGATGGGAAATACACTGGTTCGTTAAACGTTCACTTGAAACACACAATAGAGATACAGATTTCACAGTAAAGTCTCTAGAAGACAGCACACAGTTGTATGAACCCCTGGATAGTTAACCGGTGTGAGCACAAATGAGAAGTGACTGTCACACAAATGAGCTGTAGGGCTGAGTCGGCAATAGTAAGGGGTGAGAAGTGAGACACAACTGTAATATAAGAAACCCCGTCTAATCTTTGCGTTCGGCAGAGCTCAGAGCGTTGAAAGAAGTTGGTTGATAGGGGCAGAGTTGGAATTTCCCGTGGCAAAAAATAAGAAAAGAAAAGGATAGACTTTACCAGCCACGTTTCTGAATAAAACCTGTGGATTTCCTTTCACTGTTGTCACGTAGTTAAAGGTCGTTTCGTTGATCATTACTCTACCTTCGGAGTCCAAATCAGCTCAAATTGTATTACAATATGTATTTTAACAACCTTTACCCACTTTTACTTTCCGCTACCCGAAGGGAAGTCTAAAATATCTGGTGCGTTGCAACACACAACTTTCCTTAGCTCTACGTCGGTTCACTTTGTACATGGCTAATTCTATTCAATTAATTCATTTGTCACTCAGTTAATTTGAACTTCCTCAAACAAAGGTTTACGGCCGCAGAAAGCGGTAGCGCTTACAGTTCCGGAATTTATTGTGCTGCTCGTACTCATTGCAGGACCATTATTGAGCAATTGGTACACAGATAATTAATGAGGCTCTAAACAAGATTTTTTAAAAAAAGGATAGTAATCACTTGTGCAGAGTTATTGGAAAATAACTGTCAGAACTGGTAGTAAGCGAAACGGCGGTAGTTGAAATTCAGGAATTTCTGGAGTGAGCCCCACGTATCTCATGAGCATTTTTAAACACTCACCCTTTAGGTATTGGATTGGACTACAATACCAATTTTTTTTAACATTCTACAAGAATTCCAGCGGAGTTTATAAGGAAAAAACTGCGCGAAAAACGCTTTTGGTCGAAAATTTTGATAATTTATTGTGCTGCTCTCGTCATTTTCCCACGAATGAGAATTTTATAGTATCATTGCCTTATCAAGAGCTACCAATATAAAAAATTTAATCAAAATCGTTAGAGCCGTTTTTGAGAAAAAAAATATTTGGTGTTTTGATCACTATGATAACTATAGTTAACTTTCGATGGATTTTGTTCAAACCCTTATTTTGGCGTCCCATGTACCAAAAGCGTTTTTCGTTGGTACACGAAAATGTACCAAAAATTAGGGTTTTCGCATTTTTCTCGAAAACGGCTCTAACGATTTTGATTAAACTTTCAAATTATCTTTTACTAGTCAATACCTAACTTTTCTTTTCTATACAAATCTCCATGAAAATACGGTGAACGGAGATATAGGCCTATGAAGCAAAAATAGGTTTTTTACGCTTTTTGGCAAAACGGCTTCAACGATTATCACCAAACTTACAAGATGTTTTCAAATAGTTAATACCTACATATTGTTTTCGAAAATTTTCCTCTGACAGTCCATTGAACAGAGATAAAAATGAAAATGTGTCAAAAATAACGTTTTTTCGAACATTTCCGTAAATTCCAGGGTAACTTCTTCACCAGATGTGATAAATCGTAATGGATTGTCGTTTAGTCACCCATACCAACATTTCGTTCGGGATAATTATTTCTGTATATATATATATATATATGTTGAACGGAGATATAAGCCAAGTTAACTCAGAAAAGGAGATTTGTCGAATATTAATTTATCGGTATTCCAATTTTCTCACAAACGGCTGTAACGATTTCGATCAAACTTTCGGAGTACTCTCAGCAAACTAGTCCCTACATTTTGTTCTCCATACATTTTCCTGTAAAAATGCGTTGAACGAAGATATAGCGCCCGCATATGTAGGTGGTGTTCGACCTAGAAGGGATATCCCCCTTCCCTATTCCTCGCGACAATTTCTTTAATCATCCATTGAACGGAGATATGACCCAATACTTAAATGCTCGTTTTACTAACTCTCATGTTTTTGATAATCTTGATATATTCACAACTAATACGGAAATAATAGACGCTACCCGGTATCGTTTTGCCTGAATTCTCAGCAGCAATAAAATCCAACGTTTGCCAACCGGCGTGTTGTCCCCCGCGTGGGTGTCCCAATCTCTTCCTAATCTATTGAACCGATTCTCTAACCGATGGTATCGTTGGAATCGTCGTATCGCAGTGCCGTGTGCAGTCAACCTGAATTTCCAGGACGTTCTATCCTATGTGCCCCACGGCTTAGAAACTATTATTCAATAATTGTCCAGTTTTTCCAACTAGCCTCTAATAGTTGCCCTGCAGTACAACATGTGTACTAGTAATTGTAATTCGTACCGAGACCCACTGGTTCAGAAGGATACAAACTTCAAAAACATGTTTTTAGGATCAGAGGCTCTTTGCGTGCTGAGTTACGAAGAAATAGATTTTTGCTACATTATCTGCGGAGTGAAAAGGCGATAATAATGTGTCAACATGATGCATTACTCCGTAGTTAGTTACAAACAACAATTTTTAATTATACATTGAAACCCTTATCGTATAGCTAGTTTCGCTGATTTTTTCAAGATTTATGAGAAGCGTTAAAGGCGATTTTCTTCTAAATTTTTGAGAATTGGTAGTGCTTTAGTCATTTCCCCTCAAATGAGAATTTCAAGGTACTTCCGTGTTATTTGGAACTGTTCACACAAAAAAGTTGAACAAAAAATTGGTATTTATATCACTGCGATAATTAGTTATTTTGGAGTCCCGCAGGAGTCAGCAGGGTAAATAAGAAACTTGAGCCGATTTGGTTCTGTCCTCTTTCTATTGCGTTCACAGACACAACATTTTCTCAAAAGTTGTTTTTCGGACTCAGGATCCATGGAAACGTCGGTAGTAACTCTTTTAACTTTCCGTGGCTCTACGAAAAAAAAGTTCTCTTCAGATCTACGAGTCGGAAAAATACAATTTAGGAAAATGGACTGTCTGTGAACGTTTTTATGAGAAAACGGCTGATCCAAATCAGCTCAACCCTAATATGTAGCCCGGAGGTCCTCACGGGACGCCAAAATAACGGTACGAGCTCAATCCACTCAAAACTAACTATTGTTATCATAGTGATCAAAACACCAAATATTTTTTTTCTCGGAAACGGCTCAAACGATTTTGATTCAATTTTTTAAATATATAGCTCCTAATGAGATGACGATACCATAAAATTCTCGTGTGTGGGAAAATAATGAGAGCAGCACAATAAATTACCAAACATTTCGTAGGGTAATTTGTCCCTCATAAATTCCGTTCAAATGTTACTAGAATCATCGGCAAAATTCAGGTGGTACCCCAACTAAGTAACTATACGATGAGTCTTTAATAACTCCTATAAAACATGAGTGAAACTGAGTGAAAAATAAATTGAGTAAGTAGAATAAGCCGTGAACTCAGGGGAATGGACGGAGAGATAAGGAAGTTGCGGGATGCGGCACCTGATTTTTTATTTTTTATTTTTTTGTAGTCGACTACAGGACTTTCCTCCTTACTATGTAGAGCTGAGGAATGTAAATAAGTATATCGATTAATGGGTCAGTGTGCGAGCTCTGCACACGCCGGTACTCGAGCTCCCTCACGATTTTTAAAGTTCATGGCCGATCCAATTGTTTATAACGTTTTGGTTTCGGAGGGCGGATCGAAAGTAATCTGAACTCAAGTGTTACCCCACATGTTGAGTCTCGTCAGCTCCTTCCCCACGAATCACTCGGCGCTTTATTTAACGACAGGGTGAAAGTCAGGGTCAGTCCATGAGAGGTCACGCGCGGCGAAGGTTAACGAAAACATCAACAAATATTTGAACTTGTCACTTTCAGTTGTACCATCAACAAGCAGTGAGCGGATATTGACAAAAATGCGTAATTGACAAAATTTAAAAAATACGACAGTTTAAACTTACTTCGTAGTTTACGTTATTGTAAGTTTGAAACGGAACTAGTCAACTCGACGCGCGACCGGCTTCTGTACTGGG
The DNA here is from genome assembly GCA_020466155.1 of Pachypeltis micranthus. Classification (NCBI taxonomy): domain Eukaryota; kingdom Metazoa; phylum Arthropoda; class Insecta; order Hemiptera; family Miridae; genus Pachypeltis; species Pachypeltis micranthus. The sequence continues at coordinate 24,316,600 of CM035774.1, read as the reverse complement.
GACGAATGCGGCTCGAAGGGCGAAGAAAGGGGTAGTTTGTGTTGCCGGTCGCCCCCTTCGAAGCTCGTCTACTTGGAGGGGATGAAAATCGTTAAGGACCAGCTGATCATCCCCCTGCTGTACGCTGAACTGAAGATAGACGCTCGAGATGAACGTCAACATTGCATAATGCACCCGACGTAGCGAGAGATTTCGATATTAATATCTGGAGCGAACGAGCCACACAACTTTCCTCGCCCCGCAGTTAAAGTCGATGATACGCCGCACATTCGGGCTCCATATCAACAAACCAATATAATCAATCGAGAACTTTATCGCAAAAAATTAAATACATTTCACACGATTTTCCGATACCCCTGTAAATCCAATGGAACGTTATATATGCAGGAGTTGCATCACTCTTCAACACGTTTCTATGGAAATATTTATGGAAAACGAAGTGTAGGTACTTGGCTAAAATGAGTTACTAAAAATGCTCAATAACTTTAATCGTTATTTTGAAAAATGATCAATTTCGTTACTTTCCTTGGCTCTACGAAATTACGTAATTTGCTGAAAAACGAAAATTTGAGTTCCCTTCTCTTCTCTTGAGATCTCTTTGTTTCAGACCCTACTGAGTCTGAAAAACACTATTTGAAAAAATGGTCTGTGTGTATGTATTTGATCCGCAGGTCATCGTATGACGCCGAAATAAGGGTATGCGCAAAATACGCCCAAAACTAGCTAGTGATCACACCACATTTGTTTCCTCTAAAACGACTCCAACGATTGTGATTAAATTTCTTGTGTAGATAGCGCAAATATCATAAAACTCTTATCTGTGGAAAAATGGCGAGAGCAGCACAATAAATCACCAAATATTTCGGTGAAAATCGATTTAAGCGATGTTTATGAGGAATAATGTTGTTAGAATCTTCAGGGAAATTCAAGGGGTAGTTCAACCAAGTACCTATACGAGTCTTTAATAACGCTAATAATACATAAATATGGGGTTACTCCAAAAATTCCGGATTTCAACCCCTCACCGTTTCATTTATTACCATTTTGCACAATTTTTATCAGATAATTATTATCCTTCTCAAAAAAAATATATATCGTGTGTACAGCCTCATTAATTCTCTGTGTACGGATCGCTCAATAATGGCCAGGGCATGAGCTCGAGCAGCACAATAAATTCCGGAACGGTAAGTTATACCGCTTTCTGCCACCTGAACCGTGAGGAGCTTTTCCACCAAGTTCAAATGAATTGACTACACGCTGAAATTTGAGGTTTTTGTAGCTCTAAAAGCTTGAAGATTTGAAGAAGGCTCGAGTTTTTTTCGAGTGGTAAAATTTTGGAAAATCAAAACTTGATTTTGTCGGAATGTTTTGTAGCTTCCGGCTTTCTTTCGTTGCGGTGAAAATCCATGGTATTTTGTGTTGTGATGCCGTTAAAATAGTTCTTATTATAAATTGGGCCGTTCGCTCGTGTAACTTTAATAAATAAATTTAATCAGAAATTAAAAAACGTTGACATTCTGGATGCGTTTGTTGCGAACATTTTTCGACAGCGGAACATTCCTTTTTCCTTCGTAAATTCGCTAAAAGCTGGCTCTCTAGCTTTTGTTCCTTTTGAGCACAATATCACGAGCCCATTAGCGTTTGAGGTGGCACGGGGGGCTGAGCAGTCAAACGCCCTAACATGTGACACTGTCATCCCCTTTGAGATCAAAGGAAGATTTCTGTCTCCTTCGCGTCTTCCGTTCGCTATTTGGGACACCGTGAAAGTTACCTTGCTCCCGAGAGCAACCCTGGGGAAATCTTTAACGCATAACTTGGCGAAGTATGTGTAGCGCCAAAACTTGACGAGGCTATAGCAATATAGTTTCACCGTAGTGATCTACAGCGTGTCTAATTTTCAAGTGTTAAGTTAGTGGAGTAAATTTGCTGCATACTATAAATCTAAAGGTGTGCAGAGTCGAGCGAGTCCCTCCAGTAAAAGGTAGTTCAGCGCAATTCTATTGCTCCCGTCATATCTTCGTTTCTTGGAGACGATTGGCTAAGTGGCTGTAGATTAATGAGGAAGAACATATTGTTAGAGAACCCCAAGGTAATGCATGAATTCCAACCCATTCATACGCTCTATGTTTGAGCATTTGGTCTTGTTGGCGTTCAACGCCCAGTTATGTATTCCTACGAACTCATTATCGCGATCTGGAAGGTCCTGAAGTCTAATATTAGGAAAATTACCACCCAGTTTGCCACATCAACAGCGGAAAAGACAAAACCCCTGAAATTCGACGATTTGACTTGTTTGCATATTACGAAAAACTTTGATCCTTGAATTTTTTTCATAAAAAAGCGTTCTTTCTTTCAAAAAAAAAGAACACGAGGAATATTTTCCAATGGATGATGGAATCAAACGCCTTCGCCACGTCAAGGAATGTGCAAGACTTACTTTCTATTGTGCTGAATTCCAACTAAGATAGACGGTAGTGATTCTATGGCTTCACAAATTTTCTTCCTAATTCATAATCGCAGTAGGAATACGGTTTTCAGCCCCAGTAACACCCAGTGATTATCCATGAATATTCCCTGCATTCTGTACCCCCTTTGAGCAGTGAGGTGCGTTATGAAGGTGTCTAATTGATACTAAATAACATGTGATTAAATTCGTAAGAATAAATACATCACTAAGTAAAGCATCTATTTCGTCGAACTAATGTACATGATTATGGTTTCAGGATGGCGTCACCAATCGCAAACTTTTACAGCGGCAAATCCGTTTTCATCACCGGAGGATCCGGATTTATGGGAAAAGTTCTCATCGAAAAGTTACTCTACGCCTGCCCCGGCGTCGACACTGTTTACGTTTTGTTGAGGTCAAAACGTGGTAAATCCATAGAGGCGAGGATAGAAGAAATACTCAAAATGCCGGTAAGTTGTTCGCTAGTTTGTACTTTCCTTATCCTCCTTACTTGTGTTGTTAGTGAAGACATTTTAAAAATAAATCACATAAATACATTTAGGGTTATGAACTCTTAACGTTCATTTCTATTTGGATCACCACAGAACTAAATAACTCGCCACGAAGTTGTGGAAACCTATTTCAACAATAAACTGGAGTTAGGACGCCTGTATATTTACACTAAATTTGAGTTACAATGTTATACCGATTTCAGCGGTTATGTCATCATCAGTAACAAGAACGCGACTGAATACGTCATCAAAACGCTTATGAATTCTAAACTGCAACGTTTGTGTATCCAATATCCGTAATAATTATGACGTAGGAGTTTTAAATATGCGCATAATTGAGCTGTGAGGGGTAGATGATAGTAAAGTGGACTGTATTGTATCAAAAACATTGGTAAACTTCGGCATTCACAAAGTGTTGGGAACGAGAATTTGAGAGTAAGAATCACACTCTACGCTTAGAGGCTGATGGAAACTAGTGAGTTCGACACTTTTCATTCGGGGGGGTACTTTACTTTCGGAACTTAACTTTCGGCCTCAGATCTCCTGAGTGACTTAAATCGTACTTTAGCTAGTGGTGTGTCTCTGATCAACATTTTTTTAAACTGCTGTGTTTCATCTTCCGGTGGATGTACCTTAACGCCCTAATAAGACGATAAAGAGGTTAAATCGCGCAAGTGTTTTAAACAACGACGTGGGGCTCAAGGTGCTACATTTTCTCTTACTGCCCTCAGGGTTGTGAGAGTTACGTCGGGTTTTTTGTCGTTAGGCCATTTCTCATCCTACTGCAACACAACACAACTATTACTGCAGCCACGAGGAGGCAGACTCCTGGGGAATTCCGTTCCTTACATTTAATGCCAACTCGATTACATGATGTACTTTCGTAGCAAGCATTAATGGAACTTTAATAGCATTTCTTATGCAAATAGAAAGAAGTGACTTTGCATAAGAGCAGTCAAGGCTGACAGCTTTGACCGCTCATTATTTAATTAACTGTACCTGTGGGTATGTCATACCTATAAAAGAAATCGCGTGAAAAGGGTGGAATAGTGTGTAGCAAGTTTAAATGCAGGTCTTATTTTCTGGCGAATAAGAACCAACTTGTCTAGCCAGCAATCTAAACTCCAAAACTCACTCCCTAAGAGCGCCGAAACTGAGAGTATTGTGCTGTTTGCATTCGAAAGGAAACGCGTTAAGCTTTGTGCCAGTTCATTGTGACCATGTCGAACGCGTTGGTTTAAGGGGATAGAGGGGCAAATGAATACTCGGCTTACAACGACAATAACAGCGAGAGTTCGTTTGGGGAGGAGAGAAGACCGCGGTGCTCGTGCACTGGAGAGATTGCCTTGTTCCTTCGCCCTGGAGTTTTTCAAAACGAGCAAAACCCGTTCGTGGCTTCTGGGAAATTTGATAGACCATTTGTGAGGAGTTTGAGTTCTCAAAAACGTAAAAACAGGACCCCCCCAACCTGTACCACGCATCCAACATAAAAAAGTTGAGCGAGTAAAAAACACGTTGTAGTACTTCATATACTTAATTTCAGTTCGGCCAGAGTTAGAAAAGCAGGTTAAAATATTGAAATGATCAATCGAAGAATTTTTGTGTCAGGTATTAAAGAAATTGGGTTGTGTCCGCCAGTAGGCAAATTACTAAAGTTAACGTACCTGTTAGGTGAGTCCGTCTCCTCTGGCTGGTGAGTTACTGTGGGCAAGCGCTTTCGATGTAAAGACATCATCGTCTGGCCGTTAAGTCAGTTAAGCGCTTGCCCACAGTAACTCACCAGCCAGAGGAGACGGACTCACCTAACAGGTACGTTAACTTTAGTAATTTTTGTGTCGTTCAATAAAAATTGATTGAGAAGGCAACTAAAAGAAGGTAATCGTCAACAACGTGTTGGAAATCGAGTAAAATTCAATTTAAAAAAGTTCTGAAGTCGTAGGGAAATACAGACATAATTCTTACGCAAAAGTGATGTAACAACTTATGATAATTGAACTAAAAATCGACTTATTGAGAAAAAATCAATTAAATGACAGCATTTGCTCGGAAATTATGTAAATTATTCATGCATTTGTGTTGTAGATCATTTTAGAAAAATTATGTATCCGTTCGGGAATAATGCGTTCTACAAAACGCAAATTCGACGTGGAAGCTTAAAAAAAACTCTGTAAACTATTTACAACGTTTATTATTCTCATGAACAGCTTGACCTGCTCCGAGACCCATCCCATTCGATTCAGCATCGAAACTTACGAACCTTACGAAACATGACCTGACTACAATGGAACTACGAAAACTAAATATTTCCCCGGCGCCTGTAGGCAATTGGCACGACGTTGCGAGTCGAACGGGTGGGTGGTTTTGATGAGACAGGAGGGAGGGAGTACTAACGACGAAACGTTGACTTCCGCTGTAGTTCTCGCGAGTTCTTTCAATTAGTTGACTTTGGCTCACTATAATTACTGTAATTTCACTGTACGCAGTTGTACACGTCTAATACTCATTCCATTCGACCCAGGATGTAAAAGTACCTTGAAAACGATACGAAACACGGCGCATTTGCGATTATACTCCGTTTTGTTTATTTTTAACCATTTTTGGTCCATAACAACCATGGGCTTCGTCTGATCGGATTGCCGAGATTGCGGGCACAACTAGTTACCAAATGGGATTTTTGTGCGAAAGAACGGATTTTTTTAGATCACGTTAAGAGCACAAAACGGCCTGGACGCCGGACGGACATTGCAGATTTGGAATCCCCATGTCTTGAAACGTAAAGTATCAAATTTTGAGGGGGGTTGTAAAAAATCTTTCCTGGCCGAAAACATAGGGCTATTATTCAGAATGAATAATAAACCAAAAGAAAGATGGTTCAAACGCCGAACACCCATGTGATTATATCATTTACATTAGCAACGTCCCTGCTCACTCCTACCAGCCCTACACGGTAACGAAATTGGTTTGGTGGCAGCAAATAAGTCTCGTCGTCGTCGTTAAAGTCGTCTTTTAAAACACTGGCACAACGACGTGCTCAATGTGTGTGTGTAATGTCTGTATTCAGTTCATTAAATTTATCAACAATATCCCATTTATGTTTCATAGGAATTTCAGGCATTTTATCAACAACCTTCGGCGACATTTCCTTTCGGCGTTCGAACGGGTTTTGTTAGATTTTCCAACAATGTTGACTCAAATCAAATTCAATCTCAATTTTTCAATATTTTCACGGTATTTGGGCATTGAAGAGAGATTTAATTTTTGTTAGAAAATTTACTTGATTTTCAATTGTAATTAAGCTGAAATTACAAACAGTACGCGAGGGGCTAGCGCACATTTCTTTTCTTAAATCTTGATATCCAATATAAATTCTCTTTTTCAGTCTCGTGCCTAAAAAATCATTAATTGCTCTTTATTCTTGGTTCCACCAAATAGCTCTGGTCCTGAACCAGAGCACCTTTATATTCTGGAATCTAAATCCGGGGGATTTAACGAATATTCGGGGAAAAAGTGATTTACAAAACAGTCATGCGACGAAATTAATCTAAAAGACAGGGTTTTAACTCCACCTTCGAACAAGTTTTATTGCGCTTCCCCACGGCTTGTACTCAGTTTCCAAATGTTGTGTTCGACTTAATTATCCAACCAAGATCCATTTCCATTTTCAATTAAAACGCCAACGAGCTGTACTCGATTTTCGGACAAATTTTACTCGACTTTTTAACAAGTCTTTCCTGGGTTCCCAATTATATTAACCTTGATTTCACTGAGTTTTCCATAAATATCTACTCAAAAGAATTTGAACCTCACTCTGCACCCACAGCCATGTCCCTACGTCACAAACCGCCTGTCGAGCCTTAGTCAGTGAAATAGAATGAAACAAATAATATTGCTTGACCCTTTTAAGGAACTAAGTGAATTACTAAAGTACCTGTTTGGTGAGTCTGTCTTTTCTGGCGGGTGAGATACTGTGGGCGAGCGCTTTCGATGTAAAGACATCACCGTCTGGTCGTTAAGTCGACGATGTCTTTACATCAAAAGCGCTCGCCCACAGTATCCCACCAGCCAGAGAAGACAGACTCGCCAAACAGGTACGTTAACTTTAGTAAATATCGCTACTCCCCTGTACGTGGTTTGTAATTTAAGACAAAATTGACTTCCATTTTGCGGTTGAGCAGGGATATCCCCCACTTAAGCTCACAATGCCACAAAGTTTTACTACTCTAATCTGAGGGGCATACTTTCTTCTTTCAAGTAAGAAAAGGGAAAAGGTCAACTTCGAGCATTCCTGACGTGAGGGACGAAACGATGTCGTAAATGCGTCTGTAAAGTGCCATCCCCTCAGCTTTTGACGGGGGTCGTAAAAATGAATAAAATCGTAGGGTGTTGCGCGGAATTAATCCTTCGTGTTACAGCACCTCTAGCGAAACGTTGAACTGTAAAGCTTCTTTTATGACGCGAACGGTTTTCTATCGCGGTCGTACAATTAGCTTTTTATACACTTTGACCGTCACTAGGAAGGACGGTGATTGAAAAATCGTTTTCTGATGTGTGTATAATCCACATATATTCAAGGACTAATTTAAAGAGTTTTGTAAGATTTTTATGGTTCTGTGTGGAATTTTTCCTGCTCATCGTGATAGCGCCCGAAGATGTACATTTCTCAGCTTCGATTAAACCGCCAATCTCCTTTTCGAGAGTAGAGAATCCCCCCCGAGGGCATGCGGGACATAGTCCCTTTGTCACTGCGGCCACACGTGGGCCTATTGAGACCCAGGCCCTTCCTTAGTAGAAGGCGTCGTACATACCCGCCCTCTTTATGAAGCCAAGTATGTCCTTCACCGCAGATTCCGCTATGATATGGGGCTCAATAATCCCCTGGGCAAAGTATTCAAAGCGTTTGACTGCTAAGGCAGGGCACTCACATATGATGTGCTCAGCCGTCTCGTCCTCCTCACCACAGAGTCCACCGCCTCTGAGATGTCCATCTTGTTGAGGTGATACCCGAGTGGGCAGCGTCCGGTGAGGAAGCTAATCAAGACTCTCAGATCTGTTCTGGAGAGTTTCAGCATCGCCTTTGCCCTTGGACCGGAATTCGTAACAAGCCTTTTCGATTGTCTAAGTCGTGGCTGGCGATGCCAATGGGCGCTGTTTTCCTGTATCTCCCATCGCGCCACCAAACGGTTCAGGTGACTTTTAGTCATACCTACGTGCCCCTCTTCGAAAGGTGGTCAGCCTTTTCACTGCCCTCATGCCCCCTGTGAGCCGGCACCCTGATGAGGGAAAGCCTATTATGGGTGCCGAGCTGCTTGAGCGCATGAGGGCATTCCCATGCCATCTGGACGTGAAGCTATAGGCTGCAATGGCCTTTAATGCGGCCTGGCTGTCCGAGAATATGTAGATCCGCTTGCCCTTAAGTCCTTTAGCCAGGATCTCTTCCGCGCAGATCTTTATAGCTAGGATTTCTGCTTGGAATATCATGGCGTACTCTCCCAGCGGCTTAGCCAGACTGTAGTTAGGCCCAACAATACCCAGTCTAGCTCCGCCTCTCATGACTGAACCATTGGTGTACCACCGCAGGGCGCCCACCTCGGTCCAGAACGTCTCCTGCTCCCATCGTTCCGCCGAGTGGATGCTGACCTTGAATAGCAGCCGCAAGTTCTTCCGCTCTGGCATAACGTCAGTAGCAAGGACTGCTGCCTCTTTCAGTTTGAACTGTCCAGTTGTTCTTTGGAGGCTTGCCTTAACCCTGGTGGAGATGTTCCCTGTCGGCAAAAGCCTTACTGCTTCCAGGTAAGCAGTCCTCTGAGTATGTATATGAAGAGGTGGGATGTTCAAAAGGACTTCCATTGCAGCGGTAGGGCACGTATTCATTGCCCCTGTAATAGCTAGGCATGTCTGTCGCGGCAGTTTTTGAAGTTTCCCTTGGGCTGCTAGCCGGCATGTTGCCTTCCACCACACTGTGGAGGCATAAATGACGCGGGGTCTTATTATCCCCCATTATACCTAGTTACCTCAAAACACAGACCAGTGTGATAAAATAGCTTACTTTCTACAACTCAATTTGGCTTTGGGGTGTCAGGGTCACACCGCTTTGTAAATCCAATGATACGCGATTTATGAAAGCATTTATGATCGTCCTATCAAAAGAAGACAGAAGATTGTTAGAAGATAATTATCTTCTTTTAATCAATACGTAGATTTTCTTATTTGCAAATACCTGTATGAGCGTTTTGTGAAGTCCGCCTGTAAAACAAAATGAGGTTTTTTTTACCTTTTAGGAAAAAGGGCCGAGTTGTTTTGATCAAACGCACAGTCAGCTCGTATAATAATCCTCCGCTAATATTCTTCTGGCAGTCCGTTGAACAGAGATCACCAAAATGTGCCGGGAACGCGTTTTTTAAAGTTTTCGAAATTTCCAAGTGCAATAACCTTATTAGAGCGACCTGAGCGTCTTCAAGCAGCTTACACCCTCATTTATCCCGCACAACCATTCCTCCATTATTAGGTGTACAGAGACATAGGATTCAGTTACCGTTTTGTGAAGAATTTTCTCAAAAACTGCTGTAACTTGTGGGGAGCTTTCGGCAAACTAGTACTTTCATTTTGCGGTCCGTGCAAGTTATATTCACTTTTGGGACGAGCGACTTTTGAAAAAGAATTTGATTACTCGTTACAAGAACTTTAAAATGCAAGGTAAAAGTGGGTCAAAACCACACACTAATTCTAACGTTTTCTTGCTGACCTGGCTGCTGTAATCCCGGGCTAGCTCAACATTCGCACTGGTTAATGTACACATTACAGTAACGTAATTTGCATGTTTCAGTTGAAATACGTTGAACGATGAAACAGTCTCTTACGTACAGGACATTTCGGAATTTACGGAAAGTTGTGTGTTGCTACGAACCAGAAATTTCTTTCACCTTTTCTTTCTCACGTCAATAGGCGCCCAAAAACCATGTTCGAAAGCAATTTTAAAAGTTAAAATGCCCAAAATTAATACCTCCTCACTGACGTTAGGCAATTTTCCCCGTTTCGTCAAGACCTATCACGAATTAAGAGCTTTGTTTTTCGATCCAGCCCTGAAAAATTGTGATCAATTTCATAAGAAGTATAATTAGAGGAAAATCCTCGATTTTTCTCAGAAGCCCTTCGTTTCCTCGAATGTAAACACCATTTTCTTTTTTAATTTGCCATGGAAAGTGGGATGGGGCATACCATAAGAAAGCTGATAACTTTAAAAAGTTTTTATCGTCGTAGCAGCCTCGGATACTTAACGACCGTAGATTTGAAACATGAGTTTTAACTTCGGCAGAAACTGCAAATTATCTTGAACCTGAAAAGGTTTTGTAATTTGCTTCATTAGAATAAATCGACCATAAACCATTTTCTTATGGGACATTTTTTCAACCTTCGATTGGACTAAACACTTTTCTTCTTGCACCAAGCATTTTCGAGGTTTTGAGGTTAATGGTCGAATAACTAAAAATGGAAGGTGTTGAAAAAATTGGAGGTATTTTGTTGGAAATAAGTGGAGGAATCGATTCTTTAAGTTTTGACAGTCAACTCAGATAAACCTTTGGTAGGGGAAATTGTTGTACTTTACTTACCAATCTCATACTTTCGTCGATTTTCAGCTTTTCGGACGTCTCAAAAAAGAGTTTCCCGAGCGACTCGGCAAATTGGTACCGATTAACGGCGACATCAATTTGGACGGTTTGGGCTTGAGCGCTGAGGACGAAAAAAGGGTTGCTTCCAACGTGGACATCGTCGTTCACAGCGCCGCGTCCCTGAGGCTGGACGCCAAATTGAAAGATGCCGTTAGTATGAACACCGAGGGAGCTCTGAGAGTTTTGGAATTTTCGAAGAAGATCAAAAATCTCAAAGTAAGTGCCCAAAATCCGCTCAAATTTGATAAGCAGCTTGTAAATCGGCAGGGGCGGCAACATAACGTTTTACTCCAAATCGGTTCAAAACTAACCATAGTTATCGTAATAATAAAACAATATTTTTCTCGAATTACACGAGAGTTAATTTTGTTTATGATCAGCTTTTTATAACGCAACGGTAGTACACAATTTTTATAAAAATACCAACCAAATCGATTTTAGCACAGTTTTACTTTCCTTGGCTCTACGAAGTAGAAAGGAAAGTTATGTAATCGGCTGAAAAAAAAAATTAAGTGTTTTCTTCAGATCTTTACGTTTCAGACCCTACTGAGGCCGAAAAACACTATTTGGGAAAATGGTCTGTGTGTATGTGAACGATTTTTAGAGAAAACAACCGTACCAAATCAGCTCAAACCTCATATCTTGCCCGCAGATTACCATGGGACGCCAAAATAAGGGTATGAACAAAATCCACCGAAAGTTAACTATAGTTATCATAGTGATCAAAACACCAAATATTTTTTTTCTCAAAAACGGCTCTAACGATTTTGATTACATTTTTAATATTGGTAGCTCTTAACATGATAATTATACCATAAAATTCCCATTTGTGGGAAAATGACGAGAGCAGCACAATAAATTATCAAAATTTTCGACGAAAAGCGTTCTTAGCTCAGTTTTTTCCTTATAAACTCCGCTGGAATTCTTGTAGAATGTAAAAAAAAATTGGTATTGTAGTTCAATCCAATACCTATAGAGTGAGTGTTTAAAAACTCTCATGAGATACATGGGGCTCAATCCAGAAATTCAGGAATTTCAACTACCGTTTCGCTTACCAGTTCTAAAAGTTTCTACCCAATAACTCTGCAAAAGTGATTACTATCCTTCTTCAAAAGTAGCCATGTACAAAGTGAATTGTTGTAGAGCTAAGGAAAGTTGTGTGTTAGTAGGTAGTACACAATTTTTATCAAAAATACCAACCAAATCGATTTTAGCACAGTTTTTTTCTGATAAACGTTACTTTTATGACAATTGTGTTCTCACAAAAACACGTTAGTAGCTACTAAATAACCTACATAATGGACGTTCAATAATCGTCTCCTGATACTCAAAGGTCAACCTCAAAATTCCGGTATATAAACTATTGTCGTAACTTCGGGTAATTTCTACAACATTTTGAATTTTAAAGAAATTGGGTTATGTCCGCCAGTAGGCAAATTACTAAAGTTAACGTACCTGTTAGTGAGTCCGTCTCCTCTGGCTTGTGAGTTACTGTGGGCAAGCGCTTTCGATGTAAAGACATCATCGTCTGGCCGTTAAGTCAGTACTGGAGTCAGTCAGTTGGTCGTGGTCTTTATATACAACTTCCCCGACGCTCCATCACCTCTTTCACCTTTCTCTTTGTATATAAAGACCACGACCAACTGACTGACTCCAGTACTGACTTAACGGCCAGACGATGATGTCTTTACATCGAAAGCGCTTGCCCACAGTAACTCACAAGCCAGAGGAGACGGACTCACTAACAGGTACGTTAACTTTAGTAATTTGCCTACTGGCGGACATAACCCAATTTCTTTAATACCTAACACAGCCAGTCCGGCTAAGGTACTACTAACAAGACTGACCAACAAGACCTCTCCCCGCCCCTTCCCCGACGCTCCATCACCCCTTTCACCTTTCTCTTTGTATATAAAGACCACGACCAACTGACTGACTCCAGTACTGACTTAACGGCCAGACGATGATGTCTTTACATCGAAAGCGCTTCCCCACAGTAACTCACAAGCCAGAGGAGACGGACTCACTAACAGGTACGTTAACTTTAGTATTTTGAATTTTCCTTAGCTCTATGAAGTAAGAAGGAAAATTATACAATCGACTGAAAACCGTGTTTTCTTCGGGACGTTACATTTTAAGATCACCTTGTTCCAATTTTTTAATAGCTTAAACGATTTTTATTAAATTTTGTTAGAAGGCTGTTCCAATCTGTATAATGACAGTACAACATATTATTGTTTCAAAGTTAATTTATTCTTTCGTAGGTCATGATCCACATGTCTACAGCGTTTTGTCACTGCGATATTGAAGTTATGGAGGAAAAGGTTTACCCGCCCCCTCACGACCCGATGGAAATCATTCAAATGTCACGATGGATGGACTCTGACACGATGGATAAAATAACGGGCGAGTAAGTTGTCTGAGACGTTTTTGTCGTTAAATCCAAATTTAAGGACCTGCGAAGGTTTTGACTGATTCTTTCATAAACGTCCAAACTGGATATAATGGGTACTGTCATTCGAAGTTGACAGTAAGGCAAATGATATAAGTTGTAAATAAAAAAATGGACGAAATAATAGCAGGATGAGTTCGTTATAAGAAACAGTTAGTTCCTAGCACACAACCCTCCTGGTGAGCAAATTTTCGAGAATAATCGAGCCCATACCACTGCATTTAATTATCCGGGGTGAAGCAGCACACAACTACCCTCCACTACTCTGAGTATAATGATGTGCAGCACATCCGAGTGATTATCTTCGTCCAACGCTTGTATTGAAATATTCATCCAGAACTAAATGTAGGTACCAGTTATTTGAAAGCACCCAGGGATTTTAATTAAAATCGTTTGAGTCATTTTTGTGAAAATTATAAAAACCATAATTTAACGTTTTTGTCGTATTTTAAGTGTTTATCTTACATAAATTTCAGTCTCATTAAGCCACACCCAAACGTTTACACCTACTCCAAAAGGATTTCCGAAGCGCTGGTAGCAAGTTATTATCCTGAATTACCAGTGTGCATCGTCAGGCCATCAATTGGTAAGTAGGATTCTGAATAAACAGATAAATAGGTATCTATGAAGGTTATATAGAAGGTTTGACTTCAAGTTGTGTGGGAATGTGAGTGTGACAGCAATTATTATTGAAATGGAATTCGCCCAGATCAAGCTGCAGTGACCATTGGAGTTTGTGACAGCAAGCATTGTCCAGATCCCTTAACTACCAGATGGAAGGAGCTATAACTTGTTAGGAACACTCTTGTCACATTGTTAGAAAAGATGAAGACTGGCATTTCTAAGGTGTTATTTTTCTCAAAAAGGGGCCTGACAGAAAATCTATAATCCCAGACCATGAGCCATGTTGCCATTTATCAAACTTTAGTTCTTTGCAGCTGCCCTACTGCACATGGCAGGACTTCAAGCTCTAGATGGTCGTGTATTGCAGCAGGCGATGATTCCAATGATTTTCAAGTCAGCCTGTGGAAAGCAAGAGACCTGCCCAATGCACACAAGAGAGGCTTGCTCCAGATGTGCCGGGGAAAGTTGAGTGTTACGGTCTATAGGAGCTCTTTATTGAAAAAGACGTATACCGTTCAGCCTTAATAAATATAATATGAAAATAATGTAAACTTAAAGTAAAGTATTGAAAATATAACAAACCCCTAAGTAAATTAAAACGACGAATTCCGGTACCTTGTCCAACTTCAAAATTAACTAAATAAATCCGACCGGAAGACTTCGTAGTGGTAGACGGTGATAAGACTTGGGTGATGTCAGTTGAACTTCGATGACCACAATTTTGGTGGATAGCCACGCAGATCGGTGATGAAGAAGCGACGTGCACGTCGTTGGTCTCCCAGTATATTTTTTCCAGATGCTGAGCGGTACTGCTCTACTAAAGTCTGCAATACCAATGTTTAGCTAGAGAATGGCTGAATGGCTTGTCTTCTGCTGAGCTGGGCAATGCCTCCTATGCACTGCTTGTGCCTTCTGGATCAGCCTGGTATTATTATCCCTTTGCCCGTTGATTTAATATAACATAAAATAAAAAATAACGTAATGCTGGTAGAATGGAAATGATAAAAATCGTATAAAATTAAGACAAAGAATATAATTGTAAGGTGTGCCAACATAGAGAACTGGTAGTACATTACGTGATTCACTTGAGCAGTGCTGAACCAGAACAGGGTTGGAACCCAGGGACAGTGTTCAATACAAGAGAGACAGCAGGGATAGTGCATTGAACACCTCTGATAAATACTTAATGCAATACATGAGTGTAAGAACTGACCCTCCAAGTAGCATCTGATGACTTATCCACTATCCATTCTTAATGTCTGGCATCGAATCTGCCTGGAGTGACTTCATCTTGGGTTGAAGTGCAAAGAGTTTCACACTGTAAGTTTCAAGAGTTCTGGGTGTAGTGCTTTCAGCTGTGAGTACTTCTAAATATTTGATTCACTTTTACTTTTGGGGAGTTTTGGGCTGGCGTTACAATCAGGTTGATGTGGTACGGTGTGCCTCAAACTCTCTTCTTTTCTCTAATTCCATCTAACATGCTTGGTATCTACATGCCCACCAGTCTGGTCAGGACTGGTTATCAGGAATCAGTATGGTTTTGACTTACAAGTATTTTGTGACTTAGTGCATGGCATATGAGTTGGTTACGTACAATAAGATTTGAATTGTTGCTGAAGTGCATATTTAACGGTGACACTCATAACTAAATCTATCAATAAGCTCTTTTTCAAATTTACACCAATTTTCTAATTCGACTGTTTATGTTGACAGTTTGCCCAGCAGTCGCAGAACCTCTACCTGGATGGGTGGACAATCTACATGGGCCCGTCGGTCTCCTGGTTGGTGGTGGCAAAGGTGTGATTAGATCAATGCTCTGCCACGCTGAATGCAACGCAGAAGTTATGCCAGTAGACATGGCAATTTCTGGACTCCTGGCGATCATCAAAACGGTCTGCACGAGAAATGAGAAGTGAGAAGGACATTTAATTAAATTGTTTGAAGAAAGCATTTTAAGTGTTTGGCTACGTGGATAGGTAAATTGATAGTTGTATGTGACTCTTTTCCTTACAATTTAATCACAAATGGACAAATAGGTAAATGATAGACCAAACCTGTGCCCCATGGGAGTTGGCACACACTACCCTCAGCATTAGGGAGGAGGACATCAGGGAACCATAGGTGAAGCCCGTGCACAGCCTGGGAGAAGGCATTTCGCTCATGGAAAACTCGATTTCTCTTCCAAACTGTAGCCAGACTGTGTCTCACTGTTTATTGTTGCTGTATGATTTAATTGTTGACACTGCGGCTAACATGGAACCAAAATATTCCTAGATAAGTGCTCCTTACACCTCCAAGCAAGCTCCTCATCAATGGAGGTAAAGTAAGAGGTATTATTGCGTTTCTTCCTCACATTGTAGAAAACACAGACCTGTTAAAATCGCTGTTTATCCTACAACTTGATGCCTAAACATAACCACGCTTTACATTCTTTCCAACAGACATCCACAATAATAACCATAACCTTGAATGTCTTATTCCTTCCACGGTGTTTCTTTTTCTCTTTATACGGACGGGAACTGGGGAAAAACCCCCACTGCAGCCTCTAGTGGGCCTATTGTATGGCTTACACGACCTCTTAATTCCACCACCAGTTCTCATAGACATCCCCTATGCTTCCCCACCATTCTCGCCCAAAATACAAGACTGCCTTGAGGTCCATTTCTCCTTCCTCATCTAACTGCTGTTGAGGCGTACTGTGTAGCCAGCCCCTAAGGAGTAAAGTACATGCTACACTGACTCCTGCTCCACCTTGTAGAATCAGTAACTCTGTACCTCTGATTTACCAATTTTTGACAGGTAAAACGCATTCCATCTTTATAATTTCTCTCTACAGACTGAAGACGTCTCTTGATCGCTTCCTCCCACCAACAGGCAGCCTGGCACTTTTCCTCTCGTTTGCCAACGTCCTTATTCAAGTTGCACTTGGTGGTTCCTACGAAGGGCTCCGTGGGAGAAATGTATATCTGTCTCTAGCCAGTTTGTAGGTCTCCTCATTCACTTCTATTCTTGTATGACTTGGTACCCAACAGAGTGTTAAGGTGTTTTCACTAGCCAGGCATTCCCAAACTGGCCATGGTGTTAGTTGCACACAAACCATCTCTGCGAATAGCCCTGCCTGGAAAACTGTTGCCAGCGCACCTAGTGGGATCACTGACCAGATCCCTGGCCCATAAGCTCCTGCACCTGTTAAGCCACCTCTCACTGATCTGTCTGTAATAGAGCATAGCCTCAGCCTCAAGCATGGTACCACCCCCTTCCCATCTGGATCTTTCATGAATTAGTATCCTGATGGGGATTTCGAAGTTGTGGTTCATCAGTACTCAGTCCCTGATGTGCAGAGGAGGCCCTCCCACATGGGCTCCAATGTGTATATAGCATTGTGCAAACCTCAGCCAGTAATAGCTCATATCCTAATCCATTCAAAACCATTTGTAGGGTGTGTGTGCGTTTCTAGTTAGTGATCCACCCTTTGATATCTCTTACGATTCATAACTATCTTACAAAGACCAAATAAAATCTCAGAAACATTGTCTCAGGGGGCAGTTAGGAATAGACGTTTCTCAAATTATGGAAAGTTTGATCAGATAAGGACCAGTAATTCAGTACCATACAGTACAGGGATCTAGAAAGGGATGGTGGCAATTGATCCCACAACTGTCTAATCAAACAGTTTTCAAAATCGTTCAGAACAGGTAGCATATACTTTCTTCTCATTACTAAGCGAATTTTCGTAGTAACTCCCCCCCCTCCCCCTTACCTGATGCGACTAGGGAACTCCCACTGCAGCCTAAATTGGGCCTATTGTGTGGGCGTAGATGGGCCACCTTAAAGAACTCAGCTTAAATGTCAACGACTATCGCCACTGAGGGTTCCTATTTTTGGAAGCTGGATAGTACCACTAGATGGAGCCAGTCACAAAGAGTGAAGTATTATTGAAAACCTTTTGCGCCGAAATACGTTTTGCAGTATATCTTTATGAAGCCTATTTGTTAATGTTTGTGTGTACATGTACATAAACATATCCTAATTGACTTAAGAATAAAACCAACCATCTAGATACTGGGTGGACAACAATTTTTTGTGGAGTAGTAGCCTCCTGTATGGGGATAATTATGTGCATGCATATGTGGAGTAACACGATTGCATAGTGTTAGTGTTTGGTTATTTATCACAATACTCTACTATTGATAATTTCAACAGAAATGAGCAAGTGCTTTTAAAATTGGGGCAACAAACTACTCTCGATCTTCTAATTTTATGGGTTAAGTTCTTCAACTGGTGACATTGGGTAACAAATATGACTCGGAATTTAGTTTGAAAATGTCTCCGAGTTATCTGCTCGAGAAGCTTCCTCATTGGAAGACAGTGAACTAATGGCCTAGTATTTCTCTCATTTTTTACAATCCAGATCAGTGAGATTGATCTCTGTGTTAACATGAAGACCTTGGCCAGCATCACATAATCCACTCGATGTAAAAACTCAAAAGTTGGTGTCCTTCGTTTCATTGAAGTTGGGTGGAGACTTGATGCTTTGTGCAACCCCACATACCACATTCTGCTATTATCTTATTTTGTGTATCAGATTGCATTGAATTCGGTTGTCTCTTGCCCATCGTTCATTCACTGTAAACGCGTTTTTTATTGTGATTGGTAATCTTGTGTGTAATGTAAATGTTCCCTTTTATCTCTTCTTCCTTTCCTTTCTGCTCTTCCTCACTCTTTCTTTTCCTCAATTTCGTTCGAAGTCGAATAATTTACAACCCTCTTAATTTTCCACACAGTTCAGAGAAGTACAATTGGTAAATATTGCACACGTGATGCAGTCTGAGTGCCCTCAAACAAAATATCTGGTGCGTTGCAACACACAACTTTCCTTAGCTCTACGTCAATTCACTTTGTACATGGCTAATTCTATTTAATCAATTCATTTATCACTCAGTTAATTTGAACTTGGTCAAACAACGCTTTACGGCAGCAGGAAGCAGTAGCGCTTACAGTTCCGGAATTTATTGTGCTGCTCGTACTCATTCCAGGATTATAGTTGCGCAATTGGTACACAGATAATTAATGAGGCTGTAAACACAAATTTTTTGAAGAAGGATAGTAATTACTTTTGCAGAGTTATTGGGTAAAAACTTCTAGAACTGGTAATAAGCGAAACGACGGTAGTTGAAACTCAGGAATTTCTGGACTGACCCCCACGTTTTTAAACACTCACCTTTTAAGTAGTGAATTGGACTACAATACCAATTTTTTTTTAGGATTCTACTAAAATTCTAGCGGAGTTTATAAGGAAAAAAACTGCGCTAAAAACGCTTTTGGTCGAAAATTTTGATAATTTATTGTGCTGCTCTCGTAATTTTCCCCCGAATGGGAATTTTACGGTATCATTACCTTATTGAGAGCTATCGATATACAAAATGTAATCAAAATCGTTAGAGCCGTTTATGAGAAAAAAATTTGGTGTTTTGATCACAATGATAACTATAGTGAACTTTCGGTGGATTTTGCCCATACCCTTATTTTTGCGTCCCATGGTAACCTGTAGGCTAGACATCAAGTTTCAGCTGATTTGGCACGATGGTTTTCTCTAAAAACCGCGCTAAAATTGATTTCGTCGAAAGTTTTGGTAATTTATTGTGCTGCTCTCGTCATTTTTCCACAAATGGGAATTTTATGCTATAATTTCCTTATTGAGAGCTATCAATATAAAAAATTTAATCAAAATCGTTAGAGCCGTTTTTGCCAAAAAAAATTTGGTATTTTGATCACTATGATTACTATAGTTAAATTTCGGTGGATTTTACCCATACCCTTATTTTGGCGTCTCATGATAACCTGTAGGCTAGACATCATTTTACAGCTGATTTGGTACGGTTGTTTTCTCTAAAATTCGTTCACAGACACACACAGACTCACAGACCATTTTCCCAAATAGTGTTTTTCGGACTTAGGGGGGTCTGAAACGTAAAGATCTCAAATTAGAAGAGAAGAGAACTCAAAAATTCTTTTTCAGCCGATTACATAACTTTCCTTTCTACTTCGTAGAGCCAAGGAAAGTAAAAATGGGTTACACGCCCAGGTATAATTCCAATCTGCATCACTTCAATTTCTCGCCTCGTATTCACAGGACTGACAACGTTCCAGTGTACAATCTCACTCAAGGCAAGACGTATCCAGTGACCTGGGGCAAGGTTTTGGAAGAAGGCAGAAAATGCTTTGTTCAAAATCCATTCGAAATCATGTTGTGGTACCCAAACGGCGATATCTACAAGTCGAAAATCGTTCACGACATCAACGTGTTACTTTTCCATTGGCTTCCTGCGTATTTGATCGACTTCTTACTCTTCGTTTTCGGTCAAAAAACCTTGTGAGTATTTTCAAACGAAGTCGACCGAAGTAACAAAATCTCTTATTTATTGATCTCAATTACGTTTTTAAAAAACAAATGTTTCAGTATGTTGAAGGTGCAGAGAAAAGTGCAAGATGGGCTGGACGTTTTACAGTATTTCACGACGAGGCAATGGGTGTTCCGCAACGATCAATTATTGAAGTTGAGGTCGGAAATGACTCCAGAAGACAGGCGCATTTTCAACATCGAGTTTGAAACAGTGCCGATTACCAAGTTTTTGACGGATTGTATTCTCGGAGCGAGGCATTTCATACTCAAAGAAAATCCCAACTCATTGGCCAGAAGTAGAGTTTTGCTCAATGTGTAAGTATTTGCCCCAAAGTGCCTAATTGTTCGGTTTGTTTTGTTGAGTTCCACGGATAATGAATATAAATACAAATGGATAAAGTTAGAACCTTGTCGCTGTCTGATTGAATAAAATTTCAGACTGACTTTACGAATGAAATTGAGGTTTCATCAATGTCGGATTGTAGGGTATTCGTGTTCGGATTTGACTAAGCGGCACTTCACAATCCTGTTATAGTATGTAAGATTTTGCGACTGTTTAAGGCTTTGTTTTGGTACTAGGCAATAACTAGCCTAAGCAGTGTTAGCTGCGGAGCTCCACTGAGAAGACAAGGCGCTGGAATAGTGGAGTATCGGCCATGAGGTCAAAGCGACGTCCACCGGGCTGTTAGAGTCGAAGGTAGTTTGGAAACTAGGACCTACACCGCACAATAGCAAGGCGCAGGAAGTAAATAGAGTGGTTGGCATTGTCTTTACAAGAACAATTGACGGCTCTAGTGATAAGTCGATGTGTGGCAACACTGGTTTAGCCACCTCCCGCTACTTCTTATCCAACACAACAGAAAAGTGAACTCCACTAGACAACGCCAATGTCTTCCATTAACCCATACCAGCTATTTTACTGCAGTTTTTTACTAGTAAGAGCCCCTAATATGCTACTAGCGTTCCCAAAAAATCGAAGTGGGCGTGAAATAAGTTATCTGCAAGTTGGAAGTTTAGTAACGGTCATTAAATAACGAGCAGCCTCAGACATTCTAGAATTGTAACTAATATCGTTTTATTGATTAACATTTTTCGCATGTTTCCCCTATAATTTCAAAACTGTAAAGCACTTTTAAAAAATCTTCACTTTCCATTGATGATCTGCGCGCTGGTTTTTCAATGAAAGCTGTGGCCTTAGTAATAACAGTTCAATAAACTCCAGAACTACCAGTCTACCAGTTAATAGTGGACCTGCCAGTTTCTTCATAGAATGTTGTTTTACTAAGTTCGTATGGACTAAGAGAACAATAAATTGGATTAGTAGCTAAGCCTTAGAAATCATTAAACGTACATAGGGCTGAGAAAGTTGTGAGAAGCGTTGCCTCGTGTATTTTTTAGAAAAACAATGAAAACTATTGAAGGATTTTTTCCTAGATCACCTTGACTGTGTCGAATACGAATTTTAAGAATAACTAGCAACTTAAGAAGTCGAAATCACGAATACAAGATTTGTACCAAATAGACGAAGTGTACGTACAAGGAGGTGTATTACAAATGAGGTACAAAGTGTGGAAGAGTAAGGGGTTGAAGCGATAGTGTGGCTAACTGATTTAGGCAGTTAGAAACAGTTACGAATCTGCATATGGGGATGTCTGGGGAAGTACCGACTGGGTGGCCCTCTCCTCTTTCAGACGCTGCAGTTTAAAAACCCTGCAAATTAATACACAACGGTTTATTATTCGGATAAACAGCTTGACCTAGCATTAATGCTCCGAGACCCATCCCGTTCGATTCAGCATCGAAAAATATCAAAATGAAACCCAAAAAAAGGTCGAAAAGAACTGAATCATAATATTAAAATAAACAAAAAAAACGAAAGTATCTAGAAGAAACTGAATTTTAATATGAAAACATGCACGTTAAATATTAATATCAAAATGTAACCAAAAATCTACGAAAAAACCAAAATGAGAATGAAACGAAAGAATCTAAAAAAATTGAATTGTATTAAAACCAAAAAAATGAAACGAACGAACTACTAAATAAATAAACCAAAAATAAACAAATAATGAAAAGTTCAATCGAAGATAACAGATATTTTGCTAACGGAAATAGTTGAGACGGAGCGAAACAGTCATTCGTGGAGGTGAAGACAAGGCAATCAGATGATAAACGGACAAATCGTAATGCCAAAGGTTAAATACGAAACAGGAGCGCTTCCTAGAGGAAGAAAAAAAAAAGGGCGAACCCGTTGCGAGGCGAGGGGGCGGCGTTGCCAGTTGAGAAGGCGAGCGATTTCGATGAGACTGAAACGTTGACTTCCGCTGTAGTTCCCGCGTTGTACTGTTTCGTTAATTTTTTTAACCGTTTTTTGCCCATAACAATCATGGGCTTCGTCCGATCAGATTGCCGAGATGGCGGGCACAACTAGATACCAAATTGGATTTTTGTGCGAAAGAACGAATTTTTTGGACCACGTTAAAAGCACAAAATGGCCTGGACGGCAGACAGGGGACGGGGGACGGCGGACAGACATTGCAAATTTGGAATCTCCATGCCTTGAAACGTAAAGTATCAAATTTTGAGGGGGGGTTTTAAAAAAGTTTTCGTGACCGAAAACATAGGGTTATTATTCAGAATGAATAATAAACCAAAACGAATTTTGGGATGGGAGAACCACCCTCCAGCGACTCCACGACCACCACGATGCCCGCAGGGCAAGTGCATTTGCCGGCGTTTCTAGGCCTTGCCCTGGGTAGGAGTTGGATTGCTCCGTTCTACCTACCTTTCCATACGGAGGCTGTCACCGTGGGCTGTTCATTACCGTGGTACCATGTTTGGGTCATCTTTCGATGGCCCTGATGGCCTTTCCTCCTCCCAGGACAACACAGTTTGGACTTTCAGCTTCTAGTGAATGAGATACAATTGCAAGATCTGAACAAGACAGCACAAGACGGAATCGATGCAATATGTTGCTTTGTAACGCAGTTGATTTCATAAGCCTGAAACGATGAAATCCCTCGAAAGTTTACGTTACCACTTCATTGAGTTTTCTTAGCTCTTCAAAACTGTCAACGTTCCAAGGGATATCACCTTTAACAAAGAGGTACTGGGCTGGCACAATTTGAAACAACAGTAAATATCAGAAGTGAAACTGAGTAACTGATTGATGAAGTAATCTCGAATCACGGTAATATTGTAATTTGAATTTATTTACTCACAATAGAGTTCAAATCTACATACTCACAAATGAACCATCCCTTTATTTGCGTGGGTGAAAAGTACTTCAATGTAATATCAAGTGCTACTCATCACACAACTTTCTTCAGCCCCTAACTTGCATCACTCTGGCCACCAATCCAACCTGCTTTTCACTCAGTTTGTGTGATTTTGAATGCTGAGCATTTTGGAGCAAAACCTTCGAAATTCGGGAATTTATTGAGTTGCCAATATTAATGTGATCAACTTCATCGAGTAAGCAGTCGTTCATGGGACTGTCAGCATGATGGAATTAGCACAGTAATACAATCTGCTATGAGCTCTCTTATGAAATAGCGATCACACAATTCTGCTGCCCCACGTACATTCGGCTCAACGTTCTATACAAAAACTGGTAGTGATTTACGTATAAGCGAATAGTGCAATTCATTGAATTGCCCCTACAAATACAGAGTAATCAGTGCGTAGGTGATTCATGAGAGCTGTAATCCTGATTTTTCTGAAGAGGGTCGTGTTAACAGTATTAACCCTTACCGCCACAGGTACCAGTTTTCCCGTCAAGGCCACATGTGTGCCTCTCAAGCACAGTACGTGTTTTCATCTTTTCAATATTTCTTTTTCGAGTAAAATCAATCATATTCTTACTACTGTTTTATTTTTTACTTTTTATACTATTATATTGTTCAGATATATGTAATTTTATTTATTTTACAGCTACGCACTCGACACAAATTAGGCAATCTACAGGGTAAAAAACAAAATAAAACAAATATCAACGAAGAATACCTCAAATTTATTAAACTTTTAAGAAAAACAAAATTTTTAAAGAAACTAAAAATATATTTAAAATTATTATATTATCTTCACTACCGCAGTAGGGACTAGTCGGATCACAACTGATTCCTTAGTAAAATCACAAGTTTAGTTTAGGTTTTAGTTTTTCACTATTTCACTTCGTCTACAACACAAGAGATGCATACCTTGCGCGAGCATTCCAAGAAATCGGTTTCTTACACTTTATACACATGTATGCAGTTTTCCGATTTTTAGTGTAAGGGCACGGTGAACACGTTTTTCTCTTTCCCAATCTGTCA
Organism: Pachypeltis micranthus; assembly: GCA_020466155.1. Taxonomy (NCBI): domain Eukaryota; kingdom Metazoa; phylum Arthropoda; class Insecta; order Hemiptera; family Miridae; genus Pachypeltis; species Pachypeltis micranthus. The sequence goes on along the minus strand of CM035774.1, from coordinate 24,292,183 downwards.
TCATGTGTATGTTATTGATATGATGAAATGTGTGTGGGGTTTGCAATAATAATAACAATAAGCCAGAAGAATCCTAGTAAAATTCGTGCCGGTACAATAGTGGCTGGCATTTCGGCTTCTTACCAATGTAAAAAGCCACATGCGTGCCTGACAGACCACCTAAATTTTGTAAACATATGATTAGTTACGTTATTAATGAAAGATGGAGACACATTCAACCTGTACACTTGATTGACTGAGGGACGTTTACAAAGGTCACGCTTGAAGGAAGAAGGAGAAGGGTTGCCAACATTCGTAAAACAAATATCCCTACGTGCCTCACAGACCCACCTGTGGCAGTAAGGGTTAGAAATATCGGGGCATGGAAAGTTGTGTGTTGCTACGCACCAGATATTTTCCTTTTACTTGATTTTCTCCTTCTGCCGTCCTAAATTGAACTTTGAGTTTGGCGACTCAATCGCATCAATAATTAAATTAATTGTGTGTGGCAGCGAAATTTATTTATTTTTGAAAAAATAACAGCGGTTGAAGAAGTTGTTAGCACAGCGATAATTTTCATCGGGGGACAGAGGTCGATTGTTTTCTGCTGGAGACTAGCCTACAGCTGTAGTTTCAAAAATAACGGGCTTAGCTATAACCTAGAGCCTAGTTAGTTCCAATATCATTTAGTACATCCCACATGAATGAACAAGAGATAAGTTACGTTTGCTAATTGGATATCTGGAACCTTTTACAGATTGTGGGTACTCGATATGATCGTCAAACTGATGTTTTACGGCTTCCTGATTTGGCTCCTCTATCGATGGTCGGATTCAGCTCGGTCTGTGTTAGACACGTTGGTGGAAACTGTCGCTAAATCTACTCCTTTCATGCGAAGCATCTCAGCAACTCCTCTCGACAGAGGCCATTAACTAGTAATCGCTTGTGTACCATTTACAATCTCGTAGAGCAAAATGTTAAAATATTGGTTTGGACCTTTCGGGTTACTTTCAAAGGATTGTAAATAAACCGTAGTTTTTGAAGAATGTAAGGCTGAACTAAACATGACAACACGCAAGATTAGGAAGGAGATTAGGCTTTTGGTCAAATTTCACGAAAAGTGGAATCGAATAATTGTGATTTTTAGTCGAATGTATCGCTTGTTTTAATCGTGTATTGAAGATGTGTTTGGTGGGCTGGGGCCAAATTGCAATGTCAGGTAACTCGGTATCAGCTTGCTGTCTCCCAAACGACTTTATCCTTTTCCTTTTGATTTTTTGCCCCCACTGGCTGAATACATTTCAGAATTTCACTGGTCTTCACGAGTTAGAGGCTAAACTTTTGTATACTCTAGCATACCATCTGACTCATATTGAAAACACAGTCAGCGATCATAGTGTTGAGGTTAAGGGTGAAAAGGGAAACTCAGGTATATGTTCAAACCTCGGGATCACTGTAATTTTTGTGTGTCTCGTATTTCAAGAAAAAAAAATTCAAGAAATAAAAAAGGAAGAGAAATATCAAGAGAGAAAGAAAGGAAATATGTTCTTTGAGTATGGAGAACAAGTTCCTGCTAAGAGCTCCAACATGCCAATGCTCAAGGACTGGCAAGATTGTCTTCTCTCTGAGTTTTAGTTCGCGGGCCTACTTCCGTATGTTATCCGTATGTACTGACACCTGCATGTACATACTGTCGGAGTCCCCTTTTCAAGGGCGTGTGTGGCCTTAAAAAGGGCCGACGAAAGCCTTGTTGGTACTGTCTCTGCCGGTTGGCAAAGTGTGAGGCGAGGTACGAGTTCCTCGGGCGTCGAAGGGCTCGGCTGAACAGTGGTGCCTCACGGCGAGGGACGAGTTCCTCAGGCGTCGGAGCGTAGGTCGAAGGGCTCGGTTGAGCTGCAGCTCCTCACAGCGAGGGACTCGGTTGAGCTGCAGCTCCTCACGGCGAGGGACTCAGTTGAGTCGGCGCTCCTTCTCCTGTTGAGTTGGCTGAGGGACTCGGTTGAGTCGAAGGCTCAGTCGAGCAGTGGCTCCTCGAGGTGAGGGACTCGTCGTCTCCGCTGGCACAGTCTTCAAGTGTAGTCTCTGGTCAGTTGATGTTGGCTCCTTGAAGTCGTAAGAAGGAATGCACGAATGTCCTTGCAGGCAGGCCCTTGTGTACATTCTCTTGGGGGCTGTAGTCCCCATTGGCTACCTGCTATCCCCTCCAAGAGTCGTCTGTGGCTCGCGGCTAGAGCCCTCTGTCGGGATGAGGCGCCTTTTGTTGGTAGAGTGGCCAGCCGCCACACGTACTATCTACTGACTTGAGTTGCGCTAAATCACCCTTCTGACTAGAACCCCCACAAATGGAACTGATTTTCCAAAGGTTCGTTGTAAAGATATACTTGTAGCCCCCTCTCAATTTGTATCATTTTCTACTACAGCTCTATACCTGGAACAGCCTTAGCCTCCATTTACATTCTCTAAGTGACTGCAAGCGGAAGATCAATCAGAGCAGCAAATACACTGATTGATCACATGCAGCCAAATGAACTGCAAATTTTCACCCAATTTAGAAATACGGTCTGGAAGATTTATTTCTCTGGATCATCCAAAGACTGAACTTGACTCTTGAACAATGCAACTATTTATTACAGAAACTTAGATCTCACTTTCGACACCTGAAGTGCTTAGCTCCACGCATTATCTGTCTGTGGTAGAGCACTTCGCCCCAGCATAACCTAACTCGTTAGTTTTTGATCGTCGATGACGACGTTTAATAGTATTCTAACCATTTTATACGCTGAACCGCACTGTAAATGTCTGCACATTATAGCTAAATTTTTGTTTTCCAAGGAGAGACAACCCGCATGATTATGAATATTATATAGTTTCGTTCTGAGATGTGAGCCGGGTAGTTGCAATAAAAACTGTATAGTTTTGACCTTAGATCGATGACGAGGATGTGCAAAGAACTGTTGCACAGAGCGTAAGGTGCTTAACTTAGGTTAATTATGAAATGTAATATAATTGTAGTAATAAAATATGCTTCTGCTTTGTATTGTAACATGAAGTGCATTAAAAACGTTTGCCTTTTATGGTTTATTTTATTATCCTGGCGTTGAAAACGAAGAAAGCAGTATCGTGCATTTTACGTGACGTTTTGATGCAAATATGACAACGAAGAGGGAGAATTTGAAATTCTTGCTAGAAGCTACTAGGCAAACCAACTTAAAAACTTTGACAAACATTGTTACAAAAACGTTTGTCTGATAACAATAAATAAACAGAATAGAAGAAGAAGGAAGAGAGGAATGAAAAGAAACGAAACTACTCTTGTTCAGCAAAAGTGGAAAATCGAAGGAGGATGTAGAATTGGTCAAAATGGTCTGTATTAGTACTAGAGTGAAGTTAACAAAATGGGTGTACAAGAAATATAATCGAGAGATTGTATTAAGTGGGCAGAGAGACTGCATAATCTCATGAGGTATCACAATTTGACAAAAGTCCAATGGGGGAGAGAGTATGAATTATTGCAGTTTTGCTAGTGTACCGCCTGACTCCTATTAAAGGCACCTGGCAATTGTGGTCTATTGGTTAAGACAATTGTTCATACTTCTTGACGTGAAGTCGAGGATTGTGGATCGGAGCTCCAGCGCAATTGCTGTAATTTTTGCCCAAATGTCTCCAAATCCCACCGCTGCCACCAATGTTACAAGGGGGGGGGGGGGTTTGGAGACGTTTGGGGATCCGCTGACTCAGGCAAAAATTACGGCAATCGCGCCGGAGCTCCGATCCACAATCCTCGACTTTACGTCGAGAAGTATGAACAATTGTCTTAATCACTGGACCACGATTGCCCGGTGGCTTTAAAGGGAGTCAGGCGGTACACTAGCATTTAGCCAGTCTCCTGGTAGCCCACCTGTAACCATGCAGAGGTGTGACTGCGGAGAATCCCATAGCTTCCTTTGCAATTCCTGACTTAGGTAGCAAGTGTCATAGGTATAATTAACTGTCCACGTCTCTAGCAAGAGAAGTTTCTTCAAAACTGGGCAAAACGGTTAAAAGCTGGCTAAGAAGCAGCCAGAGTTGGAAGGTTTGACTGTTCATCAAACAACCGTTTTCATCTGTCCCCTGGTGGATGAGATGAGGCAGCAAGTTCACACTGTCTTGTTCTGCAATAAGAAAAAGCCATAAATACCATCGAAAGATGGGGTAGGCCAGCGACCATTCTGGCCTTGAGGGTGGTTAGACCCAAACATGGTACCACGGGAATGTACAGCTCGCGTTCTTGAGCTGCCTCCGCAGGTAGAATGGAGCCATCCAATTCCTACCCAGGGCAAGGTCTCTAAACGCTGGAAAATGCGCTTGCCCTACGGTTATCATTGTGGTCATGGGGTCGCTGGAAGAGTGGTTCGCCCTCCCCAATTTATTTTTAATCCCTGGAGTCTGAGGGAGGTGGGGGCCCAATCAGTACTCCCCCAGACATCCAAAAAAGGAGAATCGTAACTGTACCCTGGTGGTGAGGGGCAAGACGTGCAGGCTGAAAGACCCTTGGCATAGAAGAAGTGAAGCCAAACATTTAATTCATTGGGTTTTACAAGGAACTGGCTCATTAAATGGTCCAACCAAATTCTTTTAAGGCGTTCACGGGTGTTGGAGGAAAACTCTCCCTTCCGAGTTCCCACGTGGCTCGCCATCTATTCAACGCCCATTCATCTAGCGCTGCTAGTTTATGTGCGGTGGAGAGGTCATTTCAAAGTTAATAATGAGGGACTACTGGCCAGTGATCACTTTCTGTTACTGAGACTGTCTTGTAGGAAATAATCTGTTGTTGAGATGTTAAGTATAATTCCACCTGCTTCTCGAAAAAGAATCCGTGGCACCCGAAATGGGTTGAGTTGTTGAGTTTACCGTTGAAGATGATTGGTTAAGTTTTTTCTTTTTTTGCGTACTTTACTGGGTGACATTAAACTGAATCGTTGAAAGTACCACTTGAAGGAGCTCAGGAAGGTTATGAGGTGTGCCGCGCCAGACATTTAAACTCTCAGCATCAGCAGCGAGTTTACAAGACACGAAAAAAGGCGTTATTACGAACGTAGTCTGCGTTCATTTGAGTCCTCTTTTCGGTTTCTAGAAATTACAAATACAATTAAGTAAAATACGATTGTAATATTAGGGGTCAAAAAGACGAGAAAATTTTCCCAAATGTTCTTGTGCAACGAATTTCATCGGACAATACACAACAAATTCAGTCAAAATGTAAAAGCAATTTCGGCAACAAAAAATGGTATTTTGCTACTTCATAAGGAAAAGGAAAGTAAATATCTTTGTGCGTTGCAACACACAACTTTCCTTAGCTCTACAACAATTCACTTTGTACATGGCTAATTCTATTTAATCGATTCATTTATCACTCAGTTCCTTTGAACTTGGTCCAACAACACTTCACAGCAGCAGGAAGCGATAGCGCCTACAGTTCTGGAATTTATTGTGTTGCTCGTACTCATCGCAGGACCATTATTGAGCAATTGGTACACAGAAAATTAATGAGGCTGTAAACACGAATTTTTCGAAGAAGGATAGTAATCACTTTTGCAGAGTTATTGGGTAATAACTTTAAGAACTGGTAGTAAGCGAAACGGCGGTAGTTGAAATTCAGGAATTTCTGGAGTGAGCCCCATGTGTCTCATGAGCGCTTTTAAACACTCATCATCTAGGTATTGGATTGGACTACAATACCAATTTTTTTAACATTCTACAAATATTCCAGCGGAGTTTATAAGGAAAAACCTGCGCTAAAAACGCTTTTGGTCGAAAATTTTGATAATTTATTGTGCTGCTCTCGTCATTTATTCAGGAATTGGAATTTTATAGTATAATTGTCTTATTGAGAGCTATCTATATAAAAAATATAATCAAAATCGTTAGAGCCGTTTTTGAGAAAACAAATTTGGTGTTTTAATCAGTATGCTAACTATAGTTAACTTTCGGTGGATTTTGTTCATACCCTCATTCTGGCTTTCAATGGTAACCTGCAGGCTAGATATCAAGTTTGAGGTGATTTGGTACGGTCGTTTTCTCTAAAAACCACTCTAAAATTGATTACGTCGAAGATTTTTGTAATTTATTGTGCTGCTCTCGTCATTTTCCCATAAATGGGAATTTTATGGTATAGTTGCCATATTAGGAGCTATCAATATAAAAAATGTAATCAAAATCGTTAGAGCCGTTTTCGAGAAAAAAATATTTGGTGTTTTGATCACTATGATAACTATAGTTAATTTTCGGTGGATTTTGTTCATACCCTTATTTTGGCGTCCCATGATAACCTGCGGGTGAGATATCAAGTTTGAGCTGATTTGATACGGTCGTTTTCACTAAAAATCGTTAGAGACACACACACAGACAATTTTCCCAAATAGTATTTTTCTGACTTAAGAGGGTCTGAAACGTAAAGATCTGAAGAAAACTCAAAATTTTTTTTTTCAGCCGATTACATTATTTTCCTTTCTACTTCGTAGAGCCAAGGAAAGTAAAAAGTCGACTGCGAATAACCGAAAAACGGAATAGTTAGGGAATTGCAATTATTTGGGGATTTGATTTTTCGATTTCTGACGGCAGGTTGCACCAGGTTGAAGACAGGGACGGTACGATTTAAATATGATACTGACTCTTCAGGATGATTCCTCAGGAGACAACCTGACGCCGTCTGTACTGCCGAAAATGACTGTAAACAAGATTTCTGCTTCGTCATGCGAGTGACTAAGCGAAATTATAGAAAGCGATTCGTTCACTTTGGGTCCCAGTTTCGTACCGACGACCAGCAAACTGCGCACACCTCCACTAGATTTTGTGGTGTAGCGTCGAATTAGAGACTGCTCCGTGTTGTTTGGTGGGGACCGATAATGACGAGCGTCGTATAAAACCGGTCAGAACAGTTGCCCTGCGAACTCTCTCTAGTCGGAGGTCGTTGATATCGTGTCGGCGAGATGCTTGGATTTATCGCGCTTATCGCGATACTGTACGTGATTGTCAAGAATTATTTGAACATACCCTCATGGAGAACTATGCGGTACTTCAACAAACTGCCCGGCCCCACGGATTTACCTTTCTACATCGGCATATTGTGGAAAGTGTTGAAGATGGAGTTGGAAGGTAATCAAATTTATTTAAACATGAAGCCGCGTTAAAAACGTCAAAGGAAACCACTTTCCTCGGCCATACGTGCGTACAGCTATTTTATTGAGTTGCTCCTACGTTAACGGTTCTGGAATTATGAAGCAAACACTGTCAAAGCTGTGCATTATTAGGAGCCTGCATCTCCATGATTCGACTACCAACTTGACTTTTAAGACTATTTATAAGGGCAAAACTACTGAAACCGATTTTCGCCGAAATTTTTGATAGCTTATTGTGCTGCTCTCGTCCTTTCCCAACGATTTAAAATGTTATACTATCGTAGTGTCACGTGGAACTGTCCACACTAGAAATTTACTCGAAATCGTTAAAGCAAGTTTTGCGAGAAAAAATTGTTTGTTTTTATCACTATAACTGTAGCTGGTTTTGGGCAGAATATCACAGGCTGTGACAAATTTAGGGGCGAAACGCTTACCAGCGCCTTCTTTTATGTAGTACGTTAATGTCGAAAATATGCAAGAGAACCAACTAGGGACGTAGAAATTAGTGTTGAATTGTTGAGTACGTTGATGCACATAATAAAGCTCATCGTTTTTAACGGTATCACAATATTAATTGAAATTGGATCAAATCGGTGGACATTTCCCTTCAGAAGAAGTTGAAACGTCACTGGATTGTGACATCAGCGACCTAGAGGGAAGAACATTCAGAAGCCCCACACAGGTTCAACGTCTTCGACATTAAGAGAACCGACTGGTACGAAAAAACATTCGCTTGCGGGTTTCCTTCGACTGCTTCTTACTCCTCTTACGTATCCCTGATGCTCCATCGATAGGGAAGAGCTCATTAGCTGTGGAGATTGCTTCAGCTTCCGGCTCCTGTTGTCTTGATGTCGAAGGGTTTGAACATGATTGACTTCCAGATTGTAGAGCCGGTAGTCTCACCAGCTCACATTTCGTAGTTTTTATTCTTGCAACTCTCGGGAGGTCATCCTCGCCTGGGAACGCTTAAACAACCCGGCCTGGAAGCCAATTAAGTCTTTTTTTACTGTCATCACCCATTAAAACAATGCCACCTCACGTTAACTCGCGTTCCTCTTCTGTTTTTTACTTTCCTTGGCTCTACAAGTAGAAAGGAAAGTTATGTGATCGGCTGAAAAAAAAATTTTGAGTTTTCTTCAGATCTTTACGTTTCAAACCCCCCTGAGTCCGAAAAACACTATTTAGGAAAATGGTCTGTGTGTGTGTGTGAACGATTTTTAGAAAAAACCAAAATACCAAATCAGCTCAAACTTGATATCTCGCCCGCAGGTTACCATGGAACGCCAAAATAAGGGCATGAACAAAATCCGCCGAAAGTTAACTATAGTTATCATAGTGATCAAAACACCAAATATTTTTTTTCTCAAAAATGGCTCTACCGATTTTGATTAAATTTTTTATATTAGTAGCTCCCAATATGGCAACTATACCATAAAATTTACATTTGTGGGAAAATGACGAGAGCAGCACAATAAATTACCAAAACTTTCGACGAATTCGATTTTAGCGCGGTTTTTAGAGAGAACAACCGTACCAAATCAGCTGAAACATGATGTCTAGCCTACAGGTTACCTTGGGACGCCAAAATAAGGGTATGAACAAAGTCCATTGAAAGTTAACTATAGTTATCATAGTGATCAAAACACCAAATTTTTTTTCTCAAAAATGGCTTTAACGATTTTGATTAAATTTCTTATATTGGTAGATCCCAATATGGCGACTATACCATAAAGTTCTCATGTGTGGGAACATGACGAGAGCAGCAGAATAAATTATAAACATTTTCGACGGAAAGCGTTTTTAGCGCGGTATTTTCCTTATAAACTCCGCTGGAATCTTTGTAGAATGTTAAAAAAAATTGGCATTGCAGTCCAATCCAATACCTATAGGGTGAGTGTTTAAAAACGCGCATGAGACACACGGGGCTCACTCCAGAAATTCCTGAGTTTCAACTACCGCCGTTTCGCTTACTACCAGTTCTTAAAGTTATTACCCAATAACTCTGCAAAAGTGACTACTATCCTTCTTATAAAAATTCGTGTTTGCAGTCTCATTAAGTATCTGTGTACCAATTGCTCAATAATGGTCCTGGAATGAGTACGAGCAGCACAATCAACTCCGGAACTGTAAGCGCTACCGCTTTCTGCTGCCGTGAACTGTTGTTTGACCACGTTCAAATGAACTGAGTGATAAATGAATTGAGTAAATAGAGAAAGCCATGTAAAAAGTGAGTTGACGTTGAGCTAAGGAATGTTGTGTGTTGCAACGCACCAGATATTTCAACTTGTACACGCTGGTACTTTCGTCTAAATCTAGCTTTGAGATTGGCATGTATGGTCTGTATAAAAGGAGAGTCAGTGATTGAGGCGCTCTTGCTCTAGTGTCCAGGTCAGTTGTTTCATCTGTGGGAGGTTGCATTTAATGTAATAAATGGGGGTCATAAGAGTCAGATCTTCCCTGGAATCACTTACCTATGTGAGTCGTCCCGAGCACATGATGGCTCCACATCCACGTAGAGGCAGAAACCTTTTCTTATTGGGGGTTTCTGCCGAAATCGATGACTAAACGTGGAAATTTCCGCATAGAACACTGACACTCTGCCTGGTCTGGTGATAAATCGTCGTACAACACCAAGAAACGTCTCTCTTATGAACTGAGTAAATAACAGATCGGCGCACCTGATATTGTTCCTCCAAACCGGGCGCTGGTCGTTCAATAAACTACACACGGGTTATCTTCAACTGGGTAACAACATAGCTCCCTGGAACTGTAAGGACCAGCGTTTTGGTGGCGAATAATACAAATAAGGCTATATGATTATTTTCATGCTAGTTTCTGCAGAATGTTGGTCCCGGCTAGTATAAACCCGAAAAGTTGAACATGCGAACACGGATTTGGGGCACTGATGAAAATTCACTGAAGTAGCTTCATGCAGTTTGAGAGTCGATGACATTTACAAATTGGTTGATGACTTTCATCGTGCTCTTCCCACCAACGCCATCGACAATTTGGAAGATTGATTGTTTGTGTGGCTAGGGCAACAGGTTACAACTATGCGTGGCGTTGTAGCTCAGAACGCTGGTCGGCGGTCAGGCGATTATCCTCCTACAAAAACTTTGAATTTAAGTGGTCGTGTAGTTTCAATTCTCGTTGGTATACAAAAAAAGTTAATATGCGGTATCAACTGTTGAAGCTTATTTGATCTCGTTTCTGTGTTTTAGATGTAATTCCGTACTTGAAAGAAATCACAGATGATAACGGAGGAATCAGCTCCTACTACGCTGTCGGGGTTCCGACTGTCATTCTCACAAACCCCGATTATCTCGAGGTACTGGAAGCGTAATTATTTACTCTTTTAAAATTATGGACGCATTTAGACATTTTCTACGAGCATGTGTGAATACTAGTACGCGATTTGTGTTTACGTGTATGTTGAGGTCGAGATACCTGCAAGGGGTTTGTGGCGGCCAGCCGCCACTCTCCACAACAAAAGCCGCCTCATTCCGACAGAGGGCGCTAGCCGAAAACCACCCCTGGAGAGAACAGCAGGCGGCCAACCAGAGAAGGCGACTCCCTCCAGGAGCAGGTATAAAACGGCCTGCCTGCTCAGACATTCACGTGCTCATGAACGTGCCTTGCGGGACATCGCCTCCTGCCTCTCCCAGGCCGTCCTCCTCCTCCAGACCCTGTTCACCACCAGCACCTAAGGCAACATCCATCCTAAATTGGAACGCCAATGGCATCTTGGCCAAACACCGCAACAAAGTTGCCGAGCTCCACGACCTACTGCAGGAGTTATCAGTCGATGTAGCCTGCATCACTGAAACCCACACACGGTCTACCGACAAGCTCTTCATTCCGAACTACTCGGTATACAGATGCGACCGCCCTGGATCCCAAACTGGGGGAGGAGTTGCCATCTTGGTCCGCAACTCCCTCAGACATCAAGCCTTCAGCACCCCCACACTATCCCTGGAAACCTGCGGAGTAACAGTCCAGCTGAAGTCTGGCCCACTACGGATTGTCTCTTGCTACTCCCCGCCCAATACCCACAACTTGGACGAAATTGCCCCCCTGCTAGACTCACCCCACCCAACAGTGCTTGCTGGCGACTTCAATGCCAAGCATCAGTCTTGGGGTTGCCGAACCAAGAACAGGAAAGGATCCTCCCTCCTCCGCTTGCTGCATCGACACAACTTCTCCATAGATGCGCCGGCAGACCACACCTTCCACTCAGCCGACCCGAACAAACAATCGGACATCCTTGACCTCTTCATCTCGAAGAACACCACAATCGAGAAAGAGCCTCGGACCCTACTTGCTCTCGACTCCCACCACTACCCTGTGATTCTGGAGACTCCTGGCACACCAGACGCCACTCAGATCACCCACCAGCGAATCGACTGGCTCTCCCTTCGTTACTACCTGGAGACCTCCACCTTTAAATGTCGCACTCCCCGGTCAAGGGAAGACATCGACTCCGCTGTGTCCAACCTCACTCTGGACATCCAGGACAAGGTACGGCTTGCCACAACCTCCTCCCCAGCTACCCCAGGCCGCCAACGCCTCTCGCCGGACATCAGAGCCCTGATCCGGAAGAAGAACCACCTACGCAGGCTGCTCCAGCGGACCCGCCTCCAGTCCTTACGACCCAGGCTCAATGCCGCCAAAAGGGAGCTCAACGCTGCCCTTCAAGCTACCAGAGACGCCAGCTTTGAAAAATACATAGCTGAAGCTGAACTCAACCCCAAGCGCTGTTGGAAGATCGTCAAATCCCTACGGAACAGGCAACCCCACTCTCCACCTCTCTACCACAACAACACCTCACACTCCGCTGAAATCGACAAAGCAACCATCTTCGCCGAATCTCTCGAAGAACAGTGCTCCCCTTTTCCCTCGCACGACGACCACACCACCTTCCACGCCGAGGTCAACTCCCTAGTACGCAGCTTCCCTCAAGGGCACCCTGCAACCTTCAGTCCAACCTCCCCGAAGGAAATCAGCGAAACCATCAAAGGCCTCACCAAAAACAAGGCTCCAGGCAGCGATGGCATTTCAAACGGAGTCCTGAAGACACTCCCCAGGATCCACACAGTAGCCATCTGCAACATCATCAATGCCTGCATGCGCCTCCAATACTTCCCTGCAGCGTGGAAAGAGGCCACAATCATCTGCATCCCCAAGGCTGGAAAGCCTCTGAACAAAGCTACTAGCTACAGGCCCATTAGCCTTCTCTGCACCCTGAGCAAGATAGCCGAGGCCATCATTTTAACCCGCCTCATCGAGTTCATGGCCACCAACAAGGTTCTCCCAGACTTCCAACATGGCTTCAGACACCATCACGGAACCTGCCACCAGCTCCTCAGGGTGACTGAATACATAGCTGAGAGCCGGAACAAGCATCGGCACACATCCATGCTACTACTGGACGCCCGCCAAGCCTTTGACAGGGTCTGGCACGAAGGGCTGATATACAAGCTCATTCTGCTTCGCTGTCCACCCTCTCTCATTGGTCTGATTCACTCCTTCCTCACTGCCAGGACCTTCAGGGTGAGAGTTGGCAAAACTGTATCCACCACCCACCGCATCACGGCTGGCGTACCCCAAGGCTCAAAACTCTCCCCAGCCCTCTTCAACATCTTCTGCCATGACATACCAGTCCACGAGAAGATCGTCACTGCTCAATATGCGGACGACGTAGCTCTCCTCTACACCTCCAAAACCAAGCTGCACTGTGCCACAGTCATGAATAAGTTCCTGCCGTCCCTGCTCAGCTGGTACCACAAATGGGGACTACGCCTCAACGAATCCAAATCAGAAGCCGTCTTCTTCTCCCGCCGTAACATCCCCCAAACATCCAAGTGGGAACCATCCAATCCCTGGAAACACCAGGCCAAGTACCTCGGTGTCATCTTCGACAGGAAACTCAACTGGTACAGGCAGACCCTCGCAGTTCGCGCCAAAATCAACGGAGCCTTCATTGCTCTCCGGCCATTCTTCAACAACAGAAAGGTCTCACATCCAACGAAAATCCGTATCTTCAACGCCATCATCAGGAGCATCAGCACCTACGCTATCCCCGTCTGGGGCACGGCCTCCTCCCTTCGAAAACTCGAGGGCACCTACATGAAGTCCCTCCGAGGTGTCCTCCGCTCACCCCGCTACATCAGAAACCAGCAGCTCCTGAAGGAAACAGGCCTCCCCTCGCTCAGTGCGACCGCCTCAACCTATGCCCTCAACCTCCGCAACTCGGTGGCGGGTCACCCCAACCCGTCCATCAGCTGCCTCACACAATATGCCCCCAACCCCTCGGACATCATCCGTAGGCCCTGCTCCCTCATTCCACGATAACCCCGTCCCGTTCCTCCCCGCATCGCACATGCGCATGAGTCCCCCTGCATCCGCAGGCTGGCCTCCCATCCTTCTGGTTTAGAACCTCCGGGTTGGCAACCGCGGGGGAGGGGTTTTAGTCGGTAAAAATCCGACACTACCCATTTGGGTGTCTTTTGAAGATTTCCCCTCCCCGGAAGCGTCCGAAAAAAAAAAAAAAAAAAAAAAGACATTCAAGTCATTCAACCTTCCGCTCTTACACCGTTCACATCCTCTGACGACAACCGACCACCTTCAGCGGCTCCAGCGGGGACAATGAGGCCCTCTCGCGTTAGAAGAAGAAGGAGCGACGATTCAACCGAATCCCTCACCGAGAGGAGCTACGCTCAACCGAGCCCTTCAAACGACGCTTCGACGCCTGAGGAACTCGTCCCTCGCCCGCTGCTCGACCGAACAAACCGACTCAACCGAATCCCTCATCTCGCGTCTCCGACTGAAGGAGCGACGATCCAACCGGATCCCTCACCGAGAGGAGCTACCGCTCAACCGAGCCCTTCGACCTAACGACGCCCGAGAAATCCGATCTTCACCTCACACACTCACAACCGACAGACACAACCAACACACACACACACAACAACAATAATTTCGTCGGCCCTTTTCAGGACTTCACAAGCACTCAAGCAGCGCAACTTCTTGAAAAGGGAGGCCCCGACAGGGTTTATGGGTGACACCCCCAGAGGCTCACAAAATTAGGCACTTGGAACTCGGAAGGAACTTGCACACCTTGGAGCTTTATTGCCATTCTTGGTTGGAAGGGGGGATTCTGAGTTACTGGTTGGATACTATCAGAGACACGACCTAAAAGGCGACAACGACGTGTGGACGTGTCAAAGAATGTGCGGGAGGACATGGAGCTTAAAGCCCAGAATGGCCTGCTGGTTTTACGAAGCCCTTGTGAGACCAATAATCTCATATGGGTGGCATACAGCTGCCATTGGAGAGAATGGCAACAGCCTGACCAAAGTACAAATGCTGGGGTGCGTACTAATAGCGGGGGTGATAAAGACCACGCCCACCATCACCATGAAGAGATTGTTCGACCTTCTTCCCGTCGACATTTATGTCAAGGTAGAGGCGATGAAGGTTGCATACAGACTCACCAAGTTCGATATAGCCAAGGTGCCACAGGTGACTAGTGGACACCTGGCTATATTCAGGGACTTGGAGACATATAAGGAGCTCAGCATGGTCACGGACGCGATGGTGCCCATGTATGAGTTCGAAAGGTCAGTGGGACGCACATTGTCCTAGGCCCCCCTCCAACGGTTTTTCAAGCAGAGGTATATGCTATTAGTGCCGGGGCAATCTTAATGCATGAGAGAGGCTGTAGAAACAGAACTATCAACATATTGACTGATAGTCAAGCAGCTTGCTAGGCACTGATGAACTACTCCACAATGTCAAAACTGGTGCGAGAGTGCAGGATGTGGCTTAACTCCTTAGCAAGTGCGAATAGAGTTAATGCGTATTGGATTCCTGGGAATAAGGGGATCATTGGAAGTGAGAGGGCAGACCATCTGGCCAGATGGTACCTATTGGGCCACCGCCCCATTGTGAGATTCCTCTGTCACTAGTCAAGAGGACTGTGGGAGAACATGCCAGAAGACTGCTTCAGACAGTCTGGAATGCTGCAGGAGTAAGACACTCCAAAAGCTTTGTCTCAGAGCAATCAAGCGAGATAAGCCACAACCTTCTATGGATGGAGAGGAAGGACTTGAGGCAGATTTTTGGGATCATAAACGAGCACTGCAGAATGAAATATCTGGTGCGTTGCAACACACAACTTTCCTTAGCTCTACGTCAATTCACTTTGTACATGGCTAATTCTATTTAATCAATTCATTTATCACTCAATTAATTTGAACTTGGTCAAACAACGCCTTACGGCAGCAGAAAGCGGTAGCGCTTACAGTTCCGGAATTTATTGTGCTGCTCGTACTCATTGCAGGACCATTATTGAGAAATTGGTACACAGATAATTGATGAGGCTGTAAACACGATTTAAAAAAAAAGAATAGTAATCACTTTTGCAGAGTTATTGGAAAATAACTGTCAGAACTGGTAGTAAGCGAAACGGCGGTAGTTGAAATTCAGGAATTTCTGGAGTGAGCCCCATGTATCTCATGAGCGTTTTTAAACACTCACCCTATAGGTATTGGATTGAACTACAATACCAATTTTTTTTTAACATTCTAAAAGAATTCCAGCGGAGTTTATAAGGAAAGAACTGCGCGAAAAACACTTTTGGTCGAAAATTTTGATAATTTATTGTGCTGCTCTCGTCATTTTCCCACGAATGAGAATTTTATGGTATCATTGCCTTATTGAGAGCTATCAATATAAAAAATGTAATTAAAATCGCTAGAGCCGTTTTTGAGAAAAAAATTTGGTGTTTTGATCACTATGATGACTATAGTTAACTTTCGGTGGATTTTGCCCATACCCTCATTATTGCGTCCCATGGTAACCTGTAGGCTAGACATCAAGTTTCAGCTGATTTGGTACGGTGGTTTTCTCTAAAAACTGCGCTAAAATCGATTTCATCGAAAGTTTTGGTAATTTATTGTGCTGCTCTCGTCATTTTCCCACAAATGGGAATTCTATGGTATAATTATCATATCAAGAGCTACCAATATAAAAAATTTAATCAAAATCGTTAGAGCCGTTTTTGAGAAAAAAAATATTTGGTGTTTTGATCACTATGATAACTATAGTTAACTTTCGGTGGATTTTGTTCAAACCCTTATTTTGACGTCCCATGGTGACTTTCGAGCGAGATATCA
The DNA here is from genome assembly GCA_020466155.1 of Pachypeltis micranthus. NCBI lineage: Eukaryota > Metazoa > Arthropoda > Insecta > Hemiptera > Miridae > Pachypeltis > Pachypeltis micranthus. The sequence goes on along the minus strand of CM035774.1, from coordinate 24,275,871 downwards.
AGTTTGAGCTGATTTGGTACGGTGGTTTTCCCTAAAAATCGTTCACAGACACACATACACACACACAGACCATTTTCCCAAATAGTGTTTTTCGGACTCAGGGGGGTCTGAAACGTAAAGATCTGAAGAGAACTCAAAATTTTTTTTTCAGCCGATTACATAACTTTCCTTTCTACTTCGTAGAGCAAGGAAAGTAAAAAACACATGAATGTTATATAGTCGACACCCCTCGATGCAGGTGGTGTGGCACAGATGAGGAGACTCTCTACCATGTCCTGGCTGAGTGCCGGAGACTTGAGTGGTCTTTGGTACCACTTCTCCCAGAATGGGTACCAACGAAAACTCTTGCAGGAACTACCTGGCTTTCCTCAGGAGGCTAGGCATTGACCTGTAAGACATTAAGACTGGCACAATAGATCATCTGGCTGCGGTGCATATCCCACTTGTTCGACAGTCTTGTCGACTATATACTAGCCCCCCCCCCCCCCGCACAGGAAATAACCCACATCCTGGAATATTGGAGTTCTTTTGAGACCGCCCTGCGAAAAGTTTTTTAGGATCTCTCATGTAAAGTAAGACTATTAAATGAGCTGAGTGAAAAACAATTTTCAGCATCAGATTTCATATTTTCTTCGAAGGGGGCTTCCAACAATTGAACCAGAAAGTCGTTGAGGGAATCCTTGTCCTGCAGAATGTCATCCTTGGTCATTGAGGGCGAAGAAGTGTCGTGCCAATATTTCCACTTTAGCTTGATCTGATGGCATTTCACTCTGGAGGGTCTTAGAGCTGTCACACTGCTGATTACCCTTCTGAGCATGGGAAAACCTGCTGTAGAACTATTTCTGTCTTCGTGTTTAGGAAAGGTGGGGTTTTATTGAAAGGCTAACTACCAATTTCTGTACCGTCCTTGGTCTTCTGGCACGTCCTGAAAGGGTTGGGTAAATATAATATTCGCCCCACTGGGTTGGCATCGCATATTCAGGTGGCTGTTGGCATGTTCAGGGGAAGTTCTGCCCAGTACAGCCTTACAGGGCTGTCTTAGGAGATGAATGATAAAATGCATGTGATTGCTCCGGATGTTGCCTAAGGTTTTGATACTGTAACCTACCAGGTCTTGGCCAAGTGCCTCTGTGGAGCTCCTGATCGATTTGTCGGTTATGTGGCTTTCTGTATCGCGAAGGTGTGTCAGCCCTGCACACGAAGGTGAGGAGTCACAATGTTAGGAACTGCTTGTTTACTATTCTCTTCAATCCTTCACGCTGCTCTGGATAAATGGCGAGGCCGACAAACTGGCGAAGAAAAGATCTGCACTTCTCCTGATGGGACCCAAGCCCTTTGCAAGTTAGAAAGTGGGAGGAGAAGTGCAGGGCCGCCTATTGGCGGGATGTTCCTGTCAACGCAGTCAAGGCTAATTATCAGACTCTCCAGGGAGCAAACGAGAAAAACCTCAGTCTGGAGAGAGATAGTTTACAGATGGTACCATCAGGCCAAGATTGCTAAGTCAGAGGTACAGAATTGCAGAGTGCTTGGGGTTTATCAGCTGCAGTTGCAGGGGTGTACCTCAACATTGTCTTGCGTTCTGTGCAAGAATGGTGGGGACATATTGGGAACGTCGCATCAGAGAACATCAGCCAGGGGTGGAACTGGGTGGACACGAGGGGGGCTCATGTTCACCCATACAATAGGCCTAGTTGTGGCCGCATTGTGGGGTTTTCCCAGTGACATCGAGCAACAAAAATAAAAGCTGCCTCAGGAATCAGTGTTTGATATCGCCCTGGAAGTTGCAGGTTGCAGTAGCCTTTGTGAATGATATTCTCCTCCACGCAAGTAACAAGTAATAAATCCGCTTGGTATGTGAGGATTGGAACTGAATCACTATCAACTGTAAGTGAAAGAAATTCAAGTTGGTTTCAGCCTTTTTGTGTCTTTCGTACGTGGGTTGGTAGGTAAACCCATCAGTTGGTTGTTTTCGTTGATCTGGTGTTTCGAGTGGAGTAAATCTACCGTCATATTTAGCGTTAAATTGTTCGTTTATGGTGTTATGATGACTCAGTGCCAATTCTGACGCTATATTTACACCACTCATGACATTACATAAACGAAACCTGCCGGTGGATTTACCGTACCGCCTCATTAAGAGCCCCACTTCTTTTTATGCAAGTCAGGTTTCTGTTCTTTCAGGGAATATTGAAGAGCACCAATAACATCGACAAAGGCCCTGAATACCGGTTTTTAACGGATTGGTTGGGCGAAGGGCTTCTTCTCAGCACAGGCGAGTAACGAGTTTGAAATTTGATAGATAATAAAAATTAGTTTAGTCTTCCAGATGAGCGAATTTTCGTAAATCGTCACAAAACAAGCCTCAGAACGGTCTCATTCAATTTGTCATGGAAAACTACAACAAACTACTCTTTTCATTATTTTTTTTACATTTTCAAAATCAAACTTGAAGTACTTCCTGACATCTTATGGTTAAGATAAAACACGAGGAATGGCAACAGCTACTTTTGTGAATATTGAAAGCCTTCTACCAAAAGTAATGCAGGATACTCGAACGTTTTTGAATACGGTAACAGTTTCATTTTTTAGGAAAGTTCGCCTAAAGCCCCTGGCGGGCCTGCCTGTTTACTTTCCTTGGCTCTACAAAGTAGAAAGAAAAGTTAAGTAATCGGCTAAAAAAATTTTGACGTTTTTATTTTATAATTTTAAGAGATGTAACCGAAATTCTTCTATATATTCAAAATTTAGTTCAAGTTCTCACTTTTTTGGACTCGAGCTTTGAATTGTAGGGGTCTGAAAATAATGAAAATCAATATCAGCCGATTACATAACTTTTTTTCCAATTCTTCAGGACTAAGAAAAATGAATTATTCTAAAATACTCCTCCCCCACGCTCTCTTTTGGTTTATTATTCATTCTGAATAATAACCCTATGTTTTCGGTCACGAAAAATTTTTTACAACCCCCCTCAAAATTGGATACTTTACGTTTCAAGACTTGGAGATTCCAAATTTGCAATGTCCGTCCGCCGTCCGGGCCGTTTTGTGCCTTTAACGTGGTCTAAAAAATTCGTTCTTTCCCCCAAAAATCCGATTTGGTATCTAGTTGTGCCCGCCATCTTGGCAATCCGATCGGACGAAGCCCGTGGTTGTAATGGGCAAAAAATGGTTAAAAAAATTAACGAAACGCAGTATAATCGCAAATAAGCTGTGTTTCGTATCGTTTTCAAAGCCCGCTCGACTCACAACGCCCTTTGGACTCGCAACGTCCTGCCAATTGCCGAGCGAGGGTTCCCTGCAAGCGCCCGTCCCAATTTCCCCGACTCTTTTTGCCCGACAGGGTGGAGGAAGGTTAAGGCCACTTCCTCCGCACACCCCTCCATCGGATCATAAATGCCTACAGTGGCGCTGGGGGAATATTTAGTTTCCGTAGTTCCATTGTAGTCAGGTCATGTTTCGTATGGTTTACTATTATTCGATGCTGAATCGAATGGGATGGGTCTCGGAGCAGTAATACTAGGTCAAGCTGTTCATGAGAATAATAAACCATTGTGTAATAATTTGCAGGGTTTTTTAATGGGCCATTGGTTCTGCTTCTGGCGGCTTCATGAGGCACCAACCCGAAACCGTCCTTAGACGATGCCGTGAATTAGATTTTGGTGGAAAAATGTTTCAAAAATTCGCATTCTTCCTTTATGATAGCAAACGCCTAATTTCCTCCGCCGCTCACGTCGATGTTTTATGAAAAGTATTTTTCACCTAAGCAATCAATTTTATGAAATAACTTTTTTTTTAATGGTTTAGGAGAAAAATGGAAGCACCGAAGGAAACTACTGACGCCGAGCTTTCACTTCAAAATTTTAGAAAACAGCACAGAGTGCATGAACCGCAATTGGAAAAACGTCGTTGAGAAATTCCTGATGGCAAATGGCGCACCAGTCGAGCCTCTGCCGATTTTGGGGCAAGGAGCTTTGGATATTATATGCGGTTGGTCTGAGAGCAAATAATTTTGTTTTAATACTTAACGCTTTCTTTTGTTATGAAGACACTTTGCAGAAGCATTCACAACTAATTTCTTCGCTCGTATTTAATGTTCTGTTACTCTCTTGCACCGAACACAAGGAGTTGAAGAGTATTTTGTATTGTAGTTCGCTGTGATCTGAGTGCGAACAGAAATCTCTCTTAACGTTAGTTGACAATTGAAAACGCAAAAAATTTACTGTACCCTTCGTTTCCGTAGAAACTGCCATGGGAACAAAACTTGGAGCCGACGCTGGTGGGGAAGAGTACGGCAAAGCTGTCACAAGGTTACCCGACGATTTTCTCGCAACTGAACGTCGCTTAATCAAAGGATTTCTCCCGTAATTGAATTTTCTTTTGTTATTAGAACCACCAAGAACTCCGTCCTTCGAGCTATCTCGCCGATGCGAAGAATTAACTTAATACACAGGATGTCGGCGTTTGGCAAAGCGATGATTGAAGACATCCAAACTCTCCACAATTTCACCGAAAGGGTAAATTGTTTTAACTTTTATTGATTCATCTCTACCAGAAATTTCGTTAGAGCAAATTATTTGTGGTGGGATTTGGGAGGGGCTTGAAACGGCTCATTTCTCGAATTTGCGTTTCTTGTGAATATTATCCCTTACAAGTACATGATTTCTACACTCTGATAATAGACGAATGTACCAAATATAAATAAATAAAGCACTAGTGGCCTGTTCCAGGTTCGCATGGGTGGAAATTAAAAAAAAAAACATTTTAGGAAGGGCTTGGAGTGCCCCACTCCCGCAGCATTCCTGACTGATGCACTCACTCTCCTGGCATATTCTCCCTCAGTCCTTGAAAAACCGTTGCTGTGGGGCCCAGGACAATGTACCTCCCACTCCTTCCAGAGGCACTCATCCACACCCCAGAGCCTGTATTACTCAATTCCTCAAGAATGTTAAACAGGTCTCGTAAAACTGTCGTCGAATTCCTAACTGAGTTTACGCGATTTTCCAACAATTTGAACGCAGTTTTTGTTAGATCATTTAACAGCATCCCGAAGATTTTTACAGACTTTTCCGCCAATTTTTTCACAATTTCATTTTTTCACGCTATCCCCCAGAACTTATTAGGATTCAGCTCTACGTTACAACAATTTTTCGTATAATTTCGCTGTAATTATCACTCAACTCCGAATTTTGACTCCAATTTCTGACAACGTTTAATAATGTTTACTTTCCTTGGCTCTACAAAGTAGAAAGGAAAGTTATGGAATCGGCTGAAAAAAATATTCTGAGTTCTCTTCATATTCGTTTCAGACACTACTGAGTCCGAAAAACACTATTTGGAAAAATGGTCTGTGTTTGTTTTATTTTACAGATTTATTGATAACATAACTAGCCTGCTCCCGAAAAAGACTACAGGCTACATTCTACAAATAATCATTCTAAAACACCTAAATATTTACGTGGTTCTGGTATATTATTGTTTTGTATCTCACTATCGTTCACACCATAACTCGGACTAATTTTACATTAATGTCATGTCCACAGACTCAAGGAACGATATTAGGTCTTTTACGTGCTCCTCATAGTAATCGTCCATTGACCACTTTGCAGGATACATTTTTTCGCCAGCTGTATTCGATTAATGCCCTTGAGAAGAAGATGGTCTGTGTGTGTGTGCGTGTCTGTGAACGCGATTGAGAAAAAACGACTGAACCGAATAAAATCAAACTTGATATCTAGCCCGCACGTTACCATGGGACGCCAAGATTAGGGTATAATAAAAATCCATTTAAAATTAACTATAGTTATCATAGTGATCAAAACACCGAATATTTTTTCCTAAAAAAAGGCTTAATTCAATTTATACGTAGACAGCTCCTGATGAGGTGACGATACCATAACATTCCCATTTGTGGGAAAGTGACGAGAGCAGCCCAATAAATTACTAAACATTTCGACGAAAATCGAGTTTAGCGTAATTTTTACTTTCCTTGCTCTACGAAGTAGAAAGGAAAGTTATGTAATCGGCTGAAAAAACAATTTTGAGTTTTCTTCAGATCTTTACGTTTCAGACCCCCCTGAGTCCGAAAAACACTATTTGGGAAAATGGTCTGTGTGTGTGTGTGTGTATGTGTATCTGGGAACGATTTTTACAGAAAACCACCGTACCAAATCAGCTCAAACTTGATATCTAGCCCGTAAGTCACTATGGGACGCCAAAATAAGGGTATGAACAAAATCCATCGAAATTTAACTATAGTTATCATAGTGATCAAAACACCAAATATTTTTTTCTCAAAAACGGCTCTAACAATTTTGATTAAATTTCTGGTGCGTTGCAACACACAACTTTCCTTAGCTCTACGTCAATTCACTTTGTACATGGTTAATTATATTTAATCAATTCATTTATCACTCAGTTAATTTGAACTTGGTCAAACAACGCTTTACGGCAGCAGGAAGCGGTAGCGCTTACAGTTCCAGATTTTATTGTGCTGCTCGTACTCATTGCAGGACCATTATTAAGCCATTGGTACACAGAGAATTAATGGGGCTATAAAAAAAATTTTTTTGAAGAAGGATAGTAATTACTTTTGCAGAGTTATTGGGTAAAAACGGGTAGAACTGGTAGTAAGCGAAACGGCAGTAGTTGAAATTCAGGAAATTCTGGAGTGACCCCCCATCTATCTCATGAGCGTTTTTAAACACTCACCCTTGAGGTATTTGATTGGACTACAATACCAATTTTCTTTAACATTCTACCAACATTCCAGCGGAGTTTATAAGGAAAAAACTGCGCTAAAATATAATTTATTGTGCTGCTCTCGTCATTTTCCCACAAATGGGAATTTTATGGTATAATTGTCTTATTGAGAACTATCTACATAAAAAATTTAATCAAAATCGTTATAGCCGTTTTTGAGAACAAAAAGTTGGTGTTTTGATCACTATGATAATTATAGTTAACTTTCGATGGATTTTGCCCACACCCTTATTTATTCGTCCCATGGTAACCTGTAGGCTAGACATCAAGTTTCAGCTGATTTGGTACGGTTGTTTTCTCTAAAAACCGCGCTAAAATCGATTTCGTTGAAAGTTTTGATAATTTATTGTGCCGCTCTCGTCATTTTCCCACAAATGGGAATTTTATGGTATAAATGCCTTATTGAGAGCTATCAATATAAAAAATTTAATCAAAATCGTTAGAGCCGTTTTTGAGAAAAAAAATAGTTGGCGTTTTGATCACTATGATAACTATAGTTAAATTTCGATGGATTTTGCTCATACCCTTATTTTGGCGTCCCATGGTTACCTGCGGGTGAGATATGAAGTTTGAGCTGATTTGGTACGGTGGTTTACTCTAAAAATCGTTCACAGACACACATACACACACACACACTCAGACTCACAGACCATTTTCCCAAATAATGTTTTTCGGACTCAGGAGGGTCTGAAACGTAAAGATCTGAAGAAAACTCAAATTTTTTTTTTTTTTCAGCCGATTACATAACTTTCCTTTCTACTTTGTAGAGCCAAGGAAAGTAAAAATCGGGTTTATAGCCTCATTAATTCTTTGTACACCAATTGCTCAGTATCGGTCGGGGCATGCGTACGAGCTGCGCAGTAAATTCTGGATCTGTAAGCGCTAACGCTTTCGGAGTGATGAACTGAGTGAAAAATAAATTGAGTTAATAGAATAATCCAGGATTACAAGTAGATTGACGTGGAGCTAAGGAAAGTTGTTAGTGTGAGTTGCTTCGTACCACATATTACTTTCCGCTACCCGAAGGGAAGGAAAGTATAGTAATCGGCCCAAAAAAAAAATTTGGGTTTTCTTCAGATCTTTACGTTTCAGACCCTACTGAGTCTAAAAAACCTAATTTCGGCGCGTGGTCCGTGTGTGTGTGTGTGGACAACAGGCGACCTCGGCAGGGCTCTTGCGACCTTAAAGCCCAACAAATCTCCTGGGCCAGATAAAATAGAAAGCAATATGCTAAGGAAGGCTGAGCGGACAATCTCCAGCGGTCTCCTTAATTTATTTAATGACTGTCTGCAGGTCGGACAGTTCCCCACTCAGTGGAAGTCTGCGCGCGTTGTCACTCTTCAAAAGGGAGGCGACCGCAATCAGTCAGACCCGCGATCATGGAGACCACTCAGCCTTCTTTCCATATTAGGCAAAACACTAGAAATCTTGATGTTGCAGTCTCTCGAAGGAGTCTTTGGCCGCAACCTCACAGGCAGGCAATACGGGTGTACCAAAGGAAGGTCCACGCAGGATGTCATTGTCGAGATTCGGCGTGTTTCCACTGCTGGCACCGGCTAAAGTACGTCGTAGCAGTTCTGATTGACATCAGAGGAGCGTTTGACAACCTTTGGTGGCCAGCGCTCCTTAATGAGCTTAAAGGTAGGGAATCCCCGCAACCTGTACTCGCTCGTCAGAAGTTACCTGACAGACAGAACTGCTACGATCGAAAGTAGGCATGTCTCCGTCCGGAGAAAGATTGAGAAGGGGTGCCCACAGGGCTCGGTCCTAGGACCAGCACTCTGGAATGCCTTCTTCGAAGGTCTTCTCAGAAACTCATGGAGACTGACTGCAGAGCCATGCGCCTATGTGGATGACGTGACTGTGCTGATCTTAGCAGAGTCAGTCGGCCAAATTGAAGACAAAACCCACCAGGTGCTCCAGACTGTCAACCAATGGTGCGACCACGTCAAGATGCAGGTGGCTGAGGAAAGAACCCAGCTAATCCTCTTGAAGGGGAAAGTGAATAATCCACCCACAATACGCTTTGGCGGCCACAGGCTCCTTCTTGAAAAGCACGTCAAGTATTTAGGAGTGAATATAGGTGAGAGGTGGGGTTTCAACCAACACCTCCAGTCCCTTAAAGGCACTACCATTGCAAGGTTTGCCTCACTGCGTGCCATTACTAAGGCCACTTGGGGTGTGTGTTACCAATCACACCATCCTCATGTATAAGGCCATCTATTTAGGTGTGATTGGCTACTGCCCTGTTGTCTGGGGGAGCAAACTAACAGTCAATCAAAAAGAGTATTGGCCCAATCCCAGAGAGCCGCCCTGTGGATCACCAAGCCTACAAGACTGTATCAACGGAAGCACTCCAGGTGATCACTGGTCAGTTACCAGTTGATTTGGCTGTTGAGTGCATGATTGACAAGTGGAGAGTGAAACAGGAGCTTCCCCGCTTTGGGCTGAACTCCGTGCGGATCTCACCACAGAACAGAAACTTGCCGCCATCGATGAATGGGCTCTAGAGAAATGGCAAGCGAGATGGGAATCCTCGTCAAAGGGACGTGATACGTATGAGTTCTTCCCCCAACATCCGTGAACGTCTTTCTAGAAGATGGAGTTGAGCCAGACCACTGGACGAGCCAGTTCCTCACGGACATGGTGACTTCAATGCGCGGCTCCACTTCTTTTCTCTGAAAGACTCTCCATTATGCACGTCTTGTGCCTCCAGTGCGGAGGAAACAAGAAACCATGTGCTGCTCCACTGTAGTTTCTACAACAGTGAGCGACGGTTGTTGAGAGGGCAAACGAACTTAGCAGCTTTGACTGCTACAAAGGAAGCCTATAACCATTTTGCAAAGTTCGCAAAGAAGGTAATGGCTAAGAAACGTGGTTATAGTTGATCAGTCCTTTTGAAACTTGCCACCCAAGTAAACAGTAAGATCAGGTAGGGAACCAGATTAAGAACTACTCCCAGATGGTACGGGATTCCTCAGGTGGTCACCTCCGCGCGGTAACACACGGGCAACAGCTCTCTACGGTGAGACTGGCTAACGACCACATACCTGCCGTACCTCCACAGGTCTGAGTTCGGTGGATGCTGCAGGGGCCGGCCTCTTGCATATTAGCGAAACCGCAACTTCTATGACTGATATAACCCTCGTCGAGGGTTTAGGTACAGTCATGAAATAAAGAAACAGATCTGTCTGTAGTTCGATTTGCGGGAGAACGGCTGATCCGATTGAGCTGGTTTTTACTTTCCGCTACCCGAAGGGAAGGAAAGTATAGTAATCGGCCCAAAAAAAAAAGTTGGGTTTTCTTCAGATCTTTACGTTTCAGACCCTTCTGAGTCTAAAAAACCTAATTTCGGAGAGAGGTCCGTGTGTATGTCTGTGTGTATGTCTGTGTGTATGTCTGTGTGTATGTCTGTGTGTATGTCTGTGTGTGTGTGTGTCTGTAGTTCGATTTGCGGGAGAACGGCTGATCCGATTGAGCTGGTTCTTTTTTTGTTTTGTTCGTTATTTTTTGTAGACACCAAAATAAGGTTATGGACGATTTCGGCCGATGGAAAGGGGGGGAGGGGGACGAAAATGTACCAAAAACTAGGGTTTTTCGCATTTTTCTCGAAAACGGCTCTAACGATTTTGATCAAACTTTCAAATTATCTTCTCCTAATCAATACCTAACTTTTCTTCTCCATACATATCTCCATGAAAATACGGTGAACGGAGATATGGGCCCTTGAAGCAAAAATATGTTTTTTACGCTTTTTGGCAAAACGGCTTCAGCGATTTTCACCAAACTCACAGGATGTTTTCAAATAGTTGATACCTACATATTCTTTTTAATAAATGTTCCTGTGACGGTCCATTGAACAGAGATAAAAAGCAAAATGTGTCGAAAATAACGTTTTTTCTAACATTTCCGTAAATTCCAGGGTAACTTTTTCACCAGATGTGATATATCCTAATGAAGTATCTTCTAGTCACCCATACCAACATTTCGTTCTTTATAATTATTTCTGTATATATATGTTGAACAGAGATATAAGCCAAGTTAACTCAGAAAAGGAGATTTGTCGAATATTAATTTATCGGTATTCCAATTTTCTGAAAAACGGCTCTAACGATTTCGATCAAACTTTCGGAGTACTCTCAGCTAAATAGTCCCTACATTTAGTTCTCCATAAATGTTCCTGTAAAAATGCGTTGAACGAAGATATACCGCCCGCCTATGTAGCTGGTGTTCGAGCTTAAAGGGGTGGCGGAAAGTAGTGTGTTGCTACGCACCAGATATTTTTTAATACAAACTTCAACATTTCATTCGGATATCCTCGGACTGACACCTGCGCCACATGTGACGAGTTCATTGCAAAACTCAACAGCTTATCACCTGACAAAGATCAGGAAGAAATTTAAAAACTTACGGACATGAATACGTGGCACAAGAAAAAAGCTCAATGGTTCTATGACCGAAAGAAATTGGCGAAGAAAATGTCTAAGAAAGACCATAGAAAAGAGGCGATTTGTATTGACTTTGCCAAAAACATTTCGCTTCCCAATATCCAAACGAATGATGTTTACTATAAACGACAGCTGTCAGTATTCTCCTTCAATGTTCACGTACTTTCCACTGGCCAATCGGTATTCTACACTTACCACGAAGGAGTTGGGAAAAAGGGTGCAAACGAAGTGGCATCATTTCTCTTCCATTTCATCATGAACTACCTGGACGACAAAGTGGAAGATTTGGAAATATTCAGTGACTCAGCAGGTGGACAAAATAAAAAGTACGTCATTTTTCGTTTCATTCACTATCTGACCATACACCAAATTCATGGGCTGAAGGATGTTAAAATGACATTCTCGATTCGCGGCCACTCGTATTTGGAATGTGACAAAAATGTAGGTCTTTGGAACATGAAATGCCGCATGGAGACTCCTAAAGAATTTAGGGACATGATAAAAAGCTCAAGAGCGAAACCTACACCGTTCTCAGTCGTGAATGGGAAACAACTCTTGATAAAAGACTGGAAATCCTTATTGGAGAAACATAATGGAGAAAAACGTTTGTTCAAAATCCAGGAAATAAAGGAAATATATGTTTCCCATAACCATCCACGACTGGTGAATCATTGTTCAACGGCACTTTCTCATCCAGTGTGATTGGACAAAGACCCAGTGAGCTGAACAGAATGAAGCAAGGAGAATTTGAATAGCTACTTCCCGCATACGAAGGTAAGCATCGTTTGATTATACAATTCAGATTAATACAGAGATAATACAGCACGCCATAGTACAGATTGACATTCGTGGTTTTATTTTTCAGGTTTGCTATCAGTCTGATCACCCAAGTACCGCGATATAATGAGCCTCCTGATATTTTTTGGCCTAGCTGCGGTTAAATTTTTCTCAAAACTTCGGCACGAGTGATCTCTGTAAGTAGTATGGTCGACCTCTTACTTCCAAAAAAATGATGTACTTCTTTTGTAAATTCTTAAAAAATTATTTCGATACCTAATGAGTGGGAATGGTTTCCTTTTGCTTCAGATGGTGAAAACAGTTCAAAAGGATATCAGAAAAAAAAACCACTTCTACCTACGTTCGTCAGAATTTAAAATTTAATTTTTCATTGTTTTTTGTTTGTTCTACCAGTGTTACATAATTAAACGACGTTCGAACAGAAAAAACATGTTTTTCACCATAGGATGAGAGTTGTCATCGTCGGTTCTTCCCCTGTTTTTTGGGAGGGTCAGTTTTTGAATTTTTTAACAAGTAAATAGTATAAAAATAGCGTCAACATTTTGTGGAACACTTAAATAGATTTTTTAGTGCATAATAAGACTTAAATTTGGGTTTTCTTCAGATCTTTACGTTTCAGACCCTACTGAGTCTAAAAAACCTAATTTCGGCGCGTGGTCCGTGTGTGTGTGTGTGTAGTTCGATTTGCGGGAGATCGACTGATCCGATTGAGCTGGTTCTTTTTTTGTTTTGTTTGTTATTTTTTGTAGACACCAAAATAAGGTTATGGACGATTTCGGCCGATGGGAGGGGGGGGGACGAAAATGTACCAAAAACTAGGGTTTTTCGCATTTTTATCGAAAACGGCTCTAACGATTTTGATTAAACCTTCAAATTATCTTCTACTAATCAATACCTAACTTTTCTTCTCTATACATATCTCCATGAAAATACGGTGAACGGAGATATAGGCCCCTGAAGCAAAAATAGGTTTTTTACGCTTTTTGGCAAAACGGCTTCAGCGATTTTCACCAAACTCACCGGATGTTTTCAAATAGTTAATACCTACATATTCTTATCAATAAATGTTCCTGTGACGGTCCATTGAACAGAGATAAAAATCAAAATGTGTCAAAAATAACGTTTTTTCTAACATTTCCGTGAATTTCAGGATAAATTTTTCACCAGATGTGATAAATTCTAATGTAGTGCCTTTTAGTCACCCATACCCACATTTCGTTCTCCGTAATTATTTCTGTATTCATAGGTTGAACGGAGATATACGCCAAGTTAACTCAGAAAAGGAGATTTTTCGAATATTAATTTATTGGTTTTCCAATTTTCTCAAAAATGGCTCCAACGATTTCCATCAAACTTACGGAGTTCTCTCAGCTAACTAGTCCCTACATTTTGTACTCCGTAAATGTTCCTGTAAAAATGCGTTGAACGAAGATATAGCGCCCGCCTATGTAGGTGGTGTTCGAAATTATGGGGGTGGCGGAAAGTTGTGTGTTGCTACGCACCAGATATTTTTTGTTTTGTTCGTTATTTTTTGTGACACCAAAATAAGGTTATGGACGATTTCGGTCGATGGGAAGGGGGGGGGTGGGGGACGAAAATGTACCAAAAACTAGGGTTTTTCGCATTTTTCTCGAAAACGGCTCTAACGATTTTGATTAAACTTTCAAATTATCTTGTCCTAATCAATACCTAACTTTTCTTCTCCATACATATCTCCATGAAAATACGGTGAACGGAGATATGGGCCCCTGAAGCAAAAATAGGTTTTTTACGCTTTTTGGCAAAACGGCTTCAGCGATTTTCACCAAACTCACAGGATGTTTTCAAATAGTTAACACCTACATATTCTTTTCAATAAATGTTCCTGTGACGGTCCATTGAACAGAGATAAAAATCAAAATGTGTCGAAAATAACGTTTTTTTGAACATTTCCGTAAATTCCAGAGTAACTTTTTCACCAGATGTGATAAATCCTAATGGAGTTTCTTTTAGTCACCCATACCAACATTTCGTTCTGTATAATTATTTCTCTATATATATGTTGAACGGAGATATAAGCCACGTTAACTCAGAAAAGGAGATTTGTCGAATATTAATTTATCGGTACACCAATTTTCTCAAAAACGGCTCTAACGATTTCGATCAAACTTTCGGAGTACTCTCAACTAACTAGTCCCTACATTTTGTTCCGTATAAATGTTCATGTAAAAATGCGTTGAACGAAGATATAGCGCCCGCCTATGTAGGTGGTGTTCGAACTTGAAGGGGTGGCGGAAAGTAGTGTGTTGCTACGCACCAGATATTTTTTACCCGCGTCGCCTGCTTAATATCGCCGTATCCAGCGATTTCTAGACCCTTCGATTTATGTCAAGTCTTCAATTATCTCTCTTCCCGTCGGTTACGTTGCAGGAACCCTAATCTAAACCTGCCACCACCCCTAGAGAAGAAATGCAAGCCATCAAGGATTTTTATAGTTCTGTGCACACGTCCACGCGGAGACGCCGCTGTCACAATACGTTGTTCTATAAAACTACCATTTTCTTTAGTCATGTGACGAGTGAACAAGGATGGCAAATTAGAGTGAATCCAATCCACAGGAAAGGCGTGTAGGAAGACAGGGAATATGACGACATTGAAAGCTTGTCTATAATTAACAGCGTCATTTGAGAATCTTTCAGTTGCGGTACGCATTAATTCGTTTTCGTTTCCTTAAAGGTTATTAGAGAACGAAAAGTGGTTTATGAAGAGAAAAAAAGCGTGGAAGAGTATTCTGATTCTGAAAGTAAGCTCCATTTCTTTTGGTAAGAAGTACACTGTGTACCTTAATTCTTGCGTTAACGTTTTGAACTTATGTACAACAGGCAAAACCCCTCAAGTCTTCATCGATTCGATATTTGACTGCGCGGAGAAAGAGAATTTGAAGATACAAGACATACGTGAAGAAGTGGACACCTTCATGTTCGCCGTAAGTGTACTAAATAACAAAACGTGTCGTCAGTCAGTAGAGTCTTGTCTCCTCGTCGCCTCGCTGCGACAGAAGGAACTGGAAACGCTTTCGGAAGCTGTTGTCAACTTTTCCACAAGAACTGTTCAATTGATTTGAAATTTCCGAAGACTTTGCGTTAGTCTCCGTTATATTTTCATCTTGCTCAGGCCCGAAGAGAGCCAGGTGAGCCGGTCGTTTTTCTCTTCTTTCTCTATTTGGAGGTGTGATTGAGGTTGTTTGTTGTGCGCAGTGCTGGTACTATGTGGGGTGCCTCTTCAGTTTCTCAGCAGAGTATGGGATGTCGCTATACCACCCAGGCTGAGAGGAACCGTAGTGTTTAAATTGAGTAGCTCCTCAGTTACCTTATATTAGGTTTGAGGGCAATGCAGTCACTGCCCTTCTGGTTCTAACTGTCTAAGACGGTTTTCGTGCCAACCCACAGGATCGCACTACCTGGTGCCTCGTTCACTCTTAGTAAGGTTCGTGAACTGTGGGAGAGGGGAGAATAGTAATGGACGAGCTTCAAGGTCGGCATAATGTTTTACGATGCTGGTGATGTACAATAATTACACGCCTCGTTCAGTTAGTTCTTAATGCGCAGCTACATACCAACTTCAATGTTCTCGCTGTCAAATGCCCTTATTGTAGATAAACTCGTTATTTTTCAGGGTCACGACACAACTTCCACAGCACTTCAGTTCGTTCTCCTTCATTTAGGGCAACACCCAGACATTCAGGTTCGTACTTTCTCATTTTGGGTGTTGAAAATTTCCATAAAAATGCCCCGTTTTGACGTGTAGGATTTCGTTTTACAGGAAAAAGCTTATCAGGAGCAGTTCGACATTTTCGGTCACAGCGATCGCGATGCGATGAAAGAGGACATCAACAAAATGCACTATTTGGAACAGGTCATAAAGGAAAGTTTGAGACTGCACCCTCCTGCTCCGCAAATCGCAAGGCATCTTGTAGAAGATGTAGAGTTATGTAAGTGACTACTGTTGGGTATAAGTATATGCAATTTTTGTACGTCTACGGGTTGTCTAAAAACATTTCTGTTTCGTTCAATTCGCAAGTATGAATGGAATGAAATATTGTGCCTCTCTACAATGTAATTGGTTGTAAACAAGCTCTAACCAGCCAACATATTTGACGACTGACGCTGTATCTAGGGAACAGTCCTCTTGATTATAACCAGAGTACGGATGTGGCAGGACGTTGACCCTCGGAAGTCCCTTTCTTTCTTAACCGGCGCAACTTCAACAGGAAATGCCAGAAGGTGCGAAAGTATGAACGGAAAAAAAAGACGCAAAAATAGCGTATTTTCTTTTCTTTTCAGGTAACGGAATGATTCTGCCTGCCGGATGTAAAGCCCTCATCAACATTTTCCTCCTTCACCGAGACCCCAAACACTTTCCAGACCCGGACACCTTCAACCCCGACAGATTTTCCCCCGACGGCTCCAAAAACCGTCACCCTTTCTGTTTTTTGCCGTTTAGCGCCGGCCCGAGAAATTGCATCGGACAAAAATTCGCGATGATAGAAATGAAAATCGGAGTTTCGACAATCTTGAGGTCCTGCAGAGTCAAAGCTTTGACGAAATATGAAGACCTTCGCTACGAGATGCTGATTACTTTGAAACCTACGAAACCAATTCGGATTGAAGTGACACCGAGGTATTAAATTGCTGGGCAAACGAAAGTATTACGAAAAGTGTTTATGAATTAATTGTACGTTTGAAGCTGTGATTTTAATTTTTTTACGTTACTTTCTGATATTATTACTGATATGAAATAAACCTTTCTAGACTAAGGCTTTATTCACCAAGAATTTGACATGAAATGATTTTTGAAATTTGCGGCTGGTGGTAAACATTTGTAACTTATGGTAATAATAATAATAAACTGGTAACGAACACCACATTCTCCCACCCTCATTTTGTCGCGTAGTCCTTCAGGTAACCTGTTGGTCCTCGTGCTCTTGAGGACCGTCGAAGTTAATTTCCATTGTTTGATGGCGCCCTAAAGTCTTGGGTAGTTGGTGGTGAAGAAAGAGCTGGAGAATGTGTAGGAGCTGGTGAAGTTGGAGTTTGAATGTTCGGCTCATTGAACGTTTGCATGTCGTCTTGACGATCATCCACCTCTTGCGACTGATTGATAATCAGTTGCGTGTCCCCTATTGGAGCCAGATGTCGAAGGGAGACGGTAGCCTCTTGTCCGTTGGGCAGTCGCACGAAGGCACAGTCAGGGTTGGCCTCGATTAGATCTACTTCATCGACGAGTGGCTCGTACTTGCTGTGACTTACGTGGCGCTTAAGTAAAACTTTTCCTGGAGAACAGAGCCAACTAGATGAGGAACAGCCCTTCGACGAGCGGCGATGATGGAGGAACATACGTTCATGCGGACTGGCATTGGTTGAGGTGCAAAGGAGCGAACGGATGGCATGGAGTGCGTCTCCTAAGACGCCCAGTAAGACGTTTTCAGGTTGTTTGAGTGAAGGGTCAATTCGATGGTTTTCCATATAATGTCATTGTACCTTTCTATTTGACCATTCCCTTCTGGGTTGTATGGAGTAGTTGCAACGCCACTTGAATTTAAAAACTCCTTCGGCTCTGCTGACAGAAAACTGGTTCCTCCTGTCGAAATGGACAAAGGAGGGTAAGCCAAAGGTTGAGAATAAGTCTTTCAAGTGTCTGATAATTGTCGTAGAAGTCAAATCAGTACAGGGGTAAGCGATCGGGAAACGGGAATACTCGTCGACAACCTCTTTCCATTTGTGGATGTAGACAATGGCCCCTTGAAGTCCATGTTTGAGCGTTCAAACGGTGCTGTCGCCTTGATTAGAGTTCCTGTGTTGTGATAAAACCGTGGCTTCAACTTAGCGCAAGTGGCACATGCGGTGATAGTTCTTCGGGTTTCGTCAATTGAAAATGGTAGATTTTGGCCATAGATGCCATTCCTGAGTATGCCTTAGGCGTTCTGCTACGGAGTTATTGATGAAGCTCAGTGAGCTTCCCGTGTCAATGAGGCAAGGCATTTTTTTACCTAATTTGCGGCTGGTTGTAAACATTTGTAACATATGGTAATAATAATAATAATAATAATAATAATAATAATAATTTTATGTCTTTTTCTTTAAACTAAACCTCGATTTCCTCCGATGCGATTCCTTATGAGTGATTGGAAACGTTGAGGCTGGCGGGCGCGAAAGAAACCTTTACACAAACGGTGGGTACTGTTGGTTCGCTAGTTCGCAGAGTTAGCGTGGAAAATAAATTACTAACTCCGAATGGTATGAAATTAACAATGAAAAAAAGTATAATTGAAAAATATAGTATAAAGTAAGGAAATTAAGATGCGTGTTCTGGGCACCAAATTAATCGAATTTAAATTGAAATTAATAAATGAAATAGTCCGCGTTGTGGTAAAAAAAAAAGAAAGGAAACAAACGATAGTTCTTCTGGGAAACAAAGAAACGAAAACAGAATTTCTGACCGATGTTGGTGGGTGACGATGCGATGCGTAGAGTGGTCGTCGTTGAATGGATCGTCCTGGTGGTGGTAATGGTGGAGCAGCTCTGAATTGGTAACCACAGATCTGGGTTATGGGATACTGATGACCCAAAATTGGTAATTGTTAGTGCGCACGTGAGGATACTGCTGACCCGACGGCAAAGGCGAACATGAAGAAGTGGCGTTAGGCGGCGAGTTTAGACTTGGGGAGGTGGACGGCGATGCAACCTGCTTCTTTTGGCGATGCACAAACAAGTTCAACGTTCGAATATTTTCACCTCACTTTTTCCTAATAACATCCGCCTTAAGGTGTAAACAGGTACAGCTTTCGTACAAGAACGCAACCACTAGGAACATTTTATCTCTTATATTTTTGTTTTTATAATGCAATGATAACTACGTTTGATTGTGCTCGTTGATGGTTTCGATATAATGGCCGCGTCAATTGCAATTGACATCATCACTTAGTCACTGAGGTTATTAAAACGTGTGATGTTACCAAGCGTTAGATTTTGTAACAGACGTTACCATGCACTTAACCCAACACAAATTTAGTGACGCTTCTCCGCTACATATCCCGCGTTACATTTTCGAGTTTATGTAGCAAAGTAAAGACATAAAACATTAAAAAAAAAAAATCGTAACCCTGGTGGGACTCGAACCCACAACCTCCGGTTTAGGAGACTGATGGCTTATGCATTATGCCACAGGGGCTGTGGTTGCAACTCGGCTTAAAACGTTGCCTTGTCCAATCGGCCTCAAGGTTAAATTTCGTGACGATTGGCTGTTACACTTTTCGAGTTTATGTAGCAAAGTAAAGACATAAAATGTCAATAAACTGGTAACGATCACCACAATTACTTTAACACAAACTTTGATCAAATTGTGTGTTTTAATCGCCCAAACGGACATATGGCTGGCTGCACCCATCTATCGCACTGCCAATCTCGTCAACTAATTATGCGCTTCATAGTCCGCTCATCACAGTGCTTACCTGATCCCCTTACGTTATAACATCGATCCCTCCTCCTGCACGTTGAAATCTTGTTTACATGACTTTTATTTTCTACTTGCTCTGTGGGCTCTGCTCACTGTTGAAGTGTGCTAGTGTACTGACTGACTCTTATAAAAGGCACCGAGTGATCGTGGTCTAGTGGATAAGACATTGGTTCATAATTCTCGACGTAAGTCCCCAATGTGGGGCGCCAATTGTACTGAGGTCGTTTGACTCAGGCAAAAATTACGGCAAATCGCGCGGAGCTCCGATCCACAATCCCCGACTAACGTCGAGAATTATGAACCAATGTCTTAACCACTACACCACGATCGCCCGGTGCCTTTAATAAGAGTCAGTCAGTACACTAGTACTCCTCTTCAAATGAGCAAACAAATAAATCTCTGGGGTTCTATACGAAAAGGAAACGTTGGCACCTTTTTCGACGCACTCTAACCAGACTAAAAGTTCAAATTCCTGCGCCTATGTTCGTCTGCTCCACGTTCACACAGAGTGCCAAGTCACTTGAACGAATTATCATCGGATTATAATCGAAGAACCGAGAAAAGTGGTAATTTCGGAGAGCTCTTTTTAGAGTTGATTGTGTTTTATTTTTGTGGACACAGACGCAGTGGGAGTTATCTCGAGGACACTCGGGCTAGTAGTAAGAGCCCGTGACCGGGATTGCGTAGTTCTTAACTCAATTCATCGCGAAAGTCGTGATTCTAGCTCAATACCGTCGATAAAATGCTGTGGCTCATCGCGCTTGTCGCGATATTTCTCGCTATTTTCAAAGACTCCCTAACAATCCCTTCGTTGAGAACTGTCTGGTACTTCATGAAACTGCCCGGCCCCTCGGATTTACCTTTTTACTTTGGCGTCGCTTGGAAGTTGTTGAGAATGAAAAACGGAGGTAAATTTATTTCAACTCCTCAAAGCTCCAAGCTTTTACGTCAACTAGTGAGCGTTTATCCAGAAAGTAGTATCGGGAGTGTTTTGCTTCCTGACTACCAACGAACGACGCCTGTCATGCTAAACCTCCAATTTGGCTCATTGACTGGCAGTCAATATCTTGCAACTAGGCGAACCACTATTGAAGTATTTTCAGCAACTATGAGGGTGAGATCCCTCCATGAAATGAGTGAAAGACATATATTTTCAACCACATTAGTACTATTGATATCATCTTTACATAAGTTCTGTCATGGAGCTACGCCTAGACCTTAATGTATACCAGTGCCTGTCTGTAGGTAGCACACATTCAATAACGCACACAATTAAAGTTATCGAAACACGGAGAAAACTCCTATAACTCGTAACAGGAAAACTCGAAAGGAAAAGGAAGAAATTGTGACTTGGCCAGCACATACGAAGATTCATAAAACGTAGAGATGATGTAATTGGAATTTGAACGCGAAGAAGTGAAATAATAACCTGAGAGCCGGAGTTCAGAATCACAGGCAACACTGGTGTATGTCCCCGGAGCTGAATGAAACAGACTTCAATGAGGGATGGAATGGATGGGCAGGGAGAGAACTAATGTTTGATTGGTGGGAGGGGGAGACAGGAGTTAATGTACCTTTCTGCATGTTGAGGCACTAACCTGGGACTGTTTAGCATCTTTGGGACAGGTCCGTCCTCACACCTCTCTGCAGTGGGTGTTCTTCTTCCAAATTACCTACACTCTCCTGGGAATTCTGCTGAGTACCACCGTCTCCACGCATAAAACTGTCCTGATTGTCAAGCGTCTTGCAAAACGCACAAATCTGGCGAAGGAGTGCAGGATGCCGCTCAACTCTTTAGCAAACTCATAAAGTTAAGGTTTACTGTGTTCCTGAGCATAAATGGATCACTTAAAATGAGAGGGTGGACCATTTGGCTAGGCTCGCGTCGTCTACTGTGTCATTAGGGCCACTTCCTCACTGTGGTGTATCTCTGTCACTAGTCAAGAGGACAGTGAGATAATGTGGCAGGAGGATGCATCAGACTGTCTGGAACGGTGCGGGAACGAGGCACTCCAGACGTTTTATCTCAAAACCAATGCACGCGCTAGACGTAGCCTTCTTATGATGGAGAGGAAGAACTTGAAACAGATAGTGCAGATCATCACTGAATACTGCGAAATGGACAAAGACGTGTTTGTTGTGGGCATAGTCGACACCCCTCAGTGCAGGTAGAAGAAACTCCCCCATCACGCCCTGGCCTAATGTCAAAGGCTTGAAAAAGAGCTTTTTTGGCGTGTCTTCTCCAAGGGACAGTCATCGATGAAGACTCGCAAGAAATACCTAGCATTCCATAGGAAACTAGGCATGGGCCTGTGAGATATTAAGACTGGCGGTGCTCATCCCAAATAAGGCCCAATCAGAGTTGTAAAAAAAATATCCACTTTCTTGTGGCTCAGCATTGCCTGGGCCACTTGGAAAGTGCACTTCCAGTTTTCTTGAGAATTCCAAATGGAGCGGACGAGGAGGCCAACTGCGTCCTCCAAGCGCCACAAGCCTGCCCACCTATTTCCCGGGACAATGGCATATACTGAATAGAATGGTTCAGTTTAAGTGAACATTTTTCGCGAACCTTTGCCCGATTTTCGAAAAATGTATTGGCTAAAACACACGGTCCCAGTTTCACGCAGTTAAGCACTCATTGACACTTGCATACGTTTAGGATATAGTAGAAAATATAGTGTTCTATCCAAACTTCTGGAGCATACTTCTTATTTGCAACAGTCGTTGTTCTTTAACATTTTTTTAATTCCAGAGAACCCATTTTGTTTTTATTTTTTTGTGACTTCATTAAAACGGCAACACCTACCTCAATTGATTGTGCAAAACAAAAAGTACAGACATCGATGGCGAGGGCATTAAATTTCCTATCACATACATTACTGAACATGTTCTGAAACTCATATCTACTAAGCTTATTTTAAGGCCGAACTTCGGTGTGTTTTGATGACAAATCTCCCTAGTGTCCCACAACCCCATAACTGTGGTTTTACTCAACGTTAAAAAAATGTTGTAAGGTAAAATGCATTAGTTGTTGAATTTTGTCCTTAACTTTCTCTCAAAGCGGGCACACTTTTGTTTTTTTGCTGTCAGTCAGAGCTGACAGGTCTGACCGCTCCAGCTTGAGACTTTTCGGTAGCTTCAGAGAGACGCACTAGGAACCCTGCAAACGAAAGTTATAGGCTTGTACTTTGCATATTGGTCCAAAGCATCTGAAATTTCAAGTCTGTGACTGCAGAGTCAAACGTTCTTCAGTACGTTTCCAATCCAACACTCAGCAATCAGATGCGTAAAGGTGTACGATTTGGTTGTTGAAAAAAAGTGATTTTGTGGTCTTACTTCTTTAATGACGTGATAGCACGAGGTGAAGCTCAGTTTGCTTCAATATCCTCCACTATTCCTCTCTCTTTCAGGCCATCGTCCTCGGTTTTGAGCAGCCAATCATAAACAAACTCCGCCGAGGTCTTCCTCGGGTTCACCTTCCGCCAGTAATTCTGATGAAAACATTCCTGTCGATATCTCTTCGTCTATTCGGACAAAAGCCCCTCTGAAAAAAAAACTGAGTAGACCATGAATTGATGAACTTCACTCTACTTCTCGCTCGGTACCGCGCTCCTTAAGCAAATGTTCGTTGAAAACACGGAACGCATCCAAAAAATGTTGCAAATGAATCTGTATCATAACATTTTTGGACGGTTTCTAGATGTTAACGATTTTAAGTATCCACACCCCCTCCCCCACCGGAACATAAGATCAACGAAAGCAACACAGACCAACCCACTTACGAAAGACGCAAAAAGGCTGAAACCAACTTGGATTTCTTTCACTTGCAGTAGATAGTGAATCTCCAATTATTGAAATCTTACGTTCCCAGATCCTCAGGATATCCTCGTACTGCAGCCAGCCCCTCACACGTACACAGTGGACAGTGACCTGTGACGGTACACTATCTCTCTCCAGACTGAGGATATACATGTATATTTTTTAATGCATTTATCGACAAAAATCGTCCACATACACTCGTTTATAAATTATACCTAAATGCTACAACCCCTCTAAGAGAATTTTTGTAGGAGTTTGAGTAGAATACAAAAAAAACACGCAAAACCCGAAAAGAAAACCAAAAAAAAGAAAATTAAATATAAGATCATTTCCTTAATGTAAATAAAATGTTTCCAATTTCCATACCATAATCAGAAAAGTCCTTAAGTTTTTATTTTTTACCTTAAATTAACTAAGTTTTCTTTTTGATTCTAATTTGAACCTCTTCAAGCTAATTAACGGCACCCGAACTACAAACTTTTGATCATTAAAAATAGTTTTGCTCCAATACTTCTAAGACCTTGATCTGTCACCCTTCTAGGAAACATCCACTTGTTATTTTGTCAGCCAATCTGGTAATACTTCTATTTCTTTTAATTTTTCCTGCTAGCAATTGTTTATAAATAATAGCTATTGTAGATTTTTCTAACAGTTTTTTAAACGTTAATATTTTAGTTTTCTTAAATAAATCTTTTGATGGATACCTTTGAGGTTTATTAAATAAAATTTTTATTAATAATTTTTGGGTGGTCTGTACACTCTTTATTTTACTAGAGTATGCATTACCCCACGCTACATTTCCGTAATTTAACTGAGATTGCACCAAAGCGTTGTAAACCATTAATTTCGTTTTATTGTTGATGATGTTTCTAATTTCAAATATCTGGTGCGTTGCAACACATAACTTTTCCTAAGCTCTACGTCAATTCACTTTGTACATGGCTGATTCTATGTAATCAATTCATTTATCACTCAGTTAATTTGAACTTGGTCAAACAACGCTTTACGGCAGCAGGAAGCGGTAGCGCTTACAGTTCCAGATTTTATTGTGCTGCTCATACTCATTGCAGGACCATTATTGAGCAATTGGTACACAGATAATTAATGAGGCTGTAAACACGATTTTAAAAAAAAGGATAGTAATCACTTTTGCAGAGTTATTGGGTAATAACTGTTAGAACTGGTAGTAAGCGACACGGCAGTAGTTTAAATTCAGGAATTTCTGGAGTGAGCCCCATGTATCTCATGAGCGTTTTTAAACAGTCACCCTTTAGGTATTGGATTGGACTACAATACCAATTTTTTTTAACATTCTACAAGAATTCCAGCGGAGTTTACAAGGAAAAAACCGCGGGAAAAACGCTTTTCGTCGAAAATTTTGATAATTTATTGTGCTGCTCTCGCCATTTTCCCACAAATGAAAATTTTATGGTATAGTTGCCTTATTGAGAGCTATCAACATAAAAAATTTAATCAAAATCGTTAGAGCCGTTTTTGAGAAAAAAATTTGGTGTTTTGATCACTATGATAACTATAGTTAACTTTGGGTGGATTCTGCCCATACCCTCATTTTTGCGTCCCATGGTAACCTGTAGGCTAGACATCAAGTTTCAGCTGATTTGGTATGGTGGTTTTCTCTAAAAACTGCGGTAAAATCGATTTTGTCGAAAGTTTTGGTAATTTATTGTGCTGCTCTCGTCATTTTCCCACGAATGGGAATTTTATGGTATAGTTGCCATATTGAGAGCTATCAATATAAAAAATTTAATCAAAATCGTTTTAGCCGTTTTTGAGAAAAAAAATATTTGGTGTTTTGTTCACTATGATAACTATAGTTAAATTTCGGTGAATTTTGTTCAAACCCTTATTTTGGCGTCCCATTGTGATATGCGGGCGAGATATCAAGTTTGAGCTGATTTGGTACGGCGGTTTTCTCTAAAAATTGTTCACAGACACACACACACAGACTGACAGACACACACACACACAGACACACAGACCATTTTCCCAAATAGTGTTTTTCGGACTCAGGAGGGTCTGAAACGTAAAGATCTGAAGAAAACTCAAAATTTTTTTTTCAGTCGATTACACTACTTTTCCGATTACATTACCTTTCTACTTCGTAGAGCCAAGGAAAGTAAAAAAGGTAGATATTAGCTTTCTAATTCTTTTATTTACAATTTCGGCTTGGAGTTTCCATGAAATAGTTTGATCCATTTGAACTCCTAGGTATCTGATGCTCTTAGTTTGACGGATCACTGGGCAATCACAATTTGGGTTACAATCAATTTTGTTATGTTGATTGTGGGATTTTTGTCAATTGTGGGAATGCCTTTTTAACTGAGGGAGAAAGCGATATATTTAGTTTTGTCATGATTCAATATTAGATTTAGTTTACTGAAATTTAAATTTAGCTTTCTCGAGTCCTTTTCTGCTTTCTCCTGCGTTTCTCCTCCCACTTACAAGTATCCACATAGGAGAGTTGCAAAACAGACTGGTAGAATACACCATAAAGGTAATCTTTACCTTGAATCACTCACCTGATGACCTCTTTACATCGAAAGAACGTTAAACTATCAGCCAGGGAAGATAGGCTTACCCAAGTGACTTTCATCGTATACTACTGCCAACTCAACCCTACGGTTACACCCCAACATACCACTTTTAGGTTATAGCTCCACCGTAATAAAAATAACTTTTGTTAAACTCTGGAGAAGTCGACGGCGTGTATCAAAAAGATCGTCACTAACAATGTGATATATTCAAATAAGCCCGCGCCTGTTAGTGGTGCCCTACCGGGTCGAGTGGGAATCAGTGTGTGTTATCAAGCTAAGCATTCTTGTTACGGGAGTTGAGAAAATAGAGACAATCTTACCGTTGAGTCGCTTTACTAGCGTTTATTTAAAAGTAGCTTATCCCAAGGATAAAAATACATAACATTGGCGCAGTCAGTAGGACATCCTTACGTGTTCAGTACCTAACGTGAACGCGGTGAGTAGGTACCTACTGTATTTCATACAACAGTCGTGTTTGGATATCAGTACTTTTACGATGGCACCACCAGATCCGGTACAGGAGCAGACTATAAACGAATTGAAGAAAATGGTAACAGATCTAGTTGGGGTAGTGAAAACACAACAGGAAACGATCAGTAATTTTACGTCCTCTGGAGTGCCGTCTGGGGGAACCAGTATCGCCGGGATTTCTTTCGACAAATACGATGAAACGGTTGAAGATTTCAAAACTTATGTACAGCGTATGAAGGCTTATTTCGAGCTACAGAGTGTTCCTGAGGACAAAAAGGTAGCTTGTTTTGTGTCATCAATTGGTGCTAAGTTATTTACACTATTAAAAAATTTACTTTACCCAGATGAATACACTTCGAAAGCCTTCAATGACTTGTGTGAGGTGTTGGAGAGGCATCTCCAACCTGCACCCCTCATTATTCCATCACGGTACGTCTTCCTGAATCGGAAGCAACATGAAGGTGAGTCAATCTCCGTATACACGGCGGAATTACGGCGACTGGCTGGGCCCTGCCAGTACTCGGCGTCTATGCTAAACACAATGCTACGAGATGTATTTGTAAGTGGGCTACGGTCGAGGAATGTTTTGGATAAACTGTTAGAAAAAGATGATATCCCTTTGAAGGAGACGTTGGAAATTGCCAAAGCTATTGAGCGAGCCGAAATGGGTACTAGTGAGATCTTGAGCCAGGATCCGCCCTCCATACATAAAACCAGTAGTGCTAAACAGTTGGCTGGAGCTGGAAGGCGCATGTTCCCAAAGTTTGAGAAACGAACACCACCGAAATTTGAGAATAATTATGTAGATAAATTACAGTGTCTAAGGTGTGCGAAATTCGGGCATATAGCTCGCCAGTGTAAAGAAAAGGATCTTCGTTGCTCCTTTTGTAAAAAGGATAACCATGTAGTTGACGTATGTTTCAAGAAAAAACAGAAAGCAGTCAAGGAAGTTCTGTCTGACTCAGAGTATGATTCTGACGACGAACCGTTACCCATCTACTCCGTGGGCCACATGAGCCAACCACCTATCATGGTCCCCTTAGTAATAAATGGAAAGAAACTGCCGATAGAGCTGGATACTGGATCTGCAGCAACAATTATTAGTAAAAAGGTATTCAGCACCTTGCCGAGCATGGGCACAGGGGAGTTGGTGCCAACAGCTACTCGCTTCAAAACTTACAGCCATGATATCATAAAACCAGTGGGAGTGACGTCTGTCGTTGTATCCTACAAAGATATACAGAAACCACTCAAACTCTATGTGGTAGAAGAACAGCTGTCGTCAATCATGGGGCGAGATTGGATAAAAGAACTGAAAATCCTACCAGACTCTATAAACAAAATAGAAGGCTCATTTGATCACCAAGTACAAGAGCTTTTGGTCAGATACAACGCTCTTTTCGAGAAAATGGTTCATCCAGTGAAAAACTACATATACAATATTGATTTGAAGGAAGGAGCAAGGCCAGTTTTCCAGCGTGCTCGCCCAGTGCCATTTACTCTACTGCCTCGAGTTGAAAAGGAACTTGAAAGGTTAGAGAGCGCTGGTATCATTAGTAAGACAACATTTTCAGAATGGGCAAGTCCGGTAGTCCCAGTACCGAAGGCAAATGGGGACGTAAGGCTCTGTCATGATTACAGCCAGACGGTGAATCCGCAGGTTCAGGTTCCTCAACACCCCTTCCCAGGATACGAGGAAGTTTTTGCCCAACTGAATGGTGGGAAGTCATTTTCAACGTGCGATGTTACCACCGCCTTCCTCCATTTGCCAGTGGGGGAAGCTTCTGCTAAGATTTTGACCATCAATACACATAAGGGCCTCTACAACGTGCATCGTCTCCCTTATGGTGTTAGTCCAGCCCCCGCAATCTGGCAGCGGTACATAGAGAGTGTGGTTCGGGACTTGCCAGGAGTGGTGGTAGTTCACGACGACCTGATCATAACTGCAGAAACAGACGGTGAACATATTGTACGCTTAGAAAAATTGTTCTCAGTGTTGCAAGACAATGGAATACATCTGAATAAAGAAAAATGTACCTTCCTACAGGAAGAAGTTCGATTTTTAGGGTATACAATCAGCAGAGGGGGCATCAAGAAGACAGATGATAAAATCAGGGCCATTACACAGTGTCCCACTCCTAAGAATAGTCGGGATATCAAGTCATTCTTAGGGTTGGTGACGTTTTATGCCAGATTTTGCCCTGACCTGAGTACAATGGCTGAGCCACTTAACGCGTTGACTCGAAACGACACTGAATTTGAATGGGCCGACAAGCATGAAAGAGCCTTCACAAGAATTAAAAGTGAAATTGCATCACCTCGCATCTTGGTGCACTACAACCCTAAGCTCCCGCTGGTCTTGGCTACGGACGCGTCGTCAGTTGGTCTGGGTGCTTGCCTGTCGCATGTCATCAATGGTGAAGAACGGCCCATAGCCTTTGCGTCAAGGACGCTGTCGAAGAGTGAGAGAAACTATTCCCAAATCGATAAGGAAGCCTTGGCTATTCGGTGGGGTGTGGAGAAGTTTTACATATTCTTGTTTGGGCGTAAATTCAATCTAATCACTGATCACCGCCCACTTCTACATATTTTTGATAAACAAAAAAAATTGCCTATACACAGCATAACCAGGCTTCTTCATTATGCTCTCTACCTTCAAATGTTCAACTTTGACATAATCTACAGGAAATCAGAAGAGCATGGGAATGCTGATTTGCCATCGAGATTACCAGTGTCATCGAAGGAACTGTTCGCAACCACCGATGAAATGACGGTATTTCATCTGGAACAGGTGAATCAACTCCCAATCACACTTCGAGAAATCCAGAAGGCAACAGTTGAAGACGAGAATTTAGGTGAACTGTACAAAAAACTGCGACTAGGGATCTCTGTGGGTGCTAATCATTATGAATACTCCCTACAGAGTAGATGCATCTTTCATGGAATCAGAATCTGTGTGCCACAGAAGCTACAAAAGAAGGTACTTGAAGAACTGCACATGGGCCACATTGGAGTGGTGAAAATGAAGGCATTGGCCAGATCCCTGGTGTACTGGAAACAGTTGGACAAGAGCATCGAAGAGCTGTGCAAGAATTGTTCTGATTGTGCTTCAAACCAAAAGGAGGCCAATAAAGGAGATACTCATTTCTGGGAATACCCTGCTCATGCTTGGGAACGCATTCACGTGGATTTTGCGGCGTACGGGGGTCAGGTTTTCCTGGTTATAGTGGACGCACATTCAAAGTGGTTGGAAGTGTTTGTGGTGCCATCCACATCCACAAATGCGGCCACAACTGTCCTGGAATCCCTGTTTTCGAGATATGGCTTACCACGGGTTCTAGTATCCGATAATGGAAGCGCTTTTACTAGTGCTGAATTTCAAAAGTTTCTGAAATGTTATAACGTGAAACACATCACCTGTGCACCTTTCAAACCTGCATCCAACGGGCAAGCTGAGCGCTATGTTTACACTCTGAAACAGGCGCTGAAATCAATGAAGAATCTCCCTGGAACACTCCAACATCGCCTCAACACATTCTTGTTCTCCTACCGTCGTGCACCAAACATAACGACTGGGGAGTCGCCTGCTAAGCTTTTTTTGAACCGAGAAATAAGAACAAAGTTGGATGTTTTTCGACCAGACCCAGTCATGGTTATACAGGAGAGGCTGCGGAAGTCAAAAGTCAGCACTGTTGATCGCTGGTTCCAGGAGGGCCAGGCAGTTGCTGTGCGTACTTATGCATCACCTAACCGGAAATGGTCTTTTGGGAAGGTGCTGAGTAAAGATGGGGACCTACATTACACAATTGTTGTAGACGGACAGCTTTTGAAACGTCATGTGGACCAGATACGCTCATGTGGTGAATCCGTACAGGAGTACAGTAGGAATGAGAACGCATGGGAGCTGCAGCCTGCTATGACAAGTGGCTTGGGGAGGCAGGAACCCACGGCATCACAGCTGACGAGTCCAAGAAGGGAAGACCTGGCTCCAGACGTAATCGAACCAAGTCCACAAACACCAGTATCATCTCCATTATGGACAAACGAAGGCCTTAGGCGCAGCAGTCCTCAAGAATCCATCCCGATCACCAGTGACTTACCACAGCCCATGGAGTCAGTGAAGGAACCAAGTGTGCAACTTCGTAGGTCCAAAAGAAGTACAAAGCCAGTAGAACGCCTGATTGAAAAATGCTAAAAGAAAAAAAAAAAGTGTTAACCTATCAATTTATTTAGTTTGGATCACTCTGTGACATTAACTTATGCCTGGACTTTCTTTGTGCCTGTGTATGCTGGTTCCCACTAATATCATAATATACCCTGTGTATTTAGTTTCCTGCTTACATTGTCTGTATTACATTTATTCTAATATATTGGAGAGGCTAGAGACTGAATTGTTTAAGTAGGGAAAAATGTGATATATTCAAATAAGCCCGCGCCTGTTAGTGGTGCCCTACCGGGTCGAGTGGGAATCAGTGTGTGTTATCAAGCTAAGCATTCTTGTTACGGGAGTTGAGAAAATAGAGACAATCTTACCGTTGAGTCGCTTTACTAGCGTTTATTTAAAAGTAGCTTATCCCAAGGATAAAAATACATAACAAACAACCTGTTAAATTTTAATCTTGCTTATTGTCTTTCAGACGCAATACCGTATTTCAAACGAATCACAGAAGAAAACGGAGGAATCAGTGCCTTTTGGACCCTCGGAGTTCCAACAGTTCTTCTCACAAATCCCGACTACCTCGAGGTATCAGAATTACTAGGGTTGTTTATTGAAAGTCACTTCTTGAACAATGAGGCGTCGAATTTCTTAAGAGTTGGATCTAATTGTATTTGGACTAATCAATGGCAAGGGCAAAGTTTTGAATTTTGATAACCTCGAAATAATTGAATTATTCAAATTTACATTAAGTTGCTATGTGTAGAACAACAACTCATTAAGCGTAAGTTAGCTTAAGTGAAAGATAATTCACTGGACCCTTGTATAAGCTACTTTTATTGCGAACTTTCATGGAACAAAACTTATTGTCTATATTTTCTAACATCTTTGAAAGATTGCTACTTGCTCGCCTCCGCCCACATCTTGACACCCTAATCCCAGACACAGTTCGGGTTCCGCGAGTCACACTCTTGCCCACAGCAACTGCATAGAGTAGTAGATATGATAATGAGCGCGTTTGAAGAAAAGACTGCCCGCCTAGGACTTTTCCTAGACACCTACCAAGCCTTTGATAAAGTTTGGCACAATGGCCTACTAATTAAAGTGAAACGTCATTTGCCTGACACCTACTTCAGGGTTGTGCAGTCTTGTTTGAGATCTCGTACGTACGCAATTAAATGCGGAAACGCAACCTCAGCAGCATCACTCATATGCTCTGGAGTTCCCCAAGGGAGCGTGCTAGGGCCATACCTCTACCTTATATATACTTCAGATTTCCCGCATCTCAGGTTGCGGATGCGCAATTTGCAGATGATGTTGCTGTACTATGCAAGGGAACATGCACAGAAACCAGCAAACAAATACAGGAGTACGTCAGTCTCGTTGAAGCATGGTGCAAAAGATGGAGAGTTAAATTGAGTGCACATAAATCGAGAGTCGTCAAGTTCACTTACAAAAGACGAGTTGCACACGTGCCTATTGCTCTAGAGGGAGAGTTAGTACCGCAGGCAGACGAAGTGAAATACCTTGGGTTAGTCTTGGATAAGCGGCTCACATGGTCCTCACATATTTCCCTCCAACTCAAAAAACTGCGACATCGCATCAAGCAACTAAAGTTTCTCGTCTCTTCTGCGTCTTGCCTTCTCCTCAAACTTAAGAGACTAGTCTACGTATCACTTGTTCGGCCGATTTGGCTCTATGGCTGTGGGTTGTGGAGTTCAGCATTGAGATCGCAAATCAACAGGATTCCAACCTTTCAAAACAGATTTCAACGCTTAATGGTGGATGCCCCGTGGTATGTCCGGACCGCCGCCCTGAACAGTAACCTGGAGCTTCAGACAGTGGATGAAATGCTTAAATCGTGCTACCGCCAACTGCATACTGCTCTCACCAATCACTCTAATCAAACCGCAGGAGCCATATTAAACAACGCCCCACAGCCTCGTCCCAGAAGAAGACTGAAACGCTAACACCATGCAGATCTTCTACAACAGTGACCAACGACCAAAGTTGACAATTAAATTGTTCTATTGTTATGATCTGTATTATCGTTATAGTCTCGTTTCATTGTTTTTTGTTATTCTAATTAATTGTTACCACTAACTAAATATCTGGTGCGTTGCAACCCACAACTTTCCTTAGCTCTACGTCAATTCACTTTCTACATGGCTAATTCTATTTAATCGATTCATTTATCACTCAGTTCCTTTGAACTTGGTCAAACAACACTTCACAGCAGCAGGATGCGGTAGCGCCTACAGTTCTGGAATTTATTGTGCTGCTCGGACCCATTGCAGGACCATTATTGAGCAATTGGTACACAGAAAATCAATGAGGCTGTAAACACAACTTTTTTGAAGAAGGATAGTGATTACTTTTGCGGAGTTATTGGGTCAAAACTTTTAGAACTGGTAGTAAGCGAAACAGTGGTAGTTGAAATTCAGGAATTTCTGGAGTGAGCCCCATGTATCTCATGAGCGTTTTTAAACACTCACCCTTTAGGTATTGGATTGGACTACAATACCAATTTTCTTTAACATTCTACCATCATTGCAGCGGAGTTTATAAGGAAAAAACTGCGCTAAAAATGCTTTTCGTCGAAAATGTTGATAATTTATTGAGCTGCTCTCGTGATTTTCCCACGAATGGGAATTTTGTGGTATAATTGCCTTATTCAGAGCTATCAATATACAAAATTTAATCAAAATCTGTGGAGCCATTTTTGAGAAAAAAATTTGGTGCTTTGATCACGATCATAACTATAGTTAACTTTCGGTGGATTTTGTTCATACCCTTATTTTTGCGTCCCATGGTAACCTGTAGGCTAGACATCATGTTTCAGCTGATTTGGTACGGTTGTTTTCTCTAAAAACCGAGCTAAAACCGATTTCGTCGAAAGTTTTGGTAATTTATTGTGCTGCTCCCGTAATTTTCCGACAAATGGGAATTTTATGGTATAGTTACCATATTGGGAGCTACCAATATAAAAAATTTAATCAAAATCGTTAGAGCCATTTTTGAGAAAAAAATATTTGGTCTTTTGATCACTATGATAACTATAGTTAAATTTCGGTGGATTTTGTTCATACCCTTATTTTGGCGTTTCATGGTAACCTGCCGGCGAGATATGAAGTTTGAGCTGATTTGGTACGGTGGTTTTCTCTAAAAATCGTTCACAGACACACAGACCATTTTCCCAAATAGTGTCTTTCTGACTCAGGAGGGTCTGAAACGTAAAGATCTGAAGAAAACTCAACATTTTTTTTCCAGCCGATTACATAACTTTCCTTTCTACTTTGTAGAGCCAAGGAAAGTAAAAACAGGTACTGCTAATGGGCAGCAATCCTGCACAAATTACATGTTAATTAGTGCATAACATGTACTACAGCGTACAGAAACAATGGCGTATCGGAAGGTACAAATAAAGTTTTCAAAATTTAAAAAAAAAAAACAATCGAACCGAACAGAAATCGGCTTAATCAAGGACCCACTGCAACCAACAGCGGATCTTGTTCGGCAGACACAAGGATGGAACCCGTTCGAGCGAATACCGATGAAGGCATGTGCAAGTTGTTGCATGGTGTCACTCCCCGTTGAGAGCAGCAGCCGTAGATTAGTTCGTTTTAGAACTGATGAACCCAGGACTGCACATTAGATAGTGAAAGGACAAGAAGCAAATCTAGTCCGGTGCACAAGCTCAAATTGAGGATCTAGCCAATGATTTGGCCAGGCTCTGCTTCATCTCCTCCCAAACTAGAGAAATAGGAGCACCCCAGGATGTCCCCGGGGATTTCAATACGACCCGCTTAGGTCATTAAAGTGCAAACTTTCAAAAAATGTTTTCTCCAAAATTAGTTTCATGGCTGCTAATCCTCGTTTTCAAGTTTTTATATATTGTTATATAATAATCAGGTAATTCTGCATGAACGCCAAATGTTAAATGTGTACCAGCGGTTTTTGGCAAATTTTAAAAATGTCGAAACGGAATGTAACAGAAACTTGAAATGTAGGTTTCGATGTTTTGTGGAGCTAAATTCAGAGAATCAAGATAATGGAAGATAACATTTAAGAACATCCTTTACAGATTTCTTCTCGTTCGCCACTTCCTTTATTTTCATTTTCTTTTACTGCAGTAAGCAGTGGAACCTGGTTACATTTCCTCGAGGTTACATTTTCAGAATAACGATTGCTCTTTTCATATTCAAGGAAAGATCGGTAATCGTCTGAAAAAAACCTCGAACAAGGGTTCTGAGAACGTTGGCGAAAGTCGAAGTGGTCAAAGGCAATTCCAAACGAAGAGATCGAGGGAACAAAATTATTTCTGAACTACAAAAAGTTTTTCGAACAACGTTCGAACGTCCTAATCAATGTTTTGTGATGTGGAGAATGAACAATTCAAATTTTGTCGCTCGTGTCAATTGTACAAGTTGTATTTCTGCAGGAAATCTTGAAAAGCTCGAACAATATACAAAAAGGGCCTGAATACCGGTTTATGAAAGACTGGATTGGCGAGGGGCTTATTATCAGTACAGGCAAGTGAGCGTGAATTTCACTCTTTTAAATAATTTGTTATAATATAAACAGTATTAATTTGGTAAGATAGGGATAAGAATAACTCAACCAAGGTACGGAACCAGTAACTCAACCAATGGGGCGAAACGCGCGATATTCCGAAATGATTTCGGAGAAAACAGTCTTAATGAGTTGCTTGTAGAAGCGATTTCGGTTTTGGAAACAGATAATAAATACGCTTTAGATCAGTTTCAACGCCTTCAACTAATAGTTTCTCAAACGTAACGGAGGCGAGAAAAACTGAAATGGCCGGTTTCATGAAACCGTTTCTTTCTGAAAGAACTTCATTTCGAAAACGGTTTCAAGTAAATTGTTTCGTTTAGTCCTACCCATCCCAGCACTGAACCCCTTCACTGAGACCCTGCTCATTGCTTGGCAATCGAAACAGAACACAATATGCAAATTAGTTACTCAGAACCAACAACCTTCGTTGCAATTGTGAAACACGTGCCATATCTATAACTAACTACTGAAACCAAACCAAATCGATAACTCTCTTTGGCGTAGATAATCTAATTTAAACCACATACTGCACTAGTTATGCCCATGGCTGCCCAATGTCAAAATTGCGATCATGACAACTTCCAAATTACTTGTTGTGCTTATACTAAGTAAAGAGAAAAGATTATTAAAGCAATTGGGTTATATTCGCCAGTAGGCAAATTACTAAATTTAACGTACCTGTTAGGTGAGTCCATCTCCTCTGACAGGTACGTTAACTTTCTTCGTTATCGTTCGTCTTCACCGTACCACTGACTGTGACACGTGAGTTTAATTAGCTAAATTCGGGATTATTTTTCATCCTGCGCCTCAACAAATGGTTGTACTTTATGAAAATCATGTTCGTCAAGCTTCATTCAATGACTTGTTTCAATTGTTTAGGAGAAAAATGGAGACGCCGAAGAAAATTTTTAACGCCGAGCTTTCACTTCAAAATTTTGGAAAATAGTACCGAGGGCATGAACCGACATTGGAAAAACACCGCCAACAAATTATTGGAAGCAAATGGAGCGCCTATCGATCCGCTACCGATTTTGGGACGAGGGGCCCTGGATATTATATGCGGTTAGTTTAATACAGCGTATGGTTAACGGTACATAACACGATACTTTAACAGTTTCAGCGCAACTTGCAACAAGTCCCGTCACAAGGTTTGTTTGGCACAGGCCAAAGTAGTTGGGACCTTGAGCTTGGGTCTTTCCCAGGTGTGTTTAATCCCACCCTTTTTCATGCTAACTGTGGGAAAGTCCAAACTGCCTGTTCAGTCGGCTTCTCCTCCGGACAAAGGGTTTAACTTCTGAAGCGACAACAGAGT
The DNA here is from genome assembly GCA_020466155.1 of Pachypeltis micranthus. Taxonomy (NCBI): domain Eukaryota; kingdom Metazoa; phylum Arthropoda; class Insecta; order Hemiptera; family Miridae; genus Pachypeltis; species Pachypeltis micranthus. The sequence goes on along the minus strand of CM035774.1, from coordinate 24,239,485 downwards.
TCCCCTTTGTGGACTTTCCAAAATATCCTTCCCTCCCCTCGATTTACCTCCTTCTCACACACACACACCTCTTCCCAGACACTCTCGTCTCCCAGTGCTCGTCGCAGCTCTACTCACTCTCCCTCTGCTCTAGTTCCCCACGCAACCAGTTCACGTGTATTCAGAGTCCCCTTGTGTTGCGCTTGTATACTCACACTCAGACTCATATCGGTATTCATTTGAAGTGTAATACAGTCCTCACTCACGCTCACCACGTTCATTTATTTCAAAAATTCAAGCTCCCCCTTGTTCGCGCTCCCAACAAGGTTAATCGTCGAATCAAAGTGTAGGTTTGAAACGAGTAGACCGTTCACTCATCAGAAGGTCTGCTCGTTTCATACCTCACACCGTTCGCTCATCAGAAGGCCTGCTCGTTTCATACCTCAGGCCATTCGCTCATCAGAAGGTCTGCGCGTTTCATACCTCAGACTGTTCGCTCATCAGAAGGTCTGCTCGTTTCATACCTCACACCGTTCGCTCATCAGAAGGTCTGCTCGTTTCATACCTCAGACTGTTCGCTCATCAGCAGGTCTGCTCGTTTCATACCTCACACCGTTCGCTCATCAGAAGGTCTGCGCGTTTCATACCTCAGACTGTTCGCTCATCAGAAGGTCTGCGCGTTTCATACCTCAGACTGTTCGCTCATCAGAAGGTCTGCTCGTTTCATACCTCAGGCCGTTCGCTCATCAGAAGGTCTGCTCGTTTCATACCTCAGGCCATTCGCTCATCAGAAGGTCTGCTCGTTTCATACCTCAGACCGTTCGCTCATCAGAAGGTCTGCTCGTTTCATACCTCAGGCCGTTCGCTCATCAGAAGGTCTGCGCGTTTCATACCTCACACCGTTCGCTCATCAGAAGGTCATGGGTAAATGCAGAAACAGCTTCAGAACATGCGCAATGTCCAGATAACGATCATTATACCAATTACAAAATTGTGAAGGAATGGGACAAAAAATTCATGAAACTGTCATCGCCGGGACGGTTCTCTGATGAGTTATTTTACTCCTATCGAGCGTTAACAAGTGTAATAACGCATTTATACATGTATCTGTTTAAAATATTAAAATGGTGGTGCAGAGTGTATCAAGTTTTACATTAGAGACACTTGCCAAACGATTCAATGTATCTTGAGACGCCAGAAGTAGCGAATACGTAGCTAGTTGACAGTAGCTTTATTTTCCTTCGTTTTACAGGATAGGGACAAAAATTACATACTAACTTTCTTAAAAAGTTTGAACAGAGCTGTTCATTTTAAGGGCTTCTGACTCAAAAACACCATTTGCCGAAGGATGCGATTTAGAGAAAACGAACGGCAGCTCAATATTTTCAGCATGCCTATCAACATTGTTCAAAACACCACATTGTTTCTTTTCTCAAGAACAGCATTAACGGTTTGCGTTCAGTTTGTTGTGTTGGACCGATTCAAATAACAGAACGCTAATGGATTCATTAAATTCGGGAAAATAACGAGAGCAGCACAATAAATCGGCGAAAGTTTCGACGAAAATTTAGTTTACTGCAGCGTTTTTCTTATTTACCTAGCTCGCATGGGATACTTTCCATAAAAACTCAGGATGGTAGTTTAATAATGGTCGTAAAATAATCCGGAGCAACTCTCGATATTGGAGAACCCAAACTATACGAACGAATAAGTAAACGTGTTTGAGAGTCTCATCTATCAATCAATTATCTATACGTTGGTTTTGAATGAAAGTCGTGGAATAAGTAGCAGCGACCTGATAAATTCCGGGCTACGTGAAACGTTGAGTTACGTTTTATAATTTCATATGAACTGAGTGAGGTTGGATTAGTAGCTAATTAGTTGGAACCAGATGTGCTTTACCTTGGTTTATATACGACTCAATAAGTACAGAATAGAGAAATATTTCGAAAGCAGGTTTGACAGGTCTTAATACATCTTCCCAAAGCACTAAGAGACAGGGAGCCACTCAACTTATTTGTTAGCCTGAGAGGAGTCAATAAAAGGTTTAGCCCAATCAGGGCAAGGTTACCTGGAGATTTGTAGGAGTAAGGGTCCGCTGGAGTAAGGGTCTGTCCATAGTCCTTGACTACCTCCGAAGGGAATGTTGAGGTCCAGATTCCTTGGCCTCCGAGCCCTTCTGCATTATTGTTTAACTGTGCGTTCTTCAATGTACATCGTAGCTTTTTACGAGTAATATCGCTGCGGTGGTAGTGGAGTTTTTCAAATAAGTACTATGCACTCCTGGAGATTGAAGCTCTAGAAAGTTCAAGCTTGTCTAAGAAAAACACGCTAGTTAAGAATAGGCCGATCAGATTCACACAACTTCCATCTAAACTGCAGTGTTCAGCTACTATGCAAGTCTGGGATAGATATAGTTAATAAACTGTGTGTCTACTGCTATGGTGCATACTCATGTAGACTCGTCGCGGACAAGAGGACTGACGCTGCACCGAAGTCAGGATTTACCACATGTGCAATTGACATGTGCCCGCGGCGAGAAGAGAAGTTTGATAAGGCTTTGACATTGTCCAGACTACACGAGCAAAAGCTGCTAGGCAGAGAGATCATTCACTACTTTCTCAAGAGCAATTATAATACGGCTGAATTACCTTGCCGTTTTAGCTATTGAAAAAGATTTAATTTCCGAGTTGGCAAACATAGATGCTAAACGTGTAATGTTTCTGTACTCCGCCAATGTAAACAAATGTATGACAGTACACCTGGTTATGCTGGTTATTAACCTAAGCATGTTTCTTTAAATTGTACTTTTCACTTTTTAATAATAACAGTTTTCTGTAAATTGCAATCCTGTTTCATTAAAAAAATTCATTAAAAATGCCCAAGCGCCTAGACAATCACATTAACGCTAAATATTAATTATAGTTTTGGAACTTAAATTATACCTAATTAAGGAAAGGTGCGACGTTTTACATTATTCTCATTTTAAAAAAATGCTAAGAAACAAAATTATCTTTTGGTTTATTATTCATTCTGAATAATAACCCTATGTTTTCGGTCACGAAAAATTTTTTACAACTCCCCCTCAAAATTTGATACTTTACGTTTCAAGACATGGAGATTCCAAATCTGCAATGTCCGTCCGCCGCCCGCCGTTTTGTGCCTTTAGCGTGGTCTTTAAAATCCGTTCTTTTGCACAAAAACCCATTTGGTATCTAGTTGTGCCCGCCATCTCGGCAATCCGATCGGACGAAGCCCACTGTTGTTATGGTCAAAAAACGGTTAAAAAAATTAACAAAACGCAGTATAATCGCAAATGCTCCGTTTCGTCTAGTTTTCAAGGTATTTTTACATCCTGGGTCGAATGGAATGATTATCAAACGTGTACAACTTCGTGTAGGGAAATTACAGTAATTATTAGAGTCAACTAATTCAAGAACTCGCAGGAACTACAGTGCAAGTCAACGTTTCGTTGTTAGTACTCCCTCCCTCCCTCCCGTATCTTCAAAATCACCCGACCTTTTGACTCGCAATGTCGTGCCAATTGCCGAGGGTTAGCTGTAGTCCCCGTCCCAATTTCCCCGACTCTTTTTGCCCGACGGGGCGGAGGAAGGGTAGGACCACTTCCTCCGCACACCCCTACATCGGATCATAAATGCCTACAGACGTTTACGGGCGCCTGGCGCCGGGGGAATATTTAGTTTCCGTTGTTCCGCTGTAGTCAGGTCATGTTTCGTATGGTTTACTAGTATTTTTGATGCTGAATCGAATGGAATGGGTCTCAGAGCAGTAATACTAGGTCAAGCTGTTCATGAGAATAATAAACCGTTGTGTAATAATTTGCAGGGTTTTTTCAATTAGTTGGGACAAGTTGTGTTATTAGTAAGGTACGGATGGGGAAGTTGCGCACAACGTAAATCCGGGCCTGGCAGCGCCCTTCACTTATGCTTCCCATTTTCTAACTTCTACCACACCGTCACTAACAATTGACGATTGCTCTTGTCCCTGTAGAAACTGCCATGGGCACTACCCTTGGAGCTGATGCTGGTGGCGAAGAGTACAACCAGGCGGTCAAAAGGTTTGTCAGTCCTTGAAATTAAATCTTGCTTCATCCGATGACTTTCATAGCAATTCAGTTTTTTTGTTGTTGTTAATAGAACGACCCAGAATGCGATGGAACGAGCTGTTTCGCCAATCCTGAGAAACGAAATTATATTCAGAATGTCGGCGTTTGGGAAAGCCATGATTGAAGACATCAAAACGCTTCATAATTTCACGGACCGGGTAAATTGTCAGTCTCATTTTTATGTGTTTTATCTTAAATCTTCGTTAAACAAAACGTAGGGATAGGGTGCTGGACGACACGTTGTCAGTTGTCATTTCAATAATTAGATTCGTGAACGATATCGCCTTTCACACTATCACTGCCGTACCCGCGTGTGATTCGGAATCTTTCTAAATGATTGGAAAATTAAGAAAGCATATGAAATTGGTAATGCACCATTATCTGCTCAAAAGTATATGCCTACAGGTAAGACCGAAGTATTTCATTTAGAACTCAACAAAGAGTGACTGTTAGTACTTGAGGTTAAATTTGTTCGAAGTCGCTTTTTGTAACTGTTCTGTTCTAAGCGTAATGTCAACCAACAGTATTTGAGACTATTTAGGCTACCATTTGAGAGATGTATATTCGACGAAAGACAGCCTGGTCTGGTTAGATGCCACTTTGCTTTTTTCGCCGGTTCGATGATTCGCTGTATATTTTTTCGGCGATCTCCCAGCACGTCTAGCTTTTTCCATGATCTCCCTTTCCCCTTGGATTCGAGCTAGAGGCATAAATGACGTGCAGAGGGCTTTTCAGCTTACAGATGATGAGGATCCATCAATTCTGTAGACGGTTGTGCCGCCAGCAAGGAAGAAAGACAAGCAAGACGGGGTTTCATTGATGTTCCTAAAGCTTTTGACACAGTTCTCAAAGCCTTCATCTCGTCAATAACGTCGACTTTCTGTCATGATGTGACAGTCGTTGGAAAAGTGGTGATGGGACACGTCAGGCATAAAGTGTGAGACTTTCAGCTGGTGGACCCTCCGATGCCTCATTATTATTACTCCGAGAAATAGGGTTCGATCTCGGCCTAAGCGTGCGCGTGAGCGCATTAGTATTTCCAGATGGTGTTCTCTTTGGTGATACCAAGCAAGGTGTTCACATCACCCTAGGCTCAGCAAGCTCGGGTTGTGAGTTAGCTCCAAGAAACGTTTCTTTGGGTCTCCTTGGTGCCATCTTATGCATGTAGAATGCGGATTCATCATTTGTTCTGGGTTGAGGCATCCTTGGTAATTGGAACTACGCTGGGGTCGAGTATATCGATTCTAACTCCCTGACTGGTAACTATGTGAACCTTGAAAATTATCAAAGTTAAATCAAGGCTCTGTGGGTTCTACCGCTCCAGACATTTTTGCTACCAAAGGAGACCTAATGGTTTGTTGGTGGCGTACTACGCAGTTGCCTGCATGATGCTGATAACTAGGCTTCCCACTTAGCGAATTCGTCTCGCTTTTATTTAAATGTCATCGCTATAGTAAACGAACAAAGATACGAAAGTAATTGAAAACCTTACATCTTATGTGGACTACAATTACTTCATAGGCTTCAAGTATTGTTGCTCCATAAACCACGAGGCATCGAAAATTAAGCGTATGACTTTCGAAACGACCCATCTTAAATTTATTAATTTGTCTTTGTTTTCTTCAAGGTTATTCGCGAGCGAAGAATTGTTTATGAAGAGAGAAAAAACACAGAAACTGACGAGTATTTGGATTCTGAAAGTAAGCTTCATACCCTATTATGACTACTTCGTTAGAAAACTGAGCGAACGAGAGCTTTACGTATAGTCAGTGCAGTAATTGTCAGGGCTATACGGGGTGGAAAGAGGAGCAACAAGGAGTGCGCAAATTGACGCGGGTGCGGGAGTAGTACGGGCTCTAGAAATGGGAGGAGTAATTGGATAATGGGCACTAACGCGCAGTTAACTGTTTCCTTTTCCGCTAACTCCACGGATTCAGTTCTTTAAGAAGTCAGTAAATTCGCCACGTTCTACCAACTTGATATAAACGGAGTGAAAACAGTTCAGACAAATTTCTAACAAAAATCACTGAGGAAAGTTATGATGCTTCGCACCAGATACTGTGTTTTTTTAGCCCTACGGCGCAAGAGAGTTATTTTATAATGAAAGAAAAAATTTAAATTTTCCTCTGCTCCACCAGTTTTGACTACTGCTGGTGGTTTGTAAAATGGTCTGAGTATCTGGGAATGGGATAGAGTGATAACGCCTGAATTAAATCTGTTCAAATGTTACATGCAGCCAGCAAAAAGCTTACTAGCAAAATAGTTCAAAAATGAACAATAGTTGTAGTCCAAATACCGCCGCCATTCCCCTGGTGGGTGAAATGATCCAGCAGGAGGTTACTGGTGAGTGAGATCAGATTTACAGTGGGTGAGGGGGGGGAGGCATCCTCGCTCCGTACTTCCACCACTTCAGCCCACCACAGAGTGGGGGGAGTGGGCATGTCTGCCAGAAGAACCAGGATGGCCTCGCCAGTCATATGTCCTCATACAGGAGACAGATGAACCAGATGTGGCCCGTGTCCTCCTCAGCCACAGTTCTGCATGGGCAGTCGTTCAACGTATGCTGCCAAAAGAAGTGCAGGCGAATGTTGAAGGCCTTATGGCTGGATAGGAGTTGCATGATGGCCACGACCAGTCCATACATGCCAAGTCCTGGGCAGAGGGAAATCGGCAATTAAGTGCTGGGCCTGTGGGCCTGTGTTTCATGATGTTGAGCCCGCTGGCTGAAGCGCCGAAGTTAGGGACTCCAGCGTTCCCCAATAGCCATCCAAGGATCCCTTGCCAGGTGGGGGTCAGTAGCACCACGAGGTCCAAAGGGGGACTGAGGGCGAGGTGAGAGGTAATGCAATATGCTGGCAAGACAGCTAAGGTATGTCCTACTGGATGGCGCATGCTCTTAATAGATCCTGCTGAGACCACCACATTGCCGTGGCATATTGCATTATCTGCAACCTGGGAACAAGCCTGATGGGAGATACTGTCCCACACGGGGTAGTCAAAATACCAAATCTTCTCAGAAACGATCCTACAGATTTTTACTAAATTGTGCTTCTTGTGGCACCCGACACCTACTCAGACCGGAGCTGGGAATTGTACTAATCAAAAGAAATATGGGCCACAGCCTCCCCAAACTGCCGACAAGTGGTCGAGTGGAAACACAGTAGATGGAAGCCTGATCAGCAGTAGCTGATTCCCCAGACGTTTGAGTATGACATTTTTATTATTTGTTTTTGACGTTAATGTTCTGAACTCGTTTACAGGCAAAACTCCTCAAGTCTTCATTGATTCTATGTTCGACAGTGCAGAGAAGGAGATTTTTAATATAGAGGATGTGCGTGAAGAGGTGGATACCTTCATGTTTGCTGTAAGTGTACAAAAATTACGTGTGCAATGGATACTGACTCAAAGGCTTTGTAATACGAGTATTAAAAACAAACCCGATCAAAAATAGTCGTCGACGCGCTCATCCAAGGACTTTAAGTAGGAACCTCCGTCCTTGAGGCCATTCGGTTACCACTGCGAGGCCCCGACAATCATCAATCTTTACCCAACCTCCTGCTCCATTGCTGTATCATAGCATGAAACATCCTGTCTTCTATAATGGTCAGTTAATTCGACTACTTGTCTGAAAGTCGCTTCAACGTAATCACTGACTGCTGGGCTGACTTACTGGAGACAGAAAAAAATGTTTAAAATAAAGTTGGAAGTGTAGCTGATACTGTTCCGACTGCAGTCTCCGTAAATAATAATTTGTAACAATATTGAGGGACCCAAATAGCCAAATAGCAGCTACTGTACTCACTTGAGATTTTTGCGCGGAAGAAAGAAAAAAAAATCGCCTGGTCGCCCCTAGAAAACGTGAAGGAGACAGAGTTGCCCATAACTGATATTGCTATCAACTTTTGGAGAGATAAACCCAAATACAGCAGATTTCTGTTTGGAATTTACCGCAGCTAGACACGAACTGTCCTCCAAACCTGCTTAAAACTCGTAACCGTTCGACAAAAAAGTGTTCATCTTTTCGTTTAGAGCCCAACGAAAAATTGAGGATTTCGCTTTTTTCCCTCAAAACGGCCTACGACGCATATTGAAGAAAACTAATTTTCATCTTTCGTTCTTTATACAAATGTTTAAATAGTGAAATTGCGAGGAGCGAAGATATGAACAAAAAACGGTGTTTTAGACTTTGTTAACTCGCAGGATGTCTTCAACTAGTCAACAGCTATTCATCGCCCTTCACGTTCCTCTGACAGTCCGTTGAACGGAGCACATCCTCATAAAACGTGTTTTTCTATGACATTTTCAAAACTTTCACGGCAAATGTAGAACCTAAGTTAATCAACCTAAACCCTCACTTTGCACGAATGAATTGATGTACGCCCAAATACATTACAGATATTTCCCGAACATTAAGTGTTCATTTTTCGCATTTTCTTTCTTCTCTTCTCTTTCATTGCAGTACGCTCTTAACTAGTCAATACTTAAGTGTTTTCCCTGTATACCTTCCTGTTGAAGGCATTGCTGTTAGGTCAGTGAGGAGTCAGTGGAGCGTTGTTAGATGCTAGATGTTAGATATCTATTTATCGTTCTCCTCGATCGTGAAACCCCTTCTCCAAAATGCGCTCATTATTTTTCAGGGTCACGACACGACTTCAACCGCCCTTCAGTTCGTTCTTCTTCAGTTGGGTTTAAACCCGGATATTCAGGTTGGTACTTTCTCACTTTGAAGTTTCGGAAAATGCGTTTCTTGTCGACTAACGAACTGATGCGTACTCTTCGGTTGACAGGAAAAAGCGTATCAAGAGCAATTCGATATTTTTGGTCACAGCGATCGCGAAGCGACGAAAGGGGACGTTAACAAAATGCACTACTTGGAGCAGATCATCAAAGAAACGTTGAGGCTGCACCCCGCTGTCCCACAAATCTCAAGAACACTTCTGGAAGATGTAGAGCTTTGTACGTAATACGTATTGTAACATTACGGGACATGGCGGCTTCAATGCCATCCAATGCGGAGGAAACAAGAAACCACTAGCTGCTCCACTGTAGGTCTTACAAGTTGTTGCAAAAGCAGCTGGTTTGACTGCTACTGAACGAGTTTATAACCGGTGCGCCCACTTATTGAAGAAGGTTATGACAAACTAGCTTCGAAACTAGCCACTCAATTAAATAGGACAGGTGGGAAACTACGTAAAGAAATTCTCCCTAGAGGCATACCTTCGTGTGGTAACACACGGGCAACGGTTCTCAACTGGGGGACTGGCTAAATGCCAGCCTGCCACCTACACAGGCCTGGGTTCGGTGGATGCTGAGCGCGTGTCTGGGCTAACGAAACCGGAACCTCCATGTTTTTCGAACGATACAACTTTTTTATGAATGTCAAAGAGCAGTCATTTTGATAAGATTGAAACAGACCTGTGTGGACACTAGAATAATTATTCATAGCTAATTCTTGGCCAAACTCTCAACTCATTGCTTTGAGAAGAAATCCAAAACCTTCCACTACATGCACAAGAGATAGTACAACCCCCTTTATGGATCGCATGATCCCCGATAGAGTGTTACAGTATTAGTGGCTATTCACTGAACCCGTGATTACTTATGAGAGACAGAAATTCGCCAGGGCCACTTACTAATGTAAGCTCTATGGCTGCTTTGAGTGGAGAGAGAGAGAGAGAGAGAGAGAGAGAGAGAGAGAGAGAGAGATTGGTTGATTGGTTTATTTATTGACCAGGGGAAATTAGGGCCATACAGCCCTCTCTACCAATCCCCTTGGAACTCGAACACAACAATTCGTCATAGGGTTAACATATAAACGACAAACAAAGGCTACAAACAACGTTAGTTGGTTTTATGTGTTTACCTGTCAACTCTCTCGAACACTGAAAACACAAATGCTCACAGAAACTTCAGTCATACGATATAAATTACAAGCATACCGAAAATCCAGAGAGAGAGAGAGATTTATTGATTGAAAGTATTTATTTAACAATCAGGAATGATTAGAGCCCTCTCTTCCATCGTCCCTGAACAATTTCATAAATATTAATCAGTTGCATTCATTTACTAATTAAATTAAAATAATTTTCTTCTACATAGTTCTTAATTACATGTATTAACATTTATTCATATTTTGCTTTGAACTGACCACTTTTTACTTTCCTTGGCTCTACGAAGTAGAAAGGAAAGTTATGTAATCGGCTGAAAAAAAAATTTTGAGTTATCTTCAGATCTTTACGTTTCAGACCCCCCTGAGTCCGAAAAACACTATTTGCCTAAATGGTCTGTGAGTCTGTATGTCTGTGTGCCTGTGTGTATGTGTGTCTGTGAACGATTTTTAGAGAGAACCATCGTACCAAATCCACTCAAACTTGATATCTCGCCCGCAGGTTACCATGGGACGCCAAAATAAGGGTTTGAATAAAATCCACCGAAAGTTAACTATAGTTATCATAGTGATCAAAACACCAAATATTTTTTTCTCAAAAATGGCTCTAACGATTTTGATTAAATTTTTTATATTGATAGCTCCCAATATGGCAACTATACCATAAAATTCTCATTTGTGGGAAAATGACGAGAGCAGCACAATAAATTACCAAAACTTACGACGAAATCCATTTTAACGCGGTTTTTACAGGAAACAACCACACCAAATCAGCTGAAACTTGATGTCTAGCCCGCAGGTTACCCTGGGATGCAAAAATAAGGGTATGGACAAAATCCACCGAAAGTCAACTATAGTAATCATAGTGATTAAAACACCAAATTTTTTTCTCAAAAACGGCTCTAACGATTTTAATTACATTTTTTATATTGATAGCTCTCAATAAGGCAATGATACTATAAAATTCTCATTCGTGGGAAAATGACGAGAGCAGCACAATAAATTATCAAAATTTTCGACGAAAAGCGTTTTTCGCGCAGTTTTTTCCTTATAAACTCCGCTGGAATTCTTGTAGAATGTTAAAAAAAATTGGTATTGTAGTCCAATCCAATACCTATAGGGTGAGTGTTTAAAAACGCTCATGAGATACATGGGGCTCACTCCAGAAATTCCTGAATTTCAACTACCGCCGTTTCGCTTACTACCAGTTCTGACAGTTATTTTCCAATAACTCTGCAAAAGTGATTACTATCCTTTTTTTAAATCGTGTTTACAGCCTCATTAATTATCTGTGTACCAATTGCTCAATAATGGTCCTGCAATGAGTACGAGCAGCACAATAAATTCCGGAACTGTAAGCGCTACCGCTTCCTGCTGCCGTAAAGCGTTGTTTGACCAAGTTCAAATTAACTAAGTGATAAATGAATTGATTAAATAGAATTAGCCGTGTACAAAGTGAATTGTTGTAGAGCTAAGGAAAGTTGTGTGTTGCAACGCACCAGATATTTTACCCATGTCAAACATATCGATGTGATTGTTGTATAATTTGGATGCCTGTACCACAAAGTATATTGAGTATGTCGAGAAACGGTGCGGAGGGATTTTGAAAAGTTTGTTTTTTGATCTAGTGTCTCGTTGGTTGAAAAACTGAAATTTGTTATACGCGTAGAGGTTTTTTCGTTTTTAATATTTTGAATAGCGTTGAAGCTATCTGAAGCGATTTTCTCTCGATAATTTTTAGCCTACCAAGGCGCCGGTAATGAGAGTGAGAGTGTGAGCGAGCGAGAGAGAATGAGAGTGAAATAGAGAGGGAGTCAGAGAATTAGTGAGTACACAGTTTAAACAGGGAAAGATTAGGACTATGCCAGTTCTCTCTTAAAAATTTGTTGTATAATGTGGATTGAAGTTGGCGAGGTGGACGGGGCGTGGCAGGTTAAAACGGGATGTATACTGTGGAGAAATTCGTATTTATTGTAAAAGTATTGGGGGATCTCGAATTTCAGTACTTTTAAAAGACCGTGCTCGCAATGGCTGGTTGTTTCGTTTCAAAAACGTACTACCCGAGTCGTTTTCATCTATAGCGTGACACTGATCTCTTAGTCTAGTTTTTCACGAACTTAGTCTTCTGCACAAACTTCTGCATCAAGTATTATAGTCCATTTTCACTGCTCATCCCAGCGTTTTAGACGTTTTCCTTCGCTCTCTCCCTCTCTCTCTCTCTCTCTCTTCTCTCTATGATCGCCACTGTCCATTAATAGAAATTAAACCAAAACACCCTCTCACTCCTTGGATTTCTGAGGACATAACAACGTAAATGGCGAATCGGAACGTTGCTAATATAGCGTTTCTCAGGTCTAGAACGAACGAAAATAACAACACCTTGAGATCAATGCAAAACAAATTAAAGCAAAACATGAAGAATGCAAAAATTTTCGCGAGCTTTTTGAGTCGTCACGCCTACCTAGGGACTTTTGGAAAATAGTCAAGGGCATGGGATTTGGAAAGCGGATCGCAATTCCGGATGTGCTGCCTGTGTCGGTTGATGAGCTGAACGACCATTTTGGTCGTAAAAGGGGGAAGTCATGCTTGCCGGGGTTGATAGAAGAGTACAGAACTATGGCCAGGGTTCGAACTAATCATTTCGAATCTATTGTAATTGACCAGTGCACGGTGGAAAAAGTTATTTTGTCCATTGAGTCGAGCGCCGTAGGAATCGATGGAGTTTCGATAGAAGTATTGAAATTACTAGTTGATGTGACAAGTCCGGTGCTCACTCACATCTTTAATGAGTCCGTGAAAACAGGGATCTATCCTAGATGCTGGAAGCAAGCTTGCTATTCAGCCTTTGAAAAAAGTAGAGAAGCCACTGGGTGTGAGCGATTTCAGACCAAATAAGTATTCTCTGCGTCCCCGCAAAAATATTTGACAAAGTGTGTCTACCAGCAGTTCAACGATTTCGAGAGTGAAAACTATATTTTGGACGACAGGCAAAATACCGACGACGTCAGGTGGTGCTCGATGACGTGAGGAATGCCATGGACGAAAAAAAGGTCACGATTTTAGTGTCGATCGACTTTTCCCAAGCCTTCGATCGATTCAGCACACACTCCTGCTGGCAATACTAGAGTCAATAGGAGTTTCAGGTAAAAATCTGCAATGGTTTGGCTCATATCTGAGTTTAAGGACTCTGAACACAAGTTCACCGAACGTTATCCTATCAAAAAGCTGTGTTTTGGAGGAGGGGGTACCCCAGGGTTCCGTATTGTCAGCTAGGCTATTCACCGTTTTTTCTGACCAGCTGCCTTGTCTCTTTACGCAGTGCGAGTGTATGACGCGGATGACCTACAGCTTTATACAAGCGTACTATTGTCTCACCTGTCAGAAGGAGTCAAGATAATAAATGAGGAATTGGTACGCGTGGTGTCATGGTTTGACAGTCGTGGAATGACGATAAATGCTGCCAAATCTAAAGCCATGATCCTGGGGACCACTAAGCTAGTGACACAGTGTGATGCGATGTGGATACCAGAAGTGTGCATTAATAGTGAACCACTAGAATACGCGACCAACATAAAGAAACTGGGGATAAATGTATCAAGCACGCTGTCATGGTTGCTTATCCAACATGTGTATGGTTCAATATACCAGCTTCGCAGGTTAGCAATAGATACGCCGTTAAGTGTAAGACTCAGGCTTGCCGAAAGCTTGTTACTGCATAACTTTAATTACGCCATACTAGCTGTCTGCAACATGAACAGCCAGCAGTGCGATAATATGCAGAAAGCACTGAATTCGGCAGTACGTTTCGTTTATCGCCTCAAAACGTACCAGCGCGTAACGCCATACTTTCTGAGGTTGGGCTGGTTGAAGGTGAGGGAAAGAGTCGCCCTCTTCCTGCGATCATGTTGTTTAGGATCCTTAAGTACGGAAACCCTAGATGCCTCCGTGAAAAGTTTATGATGCTGGGTGAAGGTCACAAGGCGAACTCAAGCAGGTTCCAAGGCACAAGACCGCACTATATAGTAGATCTTTCAGGATTCGAGCAATCCATGTATATAACGAACACAGAGATATATTTGATTTTAATTTAAGTGTAAATAGTTTTAGGAATAGAATGAAAAATATCTGGTGCGTTGCAACACACAACTTTCCTTAGCTCTACGTCAATTCACTTTGTACATAGCTAATTCTATTTAATCGATTCATTTATCACTCAGTTCATTTGAACTTGGTCAAACAACACTTCAGAGCAGTAGGAAGCGGTAGCGCCTACAGTTCTGGAATTTATTGTGCTGCTCGGACCCATTGCAGGACCATTATTGAGCAATTGGTACACAGAAAATCAATGAGGCTGTAAACACAACTTTTTTGAAGAAGGATAGTGATTACTTTTGCAGAGTTATTGGGTTAAAACTTTTAGAACTGGTAGTTAGCGAAACAGTGGTAGTTGAAATTCAGGAATTTCTGGAGTGAGCCCCATGTATCTCATGAGCGTTTTTAAACACTCACCATATAGGAATTGGATTGCACTACAATACCGAATTTGTTTTACATTCTACAAGAATTCCAGCGCAGTTTATGAGGAAAAAACTGCGCTAAAAACGCTTTTGGTCGAAAATTTTGATAATTTATTGTGCTGCTGTCGTCATTTTCCCACGAATGGGAATTTTATGGTATCATTGCCTTATTGAGAGCTATCAATATAAAAAATTTAATCAAAATCGTTAGAGCCGTTTTTGAGAAAAAAAATTTGGTGTTTTGATCACTATGATAACTATAGTTAAATTTCGGTGGATTTTGCCCATACCCTTATTTTTGCGTTCCATGGTAACCTCCAGGCTAGATATCAAGTTTGAGGCGATTTGGTACGGTGGTTCTCTCTAAAAATCGTTCACAGACACACATACACACACACGCACACACACACCCACACAGACCATTTTCCCAAATAGTGTTTTTCGGACTCAGGAGGGTCTGAAACGTAAAGATCTGAAGAAAACTCAAAATTTTTTTTTTCAGCCGATTACATAACTTTTCTTTCTACTTCGTAGACCCAAGGAAAGTAAAAATACGAGGAAACCAAACAATGAGAGGTTTTACGTAATTGTCAAGTGTAAGTGCGAAAAGTGTAGTGGACGTGGAAGTGCAACACTAGATTTGTCAGAATGTTAGAAGATAATTTTTTATTTTATTCACGTTGTAATGACAACCAGAAACAGTGATTGTTCTATAATTAATTCCTGGGAACAGGGAAGAGAGGGGGATGTGTTTTCTACTATACGCACACGATTTTCACTGTTGTAAAAATTAACCCCACAGTTATTGAGAATTGTGTTTTGGATTGTCTCTACAGGTAACGGAATGATTGTACCAGCCGGGTGTAAAGCTCTCATCAACATTTTCCTTCTTCACCGAGACCCCAAACACTTTCCAGACCCGGACACCTTCAACCCGGACAGATTTTCGTCGGAAGCCTCCAAAAATCGCCACCCGTTCTGTTTCGTGCCGTTCAGCGCAGGCCCGAGAAATTGTATCGGTCAAAAATTCGCGATGATAGAAATGAAAATCGGAGTTTCGACAATTTTGAGGTCGTGCAGAGTCAAATCTGTGACAAAATACGAAGACCTTCGCTACGACATGAAGGTCATTTTAAAACCTACGAAACCGATTTTGGTTGAAATTACGCCGAGGTATTAGCCGCGACGCGGAGCAATTACACAAACACATCTTGCGTGTTATTACTGGGCCATAAAATATTGCGAGCTACTTTTCATTCTGAATAATCAAAAATACGGACCCCAGTTTGGCAACCTGGGAGCCCACTGGTTCAAGAAGGAGCTGGGAGGTCTGGCTCAGCTAGAACAGGACGGAGCTTGCTACCAGTATTTTGTACGGACGAAGAATGACGACATGGAGGAAAGATCACTCTTGAAGCCCCCAAACTGTTGGGCACTGTGAGGGGATGTATGGGAATGGCAGTTTGATGCAAGATTCTCGTGAGGGTGAATAGAACAGTTCAAGGGCTGACCCTTTCTCCTACGTCCCAAAAAAAAAACCTTGCCTCTTTCGCACGTTAACGGGATCACCACTTGAGTGTGGCGGTGCAACTCTAATCTGCCACTGGACAACCTTCACACCTCGAACACTCCTGGTTCAATCTTCGCCCTGTGTACAGAAAGTGTGGGCTTTCTACGTTCTAATAACTTCAAATTCCTAGACAAATTAATTTCTTCTATGCATACGCTAACGTTCTCCTGATAAACAACTCATTTGCAATTGCTGATATTTTCGCACATCGAGTGTAAAACCCTCTTTCTTTGTTTCGGCCTTTTAAAGGTACTTTATGGTACTTTAGCTCTCTGCGTGGGCATCTCATTGGCACGAGGAAGCTGTGAACCGCCAATACTTAGCCCGCTTTTTTTCAGCCATCAAAAATTCGCCATTTCCCAACTCGCGAGTCGCCATTAAAATCTAATTATAGGTCATTTCTGTTTCCACCAGGGAGCTCCTCTGTTTGACGGGCTGACAATGCATAAACTGGTTGCTAGTTCTCACCTTGAGTTTGTCCCTCGTTTGAAGAGATTGCATAATTATCTCGTAAAATTCCTTATCAAAAACAAGCTGATTGCGGAGAACGACTCATCGCTCAATCAGTCTCAACTGAGTCAATTTTACCTGTAAAAATCGCTCGGTTTTCCGTGTTTAAATAATGATTCGGCATTCTTTTCGTGGAATGTTAACTCAGAATTGAGTTTCCGCTATTAGGTTTTGACGTTTTTACTCCCCGTACTTCTACGAAATAGAAAAAAATGTGTTGCTTTAATTTTCTCCAGATGTAAACGTTTAAAGGCTCCTGTTATGACTTTTTTGAAATTAATAATTTTTTTTGGTTGGATTTGGCATGCCCGACTTTCATATTTAGTTTTTGTAAAATGTGACTCCACCTTGTCCACCCCTGAAGGAGGTGTCCCTAGTTTGAGGGAGCAAGTACCTTCGTTATGAGGAACAGCTACACCTCGTGTGGGAGCAAGTACACCTCTGAAGGAGGTAACAGCTACACCACAGGAAAATAGGAGCGAGTGTCATAAAATCAACAGCTACACTAATTTCCCAGAAAATATGGGAACAAGTATGATCCTCTGAAGGAGGGTCAACAGCCATACAAAAATTGGGAGCAAGTACGGTCCTTGAAGAGGGCCAACAGCTGCACTACAATTTTACCGGGAGCAAGTACACTTCCTGCAGGAAAGTAACAGCTACACTAGTTTATTGAGGAGACAAGTACACTCTACAGGGCAGAGTAACAGCTACACTCAATAAGCAAAGAGTCGTTTTCTTTTTTAGGTTTAAAAATGACAAGATGACAAGAGGTTTTTTTTTAGAGTAGTCACTGACAGGAGGTCGGAATGGGACTGCCTCCTGTGGCTAGAGGCCATTCCGATATTTATACAGGTCGAGGTACCCCCTTCTTCGTGCGCCGGGGAATCCCCCAGTGTTCTCAGGGGGTTGACCTGGACCCAGGTGGATGACCTTGTGTCAGTGGTTTATTTCCAACGTATTTCCATAGTTTGGTATAAAATATTATAAAAACATATTATTTGTTGGTTGTGTACTTAAGATAAGTTGATTACAATGATTATCTTAAAGCTAAGTTCACTACAGCTCTTAAATGCAAAAATACCACTTAAAAAAGTGCTTTTCTTTAAACTTTTTATTGCGACAACAACGTCAAGCGCAAATATTTGCATGCACGACACGATAAATAGAAGTTAACAATTAATATAAAACGAAACTATAATGAAATGAAGTAGAATAGCCCTTAAAATCAGCCAAATCGCTTATAAAGAACCGTTCGCCATAACAACCAGTCTTATCAGTTACTCACCTCACCTCAAGTTCGTACTTTGTTTTTACCATAAGCCTCCTGACTCTTTCAATTTTCTCGCGCCTACGCGTATTCTACTCATTCGTGTCATTCAACAGTCATTCCTGCCCCAATCATCCAATTATGCTCCTCCTCCTGTCACATCTTTAGCACCCGTACATCTTCAGGGCTCTGTATCAAATTTTGCATCGACTTTTCGTTCTCAACGTATAACAAAATGGTCTTTCTCCTTGCTGATTAACTTTGGCCAGGAATGCTGTCAGGCACTGAGAAATAGTTATGTTTAAGAGCGCGTTGTTTAATATTTAGTATTCTACTCTTTTCTGTAATCGTAAAATGAGTGTGTGTATATTTATACTAACATTATATTCCTCCACACCACCCATGGCTCCTTGGTACTGGGATATTTCCGATAGCCAACCTACAATTAAGCCAACGATAAGAAGTGAAATGCATTTTTATGTGAAATGAATGAATAAAACCGTATGGAATAAATTCGTTAATTCATTCAAAACAGCGCTAACACGATAAAATGTTATGTCCAGTACACCTATACGAACACTGGAATGAGGGTACGAGCAACATAGATCCGACATTGGTATTCTGAATCGACTTCTATTCATATTCAGGCTACAGATCGCCATGGGACGCCGAAGGAAGGGTGTGAGAGAAATCTGTTCAAACTAACTATAGTTATCATAGTGATCAAAACAGCGTACGACGTTTTCCTCCAAAACGGCTCTTGATTTTTATTAAGTTTGTTGCGTGGGCAGTTCCAAATAACGAGACAGTACCATACAATTCTCATTTGTGGGAAAATGACGAGAGCAGCCAAGAATATTTCTAAAATGTGGAAGACAAAGTCTCTAGCATTTTCAGAAAAATGGTGGGGGGGGGGGGTGAGGTTCAATAAGCGATTAAAGTTTAATAACGTTCATAAGATAATTACGAGCAACCCCCGACATTCCAGAGTTCAAACAACCGCCGTTACACTCATTACAATTTCTCCGACGCTTCGACCGATATTTCCAAAACTTTTTACGCGATCCTGATTAGAAAAATTGAGATGACAGTCTCACGAGTGGAGGCAATTCAATAAATTCCGGAAGGTTGAACACTACCAACTAGAACGTAGAGCCCGACTATACGTAGGGCTGCAGAATGTTGTGATGTATTATTGGTAGTTCTAGGTGTTTCTCAAAGACAGTAAGCGCCAACCTACCTACCCAAAAAACAATCATCTGACAGGTATTGAAGTAATTGGGTTAGTTCCGCCAGTTGGTAAATTACTAAAGTTAACGTAGCTGTTAGGTGAGTCCGTCTCACCTGGCTGGTGAGACACTGTGGGCGAGCGCCTTCGATGTAAATACATCATCGTCTGGCCGTTAAGTCAGTAGTAGAGTCAGTTAGTGGTCGTGGTCTTTTATACGAGAAGAGAAACGGGATGGTAGAGCGCCGTGGAAGGGGGGTGGGGAGGAACGGAAGGAGATCATGCACCTCGGGGGAAACCCGCTAGTGGTGAAGGGAAAGGAATGTAAGGGTAGTTTTTGCATGTCCTAAATAGTATGTTGATTGTCGATTCTAAGTCTTTTTTTGTATAGGGTGGCCTGTAAATCCATCAGTTGGTTATTTTCGTTTGTGTGGTGTAAATACGGTGTCGCATTTTGTGTTGATTTGTTCATTTATGATCTTTCCATTGAAGTTTTTTTGGTTTATAGATTTCCATGCTTTCTTATAAGCTCAGTTTTCATCCTTTGTATTGTTTATGTAGTAAGGTGGAGCAGTCCTTCATTTTGGTAAGTTCACGTCTAGTTGTGTTGAGGTGGTTGGCAAAGTTTGCATTTGCATTACCTACGGACAGTAGTGTTTGGTACGCCTTTTTTTTACTATTGCTTTGACGGTTTTCACCAAACTCTTCAAAAAATCAATACCTATATATTGTTTTCGATAAATGCTTCTCTGACAGTCCATTGAACAGAGATAACAACCTCTCGAACTCCTCGGAACGTCGCCAGTTCTGAGAACACAATGAAGTGGAAACGTCTACTTTCGAGTGATTCCCGCAACAGCCACATAATTATTACAAGTCATGTCATCACACTTGTATCGACTACAGGCGTTTGCTGTCTTGCTCCGATTTTGTCATCGTAATCTCATTTCTCTCTAATCTATTTCCACTCAAATTGTAGTCAAACCTTTGCTTTCGATGACAACAGGCATGATTGGCAGTTTCCTGCAGTTAGTCTGTAGCCAACTTAGCCCTACCTATTGATAACGTGTGGAACTTATGAACTGAAATCATTAGTTTCTAAGGTTCTAACTGCCTACATCAGTTAACCACTGTATCGCTTCTACCCTTTACCTTTCCACGCTTTGTACATTTGAAATATACTTCTGTTCAGCTTGTACGTGCGCTTTGTCTGTTTGGTACAAATCTTTTATTCGTAATTTCGACATCCCAAGTTGCTAGTTATTCTTAAACTTTGCATTCAAAACCGTGAGAGAATTTTAAAAAGTCCTTCAATGGTTTTCACTCATTTTCTAAACAAAAATATGGTGAGACGCATCACTTAACTTTTCCCAGCTCTACTTACGTTCAACGACCATTATGGCTTAACTACTAATCTATTGTAGTCCACACGAACTTAGTAAAGCAACTGTCTAAGAAAATATCTGGTGCGTTGCAACACACAACTTTCCTTAGCTCTACGTCAATTCAATTTGTACATGGCTAATTCTATTTAATCAATTCATTTATCACTCAGTTAATTTGAACTTGGTCGAACAACGCTTTACGGCAGCAGAAAGCGGTAGCGCTTACAGTTCCGGAATTTATTGTGCTGCTCGCACTCATTGCAGGACCATTATTGAGCAATTGGTACACAGATAATTAATGAGGCTGTACACGCGATTTTTTAAAAAAAGGATAGTAATCACTTTTGCAGAGTTATTGGAAAATAACTGTTAGAACTGGTAGTAAACGCAACGACAGTAGTTGAAATTCAGGAATTTCTGGAGTGAGCCTCATGTATCTCATGAGCGTTTTTAAACACTCACCCTTTAGGTATTCGATAGGACTACAATACCAATTTTTTTTTTTTTTTTTAACATTCTACTAACATTCCAGCGGAGCTTATAAGGAAAAAACTGCTCTAAAACGCTTTTCCTCGAAAATTTTGATAATTTATTGTGCTGCTCTCGTCATTTTCCCACAAATGAGAATTTTTTAGTATCATTGCCTGATTGAGAGCTATCAATATAAACAATTTAATCAAAATCGTTAGAGCCGTTTATGAGAAAAAAAATTTGGTGTTTTGATCACCATGATAACTATAGTTAACTTTCGGTGGATTTTGTTCAAACCCGTATTTTGGCGTCCCATGGTGATCTGCGGGCGAGATATCAAGTTTGAACTGATTTGGTACGGTGGTTTTCTCTAAAAATCGTTCACAGACTCACATACACACACACACAGACTCACAGACCCACAGACCATTTTCCCAAATAGTGTTTTTCGGACTCAGGGGGGTCTGAAACGTAATGATCTGAAGAAAACTCAGAAAATTTTTTTCAGCCGATTACATAACTTTCCTTTCTACTTCGTAGAGCCAAGGAAAGTTAAAACTGATAGCGAGAAAAGTCTTGGAAATTATTGAGCAGCTACTAGTTATACCACGAGTTTTATTGAAACCCCGCCGCACAGGTGATAAATGGAAATGTGAACGCGAATTTTTTTGAGAACGTTCGTGTTTACAGTTTTGAATTTATGAGGGAAACGCGTGAAAAATATTAATCAACAAAACGGTGTTCGCTATTATTCTGAAATGTTTGAGGCCTGATTGTCTCTGTTACAACGCTTCCCTCGTGTAGGTGGCTCATTGTACTACTGCCCTCCTCTTTTGGGAACGCTATCATCACATTAGCAACCCGATTAGATGAGAGTTTAGGACTTATGAAGACAACAGTAGAATTCCGGAATTTGTTTCATTAAACTTTCATCGTAAAGAACCCACTCTGGTGTTTTTTGTGTTTTTTTTAGCGAATAACTAATGTCATACGACCAAATTTTTACTTTCCGCTATCCCAAAGGGAAAGGAAAGTATAGTAATCGTGTAAAAAAAAAAATTGGGTTTTCTTTAGTTCTTTACGTTTTGAGACCTACTGAGACTAAAAACAAACTAGAGTTTTTCGCATTTTTCTGGAAAACGGCTCTAACGATTTTGATTAAACTTTCAAATTACCTTCTACTAATTAATACCTAACTTTTCTTCGTACATATCTCCATGAAAATACGTTGAATGGAGACATGGGCCTATGAAACAAAAAAAGGTTGTTTACGCTTTTTGGCAAAACGGCTGCAATTATTATCACCAAACTTTCAAGATGTTTTTGAATTGTTAATACCTACATACTTTTCTCAATAAACGTTCTTCTGACCGTCCATTGAACAGAGATAAAAATCAAAAAGGGTCGAAAATAACGTTTTTTCGAACATTTTCGTAAATTCCAGGGTAACTGCTTCACGAGATGTTATCAATCTTGCAGAGGGTCTTTCAGTCACCCATACCCACATTTCGTTCTTCATAATTATTTCTGTATATGTTGAACGAAGATATAACAGAACTCAGAATAGGAGATTTGTCGAATATTAATTTATCGGTAATCCAATTTTCTCAAGAACGGCGCTAACGATTTCGATCAAATTTACGGACTACTCTCAGGTAACTAGTCCCTACAGGTTGCTCTCTACAAATGTTCCAGTAAAAATGCGTTGAACGAAGATATAGCGCCCGCCTATGTTGGTGGTGTTCGAACTTAAAGGGATTGCGGAAAGTTGTGTGTTGCTACGCACCGCTCGTTTAGGAAGAAAATAGCTCTAAAATTGCCTTTTGAAGAATGTTTTGATAATTCATTGTGCTGTACTCGTCATTCTTCCACGCATGAGAATTTTATGCTACTGAATTCTCATCTAGAACTATCCACATATAAAATTTAATCAAAACCATTAGAGCCGTTTATGTCTTGTAACTAGCTAATCTCCTGTTACCTCGGCCTCTCTTTAACTTAGTGCACTGGGTAGAACAAAACGTTTTATGCAGAGACTCGTAGTATTCAAGGTGGCCCAAGTAACAGGAGATTGTCAATAAACAGGAGCCTGAACTATCGTGACGAGTTGCCTACTCTTTCAAATGAGGCTAGTCGTAGAAAAATGTCCTGTAAATTACCTGACAATGAAGGAAGGGGCTTGTCGGAGTGGTATGCCTAAATTAATTTGATTATGTCATTAGTGCGCCTGATAGTGTTTTTTTTTTTTTTTTTTTTTTTCCCCCGAGGGCATCGGGACAAGTCCCTTTGTCACTGCGGCCACGTGTGGGCCTATTGTGACTCTAGCCCTTCCTTAATAAAAGGCGTCGTACATACCCGCCCCCTTTATGAAGCCGAGTATGTCCTTCACCGCAGCTTCTGCTATGATGTGGGGCTCAATAATCCCCTGAGCAAAGAATCCAAAGCGTTTCGCTGCTAAGGCAGGGCACTCACATAGGATGTGCTCCGCCGTCTCGTCCTCCTCACCGCAGAGTCTGCATTCCACCGCCTCTGAGATGCCCATCTTGTTGAGGTGATATCTGAGTGGGCAGTGTCCGGTGAGGAAGCTAATCAAGACCCTCAAGTCCCTCCTAGAGAGTGTCAGCATCGCCTTTGCCCTTTGACGAGAAGGCGTAACAAGCCTTTTTGATTGTCTAAGTCGTGGCTGGCGATGCCAATGGGCGCTATTTTCTTGTGTCTCCCATTGAGCCACCAAACGGTTCAGGTGACTTTTGGTCATACCTACGTGAGGTTCAGGCCCAATGGGTAGGGCTTCTGTGCCCTTCTTCGCAAGGTGGTCAGCCTTTTCATTGCCCTCATGCCCCTTGTGAGCCGGCACCCAGATGAGGGAAAGCCTATTGTGGGCGCCGAGCTGCTTGAGAGCATGAAGGCATTCCTATGCCAGCCTGGACCTAAAACTATAGGCCGCGATGGCCTTTAATGCGGCCTGGCTGTCCGAGAATATGTAGATCCGCTTGCCCTTGAGTCGCTTAGACAGGATCTCTTCCGCGCAGATCTTTATAGCTAGGATTTCAGCTTGGAATATCGTGGCGTACTCTCCCAGCGGCTTAGCCAGACTGTAGTTGGGCCCAACAATGCCCAGTCCAGCTCTGCCTCCCATGACTGAACCATCGGTATACCACCGCAGGGCACCCACCTCGGTCCGGAACGTCTCCTGCTCCCATCGTTCCCGCGAGTGGATACTTACCCTGAATGGCAGCCGAAAGTTTTTTCGCTCTCACATAACGTCGGCAGCAAGGACCACAGCCTCTTCCAGTTTGAACTGTCTAGTTGTTCTTTGGAGGCTTGCCTTAACCCTGGTGGAGATGTTCCCTGTCTGCAAAAGCCTTACTGCTCCCAGGTAAGCAGTCCTCTGAACATGTATATGGAGAGGTGAGATGTCTAAAAGGACTTCCATTGCAGCAGTAGGGCACGTATTCATTGCCCCTGTAATAGCTAAACATGCCTGTCGCTGCAGTTTTTGGAGTTTCCCTTGGGCTGCTAGCCGGCATGTTACCTTCCACCACACCGTGGAGGCGTAGGTGACGCGGGGTCTTATTATCCCCTTATAGAGCCACTCCATCATTTTTGGAGTAATGCCCCATGATTTGCTGCACAGCCTCCTGCATGCCCACAGGGCTGCGGTTGCTTTGTGCAGCGCATATCTCACATGTGAATTCCAAGTGAGCTGCTTATCCAGTATCACCCCGAGGTATTTCACCTCTGTACTTATATGGAGCCTTGCTCCTTGCATGGTGGGTGATACTATATTTAGGTTTCTTCGCTTGGTGAATGAAACCATGGTGGTCTTGGTTGGGTTTATATGCAATCCCTCCTTATCACACCATCCTTGGATGATATCTATAGCTCCTTGCATCCTTTCAGACACTGTGGAGGCAAATTTGCCTCTTACCAGAACTACAAGATCATCCGCGTATGCGACCACTTCGTAGCCTTCGAGCTGCAGTGTTTCCAGCAGCTCGTCAGCCACCAGTAGCCACAGGAGGAGAAAGTACCCCCCCTTGAGGGCAGCCTCTTGTGGGAACCACTGTGACGCTGTCTTCCCCTAAACTGGCCGTGATTTCCCTACACCTTAGCATGGACATAGTCCATTTCACGACCTGGGGTTCTATGCCCCTTTGCGCTGCTCTTGCCTCTATGGAGCTGAAGGAGGTGTTATCGAAAGCACCCCCCACGTCCATGAAGCAGCACAACGCCACCTCTCTCGTCTGAAGAGCCTCATCGATCAGTGAGACCAGCTCCATGAGCGCAGTCTCAGCCGACCTGCCCCTCAGGTAGCCGTGCTGTGCCTTCGAGAGGGGTACGGTCTCAAGTGTGTCCTTGAAGACCAGATCTATGATCTTTTCCATTGCCTTCAGGAGAAAAGAGGAGAGGCTTATGGGTCTCTGAGATTTCGCAGTCGAGGAGTCACTGCCTGCCTTAGGCAGAAACACAAGCCTGATCCTTCTCCATGAGTAGGGCACATGGGCCAGCAGAAAGCTGGCTCTGAAAGTTCTCACCAGGAGGGGTAGAAGGGCCCCCAGGCCCTGCTGGAGCAAGGCCGGGAAGACCCCGTCCCCCCCGGGGGACTTGTAGGGTTTGAAGGTATTTATTGCCCACTTAACCCTTTCAGGGGAGAAGATGCGGTTCGCATACCCTAGGAGCCTACGCGGGTGCGGACGTTCCCTGCCTGGCTCCCGGGTTGGGGCAAAAGCCCCTTCCTCAACAAGGGTACACCCTGGAAAGTGGGTATTAACCAACACCTCCAGGGTCTCCCTGGCATCTTCCGTGAAAGTTCCGTCCGTTCTTCTTATGAGGCCTAATTCCTGAGGTTTGTCCATGGAGAGGGCTCTCTGCAGCCTGGAGGCTTCAGAGACACTTGCTACACCACTGCAGAAGTCCCTCCAGGACTTCCTCTTTGCTCTTCTGATGGCCTTGCTATAACTTGTAAGGGATTGTCGGTAGGCCTCCCAATCCCCTGTTCTTTTGGACCTGTTGAAGAGCCTCCTCGTTGAAGACCTTAGCTTCCCCAGCTCCTCGCTCCACCAGCGGGCCTCACCATTGGTCCTGCGGGCACGGGAAGGGCAGTTGTCTTCGTAGGAGCGAATGATCGCCCCTTGCATAAGACTGGCCATAGTGTCCAGTTCTTCCACCGTGTGGATCTCCCTGTCCATACCTCCCAGCTCTGTGTGGAGTTGGGTTTGGTAAAGTGGCCAGTCTGTATTCTTGGGTATGCGATAGGTTTCAAGTACCTGCGTGCCAAAACCCAGGCCGAACGAGATGATCCTATGATCTGATAGTGATGGCTCGTCCAGCACCTGCCAGCCTTGTATTCTGCTGGCTATGAAACGACTGGAGATGGTGAGGTCAAGTACCTCTTCCCTTATCCTTGTTACGAAAGTGGGGGCGCTTCCCCTATTAAGAATCTCCAGTTCTTGCCCTGCAAGATAGTCCAGGAGGCACTCTCCTCTTAAATTAGTGTTCTTGCTCCCCCAGACAACGTTATGAGCGTTTGCGTCGCAGCCAATTATGAGTTGAAGTTGGTGATTTTTGCAATAACTTACCAATCTTCGGACCTCTTCCGGTGGGGAGTTCGCATCATGGGGGAAATAGGCAGATGCCAACACTGTCTTGACCGCTCCCTCTGGCGAGTTCTCCCTTACCATTATAGCTGCAACATCTCTAGAGATAAAGTTAGGCATGACAGTGTAACTTACATTTCGATTAATCACAATTGCCGCACGGCATCGATCATTACTTTTATCGTACACTACCTTACCTGACTGTGTTGGCAGGCCACGGATCTTCTTATCCCAGGCCCAGGGTTCCTGGACGAGGGCTGCGTCACACCTCCTCCTATCAAAGTTCCTGCTGAGAACGGCCGTGGCTGCCTGGGAACGATGCAGGTTGACCTGAAGGAGGCGGAGCGTGGGCGGGGTCATCGACCCCTCCGGCCACCCTTCTTACCAGGCCTTGACGGCCTGTTGTAAGAAGAGCGACCTCCCCACTGCTGTTGACGAGTCGTCGGAGAGCGCCGCCCCCCACCCCTGCCCGCGCTTCCCCGCCCAGACGACCCCACCTCCGGTCTTTGGCCTTCGGAGGGGCGCCGGGGAGGTCGCACAGTGGCAGAGGCCGGAGCGCTGGAGCCTTGCTCCTCGTTGCCCCTGTCTGAAGGCTCCTGTTGTGTAGTCCTGCGACGAGGGGGATTGGTGATGAGGCTTGGCCTCTGTGCCGCGGTCTGCGCCAATCCTGAGGGGCCCGCAACTCCTATGGGGCCAGATGCCCCTTGCTCCTGCGTGTCTCCCCTCTCTCTTGGCGCCACCGTTGCAGGGACGGAGTCTGAGCACCCGACCAGGGGCACGCTGCCTGAGGTACTTGGCCCTTCCTCCCGGTCTGCACCCATCCCCTCCTCTGCCTCTCTCCTGCCATCCCTCATCCGGGACAGCCTGAGGCTAACAGCCCCAAACCTATAATTGGCTCGCTGCCTCGGCAGTGCCCTTATGGCGGCGGCTGACGCCTCATCTACAGAGAAGGCCAGGACCGTCGCGTCCTTTTCCTCCTCCCTTCGGATGACACGCCAGAACTGGGTATTCATACCCCTGTTCTGGTTGTGTATCAACCGGAGTATGAGGTCACTGTCGACCTCTCTTGCATTGGGGAAGTGCCCCACCGCCACCTGGTGCCCCGGGATTTCATCCCCCTCAACAATTCTGAGAGGGATGTCCCTGAGCAACCCAGCGCCCGCGGCAATGGCCCTTAGCCATTCGGCAGTGCCCCTGTCCAGACAGTGTATCAGGAGCCAGCCAGACCTGCGTACCGCAGCCTGAAATGCTGGCCAGACATCGTCCCCCGCAGCTGACAGGACATTGTCCATGATACGCTGTTCCAGACTATCCAGCTGCGCATCTGTAAGCAGAGTGCCTGGGTAGTTTTGGTGTACCACGCCAATCCTCACCCCCTCCGCTACATCCCTGTAGCTCGGTCTGTTCTGCGGATTGGTGGCCCTCTGCTTGGGTTGTTTAGGAGATCTGTCTTGAGGCGCTACCCTCCTCTTCTGATCCCCGCCCTTTTGGCTCTGTGGAGTTGATCCAGTCGAGGGTCTGGGTCGCTTCCTATTCTCTCTGACGGTCAAGGCGGAGGCCTTCAAGGCCTCTTCTGGTGCAAGCCCTCGCCTAATGAAGTGGTGGTACCGCTTCTTCCTTGCACCTCCCATCTTAGCACCATCAGGTCGTACTCCAGAGGTCTCACCTACACCCTCTTCCTTCCCACCTTCGCCAGCCCCTGTGCGGTGATCCACCGCTGGTGTCCTGGAGGCCACGCAGCCTTCGGCCGCCTGGCCCCCCGGCTCCCGGGCCAGTAGCGAGGGTGCCCTCCACCAAGGGTAGGGTTATAGGGTCCACAAGGAGACCCTCCATACTTGCTGGAGACAATGCTCCTGGTTGCGGTGAGGCAATGGCCTCTCCAGATGTCGTTGTATTTTCATCAACGAACATCTGATCGTCGAGGTCTGGCGTGGAACACAGCAGATCCTCTTCAATCTTTGAGGCGATTTCTTCCTCTTGGTTTTCATTAATATTTTTGTTGGTATCCATATAGGTCCCACGAGCAGCTAGGGAAACAAACGGTCGCCTGAGACAGAGCCCCGCATGCCTCAGGAAGGCTACTTGAAACTGGGGTCGCCCGGTGCCCAGAGTCCGCATACTAGAGACCAAGCTCCCCCTTGGCCACGCATCCTTGGCGTACGCTGTTCCACCGTGGATTGGGTTTTGTCCTTGTTCGCGGCTGCTTATTCGGTCCGCGTGCTGACTGATAAGGTCAGCACGCCGACCTTATTCGCGGCTGGCCACAGCAAGCCCTAGAGCAATGCCGTGGTCGTTCCACTATCCACAGCCTGTGGTCGCGCCTGGTAGCATGGACGTGCTCCTGGGAAGAGAACCCAGAACCAGGCCTGATAGTGTTAAGATAGGCAACCCATCACGATTAAGCGCACTCCTGTTTTCATCTCCTGATGCTACCTCCTCTTTATAACGTAGTGCACTGGGGAAAACTAAACGATTTATTAAAATAACTGCATACTTAAGGTTGCAGAATTACCTCGAGATGATGAATATACATGACCGTGCATGATGTTCGCGGGTTGCCTAATTTCAACGGTCAGGCGCACTACTAGTCTTTGTTGTGGGTTCGCATAACTAAATAAACTTAAGGCGCTCCAGTAAAAAGGATACATTTTTTTACGCGAGTTTGTGAAGGCACCAGCAACACTCAAGCAAGCGGACCACCTAAGTTTATTTGGTTCGGAGGACGCATGTATTGGTAGTGGTTTGTTTTAAAAGCCGCCGGGATTGTTTATCCGGGGGTTAGATTAAAATTATGACGTCCCGAACATACAAAGATTAACGAACAGCAAGAGGTCTTTGAAACCTTTTAGTGTGTCACAACCGACGATGGCAAACTCTTTGGTGGAATGAATTAAGATTTCGCTCTTCTCCTGTTTTGGCTGCAGAAAATTACTGTGGTTTCACTAGTTATTTATAATCGTTTCAGACAACAAAACGTAAAATCAGTCACTTCAGCTGGTTTAGCAAATCACATGCTTCGTTCAACGCCAATTTCTCGCGATGGTTGAAGAGAATAGCAATGCTGCAATTAAACTTGAGTAAATTCCATTTACTTTACTGAGCTGGTTCCCACGTAACTACTCGTTACAAAAAGCCTATCATTTACTCACTTGCACTCCTCTCATGTCAGCGAGCTAAAAAACATTCTTAAGTAGTTTCACTTATCGTCAACCTCCTGGTAAGCTGCAGAAAAGGTCTAGCGATAATCGAAGTTTTCTTAAATCATAAATACGAGACTATAGGCAACAAACGGCTCTCTCTTCGGCAGTATTAAATCCGATTCAAAATGCCGTGAGATTTTTTCCCGAGGGATGACTCCATGTGGATGACAAGTTCAGGACTTCGGCAGAGCTTTGCAAAATGGGATTTCCGAATACGTTGATCGGAAAACGTGGAACGTCCTGTGGATTTCCAGGCTCACGCGAATAATGAGTATAACCCGAAGAGCAGAACAAAATATCTGGTGCGATGCAACACACAACTTTCCTTAGCTCTACGTCAATTAACTTTCTACATGGCTTTTTCTACTTACTCAATTCATTTATCACTCAGTTCATATGAACTTGGTCAAACAACACTTTACAGCAGCATGAAACGGCAGCGCTTACAGTTCCGGAATTAATTGTGCTGCTCGTACTCATTCCAAGACCATTATTGAGCCATTGGTACACAGATAATTGACGAGGCTGTAAACACGATTTTTTAAAAAAAGGATAGTAATCACTTTTGCAGAGTTATTGGGTAAAAATATCTAGAAGAGGTAGTAAGCGAAACGGCCCATCTCATGAGCCGATCTCATGTATCTCATGAGCATTTTTAAACACTCGCCGTATAGGTATTGGATTGGACTACAATACCATTTTTTTTTTCAACATTCTACTAACATTCCAGCGGAGTTTATAAGGAAAAAACTGCTCTAAAACGCTTTTCCTCGAAAATTTTGATAATTTATTGTGCTGCTCTCGTCATTTTCCCACAAAGGGGTATTTTATGCTATGATTGCCTTATTGAGAGCTATCAATATAAAAAATTTAATCAAAATCGTTATAGCCATTTTTGAGAAAAAAATATTTGATGTTTTGATCACTATGATAATTATAGTTAACTTTCGGTGGATTTAGTTCATACCACTATTTTGGCGTCCCATGGTGACCTGCCGGCGAGATATCAAGTTTAAGTTGATTTGGTACGGTGGTTCTCTCTAAAAATCGTTCACAGACTCACATACACACAGACCATTTTCCCAAATAGTGTTTTTCGAAATCAGGGGGGTCTGAAACGTAAATATCTCAAATTAGAAGAGAAGGAGAACTCAAAATTTTTTTTTCAGCCGATTACATAACTTTCCTCTCTACTTTGTAGAGCCAAGGAAAGTAAAAATGGTGACTTAGCTGACGTTCCCTGGTGCATCCTGAATATAGCCACGCAATTACTGTTCATTCTTTAAAATAAATAGTTCAATCTAAAGACGATGGAAACAGTTGTCTTCGCCCAACATACTTAGAAACCGGCATTATTCATTTTTAGACTATCCTTTCGAGCACAGGAATTAATATAATCCGTCCACTCCAGCCTAAAGCACGCCTAGTTTATAATGCAGATGTCCACGGCAGGTACCATAAGTGACGCTTACCCACATGACTCCAAGGCCTAATCACTATGAAGCTGAATAAAGAGTACAAAGCCTTCAGTCATGCATGATTGACATGTACAGGAGAAATATCTGTGTTGGCACTCTGATGGTCAACACATTGAGTGTCCGCCAGCTGACGAGGTTTATCCTGTCCAGGCAGACATCCTCATAGTGGAACAGCATCGTGGTCGATGACAGCTACCCAATGCAGTGGGGCGTTGAGAGTGGTCTTGGTGGTGGTAGTCTTGAAGTAATAGTGGTTGAGGACCTTCACAAACATTGACCTAATTGCGCCTTACAGCGCTCTAGCAATGAGCAATCACCAGGTGAGGAGGAACATAAGTGTATCAGTTTGCTTTATCACCCAGGCCCCTTGGGCAGAGAGCTAGTAATTTGGGAAGTAACAATTTACGTGATGTAGCACAAAAACTTCCGGAGTAGTAGCATCCAGCTCCCTCACGACACTAAAGCTGCCAGAATTATCTGCTATGCCTCCACCGTGAAGTTATGGGGACTTAGCAATATTTAGAGAGGAACGAAAAGAATATTGACTTGTATCGAAGTTCAATATTGGGGGTTGAATAGTATTTAAGCGAAGTTGAATGGGGTTGGCTATTAGTTGAGAGAAGTTCCTAGAATTGACTAGTATCGAAGCTTAATCTTTACAATATGATGAAACACGACATCATGAGTCGAGTTCTATTTCGATATCCCTGAAACCGGCTCCCAAACTACACGATATCAGCGAGCTCCGCTTCGAGTACAAACTCAAGTGGAAGCCGCAATGCCACGGCCTTGAGCCGAGCATTTGGGTGCCCCACACCGGCTAACGAGCCCTCAGTCG
The DNA here is from genome assembly GCA_020466155.1 of Pachypeltis micranthus. NCBI lineage: Eukaryota > Metazoa > Arthropoda > Insecta > Hemiptera > Miridae > Pachypeltis > Pachypeltis micranthus. The sequence goes on along the minus strand of CM035774.1, from coordinate 24,207,426 downwards.
CTTCCCTACTCGCGATGGTTTCCCTCCTCATTGCTGCTGCCCTCGCTGTCCTCTTGGTCGCTACGTGGCTCTTCCTGACCGTTTGTCACATTCCATCTTTGCGAACAGTTCGATCGTTCAACAAATTACCGGGTCCGACCCACTACCCGTTTTTCATTGGAGCCGTTTGGGAGATCGCGACTGTGGGCACCGCAGGTTAATTTCCGTTTAAAGCACTTAAAGTCAGCTTTGTGTCAAGTGACGGAGGCAAATCACGCGTTAACGGCAATACGAGAAGAACAATGCAACCCAATCGACAGAATGTTTTGGTAAAACGCTGATTTGCTAGATAATCACCAGAGATTCACGAGAGAACTTGTGAGAAACACGTAGCAGAGAGACTGGGAGTCCATCGGACGTCTCGAGATCGTCAATTTTTTAGACTTATATAAATCTTGGACGAACTTGTAATAATAAGAGAGGGGTATCACAAGATTTAACGACTTAAAAACTTAACCTGTTGTACAGGGAAGGAAGGAGAAATCTTAATTTGATGTCAATGATAGGTGACACAAGTATCAGTTGGGAGAACTGGAGACGACCGACTTTTGCGAGAATTCGTAGGTGAATCAGTTTGGGAGGAGCTGTTTGTTGTGGAGAGGAATCTAAAATTGAGGAGCTGGGCTTTCCATGGGTAACAAAAGGCCAGTCTGTAGAGCCAGTGAGTGCCATTAACGCTGAGAAGAGTGAGTGCGCTTGGTGGCAAACTTGGCACCGGCAAGGTCAAAAGTGAGGGTTGAGAGAAAGATAAGGGAATGTGGGTTATAGGAAGACTCATTAAACGACTGAGAAAGCTCAGTTGTGGGAAAGTACATCGCAGGCTCTGGAAATACCATCTTCCGTTTAGCCAGGTTTCAAATTTAAGAAGAAAGAAGTCGATTCAGTCGGTTGGTTCCATGGCTTGCAAGGTCAATGACTAGAGAATGACTTGACCTCAGAGAACTCAATTTGGCTTGAAGACAGCGATCTACTTTATACCAATTATGAGGATGTGAGAAAGCAGTTGACTTTCTATAATGAACACACCGCAAGTAAATGTCGACAATAAATAAAAAGGAATAATAACACGGATATTGAATGTCGTACCCGAATTGTAGGGTTTTGTGCCTATTGACCTAGTGACCACTGAAAGTCACTTTACAAGAGACGGACTGGGGAGTTGACCCCTGTGGCGCCTTCAGGTGCTCCATGTGAGCAATAAGTGACAGGTGAGATAGGAGATGTGGCCTGTTCGCTTATCACCCAAGTTTGGGATGAGAGGAGCATGGTGAAGTAATTGCAGGTGGCCACTTTCCTACCTGCCCCGGGGAGCTGAATCCAACTGGTGGCTGCAGCAGTCAGTGAGTAAGCCCTATCCACAGTTGGAGGGCGGCTGAAAGGATTAGTGTAAGCCGTTCTTCGTCACAAAGAAACGAGGAGCAGGATGAGCAATTGCATCTGGCTCCTGAAGCGATGGTTTCCCACCCTGACATTTTGCCGCGAATACAACCATATTGGAAACAAACAAGAAAACAAATCTAGTTTAACATTCTCACGTAGTTCATTCGATTCTCCTTGTAAACACGTTTTGTCCAATTATGAGGGTGCAAAATTGCTTTGTTGCAGATATTACCACATGGATGAAAAAAAACCTCGATAAATACAATGGCATTGTTGCATTCTATTCATTGGGGATGCCGTCTTTGTTCGTCGACAAGCCTGAATACGTTGAGGTAACGTTTAAGTAAAACATTTTATTTTATTCCAGTTCATAGATATTCCTAACGGCTACTAGGAAGAAGTAGTGCCGATCAACGTTGCCGTTTGATTTCACTGGTATCTGTCCTCATTGCCAAACACTCCCAGCCTAGTGACTTCAGCACAGCAACGATCCACCTTATGGCAGGGGTTCTGAATCCTGCGCTCAGAGGTTTTATCGAAGGCCTCCTGAATACCTAGAAAGGCTCCTAAGGCCATCTCCTTATTACCTATTGACTCTTTTAGTTTCCTGACTAGTGCATGCAATGATTGCCCATGATCTCCATGATTGATAGGCATGATGACTTTTGTTAGGTGTGTCAATATCAAGCATGTACCTGTCAAGAATCTTTTCCACGATCTGATGTGAGGAAAAATGTGAGGGATATAGGTCTAAACGCCTTAGCATCTTCGCATGAATCTCTGCCAGGTTTTGGTATAAAAGTCACTCGAACTTCTCTCTAACCCTGAGGTATGTATAAAGACCCCACGCTACCAGGCTGGAGAGGACTCGCTCTATTCACTTACCTAGAAGGGTAGGGTAGATCCCAACTGGTCCAGGGGAGTTGAACGGCTTAAACTAATTAAACGTCCTAAAGCTAAGCCGCTGGGAGAGTACGCCACGAAATCCTAGCTATAAAGGTTGCGCGGAAGGGATCCTGTCTAAAGGACTTAAGGGCAAGCGGATCCACATATTCTCGGACAGCCAGGCCGCATTAAAGGCCATTTCAGCCTATAGCTTCAGGTCCAGGCTGGCATGGGAATGCCTTCATGCGCTCAAGCAGCTCGGCGCCCACAATAGGCTTTCCCTCATCTGGGTACCAGCTCACAGGGGGCATGAGGGCAATGAAAAGGCTGATCACCTTGCGAAGAGGGGCACAGAAACCCTACCCATTGGGCCTGAACCTCACGTAGGTATGACTAAAAGTCACCTGAACCGTTTGGTGGCCCAATGGGAGACACAGGAAAATAGCGCCCATTGGCATCGCCAGCCACGACTTAGACAATCGATAAGGCTTGTTACGCCTTCTGGTCAAAGGGCAAAGGCGATGCTGACACTCTCCAGAAGGGATCTGAGGGTCTTGATTAGCTTCCTCACCGGACACTGAGGTATCACCTCAACAAGATGGGCATCTCAAAGGCGGTGGAATGCTGCCCATGTGGTGAGGAAGGCGAGACGGCTGAGCACATCCTATGTGAGTGCCCTGCCTTAGCAGTCAAACGCTTTGAATATTTTGCCCAGGGGATCATTGAGCCCCATATCATAGCGGAATCTGCGGTGAAGGACATACTTGGTTTCATAAAGGGGGCGGGTATGTACGACGCCTTCTACTAAGGAAGGGCCTGTCTGTGTCACAATAGCCCCACGTGTGGCCGCAGTGACAAAGGGACCATGTCCCGCATGCCCTCGGAAAAAAAAATTAAACGTCCAGCTTACTGCGTCATGGGTAACGATTACCTTGGCAAGCTAGCCCAGTCCGACGTCCCTGGTCTTCACCACGGGATTCCCGCCTCAGCCACTGACACAGGGTCAGTTACGCTGCCAAAAAATGGGCTGTCAACAGAGCAGTCAGAGTGTGGTGACTATGTAAGGTATAAAGACTAAGCAAAGAAGTTTATAAGGAAAGAGTTGAGCTAAAATCGATTTATTCTTGGAACTATTTGGTAATTTATTATGCTGCGCTGCGTTTCCCTGCATATGAGAGTTCTATGGTATTGTTGTGTGGATCAAAGCTGTTTGTACAATTAAAATTATCGAACTGGTTAGAGGCGTGGTTGGGGGAAAAAATGTAGTATTTTGATCACTACGAGTATAGATTAGACAGATTTTACTCATACCCTGATTTTGACGTCCCAAGGTAACCGGAAGACTAATTATCAACTTTGAACTGATTTTGTTCATCCGTTCTCTCTCAATTTCGTTCACAGAAACACATACATGAAAGCGTGTCATTTCATTTCTGAAGAAACAAAAAATTTACAGCTGATTGTATAGCTTTCCTTAATACTCCAGTAGGGCTAAGGAGTATTTCAACGTTCGAACGCATGCGGGATTAAGAGCCATCCCGTATCAGCACAAAATAAATAACAAATATTTAAAAATTCGAGGTTCACTACGGACTGCAAGCTAAAATTGTAACAAGTAACAGACTGGATTAGCGTGAGTTTTTACATTCAGTTATTTACGTTAACGATTTTCTTCCACAGACGGTGTTATCGAGTACCACCAACACCACCAAAAGTTTTCTGTACGATTTACTTAAAGAGTGGCTGAATGAAGGATTACTCTTGAGCACTGGTAAGCTTTTGTATTACCTGTTACCCTGAGCCTTTTGGCCGTGCATATGTTTTGTTATTGTGTTCCCGTAGTGTCGAAAGTTTAGTTATGACTCATCAAAGTTGTTATACCACTACTCTTCGAGATAAAATCGGCTTGGCATCCCTTGTAAGTTTAAAAGTGTACAGCCGCACATATATGTCCACCTGTACGTACCAAATAGTATAATTACTAAAAAATTTAATCTACGAGAATCCCTAGCCGAGGAAATTTTAGTTACAATCATTTACGTAACACCGCTCGAAGATTACATTTTTTTTTAAATACCAAAAAGTTCTTCATAAATTGAATATTTTTTATTCGGGTCTTCTCAAAGAAGGCTTTAACTAACCAGTGAATTTTAGGTTCCCCTCGAAGGATTCTCGATAGGGTCTGTCCGTGGTGGCGAACATTTAAAGATATTTAATCCTCAAGAGGAATAGTCAAAATATTTTACGCCTAACTTTCAAAAAATCTCCCGTTGGAATTTGCAGTTAATCGTGGAGGTGAATTGTGGCGATGAAAGTATCAGCGCGTTCGCAGTAAATTTCCATCGAATGAGTGAGACTCATATCTTTCATTATCTTTATTCGATGTGAGATATCCAACTCACTTTATTTGACATTGCATATCTCTAAATTGTAGGTTCAGACGAACCTAAATCGAGCGACTATAATGGAAAGTGTGTTTCCTCGTACCAACACGCGTCGAAACGGATTTGGTAGGTTGATTATCCATCGCCTTCAGCAAGCAAATCCTTGTAAAACAAAAACTAGCTGTTACTACTCGCTACATAATTTTCCACACTCCAGCTACCCACTCCACACTATAGAACAGTCGAGTGGATCAAAATAAATACGAATGAAATAATTATATGCCGTTGCGGAACCCGCCAATGAAGAACAAAAAGCACAAGAGACCAAGAAGCTCTATAGATGGTTTATAGTAATTAATACACAAACAGGTAAAATGTAAACCCACAAAATAATGGACAATTGGTTTTTTTTATTTTTTATAAAAACATTGAATTTCTAACGTTTAAAAACGAAACTCTTGAACGTATGGTATGAGACAGGTGGTAATAATATGTACGTTCTGAAGAATCCAAGTAGATGGCAGTTCCCTGCACCCTGCAGAAGACGAGGCTTCTCTTATCAGATATATAAATAATTATCTCTGCCTACTGTCCACTGAATGCGTTTAATTTCGCCCTTTCGAATTGGTTTATAGGTGAGAAATGGAGGAAGAGGAGGAAGATGTTGACCCCTAGTTTCCACTTCAATATTCTGGACGGTAACATGGAATGTATGAACCGGCATTGGAAAGAAACCGTGAAGAAGCTCTTGGAGACGAGAGGAGCTCCGTTCGACCCTCTACATATCATGGGAAGAGGAGCCCTAAATATCATTTGTGGTAAGCACCTACTCAACACGTTTTTTGCAACCCGAGGTAATTTGTCCAAACGAAAGCTGAGGTTTCACCGGATATAGGTGAGAAATGGAGGGCAAGGAAAGTTATGGAATCGGCTGAAAAAAAAGTTGAGTACTCTTCAGATCTTTACGTTTTAAGGGTTTATTAGCACGAAAACACTATTTTGGAAAATTGTCTGTACGTGAACGCGATTGAGAGCGATCGGCTGAACACAATCAGCTCAAACTTGATATCTAGCCCACAGATTACCACGGGACATCAAAATAAGGGTATTTTTGTGAGCAAGGGGGAAGCTTGAAACTGAGAAATAAATGGACGTGGTGAGGAGAACTGCATTACCTTTGGCGTAATTGCGATATCTGCTGGAGTATGAGTATATAAACACGGATACTAAGTGGAGGGATAGGGACAGAGAGAGAGAGAGAGAGAGAGAGAGAGAGAGAGAGAGAGAGAGAGAGAGAGAGAGAGAGAGAGAGAGAGAGAGAGAGAGAGAGAGAGAGAGAGAGAGAGAGAGAGAGAGAGAGAGAGAGAGAGAGAGAGAGAGAGAGAGAGAGAGAGAGAGTGAGAGAGAGAGAGAGAGAGAGAGAGAGAGAGACTGACTGACTTTCTTTATTGATCAGACAAAATTAGGACCTGTGGTCCTCTCTTCCATTTCATTTGAATACATAGGTTACACACTACGTTCCAGAGTCAAATAATACAAAACATAATTATTTTCACAAAAGAATAAAAACAGCTAACAAAAGAAAATTTTAACATTGACAACTGACATTGGTACTTCTTGAAATAACAAGTAAAAAGGATGAAAACATTATAAACTTACCTCTCCGTTACCTGCAATTTATACAATTTTTTAAATTCGTGCACTGAATGGGTAAATATTTCGGAATTAGCGTTATGCATTTTTGTGGCTTGTACTATGAATGAGTTACTGAGGGCTGATGTTTTACACTTCGGATTTTGAAGGTGGACGCTGACATTTCTTGTGGTTAACCCATGGACTTCTTCTCCCCGGATTATTTTAAATTTGATGGGGTACAGAGCTTTAACAGTTTCCATACCAGAACCGCACGAGAGAGTTCGAATCGCTCCCTAACCTTTAACCACTTCAATCGCTTGAAATATGGCGTGACATGATCAGCTGATTGTAGGCTATAAATGCAGCGAATAGCGACATTTTGTGCTGTCTGGATCTTTCTCAATAATTATTGGGTTATATCGCTCAGTACATTGCAACCGTAATCAAATAAAGGTAAAAGCAACGCACGAACCAGTGATATTTTGACGTTTCTAGGAATGTGTCCTGCAGTTGATAGAGAGCCCGATAGAATTTATTACACACATTGTTCACGTGTGTGTGCCATGTCAAATGTTTGTTAATTGTGAGGCCAAGACTTTTAATTTGATCAACGCAATTTATTCTGTTGTTGCCTATTCTACGAATAGGCAATGTTGAGAAATCAAATCTTGCCAAGAGTTTCCTTTGACCTATAACTATTGCTGCACATTTTTGTGAGTTTACTGCAGACCATGATCATTTACCCAATTGAGCAACCTATCTTCATTTACTAGCCCAATAATTTCCTCGATTTCGCCCACATTTCCGGTAGCATAAATCTGAAGATCGTCTGCATATAGTTTAAATTTACAATTTTTAGAACATTGACCAATATTGTTTATGTAAATGAGAAAGCAAAGTGTCGACATTACCGATCCTTGCGGAACTCCGGTTCTAACTACATTCCAATCTGACATTTCATTGTGCATCCCTTTAACAGACAGTATACGTCTGTCTAAGAATGAATGGAACCATGCAACAGTCCCCTGAGAAAACCTCATCGACTTAAGCATAGCTAATGATAAATTATGCCTCACCTTATCAAACGCTCGAGAGAAGTCAATCGTAACCAGCAACGTTATTGAAACCTAATATCTAGCCCCACAGGTTACGTAGAAACTTCAAAACAAGGACATGAGCAAAATCCGTCTAAAACTGATTGCATGGTGATCAAAACATTAATTTTTTTTCTCAACAACGCCTCTAATCATTTTGGTTATTTGGTCAGCTCCGATACTATAAAATTCCCTTGTGTGGGAAAATTATGAACGCAGCATAATCCATTGCCAAACATTTCGACGATAATCAATTAGCGCAATTCTTACCCTTAACTAGAAGCTTGAGGAAAAATTGAGGTCGTAGTTTAATAAAGTGTCTATACGATGAGCGCTTAATAACACTCATAAGACTCATAGGAGCTACTCCAAAAATTCCAGAGGTCTAATCACCATTTTCAAAAGTTCGTACCCGATTATTCCAAAACGGCGAACGCGATTCTTCTAAAAAAAATCACGTTGACCGTCATTCAAATCACTTGGACACTGATCGCTGTATAATGGTCATGGCTCAAGTAGGAGCAGCACAATAAATGTAAATAAAAACACTTAAACGCCACCAATTTTCATGTTGAACGTTGCTATAAACACAATGAAAAAAAAAGATTCAATTAATTACTAAAGTCAAGAAAATGGCTGAATTCATGTGATAGTGTGATGCGTCGCACCTCTTGGTTTTTTTTATGAGCGTGAAAATATGATTATGCGCTGAGTCCGTCAATTGGAAGAGAAAATGGATGCATCAATGAGTTAGAATTTGTCTCAAAAACAGCTAAACTTACAACGTACGTCTGGCGCACCAAAACCTAACTTTTTTATTGATAATTAATATTTATAGGTGTAAGAAGCTTTTTATGGAATTTTTTTTAGCTGACAGCTTTTTTTTCTTCTTGCTTGAATTATGATTTGGATTAACATCTAGTTCTTTGTAAATGTTCCTCCGACGTAATAAGTCTGTATCGAGTTTTCCTCAGCTCTACGTTGGTGAAAAAAATCCAACTGACATATTCGACCTCAACTTGTCGTCTTTGACCTCCTCCGTGCCCGTGAGTCGGGAATAGGGATTTTCCCGACAAAGCTAGAATAAAAACACTCAAATTGCATATTACTTCATTCCCAGTCAGTGTTGGTGGCCAGAGTGAAATTCATTTATAACACTAAACGGGTGCAAAGGAAAGGAAATGTGTCTTCACGAGCTCGCAAGTTTGGTGGGGTATGGCATCGAATTGTGGTTAAACTGCTTTAGTATCCTCATTTGTGACGTCTAAGAAGCTTCCCGAAAATTTCGTTAAATCATCTCCCCCACTATTATCCGGAGGTATATGGCCAAATGGGCCTCAAAAGAGATAAAAACTAAGAGAAATGATCTCATTAGGGGTATACCGGTTTTCAGCAATTAAACCATCGTCAGTACAATTATCAATCTGATTGTGATACTGTAGCGCCTGACTCCTTCTGTAGGTACCCCAGTGATTGTAGTCTAGTGGTCAAAAGCGAATATTCGTCTTCCGAGGAAACTAAGGTGTAGGATCAGAGCTCGGGATTGCTGTAACTTGACCTGAGTCAGCGGCTCCGAATTTCCAAACCCCTCGCAACAATACTAGCAAACAAGTAGATTGTTAGTGATACTGTTGATGGCTTAGTCGCCGAAACCGTTAAACCGTTATACTCTTTTAGAATTGTGGAGCACAGGACAAAGTGGCAACATTTTGTATTAGGAGGGTAACTAATGTTTGTGATGCTTTTCGTCCTATTTGTACTTGACAGTTTCATTCCTAGTTCTGATTATTTTCGTTGACATTTTTAGAGACCGCGATGGGAACAACTCTTGATGAAGGAGAGCGCGGTGAAGAATATATAAATGCTATACGAAGGTTAGTACAATTATCAGTCAGTTAATGTTAGCGTTCCATAATCTTGATCTGTATTTGTGGCGTGTTAAAGTATATCTGAGCCTGGAGAGTCTATTGATGCACTGCTTTAATGTTTTAAATATAAGCTCCGAACGCAAGGCTCCTCAGTTGAAAAGTTCATTCAACTGAGGTCATTTAAAGAAAGAAAGGAGTAGAAAAAACAAATATCTGGTGCGTTGCAACACACAACTTTCCTCAGCTCTACGTCAATTCAATTTGTACATGGCTAATTCTATTTAATCAATTCATTTATCACTCAGTTAATTTGAACTTGGTCAAACAACGCTTTACGGCAGCAGAAACCGGTAGCGCTTACAGTTCCAGATTTAATTGTGCTGCTCGTACTCATTGCAGGACCATTATTGAGCAATTGGTACACAGATAATTAACGAGTCTGTAAACACGATTTTTTAAAAAAGGATTGTAATCACTTTTGCAGAGTTATTGGAAAATAACTGTTAGAACTGGTAGTAAGCGAAACGGCAGTAGTTGAAATTCAGGAATTTCTGGAGTGACCCCCATGTATCTCATGAGCGTTTTTAAACACTCACCCTTTAAGTACTGGATTGGACTACAATACCAATTTTTTTTAACATTCTACAAAAATTTTTTGAAGTGGATAGTTATCACTTTTGTAGAGTTATTGGGTAATAACTGCTAGAACTGGTAGTAAGCGAAACGGCGTAGTTGAAATTCAGGAATTTCTGGAGTGAGCCCCATGTATCTCATGAGCATTTTTAAACACTCACCATATAGGTATTGGATTGGACTACAATACCGAATTTTTTTTACATTCTACAAGAATTCCAGCGGAGTTTATAAGGAAAAAAAAACTGCGCTAAAAACGTTTTTGGTCGAAAATTTTGATAATTTATTGTGCTGCTCTTGTCATTTTCCCACAAATGAGAATTTTATAGTATCATTGCCTGATTGAGAGAAATCAATATAAAAAATGTAATCAAAATCGTTATAGCCTTTTTTGAGAAAAAACTTAGGTGTTTTGATCACAATGATGACTATAGTTAACTTTCGGTGGATTTTATTCATACCCTTATTTTTGCGTCCCATGGAGGCCTGCGGGCGAGATATCAAGTTTGAGCTGATTTGGTACAGTTGTTTTCTCTAAAAACCGCGCTAAAATCGATGTCGTCGAAAATTTTGATAATTTATTGTGCTGCTCTCGTCATTTTCCCACAAATGAGAATTTTATAGTATCATTGCCTGTTTGAGAGCTATCAATATAAAAAATGTAATCAAAATCGTTAGAGCCGTTTTTGAGAAAAAAAATATTTGGTGTTTTCATCACTATGATAACTATAGTTAGATTTCAGTGGATTTTGTTCAAACCCTTATTTTGGCGTCCCATGGTGAACTGCGGGCGAGATATCAAGTTTGAGCTGATTTGGTACGGTGGTTTTCTCTAAAAATCGTTCTCAGACACACAGACCATTTTCCCGATTGTGTTTTTCGGACTCGGGAGGGTCTGAAACGTGAAGATCTGAAGAGAACTCAAATTTTTTTTTTCAGCCGATTACATAACTTTCATTTCTACTTCGTAGAGCCAAGGAAAGTAAAAAGCAGTGAGTAGGCTAGAAACTGAAGTAAGATTGAAGAAAAATTATGGCAAGGATCACAACCGATCCCCGGATCCATTAACAATTCTAATTATCTCACCTCGTGAGAGCGTAGCGCAATTAAATGGAGACAAAATTGTTTCTCTAAACATTACATTTTCTAGTACCCCAAAATCTTTCTTGTACCAACCTGATTTTGTTTCATTGAAGTCTGGTTGTCTTAGTAAAATGCTGCTAAATAATTATTTCTTGTTGACCTGTTAATAATAACTTCATTCATTTTGTTTGAAAATTAGGGTCAACGAAACAACGATGGATCGCATTTTCAACCCTCTACTGCGAACTAATTTCGTCTTTCACCAAACTCCTGCTGGTAAACGTTACCTAAAAGACCTCCAAGTGATTCACGGGTTCTCTGAAAGGGTAATCAACTTATTCGTAGCGCTAGTACACTGTTCACGAACGATAACGTGAAATTTACCATTCGACTTGTCGTAGGTGATCAGAGATAGAAGAGTGGCATTTCTGGAGGAGAAAAAACTCCAAGAGAACGAGTACAAGGAAAACGAAGGCGAGTAGAAACATTTACAAACCCCAATATTTCATGGTTTTACTCTCTGCGGGAATACACATCTGCAAATCAGGTTCCTCGAGGCTCGAAGCCGTGCTCAGTATAAGGCGCACTTAGTCGCTTTCTCCCTCATCACCCTACAAAAGAAAAAAGCGTGGTATTTTAGCTAAATCGACCAAATGACAATAGTGTTTTCATCATTGAGTGAACAACACTAATTTGCCATGTGAGCTGTAATCAACTACAACAATCACTGGCGGACCAAGAGAATTTGGTTTAGGGGGGCGGGGGAATATATTTTATATTTTATTCATTTTTTCGTTGCCATGAGGCTGGCCCACTGCTATGAGAAGAGCAATCCTCATCTTCTCATCTTTCGGGCCTCAGAGCCTTCTCATCACTTTCCTACCAAGAGCCCCCCCCCCGAATTCCTTTTTCAGGATACTATTTACCACCATCGTGAGTTTTGTGTAACTCTAGTGAGAGGTCTGGTAAATGCAGTACACGCTGCCTCACTTCTTAGAGACACTTCCTCCAATGAAGGGAAGGTTCCCCTGACCCTAAACACACGAGCAATGGCTGAAGTGGGTGCTCTGTAGCGGTGCCTTTTGCAGCTTTATACACACGATTGTGGAGCATATTGAGGCACCCACCACCAGAAACGCAATTGACAAGACTGCTTAACTGTAGGTTACTGCACAACCGTAACGAACCAAACCTGTCTCCAAAAAGCATTCAAATTCCTAAAAATCTATAATTAATTCCCGAAGCAAAAGCCTCAAAAAATCTGATTGATAGTCTGCACGACTACTTCGGAATAAAACCATTACCCATCCTGACGCTTAATAATTTACGTTTATTCGTGCAGCGAAACCTCAAGCTTTTCTGGACCATCTGCTGGACCTGTCGGAAAAGGAAAATTTATCTGACATTGACATACGGGAAGAAGTTGATACGTTTATGACAGCGGTGAGTAACAGCTAGATAGACGTTTTGTAACGTAAGTATTTTATAAACATACATTAACGATAATGTGCCTCAAAATGGAGGCTGGAAGGATGAGGGATGTGGTGGCCCCACACATTGGGTAGAGGAGTTGTCTACATTACTGAGCCACTTGCAAGCAGGAACGATAACTATCCCTCGAACTAGAGAACAAAGCTCAGAACTAAAACAGATTGACAGTCGTAAAAGACGAAACAAATCTTTGATTCCTCATCCTATTGTTGTAAATCCAGAAATGGGTTGCTCTTAATAGTGAAACTTAGGTTGGATGATACACTACCAACTAGATCTTCTTGGAACGCTAACATTATTTACGTAGAACAAACAGATAACCGAATTTTGTCGAAATTGGAACAAATTTCTGTGCGTTCTTCTCAAAAACGGCTTTAAGGATTTCGATTAAATTTGTCGCGTCGAAAAATAATAAAAGCGACAGACAAAATATCAAAGCGTTCCACAAAAATCTATTTCTGTCCAGTTTATTCCTTATAAATACACGCGTTCTAAAACAAAACGTCCTGGTAGCCCAACATGTTGCCCACTCAGTGGTAGTTCAGTAAAGTAAAATAAAGCTCCTCCCGAAATTCTGAATTCAAACTAATATCGTTTCTCACTCATGCGTTCTCTCTTTTGTTCCAAAACTAAACGTCAACATTTTAGAAAAACCCTGCAAATTATTACACAACGGTTTATTATTCTCATGAACGGCTTGACCTAGTATTACTGCTCCGAGACCCATTCCATTCGATTCAGCATCGAAAAATACTAGTAAACCATACGAAACATGACCTGACTACAATGGAATTACGGAAACTAAATATTCCCCCAGCGCCAGGCGCCCATAAACGTCTGTAGACATTTATGATCCGATGTAGGGGTGTGCGGAGGAAGTAGCCCTAACCTTCCTCCGCCCCGTCGGGCAAAGAGCCGGAGAAATCGGGACGGGGACTTCCAGCGAACCCTCGGCAGTTAGCACGACGTTGCAAGTCGAGCGGGTGGGTGGTTTTGATGAAACGGGAGGGAGGGATTACAAACGATGAAACGTTTACTTCTGCTGTAGTTCTCGCGAGTTCTTTCAATTAGTTGACTCTAATAATTACTGTAATTATCCTATACGCAGTTGTACACGTTCCATACTCATTCCATTCGACCCAGGATGTAAAAATACCTTGAAATCGATACGAAACACGGCGTATTTGCGATTATGCTGCGTTTTGTTAATTTTTTTCTTTAACCATTTTTTGTCTATAACAACCATGGACTTCGTCCGATCGGATTGCCGAGATGGCGGGCACAACTAGATACCAAATGGGATTTTTGTGCGAAAGAACGGATTTTTTAGACCACGTTAAAGGCACAAAACGGCCCGGACGGCGGACGGACATTGCAGATTTGGAATCCCCATGTCTTGGAACGTAAAGTATCAAATTTTGAGGGGGGTTGTAAAAAAGTTTTCGTGACCGAAAACATAGGGTTATTATTCAGAATGAATAATAAACCAAAAAAGTTCCACCAAATGCATATAAATTTAACGAAAACTGATTTTATTAGTTGATAATAGTTGTGAGAGTAACACGTGAACAACAGGCTGACGAATGTGAAGTGATGCATCACACTATTTTTTTGGGGGCTTGCTCGTTAAAGAAGGGTGGAATAGCCCACGTTATTTCATTTGTATCCACATTAATTGCAGAAATAAACCGTGTTTTAAACCTGCACAAGATAACTCTCGTCAGCCAAACCAAGATGTCATTACACGACGACTTAATCACAAATTATGATCATTGCAGGGCCACGAAACAACTTCAACTGCCCTTCAGTACGCTCTTCTTTTCCTCGGTCGTCATCCTGAAATACAGGTGAGAGCGTTCGTAGTCTCAAAGGCATTTATTTAACTATCAACTAGCAAACACCGAATAAATCCCCCCGTTGTGACATTTTTTTAGGAAAAGGCTTATCAAGAACAAGTCGACATTTTTGGCTACAGCGACCGAGACGCCACCAAAGCCGATCTGGGAAAAATGCATTATTTGGAGCAAGTGCTGAAAGAGAGCCTTCGTTTGTGTCCGTCTGCCCCTCAAATTTCGCGGCAAGTCGTTGAAGACATCACATTGCGTGAGTCCTTGAATTTTGTAATATAAGATATAGGTTGTGAAGTGTGAAGCAATTAAGACGCGTGTGCTTAGAAAACGCAGATTACTCGAGAAATGGCAGCCTCTTCAATTGTCTCATTTGTGAGGGCAACACGTGAACACTATTGTGCAACAGCGACAAAAGGGAGAGCGGAGGAAGGAGGTTGTTACAAATCATTGATTTATTAACTGCAGGAGAAGGTCGTGACACGGGGGTTGCGTTATCTAACTCCTGCAAACGACCTGTCCCCTGATTTCAGTCGATTCGCTCATTTTTTGGGGAGAAACGTCGTTGGAACACCCTCAGAACAACAAATGAGTGACTCTTGGAAGTTACAGTTGCCATTGATATCGAGGATACAAGAAAGCGAAAATATGTGGAACAGGTTTAGGAAAGTTGTGTTCACCAGTACTCATTGATGAACGCTCACTATTCATAAAAACAAGCGAGTGAATGAACTAGTATCATACCAATATATTGTTGTTCGAAGCGGACTGTATTTCTAGTGACGTATATCGCTGGTTCAGGTGGTTTTCGAGGAGTGTGAGGAGGTTTACGGAAAGGAATGAAGGTCCTACCTACGATTCGTTGACAGGGGGGCCCCCAGCAGGATGTCTTCCTCTTCCAGCCGAGCCACGTTGTAAAGGTTAATTGGAGGCAGATTTCCAAACCGGCACACAAGGTAAGGTTTTTCGACAGACGAAAAAGGTCCTTAAAAAAGGGATATAAAAAACAGGGGAACGCGAGGTGAGCGAACAGCGTTTTGAACACGAAAGAATAAAAGAGAGGATTAGGCAGGAGAGGATGACAGGATCAGACACTGCTCGAAACGACACAGTCCCACAACAAACCAGGCTCAAACAATTATTTTCCATAAATGTTTCTCTAACAGACTTGAAACAACCAAAATGCTTTTTCGAATGTTTGTTAATTTTCCATGACGTGTCTCCTACTGAATTCGACGATCCTGAGCAAGTTTTCCTGTAACTATCTTTTTAACGGGTAAATAAGCCGAAATATATAAGAAAATCAGGTTATCTCAACATTAAAAGTACATTTTTCTGAACTTCTCAGAAACTGCTCTAATGACTTTGTTTGACGTTCAAACAACTGGTATCTGCATTTAACTCCCTGTAAGTGTTTCGAACGATCATACCAGCATATAAGCAGTAGCATGGAATTTATTAGGGGACGAAGAAAGCTGTGTGATGCTTCGCATAAAATTCTATTGCGCAACATCAAGATTCAGGTGGCACAATTCATACCCAAGTGGTTACAGTTGGAGTTATCGAGGGACAGTGAAAACCTTTCGGAAATGTTGTAAAAATGTTGAGGAAGTGGTTAAAACGAGTTGAAACGTCGAGGTAAATTACATTAAAACCTGTTGAATACTGAGTACGTAAAAGTTTTAATTTCACGGGGGAGGGGGATGTTAGCTACTTCCGAGTGGTGGAGAATTTATGTACAGTTGTTGGAAAAGCAGTGGATACGCCTTGAGAAGTCTATTAATAAATTATTAACTTGGATATAAATTGATGTGAAAAGATTTACTCGTTGGAAATGGAAAAGAACTATTGGTTCTGGCTAAAATCGATAGAAAGATGAAAACTCACGATGTAAAACGTTAAGTTCCACCAAGTTCACATCAACTGAGCACAAAAGAGACAGAATTAGCACAGCAATACAAATCGAACAGGAGTGAGCTCGAAGAAGCGTTGTGGGCTGCCTACTTTCTGATGAAAAGGGAGAGACTGAACACGTGAAAAGACGGTTGTTCCAACACCAGAATTACTGAGGTTGCTTATAATTATGTGAATATGCGTATCACGTACAGGAAGTTCAGGACAGAACGTGTTCAAGAAATGATGGTGGAAACGTAACAATTTGCGACGCTCTCATGAGGGGGTAATACTCAAAGTAGCCACAGAACAGCAACTTACAGTTATTATTATTATCGACGACTTCGTACACCTCTCTGACCGCCCCAACGCTGGGTTGAGCACCGCGGCCTAATGACCTAGTTTGCCAGTCCTAATGTCTCATAGGTCCATGCCTAGCCTCCTAAGGAATTCCAGGTATTGCCTGCATTCTTCTTTGATATCCTATGAGAAGTAGTACCAAAGAACAGAAATCGCTCCCTGTAAAGTCTCCTTTATCTCGTGCGTATGCCCTGAGATGAAGCGTTTGGAGTGCCTCACTCCCGCGGCATTCCAGACTATCTAATGCCTCTGATGCCACTCTCTACTTCTTCTGGCCAATTATAGAGAAGTCCCGTGGTGAAGGCCCTCAACAGCAGACAAACTGCATCTGGCCAGATGGCCCGCGTCTCATTTCTAATGATCCCTTTAATACAACGTCTAGTCTAGTCGTATTTGCAAAGGAGTTAAGCCACATCCTGCTCTCCAGCAGAATTTATGTAGAGCTGTTAAAACGCACCAACATTTGTAGGGGAATACAGTGAATACGCCTTGAAAGTGTATTGATGAATTGCAGACCCGAAGTATTGGGTGGGTATAATTAACGAGTTTAATATCATTACGCACACACCTCGCCTGGCAACGCAAAAATAAACAAAATTATAAACGATTCTATTCTTTTCAGACGATGGAACGATCATCCCAGCAGGCTGCAACCTCACTGTCTGCTTCTTCCTCCTTCATCGCAATCCAACTCATTTCCCCGATCCGGAGAAATTTGACCCCGACAGGTTCAGCCCTGAAGCTTCCCATAGACGCCATCCCTACAGCTACCTCCCGTTCAGCGCGGGCCCTCGAAATTGCATCGGTCAAAAATTCGCCATGTTGGAAATGAAAATCGGCTTGTCCATTATTTTGCGGCAGTGCAAAATAAACGCCGTCACGACCTTCGACGACTTCAAATTTTTGATGCTCATCAGCCTCAAGACGACGTCTCCAGTTCTCATCGAAGTCACTCCGAGATATTAGACCAGACTGAAAAGTTTGGATTGTATCGAGCCGTTACAGATGATCAAGTGTTCGAAGAACTTGTGATTTAAAAGAACTGTGGGTTTTTAAGTTATGTTAGTTTTTCTAGTTACAAACGTATTACGAAATCTTCATTTTGTAAGTTGATCAAATTGCAATTCACCAACCTGGAGGATGCGTTCATGCCCTGATCACAAATATTTCTGGATTTACATCAACTACCACAATAATAGAATCACATTGATTGGCCTGATGGTGCACTCAGCTTGAGTTATCTAAAACAATGTCTCAGATTTGCCATTATTTTCTCCTCGGTTCATCCGTAGACGTACACAAAACATTAAAAAGTTCCAATCTCAACTCGGACTGAAAACCAGTAAAACTCTCTGCGACTCATACTAGTAGTAACACACAACACCTTGTCATTGAAAATTTAATTAAAAATTTGCCAGAGATAAGCAAAAAAGCACAAACGGTGGGTACAGCTCTCGTACAAGTACGCAACCACGAGGGACATTTTATGTCTTTTTCTTTAAAACTATATGAAGAATCTGGTAATAATGTGTGCGCTTTCTGTTTTGAACGGTTATAACTATATCCGAGATCCTGAGATCGTGAAAGCTATCATAAACACCACCTGAGCTTCTGAGAGCCCCCGAAGGTGTACCGCCTTGCGAGAGCGATTTTGTTGCTCCAACGGTGGAGTGTCGTAGCGTTTCACGTTGAGGCTTGCGAGCGCGAAAGAAACCTTTACACAAACGGTGGGTACAGTCAATTGAGGTAACTTTGCACCACCTTTTGGTGTTTTTTGCTTCGTAATGCATTTAAATTCCGTCTTTTCTGGCTTTTTATGTCGAAAACAAAAATCAATTGGACCAAAGTTTGCATTATGAATGATGCTTTTTCTAAAACTTTCTGTTAAATACTCAAAGAGCTTGTATTTAGGGCGGTGCAAAATTACCCAGGCTTTCAGGGTAACTTTGAACCACTTCAATTTCTTGTCTGCTAATCGCGAAATTTCGGAAGCTTTGTCGATATTTAGGCAAAACACCGTCCATCAGCCGAAAGTAGAATAAATTCGGCACCCAATGATAACAGCTCAATAGAGGTGGGGTAGTTTCCTGTACATCGACAATTGAAGAAAAGTTTTGGCTTGATTTCTAAGAAAGGGTCCAGAAAGGGCCTGGATGCTATCGTCTAAAAACACGAAACTCCCTTAACATTGTAGTCTTTTCTGTCATCAACAAAATACTAGACTGTCTTACCTTTACAATAAATCCATTAGAACTAGGGGGAAAAATAAATGTACCCCATAAGGGAAGTCCGATGTCGCCTATAGCTAAATGTTCCACCTGGTGCAATGTTGGACCTGAAGTTTGACCTTGCATGCTGCACACCCAAAAACACATCCATATATATATATTTATAAGTTTTATATTAAAAGGAACCATATCTCGAGCAAAGCCCTTTGCAACAAAGCTTCACTATAATTGCTTTTACAGCCATAGCGCCGCACTCCTTGTCTTGGAGCATCCAAATTCACTGTCTTGTTTCTTGACGGCATCTTCTATAAATGGTTTAAAGAAAATTTACTGACCTAGTTGCGACTTTGTTTCTCAATTTAATATGCAAGTAGAATCTTAAATCTATTCACACTCTTCTGTAGATAGATTTTTTAAATTTATTTATTTTTTCATT
This sequence comes from Pachypeltis micranthus, assembly GCA_020466155.1. Taxonomy (NCBI): domain Eukaryota; kingdom Metazoa; phylum Arthropoda; class Insecta; order Hemiptera; family Miridae; genus Pachypeltis; species Pachypeltis micranthus. Next base: position 24,188,170 of record CM035774.1, on the reverse strand, counting down.
TGCTTTCAACACTATCAAACTTTGATTCAAAAAAGCAATTTTTTTCTCGATCTTTTCAATGTACTTATCATACCTACTATGTTTATTATATATAGTCATATACCTACCTACATTACATATACGTACATGTATCGATGTACATACATACATATTTCATAGGAGAAAAAGTGAACGTGATTTACGTAGTATGTTAGATCCGCATCCTAAACATCGACGGCCAACTTTGCACCGGCTCAAAGTTACCCTGATTTTACCTCATTTTGGAGGTGGCTTCCAAATTTCGCGATTATTTCGCTTGGAAAATAAATATCTGGTGCGTAGCAACACACTACTTTCCGCCACCTCTTTAAGTTCGAACACCACCTACATATGCGGGCGCTATATCTTCGTTCAACGCATTTCTACCGAAACATTTATGGAGAACAAAATGTAGGGACTAGTTAGCTGAGAGTACTCCGAAAGTTTGATCGAAATCGTTAGAGCCGTTTCTGAGAAAATTGGAATTCCGATAAATTAATATTCGACAAATCTCCTTTTCTGAGTTAACTTGGCTTATATCTCCGTTCAACATCTATATACAGAAATAATCATAGAGAACGAAATGTTGGTAAGGGTAAATATAAGACACTCCATTAGAGTTTATCACATTTGGTGAAGAAGTAACCCTGGAATTTACGGAAATGTTCAAAAAAACGTTATTTTCGACACATTTTGATTTTTATCTCTGTTCAATGTACTGTCAGAGGAATATTTATTGAGAGAAATATGTAGGTATTAACTATTCAAAAACATCTTGAAAGTTTGGTGATAATCGTTGAAGCCGTTTTGCCAAAAAGCGTAAAAAACCTATTTTTGCTTCATGGGCCTATATCTCCGTTCACCGTATTTTCATGGAGATATGTATAGAGAAGAAAAGTTAGGTATTGATCAGTAGAAGATAATTTGGTTTAATCAAAATCGTTAGAGCCGTTTTCGAGAAAAATGCGAAAAACCCTAGTTTTTGGTACTTTTTCGTCCCCCACCCCCCTCCCCATCGGCCGAAATCGTCCATAACCGTATTTTGGTGTCTACAAAAAATAACGAACAAAACAAAAAAAGAACCAGCTCAATCGGATCAGCCGTTCTCCCGCAAATCGAACTACAGACACACACACGGACCACGCGCCGAAATTAGGTTTTTTAGACTCAGTAGGCCTCAAAACGTAAAGATCTGAAGAAAACCCAAATTTTTTTTTTTTTGGCCGATTACTATACTTTCCTTCCCTTCGGGTAGCGGAAAGTAAAAAGTAACGCTACTCCCAAGTTATCCTTAAACTAGAAATACCAAATAGTAACTATGGAATCGAAATGTTGCACTCAGCTTGGAAGCAGATGTTGAAAATAATATACAAAAAAACCGACAATCCGAACGATGATCGATGATCACTTCAAACTATGAATAATAATTTACTATTTGATTTATTTATTATTTGAACGCTAGCACGCGACGCGCGTTTTCTCCTCTCCAGATGTCTCGGCCAACAAATAATGATCTCATCTTGCGTTTATTTTATCAGCTGTGGAGCTACTCACGTTTATAAAATTGTAGGAGGCAAATGAAGTGAAAAAAGTGAAGTGGTGCAAAGTTACCCCGATTGACTGTACAGCTTTCGTACAAGTACGCAACCACTGGGGACATATTATGTCTTTTATTTTTGTTTTTATGCAATGATAACTACGTTTGATTGTGCTCGTTGATGGTTTCGATATAATGGCCGCGTCAATTGCAATTGACATCATCACTTAGTCACTGAGGTTATTAAAGCGTGTGATGTTACCAAGCGTTACATTTTGTAACAGACGTTACCAAGCACCTAACCCAACCCAAATTTAACGTAACGTTTTTCGAGTTTATGTGGCAAAGTAAAGGCATAAAATGTCAAAAATTATATCAGATTAAATTTTGCTGTATTCAAAATGACGTTGTTTCAACTACAGTTTTTTAAAAAAATTTTTGATTGGAGTTTGAAACAATGAAACCTGTCCGAATTGTATTTACAATGAAAATATCTGACTTCGAACCAACAAAAAAGCCTTTTTTTTTAATCGGGTCATTTTTGTGTGCGCGACCGCTTCATTACGTAAGAATTACGATGTACAAAAAACCCAACTTAACTCACAAACGTCATTACAAAAAAAAAGTATTACATTTGTCGATTTTTTTTTGTTGGAGAACGCACAACCAAATTTACGACTATTTAGAAAACGCAGTTCTGTTTAACGTATAATCTTTCATTTTGTACGCACCAGTTTGGCACCTCCGCTCCTGTCCCCCTGCTGCTCTGAAACAACGTCAACAACCTACAATTACGAACAAAATAAATCAAAAGCAAAACTTTTTTAAAACAAAAAAAAACGCGAATCGAAAATTAAAACACCAAAATAGTCCAGAATTCTTTTCAGTTCATCAAACGGGAGATCGCCCAGATTTAAATTAAAGCTTAGACCTACTCAACATCTAACTTGTAAAACTATATACATTTGGGTAATTGTGATTTTTTTAAGCGATTCTAAATAAGTTGTCCGCTTGAGAAGTGAAGACGAGGACAGAGTGGAACCCAATTTCACCTTCGTTACAAAAATCTCCGACCATTGGCTGTCATTCACTATCTTTGGAAAAAAGTTCGTAAAAAACGTTCAAATATATATAAGTTACGTTCTTTATTCCGCAGATTTAGTTTTTAAAAAACTTTATTTAATCTTCGATGAACAATTGAAGGTTTGTACAGTACAGAAAGATAAGCGGGGTAACACACGGAAAATATCCCTAGTACGGACAGTGCATATGTAAGGGTGGAACGGGGGAGTTTGCTAATGGCAACCAGCGAAAGGTGAAGATGGTAGACGACTGCACTGAGCTTCTCTCCTGGAGGAGCGAGGTGCAGTTTGATGGAAGTTGGGAGAAGGGCTGATGCAGCCCCTTTTATTATTAAATCTCCCTCTTATTACGCCTACATAACTAGAATATTCTCGAGTGGGCCCAAGCATTCAATGTAAAGACGTGTCCATGGATTACGAGAGAAGGGCCAACGTTGAAGAGTAGCGCTGAGAGGACTAGAACGAAATTTGGAACAGATCGAACTCCTGCTGTCTTTTCGATATCTGAGTACAACTTCGGCCACCAGAAAAAACAGCGTGCAAAAGCTTTCATATTGCTATCCCCCATTTGGGTGCTATGTAGTTCCTTCAAAAGCAGTAGATGGAATTTCTGTGGTATTACCACTGGTTCAGTAGTAAGCTGATGAAGTCTTCTTTCAAAAGGAGTAATTAGCTCTTCATTATACAGAGGAACTCCTTGTGAGACTGCTAATACAACCCTTGGGGCTCGGATGATTAGTTTCCAGTTCAGTTTATAAGGAAGCTCGGCCTGAACATATTGAAAATAAGAAATCTTACTGTCTCCAGCTTCTTCCGCTTTACTCTGAATTTCAATGCGACTCAAGAAGTCTGCAATGTTTTCAGCTGATCGAACGCATTTTATTCTGAACTGAAACCCTTTCGGCAGCTTGGGCTATGAATTTTGTGTAGAATGCTAACGTTCCGAGAAATGATCTCAACATGGCCACATTTTGAGGTGCAGGAGCTTTCAAGATGTCCTTAATATGTTCTCTAGTTGGATGGAGTCCCTCTGCATCGAAAATGTGTCCCAAAAGTTCGATGTATTGTTTTGCACATTCACATTTTTCCAATTCACTTTGAGGTTCATCTCAAAAATTTTCAGAACTTGGCGCAGGCGTTTGTCATGTTCACGCCTTGTTCACCCTGTTATATACACATCATCTAACCGTGAGTCGACACCCTCTATTCCATTAAGTAGCTTATTCATGTTTTCTTGAAAAATTCCGGGTGCTGTTGTGATTCCATATGCCAGGAGTAGTATACTGTAAGAGGCCTTTGTGAGTGATCATCGTCGGCAACTCTTGTGAATCATCGTCTAGCTGCAGTTAATGATTTGCGTCCTGAAAATCGAGCTTAATTCATGCTGTGTCCTTATACATAGCAAGCCGTCAAATTTACTGGGATTGCAGAAAGTAGTGTGTGTGTGATCTTATGAGCTTTTTCAAACCTCACTCTATTGGTATTTCATTGGACTAGTACACGAATAATTTGTAACATTTCAGCGGAGTTTATAAGGAAAAAAACCGAATTTCGTCGAAGATTTTGATACTTTATTGTGCTGCTCTCGTCATTTTCCACAGACGGAATTTTATGGTATAATCATTTTAATGAGAGCTATCAATATAAAATATTTAATCAAAATCGTTAGATCTGTTTTTGAGAAAAAAAATTTGGTGTTTCGATCACTTTGATAACAATAGTTAACTTTCGGTGGATTTTTAAACGCCCCCCTATAGGTATTGCATTGGAATACAATACCAATTTTTTTAAAGATTCTACTAACATTCCGGTGGAGTTTATAAGGAAAAACTGCGATAAAAACGCTTTTCGTCGATGATTTTGATAATTTATTGTGCTGCTCTCGTCATTTTCCCACGAATGGGAATTTTATGGTATAATTGCCTTATTAAGAGCTATCAATATAAAGAATTTAATCAAAATCGTTAGAGCCGTTTTTGATTAAAAAAAAATTTGGTGTTTTGATCACTATGATAACTATAGTTAACTTTCGGTGGATTTCGTTCATACCCTTATTCTGGCTTCCCATGGTAGCCTGCGGGCGAGATATCAAGTTTAAGCTGATGCTAAGCTGGTTTCCTCTAAAAATCGTTCACAGACACACACACAGACCATTTTCCCAAATAGTGTTTTTCGGACTCAGGAGGGTCTGAAACGTAAAGTTCTGAAGAAAACTCAAAATTTTTTTTCAGCCGAAAACATAACTTTCCTTTCCACCTTGTAGAGCCAAGGAAAGTAAAAACCCTGCAAATTATTACACAATGGTTTATTATTCTCATGAACAGCTTGACCTAGTATTAGTGCTCCCCCATCCCATTCGACTCAGCATTGAATACTAGTAAACCATACGAAACATGTCCTGGCTACAATGGAACTACGGAAACAAAACGTCTGATGATTTTGCCCCGTCGGGGAAATTGGAACGGGGGCGTGCTCGCTCGCCTCGAGCGTGGTTGCTTTTTTAATGAGACGGGCGGGGAGTTCAAACGACGAAACGCTGTAGCTCCCGCGTTGTACTGTGTTTCGTTAATTTTTTTAACCGTTTTTTGCCCATTACAACCACGGGCTTCATCCGATCGGATTGCCGAGATGGCGGGCACAACTAGATACCAAATCGGATTTTTGGGCGAAAGAACGAATTTTTTAGACCACGTTAAAGGCAAAAAACGGCCCGGACGACGGACGAGGGACGGACATTGCAAATTTGGAATCTCCAAGTCTTGAAACGTAAAGTATCAAATTTTGAGGGGGGTTGTAAAACATTTTTTGTGACCGAAAACAGGGTTATTATTCAGAATGATAAGCTATGGCTAACTTACCCGTGGTAGATGCGTTCAAACAGTCCCACAACGCGTGGCACTTTGTGGTGGCGCATAGTGAAATGCAGCGGGTAGGATGAGCTCAACCTTTACCATTTGAAATCAACAGATGACTGAGTATTGAGACGAATCGCACGTAAGATTGATATTGCAAGTTGACAAACATTACTCAATACGTCATTTTATGCATTTCCACGGAAGATAGGTCAGCAATTGAGTTAATCTCCTTCCTCCCCAGAGTTCCTCAAACATCACAGCCACTTTAAGTTGCAAACGTTAAATAATTTTCGACAAATCGCATTTATTAAAAGTTTATTTTAGAACATCAAAACATAATTCGTTTCGTGACGTGCACCCCATAAAATCACAACAATTAAACGACACTAATCACAAACATATTTACGACGCATATAAGTAATAAATACACATAACACATTCAACGTAATACGACGGAATAACAGACGCGTCTGTTTCAAACGCGCGAACCCTCAACAACCTCAAACGTAGTCTCCCAACTCCCCAAAATCAAAATACGATATAATTCGATAAATATAGACCATAAATTCGCATTCAATATGGAAAGTCGAGACGATGAGAAGAACAATTAATGCTGTGATGTGTCTGGGCGACTGTTTCTCTCACGTACTGCACTGTTCTTAATATTTCTCCGCCTTCCACATTATGATCAGCGTATCTCACACAAAGTAACTGCACAATGAATACCCATTACAAGCAATTAAATATAGAACCCATAAAACTTAATCTGCTTTCCATTATGTCGTACGAACATATTTAATTCATTTAGTACAATCAGCACTCAGTTATGCTACGAAATAATAGCCAATAAGTAAAAATGCACACGTTTTGCCCATGGAATAAAAAAAAAACATTTCTAATGAAGTAAATCTTATAAGTAATATCACAGTCAAATTACATGGAGACCAAACAGTGAATATAATTTACACGAAAATAAGCTAACGTAACTTGGAATGTTGTGCTATCTGCATCAACTGCAATAATGTGATGAATGTGCGTGTTAACAGATTACCAGGTGAGGAAAATGAGACCAATATTGACTTTACGGCTTTGATGCAGTTTTATTGCAGGGCGCCCGTGTTTTCGTCAATTGAAAGACGCTAAAACGATTCAACTGATGGCTCAAGCGTTGTGTGAATGGGTAATGACATAAAATAGTGGATGAGGTGTTGACAAATGATTTGCTTTCCGACAGACGCAGGATCCGTTTGTTCATTATATTAGGCAATTCTCACAATTGACAGGGCAGTAGCCATCATGAAAGGGAATGCGCGCTCTACACAGTAGGCCCCTGTTAATTCAATTATTTACAAATTGTTGGACAAGCTCCCAGAACTTAACGTGTACTGTGTGGCATAGTGAAGAAGGTTGGGAATTCAATGAACATAGGGATTATCTCAGACAGGGGCTATCTTCTGGTATGTTTTCTAATCTATGTGACGGTCACTATGAACAGAAAACAGACCTAAAGATAGGGAATATCGACAGCAGGCTGTCAGTGCGAAGCAGACGGCTCAATTGGCGGTGGATTTTACAATTTTCACAGGGGCAATGGACTAGAAAAATATTAGTGGGGAGCGCCAAGCCAGCTTAAAAAGAGACCACGCAAAAAGATCATATCTGAAAGGTCAGTGGTTGGCAGGCCTCGGAAGATAGAGCATCATGGACAGAGAGGGGCAGTTAATTTCCACGGGTGGGATTACAATTGTGAAGGCGATGAAGTTGAGGAAGGCCAGACGAACTAGTTACGATACGCTTCCATGTCATCCACAACACATACTCCAGACGAAAGGACCCACAATCACGAACAGAAAGAAATAGAGCGCGATAAAGGTCAGAAAGAGATAAGAGAAATTCTTGGCCCATTAGTTAAGCGCCATCTTCTGGGCAAATTACAGGGTCTAGTTGCTGCAAACATCTAAGGCTGTCATATTCATTATGACCACTTGCTGGAAGTTTTCTACTTCATTTTCGCTATTGCAGTGGAGCTAAACCGCCAGGCGCAGTCATACATGCAAGAGGCTCTCAAAGTTGAAATTCATTGACTTAGATAAAGCGTTCACACTGTGTGTGATGCACGGTGACTGCAACTGGAAATGAGGCTGACAATTGACCTCTCTAGGCCAAAGAGCTAAAAAGCATCTCATTCGAAATGAAGTGGACAAGGAGCGAGAAAAGCTCTCACAAACTACCCTTAAACTGAATTTATTATTAATCAACAGCTGAAAATCTTACTCTAAGGTCTAGATAAAATTTTAAAAAACAAACAAACGAGTATGTGTAGAACCAAACCACACTAACCACACAATAAGATATTGTGCGTCCATCAATAATATAATGCAACAAGATGAGCTGAAGTCAAGCTTGGTCTCAATATCGTCACATTTAACCTGAATTAGATCTTCATTCTCGTGTATTAAATATTAAGTGATACTTATACACTGTGCATACAACGCATACGTCTACCCATAATTACGTCCACACTTCAATTTATTTAGATAACAAGTCCAACTTTTTGTACGCTTCCAATTCCTATACAACCCTCCTATCATTTTCAGTTACTCGCTACTAGAGTAAAATTCGTCTTTACTGGATGTTGGTCAGAACGGGGAGTTTCTCACGTAAAAACTTCCTGTGAGGTTTCAAACGATTCAAGAGCGGTCACTAGTGCATTGAATGTATGACTTCAAGTGAGCCCCGTGAGCCAGGCGTGATCGTTTAACACATTCAACTCGGCCCTTATCTTACCTGTCCTAGAGGAAAATACCATTTCATCGCTTTAATACCATAAATTGTTGTGTAGAAAATTGCAAAAATGGTTTATTTATAAGTTCTTGTATAAAATTCGACGCCGATCGTCAAGTGGCCTCCACACTTTGGACTTCAGAACGTGCGCTTTCAGTTAGGCTAAACCTGCAATAACTGATCCATTTAGAAATAAATAAAAAATAATAATTTGCTAGTAATGTGTAATAATATCAATAACGAAAACTCAATAGTTAACTGTAGTACATCCACTCATAGCTAAATCCAGAGTGACTGCTAGTGAAGGTGCCTAGGAGAGACGAGACCTACGTCTAAGTTAGGTCTGGGAGATGGTCCCAAGCCATGATCGCCCCTCCCCCCCAGACTGAATGTGTTGTACAGCGATTGGTTGAGGAGAAATGTGAGGTAACAAACCGGATTCGTTACAAAATAGTCCACTTTTGCTAAATACAGATTATTTTTTGATAATTCCGATTTGTTCATTGTACTGGGTTTACGGTACAATGCGTTTTGTGTTGGTGTAAATTTGAAAGCCGCAGGGGATGTACAAGGCTTGTGTTTTCATCGATGGAACTATTCGTCACCAACCATCCTCTTTCGTAACAACATTTTTTAATAGTTCATATTTAGTTTGTTTGATAATTCAAATTTTGTGGTTTCATATCGTTACTTTTGAAGTTATTTTCTACGATGCGGAGAATAATGTTTTCATTGACAAGTGGGCACTGGCATGCAGTATTTAGAAGACACAGAAGCCCGAATTGAATATAAATTATTAGTAAAAACAGAGAAAAAAATGATAAGACGTTAGTGACAGAGAGAATCAAGAGACGATTGACTTTCCAACGTTTCGAAGCCTCTTTCTCCAGCTTACGGAACAATCTACAACGCTCTAAACCCTAGTTGCATACACAACTAAATGTAATTTTTACAATACTTTCAACGGTGCGTGTGGAATGCCCGATTACACAAGACAACCTAAGTAGCTTTCGATCGAAAAAAAACTAAAATTTTATATCAGAGCCTTGCCACTGGACAGACAGGAAACATTTGTGAAAATTAAAAGACTTCCCACAAAACGTTGAATGTATTTTTAGTTTTCTTCTTTTTTTTTGTTTTCCCATTCAACGTTATGTGGGAAGTTTTTTAATTTTCACAAATGTTTCCTGTCTGTCCAGTGGCAAGGCACTGATATAAAAACTTTTTTTTCGATCGAAAGCTACTCAGGTTGTCTGTGTAATCCGACATTCCACACGCTTGGTGGATTGTCCTGTAAGCTGGAGAATGAGGCTTCGAAATATTGACGAATCAGTTGTCTCTTTCTGATATACACCGCACGAAGAGTAGGAGTTTCATTCTCTCTGCCCCTTAACATAAGACTATCATCTAGGTGTTGTCAAATATATATGGTATTGTAGTAGGAAACAGTTTGGTTCGATCACCGATCAGTCCTGGATGCATTCATACAATTTGGCGTGCAAATCCCTCACTTCTGAATAAACATGAACAATTTAACAACGATTAAATAAAATAATAAAATTCAACAATAATTAAAGCCAGGATAAATTAATTATTAAAAACCGAATAATGGAATTGAAATTTGTACCATTAGCAACGCTAAGCTCTTATACGGATAATGCAATTTCCGTATGCACCACTTAATTTATTTCAATAAATCAAAAACTCAGCTCTCGAGTGGCGTCAAGTTATAGTGTCCATTAAAGAGTAGTGAAGCTCATTTCAATTCCATCCTTAGTGATACAAAATCCCTCTCCCCACCCCCCTCCACAATTATTTTTAATGATTAAATCGCCTAATTTAATTCAGAAGTGGTGGTGAGGGGGGTTCTTTAGCACAACATTACATTTGCATCCACTGACGTTTAAAGCTATGCTTATTATGTCAATTTCAATATAGTTAATTCATTTCAATAAATTAAAAACCATTCGAGTGGCGTCAAGTAACGTTGGTTATTAATGAATTTCATTAAATTGTTAAATATAATTCGAAGAATGGGGGCTTTCCCACTCTTGGCTGAAAAATGATGTTTCTGGGCCTTTTGCGTCACTTGATCGAAAAACTTACTTTTTTCCGTGAAACTGAACGATTCGCTTATTCTCTCAATGACAACTTTGAGGGTTTCACTGATTTCCTAGTGTCACGCTCCTGTAAAACTCCCTGCTAAGTAACTTTCTTAAGTATCCATTCGTTGATGGTAATAACGAGCTCCTGTAGCTATCTGTCAGTCAGGACAGTCTCTAAGGGTTGTTGGGGGTGATTGAGCGCCGTTAAAGAAATTTCCTCGTCCTAAATCTCATCAATTGGGGAATGTGGATTCGTAACTGTGAGTAGATTATAGCTATCACTCTCATGCCAACACTTGAGATATTCAATATATCAGGTCAATTCCTTCAAAATGTTCACAATACTGTCAAAACAATGGAATTACACAATTGTGTTAATATTTTTTTTAAAAGTTCAAGTAAACCGAGGTATTACGACATTTTCCACAAAACGGCATCTCCATCAGCGCGTTTGTCATTGTTACACGCTTTGACCGGGCTCGTGTGGCTGGTCTTGACGCAATCGTCTTTAGAAACTTTCGCGTTTGACGGATCATCGCCCTTCTTTCCCGCTCGGGACTTTCCTCTCCACCTCTGAGGAGTTTTAGGCTTACTCGAATTCACTGCCGACTGAGCGGGCGGTTTGGGCTTGTCGAAGAACCAATCGGGGAGTTTGTCACTTTTGTAGCAAGGGAAAGTGAAGACTGGATCGTAGTACTGAGCGAAGGCAGGTTCGGAGCGTAAGAACTGCATGGAGGACCAGGTGTGGTAGAGTAGGGCGGGGAATTTGAGGAGCCAATAGGTGACGTAGCTTTCAGCGTTGGGGCCCAATTTTCCCTGAGCTACGGCATTCAACTCTCTGTAGTGATGTTTCTGTAAGTGAATTTGACAGAAATCAGTACAAAAATAAAAAACCAAGACACGCGAAGATTGTGCATTTTGTGTTAACATACAGATTAGCGATAAGAGGGTCGTAATGATTCAATTCAGTCCAGTCCTTTGACCACGGACTTCCCCAGTCATTGTCTCCTTCTGATGAACCCTTTTCTTACCTGTAGAAATTCCACCGCCGAGGTTGCAGTTATTTCTAACGACTACCAGATTTTCCTGAAGTGGGTTTTTTCCTTTCTTTGTTTTCCTTCTCCTCCTTTTTCAGATTCCTCTCCACTACAAATACCTCCTCCCAAAATCATTCTGCTACGAAGTATCGCAGAAGTCGGTCCTCTCCCGTTTCCCAACAAATTCATCTTCTAACACCTTTCACGATACGGTCGTCTCCATAATAGTATAATGGACACTTGTTCCACCTCTCATCGAAATATAATTCGGACTTCTCCTTCCTTCCCAGTACAACCAGTTTCACGACTTCAGAGCCCTAATGCTTAGCGCTTCTCAACTCACATTCTGTGTAAGTCACCTCTTCTTCGTTCATCTAAGTCTTCAAATTTTGTGATACACGAACCCTTCAATTACAAGTTCGTGCTCAACTAAAAGCCGCCTTCGAGATCCATTCAAATCTATCCTGGTTCAAACAGCATTAAAATTTAGCTTGAAACCTACTCAGCATGTCAATTGAATGTCAAACTGCCACTGTTATTTGTCAATAAACTAATCATTTAAGTCTTCACCAACGCCTGAGTTTTTCAAGGGAACAGTTGATACCTCTGTCACAAACTGTCCGCCCCTAGTTGCGTTATTAGTCAGTTGTGAATTGACTCAGCACAGACGCATTAACTGAAATTTGACTACTGGTTGTTTACTTAAAATTATTTCCAAAGCATTGTTCAGCATTGCGCTTAATTATTAAATGCGCGTTAACTGTTAATAGACAACAGAATACTCAGGTCTTATCCTACTCAGTCTTGGAGCAAGTAGTTTCCGAAGAACATGAAATATGAAGGGTAGCTTGTTGACAATAGTCGCCCTGTTTCCCCAGGATTGGGTCAAACGTATGTAAAACATCTTCAGCACACCACCTTCTTGCATGCCTTGCCACAGCTTCGAGAAGGTCGATAGAAACGGCCTTGTGTGGTTAGTGGAAGGGCGGAGGTTTTGAAAAAAAAATTTGACAAAAATGTGCCTGACAAGTCAAAAGTCGAGTTTCTATCGGCTACTGAAACGAATAAATCGTGCGGGCAAAGGAGGATTTTGAGCTTTTTAAATCAGCTCCACGAACCTTATTTCTCAGAGCTCTAAGAAGATCTCTGATAGAGTCCCCCCGGTACGACCGGTATTTTCCCAAGTCTTCGGCCACTTCGGGATCGACGAAACACTTCCAATCGCCTCGGCATACGGTTTCTCCGCCTGATTCCAGACAACACAGAACGTCGCCTTCTACCGTCTCTTTTTCCACTCTGTCGCTGACGTCCTGAAAAGAAAACAGCACACATTTGTGATTGTAGTCAGTTGAGTCTTAGGTATCTAAAAACACGATTGAGCTAAATATTAATCTCATGTTCACCTGTAAAAATGTTAAAATCTTTGGTTTATCCCAAAATACGGGGTGCATTTTAACTGTAGACGCAGTTGGTCTTTCTAAAGGATTCTGCGATATCATTTTTAATATCAGAGTTTTCCACAATTCATCATCTTCGAGGGAGCTCAGTCTGCAAAGAGGTCATATTAAACTGAGTAATGTAAAATGGCCTAGAAAACATCAAAATCCCTGTCTGATCAGAAAATCAAATCTATAACAAATGCTAAAGTACACTGAACCGTCTTTACTCGCGGTAGCATTCCAGAAACCATCTACACAATGCAAAAGAGAGAAGAGTTTTGACCACCGTATCGTATCATTTCACGCAGGGGTGTTTCCAACCACACACTTTTTTGCAGTGATTCCTCTATCACATTAAAACAAGCGGTGTGTAGCAAAACCCAACTTTCCGCCACCCCCGTAAGTTCGAACACCAGTTACTAATGCGGGTGATATATCTTCGTTCAACGCATTTCTACAGAAACATTTATAGAGAACAAAATGTAGCGACTAGTTAGCTTAGAGTACTCCGTAAGTTTGATCGAAATCGTTAGGGCCGTTTCTTGAGATAATTGGAATACCGATAAATTAATATTCGACAAATCTCCTTTTACGAGTTAACTAGGCTTATATCACCGTTCAACATTTATATACAGAAATAACTATACAGAACGAAATGTAGGTATGGGTGACTACAAGACACTTTATAAGATCTATCACATTTGGTGAAGCAGTTATCCAGGAATTTACGAAAATGTTCGAAAAAATGTTATTTTCGACACATTTTCATTTTTATTTCTGCTCAATGGACTGTCAGAGGAACATTTATTTATAAAAATATATAGGTATTAAGTATTCAAAAATATCCTGTGAGTTTGGTGAATATCGTTGAAGCCGTTTTCATAAAAAGCGTAAAAAACCGGTTCTGCTTCATAGGCCTATATCTTCGTTCACTGTATTTTCATGGCGATACGTAGCGAGAAGAAAAGTTAGGTATTAATTAGTAGAAGATAAGTTGAAAGTTTAATCAAAATCGTTAGAGCCCTAGTTTTTGGTACACTTTCGTCCCCCACCCCCTTTCCCATCGACTGAAACCGCCCATAACCTTATTTTGGTATCTGCAAAAAATAACGAACAAAACAAAAAAGAACCAGCTCAATCGGATCAGCCGTTCTCCCGCAACTCGAACTACACACACCGACCACGCGCCGAAATTAAGTTTTTTACTCAGTAGGCCTCAAAACGTTGATCTGAAAAAAAACTTAAATTTTTTTTTGACACGATTACAATACTTTCCTTTCGCTTTGAGTAGCGGAAAGTAAAAATATACCAAAAGAAGTAAATTATCTTTGTCATAGTCTCCATTAATATGGGCCTATGAGAGAGCCTAAACACTATTAAGTTCTACAACAAGAGAAGCTTTGAGCGCTCCTGTAATAAAAATTTATTCGTCACTTATTTATTTTCCACTGCTGCAGTGAACTGATTCGAAAGACTTGTAGTAGAGTAACCAAACAAGCACACTGGACCTACGACTAATGGTGTAGAGATCCCTTCTCAATTGTTCTCCACGTTCTGACAATGTCAGGGTAGTCACTGCCTGTGCCACTCAAGTCATTAGTCGCCTCTCCCGACAAACATAAGGGGCAGAGCTTCCTTCTCTGGCATCTTGTCTCCCAGGAATACCGCGTTAAAACTACTTTTGACGTCCTCGTTCGCTTAATAACTATAATATAATAGAATAACAGGAGTGTAAATCTCGCCGTTTAATATCCGTTTGATTGCCTCACCCCTAATCGTAGCTACATTAGAAAACGATATAACTAGCACTGTTTACTTGAATTCGTGAGAGAGAATGTTGCTCTGTCGTCTGATCGGTTCACCGAACGGATGCTTCCCTCGAACTAAGGTGTAGTAAAATACGCAGCCCATTGAAAACAGATCTACCGCACACATCTGTAATAAAAAAGAAAATATATTCAAACGTATTAAAGTAATTGGGTTAGTTCAGCCAGTAGGTAAATTACTAAAGTTAACGTACCTGTTAGGTGAGTTCGTCTCCTCTGGCTGGTGAGATACTTAACACCCAACTTAGATCGAAAACGCTCGCCCACAGTATCTCACCAGCCAGAGGAGACGGACGCACCTAACAGGTACGTTAACTTTAATATATTCCAAGTTAAAAATGTTCCCAATTATTACAGCTAAACAGTTCAAACGAGGATACTTCAGAGGTGAATGAGACTATAATTCTGATTCAAGCCGAGTCAAAATACTGTAAGTATTCAAAGTACACTTACAGGTTCGAAGAACATTTAGTGATAATAGGTCTAATGTAAATTAAAATCAACGAGAAATAAAAATATCACTTTGTACTCTTAACAGCAAGATCAGTTTACGAGGAAATGGGGATGAGGCGATGCCGAGGCACCATCGGGAACCAAACCACCTGAACATCTGGTAATCACCTACTAGAGTCCGTCACATATTCCGCATGTGAGCCAAATTGCACATAATAAATATATCACCCATTGTTTCACGAACTCCTTGAGTTCGCCAGAACTGAATGGTGGTCCACCATCTGTGACCAGTTGGAACGGTATTCCATGTCTACTCAAGACGGATTTCAGATGCCTAATGACCGTTGATGCATTGTTGGAAGCTATTTCAACTACATCTATGTACTTAAAAAAGTAATCAACTACGACCAAGTACTTGGAACCCTCGAAATCCATAAAATCCGCACCTAGTTTTTGCCACGGTAATAGAGGTATTTCATGAGACTAAAGCGGGCGGTTCGTTTGCGTTTTAAGGCCTAAATTTTAGGCACGCGCGGCATCATGCACCACAGCAATCAACAAACATTCAAGGCCAATTATTCGAACGAGTAAATGGTACTCCAATGCAAAAGAGCCAGTAGGCTCAAAGTACTAATCTAAAATTCGGACTATTCCTCACTTAGGGGACTTTATTCCGACTATTCTCTTCCAAAGCGTGAGAGTGTATGCCATTTTATAAAACGTCGGAAAATATAAAAAATACAACACGGCTATATCAACAATCCAGTTAACGACAACTCGTATGCGAAAACCATTCCACTCGATCCAGCATCAAAAAATAATAATAAACGATACAAAACCTGACCAACGAAAATTAACATTTTATATTAATAATAACAGATAATGTATAATTGGCGCAAGGCAATTGGCACGACGCGTCGAGTCGAATAGACGGGTGGTTGGAGTGAGATGGGAGGCAGTGTGGGAAATGAGCATGGACCGGGGAGCAACGACAATTTTCGCTACTTTGTCTCGCAATTTCTTTCAAGGAGGAGACGTTGGCCTATATTTCACTGTCTTAGATCTAGACACAGTCGTACATCTTGAGGCCTGCGCTATTCGACTCAGCATTGACCTCTTGGCCTGGGAAACGATACCAAACACGACGTACGTAATTACAATAAAAGTGCTAAAATTTTGTTTTTGGCTAATACTAGAAAATTTTTGTTTGACTGTAACAACTGCGGGTTTTGTTCTCTGATCGGATGCTGAGAAGGAGGACTCAACTAGATGTCAAATGCAATTTTTGCGCGAAAGAAGGCATTTTTTTAGACTAACAGGGGGAGAATATGACCTGAAACGTTAAACATAGTGTGAACAATAAATCAAAAATGGTTAAATAAACTTACAACTCTTCCGTTCGACGCGATCATCTCAGGAGCGATCCAACCTTCAGTTCCCGTGATGCCGGACCGGCGGCTAAATGACATTTTACCGTTCTGAAGCTTCTTGCACAGCCCGAAGTCCGAAATCATGACCCTGATTTTGGGAAATGTCGAATTGATTGCGAGGAGGATGTTGTGCGGTTTTATGTCACGGTGCACTGTAATAAAAGTTCGTTAATCGTTCACCGCACAAATTAACACCCCAATCTTTTACGATTTAGAAATATATTGATGATTTCGTTTTTATGCTCACCAATCTTGAGAGAGTGCAAATGTTCCAACCCAGAAATGGCTTGTCTGAGCACGTCTACTGCAGAGACGTCATCTTGACTAAACCCCTTCTCTACGTAATCCTGAAATATAAACAATCGAAAGGTGAATAGTACGTTCTGAAGAAGTAAATAATTAAATACAGTCATAAATATTAAACACAAATCCTAGTTTTAGCCACAAACTCCAATTCAGTAGAACAAAACCATTTATCAAGCCTATTAAAAGTACAACCAATGCAGTCAATGTGCAGCGAAATTGAAGCAGTTAGCCTCTTCACTTACATCCATGTAGCTCGCTGTACAGACGTGGTAAATTCTAATATTAATGCGTTTGAAAAGGACGAATTAAGTAAGTTAATATGTGAAGTTCAACCGAAGCTTCAGATGACGCCGTCGTTCATGTTTCATTAAGAGCCCAGCAGGCTACCGTTCTCAGCCTCACTTTACGTTCAGTTAGTTGATATCCAGAATTGAATGGAGAAGTGCCGAGAATTAGGTTCATACACCAACATTCATGCGTTTTTGATTTCTTCTTCACAGTTTAGCGTGTTTTATATTTTACTTTTCTATAATAGATAACCTACGTTTTTGTAAATTTGGCTACTTTCATGAGTTGAATATCTTCCTTACAGATGCAACTATTCATCCCGAATACGAATCTTACAAATATTTATCTGTATGGATCAAAATTAGTTTTTGGATTTATGTGGGTTAAAGTATTGTA
Source organism: Pachypeltis micranthus (assembly GCA_020466155.1). NCBI lineage: Eukaryota > Metazoa > Arthropoda > Insecta > Hemiptera > Miridae > Pachypeltis > Pachypeltis micranthus. The sequence goes on along the minus strand of CM035774.1, from coordinate 24,170,614 downwards.
GGCTAATTGGGCGGATATGTAGGCAAAGAATTAGAGAGCGCAGGACGGGTTATAGGGGCAGCAATGGTAGTTCGGCTTTTGCAAATCTCCTAAACGAATCCCGTTGTTCGACGCATGTCAAATCAGTCCAAGTCTTTTGACCTCAGAGTCCCCCACCTGCCTTGACGGGACTCCTGCCCTAATGACAAAGTCATTCTCTCTCCTTACCTCCTCATACCTGCGGAATTTCCACGTCCACCATTATTTCTAACGACAGCGGATTTCCCTGAAGTGGGTTTTCCTTTTTTTATTTCCCTCTCCTCAATTTCAGATTCCTCTCCACAAGAGACAACTCCTCCCAAAATTCATTCAGCTACGAACTCTCGAGAAAGTTACACTCGTTTCCCTGTGCCCACTCAGACACTTTCCTCTATCAATTCTCAGGCCAGTTACAGCTCGCTCTCACCTTCCGATACAGTTTCCTGCCAGCTCGCGCACATTTTTGTAGACAAACTCTACTCAATTCATTGCACATTTAATACAATCCTCACGCTCACTGAGTTTCTTTTATTTCAATCTTCAACTCTGACCCTCTCGTGTGCCCAACACCTGGAATTACTTCAATTTTGACCGACAGATAGGCAATAGATTGAATTCCTCCATCTTTGCTCGAAGGATGTGCTTGAAAAATTTGAAATTATTAAAAGTAACCGATTAACGTTTAAATGAGACAATACCTCAAAGTGTTCCTCCATTGATGGTTTCATTTCTGTTTTCTGTTCAGCTTCTTGTAACAATCCCCACCCCCAGTCCTCTGCCTCTAGCGTGATCCTGTCGCAGGTGACAGCCAGATCGACTTTTTAGTATAATCAACCGACATTGTAACTCAAATTTCGAGGAAATAGACAATCGACTAACTCCGTTTTATTATTGCTGCGAAGAAAACTACTTGCTTTCCTTAGCCCTACTGAGCAGAAAGATAACTTCTTTTGCACTTTTCTTCAGATTTTCACGTTTCAAGAGTTTCCAACTATGAAAAGCAACGCTCGAGAAAATGGCAGAACCAAATGGGCTTTGAGTTTTTGCCTGTAGATCAATAAGGCGTCAAAATAAGGGTATCTAATGTCAGATACTCTTTCAGTCTATATATCGTATACTGTTTTATACTGAGAACCCAATGAAACTTTAGGCGCCTTTATAGACAGCATGTACCCATGATGCGGATCAATCCTAACACTACCCCTCTCCAAGCCACCCTTACTAGTTAGATTTGTTACGACACGATGGATATAGAAATACTTTCTCAATGATGAAAAATACCAAACTCCATACGTCTCAGTTATAGAAGTGTTTTAAATTTAAATTTACGAAGAATATTTTATTTTGAGGTCTCGATTTTTAAGAAACAAAGTTCAAGCTCGTCAGAGCAGGGCGTTTTTCGAACAATTACCTGAAGTGTAGCGTTGCACAATTCCAAAGCGATGTATCGAAACTGCGAATCTTCTTCGGTGGAAAAGTAACGAATGACGTTAGGATGGGCGTCAGATTCTCTGAGAAGCTGAACCTCTCGATCAGCAACAGTAAAACACTCGGGGAGCAATCTTTTTACTGCTACTCTTCTTCCATCAAATGTTCCTCTGAAAAGATGAAAATGAAGAAGAGTGTTAGGGAAACTCAAATCGCCAATTATGAACGATGGGATTACTTTGTACCGCAGAATCAGACCATAATGTTAAACCTCTTCGTGCTCGTTTATTTTACTCCTTTCTGTTGCACATCTGCCATCTCACACATTCCCGGGAGTGTTATGAAATGTTGACACAACAATTCTATATTAACTCCTCGCCTTTATCAACTATCAACACTGCCAATAGTCCAATATCAATTCCGACAAACTATTGTTTGTTAAGTACCACTAATTTAAATCACTCACCATACTGTGCAAGCTGTGATCAACGGTGGTGTTCTCAGCAACGACTGCTAGCCCACCACAGGAGGTAATCAGGCTGCAGAACATCGTTATCTTATTATTATGCGCTTCTACCGAACGCTCTATACCCAAATGTGCAACTTTTTTCGGCGTCTTGCACATCTCGTTCGACCACCTTTTTGGACTTGTTGGTAGCAGCGATTCCTGACCCTCCATCCAGACACCAGAGCGGGTTTTAACTCTTCAACTCTCCCCACTCGTGGAGTTCTCAGCAGTTCAATCGATTTGGAGTCTAGACATTGAGAGTGCGAGCACTTGTTTATTTATTGTTTACACGTTTCTAAATCTTTCGTGACCTTCAATCTCGTCTACACCCAACCGAAGATAAATTAAATCAAATTTCGCAGTTGCTCTCGCATCCAGTAGTTCAATTCACAGCCCACACACTCTTAGACCCACCAAATAATTTTGCCAAGTCGCGGGGTTTTAGCCAAATATCAAACGTCAGGCCCAGAGCTATAATTTATGAAAAGGGCGTAAATTAGGCGAATACTAGAGAAAAGGCTCGTTTTTCTGTGCTCTTAGGAAACCTCTGAGACGTTCCCTTTAGTTTAGGGGAACATTCGAAACATTCTTGAAGATGCGTCTGAAGTCTCAGCTGTGGCGATGTATAAAAGGACGAGGATAAATATCAGATCTGTTTCCTTTTTATATTCAAAGTTCCTGAAGAATCAGACGAGAGTCTATCAATCCATTAAGAGGGGTGTATGAATCTCGAGGAAACTTATCACTTCTCTGTTGCAATATCTTGAACCTTAATTTCTACTTGACAGACCACACTTCTCTTACAGTAAATACCTTTCCATATCGATACGATTGCCCCGTCCACACAACAACCTTTCAAGATGCGTGCGTTTTTCTCTCACTATCGCTATAAATTCTTCATAAATATAATAAATCCACAAAAACAAACCAATTTCGGTAGTAAACTTACCTAAAAACAAATGTCCCTTCACACCCTTTACCGAGGATGTTCTGGGTATCGAAAGATATTTTACCGACAGTCACTGCCCCCTTTTGTACGTACGATATTCCATTTTGGCCGCTACTTCCTTGCGAGCTGCCTTGGGACGATTGTTTTATTTCTCTAACCTGAAACGTCAACCATAAAATCGATTAACTGCCGCTCTTTTAATTCGTTCATTAAAGGCAGACAAAGCATTGTAAAGCTGTGCCGAGCAGGCGTTTACGAACCTGAGCCAAAATGTACATAAACATGGTGACAACGACGACGAACAAGACGGTAACTAATAGAACGAGAACTTTGCTTTCGTAGCTCCACGCGTCCGTTTTGCTGTAATCCATTTTGTCGATCGAGCTGTGTCGACGAGTGAAATTGAAATTCGTGACGTTTGGTCGAATTATGGCGTCAGATCTGCCCGTGATGAGGTATTGCGTCGTCGGGACGTTATTTATGCGGTAGTGGCCTTCAACAAAAGAAAAGACAGTTTGGCGATATTACTTTGGAAACGCTTTGGGCGAGGGATCGCCTAGACACCCCCCCCCCCCATTCACAAACCAATATCTGTACGAAGTGCCAAGAGTAGAGTCAAAAACACAAATATCAGCACAGGCTGAGGTCTAGACTTAATAAAGAGGCGGATCAGTACAAAATCTTACCGAGAATAATAGCTGTGCCATCTTTAGATTCTGGGCCACCAATCAACAGCCTGTTGGGATATATGTTATCCGGAAGGATGGGAACGTCGCCATCTACGAGCGAAGGTAGTGCGTACAATCCATGGTCTGACTCTCCAATGTATAGCGTTGGCCTAAAATTTGAATAAACGCGTAAGTCAAATAAAAGGAGACTATTAAATTCAAGGAATAACTCAGTGTAACGAAATAGTATCGATTGTTAACAATTTTTAGGGAAAACAGAAAAACGTTATGTTATGTGGACCTTTTTTGTTTTTTTTTTGAGATTTTTTGCAGACACGAAAATAACGTTACGGGCGGTTACAGTCGATAGGAACGGGGGGTAGGGGACGAAAATGTATAAAAAACTTGGGGTTTTCGCATTTTTATCGAAAACGGCTCTACCTATTTGGATAGAACTTTCAAATTATCTTCTACTAGTCGATACCTAACTTTTCTTCCCTATAAATATCTCCATAGATATACGAAGAACAGAGATATACGCCTAAAAAGAAAAACTAGGTTTTTTGCGAAACGGCTCAAACGATTTTCACCAAACTCACAAATTGTTTTCAAATAGTCAATACCTATATCCTGTATTCAAAAAATCAAAATGTGTCGAAAATAGTTCTTTTTTTAAAACATTTTTGTAATTTCCCGAGTAACTAACTGAGTCACTGGATTCTATCTACTCGTATTATATTGATTGCATTCTAGCAACCTATACCCACATTTTTTCTCCGCAACTGTTTCTGTATCTGTCTGTTTGACGGAGTTATAAGTCATGTTAACTCTCAAAACGAGATTTGCCGAATATTAATTCATCGTTTTTTCAATTTTCTCAAAAACGGCTCTAACGATTTGGATCAATATTGCAGAGTACTCTCGACCTAAATTTTGTTCTTCATACATGTACCTGCAGAAATGCGTTGAACGAAGATATAGCTCCCCTATACGTAGCAGGCCGTCGAATTAACGAGGGTTCAAATTATTTTTTTTTAGAAATCGATACCAAACTTTTGTGATAGAAGATACAGGCCAGTGAAGCGAAAGAGTTGTCCAACTATTAAAAACAACGGTATCAATTACTTTCATCCTGTTCACTCTTCAACACCCTGTTCTCAATTATGGTAGTGAGGAAGTACGAGCATCGCAATAAATTCTCGAGCCCCTGCGAGTTTCAGCGCTACCAGTTTCTAGCTATAGACAGTTCGATTAAGTTCTAATAGATTCGCCTAAAATCATTAAAATATGCTGAATGCACGCGAGACTGAGGAAAATTGTGTGATGCATTGCAGATATTTTTTAACGTTTCCCGGTTTTCCACAGTAAATGCGTAAATCTGGCTTCACGTCAACCTGACGTAGTTTCTTCTAGCAGTCTACATTTTTCCATTGACACAGCGGCTGCACATGATTCAATTCAGGTGGGTGGTAGAAAGTTCGGCGATGCAAATATTTTTCGTTGAACCGCGTTGTTTGAATTAGCAATTGAAGTGTGAATGCGATGAATTTATTGTGATAAACAATCAATAATAAAATTTTATCGTTACCAATTATTTATTAAAATGATTAAATAATAAAATTATAACTACGAAATTATTTCAACCATTGACGGTTAAATTTTCAACAACAAACAGTTAAAATTGGCCATGTGCCCCACAATCGAGAAAGTTACCGCATTCCGCTTAGCTAATTTAATGATAGAAGTTTCTATTTTTATCGGTGAGCTAAACTTTTACCGAGAGCCTTGACGAAACTGATGAAAACTCGAGGTCAGACAAATCAAAGTTGGTAAAAATTATGTTGCGAGTGTAGATCCACTCGTCAAGGCTTTTAAAACGACATAAATTCGGACACTCACAAAAGCTGATCGGTGATCTGAAAAATGGGCGAGTCTAGGACGGACTCAGCGAAGGAAGTGAATGGCAACTGCACGATGTCTTGTCCGTGTTTCATATACAAGGCGATGACGGGGGAGCCGAAGTCTTTTTCCCATATTAAATTTCCCGTCACTCGATCTGTCGTTTTAACGCGCCCTGACGTGATGCTGCTCAGATGACGATAAGCTGTAACGCAAATTTGGAACCGTTAAACGTTAAAAAAAAGTGCCGATTTGTATTAGCGCGCGAAGCGGTCTAAAAACGTCTTGGTTCACTCACGGTAACTACTGAGCTCGTCCGATGGAAGAGAATGTGATGTATAGTCGGTAAATGTGATGTTCCAATGGCGATTATGGCTTTTTCCATCGAACATTACAAGATTGTATTCTGAAAGAAAGAAAGAAAAAAAAATTCAGGTAAATAGTGAAGTGGGTACAGGAATTGAGACGGGTTGAGTTATTCCCGCCAAGAGGACAGAACGCATCATAATAATTGGTTCAATTTGGCTTCTGGCAGGTATGTCAACGAAGCGTTGTGTAATTAGAATTGAATGTCGACTGAATAAACAATGTGTATTTACCCGACCCACATTAATATCAACAAACCCGATTTCTGAAGTAGCCTCGTTTTGAATACCGCCTTCCCACTCGGTGTTCAATTGTTAGTGAACGGTGAGCGAGCGACAGATGCGAATCAATTCCACGAAACAAAGTCAACTTATTTCACGAAAAACGATCATTTTTATTTTTTACAACCCGATGGGCGAGGGTAAGGGTGTAGTGAATATTTACCTTTAGAGGCCCCCTGAGTCGGAACAAACTAATATTGGTGTATTTGCGCAGGCCTGAAGGGTTCTTTGCAATGACAGGGGAGGGAGGAGGGGCTGGCCAGCACCAACCTCCTCGTGGCAGTTGATTTCTAAATCGCTGGAGAGGTATAGAATTCCAATTAACGATCTATCAAGCAGTTAGTTTTGGGCCCAGGGCGGCTGGCTGGTGTTATGACACTGGATGGGCAGGGGGGGGGGTGCATTGATTCTCATCCTGTACTATAGTTGGCTGTGCGTTGGCACCTGGAGGAATTCAGGGTGGCAGTCGATGAGGTCGTTCCAGGGACATTAGCCTCTTTCAACTTCTCGTTATTAATCTTACACCTCTTCCCTTTCTGGGTAGACAGAAGACTGCCAGTGTCGATACCACGATCAACAATTCGTGCCTAATAAGAGCTCTAGAAAGGGAAAGCGAAATCAACCGCATAAGGGCTTTGTTTCTAAAAAAAAAATAAAAATGCTTCTCACTGCAGCAGCTGAGATCTTGCTGTGCAGATACAGCAGCAACCTTTAGAGCTCTTCATTGGTGGCAACTGGGTTTTCCCATTATAGAAGTCAGCCAATAGCCCTTGTGGGAGTCGCAGGACCTAGCTTCAGACACCTTATCCTAATGAACGAGTTGATTCTGGTGCTTGTTGAGCAAGTGAGTAGAGTGAAAGTTACAAGCATCCTCAGCAATTATCTAGCACGTCAGGATGCTTCTGGTTTCACCACTTCCGTTCGAAGATAATCTACACTGTACTTTTCCCGATAGTTAACGTCCTATCTCAAATCAAAATCAGTGATGTGGTCATGACTAGACAAAATATTGCTGGGCGTACCACACTGGTACACGTCTAGGACTAACTAGACACCAACCTTCATGATAACCCGTGGCACTACAAATAAATGCATTGTTTTGAGCGTGGAATGAAGAAAAAACGAGGTGAAATGTATTGGTGATCGTCAAGGAGTCACCCCTATTAATTTCTGAGAACTATATCGACATTTGTAGGTGGGTTATGGGAAAAACGTGTTACACAAAAATATACGAGTGTCTGAAAAGCGATGAGATCTCCATTCTGAAATTGATAGTTCGTTAAAAATAAAATATTCTGATGAAGTTGTCGAAATTGGAAGGTCTTTTTCAAAGTTTTTCTTCAGAAATTCAAAACACAGAAGTGTGTTATTTCAGGATTTAACTATAAGAGAGCCACAATATTTATGTTACACTTAGGCCTGGTTTATCAATTCTACAGTTACAACGTCGAATTGGTAACGGTTGATCAACGATATTCAATGAGTGGAAATAGCGGGAGTATGACAGCTAGCCGTAAAAGTGAATTAATGAATGGTTCATTGGGAGTGTAACCTTTATTCGGGCCTACAAATGACATTGATAAACCCACCCTTAAACAACCTGATTATTAAAACTTGAACAACAATATTTCGCTTGAGCTCTCGAGACAAACAAACTCGGCTAACCTGTTCTTCCAAAAAAGAGGAAATCTGAGAATTGTTTGGGAGGACACGTCTCACGACCTTCGCTGATAAGCGGCTTCTTTTCTCCAGTCGTCCCATCGATGGTGAACCAAGAGTCCAACTTCTTGCCCGAATAGAATATACCGTCGGTGCTGCGACAAGGTGAAGATGCGACGAGCTGCTGAACGGAAAACGGCAGCTTTTTCAGAGCTTTGTTGTCAGCGGAGCTCAGGCTGTACAACGAACCATCTTTCGGATCGGGTAAAAATATTGGCCTGCGTCAATAGATTCGGCGAGTTAAAAGAAGATTCTTGATGATCGCATTAGAAGCTATTTATTTATCGACATTTATACTCACAAGATGGCGTTTTTAGATGTCGCAGAAACTTTAACTCGAGGCTCTGCAATACGAAATAAATCATGAGTCCAGTAAAATGATGAAAAAAAAGTAAAGGGAACATGCTTCTTGATTATTCAATCTTGTTGAGACTGAAAGTAAATATTTACGAAGCTCCCTAGATCTATAAGAATTAATTTACACAACAAGACTTCGTCGATAATCATCAACGACGTTAAAAATGAAAATTATTACAAAAACTAAAAAACGGAGGTTAAAACAAGAATTTCCTTAAATCTTGAACAGAGTTTTGCTATACGTGGACTGAAACTTCAACACGAACTTGCACTACGCCGCTGCTAATATATCAAGTTTTCAACTCACCATTACTATGTTTCCACTTAATATGCCCAGTTTTATGGTCGACGCCAATGAGGGTCCCGTCCAAAGTCGCTATCACCAAAACGCCCAATTTCTCGTCAGATATCACATTGGCTAATTTTCCTCGATCGCCCTGAGCAAACCAAACAAATAATTGTTAACGAAATCCTTAAATAGGAATAATAATTATAATGCATATGAATTCCACAGCCATTGTACAATTTTCCAACTTAAAAAAAAAACAAAAAAACAAAGGAAAGTAAAAATTGTACGTAAAGAAACATTTAGTTGGAAAGTGCCTCTCAGAATTCTTAGGAAAACCCTCAAAGTTGTGTGTATTTACTCCAACATTACTTTTATCCGATGATTGTACGTATTTGTTCGGCAACCTCCTCAATTTACCACATTTTACGGTCAATTCTCAACATTTGTACTACATTTTTCAATCAATGCTCGCTTTTTTGTTCAACGACTTTTAACTCGTTTCGTAACAATTTGCAAAAGCTTCAAAAAACTTTCTCCATCACCACGCGTATTCTGCCATTTTTATCACTCTGGCAATAATCAAATCTGTTTTTCAATCGGTTGATGAGGCTCAATGTTCTACATAAAAACGATGGTACATTGTACTATATATAAATGTAGTAGGAGAACGCCTGCTGACACACCCAGCCGACGCATCTTCGCAGCGCTTTTCTTTCCTCAGTTCTTCTCCAGGGACAACCCGGTAGTGCCGTTTTCTCTCCATTTCCCAGCCCTCAGATGACAATGTACCAACCACGTCATGATGCTGGACATGGCCTCTATGAGTACACAGACACACCTGCACCATATGATTCAGCAACTCAAACCGGTATCACAGGCATGAGAGCGAGCATTCACAACATTACGATCCCAGCCTCTTGTGCACCTCATTGCTGTAGGCAGTGACGCCACATGAATGAATGCCTTCCCATGAATGCCCTCTGAAGCCCACTCCACCCACGCAGAAGAGTCGGGGGAGTCAGGACACTGCCTGAGGTCCTGTCCATTAATCGAACCATGCAGAGCTGCAGGAAACTCTGAAGGCTTACTGGGCTTGGGGGCAGATGAGTCGCAATATCACACCACCACAGCTGATCCTGGACGAATTCAAGACCAGCCACATCTCCGTCAGATGCCTGCAAAGCAAGCAGGCGCTTACAGCGAAAGAACGGAATAGTGGTAGAGAGAGATGGAAAGGCGAGTCCCCCAGATCGAACTGGAACGTGAATGTATACACATGGGACGCTATGTGGGAGGCCTAGCCAAGCACAAACAACAGAGTGCACCATTCTATCAAGGCTTATTAACCTTCGGACAGTCCACCTCCCAAAAACCAACCCGTACGTCAGCATTGGGAGTAGGTACATTCGAAGGAGGCGTAGCTTCTGCTGTGTCTTTGTTGGAGCCTTTGCAACTTTCCGAAGGTAATCACCAAGGTCCACGTGGCCTCCATCCAAGAAGGTTGCACTGAGAAACTCGATCCCAAGATACCACCACATCTTGAGGACGCCTCTACCCGGAACACGGGATTCACCAATGACAAAACCCGCATCTACGACCTTCAGGCTGTAACCTCGAAAGGACGGCATCAATGAAACTGAGTCGCGCTTCTCCAGATTCACCCCCAATTTACACATGCCTAGCTGCCTCATAAGGGCAATCTGCAAGCCCCGGTTGGTACCTGCGAGGAGGACGACATCATTTGAAACGGCAAACCCACCCACACACCTGGGGCGAGATCTAACCCTAATTCTTGGGGCACCTTACCCAGCGCAGCATCAATCACAAGATTGAAGAGTATAGGATACAGAAGGTCTCCTTGCTGAATGCCACGACCCCAGGCATCTCTGCTCCAACCTGCAAGGCCGTCACATTCCCGCAGTACAGGGAGCTCACATAATCGATGAGTCGATCAGGAGCCCCCACACCGCAGAGACAATCGGCCAAGGCCTGGTTGCTACCGTGTCAAAAGCCTCAGCAACGTCCAGGGCAACCGTGTGAATCACGAGATTTTTGGCAGTAACATCCACTGGCCAGTATGCCTTCTAGACGTCGCCAACGACACCAGCCACCTGGAGACGCCAAAGACCACAGTCGATAGTGAAATCAGTCTGCAGCCCCCCTGGCCCTTCACCACACACGGACCAAGTGCCGAAATTAGATTTTTTAGATTCAATAGGCCTCAAAACGTGAAGGTCTGAAGAAAATCTGAACTAGAATCTATTTACGTCGATACGGTTGATAACTTATTGCCCTGCTCCCCTAATTTTTTCACAAACGAATGTTCTACTTCATTTGGGGCTGTTCACACAAACAATGTTATCATAATCGTTAGTGCCATTTTAGAGAAGAAAAAAATGTTTTTACTATTTCTTCTCTTCAGATAACCTTTTTCGCCTTTTAGATAAGGTCACTGACATGTTTGTTTGTGGACTCAAGTAGCCTTCGAAATGTTGAGATCGATCTGAAGGAACCCCAATTGTTCCCCTAGTTAAAATTATATAACTTACCGTCTTATCTCAATGGATAAAACATTAGTAGTCGGATTTTCAGAACCAATTGAGCCAAGATTGTTGTGTTCATTACTCTTCTTAGGGTTATCAATCATTTCCATCTTCATAACGACATGAGAGGGGAGAGATAGGGGAGGGAAGAGCGAGGGAAACTTAAAAAATATCTCTTACCCACAATACCTAATGTTTTTGGTCTGTGCTCAAACGCTGACTGATGATAAAAAGCCTACAAAGAAATATTAGGTTTTTTAATAGCTTTCACGATTTAGATCAAACTTTAATTCCATTCTAGCCATTCTTCTGATAGTTCGTTGAACGGAGATGAAAAAAAACCCTGCAAATTATTACACAACGGTTTATTATTCGCATAATCAGCTTGACCTAGCATTAATGCTCCGAGACCCATCCTGTTCGATTCAGCATAGAAAAATATCATAATGAAACCCAAAAAAGGTCGAAAAGAACTGAATCGTAATATTAAAAAAAACACGAAAGTATCTAGAAAAAACTGAATTTTAATATGAAAACATGCACGCTAAATACTAATATCAAAATTTAACCAAAAATCTATGAAAAAAAACAAAATGAGAATGAAACGAAAGAATCTAAAAAAATTGAATCGTATTAAAACCAAAACGTCGGGGAAATTGGAACGGGGGCGCTCGAAGCGAAAGGCGAAAGGGGAGTCGAGTGTTGGGAGGGAAGCGAGCGGGAGGCGCGCTGCTTTTTTAATGAGACGGGCAGGGCGGCAGGGAGTTCAAACGACGAAACGCTGTAGCTATAGCGTTGTACTGCGTTTCGTTAATTTTTTTAACCATTTTTTGCCCATTACAACCACGGGCTTCGTCCGATCATATTGCCGAGATGGCGGGCACAACTAGATACCAAATCGAATTTTTGGGCGAAAGAACGAATTTTTTAGACCATGTTAAAGGCACAAAACGGCCCGGACGACGGACGGACATTGCAAATTTGGAATCCCCTTGTCTTGAAACGTAAAGTATCAAATTTTGAGGGGGGGTTGTAAAAAATTTTTCGTGGCCGAAAACATAGGGTTACTATTCAGAATGAATAATAAACCAAAAACAACAAAAAACGTGAACCCACACGTTCTTCGTAACTATTTTTGCAAAATCACACATATCATGAAGAAATGAGCCAAATACACCGAATTCCCCGAACACTTCAAATTCATTTTTCGTATTTTCTCAAAACCTTTTCTGTACGAAGGGTGGGGGGTTCTGTATGAGCCTACGGGGCCTGTATGTTTAGAGTACCAAGGAATTTGCATATGGCTGAGAAAGGTTGCAGGATGCGTTCCATTACGTATTTGTTTTAAACCATTGCGAAGCGGGTATATGTAGCTTACTGCCAAAATTGAAACTGACACGGTAAACAAAATTCGGCTCGATGGTATTGAGATATTGGCGGATATTTTCTCAGCCTAACTTTTCGTACGAAGGATCGGAAGTGTCAGGAGGCGCCTAAAAAACAAACCCTCTCGTCCAGTGACACTTGAGTCAACATTTCGTTCAATGCCTACATCGTCGCGGGTTCCCGTAACAGGCAATTCCAACGAATGAGATGCCTTTTCCTCCGAGGAAAATATCTGCAGGCCCTTCGTACAAAATACGGAGTTGATTAAACCAATTAAAATTCTGTGAATGATTCTGATTTAGTTACTCATTGTGTATGCTGCAATGCGCACACGGCAAATCGAGTTTTCATCGGGATTCAACTGGTGTGGACAAATGCTTCTGACAAGAGCTCGTCGACTTTGTCCTTCACTGTGCACCACTTTAGGCATGAGACTATGGCATGGGTTAGACTTGCAGTCTCCATTCTCCGCATCGCATCGTCACCAGGACTAGTCCTGTCTTCTGCCAGGCGAGGGACAGCCCATGGATTGGATTTTAAACATTTGAAGCAGCGCTGACAAAGAAAATACTTAAGAGCTTGAATTTTCACTTACTTTCGCTTTCTCTTACTACTTCTTCCAAAATTCATTCGTTCAGCAACGAACTATCGCAGAGTCACTCGTCTCCCAGTGCCTGGCCACAGACCTCTCTCTCGTTACGATACAGTTTCCCACGCCAGTTCACGGGTTCTGAGTACTATACTTGTGTCGCAATTTTGTACACGAACTCAGCTCATTTCTAACTCAACGCAGTTCATTACTCACTTCATTGCATTTAATACAGTCCTCCTCACGCTCACCGAGTTTCTATTACATTCGATCTTCAACTGCTCCACCCTCCACCCAGACTTCTCGTGCACCCAACAATGTCAGAAATGCAGTTCAGGGGTCAAAGAAGCTCTTGCTTCAATGCAACTCATTGTACAAAAATGCCTTGGTCGACAGTAGCCTGTTTATTTGTGCCTTGATGAGTTCGACAAAGCGTTTAATAACAAAACCCACAATCAATTAATTTGTTTAGACGGTAATTTCTATTGGAAGGGAACAGTACGATCGATGGCTGTTAACCTGAAGTGATGAAAATGATAAGAAGACCATGCCAAAGCACGGGATCGATGATGTTCAGATTTTGTTTGTCCTATTGACAGGAACGAGCTCCCTCAGAAGTATCGCTCAACTAAAACGCAAATATCCGAGAAAAATGTCTAATCGTTCGTTCAATATTCCAAGAGCAGGAACAACGAATTGTGACATATCCGCTAAACGAATTTCTAGCCAAATAATTTTGGTATTGACGTTCTGAGAAAAATATCTTGTGTGTGTCATCCAACTTTCCACAAACCCTGTCGATTCAACGACTCGGTATCTAAACGAGCTGTGCATCTTTATTCAACGCATTTCTACGGAAACATCTGCACACAAGAACATATAAGTACTAGTTAGCTGAAAATACGAGTTTGATCAAGATCGTCGGAGCTGATTTCAAGAAAATGAGAAAAACGATCATTTATTTAATGTTATGTGATTCGTCATTCAAAGTACGATTACAGAAATTGTTGCGACGAACAAAATGTGAGTGTAGGTTGAATGAAGGCGATCCAACAGATTGATATCCTACCTGCTTTTGCAGAAAATTAAAATGAAATTACAGGTTTTTGATCCATTCGTGTAAACTTGTCTTATAGTTCAATTGGATATTCTTCTTTCAGTTCTTTTGATAATTCGACTGGTTTGACCTCTGCTACTAGATTCTTGCAGGCCCGAGCAATATGACCTGTTAGCTTCTAGCAATGTTGTTTCTCTGTGGTGAACTAAATGGTGGTCTTCTTCAGTCAGTGCACTCACAGCCTTCAAAGTTGTATGCTAATTCCACAGTTTGTTTCAGCGTTATTGGATTTTAGGCTCAGGTGGTCTATTCACAATTTTTCTTTGCATTCCCGGCTCAGAATACTCATCTACTCGCACCGCTGGGATCTCACATCCTTTTGTTAGATTTCGCAATGCTTCATGAACTTCTTGAACTATTTCTTCAATTCATTGAGTTCTTGCTTGAAGTTTTACTCGTTGAGCATATTTGTCGGGGTTCGGTGAAAAACCCCCTGAGAAAAACAGTTCTTCGACATTCTTGACCTCTGGTGTGTTAGGAACTAACCTTTTTGATTATGTTTGTTCCCCGACCGAATGATTGATACTTCTTGTTTTTCTGCCATTATGATTCGTTGAAATTCTCGTCGCCACTATTAAATACACAATGGGTTTCTGCTGAATATAAATTCATTCATTATTATACCCTAAACATGTGTAAAGGGAAAAATCGCTTTAAAGAAAGCTTATCGAAAGAGGTTGATAGGATGAATTCAGCGCTGAGTTGAGAAAAATGCGCCACACGAGAGAGAAATAAAATCCCCACAGATGAACTGGCGTTCAACCTTAATCTTCGAGCACATCAAGCATGGACGAGAAGAAAAGATTCATGCAGTGGTCACAGTGCCAACCAGTTGCAGTCTTGACTACGAACAATCGAGAATGGTTCACTCTAAGGTTATTCCACAAGGAAAGAGAGAAGTCTCTTTTCGTTGAGTTTTTGACATAACTACGTCAAACAATGTACTAATAATGGACAACGCGAGGCACAACATTGAAGAAGTTGTGTGCCAGGTTCAACAGTGTATCTGACCGAGTTGAACGGTTTAAAACGAGCAGGCCTCAATCCAAAGCCAATCTCGTACAAGGGTGGACTAAGGAAGCAAAATCAAACGCTGATTGAACATTAGAGCAACAAACGTCACAACATAAAACTTTTTGTAACTGCGGTTATATGAGAAGAAGCTGTTTAAAGAATCTTATTTTTATATAGAGCAATAAAGTTACACGAGTGGCATCTTAACAACCAAATCTACTGATAATTTGTCTGGGAACCTCAATGAAATTCTCCTTCTGTTTGCAATTCGAAAGAAATTAACATTGGCGTCTTTAATAGGGGGCGAATAAGCTTCCATTGGGGCGAATTCCTTTGAATGGAAGACGGTTTACTAGAAACACTGAGACAGCTAACGTTGCAATTAATCAACAAACGTGGGATTCGTAGGAAATTCACCATATGTCGGCTGCACGGGATGAATAGGTCATTTCGAGCACGTGCTTATGGAATAGATGCGTACGTACGTTTTGTGACGCATTACATATTGACAGCAAGTTACACTAGAGATGAACTTTTAAAGCAAACCATACGCTGACTGTTGTACGAAGTGTAAGGACTAACCTTGCGGACATGATGGATTGATAGAATAGAGTGAAGTGGAGGATGCCGCAGTAATACGACTCCAAATAGGCCGATGGTTTAACAAGTTCGATTTCCAACACTAACATTTAACCTGTGGTATAAGGGAGTGTGGTTTCATTCGTAAACCGCTCACAATCGTGGACCAACTTTTACATTACAGAAACGTACCGAGGTCATCACATTGGAGCTGCAATGGCTCAAGTTGCACCTTAAATCCACACAGAACAACAGAAACGATTCCTCACGTACCTCAAACAGAGTGATTTCCTCTTCGTCATAAGTAGCTGCACACCGAGGAGAGACAAGAAGATCCCAAAGGATAAGCGATGCAATTAAAACCCACGACTTCATTTCAACTCACATTTCTGCTGAAGCTCATTACTAGTTCGCCACTAACCGTAGACAATTCACTTCGACTAAAAAAAAGTTTAGACCGCAGAAAGTAAAACCGTAATCTACTTCGATATTTATCACCGGCTATTCAGAACTCGTTCATCGCAAACTTCGATAACAATGGATACTTCTGTTAGTCAATAAAACGCTATCTATTTCCATCCTCGAACTGTAATTCATTGGATGTGTTGAAAATTTGAGTAACGCAGCGAAACCCGAGTACGAGAAACCTTCTAGAACTATTTGGACAAGGATATACTGAAACTCTACTGGGGAAGTGAGTTACTAACGCAATCCCAACCGTCTTGGCTCTATCGCTAGCATGAAATTATCGTGAATTCATTCTATGTTTTTTAACGCTATACGTCCCACAAAAACCCTCTCGGTTTGAAAGTTAATTGTTGCTTTGTAATAATGTCTCAAGAATAACAACTCTATTTTATTACAACAAATGTAAACTAGGTTTTACTGGGCTGTTCGATTACAATAATACTCTTTTGTTAAATTAATTTTAATTTATACTATTACGCCTTCTTTTTCTCCGCATTATAAGCCAATAAAAATGTTGGCGTATTTGATTAGGATATAGTTTTTTAGTAACCTGTTACAATTGTATCCCTTCGGTATGAAGAACCTTAATTCAAAAGGTTATGACCAATGTTTTTGAAGTCATGCAACATTTCCCTAAAGCGGGGAAATTTTGATCAAGGGCTGTTGACGAAAATGCGACCGTTTAACGCGTTTCTCTTTCAATAGTTGCGGTTTTTGTCTCGTAACTTGTTGTTTTTCTGAAATAGAAGTTTTCCGTGGCGTCAAATAGAAATCTGGTAGAAATCTAAGGACAATTAGAGTTGTTAGTTCGCGGGGGAAGAAAAAGGGGAAATTATTTTTACCGCACTTGACAGTTTGACAAGAACTTCGGTTCAGCTAGGGTCATTTCAACGCAGTTTCTTGATATCGGTTAAGCTATTGGTGTGTAGTTGTCAAGTGTCGTTCGCGTTTGTTGCTCGAGGCAATTCATTTTTTAAATCCTACCATACCACCAATTTATAAACGAATTTTCTCCCCTTAAAAGTTATACTGGTTTTTGAATAGCGCTATTAAGAGAAAAACTTTCCGGGAAAAGACTGCGAAAGGTAATTGACATATTTCGCGATTGTTTTCGCGTTAGTATTTTCATAGTGTTGATACAATTGTGCAACTTTTGAAGTGGACGTATTCGGTGTTTTGGGTGATAGTCGAGATTGTTTTTCGCAGTAATTTGCTTAAGCCTTTTGTGCGGGCTTATTCCTAAGATGATGTTTATCATATGAATCAAATCTTATCGCCGGTGTCAAAATGGAGTCACAAAAATCAAGTAAGTTGTCAAACATATGGCGTTGAATGGTGATAGCGGTTTTTTTGTACATTAAGTCTATGCCTATCAAGTACTACAATAACACCACTACTGTACTATATCCTAACCGTGTGATAATATCTTCTTTGATTATGATTAATCTGTTCAAGGGCTCTTAACAAGCTACCTAGCATGAAGGTCTAATACCACGTACCTTCCCGCTTAATCCTTGAAACTATGAATGTCGCTAAAGCACCCTCTAGTAAACTTTCTTTGCTCAAAGGTAATCCCTTTTCAATTTCCTCTTTTATTTCTACCGTTACAAGCTTTACAATTAGCTCCCTTTTGCATGGTTTACTGTGGCTATGAGCTCTTTGGTATTGTGTTGTTCTCTTTGTGTGTTCAATTTCTGAAGCCACTGAGTTTGTCACGAGTTATGGCGTAAGTTTATTAGCTACGCATGCTTGATCATTCTTGCCCAGTGAGGCATTATCAACTCCAGGCATCCGTGTGGAGTTAATGTGAGCTCCAATTTTTGCATGTAATATGTGTGACATTGTGAAGCATCAAACTAAGACGGTCGGATTGTGGCCAATAGCGCTCTCAGAATCAAAAATGGTGTAACTGTTGTAGTTTTGAAGAAATCTAAGTGGATAAATTTGCATTTCAAAGAGATTTATGGTTGAAGTGCAGTGACTTACCTGCCTAGCTCTACTGTGATTCTAAATTCGACTAATTCGAAATTCAACTACGGCAGTAATGTTTATATATTAAGAGGAATATGAGGGTGGCACGCCTTGTTGATCTTCCTGTACTAATTTAGTTTCTACTAAATCCGGTGCTTCTGCACAGGACTGTTAGTTTATTCTTCGGGTTGGTGATTACTGCCTATCCTTTCTCAGGAGAATTTTCTGGCAACACGTATCTTCTGTCTTATTTCTTCTTAGGATGCACTGTTTCTGGCTGAGTACTTCTTTGGAGCATGGCTGTTGGGTATAGTTTGTAGACTAATATTTCCTAAGCCTTCTGCTGGAGGTAGTCTCTCATTTTTGTAGTTGCGACAGTTTACATACAGTGGTGTTGTCTACCGTTTTATTCCAGTCGATAAACAGAATCTTTTTCATCTTGTGGGGAGAGCCTCTCGAGAACTCACAGCCAGTTGAAGTCAGACTTCTCAAAGACTGCTGTTAGGGTGGTGTTCTAGCTACCCCTCCGCTCTGAGTTTCATTCTGTTTGCCTTTGATCTAGTTACTTGGCCTCCTTCCCGAAGTATTCTTCTTTCAGCAGAGACTAAGTGAATGATTTTGGGCCTCCACCAGCACCAGAAACAGTGGGTGCCCCATAGCTAAGATGGTCTTCCTACACTTTTCCTAATGGACGGGATCAGCTCATACCACAATTTCTTGAACGAAAGCCGAATCTCAAATTAGTACGTATTAAGGAAACTAGCTATGGTGGCATTTTGTGCAAAATGGAAGACAAAACAGAGGAGAGTCATGGAAGCAATTCATGTATATCAGCTTGTCTGGAGTGGAGATGTTAATGCCATTCTTGGAGTGTAAGCCAGAAGTAATACTATGAACTAAGTTTCTATGCTTAACATATCTACAATAACTCCTGAAAGAAGACATTTCATTAGTGGGTGACTTACTTCTGTTGTGCAAGACGTCAAGATGGGAGTCTGACTGTTCTTATTGAGTGACACCTAAAATCTCCTGTCTTAACTCTGTGACTGAAAACGATTATTTCCATGTCCATTAATTAGCCTACCAACGTGGTTTGTGGTGAGTAGAGTGTGGGAATTATTGGAATCAGGCAGTTTGGTAGTGAGGGAAGGAATGATCGTTGACTGGGAAAACTCATTTATTCTTTTCAGCAGCTCGATTGACCTTTCATGGTCTTCTGCCTCTAGGGAATTATTGTACTGAATGGTTGATTTGACGCGACTTTTTATTTTCTATTTTATTCAATAGATACATTCTTGGGCAGTTCCCTATACAGTTTGGAAAACAATATATTATAGCCATTAAACGTGATTCGCATGCGTTTCCAAAGTGCAACAGCTAGTTTTTAGCTCCCATGTATGAAAACAAGAACGAGTAAATTGAGAAAATGAATATAAAGGAAGTAGTAGGGAATGAAAATCCAATAAAGGCAACTTCACGTAAATAGGCGCCTTAGGAGCTTAAATTTAGGTCTAATTTAAGTTGAACCTTACAGTTTGACATGTGGGAGCGTAGTGGGAGGATTGGGAAGACTGGAGTGCTAAAAGCTGATGAAGGGAGCCGAAGGCTGCTTCTGACATAGTCTCACTCAGAATATCATAAGGGATGAATACTTTACCACCCTTAGCCGTGGTATGTAAGGTGTCCTGTGTGTTGGACATCCTGTCCACAGGGCGTGACTCAGTTGTTGTGGCGCGGGTTTGTATTTGCCACTGGAGCGAGTGGTAACAGCTCTGAGGTTCTCTCTTTAGTGCATTGGCTAACGGGTGAGTTGTAAGTCGTCTCATGGTCGGTGGTGCTTGATGCAAGGACGAATAGTCTACAAATGTTGGCCAAGAATTGGTATTATTCGGTGACGAGAATGAAATCAAATCATCGGTAACGTTGAAGAAATGGTGTAGATCGAAGAAGTTTATCGTAATCTCTGTATAGAACTGTCCAAGCATGCCTGTAGCTTTCTTACCTCTGTGATGTATTGGGCATCTCTTCCCTGGACCGTGAAGGCATGTAACGACTTTCTTTCATTACACTTTTGTTTGTTATTTGTTTAATTTAAATTAATTACGATATTTTGAAGACGCCTTATGAGCTGTCCAAACGACACAATACTTGTTTCATAATGTCCCACATCGGTGTCGTAAACCACGTTGATGTTCTATTGATATAGAGAAATAAAACTGCTTACTATACATCCAATTTGTAAAACGGTCCGAATGAACTTTTAATACTCCACTTTAACACGGAATATGAATTCAAAATGAAGTGGGAAAATTCTTGTCTCTGAGGTGTTTCTACCATTTTTACCATTCCAATATCTCCATTATTCTTATACTCCTCACATTTTCTCATTATTTTGATCGATAGTACCGGTTGGTAGTACGATGCCAAAAATGAATCTCTTGGGACGCTGGTACTACCGGCATTCCCAATACGTTGATTTGGGTGTGTTCAGTAATGTAGCTACGGTTAATGTCCCCTTAAACTTGTTTAGGGTTGAATGTGTTCCACAGGGATGTTAATGCTTAAATCCTAGTCAAAAGGATTTTTTTCCTGCGTACGTTTTTGACATCTTCCAGCTTGGTCATTGGAATATTCATTTTCAGGTAAATCAATATCAACGTCGACTCCATCATTTTCCATCAGGTACAACGCAGAAGATGAGGAAGTTGAGCAGCTTTATGATCTTCCCAAACCCAGTAAGTTGATCTTAATTTCATTCATTTTTAGCGAATATTCTTAGAAAGGCTGTATACGATTGTGTCAAAAGTTAATATTAGAGACACGAGAAAAAAGTTTTTAAATAATTATTGTATTAATTTAATAAATATCTGGTGCGTTGCAACACACAACTTTCCTTAGCTCTGCGTCAGTTCACTTTGTACATGGCTTTTTTAACTAACTCAATTCATTTATCACTCAGTTCATTTGAACTTGGTAAAACAACACTTCATGGCAGCAGAAAGCGGTAGCCCTTACAGTTCCGAAATTTATTGTGCTGCTCTCACTCATTCCCGTACCATTATTGAGCAATTGGTACACAGAGCATTAATGAGGCTGCCAACACGTTTTTTTAAATGGGATAGTAATCACTTTTGCAGAGTTATTGGGTAAAAACGTTTAGAACTGGTAGTCAGCGAAACGGCGGTAGTTGAAATTCAGGAATTTCTGGAGTGAGTCCCATGTATCTTATGAGCGTTTTTAAACTTTCACCCTATAGGTATTGAATTGGACTACTACACCAATTTTTTTTAAACATTCTAGCGGCATTTCAGCGGAGCTTATAAGAAAAAATCGCGCTAAAATCGTCGAAACTTTTGGTAATTTGTTGTGCTGCTCTCGTCATTTTCCCATAGATGGAATTTTATGGTGTAACTGTCTTATTACGAGCTATCAATGTGAAAAATTTAATCAAAATCGTTTGAGCTGTTTTGAGAAAAAAAATGTGGTGTTTTGATCACTATGATAACTATAGTTAACTTTTGGTGGATTTTGCTCATACCCTTATTTTGTCGTCTTATGGTAACCTGCGGAATAGATATCAAGTTTGAGCTGATTTGGTACGGTCGTTTTTCTAAAAATCGTTCACAGATACACACACACACACACAAACCATTTTCCCAAATAGCGTTTTTCGGAATCAGTAGGGTCTGAAACGTAAAGATCCGAAGAAAACTCAAAAATTTTCTTTCAGCCGATTACATAATTTCCCTTTCTACTTTGTAGAGCCAAGGAAAGTAAAATTAATGTGCACGATAGAAGTAAAAAACGAGAATAAGCATTCACTATCACATGGTTCAACCGAGGGTGTAGTCCCCAATTTTGTGTGAATTGGTTAAAGCCGTTTGTGGAGCAATCGAAATGGGAATCAGTTCAGGATTCGAGTCGTGGGAAAGAGCTTCTTGACAATTTGGCAATTCCGAAAAAGAGCGGCCGGGATGAGGGGGCTGCCGCCCAAATGAAGAATCTATTACTGCGGTTGATAGAAATTGTTTAGAAGCTATCGCGGAAAAAAAATGCAGTGTCCAGACTGTGACGTCACAGGCTCATCTACCGGTGACATCGTGGTCCTCATTTTCTTCGAAAATACGATAAAAAGTAATTATTGACATTCGAAATTGAACGGATCATGCCTCTGACGCATTCAAGTCGCGATCATTAGGGATTTTGTTGAAGCCTTCTTTGGAAATATGTGTATGTACATATGCGTGCGTATTAGTTATCGAATTAAGACTATAATTGAACAAGTATAATCTTGAAATTAAACGAAGTGCTAGGTCGGGCGATCTTCCTTATGAGTGGCCTCATTTTCCGATGCATCTTGGCTTATCTCTACCTTCAACGGATGGTTACAGATATTGTTCCGAACAACGAACTATCGGCATAGATTTTTAGAAGATACTGTGTCTGGTTGATCAAAGTCAGTTATGCTGTTGACGGTAAACCACCCGACGAAGAAAAAAAGAACCAGCTCAATCGGATCAGCCCTGGTTTTTGTGAGACAAGAGGGAGTACAAATGAAACTATTACTTTCGCTGTATTGGCCCTCGAATTCTTTCAATTAGTAGAATTTAGCTCACTATAAGTACTGTGATTTTACTATTTTCAATTTAAACGCAGCCGTAAATCTTTGTGAATCGTTCCATTCGTTCCGATCTTCCATCTAAAAATACCTAGAAAACGATACTGTACACGGCGTATTTGCGATATAATTGCTTAAATTACGTTTTTAACAGAAGTTGTGTAGTTGTACCAGATATTTTTATGTACGTGCGCGTCACAAATCCATCATGTAGACCTAGTCAATCGAATCGAACAGTCACAGTGTGGACGGCTCAATCTGAATTGCCTCGGCTTCAAGTCGAACCGAACTTCAAAACCCTGCAAATTATTACACAACGGTTCATATTTCTCTTGAACAGCTTGATGAGACCCATTCCATTAGATTCAGCGTCGAAAAATACCTGTAAACCATACGAAGCTCTACCTAATTTTCTACGAAACGTCAAAAATTACAAATTGCAGGCGCCAGTGGGCGGCGGACGGACATTGCAGAATTAGAATCCCGATGTCTGGAAACGTAAAGTATCAAATTTTTAGGGGAGTTGTAAAAAAAATTTTTTTGACCGAAAACGTAGGGTATCAGAATGAATAATAGACCAATAACCTGAAAATCCCGGTGTTTCTTGAGCAGCTTATTAGATTTGTAACCGTTAGACTTCGTAACCAAGCAAATTTTATTTTATTGTTTTCCGTGTGTTACAGGAAATTATATTTCATTCTCGGATTTGCTAGTGAACGTGATTATTGTGATATAAAATAAGCTTTCCGATATCGCAGTATTTATAATACAGTGCCCAAGTTTTTATCAATAAAACCTCATGCATGTCTCAAAATAAAATTTGGAGTACATAGTGAGGATATGTATGATCACAATTATGATATTCTCTACCCGGGTGGTGCCGTAAAGATACGGAAAAACGTCGATCTAAAACCCAACCAAAAATTCGAATCGTTTACCATAGCTCACAAAAACACTATAGAGAGCTCATGCTATTTGACTGGGGTTACGAGCTCAAACCTAGTGTTTGCACATTTTCAATTAGTTCTCCGCTCTTCAAATTTCAATTGGTTAGATAGATTATCCGACTAAGTGACGATTACAACGGAGGAGACAGTTCGGTGTTCCAGTCGGTCGGTTCCGTCAAGCGATTAATCTAAAAGGAACCGACTGACGGAAAGTTTACGAGACGAATAAGAAAAATATCCTTCAGACTCGGACAGTGCCCGATCCGCGATTTTGAGAATCCGATTAATTTGGGGATTTTACTTTTCAAGTCGTCGGGTCGGTTGATTAGATCAAAACAAGTAAAAACGTTATCTGCCGTCGGAAGTTGGCTCGTGAAGATTATTTTGTCTGGCTTCTTGTTCTGAGCGCAGTGACATGTGGTTTCACTCCTGGTTCATAAAAGTTGGTTCGTTTATGCTGTTTTTTTACTATTTGGTGTTTTTCAGTGGCGAACGAAACATGTCCTAGTCGAATGTAGTAGCCAAATTCAACTACTTAACGCCTGATTACTTAAAACATCCACGCAAGAGCGTAAATCCATTTTTATGCGCTACCTCTAAAAAGAAGGAATTGTCTATTTCCGCCAAAAACTAACTCATTTTTGACTGGGTTCGGGTTTTACTTTCTTCGTGTGTTGTAATTGACCGAAGAAGAGAGTTTTCGTTAAACCCTTTGTTTTGAGGCTTCGTGAAGAAAAAAAGGCTCATTTCGGCGCGTGGTCTGAGTGTGTCCGTAGCCTGACTGAACCGACTGAGCTCTTTTTCATTCGGAATTTTTTTGAAATGCAGTCACGATCGATGTCCGAAGGGAGGGATGTACTGTAATTTTGTATTACTAATCTTTTGTTCTTAAAAACGTCTCTGTACAAAGACCGTTAGTGATTTTATTAACGGTTATTTTTTAACTCGTGCAAAAACGGCTATGACAATTTGAATCTAGGTCA
Source organism: Pachypeltis micranthus (assembly GCA_020466155.1). Classification (NCBI taxonomy): domain Eukaryota; kingdom Metazoa; phylum Arthropoda; class Insecta; order Hemiptera; family Miridae; genus Pachypeltis; species Pachypeltis micranthus. The sequence continues at coordinate 24,145,917 of CM035774.1, read as the reverse complement.
TAGGGTGACTCAACTAGTCAATAAGTATATATTACTCCCCGAATAAATGAAGAACCCAAAATGTACAAAAACGCGCCTTTTTTCGGACATTTTTTAATTTTCGTCGGCGAATACCTTACTGACACATTTATTACGATAAAATCAGAAGAGCGCGTGTAATGTTTGTTCGTGTAAGGCAGATTATAAAAGATTGGAGGATGAAAAACACCCGATTGTGTTCTATCAAAGTCATAAGTCGTTTTTTAGAAGAAAAAAAATGTGAAAAGAATAACATTTTTCAACATTCAAAGGTGGAATTGGTACACACTAAGGTTGCTATTTTTCGAAGTAGCTAACTTCTAGCGATTTATAGCTGCGGTTGTGTGAATTTCACGATTACTCGTGAGATGGAAGAGAGGAAAGTGTGAGATCGACGAAAAAGAGTTACCGAAAAAACCACACTAGTTTGAATTCCAGAATTTCTGAGGTTTCCCCTGATTATTTTATGGCTATTATTAAACTTCTAAAGGATAGGCAGCTTACTGGATTACCAACATGATTTTTTCTCTCGCCAGAACCCTAGTGTCATAAGCGCGATTTATAAGCAAAAAAGTGCATTTTAGTGAACATGTTTGGAAATTTATGTTTTTATGTGTGTAGTTGATTGTTTTGTAATGTTTGTAATCGTTTGAAGCGCTATTAAGCGAACAAATGAGTGTGTTGATCGCCATGACAGTTGCTGTCGGACCGATTTACTTACCCTTATTTTAAAAAAAAACAAACTTAGAGTTGATTTCCTTCGTGGCATATGCTCATCCTCCTTCTCAATCGGTGCGTTTCAGACTAAAGAAAACTAGATAGAAAAAATTTCGTCAGGATGCATAGTATTTTATTTTGTAGGGCCAAGGGAAGGACAAATAATGAGGTAGGGCTATAACTGATATTGCGCTCTCTTCTTAAGTGGGGTTAGTGTTTGTGGTATCCATTACATGGTGACAACTACTTACTGAAATCCCGAGACGAATACGACTGGCGAGCAGTATTCATAGTTCCCACTCACATCGAGCGATTCACTCACACTCAAGTAGAAAGTTGAGTGAAATTATCTAGTTTTTGTTTTTTAAAACATAACTCTTGACTCTTATTTGGGTTTAGAACTGCCGTATAAAGTCTTATCGAGCCGATTCTAATATATCACAGGTCCAAAGGTTACTTCCTTAGGAATGCCAGGTATTTATAGCAAAAGTCTTCTTTAATGTTTACCACGTTATCTGCCCTAAGTCGTTCCCCTCTGTCATCAGAACGCAGCGTCTTATCTCGTGTGTTTGGCCCTTAGATAAAGCGTTTTGAGTACAGCGTTCCAAATAGTCTGATGCTCTGGAATAGTGGCGGAGATGCCCCACAGTGGGGAAGTGGCCCTGCAGGTACTGCGGACTATTTATGTTGTCTCAGATATAGTTTCAATCCTCACACATTGAGTGGCATCTGAACGAAATGCGTGCTGATTTGGTTCACACGTTTTCTGTTACTGTCGTTTCATTGGCTTAACTTTTTACTTTCCTTAGCCCCTCACAGTAGGTAGCTGATTTTTTTTCAATTTAAAAAAAAGAGATTCTAAGTTTGTATAATAACCATTTGGGAAAACGTTCCGTGTGTGTGTTGATCGCATTTAGCGCTGTTTTTTCGTTATAAATCGCTCTCATAGGAGACAAACTGCCTATACGATGTTTAATAAAATTGATAAGATAATCAGGAATAACTAGAAAATCAAAGAATTCAAGTCACTGCCGTTTCGCAACCATTTCTCACAAATTTTACTCGATAATTCCAAAACGTTATACACGATTCTTCTCAGAAAAATGGAGTTTACAGTCTGATTAATCTCTTATTACTCAAGAATAGCCTTGGCATAACTAGAAGCAACTCTGGAACCAGTTTCCTAGTAGAACTTTGAGCTTCGTTCATACCACGTTCGTATAAACTGAATGAAAAACAGATTTAATTAGTAGGTAAAGTCGCTTAATGCACTTGAAGCAGCAATGCGTTGCTTGAACTTTCGGAATCGGTTGCTATGAGGCACTTTCCGAATGCCCTGAAGATGCAGAACCTGGTCTTTCTGAGATCTGTCCATGAACTGGTTGAAGTGTCCCTCCAAATTGCATTTATCCACTTCGGTGAGGCAGCAGATGATTCATCCCCACATATTTTCTTAGGAGTAATAAATACGAATATAAAAGTGGTGAGTTGTGCGAAGGTTGCAATTGGAGGTCGATGAAGTAGTGTGATTGCTTCGAATGTATTGGTCATTCGTCGTAATTTATTGACGCCATCACCCCATTGAATGAAAAAAAAAACTGAGCACAGTTAGTCGTTTGAGTTGCTCTTCAAACGTCATCACGTTCGATTATTTTCATCTGTTCAATTTCCAAAGGCCAATAAAACGAGGTTGACTCACTCGTTGGGGCGACAATATCTGTCATCTGATTCACACTATTACTTCACCTCGTCGGAGCGTCCCGGAGCTTCACCTTATTCCAGGGACGAAGGAACTTAATATCTCGGGGAGAGTTGACGTCAAGGACGACTAGCGGTTGTCACCTGCGCGTTGAGTTGAAGTGCTATTAGATAGCATGAAGGCTTTTCGTGCCTATAATCGATTTTTCGGGAGAGAATTTTCTGCGGGCATCCGCTCGTTTTGGTTTTTTTTTGTTTCGGCTTCTTATTAACTTCTCTCCGCCACTCTTCAAAGTTTTCGTTTTTCACAGACCTTCGTAATCTTATCTCAGTCAATTAACGAAACCTCTGCTAAAAAAAAAATCTTCCTCGAGAAACGATTCGGAGGATTGAACATTTAATGTAGTAACGAAGCTGTTTCGTACAATATTCATCAAAATCAACATGCAACTTGACTGTTAGTGCAGTTCGGGGGAAATAAACAAGATGAGCTCGGATTTGAACCCGAAACGATGACATTTTCGCCTTCTTACTATCATAACTCGTAAAACTCGCCGATTGAATTACTTCCTGGGAGGGTAAGGGATGCGACTTTACTTTCCCAAACTCTACGAAGTAAGAAGGAAAGCTGTCCAATCAAGTGAGGGGAAAATAAAAGATTTTGGCTTTTCTTCAGATTTTCACGTTTCGAAGTCTTTCGAGGGCAAAAAACGCTCTTTTGAAAAAGCGCCAAGGTAAGGTTGCGAACAAAACTAATTTTAGTTAAAGTACTGATCGAAACAGCAACTTTTCTTGTTAACTAAAAGTAGGTGACAAAAAATTTGATAATTTATTCGTACTCTCAGAAAAAATTGTCAAAATTGGTAGAACAGTTTTGGAGACACGAGTCGTGGTCGTGTTTTAATTAATATTGTTAGAAGAATTAGAAATGAGTACGCAGACTTATTGAACACCAAACATGTAATGAATCAAAAATGTCCTTTTTGTTCTTGGCAGCAACGTAATAACCATAACAACTGGAGTTTCCTAACACTTCTCACCTCTCATATTTGTAAGGAGTTTCCCCCGTGTAGTCTTGATTTTTAAAACCGCATCGTTAAGAGCGGATACATGTTCCTTCCCAAGGTCGTTGAATTTCGGGATTTAATATTTTTCCCCGACGAGGATTGTAGAACCGAACTTTTTGTAACTTTTTCCCCTGGCTTGTAGATTTCTAAACTCAATTTGAGTTGTAGCGATGCCTGATTTTAGATGTAACTGCTGTTGTGCTTGAAGATTAGCACTAATTATGCTTTTTCGCAGTTGTTCCACGTATGTAGATAGAGGCACGTTGTCAGGACGCGCTCTAAACCGCATGTGAACGGGCAAGTGAAGCTCTCGTCCCATTACCAATTCACTCTGCCTTTTGTTGTGAATCCTTCGGTAAAATTGATGAAGCGCTTCTTCATCTATTTCTCGAGCTAGCCTGCCCGAGTAAGCTCTAAAGGCCAAAATTTCCAAATCAGCCGCGAATGCCGACAAATCCTCATTAGGGCGGCTCTTGAAAAGTTGACGCTGGCTTTCACTTCCAAAACGCTCCTTCAATGCCTCCAACATTTCGTTAGAAGTTGGACATGGCTGCTGTAACATGGTCACTACGGTTAGTGCAGGGCCTTTCATAGAAGCTACAAAATTTGAGCGCTTTTCCCTCTCTGATCAGCCATTTGACTGAGATGCATGCTCAAACTGAAGCGGGGATATTATTAGTACGCGAGTATTGAGGCTCTTGAACGAAAGAAACATCTCTTACAGTAATATCATGCCTTCTCTCAGCATGGGATTGTAAGAATTGGACGAACATTTGTTCAAGCGCCGAGTTAAATTCGCCAACGACTGTGTTATTGTCTCAATTCTATCCCTAGCTTGATCCTGTCATCTGTGGCTTCGCGTTCGCGGCATTAGAAATGAGTTCGCAGACTCATCGAACCTTAAACATGTAATGAATAAACAATGTCCGATTTACTAAAGTTAACGTACCTGTTAGGTGAGTCCGTCTCCTCTGGCTTGTGAGTTACTGTGGGCCCACAGTAACTCACAAGCCAGAGGAGACGGACTCACCTAACAGGTACGTTAACTTTAGTATTTGCCTACTGGCGGACACAACCCAATTTCTTTAATACCTAATGTCCGATTTGTTTTCTGGTAGCAACAACCATAACAACTGGAGTTTCCTAACAATATTATAAATCTGAAGCGTTGATAAAACCGTTTCGTAACATCTCATATTCTCACGTGTGTTGTGTTTGAAATTTGAACTGATTTATTTTGTATTTTCCGCCACAGGACAGGGCAGTAAAAAGTAAAAGTTCTTTAGATATTTAAGTTTTGATGCCTACGGGATTGCAACAGCCTAATTTTGGCGCATGGTGTGTGCGGACGCGATTGAATGAAAACATTCTGGCAGTGGTGGTTACAAGGACCCCCCCCCCATTACCTGGTTTTAGGATAGAAAATTGTTTAGCTGGTTTATTAGCTCCCCTTAAATGAGAAAACAAAGATCAATTGAACTTTTTATAATTTTCCCTTCAATCCTTCCTTTCCTGGTTGCAATCAAAGGATAATAACAACAATAATAATATTCACATACAAAAAAAAGAGTAAAAGACAAAAATAAACATTCGTCTGTAAACCCCCACCATCGAACCAATTCTCTGAATCCGCCCAGTACATTCTGGAAGTGGCAAAAATAAGGTCTGTTGATGTGTCAAAATGAGGGTTTCTCACATTTTTCTCAGAAATGGCACCAACGACCTTGATAACTTGACAATTATCTTGTACTGATCAGCACTCAACTTTTTTTTCCATATAAATATGTGAAGAGCAGCCAAGAAAATACTTAACTCGCAATAAAAACGTATATTGGGCCACGGAACTCCCTGTCACCGTCACTTTTTGTAATCATCGAATAATGACGCCGCTCATCTATGGCATCCATGTACCACCCGAGTAAAAAATTACTACAGTGGTCAAAAGCGGAAGTACCGCCGACTTTCAAAATATGGTGAACCGCAAGATTACCAATTTCTGGTAAGCCCGAAGTAGATATCTGAGATAATATAAAGATAAATATATCTGAGATAATATGACGAACAGGCCCACGAAGCGAAATTAGGTGTTTTTTACATTTTGGAATAAATACGTACGTATTTTCCTTCTTAAATCTTCCTCTGACAGTCCTTAGAATTGAAATATTAACCAAAATGCGGGCGCTGAATAAGTGCAACTGCGCAACCGCAACCTTCGTGATATTCATAAACGGCCGGCGGATCGCTAACTGTGAGGGTTCAGATACGCTCATTACAAGAAGGAGGCAGACCTGTGTGTCTATGAGCGCAATTGAGAGAAAACTGCGGAACCATGTCAGTTGCAGATTACTATGGAACGCCAAAATAAGTATAAGAGAACAACACGACAGTACTATACGATTCTCTTAACTGGGAAAATGACGAGAGCAGCATAATAAATCATCAAAAGTTTAGATTTTAGCGACCCACTGACCCACCCACTTTTTAGACGGTTGATTTCATCCAGCGGCGTCAATGAGGACTATCTCCATTTTACAATCGTGTGAAACGGGATTGGTTAGCTCCATCTAGCAGCCTATCTATTTCCCAAATGGTGTTTTCCGGACTCAGACGAATTTGATTCGTAAAGATCTGAAGAAAACTGGAGGGAAAAATAGGTTTCAGCCGATTTTAAAATGTAAAAACTTACGGTCTAAGCCTTGATGTTTCGTAATTGCCACCACGGCTGGGCTTTGTGTTACTTGAAAACACGTTAACGCAGAAATGAATATCGTATAATCGCGCTTCTTTCATGCACATTAATGCACGTAATTTATTGGGCTCTCGAACCCCCTTTATAGTATTGGTTCGAAAGATCGCGTTTTTGTTTAAAAATAATTCAATGAAATTAAATTAAAACGTGCGGTTAGGACCGAACCATAGCAGTGGTTTCTATCAATAATACGTCGTCGTAGGCGAGGAGTAATATGTAAAGAGATAAACCACTTGCTTAAACCACGACGTTAGAAATATAACGTGGCTGAGTATAACCATAAATAAATCATATTTTAGCAAACTTGGAAGTTGACAGGCGTGATTAGTGCTGCAATGATCCTGGACGTCCAGGCAGTATTCGTCAGCGGGGATCATGAGCTAACTTGGTAAATTTGACAAGGCGGATCTTCGTACAGCGGTACCAGAAGTTTGTGGAGTGCAGGCAGGTAACATCAGGGCGCGGGGGAAAGAAAAATTCCGCGGAGATACAATGGCTGGGTGTGTTAGCAGTCGTTCTTCGAGATATCACCACCCGCCTATTGCTTAAGTCGTTCTATCGTAGAACATCCTCTTACCCTTCTTTCCATCCCACTCACAATCCTTCTATCCCTTGAGCGTCCTCCACATTTCCTTAGAAATTATTTATTTAGTCTCTATTTACGATGAGGTTTGAAAAAAAAAGAAAAGAAAAACATCTGCAAAATCTCCGCGAAGTAAGATTAGCCTATTATAGAAACGATTCTCACCCAACTCAAAGTATAACTTCAACTAGTCGATAAGTATACGAGTACTTTGTCAAGCATAAATGTTCCTCTGAATGTCCATTTAACAGAGATAACCAAAACGTGTCTAAAGAGCGTTTTAAAAATGTATTTTCGAACTGCCCAGAATGACTGCAAAAAAGGAATTGGATCGTCAAGGGATCATTAGTAAGGTTGAGACGCCAACAGATTGGAACGCAGGCATGGTGGTAATGGCAAAACCACTTTAGGCGGTACGAAAATAAAACGCGAATGTTAATTGATACCATTTGTAGAGGAAACACAAAGTAAAATGTTTTTCAAAAATTGATAGTCGAAGCGGCTACTACCAGCTGTAGTTAATCTACTGTTTCAGCGTTACTCTCTCTTCGTAGGACCTAACGTTTCCTATAAGGATGTCAATTAGCTTTTCCTTAGTTTGCCCCGCATTTTTACCAAACTTGTTTTAAATCTCGGCTGAATTTAATATACCTCTTCACAACTGAAACAATATAGTGTTATTATGTATCAAAATGACGAAAATAAAAATATAGCAGTATGGTACAATGGTAGTGGTGAATAATACTGTATGCGGTATAAAATCAGTATTTTTTATCAACCCTGCAAGTTATTGTTGGCTCCGTCAACTGCCCTCTAGTCTCAGGTTTCGTTCACCAATAGACAACTGGAAAAGTCTTAACGTAATTATCACACTCACCGTGAATACCAAAGCAGCTGATTGTAGTGTATGCGTAGCTTAATTTCTGAGCAGATTCTACTGTAGCTTTTACTAGTTGAATTGAGTTAAAATTTCACGACGGCGCCGTGAAGTTAACTATTGCTTTTGTATTCATTGCCGAAATTCACTTTAGAAACTAGTATAGTTATAGTACTAGTTTGCGGTGCAAGTGTCGGGGCTAAATTTTCTTATAGGGGAAGAAAAAGTTCTTCGTGTTTTTCTCGTTGAGCAAGAACGTCGAGCTTACTCTAGAACTACCCTACTAGAATACGAAATTGACCGATCAAAGGATCCTTTTTTTTCCCCTTACATTGTGAGCTTCTCGAACTACTTTGAGCCTTGCGTTACGTATTAGAATAAATAATTCATAGGCCGGCGGTTGCCGGCTGTGGTATGAGATAAGATGATTCATTCAACAACTTCGTCGTTGCGATGAATGGAGGGGAAAAAATAAGTGTCGTTTGGGCCGACTCCGTCGAGGAAAGTTAAAAATAGTTCGAAGCGAGTAAGCGGAAAATCGAGTAAATACGTAACTTGAAGGTTCCTCCTACGGAGTTCTAGTCTTTTTAGAGGAAAAAGTCGAACCGATTTGTGGAATCAATTTAAAGACGAGCCGGTGAATATGGGAGAGCTCAGAGACCAATATTGAAGAGCGTGGGAAACATATGTTGCCAGAGAGATGTTGCACTTTTTGTTTTCGTCCCCCTCGTACTATAATTTTTCCGACGATACTATTATAAAAGGGATTGGATTGTTGGGAAGCTACGTTGACATAAATTACAGCAACGTTGAACCCGCAGCCGTTGCATTGTTTCTCCACAACCCACAAATCTCTTCATTACGCATTATTTTACGTACAGCGTGGCAGTTATATGTGATCTCAACACAACCTTTCGTGTCAAGATGCAGAGAGCCTTCCATGGAATAGTTCCATTAGATATATTTTGAATCTGAAATATGACGGTACAGTTCACGATAAATTTAATAAACAACACACAATATATTGTTCTCAATAAATGTTCCTCTGACAGTACATCAAACAGAGATAAAAATTAAAATGTGCCGCGAATAACGTTTTTTCGAACATTCCGTAAATTCTGGGTAAACTGCTTCACCAGATTTGATCAATCTTACAGAGTATCTTCTAACCACCCATACTCACATTTCGTTCACCGTAATTATTTCTGTATATTTATGTTGAACGGAAATGTAAGCCATGTTTACTCAGAAAAGGAGATTTGTTAAATATTAATTTATCGGTGAATACCAATAAATTCCAATTTTCTCAAAAACGGCTCTAACGATTTCGATCAAACTTACGGACTACTCTCAGGTAACTAGTCCCTACATTTTGTTCTCCATAAATGTTTCTGTAGAAATGCGTTGAATGAATACATAGCTCCCGTATATGTAGCTGGTTTTGGAACTTGCTACGCACCGCTCGTTTAATTTTTATTCTCTCTGGTGGGCCCCACGTTGAGCGCCAATGTACTGAAGAGGGTTTGGGGGGGCCGCTGACTCACGCAAAAATTACTGCAATCGCGAGGAGCTCTGATCCATTAATCCCCAACTTACGTCGGGATTATGAACCATTGTCTTAACCACTAGACCACGATCGCGACGGTGCCTTTTATAGGAGTCAGTCAGTACATTGGTATAATCGTTGTGGAGGTTTACTTTGTTATCTGCACGTCCGTTTATGGTATGGTATCATTTTAGGTGAAGCACACAGCGACAATAGCAGCCCACAATCGACTCCAGTCGCAGAGAAAAAACCTACTAAAGACAAATCGACCCGGAGATCAGGAAGCTTCGAGGATGGAGCCAACGACAAAGAACCCTGGCGGCTTTTTACCGAAATCAGAGGCAGAATCACGAAGAGAGTTGAAGAAAAATTGGAAGAAATTAAAACTGAAAGGTTCGTTTTACGTTTATTATGGTCGATTTTTGGTTTTAGGTGAATCATATTTCGGTGTGACTTGTTACGTGTTCGAACTTGTGTTCAACTCGAGTTTTAATTAGTATTTTCAGGAAGTAGCAAATAATACGATTAAGGGCGAGGCATTTCGGTTTGACTGATTTGAAGGGATCCGTTGGGGTCCTTTGTCCGCTTGGTAGATGATAACAAAGGGAGGGGATCCGGGGAGTGGTAGTACTTTTTTTTTGTCACTTAAGCAACATTTCATTAGTCTCTTTAAAATTCTAATGCGAACGTTGCCGTTAGCATGACAGTAGTTAAGCCTCGCCCTTCCTCGGTGAAAGCGCTTTTAAGCGGCCTTAATTATCGTGGATTGTTAGTCCTTATTTGAATGATAGTCAGTAGAGCTCAAAAATAAAACAACGAAGTGACACACGACTGTCCCGTGTGCTGAATTGCACTTCTCTTGTTTTTACATTAATCGTCGAAATATTTGTATTTATTATACGGCTGTGTATGAGCCCAGTGGCACAATATCATATGCCAGGTTGGTCACTGCCTGTCAGAACACGAGTAGCTGAGTATCCTCGACCTTACCAATATTTACTAAATCGACCATCGTTAGTAGTAAATACCGAATCGACTTGGTTAATCCTGACACAGTGTCATTTGGGAAAATTTTTTCATAACCGTATTCTAAATCTGCAATGTCCGTCCACCATCCACCGTCCGAGGAGGTGTTTTGTGCCTTTAACGTTGTCTAAAGAATCCGTTCTTTCGTATTTGGTATCTAGTTGTGCCCGCCATCTCGGCAATCCGATCGGACGAAACCCGTGGTTTTTATGGGTAAAAAACGGTTGAAAAAATAACAAAAACGCAATTTTGACTTAATTCGCAAATATGCCGTGTTTGGTTTCGTTTTTAAGGTATTTTTAGATCCTGGGTCGAATGAAATGAGTATCAGACGTCATCAGAACTCGCGGGACAATGACTACAGCGAAAGTAATCGTTTCATCGTTTGTACTCCCTCCCTCCCTTCAAAACCATTCGCTCGCTAGACTCCCCACGTCGTGCCAATTGCCTACAGGCGCCTACGGGTGAATGGAATATTTAGTTTTCGTCGGTCCGTTGTAGACAGGTCATGTTTCGCGTGATTTACTGGTATTTTTCGATGCTGAATTGAATGAGATGGGTATCGGAGTAGGTGCCTGGGAACAGCAGACCCTCCTAGCATCAGTCATATCACTTGGTATGCCCACGCTGCACCTCGTGGCGGAGCCAGGTTGTGGTTGGCTGAGGCGGAGATTCTGATAGTCTCTATTTTTGATTATTTTTCATACTTACTAGTAACTACACTTTGTTCTTCATGACATTTCTGTTGAATCGCCTGCTTGATAATTTTTATAACTCACTACAAATTGTGGCGCCATTCGAGGAATTAAATGACTCACCTAGCTGGTTATTATCTTGTTTACGCGCGGAAAGCTGAATTATACATTCCACAAAAGTTGTGTAGTGATTCACGTTTTTTTAAAATAGATGCAACTTTTTTACGCTTAGCACGCTTGTTTTATTTTAGTAATCTTACGCTTGACTTCGTCGGGGCAAAAAGCTGTCGTGAGACGTTAAGTGCTGAGCGAAGTTGTCGTTTCAGACTCGTCGAGGTCGACCGCTGACGTTTTGATTGGTATTTCAGGCTCATCAAAGACAAAATGAAGAAAGAGAAAAGAGACAAACAACTGAAGTCTACCAACAGTTTGAGCGACTCGGAAGATCGATCTGAGGACACTTCGACTGCGGCTCCGGGCAGCGGTTTGTCAAGCGTTTCAAACGCCTCGTCTTCCCCCGAAAAGACCAAATCCGCGCTGTCTGCACCCAATAACGACGAGTCGGATTTAGGTAACTCGGGCTAAATGTGAATTTTCTAACTTTTTATGTTGGTTCGCTATTTTGAGCCACATCAAGAAACTTTTAATTGTTATATAACAGGGAGACTTTTACTAAGAAGACCAAAAACATTCCACATTCTGATAGGTGCTTGTACAGTCTCGATAGAGGTCGTGATGGTGACACGACGCATCTGAAACTCAGCATAAACTAAAATCGTTTCACAGCTTAATTTATTTGATTTATCTTCTTGTTGGGTGTCACTTTTATTCGAACGAGCGTGAAGTTATCACACAACTTTCCGCAATACCTACAAATTAGACGTTGCGTGTTATGTACGATCGCTGTATCTTCGTTCGACGTATTTTTACAACGTTGTTGCAAACAACAAAATGTAGGAACAAGTTGGATAAAAGTGCCCTGCGAGTTTGCTCGTAATCTTTTGTCTTGGATTAGTTGGCTGTGGGTATAGGGTGCTAGAAGACAAATTCAGAGTGGCATTCACTATGAAAAATATTAAAATACCTGTTCATTTGGGATTTTGGATGCTATTCCCATTCAAAGGAAAATTTATGAGGCACGATATAGAGGTATTGGCTATTTGAAGACACCCTGTGTCCTGAAGGAAACTCAAGGTTTTTTTTAACGCTTAGCTTTTTGTAGTGGGAGGTTAACGAAGTGATCATGTGAGTAGTTCTGATTGGTGAGTTATAATCACCAACCATGTGAGTTTCTGTTTTGATTATGTTGAAGTACGCGTCTACACTAAATTATTCTTTTTTGAATCCTGGCTGAAACACATGTTGATTGAAGCATGACAACATGTTGAATTTATCTTTTATTAAAAAGAAAAACGAAATGCTTGTGACTGAAATGTTTGTTCCTTGTCTTCAATAATTGTTTTAATAGGTTATGGAACCAGATTACGTGAATGGTAAACAAGGAACAATTATTGAACAGTGATAGTGATTGAAGTGAACATTGACAATGGATTTAGCAAAGGTGAAAGTGGGCGACCTAAACGGGAAAGTGAATTGGACAATTTGGAAATTCAAAATGACTACGTTATTGCAAGGTCTGCCAAATGCATTCGAAGTTGTTGAAGGAACCTTGAAAGAGCCTGCCTCGCCATTGCATGAAGCGACTGTTACGGAGCTGGCTGCCTACGAAACGGAAAAGCAAAAATTTGCCATTGCGAACAGTACAGCGATGATTGTTATAATGAATAATCTCGGCGATGAAAACATACAGAAAATTATGCGTTTTTCAAAAAGGATACGACGCATGGCAAGAGCTTCACCGACTCTTTGACGGGACTGCTGATGATAAGTCTTTGAGTTATGTTCGCAATTTTTCAGTTATAAGCGTGATGAAAATGATGACATGCCTACGTTGTTGTCTGCTTAAAATTTGTGGAATCAACTCAAAGAAGAAATGAAACTTAGTAACAACAACTGTACATGTAGACTTCCTGATGTGTTTCTCATGTGCAAAATACTTGAAACTTTGCCAAACGACTATTTTTCATTCAAGTCCAGTTGGATGATGATGTCTAAGACTGAGAGAACAATTGAAAACTTGACTTCTCAATTATGCGCTCACGAAAGAGCTCTGAACTCGAAAAATGAAGAGCAACATGATGAAGATGTGTTGACAACTAGAACCAATAATATTTTCAATAACAATAACAATACTTCGCTCAAAAACATTATTTGTAATTATTGTGGAAAGAATAACCATAAGATTCAAGTTTGCAGATACTGGATAGCTGATGGAAGACCACCAAGACCTGCAAAATGGAGTGGGCAACATCCGTCTTCTTCAAAATCTTCTATGTGTAAGCCATTCAAATCAAAAACAAGACGTTCACTTCAAACGTAAATGACATTACGTTGAGTGCAGAAACATCCGAGGTAGTTTCCTGTCTGAGAGTAAGTCAAATTCATGGTATGTGGACAGTGGTGCTACGAGGCATATAACTCATACCAAAGAATTTTCACTTCATTTGAAAATTTTTCAGTTGAGCATAATGTGAGAACAGCCAACGGTAACGCTGTGAAGGCCGTAGGTAAGGGTAGCATTGTAATGGAGGCTACAGTAAATGGCTTCAAGCGGAAAATAACGTTGTCTGACGTCTGGTTTGTTCCAGATATAATGAAAAATCTTTTTTCCACTCTGTCTGCGCAAGACAAAGTTGCTAACAGTAAATTTGTTTCTTATACTGAAAGTTGTGAATTTTTAGTGGGAAATGAGATAATTTTGAAGGGAAAGCGGTCTCGGAATACAGGGTTATATGAACTTGATGTCAAAAATCTGATACCCGAAAACTTGAATGTTTGTTCAGTTGACAGGATGAACCTAGCCCAAATCTATCATGAAAGACTGGCGCACCAGAACATGAAACACGTAAAGAAAGTTGTGAAAGCTGAGCTTGGATTCGAGATCAAAGATGATGGTAAGCTTTGTGAAGCATGCGTATATGGCAAAGCTCACAGGCGTAAGTTTGGAACTCGACCAAAAACAACCACCCCAGGTGAGATCGTTTCATGTGACGTAGTAGGACCATTCTTGCGGTCAATTGGTTCACATAGGTATTATGTTTGTTTTAAAGATACCTACACTAAATATCGTACCATTTACTTCATGAAACGAAAATGTGAAGTATTTGAAAAATTAAAACAATTTATTTCTGAAACAAAAGTATTAGGCCACGTTATCAAAGAAATTTTGAGTGACAATGGTGGTGAATTTGATTGTGGAGTAGTGAGGGCTTTGTTACACAAAAATGGTATAAAGCAGAGGCTCACAATGCCGTACACTCCTGAACAAAACGGGTGCTGTGAACGCGACCATAGAACAATAGTTGAAGCAGCTAGAACCCTGATGCATGCTCATGAGAATATACCACAGGGTTTGTGGGCTGAAATGATAAATACCGCTACGTATATTATCAACAGAACTGGTGTTTCCGGAGTTGAGGGAATATCTCCTTATGAATTGTGGGTCAAAAAGAAGCCCGATATAAAAAATCTACGGATTATAGGGTGTACATGTTACGCCCACATACCAAAGAAATTTAGAGGAAAGATGAGCAAGAAAGCCGAAAAATGCATTTTGATAGGCTATGATGAAAATGATGGATACAGAATTTGGTCTCCTGGAAGGATAAAGTTGTTGAGATCTAGGGACGTAACGTTTGATGAACGACCGTTGAAAGAGATGGAAAATTCAGATAAAAATGATCAAAATGGATCAGAAGAATCTGTTGTTGATTTTCGTCATTTTTCAGAAATTAAAGAAGACAAAAATCCTGCTAGCCAAGAAATACGACCAGCCACATCAGAAGAACCAGAAGAAGGGGGACGCGACACTTGGTATGATCAAAATAATGAAGGTTTTGATCGAGTACTAAGAGATCGTGAAACTCTTAGGCCACCCGAAAGGTATGGTTTTGACGCACTAATTATGTTTGGCGAAAATGAAATTCTAAAATTAGATGAACCAAAGAGTTATTGGGAAGCAGTGCACAGTAAAAATCAAGAAAATTGGAAAAGTGCAATGCAAAATGAAATCGATTCGTTAAATGCCAATAATACTTGGTCACTTACTGAACTACCTGCAGGAAAGAGAGCCATACCAACCACATGGGTATACAAAGTTAAAATGAACCCAGATGGTACGGTTGAACGTTTTCAAAGCAAGAGAGCAAGTGACAAATGGGGAACTGGATATTGAGAAGGTGGACTCAGTGGACCAACTCGCCGATATACTCACGAAGCCTCTTGGAAGTGTTAAATTCCGCGTACTCCGAGAGAAGCTAGGGGTCGTCAATGTTGGGAAAAATTGATTCTAAATTGGGGTTCAAAAATTTCTAATTTGGGGGGATGTTGAAGTACGCGTCTACACTAAATTATTCTTTTTTGAATCCTGGCTGAAACACATGTTGATTGAAGCATGACAACATGTTGAATTTATCTTTTATTAAAAAGAAAAACGAAATGCTTGTGACTGAAATGTTTGTTCCTTGTCTTCAATAATTTTTTTTAATAGGTGAACACCTCTCAGACAAAATGGTAGAACTTAATTAGCTCGGATTTGATATTTGGCGTGAAATTCTATTATTAGACGTAGAGATGTATCCTAGATGATTGATAGTTATCGCAGTGATCTAGCCCCTCTATCAGTTTTCTCTAAAACGCGCCGAACCTCTGCATGACATGATCGAATATCTAACTGTTCGAAATGACGTGATAAATGGTCAACATTTTTGTCAATGATCTGTTTTTCAATAACAATCCTTCTGTAATTCTCACTAGGTTAATGCAAGTCTTTATAAATAATCGTGTTAGAAGTACAAAAAATTGATTACGTGTCAATTTAGAGCGATTCATTGGCAGAGTGGGAGTCCTGGTTATCATTTATGGTCGTAGTCTCCCAAGTCTCTAGTCTGTGACGTTGGCTTGAGCGAAGGTGATGAAGGCTGCTCTCATTTCCAAAAGGACACCCGCAGTCTGTCTGTTTGGCAGCTGAGCTCGTATCCATACATCCTTGTAAACAGGGAAGTAGAAAATTACTGTTTGGGGCACGCCGAATTAGATGGGTCTTTGACCTTAAAAATGTCCGCACTTGTCCTAATGGGACTCACTGTGCCTAACGGCAAAGTCATTGTTTCCCCGAACATCCTCTGTCCTCAAGCCCTTTATGTTTACCTATGGAAAGTCCACCTCTTCAGTTATTTTTGATTGACAATGAATTTCTTCCTTCTTGTGGACTTTCCCAAAAATCCTTTTCGCCTTCCCTTAATTTACATTCTTCCCTCCAACAGACAGCTCTCGCAAAAGTCGGTCGTCTCCCAATTCCCCCAACACTCGTTTCACCTCTCATTGACATTTAATTAGGATTTCTCCTTCCTTCCCCGTACAACCAGTTTCACGCCTTCAGAGCCACCTTGTTCACGCTTAAATACTCAAACTCTTATCCGGTTCCAGCTACTTCTTCCTTATAAGCGTATCTAGTGATATCCCAACTCTTCAATTTACAAGTTCGTACTACAGTAAAATCCGTAGATTCGTTCAAGTCTTCCCTGGTCAAAACAATTACGTTAGAAGATCCTCAACTGCTTCTTCACCTGATGGTCACAGTGGTGCCTCAAAAAGAATATCCACGAGTTAAACACTCCGTGACTGTAGAGTAGCTGAATCACCATGAAGATGGGGTGCCACCACCCTACCTGCAGTCAGTTGTTCACTGAAGGCAGAACAGAGTGAAGGTGTCGCACAGTCACTCCTGAGTTCCACCTCACTTGCTACCCAATCAACGGCCAAGCTGAGATACTGCAACTGGAGAAGCTGGTGGAAGAAGGTAGAGTAGTGGTCTATTACACTCTGCTACGGATCCTCTTTTTATGTGGGTGCACACGACCTCAACGTCCAACATGAGGTCTATGAGAGGTGTCACAGCTAGAACTTCCAGGCCAAGTGAGTCGTCAATTTACAAGCACAGCAAGTAGGACGTCTCGCTGCTGTGTTCGCACACAGCGACCCGATCCAATGGGACTATCCGCCATTCGGTCGGGGCATACTGGATAATAGGTAACCAATAGGTAGACTAACCAGTAACTACATTTAGTTCTCCATAAACGTTTAGAAACGCATTGAACGAAGATACAACGCCCGTGTTTATATCGTGTGATTCGTCGTGCCAGAATCATTTTGAGGGGAAAAACCTATTTTGATCGCCCTAATAATGACAGTTATTTCTCATCTCCTTATTGTGGAACTGTGTGCTATTACACGGGAATGTGACGCCTCAATATTCTATTTTTGAAAATGTTGAGCGGAGAAACGTAAATATTGAAGGAAGAATTTGTCATCTGATGCCTGAACTTTCCTTGGTCTATAAGGAAAAAGTGCTGAAAGGAAACTAAATAGATTAAAATTTGTGAATCACGAGCAGGAAAAAGAAATCCAAAAATCTTGATTTTCCTCCAATTTTTCATACTTTACTGGTACCTTAAAACGTCATACTTTGCAACTCTGAAGTGAAAACAATTAGGGGTCTTAAGATCTGTCACAGCCATACATTCCATCAAACGCCTATCGTTTTGCGTGAACCTTCGTTTCGTTCCACAATTGTAGGTTCGTGTTTGTGAACACATGTACTCATTGTTACGTTTGTGATTAGGTGATATCAGTGGAAGCGAAGAGGCGTCTTCCCCAGAACGCCCATCTACGCCCACTTTCACGGACGATTTGGTTCCTCAAAGACCTCGCCCTTCAAGCTCTTCGTCCAATGTTCCAAACACTGCCGATGTCGACAAGAAAGATCGAAATAAAATTAAGGGGATCAAGTTTAAATTCATTAAGAAAAAAGTATGTTATGCTTCATTATGGTTATGCGTATTTGAAATTTTAATTCAAAGTTATGAATTTTTTATCATTTCAGCTTGTTCGATATCGAGTTATAGGTGAAATGAAAATTTCGGAAGTCCCAGTATTTAAAGCGGACTGTATTTACAAAGGGGTGATAACTCTTTCTAACAAAACGTTGTGGAACTGACGTTCTTGGATGCCCACGGTACGCTCAGTTCGAGATGCAATGACAGTTCGTAAGTTCGTGAAAACGGTCGTAGATTCCGCCGACCAAACGCAAACTCCGATGCTCGATTCGATTGATTCGAAATCGCACTAATCTCGCAACGCGATCTGTAACGGTTAGGACGGCGTCTTGTACGTGACATCGACGGGTTTTATTGAACAACAATGGGAAAGAAAATGGCTGCGAACTGGGCGAGTCGACTATTCATAATAATCCCTGGGGCTGGTTGTGCTGACGCCGCCTCAAAACGTTGGTATCTTCAGCATCCTAGATCCGCGAAAAAAAACGGGCGAATTCCGCAGGCGATAAATGGAAGTCACGGTTAGCCATAATAAGAAAAAAACCAATAACGAAACTCCAGAAACCTAAATTTTTAACGAGTAAGCTCGAACACAGCTTATTAAAACAACGAATCGAACTATACCACCCTCGTATTATAGTTTGAACCCTTTTTCGGGATAACTTGGATTCCCCTTTTTACTTTCCTTGGCTCTACGAAGTAGAAAGGAAAGTTATGTAATCGGCTGAAAAAATTTTTTTGAGTTTTCTTCAGATCTTTACGTTTCAGACCCTCCTGAGTCCGAAAAACACTATTTGGGAAAATGGTCTGTGTGTATGTGTGTCTGTGAACGATTTTTAGAGAAAACCACGGTACCAAATCAGCTCAAACTTGATATCTAGCCTACAGGTTACCATGGGACGCAAAAATAAGGGTATGGGGAAAATCCACCGAAAGTTAACTATAGTTATCATAGTGATCAAAACACCAAATTTTTTTCCTCAAAAACGGCTCCAACGATTTTGATTAAATTTTTTATATTGGTAGCTCTTAATAAGATAATTATACCATAAAATTCCCATTTGTGGGAAAATGACGAGATCAACACAATAAATTATCAAAAATTTCGACGAAAAGCGTTTTTAGCGCAGGTTTTTCCTTATAAACTCCGCTGGAATTTTTGTAGAATGTTAAAAAAAATTGGTATTGTAGTCCAATCCAATACCTAAAGGGTGAGTGTTTAAAAACGCTCATGAGAAACATGGGGCTCACTCCAGAGATTCCTGAATTTCAACTACCGCCGTTTCGCTTAATACCAGTTCTAACAGTTATTACCCAATAACTCTGCCAAAGTGATTACTATCTTCTTCAAAAAATTCTTGTTTTAGCCTCATTAATTATCTATGCACCAATTGCTCAATAATGGTCCTGGAATGAGTACGAGCAGCACAATAAATTTCGGAACTGTAAGTGCTTCCGCTTCCTGCTGCCGCGAAGTGTTGTTTGACCAAGTTCAAATGCACTGAGTGGTAAATGAATTGTTTAAGTAGATAAAGCTCAGAGGCGGTGGAATGCAGACTCTGCGGTGAGGAGAATGAGACAGCAGAGCATATCCTATGTGAATGCCCTGCTCTGGCAGCAAAACGCTTTGAATACTTCGGTCAGGGGACCACTGAACCCCAAACTGTAGCAGATTCTGCGGTGAAGGACATACTCGGCTTCCTAAGGGGGGCGGGTATGTACGACGCCTTCTACTAAAAAAGGGCCAGTGTCACAATAGGCCCATTTGTGGCCGCAGTGACAAAGGGACTTGTCCCACACGCCCTCGGGTCAAAAAGAAAAAAAAAGTAGATAAAGCCATATAGAAAGTGAATTGACGTAGAGCTAAGGAAAGTTGTGTGTTTCAACGCACCAGATATTTTGTGTATGCCTCTCATTTTTCAAATACTGCAATAAGGCTTTCGCAATACATTCGTGTATTGTGTATGAGCTGAGTCCAGTTCCCTAATTATCTCTCAACTTTTCTTTCTCAGTTTGTACGCACTTTTCCACGTAAATGTCTCACAAACTCCGCGTTGTCACATATTTGCGTCATTGGCTAGGCCAGGGTTGTCGCGATAGCCCCACTCTTTGCCTTTGCATACCCAGTACTACATATTTTACAACCGAAACTGAGTAAATATTGATGTGAAACTCAGTAAAGAAGTTGGTAAATTGAATAGCCATTGTAGGAAAAACGCTTAAAAACCTGCTTGAACATTTTGTTAAAATTGTGAGGAAATTGAGTGAACAACTATAACGCATCTTGTTAGGAAATTGAGTAAAAAGTGTTAGAAAATCTATAAAAATTGCTGGAAAGTCGCACTAAGATTTTAGCGACTGTGAAAAGCCAGGGGGGGGGGGAGGCGAACGGAGAACCGATAGTGAGGAAACCGAATTAATGTTTGAAATGAAGTACAAAATGTTGAGAATTATTTGACATCAAAAATGTTGTAAAAATATGGAAATCGAGTACAAATCTTCAAAAATTGAAAAAATTAGTTGGCAAATTGCATAAAGAAGCGAAGAACTTGAATAAAGCCTTGCGGGGGGGGGGGGGGAGTCAAGCTCGTTGGGAAATTGGATAAGGGGTGTTGAAAACGCTTTGGGAGTCTGTGTGCAAGCCATAAGGTGGCCCAATGCACTTTGCAACGAATGCAATTATCGTGTTTGTGCGCGTTAACTACTAGTCAGGTCACGAAAGAAAAAACCCACAGTACACGGACCAGGGCCGCTGTGTACTTTGTACCGTACTGGGGGCTCCACAAAAGTGTTCGATGAACAAATAGTTGATGCCTTTGCCAGCAGTGTCAACTTTGGTTATGGATTTGCCACACTGGCTGTAATGATTTGAGCTAAATAAGAAGACTCCTTCTTTGTCTGTAGCTACTGCACTGTGAGCTCGTCCTGCACTGAGGGACTTTGTTGTCAGAAGAGGTCAGTTGTATATTGGAATTAGATATGACGCAACATCCATGGGCCCCAATTGGAAGTCTGAGTTCAGTCCTCACCCATACGATTTTATTGCGCTGTTGCTTTTGACGTAGAACAAAGTAAACCCATAGCCGCATTTGGCAGATATAACTCGTGTCTCTTCAGCAAACTTGTGCCTGAATGGCCGAGCCATAGATTTCCTCAGTCTCCTTCCTTCTTTGGGTTTTGTACCTATCACGGGCAACTTTACGTTGGGAAAGCCATTTGTCTGTGTGAGAACGAACGTAAAGCAAACGTGTAGTGGATTCCATGCAAAGTCAATGATAACGTGTCGGGTAGTGGTAACTTGTGAAGACGACTGCCACCTCTGGGGCCTTTACCCCGTTATGCCAAGTGAACCTGTAAATCGCTAAGGATACTTCTCCAAAATACACTGTTCGCCTTTGTACCCTAAAAATAACTATTCAAATTTCTTTAAGAGTATTTTGAGTAGTTCAGTGCTGGTTTTATGTCGAGCGACTTTAATTGTCTTTAATTGAAAAATTGGTTAGTAAGAACGATTAATTGGGCGTTATTTCATCTCAGGGGCCCAGTTCGACGTCTACGGTCGAAGTAGGCGTTGACGCCTTGGAACAAGTTACCTCGAGAGAGACGCCTGTTAAAATGCCAGAGCTTGAACCCCTCTCTCCGCCCAAAAAGAAGTACACCGCGCTGGCTCACAAATATACGTGGACGGTTGGAGCAGCTGTGGCCTTTGCAGTTTTGGCTTGTTTTTTACAAAAACCTAGTTTTATGGTAAGGAAGCTTTCATGTTTTTCCTTTGTCTTGTGTATGTGCGTGAGGGTTTTAGTTTAAGGTAAGCGAAAGGTATATTGCAGACAGTCTCAGGTAATACTGTGTTTACCGTCGAAGAACTATTGACGATCTTCTGTCGAATTGAGGCTATCCTAACCACCCGCCCAGTGGGCCCCATTTCACGGGATTCCCAAAGCCTGGAAGCCCGGTTTTGATTGAAGTTTCGCTTGTTGCAAAGATAAAAACCATTCTGCTGGATCTTCCAAAGAATCGCCTGTCACCGGGGAATCGGGTCCAACAACGAATACAACGTTTCTAGAAGCGATGGAAGAATGAATACCTCAACACACTCCTTGAAAGAAGAAAAGGGATTGAAAAATCTTCCAACATGCAAGTTAGGGAATTGGTGATCCTCAAGGATGCTAACATCACGTAAAGATGGACACTGGGTAGTATCATCGAGGCCTATCCTGGCAGCGATGGAATCTTGTGAGTGTAGGATATCCAAACTACTTCTGAAGTCTTATCGAGACCAGTATCAAAACTTATATCCATCAAAATCCTCATCCCCCTCAATTCTAATCCATCCTAAAATTTAATATAAATTTTGTTGAGCGGAATATGCAAATACCTTAAAGGTTGAGGACAGACGTTCACCATGAAGGAGAGTCGCCTACAAACCCCCTTACCCTATGTCGAATAATAACACACACTCTGTGGCAGTTTCCTTTTCTGCAAATATACCGCTACTATTGCTGGTTTTCTAATCAGCTTGCCTACCAATGCTATCTGGAATCTACAATGCAGAAACGTTCGTTTACAGTTCTTACGGCGGTTCATAAACCGTTGATACTTTTCCAAGTAATACTTATCTCTAGACAATAAACCGTATCATATTTGAAATTACTATTTTTTGGAGAATGCAAATAGGATCAGGATGCTCACTCATCACCTTCACATCAATCAATATATTTATTTGAAATTCTGTGGCTTTTAGGAATCAAACGAGAAATTGATATGATTGTTTTCCTTGAGATGCACTGAAAGGACTTCCTACTCAAATAGTGCTGAACTGAGCGGTTTTGTGAATGTCCGAGGTCGACAACTTGGAGTCTGCATACTCTCTACCCCTGCATGAGAATATGCAGGATTACAAAATTGATTCCACCTGGTTAAGTTGACCTCGAATGAACCCTCGTTGATTGACCGTGTTGTATTTATTGTGTGCTCTATTTCGGGGGTTTCTCCAGTGTATCTTTTCTTTTGCTGCATCTCAAGTGTTAATGCACCCATACAATTCTACTCACCCGGATTAGTACGCGTTTCCTGCATAAACCGCAGCTGTCTTGGAGTAATCAGCACTCTTGACGAGCCAGTGAATGACCAGCTATCACTGATTTTAAATTATTCAATCCGAGTCAGTGAAATGTGTCTCTTTTTCAAAACAGTCTCAATATGTAATTCAACCGTTTCTTGTTGTTCCGTGCTCTTTCAAGTGTGTTTTTTTTTTATTTTTTAGTTGGGATTCGTCGTAGGTATTATTGTAGCGTGCGTTGCGGTATTGTGGAGTCGCACATTGTACAAATGGTTCGGTCGCGTTGACCCCGAAGGGAACTTCATTCGTGGGGACTACACGTTTCAAAATGTGCCTTTTTTGTCGGATAAAGTTCTGAAAGACAACTCGATACCTCCAGAAGAACAGTATTACAAGGTATATATATTTATCCTTTTTTTTGCTGCAAACCGTGCAATGTTTCAGTTATTTGGAATCAACTTCTGTTTCATCACCTAAAACTTTGAAGCTCCCATAATTGACATTCCTGTTAGAAGTTCTCTCTTCTTCTTGCCGTTTACGATGTAACTGTGTTTCAGGGGTGGATGAACGAATATTTCGGAGAATATGACCCACAAACTTATCATATCTCTCAAACTGAGACGATATTCGTCAAACTGGTTGGGAGCATGTTGAGACTCTACACTCCTCCCCACAAAATTCCCAAACGAGCGTTTTGGAGCGAAGGGAAGCACAAATTAAAATTTCTTCAAGTCAGAGCTTTCGATATTGCGGGTTGTCAAGTGAAATTACTTCCCGAAGAGTTGATACATAAGAGGTTTGTATATATTCAAAATTAATAATCTTACCTTTGAAATATGAAATCGTTTGGATGGTGGTTGGTAACTGTTCGATGTAGCGTAGCCCTGGCCCCCACTCGCACGGTCTTTCAAGCAGAGATTAATGCTATCACCGTTGGGGCAATCATAACGCATGAGAAAGGCTGTAGCAATAGAACTATCAATATATTGACTGATAGTCAAGCGTCTTGTAAGGAGCTGATGAACTACTGCACAACGTCAAACTGGTGCGAGAGTGCAGGATGCGTCTTAACCCCTTAGCACACGCGAATAGAGTTAATGCGTATTGGATTCCTGGGCAAAAGAGGATCGTTGTAATTGAGAGGGCGCATACTATGTGGCCAGACGTAGTTAGTCTACTGTATCTATTGGGCCACCTCCCCACTGTAGGACTTCTCTGTCACTAGTCAAGAGGACTGTGGGAGAACACTCTAGAAGAATGCCTCGCAGAGTTGCCATGTCTGTTGATTGCATTCTTCGTTCATTAGTATCGTCTGGAGAAGGGTCCAGTGGTAGGTTGCTGCTCTAGCACTGCCCATGGCACCATTGGTGTTACGGGTGCCTAGAAAACATCAAAGATTACACACGGTTGCTGTAGAGGGTTGTGTTTGTCTGAGTGAAGATGGCTGGTGATCTCGAGATGTGGAACCTCTATTGAGATAGTTTGGTTTATAATGTGGCCATTGTCCAGTTACACCAAATAGTGTCAGAAGCTCAACTTCTTGACTACCACACTGAAGATCCCATCCTCATTGCCGTTGTATTGGACGGCAGTGGGGAAAAGATGACAGAAAGAGATGGTTTCGAGGGATATAATTAGTAGGGGCAGCGACAATACATGACAATGATAACTGAGAGAAAAAGGAATGAAGAGACTGATGAAAAGGAAAAGCTTATTCTTGCTCTAGGGCTGCCAACAACACAAAACTAAATGATGGTCCTTGAGTGTAACAAGTATATTAAAAAATATCACGTAGTAATTCTTTCAATTTTGCATAATTATAATCAGATAATAGATTTATATCAAAAATAGAATGAGAAATCGTGCCAAGGATGCAAATCTCGTGCTAAATTGTAATGGAGTTCTCACTTGGACTGTGAGGTTTAATGTGAAATTGCATTCAGTGAAGTTAACATGCATTTTGCAAAATTGATGTTCGCCTTTTTTTATTTCTTTTGAAGAAAATGGAGCCGAAAATATCCGATAGTGATTTACCTGCTTCCTTCTTCCCATCTGGGCACTACATCTCCGGACAATAAACAGTTTTTGAGTGACAGTGACTATACCTATTACCAAAGCAAACTTCCTCGCAAAGAACGTAAGTTATTGCATGATTGACGTTTTACTATAGCCTGGCTGTGCTGAGTTTTATAGTGATAACACAGGTGATTATGGTGCGCTAACAGAACTACGGCTTAAGTTGGAAGTTTAGTTATGAAGTGGGCTTAGCCGAGACGTAAAATTATAAGCCAACTCGTTTTACCCGTACAGACGTCATTTTGGTTTATTATTCATTCTGAATAATAACCCTATGTTTTCGGTCACGAAAAATTTTTTACAACCCCCCCTCAAAACTTGATACTTTACGTTTCATGACATGGAGATTCCAAATTTGCAATGTCCGTCCGCCGTCCCCGTCCCCGTCCCCTCGTCCCCGTCCGCCGTCCGCCGTCCGGGCCGTTTTGTGCCTTTAACGTGGTCTAAAAATTCGTTCTTTCGCCCAAAAATCCGATTTGGTATCTAGTTGTGCCCGCCATCTCCGCAATCCGATCGGACGAAGCCCGTGGTTGTAATGGGCAAAAAACGGTTAAAAAATTAACGAAACGCAGTATAACGCGTTACGTCTTTGAAGTCCTCGCTCCCGCCCATCAAAAGCGATCGTCACTGGTCCGGCAACACCGCCGCCCGCCACCCTTTCCACTCGACTCACAGCGTTCGCCCAATTAGCGCCGGGTTTTTTTTTTTTTTGTCTTCCCTAGGAAGCGCTCGTGTTTCGTATATAACCTTTGGCACTACGATTTGTCTCTTTATCGTCCGATTGCCTTGTTCTCGTCTTCACCTCCACGAATGACTCTTTCTCTCCGTCTCAACGGTAGCAAAATATCTGTTATCTTCGATTGAACTTTTCATTATTCGCTTATTTTTGGTTTATTTATTAATAGTTCGTTCGTTTCATTTTTTTTTTGTTTATTTTAATATTACGATTCAGTTCTTTTCGGCCTTTTTTTGGGTTTCATTATGATATTTTTCGATGCTGAATCGAACAGGATGGGTCTCGGAGCATTAATGCTAGGTCAAGCTGATTATCCGAATAATAAACCGTTGTGTAATAATTTGCAGCGTTTTTACTTTCTGCTCCCCAAAGGGAAAGGAAAGTATTGTAATCGTGTCAAAACAAAAGAAAAAAACTTGGATTTTCTTCAGATCTTTACGTTTTGGGGCCTACTGAGTCTAAAAAACCTAATTTCGGCGCGTGGTCCGTGTGTCTAGTTCGATTTGCGGGAGAACAGCTGAACCGATTGAGCTGGTTCTTTTTTTGTTTCGTTCGTTAC
This sequence comes from Pachypeltis micranthus, assembly GCA_020466155.1. NCBI lineage: Eukaryota > Metazoa > Arthropoda > Insecta > Hemiptera > Miridae > Pachypeltis > Pachypeltis micranthus. The sequence goes on along the minus strand of CM035774.1, from coordinate 24,119,552 downwards.
TTTTTTTGGTGGTTATGGGCGATTTCGGTCGAAGGGAAAGGAGGGTGGGGGACGAAAATGTACCAAAAACTGGGGTTTTTCGCATTTTTCTCGAAAACGGCTTCAACGATTCTGATTAAAGTTTCTAATTATCTTCTACTGATCAATACCTAACTTTTCTTCTCAATGCATATCTCCATGAAAATACGGTGAACGGAGATATAGGCCTATGAAGCAAAAATACTTTTTATTCGCTTTTTTGCATAACGGCTCTAACGATTTCGATCAAACTTACCAAGAACTCTCAATGAACTAGTCCCTACATTTTGTTCTCTATAAATGTTTCTGTAGAAATGCGTTGATGAATACATAGCTCCCGCATATGTAGCTGGTGTTCCAACTTACGGGGGTTGCGGAAAGTTAGATGTTGCTATAAAAATGTGTACTATTACAATCTTCATATAAAATTTCATTGTATAAATCACTGCAGCAGTGTGACATTGCCCTTTACCTAGTAAAAGATGTCGTACATACCAGCCCCTTTTAAGAAGCTGAGTCCACTTCAGTTTGTGTTTCAATGATCCCCTGTGTTTGAAGTGCCTGGCTGCTAATACGGGGCACTCACTTATAATATGCTCTGCAATTTCGTCCTTCTCGCTGCACAATCTACATTCAACTGCCTCTGATTCTTGTCAAGGTGGTATCTGGGCAGTGCCCAGTGAGGAAGCAAGTAAGGATAATTTTCACCCTTCGTTCAGGTAGGCGAGGTTTCGAAATTGATGGAGGCACATTTTCAACGAAGGGTTGAGAAATTTATTCTGTCGGTTCATGGGGTAAACTTCTTGGGTTATTAATCCACACGAAGTTGGCCGGCATTGTCCAATAAATACCCATAATTATTATTCTATGTCATCGTTGAAGTGCTTTACGACTTTTTCTAGCTGGCGATAAGTCGAAAAAGTCTTCGAAGGGCTCTTCCCGGCCAGCATCGTCAAACGGAGAATCTGCTGATGCCAAAGTCTCCAAAGAGTCGTCAACTGGACAAAGTGCAGAAAAGGCGAAACGTGACAGCAACTCAAAAGATGCCGCTATTTCAGAAGAAGTTAGTATTAAAAGCACAAATTTTCAAGCTCGTTGTATCAAATCAAATATTAAACGTTCATCACAAAATGGAGGCAAAAGGGAAGAAGTAGTGCTATCTTTTAAGATTGTTAGGTCGTCATCGTATCTTTACGTTTTGAGGCCTCCTGCATCGTGTTGTGCATCTTGATACGTTTCCAATTTTAGCAATTGGTTTGGTGTTTACAAATCACCTGCTTGTATAATTTTTTGTTAGTCAATGGTTTTTTTAAGTTCCCCCTAACGTGAGTTTCAAATTTAGCTTAGCTCCACCAAGTTTGCACAGACGTTCACCGTGCGCGAACCTAATTGAACTCAAACCTATCAAGCCCTATGACCTGAGGCCTGTGTTATGAAACTGCTGGAAACTCCAAACTACCCCTGTCAATCGTTCTCTTTTAATTTTCTGACCTGAGCCGACAATACTTCCCCAGTTCGGGTGTCCCTCACTCCCTTCCCTCAGCTCATTGAATCAGTGAGTTGAACGCTCGCTTACCGCTCTCATATTGTGGTTAACATTGGGGCGAAAATTTCCCAACCTTTGGTTCATCCAATACAGCGAGCTCTCTGTTCCTTCAGTTCACAATAGAAAGGGGTAGCAAACAAGTGTGGCCTTGAAAACTTTGTTCACCCAATATCCATCAAGACATCAAAACAGGCATCACCCCACCGAATTTCCTCCTGTTAAGCTGGTTATGCGACCAGTGCTGTTCTACATCTCCTGCAGTTTTTCGCCATTCGATTCGATTCTATACAACGCGATTCATCAAACCTTTTCCACGCGTCGCCACCCTTTGTGCTTCATCCCATTTTCCCCATCTATCATCATCTGCTGCTTCCAACCACTTTCCATCGGTAAGATCATTCCAATTTTCTTCTGCTCCTCACGCCCTCACATTCAATGTATTTTTCATCAACAGCTCTTCACCTCATCAAGGGCCCCAACGAAAGTTAAATTCATTCATATTTTTATTCGCTCGAGCTTTCCTTGTATATACTTACCGTTACAGAGTTCCTTAATTTAATTGCATTTTCATTTCCCTTTGTGCCGAGAAAATTTAAAATGGCGACGACTTATGTATCGTGGTTTTACAGAACGTTTCAATTGCTGAGTGCGATTCAATCGGTGACAACACACCTCCAGTTATCGTCAACGAAATAGGCGAAGATGAGGATGAGGGAGAGGAAGACGAAATCAGGGATTTCGTCAAGGTCAGCCCGATTCCTGAATTGAACCATATCGTCTTATTCGCTCGAACAGCCCGCGAAAAAGATTTATGGTGAGTCGGTTGGTCAATGATTACACTCAACTTACTTGAACCTTCGCTCTAGTTAACAGTTTTTGGTGAATTGTTTTGTTTATTCAGGTTCAGACGGCTGATTGCTGCAACCACCTATAAAAGCGTTTTGGAAGGGGGAGACCAGTCGACGTTCGAACGTCTCTCTAAAATCAAGGAAAAACGAGTGGAAGAAGATAATGCTTATTTGAATTTCATGAAATCCCTAGGACAATTCCGGTGTGCGTATGAGGTAAGCGAGTTTATTACAAACGATGTTTGATGATCGTGTTAATCAATGGTGCTTGTAATTTCGTTGTCAATTTCCCATGGGACCCTGAAAATAAACAAACAAAATCTTGCCTAAAATAGTTTTCTTCAGATCTTTACGTTTCAAGAATAATTTACTGAAAAACCCCTAATTTCGGTGTTTTTATTTTATAGAAATACCTTTATTTACAACAATAACATAAATACATGTATGAAACAAAAAAACGTTGCAAATTATTACACAATGGTTTAATATTGAGCTTGACCTAGTCTCACAGCTCTGAGAACCATTCGACTCAGCATCGAAAAATACCAGTAACCCTTACTACGGAACGACAAAATTACAAATTCCAGGCGCCTGTAGGCAATTGGCACGACGCGATGTGTCGAGCTGATGGGTGGTTGGTGTGAGACGCTGAAAGGATAACTTTCGCTGTATGTGCGCTTTATGTACCACGAGTTCTCTTAATTAGCAGACTTTGGCACGCTACAATTACTATAATTTTGCTGCGTTCTATTAATACACAGTTTTACTCCTCTGACACGCATTTCATTCAACATCGGCTTATTTGCGTTAAAATTGCCAAAATTGCGGTTTTGTCAATTTTTCAAACTATTTGGCGCATAACAACCGTGGGTATCGTCCGATCGGATTGCCTAGCAAGCGGCCACAACTAGGTACCAAACGGGATTTTCTTGCAAAAGAATGGATTTTGGTTTATTATTCATTCTGAATAATAACCCTATGTTTTCGGTCACGAAAAATTTTTTACAACCCCCCCTCAAAATTTGATACTTTACGTTTCAAGACATGGAGATTCCAAATTTGCAATGTCCGCCCGCCGCCCCCCGCCCCCCGTCCCCCGTCCGCCGTCCGGGCCGTTTTGTGCCTTTAACGTAGTCTAAAAAATTCGTTCTTTCACCCAAAAATCCGACTTGGTATCTAGTTGTGCCCGCCATCTCGGCAATCCGATCGGACGAAGCCCGTGGTTGTAATGGGCAAAAAGCGGTTAAAAATTAACGAAACGCAGTACAACGCGGAGCTACAAGCGTTTCGTCGTTTGAATTCCCTCCGCCCCGCCCGTCTCTTTAAAAACCAACCGCTCTCGAGGCGGCTCTCGCCTCCCTCCCAACGACCCCTTTGGCCACCAACGACGACGCGCTTCGCTTCGAGTGCCCCCGTTCCAATTTCCCCGACGTTTTGGTTTTAATACGATTCAATTTTTAGATTCTTTCGTTTCATTCTCATTTTGGTTTTTCATCAATTTTGGTTAAATTTTGATATTAGTATTTAGTGTGCATGTTTTCATATTAAAATTCAGTTTTTTCTAGATACTTTCGTTTTTTTGTTTATTTTAATATTACGATATTACGATTTTAGTTCTTTTCGACCTTTTTTGGGTTTCATTATGATATTTTTCGATGCTGAATCGAACAGGATGGATCTCGGAGCATTAATGCTAGGTCAAGCTGATTATCCGAATAATAAACCGTTGTGTAATAATTTGCAGGGTTTTTAGTTCACGTCAAGGGCATAAAACCGCCCGGGCAGACTTACGGATGGACATGGCAGATTTGGAATCGAGATGCCCCAAAACTTAGTGTCATATATTTGTGGAAGGGGGTTGTAAATAAATGTTCTGGACTGAAAAATAGGGTTATTATTCTGAATGAATAATAAACAAAAAGCGCAAATCACAACAACTTTTATGGACCGTATAATTCAGCTTTCTGCCTGTAAGCAAGATAACAACGAGCTGGGTGAGTCAGCAGCCATCAAAACAAGGGTATGAAAAAAATTCGCTCAAAACCAACTATAGTTATCACAGTGATCGAAACACTAAGCTTATTTTTTCTCCAAAACGGCTCTAACGATTTCGATTAAATTATTTGTGTAGACAGCTCTAAATGACCCGAAAATACCGTAAAACCTCATTTGTGAGAAAATGACGAGAGCCGCATAATAAATTACCAAACTTTTTTTCTTCTTTTTTTTTCTTATAAACTCAAATGGTACGGGAATCTTCAGAAAATTAGCGTGGGCGTTCGATGAGCACTTGATAACACTCGTTAGATATATAGGAGCTATTCCAGACATTCTAGAATGTCTGTAGAGATTTTTCTAGTTGTACGTTTAGTTTTAGGACGACAAAACGAACGAAAAACGAGACCAAGTGTGATCGAATAAGAGAGCATATGTTTCAAGGGCTCGAGATAATAAAGCCCGCTAGTAGAAAAAAATCCATTTCCGACAATTTGACTACGGTTTTTACAGTCTTATTAATTAATTCTTTGTGCTGATTGCTCGATGGTCGTGGAACATGTAGGAGCACTACAAAAAATATAGTTATTTAGTGTACTGTGAACGGAAAACTTAAATGAACGAAAGGGAAGTGAACCCACGTGAATAGAACGCTACTGTGGGACATGAATAATGCTATAATGATTAAATAAACTGCTCTCGGGGCTACAGCACAGGTAAATAAATACGAAAAAACGGAACTAAATGAATTATTCTTGAGTCCTAACTGAGCTCATCACAATTGGATAAAAATTAAAATAAACATCTTCTCTGAATGGATCGGAAAAGATTTCTTCGGGACGTGACCTCAGCTAATTCACTTCGATCTGATAGGAGGAACTGAAATATTAAATACCTTTTCAAAAGGCGAATGCAGGTAATAGGGTGGAATAGCCGTGAATAAAGCTAGTTTTAAGTTCGTAAATCTTCATAAAAGCAGGACAAAAGTTCCGGATTGTGGATCAGTACGAGTTTGGGGTAAGTAGCTGGCAGAGTGTAGACTGTGGCGATGGGACAGAAAAGGGACAAGAACGAACCAACTGCTTGGGCGTGCAATCTGAATCCTGAGATAACGCCAATAGAGAAACATCAGTCGCCCGACTGACTGAAACCGCGATTTCGTGTAATTTATTTTGTTACAATAATTATCCCTTTCTACTGCCTTGAAATTATGTTTGACCAAGTTCAAATTAGTTGAGTGAACAGTGAATTGAGTTAATAGCAAAAGCCATGAAACCCATCGAACTAAGTGGTAAGGAAAGTTGTGTGATGCGTCGCCCATGATGTTTTCACTACAACTTGAGCTGGGAAAGAAGTTGAACTCCTTCGTACGTCCCAGGTGTCTGGTTGGTCCTGGTTTCTAGAATCACAACTAATTTTTGCATCGGTGGTGGAGCTCCAGAACAAACCACACTCCAACACGCTCAGAACGTGGAAATCATGCGCTTAGAACGCAAAACAAAAACATGTTCAAGGAAATTCACGTGCAACGGACGCGCTAACAGCCAGTCAATTCGAAAAACATGAGCCTACAGGTTCATAAAGCCGATTAGTTGGTGGAGCTTCAAGACGGGGCTGAGGGACCCCGTCCCATAATACACACACTGTATATTTACACTCCTTTATAAGCCTCCAACTTGAGGGGCCGGGGAAAAAGTTGAAAAGCTAATAGGACTCTTCACTGCTTCCTACGTCCGAGGTGTCTGGTTGGTCCTGGTTTCCAAAATCACGCGTTTCCCAACTGCCATTCAGCTCGTGGCCTCATTCCCAGGACTCCAGTTTTGTAGCATTTTAGCACCAATGTTACAGTGCATATATTTTTATTACTTTATAAGCCTCTGCTTTCATTCCTATTTCAGTTGAACTGTATCCCTAGCCTTGGTTCTTCCACGTAAACAGAATTAACTTGTTCCGTGATGATGGTTTCCTTTGTTTTTAGGGTGAATTTGGGGTTGTGCGTTTCGACAACACGAACAAAGATAGAGAAAACTACCTTTGGCTCAACATCTTCTTAAGTCGAATCCTTTACGACACGATAAAAGAAGAAATTTGGATCGAAGCTATAAAAAATAAAATTCAAAAAAAGCTCTCCGTGGTCAGGGTAAGTATCGAAGTTTTATGCAATTCATTGTTGGCACGTTCACTGCAAATCACACACCTGACACTAATGACGTCACCTTCTGTTAACTGGTTTTAGGCGTATTCCAATATATTCCACATGAGGATTGTTGATTGACGTTATTGTTTTGAACAGCCATAATTTTCGGCAATGCTTCTATTCCCATCGGTTGTAACTCGTTGCAAGCTTTCTTAATTAACTTCTCTAAAACCACCTTCCAGAGTTGTCGTTCTGAATACTATCAATAAACCCAAATGTACCAAAACGCGTGTTTCTATTTTTTTCTCATAAATGGCTTTAACGATTTTGATTAGTTTCAAATTATTTTCTACTAGTCAGTGCCCTAATTTTCTTTTATATAATTATCTCTGTACAAATTCAGACGAACAGACCTACGTAATTAAAAGAGGTTTTTTAACGTTTTTGAGAAAAAAACTCTCTCTGTCAAACTGACAGGGTGGTTTTTACTAGTTACCACTGGGTCTGATGAGATGGAAAGCAATACGCAGAGGAAGGCTGACCAGACCATTTCCTACGGCTTCCTTCATTATTTAATGACTGGCTGCTGGTCAAAGAGTCCCCCACTGAGTGGAAATCTGGGCGTGTCGTCTTTTCCAAAAGGAGGCGACTGCAATCAGTCAAACCCCGCGATTGTAGAGATCGTTCAGCCTTCATTTCATATTAGGCAAAACGTTAGAGACTAAAGGAAAGTTCACACAGGGCGCCATTGTCGAAATACGCAGTTTCCCTGGAGGCATTAGCTAAGTACGTCATAGCTGTTCTCATTGACATCAGATGGTGGCCAGCGCTCCCCCATGAGTTTAAAGGTCAGGGAATTCCTTGTAACCTGTACTTGCGCGTCAGAAGTTACCTGACAAATAGAGCAGCTACGATTGAATGCCCACATGACTTAGAGAGAAGAGGTGCAGATAGAATCACTTTGGAATGCCTTCTTCGATGGTCTTCTCAGGAGCCTCATGAAGGCTGAATGCGAGCCATGCGCCTATGTGGATGATTTGACTGTGCTGGTCTGTGCACAGCCCGTCCAACAAATCGAGGCAAATTAGGCACATCATGTTTGTTGGGCGCACGAAGTGGGGAGCTTGAAACTTACTGTATTACTGGCTGAGGACTGGGAGCATTATCAGTTTGAGTGTGAGTATATAAACGCAAACAAGGGACTCTAAATACATGTGAAATGGTTGTGAGACACTAAGTGGAGGGAGAGAGATTGATTGATCGATTGAAGAAATTTATTTTATCATCAGGGGAAGTTAAGGCTATGCAGCCCTCTCTTCCACGTCCTGTGAAGACTTACTTCACAAACACCTCTACCTCTATGAGTCTTAAATTATATGATAATCAAAAATACTACTCACACGCCACTCTTTAAATTCAAACTAAACTAAAACATAACTCATCAACGTTCATGCCAAATAAATTACATGCATTCCTACCAATTATACCACACACATAATGCAGACATAGCCTGCCCCAAGCCCAACCCACCAACAGACCTCCCTCCGACCCGACCTTCAGAACATTATCCCGAGCGAGGGGTTATCGACAGCCCTGAAAATCTATGGAAAGGCAAAAAACTCATAATAACACTGAAACACATAAGTAAACACATAAATAAATAAGTTAAATAACTTAGCCACAGCCTAGTCCTATCCCGCCTCCTTAGGACCGACTGAGGCCACCCACTTACTCCCTGTCATTCATAATCACTATCATACCAACCTACTGCTGAATTGAGAAGGGGGAGTACTGGTATATTCCTCCCCTTCCCAGCAGCGACATTCCTAACTGAAACTATAAACAACACATATTATTACAATAAAGATGCAGTACACATTAAATTTAACTTGAATAACACCGAACAGTAATAAGTAACTACATGTAATTAATATATTCTGTATACACATAATTGTATTAATAAGAGTGAGCGTGAAGGACTTAGGTACGTTTGTAGATAATTAAATACTGCAAGTATTAATTTACAAAACAAACTTTCTGCACAGATTTGCTATCTTAATCTGTATAAACTATTATTATGTTAATCATCTTCAAAGAGAGAGCAAGAAAGAAAGAGAGAGAGAGATATGATTAACCCGAGCTGGGAGACGAATTGTAGGTAGAACTGGGAGATGACTGTATCGCGAGAGCCAATAGATGACTGAGTGTTGGTAGAACTGGCAGAGGACTGACTTTTGCGAGAACTCATAGGTAAATCAGTTTAGGAGGAGCTGTCTGTTGCGGAGAGGAATGTAAATTGAGGGGAGGGGAAAAGGATATTCAGGAAAGTCCAGAAGAAGGGGAAATCTGTTGTCACTTGGAAATAACTGAGGAGTGCAGACTTCCCACAGGCACAAACAAAGGGGATCGGTGCTCGGGGAAACCATGACTTTGCCTTTAGGGCAAGTGTGGAGATTTGGAGGTCAAAGACCCAGCTAATTCGGTGTGCGTCGAACAATGTGTTTCCAACCATCACCCAATGGTGTGAGCACGGTGGTTGAAGAAAAAAACCAGCAAATTCTCCGAGTTTCTTCAAAACGGCTCCCTTTTGATGCCTGGAGACTGGAGAGAATAGGGTAAGGGGCTGTCCAGCCTTCGGAGGAGCATCTTGAGCCACAAGAGAAGCAGCCAAGGTGCGCTTACAAAACTGAGAGACTGGACAGACTAACACAAAGAGTGGGTCAGTATCTCCTGCAATCTGTATGCACTGAGCCTATGGGCCATTAGCTCGGCCCAGCCCATAAAACCCATTAGGCTCTATTTTGATTAAACGTTTAAATGACTTCTGTGCGGAAGATCAAGTTCCACCACGTTCATATAAATTGACTGAAAAAACGCGTTGAATTCGTTGCACCAGATATTTGGCGTCACACGTTTCAGGGGATTCATTTTCACAATGGTCATTCAAGGTGTTAATATTGCTTCTTATTTACGTCTTCCTGTTGCAAATCAATTAATCCTCTCTACGTTAAAACAGGTGCCCACTTTCATTGAACCCATCAAACTGTCCAAAATCGAATTCTCCGACTCGGTTCCAGTCATCGAGTGGACTCACAACGTCAACTTGAATAACGATGGGATTTGGACGGAAGTTGAAATATCGTACAAAGGCACCACGACGATGACTGTGGACACTAGAGTCAACGTTCAATCTTTGATTAAAACGTCAGCGGCTAAGAGTCAAGTGCCAAACGAGAAACCGCCTGAAAGGCGAGTTGAATTGAAGTTTTCACTTATAACGAAAAATATAATAAATGTCGCCGGTATTCATTTGAACGTTTCATCCTGCAGACTGCCTAAAACGGCGTACATGGATAGTTCGCAAGAAGACAGCGGAGAGACGTCTTCCGATGAGTCAATGGAGAGTGCGATTGCAGCCAACAAGGCGAAATTGATGTTCGACAAAATTGCCGCCTCCAATCTCTTCCAACACGTAGGTTTTGTCAAGAATGTTTTAACTTAAAATGAAAGTGTTGTCAGTCTGAAAACGTATTTTAAGACTCGTATTCGAGTGCGCTGTTAAAGGAAACCGCAAAATCAAGTCGACTCAAACTTCCAAGTGTGCAGATATTGCGCGTACCTGCGAATAATCAAAGGCTAACCCATGAACCCCTTTAGTGTACGACTGCGTGCAATAAACTAGAAGGCGGAGGTGAAACTATTGAAGAAGGACTGATATGGGAGCAGGTGTATATCATGCTGAACTCTTTCAATTTGAGCATTAACCTAAAGCTTTGCTTCTCTCGTTAGCATCCAACATCAGCTCATCTCAATTTGAGACTGCCCCTCCAGTCTTCCTTTCATAGGAAACACTTCACTTACCTTTTTAACGCCCTATTTCCTTCCCAACTTCTTCTTTTCCTTATATTTATAACTCGAAACCTTTCCCGTCTGTACTTCCATCTCTGCATTAACACAGGTGCAGTTGACAAAAAATATTTTTTAAATTCGGCGCCAGGTCGAACTCTCTTCTCTCATTTACCAATTGCTACACCCCAGGATTGGCCGAGGCCTGGCGTAGTTGGGAAGTTCTCGTTCTGGCTGCTGGGCTCAGATGTGTGGCATGGTCCTGAACACGCAAACACGGTCTCGCCCTACAGGAGGGCTGCTATGTTAGGAAATTGGAAGGTCTTTTGTCCACAACCCTTCGAAAGTACCTGAAATACGATGAATGTGGAACTACCCCTCCTGGGAAGCCTGTAGGTTTCGATGATTTCTTGTTGAGAGTGGATGTAACGAGTTAAGATTTAGAAGGGTTAGTCTTCAATAACTTTCAACTCCCTCTTTCTTTCCACCGAACAACAACCTGCCAAAAGCCGGTGACTTTTTCTGTAGCGTTTGATGCTCAGAAAAAAGCTCAGATCTCTCCATCCCAAGTCACGACGTTAACGAAGTGTGACACATTTATTAACGCTGAGATGAGAAGGTTTGAATAATAATGTAGACATGAAGGCTGCAGTTCACGCAGGCACTTTTCGTGGGACTTGGTATTGTTGCAAATTCGCGTGAGTGTCTGAGACAGAGACGCGAGACCAAAGACAGGAGTTTAGTGCCGTCTTTAAGTGTGAGCTCGAAGACATCAACGGACCAAGTGAACGCCCCTGTACGAGTTCGTCGTACGATTCTCCAATAACTGCAGCTTCGTCAGGGCACCAAACACGAAACGAATTTATCGATGGATCGTCTCGACCAATCGAAATAATTGTACAAAAGTTAAAACAAACTTACTTGGAGCAGGTTTGTTTTTTGTCGACGCAGTTTTTTGTAAACTTAACACTGTTTGATTTGAAATAATAATACAAGTAAATCGTCGTCTTCTTCCTTCAATAGTAACTCTACTTGTCTTTCCATTAAGGGAGACCGGAGACACAAGACTGCGACAAGTGTCTTTGTCTCTTCCGCTTCGACTGTGAATCGAGATCGAGGCTGCAACCAAACCTGCGATTCATTTCGTATCGTAGTCTGTCAGTGAAGTCAGTTGCGTGTTGTGTTGACTTAGTCACTAATTTTGAAAGTGTAACTGGAAGACAAATAGAGTTACTGTTGAAGGAAGAAGAAGACGACGATTTTCTCTTGTATTATTATTACAAATCAAAGAAAAGATGCCTATTAGAGAATTATACTCGACTAGAGGTCAAGAAGGATCATTTTCGCTATTAGTGAAGAATATCTAAATTATGTTTGCCCGAAGGGGAACTGAGTTTTTTAAAAAAACTTTAAAACTTTTATGTATTTTTTACGGCTAACACAAAAGTGAAGTATTTCAAGCGCTGTATGTCTAAAGACACCTCGTAGGGAGGTGGATACTGCTGATTTAGTCTTTTAATCCCGAGAATCTTCGGGTTAAAAGTTAAATACCACGCAAATATCTTCTCGTAACTTCTATTTATCGTTTGATGACGAAATGTTCAGGACGTATTTTCGGCCCAGTAAAACAGTTTGATAATGTTTTAAATTTACTGAAAAAGACAATGCTGACGAAATAAAGAGTAACATTGAAAGACAAATTGGCGTTAACTCTAAGTAAGTTGGTTTTACCTCTTGTACAATTATTCTGGTCACATTCGTCGTCGAAAATCATTTCGATTGGTCGAGAGGATTCGTCGATAAATTCGTGTCGTGTTTGGTATTCTGACGAAGCTGCAGTTATTGGAGAATCGTACGACAAACTTGTACAGGGGCGTTCACTTGGTCCGTTGATGTCTTCAAGCTCATACTCGTATTTAGAGACGGCACTGAATATTTTCGCAGTCTTCACCACCAAGAAGCGCATTCGTTTTTCAGCGCGACATGAGACACCACTGGTCGGGGCAGAGACCGCCTTTCCTATCTTCGGTCTCGCGTCTGTCTACCTTACCTACCTCTCCCCGAAATCCCCCCCACCAGAAGTATTGTTCATTTCTTTCAGCAGCAGATATATCTTTTCTTTTTTTTTTGCTTTCACAAAGTCCACGCTTCACATCATGGAATTATACACCTTAGGTACAAAGCCATAAATTCCACGAAGGCCATGAAGGAAACAATAAATGGAGCGTTGAGCACTGTACAAAACCTTGAGTTCTACCTCGTTTGGGCGATCTTGTTGCTAGAGCTACAAAAATCGCTGAGTGTACTGAAGCCGAAGACAGTTGTAAAATATTTTGGCTTCATTTTGCAGGTTGCCTCCTCTGACACACCGATTCGCAGCCGTCTTGTCTGTGCGAGGGAGTTGAATACATTGCACTTTTTTCCCTTCACTGACAAGTTCGGAGTACTGTTAACTTCTATTTCTCAAAAATTTTACTTTTTTTTTCTTCCTTGGTTCGTAGATTACCGACAGCAAGCTGGTGCGTAAAGGCATAGAGAAGATGTCAAGTACTACTGTTTCTCTGAATGTTCAAGTGAAGAGCCTCATTGGGACTTTGGTCCTGAATATTCCTCCACCGCCGACAGATAGACTTTGGTATGTATCTACTCAGCTTGAGAAAGAGTTGAAATACAAAAAGCAATGAGACCTATTTACCCTACTCAGACAAAAATAATAGATTTATATGAAAATGAGAAAAATTTGAACATAAATTCGTATAAATTAACTTACGATGAAATTTAAAAAAACGTTCTGACCTGGTGGTGGCGAAACGGAAAGATGAAAAGAGAAGTTGGCAGATGAAAGATGAGTGTGACATCGGAGAGACAGATGGAAGACCAGGCTTTCCGAGAAGTAGAAGAATAAATAGGGCTGCAGATATTCCTTGGCGGATGAAGAGTTCCAAAGAGAGAGAGGGTATTAGACTAGACTGACTAAATGAGGTACAGAAGAATTGAGGAAAACGTGGGATGATACTGATGACCCAGTTTAAAGGACGAGAGTTCGGAAAAATACTGTAGAGGGTTTTGGCGGGTTCGGGAATGTGCTTCATTGCAGTGGAGAGCGTGTAGCGACAAGAGTGAGATCATTGGGAGGTTGGCCGAGAGAGCCTGAGATCGCAGCGACGAGTCTATGTGGGGGGGGGGGGGGGGACTAAATGTTCTGGTAATACTCGCGCACTTTCAATAATAATTTCGGTAATTTCAAAAAAAAATTTATTTGTTGTTTAGAGTTGTAAACAATGTATCATGACACATTTAAGCGATTTATTAAACGAAATAGTTATTCACTGTTGGGCTTAAATCGGGTGTAGTTCCTTATCAATTTATCGCTGGCAGTTAGGGAATAGAACGGAGATGTTAACTTAATTGATAATATGAGGGATGACCCAAAAGTAAGTTCCGAAGTGCTGGAAAAAATCGAAAACTCAACCAATTTGAAAAAAAAAAATTATTCTTAAAGGTACGGTTTATTTTTCGGCGTATTCGCCATTCCTATCGATGCATTTTTGGTACCGTGGTGCCAGTTTACGTAACTCCTTGTCGTACCATTCTGCGTCATTTTGTTTGAAGAATTCCGAGACCGCGGCTTTGAGTTCGGCGTTCGTACGGAACTTTCTTCTGCCCAGGTGGACTTTGAGGAGGGGGAAAAGGAAAAAGTCATGCGGTGCAAGGTCTGGAGAGTATGGGGGGTGGGGGAAAACACGGGAAGTGGAAGGGCGCCCACTTCGCTGTGCATCGTGCACACTTTCCCGCCCTTCCAAGAAACTTCTCTTCCACTTACGGACCATTTCGATGCTCATGACCCCTTCTCCATACGCTGAAGAGAGTCTGCGGTGAATTTCGGGCACAGAAACATTCTCAAAAACTAATAAACGGATCACCGAACGGATTTCACAATTTTACGGGTTTTTCAATGTAGCAGCCATGTTTACACCGGTGCTGATAAGCCGCAACAAGTGATAGCAACATAAGAAAAATTCAGTGTTGCCACCAGATGTAACACGAAGTACCCCCGTTGGAATTTTTTCCCTATGGCATTTTCCCACGGATTAACAAATGATCGGAAATTACTTTTGGGACGCCCCTCGTATAAAAGAACATTCGTATCAGTACACAATAACTTCAATATCTGTGGCGTGTTCGGTACCTGGAAGAAACGTACCTACACAGGGCACTCATTTCCATCACGGATCCATGTGGCGTGCCAGTACCATCAGCCGGCGGCCACTTCACAAGAGATCACAACTGTCTACTCCACGCCGCATTCACTGATCTCAGGCTGTTTTCTTCTTACGCTCATTCCAGTTTCCAACACCAATCTGTTCTATCCGCGTTTCCCCTTTTTCCTATTTTCTCGTGTTACCTCTCTAGATTACGAGTCTAAGTTTCAGTGTACTGTACGAAAGGATAAAGATGGATGAATGGCGGTGAGTGAGTGGGTGGGGGCCAGTTCGAGGAGGCGGTGATAGGATTAGGCTGGGGCTCAGTGATTTTATTTTTTATGTTGTTTCCGAATTGTTTTATTTTTTATTGATTTATATGTTACTATGAGTTATTTTGCCTCTCTGTTAATTTGTAGGGCCGTCTCAGGACCTCCACTGTCCAACACTCTGCATGTTGAGTTCAGAGGAGGTCTGTAGGAGGGTGAGCTTGAGGCTGGCTGGGGTTTTTCACCCACCTCAACCAGCTGGTATGAATGGTGTGTGGCTGTGAGTGTTAGTTATTTATTTGGAGTGAAAGTAATTTATTTTGCACAAATGTAATTTATTTGGTATGAATGTGTTAATGTATTAGCGGTTATTTCGCATATTGTAAGCGAGTCTGCGAGCACACTACTTTAGAAGAAAACTATTTATATGAGCAAAAAGCTGAGGAAATGCAGTTATGTTTGTTTTCCAGGGAGAATGGAAGAGAGGGCCTAATGGCCCTAATTCTCCCTGGTTGTTAAATAAACCATTCATTCGTTCTCTTTCTGTCGTTTGCTATCAACCATTTTTAATAAATAACAGGATACCTTGTTCATGTAGTCCATTTGAATCCTAAATTAATTACGTAGAATCAGCGATTCTATACATCATTCTCGTACTCCGCCAGTACAGTTAATTTCGTCCAGCTTTCAATTCCCCCTAATTTTCTAGAGACACCTGTGTCGTGTCTTGTTGTGAACTCTCGACCCAAGATCCATTTAACCCGTCTTTTCGATATAATTCCGTCCATTTTCGTCTCCCTCTAGGTTATAACCAACTTATAATTATTTTTCAGGTTTGGTTTTAAGCCCAACGTACAAATTCACATGCAAGCGAAACCCGTCTTTGGCGAAACGAACATCAACATGCACTACATTACCAGCATGATCGAAAAAACGCTGCGAAGCGAATTCCAGGTTTGTTATTACGTTGTTTGAGATACACTAGAGAGTCTCCTTGAACTTCTTTCATTTCTGCTTTTTTGTTTCCTTAAAGGGTAGCAAGGTAAGTTGTAATTAGTAGAAACTGCTAGAGGCTTTTGTGAAAAATAATTTTATTGATTACGTTCGTGATTATTTACTTTAAAACATTTTGCACTGCCTTATTGCACGTATGCCGCTCTTTTTTTTGAAGAATTGTTTTAAAACTATCTCAAACAGAGTTAATATACTTTAATGATGATGGGATGAAAATGAATGAATTCGAGAAATTCGATGTATGTAGCAAGCACACATAATTTGGCGGCGGCGACGTAATCTGGTTGGCGACGAGCTGTGAATAGTAATGAAATGAGTGACATTAATGTAGGTATGTAATAAGCTCTGTATTGGTCATGACCAGAAGACCGTCAACAGCGGCTCTCCAAACATTTCCAAACCCCTCGTAACGGTATGTATGTTTGGCTCAGCGAATTAGTTCAGCGCCCTTGGCCCTAATTGGGTCTTTCCTCAACTTTCGACTTTAGCCGTCGATCCGAGAATTTTATGACCCGAGTCGACAATGTATTTTCCCCTGTGTAGGTGTTCACTCACTCCTTTCCGTCATCTCAGTTCTCAGCTTTTGCCCAGACACTGTCTGCCAGCTGACAGTGTCAGTTGACTCTCAGCTCTCGTTCCTAACCCTAAAACTCCAACTCATTCTCTCACATACTTGATACTCTTTCTCTATTGTTCACGAGTGTAACAATACAGTTTTCTCTTACACTCAACTTGTATTCTCCCATACTAAACCACGTTCCCTCTCTTGCGCCCAAAAATGTGTATTTTGTAACATTTTCCGATGTTGACATATTCTAATTAAAGCCATAATTCAAATTTTACTTCAAATCATAGGTACGTATCCCTTAGCCATACACAAGGCTGTGCGCAGGACCCCACATATCCTTTTAACGTACATACGCTTTTCGCATTGATACTTGTGTCTCATCTCATGAGTAAAGTATCTGAGGAGGTGGAGTGAGACTAGACAGTTATATCTAGTAGTTTATTGTGTAGTTGAGAACTCTGGTGTGGATTCTTGAGAGTCAGTCAGGATGAATGAAAAGCTTTCTCTAGGCCTACGTTTCGCTTAATTTATTAAGCATTCTCAGGGCTCAGGAAAATTGCTAAGGGTTGCTTAAAATAATGACATTCGGAGAAAAGCGACCTTAATACTAAGTCCAATCTGTGGAAGGATATGAGGATCATATGTGGCCTGTTCACAGGTCACTGTCCGCTGAGGTACCACCTTGCAAATATTGGCAAGTGCGAGGTACAGGTATGCAGGTTCTGCGAGGTAGGGCTAGAGACTGCAGAGCATGTGTTGTATGCGATGGACTCGCGGCATCACGCCGTTCTGTGTTTGGGAGGCCCTTTCTTCAGCCCGAAGAGGTGGCAAATGCAGAACTTGCGGATATCCTTCCCTTTGTGCGGGGGTGGTGGGGGCGCATAGGTGACGTCACACCAAGTGAGACCAGTGCCGTGGGGCCTGGGGGTGGTGCAGGCGGGCCATGATCCGAGTATCATGGACGCCCTTGCAATAGGCCCGTTCGTGGCTGCAGTGAGGGTATTGCCTGCATCCACTGTTTAAAAAAAAATCCAATCTGTTGTTTCTGCTTTTCTTCGAATGTCATTATTTTAATCGACCATTAGCAATTAGCAATTTATTTATATTTTTATTTTACAATATCCTTCTGGTAGATCGTAGTACTTTAACACTCATTTTTCTTGTCCTCTTACTTGCACTCACGGGTGCTGCAAGGTTCGAGTGAATCGTGATAAATAAATATCTAGTGCGTTGCAACACACAACATTCTTTAGCTCTTCGTCAATGAAAGTGGGTACATGGCTTTTTCTACATACTCAATTCATTCACTTCACGCCAGCAGGAAGCGGTAGCGCTTACAGTTCCGGAATTGATTGTGCTGCTCGTACTCATTCCCAGACCATTATTGAGAAATTGATACACTGAGAATTAGTGAAGCTGTAAACACGATTTTTTTGAAGAGGATAGTAATCACTTTTCCAGAGTTATTGGGTAAAAACTTTTAGAACAGATAGTAAGAGAACCGACGGTAGTTGAAATTACGGAATTTCTTGAGTGACCCCCATATATTTTATGAACGTTTTTAAACGCTCACCCTATTGGTATTGGATCGAACTACTGCACCAATTTTTTTACACATTCTAGTAACTTTTGAGCGGAGTTTATAAGAAAAAAATCGCGCTAAAATCGATTTCCATCGAAAATTGAGGTAATTTATTGTGCTGCTCTAGTCATTTTCCCACGAATGGGAATTTTATAGTATAATTGTCTTATTACGAGCTATCAACATAACAAATTTAATCAAAACCGTTATAGCCGTTCTTGAGAAAAAAAATATTTGGTGTTTTTGTCACTATGATAACTACAGTTAAAATTCGGTGGATTTTGCTCATACCCTTATTTTGTCGGCCCATGATAACCTGCGGGGTAAAAATCGTTCACATACTCACACACACACTGGATTTCTCTCGATGAAATTGGTAGCGAATTTAATGAGAATAGCGACAAGCGTTTAGATGTTGAAATCTCGATATATGGTTTTGTTCCTGAGCTCTGATTATGCGTTGTTGGAAAACTCTTCTAAATTGCGATTTAGAGCACGTTCCTCAAATGGGTGAAGTGGGTACGTCCAAATTGGGCGGATCAGCGTCTTGTAGATTAAAATTTTGTTCGAGACTGACACAATTGTGCAATGAAGCAGCGCAGTAAGAGTTTTGCACTGAAACCTCAGCTTTTTAAAGACCTCGGTGATGTGTTCGTTGAAACGTTAGGCCTCGGTTTAATATCACTCTCAAGTATTTATGTGATGGAACATTTGGGACATCATGGTCGAGATAATTTAATTGTTAATCATTGAATTTTCTTCTATTGGTATAGGCCACTGCCACAGATTTAGAGACGTTCACTGTTATTCTCCATTTTGTACACCATTGACCCAAGATTTCTAGGAGAATTTGCAGTGGTCTGCTTGCCTTTTCGTAGTCTGAGCCCTGACGATGCTTAATAAATTAGCCTAGAGGCGCTGTTCATTTGTGGGGACCTCTTGCGACGATTGTGCTGATTTTTCTGGTCGTTTTGATTAACTTCCTTTTGTGTTGTCCCCAGACACCGCACTCCTTATTTTTCTTGTGTTCGAGTCCTGTTCCCAATGTGGGCTCAGTTGCTTTGTGACCGTGTGCGATCTCCTCGACCTGTCCCTTGCAAGCACAATGCCAACAAGGCATGTTCATCAGGACCTTGCTACTGCGACCCATGTATTTGTGCACCACGATGCAGTTCGTCGTTCCTTACGTCCAATATATGATGGCCCTTACTGTGTTGTTGCCAGAACTGAAAGGTATTCAAGATTGACACTCCTCGTGGTGAACTGACAGTTTCCATTGATTGTGTCAAGCCCCTGCTTACCTGCTTGCACAGCCAGCTGAATCCACTACTCCATCTCCGCCAGCATTGCCAGCCACCACTCACAGCGGCTTTGAACCTCTTCCTTAGCCTCCAGCCCAACACTCAGATGCTGTCGTACCCAAACCTGCTACCTGCTACGCCATGTCCGCTTTCCTGCAAAGTACTTGGATTTCATTCGTTACCACTAGGAGTGGAGTAATGTGGGGACCTCTAGCGACGATTGCGTTATTAACTTCCTTCTGTGTTCTCCCCAGACACCGCGCTCCTTATTTTTTTATCTTGTGTTCGAGTCCTGTTCCCTGATTGGTTTTTGTCGCGTGCGTTCAAGAAATATTGTTGAATACAGTTCTTTTCCCTAGTTCTCTCTAGTTATTATTCGTCTAAAATACCGAACTCTAATAGCAACTTAACACTCATCCTGACTGACTTTCAAGAATCCACACCACCAGATAACTTCTACAGTCAACAAGTTGTGTGCAGTAGTTGTGAACCGTACGTACAACTTTGTAAACCCTTCCATGAGCGCACACACCCAAAACATTGAAAGGCTCTGGCGGTTCTGTAAAACGGCGTAATAAACAGCACTGGGGCACAGCTGCCACCACACGGACTCTTATTTCATTTGGCAGCATTTTTTACGATATAGCAGAATTATACTCCCCCTTTATATCGTGATGATTTGATGTTTATCATGTTCCGTTTGATTACGTAATGTTATACATTATAATACTACTAGACGGAACACGATATGAGACACAAGTATCAATGCGAAAAGCGTGTGTACGTCTAAAGGATATGGGAGGTCCGGCAGCAGCCTTGCGTACCTCTAAAGGATAAGTAGCATTATATTTGATATTATCTAACATCCTAATTTACTATTTTTTAATTTATTTTATTTCTTTCTTTTTTTCAGAAAGTTTTAGTGATGCCCAATATGGACGACTTGGTAATTCCAGTCATGACCAAAGAGATGCCTTACTGAAGATTTGAGATCTCGTCTCCTATTTTCCCTCCGAATTTCAACGTTATACTCGCAATTTCTGCACATTTAGTTTAGTTCCTTCAACTCTTTCCTTTAGTTTAAATTAGACGTTACCATATTACTGTCGTCGAAGGAGCAGTTTGGTGTGGAGATTCTGTAGCTCGTCATTTAGAGGCTTTTGTATGCTCAGCACTCGTCAACCTTCAGAGCTTCCCCTCAATCAATGGAATCCTCAGTTTTTTTTAATGGATGGAATGAGGCTTGAAATTGGGACGAAGCTTGTTTTAGATCAAAATACCCCCAGCTGGCCTCTACTCCAAACTGCCCGTTCGTCGATAGTACAAGAGGCCGTGTAACGCCTTGTAGTTGCCCTGGGCCGATCGTTTATTGTTACTTTGCTAACCGCCTTGTTTGGAGGATAAGTGCATTAATTTAAGTATTCTTGCTAGTTGTCGATTTTTATTCCACCGTTGATTTAAGGAGTCACAAGATTGACGTACGTCCTCAGGAGTGATACATTGTGAGTGGGGGGGGGGGGGTCCAATTGTGCTGGCCTTAATGCCTGAAACGTTAATTCCGTAGGAAACTTTTTTTTTTTGTAGAATTTTATCCTGAAGGAGTTACTTCGGTCCAAAATCAACCAATCTCGGCCCGGCCCTAAATTTCCACAAACTGTGATGTAACTGCTCACTTAAATATTCCTCCGTTGTCATTCCGAATTTTAGGGTAACTCGGCTTTCTGGTGATGGTGGTTTTATGACACATCTTTCCGCTTGAAGAGTCATTGGTATAACGTCAAATTCGAACTCCTTTCCGCCATCACTCGCTCGTCCTTGAAGCTGCAGCTACCTCGCGGTTTTTTTTTCTTTTCTTACCTTTGGCGTGCCAGTAACCGTTGCGTTGAGTTTTTGTCAATATATTTGTGAAACGTCGATTAAACTAAACATCTACCTCATATTCAAGTGTACGTTTCGTTTTACCGACTTAGGCCCTTTAGGCGTTGCGTCGGGTCAGGAGGGTTTGTTGGTGGTGGGGGGGGGGGGGATAAAGCGAAATTATCGTTTGATGTTACAATTGACGACTTGTCTTTCAAAAATTTGTTATTTGAACTTTGTATCGGGTACCGAATCGAACTTCGTACCAAATTGTAGCACTGGTCGCCGGGAGGTGCAGTTCTGAACAGTTGATGGTGATTTATTGAGAGGTTTTGAATGGGGATGACTGGCGTTTGGTATTTACCTCGGTGCTAAAAGTGTAATGAGAGGATTGGTGTGGATAGGTATTGGGATGAGGGCTCTGATAGCGCCGCTTGATTTGGATTTGCAGAAATGTCACCTCGGGCATTGAAATATTGAGTTTGACAAATCGCACAACTATCCTCTTCTTAATTAATTTGACCACTTTTCTAGGCTGATTTATCTCTTTTGAAAAATTTGTGCAAACCACTAATTCAGAGTTCAACTTTATTGGAACGGTTATTTATTCGAAAGCCCCTTGATCGCACATTAGTTACTTCAACTGCTTCACTAGAATCACCAGTATAGTTTTAAAAAATGATTTTGTACCTTTCTTTCCCATACTGGTAGCAATTGAGACAACCCTTACTGCGGTCTCAGATGGGCCTATTGTGTGGCATCCATGAGCAGTGTGATGTCCTCTCAGTTCCGCAGCCACACTTTATGGAGCTGGTGTTCTCTGATGTGAAGTCCTAGTGCCATTCTTGCACAAAATGCAAGATAACCTAGCCTTGAGGTCCCTGCAACCTCATCCAGTCGCAGCTGAGGAACCTTTGGCACTCTAGGGCCAATCTTGGTTAGGTGGTACTTCAGTGGACAGTGTCCTGTGAACAGGCCACGTACCATCCGTTTACTTTCTCCCGTTGGTTTGTCGTTCTCCTCATTCCCTTCTATTCCTGTATGACCGTATTAAAGGGTTCTCATTTGCCAAGGTCTTCTGATTGACTATTCAAGCCCCGATGAGATGTTATAGGGTATAGGAAGCCCTGGGTTTCAGGCTCCAGAGCAGAAGGTGGAAATGCAAGAATACCTTGAGGACCATGACTTCTACCTCATCTGGCTGCAGCAGAGTCTCCATCAGCACTTTGAGGTGAGCCATAGCCAGCCCCTCGCAAGCTCACAGTACACACTCCGCCGACTTCAGCCCTCTAAGTTACCAATCTTGACCGAGCAGTACGTGGTGGTTGTGAATAGGGCACATACTATCCGTATACTTTCTCTCTCCAGACTGAGGTCCTCTCTTTCGTACTATTACTCTTACTGTGTGGAAATACCAATATCATTTTGAAGCTATGAAAAAGCAGATGTGGTGAAAGGAGAGAGAAGCGTGGATGCCCAATTGTCTTACTGTTCTTCCCTGAAAATGAAATGACCCGTTTGTGGCTCATAACTTCGCACAAATCTTCTAACGCAAATGTGGTACGTTCAACCGACGACGTCGACGTTGTACCTGAAACTCCCCTTCTTTCAGCACACAACAGGCGCATCGACGACCCCTAGACCACATTCAACCACACCCTCCCTTACAAATGTGTTCGATCCTATTGCGCCACCCTTACATAATGTTGAGGTCGGGAGCTGATCACTAAGTTCCTCTTAGTTTCCCAAAAAACCTCCACACTTTCTCCAAGAAAAACTCTCACTATCAGAGTGCGGGGGGGGGGGGAGGCGCCCGTATAATAAATAAACGAGACCTTCCAAATGTAACCGCTATTAACACAAATTGGGCTAAAAAAAATGCAATTAAAAAAATTAACAAATAGATTTTGCTCAGTTTTGTATATGATGATTTTGTGTATAGCACAAACTCCCTCAAGGGATGAATTTCTCCTTCGAATAATTTTCAATATGGGTGCTTCCCTGTTCAACCTTTGAAGCGACCAAGACAGCAACGACACTGGGCCCAGCTTCTCCCCCACCCCTTAGAACGACTGGCGCTCACTGGGGACGCGTGGCTTCCCGCGCTTTTCGCCCCGTCGAGAATTGGGCCTCCACAATATATTTCTATCATCCCCATGAATATATTTATCGAACATAATATCAATCACTTGTTATAGTGGGCTTCGTCCCCGTGTGGGGTTACGTTTAAACTTATCATTCCTTTACAAGCCTCATATTGATATTATTGAGAAAAACTTGAAATGGCCATCTAAAATCCGCCAACTGTTCAGAAATAACTGCGAAGTCTGCAGGTTTCAAGAAAAAAAAATCAATTCTGCCCGACCGGGAATGACTGAAACTCCATCCAGATCGACGGCCGGCTGAGTAGTTGCAATTATGTAACTGAATAGTTGGGATTGTGAAGAGTGTCTGTCGACTACAATTTGATAATCCTTATCACGCCCACTAACATCGCACTGTATAACCACAAACTGTCCTCTACGGCAAGCTCATTTCTTTACAGCCTCAACTAATCAGTTCACTTACCTTGTCACGACGTAAATGCACCAATCGATATAATCTACGATGTTCGCTAGTCATTCAATCAATCAATCAATTCACGAAATGCCTATCAATTAAAAATTCGAAGCGGTC
The DNA here is from genome assembly GCA_020466155.1 of Pachypeltis micranthus. Lineage (NCBI taxonomy): Eukaryota > Metazoa > Arthropoda > Insecta > Hemiptera > Miridae > Pachypeltis > Pachypeltis micranthus. Next base: position 24,095,693 of record CM035774.1, on the reverse strand, counting down.
GACTCAACGAAGATTTGATGCCAGCGAACTAAGATAAAAAGGTACATGCCGACAATAGTAGAATTTTTTTAAAAGTGTTGTTAAAGATTTCTGATTGTTCAAGACGAACCGTCACACCTGCTCAATGTTTGTTAAAAGATACGCGAGTTCGCCGAAAATTATTTCGTACGTTCGTACGACCCAATGGTGACAAAAAAAAGATGCTGCTCCAGTTAGTGAATGTACTACAAAACTAAGCATCGAGTTGTTGAAAATGAATAGAAGTATTCTAGTTATTTATGGAAATTCCAGAATACAACAAAATTAGGTAGCCTTATCGAAGAATTAGGAAAATTGGGCTTTTTCTGCTGGTTGTGATAAGAATGTTTATTTAATTATTTGCTAAAATGTTTCATCTTCGAGGCCTTTTTTTTTTAAATCAAGCTCCATTTTTTGTTTGTTCCTAGCTTTTGGTTTTTGTAGAATTGTTATTTCTTGACGCTCAGAGCAGTTTTTGTTTTCATGTTGCGCGGTGCCGGGTTTATGATTGTATCGCTACTATGAAATCTTGGAAAATTGGAAGGGCTTCCAGTTGATGCCCGGAGATCACTGGGGCTTCCAAAGCAGATATTTACCTTGCTCTGCCACAGACCAATCCGGTTAGTCAGCGAGAATTCCCTCATGTTGGAGTTTATTTTGCGCTGGATGTTTATCACTATTGATGTTTGCTTTGCCCAACCACTGGCCTCTGAGCAGTCTGTTAGGCTAGCAGTGGGGGCGCAACCTTGTGCAAGAAGAGTTTCATCTCATCACACTCCCACTGGCTCTCGAGCGATTAATCATTCTGCAGCAGGCTGGGTCGCCTCCTTTAGAACTATCTGAAGCCTGAATAGGCTGAAGGAGAACGTTTAGAGAGCTGAATTGACGTTCGTGCTACATGTCGAAGGCTTTCACAGGTTCCTGAGTCTTGGTGTATTGAGGGGGAATTGCAATCGGTTTCTCTGTGTGTAAATAGATGTGGTCCAGCTCAAGCAAAATATCCCACGTGGATGTGCCTTACGAAACTAGTTTTATTGTAGTGAGGAGCTTACTTCTTCTCTTTTACCTCCTCTTTCCTAATGGGGGAACAAGCCTGGTCTTGTTAAGTCTACTTGCTTGTTGGCCTTTGGAGGGAGTTGTGGGCGCATAGCTTCACGCCACGGGGCGCCACATTTAACATTAATCCCCAGCAGCGGCAGTGGGGTGCGGGGACGCGTTAAAAAACAAGGAGATCCGCCTCCCTCTAGTCTACAGAAAGAAGGGGGGGGGCACGTTTCCAGTCCCTCCGCCGGTTCGCCCTACGCTTGCACAAAGGTAGACACAAAGTTAGACTGGCTGACTGCTACCATGCTAGAAAGGAGCAGGGGCAGCTCCTCCCAAGGGAGAGATCCAATGTAGGCCACATCCTTCGCACATGGGCAGTCCCTAAAGAAGTGCAGCCACTCATCGAAGGCTCCATGTCCTGAGAGAAGCTTCTCTGCTGCAAAGGATAGCCACCTCTACTCTATGTGCTGCCTGTCCCACACTGAGGGGTGCATGCTCTGAAGGTGCCACGCTGTGGTACCTGCATCCCACCATGCATGCTGCTGGTCAACGATCGTCAGTCTGCGCTCAGCCAATTCCTCCCGCAGGAGTGCGGCAAGTCAGGCCTGGGGTGGGTCGGGGTACTCAACCAGCGAGTCCCGCTTAATGCAAGGAGTGGGGGAGATGCAACGTGGTGCGATACGCTGGCAGGACAGCCTGGAGGATATCCCGCTGCATGGTGAGGGCCATTTGTTGGTCACGACTCTGCAAAGCACATATATCCTGATGCACTGGGTAGGAACCGAGAAGATAATCAAAAAGGCCTCTGGAACGACTGAGATAACACCCAAGGTGTAAAAATCAGCGTAACAATATTTCCCAGATTTCCTCTGGCATACCGCCCTCTTGATGTCTTACGAACGGTAACAAATTACGAAATGCTGAACTCAGTTTCAAAATGTGTGATCTTTTTCCACCGCCGTTCTCTAGAAAAACAACTCAGTGTTCCCTCCCCTGAAACCTGCTCGATTTCTTTTTCTTCAGCTCAGGATCTCGAAAAAATACGACTATCGCCGTTTCGTATGCCTACTTTAACGTTATGCATCGACTTACGTAATTTAGCTTCAAGTTTAACTCGTAATTAAACGTTCAGAAGGTTTTTTTCCTAAGAAACTTCGTGCATTCGCAGCGCTTGCTTTGAAAACCCGTTTCGACACTTCGTTTCGCTTCCGCTCGCTCGCTTTTTGGCTCTAAAGTCTCACTTTTTTTAAATCTCCACTTTTCTAATCTACTTCGTACAACTTTGCCAAATCTCTACTCAATTCTAATTTCGCTATTATATCCGAAATATTCGAACGTTTTATCTGTCTGTGATTGAGGTTTGGCTCTAAGGAAACTTCTTCCTGCCTAACTAAAACTTCCTAATGCATTTAGTTGTGATTTTCTTCTTTTTTTTGGGTTGTTTTCGTTTGGTACATCGTCGTACAAACAGGCAATTATTCGTTTAACCTTTTTATCGACGTCTCGGTTGTTTATTAACTTCTAAGTGTGTACCTTGTGATCCGTTTGTCGCGCAATTTTGTTATTTCTTTACACTTGGCTCTCAAACTACCATTTTGTTTTTATTCGCCGCGTGACTCGGCTATTTTCCGCACAAATTTTCGTGACGTTTTCTTTGAAAATTATACGAAATAAGCTTTTCTACTCTCGTTGATGAATGTTATTTTTCTACAATTGCCGTTTTAAAATGTTACAACCAAATGTTTGTATTTAAATTATAAGTGTATTTCGTGTGCTCTGTGATATGTGAACCTACCCCAAATATTTTATTGTAATACGTTGGTGTTTGAAAAGTTTTGTTTTTGTATAAATCATCGGTTCTTTTTTTTTCTTGAATAAAAATTGTAAAATAAACGATATTTGCTGTTCTATTGGAGTTTAGTATTTGAGTATGGGCCGTGATGGTGACCAGATCCTGTCGAAGAAGGCCGCCACAACTACACGTTATGGCGTGACACCAAATTGGTTGTCACCAAGGGAGGACAATAACAGCTTCTCAAACCATTTGTCCTTTGTGGGGAGGAGCTGGGAGTGGCGAGGTCAGGATGAGGGTCTTTTAGGAAGAACGCTACTGATGCTGACCACCCTGGAAGCGCATCTTATCCCCCCGCAACCTGTTTCGTGTCTTGGGAAGATTCTTTGAGGGCAGGGTTGCCTCCAGGGGGGGTGTGACACTCAAAGGACTGAGCTTCGCGTCACGGCGGGCCGTCCCCAGGGCTTGTTTTGTCCACACAGTTCTCATTTATCCTCTTCACCTCCTCCACACTCAAGGCTACACCCCCATAACGTATGTCGATGACGTCACAGTGGTCATTAAGGTGAATACTCCTGGGGACGGCCAAGCTGCTCCAAGGTTCCTGTAGGGCACAGACAAAACTCATTTTGTAGTGGTGAGTAGTGGGACCTCACTGCCCTACCGTTGAACCTGCAACTGGGCCTGGGGGTTGATGCGATCACAGACGAAGAATGGTAATTCAATAGAGTACTAAGGAGCGCACATCCTTGAGCTCTTGTTGCTGGCGACGGACGAGCTCAGACTCAGGTGTGCCACAGACTGAGTGTGGCAAACAGGTGGGACATTCGGCCTTCAATACGCCATTGTCTGTCAACGCAGATGTGCGTATTATTTTAAATTCCAATAATAATACTTCACTCAAGAAAATTATTTGTAATTATTGTGGCGAGAATAACCATAAGATTCAAGTTTGCAGATACTGGATAGATGATGGAAGACCACCAAGCCGGCTACAACCCACAAAATCTTCAATGTGTAAACCATTTAAATAAAAAAACAAGACGTTCGCTTCAGACGTAAATGGCATTACAGAGAATGCAGAAACATCCGAAGTAGTTTCATGCCTGAGTAAGTCAAATTCGTGGTATGTGGACAGTAAATCATACAAAAGAGTTTTTCATATCGTTTGATAATTTGTCAGTTGAGCAATGGTAGCGCTGTGAAGGCCGTAGGTAAGGGCAGTTGTTGTAGAGGCTACAGTAAATGGCTTCAAGCGCAAAAATAACGTTGTCTGACGTCTGGTTTGTTTCAGATATAATGAAAAATCAAATGCTCTTGGTCTTCGTTTGTGCTGGTCTCTAATAATTTTCAATAGTCATGGGCCTGCTGGCATCTCGCCTCAAGGTGGCTGGCTGGTGTCATCGACGACGCTCAGAGCGTTCCAGCCAGAGGAGTGTACTGCCGAGAATCTGCAGGAACGGCGAGGGAGTGAGAAGCGCCACCTCGAGCGTCGCAAAAACCCAGGAAGTAGTCGCAGGAGAAGCCGTCTCTGAAGCGGATAGCGAATCGCCATCTCGGCCCTTTCCACACAGGAAAATAGAACAGGCTGACTGTTTCTGTGAATTCTGGGCATCCCATTGGATCCCAGACGCAGGTGCGAAAACATGTAATTACAACACCGTCATTAAATTTATTCGATCGTAAACAGTTCATATTAAATTTATTTTCTCCTGTTTGAAGAAGTTTGCTTTTATTTTTGTGTGAGCCCTAGAGAGGGAATAGGACGATAGGTCCCCACCCCCTGGGAGCCTTTTTTTTAACAAGGAGTTCACGAAAATAAAAAATAAAGGAAATTAGAACCCCACAGTATGGTTTCCCTGGACGTTCCCAAAGCTTTTGACTAGGTAAACCCCCAGGCCTATGCAGACCTCTTGTTGTTGTTGGAGGGGGTCTGTTCGACTTGTTAGATATGAGTTCTCTGTAGGTTCGGTAGGTCGAGAGAGCGGGGGAAAGTAAAATATCTGGTGCGTCGCAACACATAACTTTCCTTAGCTCTAAGTCAATTCACTTCACGTCACAGTAGCAGGAAGCTGTAGTGCCTACAGTAATGGAATTTATTGTACTTCTCGTACTCATTCCCGGATTATTATTGAGCAATTGGTACACAGAAAATTCAAGAGGCTGTAAACACGATTTTTACTTTCCGCTACCCGAAGGGAAGGAAAGTATAGTAATCGGCCAAAAAAAAAAAAAGGGGGTTTTCTTCAGATCTTTACGTTTCAGACCCTACTGAGTCTAAAAAACCTAATTTCGGCGCGTGGTCCGTGTGTGTGTGTGTGTGTATGTATGTGTGTGTGTCTGTAGTTCAATTTGCGGGAGAACGGCTTATCCGATTGCGCTGGTTCTTTTTTTGTTTTGTTTCTTATTTTTTGTAGACACCAAAATAAGGTTATGGACGATTTCGGCCGATGGGAAGGGGGGATGGGGGACAAAAATGTACCAAAAACTAGGGTTTTTCGCATTTTTCTCGAAAACGGCTCTAACGATTTTGATTAAACTCTCAAATTATCTTCTACTAATCAATACCTAACTTTTCTTCTCCATACATATCTCCATGAAAATACGGTGAACGGAGATATACGCTCCTGAAGCAAAAATAGGTTTTTTACGCTTTTTGGCAAAACGGCTTCAGCGATTATCACCAAACTTTAGAGATGTTTCTGAATAGTTAATACCTACATATTGTTCTCAATAAATGTTCCTCTGACAGTCCATTGAACAGAGATAAAAATCAAAATGTGTCAAAAATAACGTTTTTTCGATCATTTCCGTAAATTCCAGGGTAACTTTTTCACCAGATGTGATAAATCCTAATGGAGTGTATTTTAGTCACCCATACCAACATTTCGTTCTCTATAATTATTTCTGTATATATATGTTGAACGGAGATATAAGCCAAGTTAACTCAGAAAAGGAGATTTGTCGAATATTGATTTATCGGAATTCCAATTTTCTCAAAAACGGCTCTAACGATTTCGATCAAACTTTCGGAGTACTCTCAGCTAACTAGTCCCTACATTTTGTTCCTGTAAAAATGCGTTGAACGAAGATATAGCGCCCGCCTATGTAGGTGGCGTTCGAACTTAAAGGGGTGGCGGAAAGTTGTGTGTTGCTACGCACCAGATATTTTTTTTGAAGAGGATAGTCATTACTTTTGCAGAGTTATTGGGCAAAAACTTTTAGAACAGGTAGTAAGCGAAACGGCGGTAGTTGAAAGCGGGTTTTACTTTCCTTGGCTCTACGAAGTAGAAAGGAAAGTTATGTAATCGGCTGAAAAGAAAATTTTGAGTTTTCTTCAGATCTTTACGTTTCAGACCCTCCTGAGTCCGAAAAACACTAATTGGCAAAATGTTCTGTGTGTCTGTGAAGGATTTTTAGAGAAAACCACCGTACCGAATCAGCTGAAACTTGATGTCTAGCCTACAAGTTACCATGGGACGCAAAAATAAGGGTATGGGCAAAATCCACCGAAAGCTAACTATAGTTATCATAGTGATCAAAACACCAAATTGTTTTTCTCAAAAACGGCTGTAACGATTTTGATTAAATTTTTTATATAGATAGCTCTCAATAAGATAATTATACCATAAAATTCCCATTTGTGGGAAAATGACGAGAGCAGCACAATAAATTATCAACATTTTCGATGAAAAGCGTTTTTGCGGTGGTTTTTTCCTTTTAAACTCCGCTGGAATGTAAGTAGAATCTTCAAAAAAAATTGTTCTAGTAGTCCAATCCAATACGTAAAGGGTGAGTGTTTAAAAACGCTCATGAGGTACATGGGACTCACTCCAGAAATTCCTGAATTTCAACTACCACCGTTTCGCTTACTGCCAGTTCTAACAGTTATTACCCAATAACTCTGCAAAAGTGATTACTATCCTCCTTCAAAAATTGCGTGTTTACAGCCTCATTAATTTTCTGTATACCAATTGTTCAATAATGGTTCTAAAATGAGTACGAGCAGCACAATAAATTCCATAACTGTAGGCGCTACAGCTTCCTGCTACTGTGACGTGTTGTTTGTTTTAAACGCTCACCCCATAGGTATTGGAATGGACTACTGCACCAATTTGTTTCAACATTCTAGCGACATTTCAGCGGAGTTTGTAAGAAAACAATCGCGCTAATATCGATTTTCGTCGAAACTTGGGTAATTTATTATTTAATCGTTATAGTGATCAAAACACCAGATCTAATAATTTTAATTACATTTTTCTTTGGATACTTGGGTTGGAAACGACCCGAAAATACCTTACACGACAACAGCGTAATAAATTATCCAACATTTCGACGAAAAGCGATTTTAGCGCAGTTTTTACTTTCCGCTACCCAAAGGGAACGTTATAGTAATCGTTTCAAAAAAAATTTGGGTTAAAAAATAGGTTTGTTACGCTTTTTGGCAAAATGGCTTCAATGATTATCACCAAACTTACAGGATGTTTTCAAATAGTTAATACCTATATATTTTTCACAATAAATGTTCCTCTGACCATCTACTGAACAGAGATTTTTTTAAAGGAGGATAGTCATCACTTTTGCAGAGTTGGTGGTCCCTCTCTCGAGGCTGGGGTGGTGCCATGGTGTCAAGACCACACGGAGTTAATAAGACAACAATCGCGCTAAAATCGATTTTCGTCGAAACTTTTGGCAATTTATTGTGCTGCTCCCGTCATTTTCCCACGAGTGAGATTTTTATGGTGTAATTGTCTTATTATGAGCTCTCGATACACAAAATTTGATCAAAATCGTTGAAGCTGTTTTTGGGGAAAAAATATTTGGTGTTTTGATCACTATGATAACTATAGTTAACTTTCGGTGGATTTTGCTCATACCCTCATTTTGGCGTCCCATGGTAAACTGCGGGCTAGATATCAAGTTTGAGCTGATTTGGTACGGTCGTTTTCTCAAAAACCGTTCACAGACACACAGACCATTTTCCCAAATAGTGTTTTTCGGGCTCAGTATGGTCAGAAACGTTTACATAACTTTCCTTTCTATTTTGTTGAGCCAAGGAAAGTATAAAAAAACATTAGTCTCCTGGTGCTTATTAGACGGTGGTTATCTACCCCTCGCAGTAAAAAAGCGCCCCCTCTCCTTATTTAACAGCGTTTAACTCGCATTTACTTTAACTCTCGCGAAAGGACCAAATTGCGGACCTTTACTCTTCGACACGCTAAAAACGAGGTGTCTCCGCAAGCTCCCCCTCGAGAACATGCGAAGGCCTCTCATTACACGGAAAACCCTCCGCATTTTTGGATAATAGGCGAAGTAAAATGGACCGGGATTTTCAAAGACCAATTTACTGGTTAACAGGGAAAGTAGGCTATTTTTAGAGGGGCGATGTAGCGACTACCTGACGCAATCTATACTTTTTTTTTGAAAATTGAGGGCGATTTCGACGCTTTCGTGACCTGCGTGGCGGCTTCGCCGTTGTTTCGGAACACGCACATGTTCACAAACGTCTAGTCGGAGGCAGTTATTTATTCGTATTTACGCGTATTTATTTAGACACTTACTATTTACTAAATTTAACGTACCTGTTAGGTGAGTCCGTATCCTCTAGCCGGTGAGTTACTGTGGGCAAGCGCTTGCGATGTAAAGACATCATCGTCTGGCCGTTAAGTCAGTACACAACTTACTATTTAGTTACTCGGAAAATTGTTCGTTTTTACTGTTCAGGCAGGTGACTTTTCATCTAGTACGCAATCTATTATTAGTATCTAGGACATTAAGAAGTGTTTTATTACTTTCCTTGGATCTACAAATTAGAAAGGAGAGTTAAATAAAAAAATTTGAGTTCTCTTCAGATCTTTACGTTTCAGACCCTACAGAGTCCGAAAAACACTATCTGGGAAAATGGTCTGTGTGAGTTGTTAGAAAAAGCGACCGTACCAAATCAGCTCAATTTTGATATCTAGACCGCAGGTTACCATGGGGCGCCAAAATGAGGGTATGAGCAAAATCCACCGAAAGTTAACTATAGTTATTATAGTGATCGAAACACCAAATTTTTTTTCCCCAAAAACAGCTTCAACGATTTAGATTAAATTTTGTGTATCGAGAGCTCATAATAAGACAATTACACCATAAAAATCCCACTCGTGAGAAAATGACGGGAGCAGCACAATAAATTGCCAACAGTTTCGACGAAAATCGATTTTAGCGCGATTGTTTTCTTATAAACTCCGCCGAAATGTCGCTAGAATGTTGAAACAAATTGGTGCAGTAGTCCAATCCAATACCTATAGGGTGAGCGTTTAAAAACGCTCATAAGATATAAGGGGGTCGCTCCAGAAATTCCGGAATTGCAACGGCCGCCGTTTCCCTCGTACAGCCTCATTAATCTCTGTGTACCAATTGCTCAATGATGGTCCGGGAATGAGTACGAGCAGCACAGTTCTTCTTGGAAAACAATGCACCTGCTAGGACACCCCTCACTGATCCGTCTTGACACCATGGCACCACCCCAGCCTCGAGAGAGGGACCACCAACTCTGCAAAAGTGATGACTATCCTCTTTTTAAAAAATCTCTGTTCAATGGACTGTCAGAGGAACATTTATTCAGAAAAATATGTGGGTATTAACTATTTGAAAACATCTTGTAAGTTTGGTGGTAATCATTGAAGCCATTTTGCCAAAAAGCGTAAAAAACCTATTTTTTAACTCAAATGTTTTTTGAAACGATTATTATACTTTCCGTTCCCTTTGAGTAGCGGAAAGTAAAAACTGCGCTAAAATCGCTTTTCTTCGAAATGTTGGATAATTTATTGCGCTGCTGTCGTGTATGGTATTTTCGGGTCGTTTCCAACCAAACTATCCAAAGAAAAAATGTAATTAAAATTATTAGAGCTGGTGTTTTGATCACTATAACGATAGCTTGTCGTTGATTTTTTTCACACCCTTATTTTTGCGTCTCATGGTGGCCTACAGGCTAAATGTCAAATTCTTCCACAGCACAGCTTTTTTGAGCTTTGAAGCCCTTTACACAACTTTCCTTCTTAGTGCGTAGAGCCAAGGAAAGTATAAATAGATCGGATTAGTTGGTAGAGCGATAAAACCTGCTGCACGTGGTGCTGAAGAAAGTGTGATGTGTCGCTTTGGATGTTGTAAGGGAGGTTTTAGCGATTTTCACTAAGATTTTTTTATTTTCTCGCGCCTTCGTAGGTGGATCCTGTTTCTGTTCGTGTTTCAGGAGTTTGTTGTCAACTTTCGTTCTCCCTACTGACCATAAATTATGTCAGCGTTTTGTATATGGTGGGGGGGGGGGACGTATCGGTGTCGTCCGTCGGGCGCTAATTAGAGGGAAACATTGGGCCGACGGCGTCACCACGTGGAGTTCAGTTTCCACGTGACGGAAACTATAATTCAGTTAACGAGGGGCTACTCTGCCGATTGACTTTCCTTTTTCGGACTTTTCCGTTCGGATTTAAGGAGAAAAAAAAACGAACTGGGGCGCCTCGTCTAGGGAGAGCTAGAGGCCGAAGGGAGAACACGTGGAGAGTTAAGGTTGACCACCCGCTGCGAGGTGTCTGGTGTCAAGTTTCGATGGTTTCTTTTACGTTATTTTTTTCCCCTCCCCGCTGATGGTTGGGAAAGGTCTTCCGGAAGCCGCGAAGAGTGCCATTGGGCTTTCCAGACGAGCCGACATGTGCCCCCTCGTGGTCGTCTGAGTAATGCGGACCTGTCGACGTGCCGTTCAAATTCGACTGGCCGGTCAGCGGAGTTGACGCATTTCGCTTCGTTACTGCGAAAGGGGCCTTGTCGAGAAAAGATCCGAAACGTCTTGACAGTAGTGCGCGGCTCTACAGCTGGTGTAGCAACCAACAATCGGCTGGTCTTACGTTTTGTTCTAGCAACTACGGCCTTCACAGCGTGGCTGTCCTGTCGTTCAACTGAAACATTTTCAAATGAAATGAAACGCCGCCCATCGACAGAAGCCACCACCGCTTCATATTGTCCAGCTTCTCCTGGTCGATAAATCAGCCAAACATCTGTGGGATCTTACCCGTTACCTCGCACATAAAACTGCACTGAATAGAGCGACCATGAATTAAAAGAAGCTCTCATTCAGGAAAAACAGGAACTAAACCAACGCAACCTTGCCAAGCTGGATAGCAGCGATGGATCGTTATGGCGGAAAACGGAAGTTGTTCACTAAAGAACGCCCTGACATTCCTAAGATGAACCAACGTTGGTACTCCGCCCAATAGAAAAGGTTCTCGACAATCTTAGAAAAGCAGTTCACCCCTAATCCACAACCGAGCTCAATTGAGGAAGATGTACAAGAGTCAATAACACCTTCACTCCAGCCCTTTCATGATTTTTTCCGACCTGTACAAGTAAAAAATGCCATTCATCGCTCTACAAACAAGAAGGCCCCCGGAAGCGACAATATGACTAATATGACTAACGTCCCCTGCTAATCCACATACCTAGAAAGACATTGGTATTAGTCAGGCAAATCTTCAATGCCGGCCTAAGACTAGGATGGAAACATGCTATCGTCATCCTCATCCACAAACCAAACCAACCCTCCAATAACCACCCCCACCCCACCCCCCAGCTAACGTCCAATATGTCTTCTCCCCTTCCTTTCCAAGATCTTTGAGAAACTCCTCCTGCCCAAACTGGTCCACCATCTTGACCCTCACATACCAGCTACGCAATTCGGCTTCCGGAACTCCCACTCTTGCCTAGATCAACTGCATTGTTTGGTTGACAAGATATCGGACTCCTTCGAACGAAAAGAAACCTGCATAGGACTCTTTGCTGACAAGGCTTTCGATAGGGTGTGGCACACTGGATTACTGTACAAACTGAAAAATGCTCTTCCTGACACTTATTACCGCGTTCTACTGTCGTATTTAACGAACTGCACATACACTGTGAGGTACCACGAGGCCATGTCCCGTTTGGGGCATATCCGTTTAGGTGTACCCCAAGGAAGTGTGCTGGTCCGCGTTGCATCTTGTCTATGCTGGCGACATACCCACCCCTCCAGCAATGACCACTGCGCAGTTCGCGGACGACACAGCTTTTCACAGAGGAGTGAAAGCGGGTTTGGAAATGGAGGAGCTTGCATTCGACCTGAACGAGTGGGCGCTAAGATGGAAAATGAAACTAAACCCCCAAAAGTCGTGCAGCGTGACATTCACTTACCTACGTTTATATGACGAGCCGAAACTGAGCATTAGCGGCAAAGTCATACCGCCCGAAACGCATGTCCGGTACCTGGGAGTGGTGCTGGATAAACGCCTGACGTGTGGGGGAAGGTGGGAGCGTCAAACTCGCAGGTAAAACGAGTCCAAACTGTCCAAAACCGCGCGTTAAGACTAATTACTAACGCTCAGTGGTATATCAGGAATACCAATATCCACAAGGATTTGGAACTCCCAACTGTCCACGAAGTCCTGCAGGCTTCTTATTCTCGTTTCCACCAACGACTCCACAACCACCCAAACCCCCTAGCAGCTGGCATACTTGATACAGTTCCACCAGACCGTCAAACTCGCAGACTGAAACGCTAACGACACACCGATCTTCTCCTCACGACAAACGGCAACTGAGCGCAGCATCTCAATAAAATCATCCCTTCAACACACCTAATATTGCAAAAAATCAATAATTTATCAATTAAATCTGCAATAACGTAAACAATCATTATGTAAACTAATTTATTATATTACTAAGTTATTAACTACCATATTTATAATGAGAGAAAGTCATTGGGCTTGAACTCCCTAACATGTGCCATGTTACTGTTATGTACCAATGTATTCCAAACTATAATGCAATTATGCTATAAAGTTGTAAAAAAAATTTGAGAAAGTATAGTGTGTGTGAGCATCGGTGGTCGATTCGAAATTCGATATTGTGCCCCGCAAGACCGTCGTTTAACCGTCATACAGTTGACTGAAGAGCTTTCTTTGAGCAAAACAACGGTCCACGATATACTCGGAAATTTGTGACCCAGAACGAAAAGCACGAAGAGTGGCTTGCTGCGACGACTGGTTGTAAAGCTGAAGACTAGCTTTGGTGACTTTTTGAACCGAGTCATCACTCGAGAGGAATGGTTCTACGAATTTGATGTTGAACTGAAATCCTAAAGCAAAGAGTGAAAGACAACTGGGGAACCAAGGGCGAGAAAAAATCCCGGTCATATGTCAAGACAACGCTGATCTTTTTACTTTCCTTGGCTCTACAAAGGAAAGTTATGTAATCGGCTGAAAAAAAAAATTTTGAGTTCTCATCAGATCTTTACGTTTCAGACCCTCCTGAGTCCGAAAAACACTATTTGGGAAAATGGCCTGTGTGTATGTGAACGATTTTTAGAGAGAACCACCGTGTCAAATCCACTCAAACTTGATATCTCGCCCACAGGTTACCATGGGACGCAAAATAAGGGTTTGAACAAAATCCACCGAAAGTTAACTATAGTTATCATAGTGATCAAAACACCAAATATTTTTTTTCTCAAAAACGGCTCTAACGATTTTGATTATATTTTTTATATTGATAGCTCTCAATAAATTGTTTATGGTTGATACCATAAAATTCCCATTACTGAGAAAATGGCGAGAGCAGCACAATAAGTTAAAAAAAATTATTATTGTAGTCCAATCCAATACCTAAAGGGTGAGTGTTTAAAAATGCTCATGAGATACATGGAGGTCACTCCAGAAATTCCTGAATTTCGACTACTGCCGTTTCGCTTACTACCAGTTCTAAACGTTTTTACCCAATAACTCTGCAAAAGTAATTACTATCCTTCTTCAAAAAATTTGTGTTTACAGCCTCATGGATTATCTGCGTACCAGTTTCTCAATAATGGTCCTGCAATGAATACGAGCAGCACAATAAAATCTGGAACTGTAAGCGCCACCGCTTCCTGCTGCCGTAAAGCGTTGTTTGACCAAGTTCAAATTAACCTAGTGATATATGAATTGATTAAATAGAATTAGCCATGTACAAAGTGAATTTTTGTAGAGCTAAGGAAAGTTGTGTGTTGCAACGCACCAGATATTTTTTCGATGTTCAGGGCGTCGTAACTGGGAAATTTTACGGATTTGGCGCCACGTGGTCCCTTTTTATTCCCAAAAACAAAGTTGGTGCTTTGGGGGTGGCATTTAGGGGGACGTTGAGGCTAGAAAAGGAGCAACGACAAGGCAGTTGAGAAGCCATCAACCTGAGGATTTTAAGGAGCCTTCAAACGGTGGAAACGGCGATGACATAAACGCATTGTGTCACAGGGAGAGTATTTTGAAGGGGACCGAATCGAATTACCAGATTAATTGAAAAATAAAATGTTTATCTCAAACTAATACTCTCAACTTCGTTGACAGACACACACTGGCAGGCTTTGGATACGAAAAGAACTAAAGCAAACTTTTGTTGAACTCGGTGCAACTTTCCTTCCTATTCTGTTGGGCTACGGAACGCAACGAAGGCCGTGAAAAATAACTAAAAAGGTAATTTTCAACAAACTGACTAAGAAATTCGCGTGCGTTCTATGATTTTGTGGGCGGGTTTCGAACGTTACTAGGATCCACACAGGTGCGATATGAATATTACATGACGCGCAGGGAACGCAAACCTCAACGCGCTTCTCAGGTGTTCTACACTAAAAAAAAAGGGAACGCAAATTATCCCGGAATTTTTTTTCTTCGGGAGTAACCATTTTAGCTGCCCTCTCCTCCTAATTCTAATGCGCCATTGACGCGTATCGAGTTTTTGTGACTCGTTCGTCGGTGAGTAGGGCAAAAATGACAATAATTGGAAGAGGGGGCGGGAAACGACGGTTCTTTACCGGTTTGGGGCGCATCTCACAACTTTCGTCATCTCCGCCTCGTTTATAGATGTCGTACATTACGAACTGAGGTGTTCCTCCCACATCAACGTATCGCACTACGAGATTCTGTATGAATTGGGGAAAACGACGTTAGAAAGACACGAAGTTAACAGGAGATTGAAAACAGTAAGGAGCTACTTTCTGCTCGAGCTTGAAGAGTGGCTTGCCAGCCGTCTGCTCAAGCTCCTGTCCATATTCAATCTCCTGTTCCTTCTTCATTTCGTGATACGAGATTCCGTATGAATTGGGGAAAACGACGTTAGAAAGACACACAGTTAACAGGAGATTAAAAAAAAGTAAGGAGCTACTTTCTGCTCGAGCCTGAAGAGTTGCTTGCCGGCTGTCTGCTCAAGCTCCTGTCCATATTCAATCTCCTGTTCCTTCTTCGTTTCGTAATACGAGATTCCGTATGAATTGGGGAAAACGACGTTAGAAAGACACAAAGTTAACAGGAGATTGAAAACAGTAAGGAGCTACTTTCTGCTCGAGCTTGAAGAGTTGCTTGCCTGCTGTCTGCTTAAGCTCCTGTCCATATTCAATCTCCTGTTCCTTCTACGTTTCCTACTACGAGATTCCGTATGCATTGGGGAAAACGACGTTAGAAAGACACAAAGTTAACAGGAGATTGAAAACAGTAAGGAGCTACTTTCTGCTCGTGCATGAAGAGTTACTTGCCTGCTGTCTGCTTAAGCTCCTGTCCATATTCAATCTCCTGTTCCTTCTACGTTTCCTACTACGAGATTCCGTATGAATTGGGGAAAACGACGTTAGAAAGACACAAAGTTAACAGGAGATTGAAAACAGTAAGGAGCTACTTTCTGCTCGAGCTTGAAGAGTTGCTTGCCTGCTGTCTGCTTAAGCTCCTGTCCATATTCAATCTCCTGTTCCTTCTACGTTTCCTACTACGAGATTCCGTTTGCATTGGGGAAAACGACGTTAGAAAGACACAAAGTTAACAGGAGATTGAAAACAGTAAGGAGCTACTTTCTGCTCGTGCATGAAGAGTTACTTGCCTGCTGTCTGCTCAAGCTCCTGCCCATATTCAATCTCCTGTTCCTTCTTCGTTTCGTAATACGAGATTCCGTATGAATTGGGGAAAACGACGTTAGAAAGACACAAAGTTAACAGGAGATTGAAAACAGTAAGGAGCTACTTTCAGCTCGAGCTTGAAGAGTTGCTTGCCGGCTGTCTGCTCAAGCTCCTGCCCATATTCAATCTCCTGTTCCTTCTTCGTTTCGTAATACGAGATTCCGTATGAATTGGGGAAAACGACGTTAGAAAGACACAAAGTTAACAGGAGATTGAAAACAGTAAGGAGCTACTTTCTGCTCGAGCCTGAAGAGTTGCTTGCCGGCTGTCTGCTCAAGCTCCTGCCCATATTCAATCTCCTGTTCCTTCTTCGTTTCGTAATACGAGATTCCGTATGAATTGGGGAAAACGACGTTAGAAAGACACAAAGTTAACAGGAGATTGAAAACAGTAAGGAGCTACTTTCTGCTCGAGCTTGAAGAGTTGCTTGCCTGCTGTCTGCTCAAGCTCCTGCCCATATTCAATCTCCTGTTCCTTCTTCGTTTCGTAATACGAGATTCCGTATGAATTGGGGAAAACGACGTTAGAAAGACACAAAGTTAACAGGAGATTGAAAACAGTAAGGAGCTACTTTCTGCTCGTGCATGAAGAGTTACTTGCCTGCTGTCTGCTCAAGCTCCTGCCCATATTCAATCTCCTGTTCCTTCTTCGTTTCGTAATACGAGATTCCGTATGAATTGGGGAAAACGACGTTAGAAAGACACAAAGTTAACAGGAGATTGAAAACAGTAAGGAGCTACTTTCTGCTTTAGCTTGAAGAGTTGCTTGCCAGCCGTCTGCTCAAGCTCCTGTCCATATTCAATTTCCTGTTCCTTCTTCGTTTCGTAATACGAGATTCCGTATGAATTGGGGAAAACGACGTTAGAAAGACACAAAGTTATGAGGAGATTGAAAACAGTAAGGAGCTACTTTCAGCTCGAGCTTGAAGAGTTGCTTGCCAGCTGTCTGCTCAAGCTCCTGTCCATATTCAATTTCCTGTTCCTTCTTCGTTTCGTAATACGAGATTCCGTATGAATTGGGGAAAACGACGTTAGAAAGACACAAAGTTAACAGGAGATTGAAAACAGTAAGGAGCTACTTTCTGCTCGAGCATGAAGAGTTGCTTGCCAGCCGTCTGCTCAAGCTCCTGCCCATATTCAATCTCCTGTTCCTTCTTCGTTTCGTAATACGAGATTCCGTATGAATTGGGGAAAACGACGTTAGAAAGACACAAAGTTAACAGGAGATTGAAAACAGTAAGGAGCTACTTTCTGCTTTAGCTTGAAGAGTTGCTTGCCAGCCGTCTGCTCAAGCTCCTGTCCATATTCAATTTCCTGTTCCTTCTTCGTTTCGTAATACGAGATTCCGTATGAATTGGGGAAAACGACGTTAGAAAGACACAAAGTTATGAGGAGATTGAAAACAGAAAGGAGCTACTTTCAGCTCGAGCTTGAAGAGTTGCTTGCCAGCTGTCTGCTCAAGCTCCTGTCCATATTCAATTTCCTGTTCCTTCTTCGTTTCGTAATACGAGATTCCGTATGAATTGGGGAAAACGACGTTAGAAAGACACAAAGTTAACAGGAGATTGAAAACAGTAAGGAGCTACTTTCAGCTCGAGCTTGAAGAGTTGCTTGCCGGCTGTCTGCTCAAGCTCCTGCCCATATTCAATCTCCTGTTCCTTCTTCGTTTCGTAATACGAGATTCCGTATGAATTGGGGAAAACGTCGTTAGAAAGACACAAAGTTAACAGGAGATTGAAAACAGTAAGGAGCTACTTTCTGCTCGAGCTTGAAGAGTTGCTTGCCAGCCGTCTGCTCAAGCTCCTGTCCATATTCAATTTCCTGTTCCTTCTTCGTTTCGTAATACGAGATTCCGTATGAATTGGGGAAAACGACGTTAGAAAGACACAAAGTTAACAGGAGATTGAAAACAGTAAGGAGCTACTTTCTGCTCGAGCCTGAAGAGTTGCTTGCCAGCTGTCTGCTCAAGCTCCTGTCCATATTCAATTTCCTGTTCCTTCTTCGTTTCGTAATACGAGATTCCGTATGAATTGGGGAAAACGACGTTAGAAAGACACAAAGTTAACAGGAGATTGAAAACAGTAAGGAGCTACTTTCAGCTCGAGCTTGAAGAGTTGCTTGCCGGCTGTCTGCTCAAGCTCCTGTCCATATTCAATTTCCTGTTCCTTCTTCGTTTCGTAATACGAGATTCCGTATGAATTGGGGAAAACGACGTTAGAAAGACACAAAGTTAACAGGAGATTGAAAACAGTAAGGAGCTACTTTCAGCTCGAGCTTGAAGAGTTGCTTGCCGGCTGTCTGCTCAAGCTCCTGCCCATATTCAATCTCCTGTTCCTTCTTCGTTTCGTAATACGAGATTCCGTATGAATTGGGGAAAACGTCGTTAGAAAGACACAAAGTTAACAGGAGATTGAAAACAGTAAGGAGCTACTTTCTGCTCGAGCTTGAAGAGTTGCTTGCCAGCCGTCTGCTCAAGCTCCTGTCCATGTTCAATTTCCTGTTCCTTCTTCGTTTCGTAATACGAGATTCCGTATGAATTGGGGAAAACGACGTTAGAAAGACACAAAGTTAACAGGAGATTGAAAACAGTAAGGAGCTACTTTCTGCTCGAGCCTGAAGAGTTGCTTGCCGGCTGTCTGCTCAAGCTCCTGCCCATATTCAATTTCCTGTTCCTTCTTCGTTTCGTAATACGAGATTCCGTATGAATTGGGGAAAACGACGTTAGAAAGACACAAAGTTATGAGGAGATTGAAAACAGTAAGGAGCTACTTTCAGCTCGAGCTTGAAGAGTTGCTTGCCAGCCGTCTGCTCAAGCTCCTGCCCATATTCAATCTCCTGTTCCTTCTTCGTTTCGTAATACGAGATTCCGTATGAATTGGGGAAAACGACGTTAGAAAGACACAAAGTTAACAGGAGATTGAAAACAGTAAGGAGCTACTTTCTGCTCGTGTGTGAAGAGTTGCTTGCCTGCTGTCTGCTTAAGCTCCTGTCCATATTCAATCTCCTGTTCCTTCTTCGTTTCGTAATACGAGATTCCGTATGAATTGGGGAAAACGACGTTAGAAAGACACAAAGTTAACAGGAGATTGAAAACAGTAAGGAGCTACTTTCAGCTCGAGCTTGAAGAGTTGCTTGCCGGCTGTCTGCTCAAGCTCCTGTCCATATTCAATTTCCTGTTCCTTCTTCGTTTCGTAATACGAGATTCCGTATGAATTGGGAAAACGACGTTAGAAAGACACAAAGTTAACAGGAGATTGAAAACAGTAAGGAGCTACTTTCAGCTCGAGCTTGAAGAGTTGCTTGCCGGCTGTCTGCTCAAGCTCCTGCCCATATTCAATCTCCTGTTCCTTCTTCGTTTCGTAATACGAGATTCCGTATGAATTGGGGAAAACGTCGTTAGAAAGACACAAAGTTAACAGGAGATTGAAAACAGTAAGGAGCTACTTTCTGCTCGAGCTTGAAGAGTTGCTTGCCAGCCGTCTGCTCAAGCTCCTGTCCATATTCAATTTCCTGTTCCTTCTTCGTTTCGTAATACGAGATTCCGTATGAATTGGGGAAAACGACGTTAGAAAGACACAAAGTTAACAGGAGATTGAAAACAGTAAGGAGCTACTTTCTGCTCGAGCCTGAAGAGTTGCTTGCCGGCTGTCTGCTCAAGCTCCTGCCCATATTCAATTTCCTGTTCCTTCTTCGTTTCGTAATACGAGATTCCGTATGAATTGGGGAAAACGACGTTAGAAAGACACAAAGTTATGAGGAGATTGAAAACAGTAAGGAGCTACTTTCAGCTCGAGCTTGAAGAGTTGCTTGCCAGCCGTCTGCTCAAGCTCCGGCCCATATTCAATCTCCTGTTCCTTCTTCGTTTCGTAATACGAGATTCCGTATGAATTGGGGAAAACGACGTTAGAAAGACACAAAGTTAACAGGAGATTGAAAACAGTAAGGAGCTACTTTCT
This sequence comes from Pachypeltis micranthus, assembly GCA_020466155.1. NCBI lineage: Eukaryota > Metazoa > Arthropoda > Insecta > Hemiptera > Miridae > Pachypeltis > Pachypeltis micranthus. Next base: position 24,075,902 of record CM035774.1, on the reverse strand, counting down.
GCTCGTGTGTGAAGAGTTGCTTGCCTGCTGTCTGCTTAAGCTCCTGTCCATATTCAATTTCCTGTTCCTTCTTCGTTTCGTAATACGAGATTCCGTATGAATTGGGGAAAACGACGTTAGAAAGACACAAAGTTAACAGGAGATTGAAAACAGTAAGGAGCTACTTTCAGCTCGAGCTTGAAGAGTTGCTTGCCGGCTGTCTGCTCAAGCTCCTGCCCATATTCAATCTCCTGTTCCTTCTTCGTTTCGTAATACGAGATTCCGTATGAATTGGGGAAAACGACGTTAGAAAGACACAAAGTTAACAGGAGATTGAAAACAGTAAGGAGCTACTTTCTGCTCGTGCATGAAGAGTTACTTGCCTGCTGTCTGCTTAAGCTCCTGTCCATATTCAATTTCCTGTTCCTTCTTCGTTTCGTAATACGAGATTCCGTATGAATTGGGGAAAACGACGTTAGAAAGACACAAAGTTAACAGGAGATTGAAAACAGTAAGGAGCTACTTTCAGCTCGAGCTTGAAGAGTTGCTTGCCGGCTGTCTGCTCAAGCTCCTGCCCATATTCAATCTCCTGTTCCTTCTTCGTTTCGTAATACGAGATTCCGTATGAATTGGGGAAAACGACGTTAGAAAGACACAAAGTTAACAGGAGATTGAAAACAGTAAGGAGCTACTTTCAGCTCGAGCTTGAAGAGTTGCTTGCCCGCTCTCTGCTCAGGCTCCTGTCCATATTCAATCTCTATCAAGTGTTGAACGCCTTGTGCGTTTTTACTTTCCTTGCTCTACGAAGTAGAAAGGAAAGTTATGTAATCGGCTGAAAAAAAAATTTTGAGTTCTCTTCAGATCTTTATTACTTTCCTTGCTCTACGAAGTAGAAAGGAAAGTTATGTAATCGGCTGAAAAAAAAATTTTGAGTTCTCTTCAGATCTTTACGTTTCAGACCCCCCTGAGTCCGAAAAACACTATTTGGGAAAATGGTCTGTGTGTCTGTGTGTGTGTGTGTGTGTGTGTGTCTGTGTGTATGTGTGTCTGTGAACGATTTTTAGAGAAAACCACCGTACCAAATCAGCTCAAACTTGATATCTCGTCCGAGGGTCACCATGGGACGCCAAAATAAGGGTATGAACAAAATCCACCGAAAGTTAACTATAGTTATCATAGTGATCAAAACACCAAATTTTTTTTTTCTCAAAAACGGCTCTAACGATTTTGATTAAATTTTGAATATTGATAGCTCTCAATAAGGCAATTATACCATAAAATTCCCATTCGTGGGAAAATGACGAGAGCAGCACAATAAATTACCTAAACTTTCGACAAAATCTATTTTAGCGCAGTTTTTAGAGAAAACCACCGTACCAAATCAGCTGAAACTTGATGTCTGGCCAACAAGTTACCATGGGACGGAATAGTGAGGGTATGGGCAAAATCCACCGAAAGTTAACTATAGTCATCATAGTGATCAGAACACCAAGTTTTTTTTCTCAAAAACGGCTCTAACGATTTTGATTAAATTTTCTATATTGGTAGCTCCTAATAAGATAATTTTACTATAAAATTCCCACTTGTGGGACAATGACGAGCAGCACAATAAATTATCAAAATTTTCGACCAAAATCGTCTTTCGCGCAGTTTTTTCCTTATAAACTCCGCTGGAATTCTTGTAGAATGTTAAAAAAATTCGGTATTGTAGTCCAATCATATACCTAGAGGGTGAGTGTTTAAAAACGCTCATGAGATACATGGGGCTCACTCCAGAAATTCCTGAATTTCAACTACTGCCGTTTCGCTTACTACCAGTTCTAACAGTTATTTTCCAATAGCTCTGCAAAAGTGATTACTATCCTTTTTTTAAAAATCGTGTTTACAGCCTCATTAATTATCTGTGTAACAATTGTTCAATAATGGTCCTGGAATGAGTACGAGCAGCACAATAAAATCTGGAACTGTAAGCGCTACCGCTTCCTGCTGCCGTAAAGCGTTATTTGACCAAGTTCAAATTAACTGAGTGATAAATCAATTGATTAAATAGAATTAGCCATGTACAAAGTGAATTGTTGTAGAGCTAAGGAAAGTTGTGTGTTGCAACGCACCAGATATTTACTTGGGAAGTTGCTCCCTCTTACATCACAATATCGGCATGCTTACTTCAACCGTGAACAAGGACAGGGGCTAGCTTGTGCGTTCCGAGTTGCCTGCTACTCAAAGTGTCAGGAGATATGTGTAGAAGGTTTGGGAAACCAATTAAATCTTGAGGGTGTGGTGTTTCAGTTCCCAACATCATTTAAATTGCTTTGTTTATCCACTAGCAAGAGGGTCCGTTGTGCAGTGGACAGCCGTATAGTAATCGTGTCTAAAATAAATTTGGGTTAAAAAATAGGTATTTTACGCTTTTTGGCAAAACGGCTTCAATGATTATCACCAAACTTACAAGATGTTTTTTAATAGTTAATACCTACATGTTTTTCAATAAATGTTCCTCTGACCGTCCATTGAATAGAGATAAAAATCAAAATGTGTCGAAAATAACGTTAACTACTAAAAAAACTAAATAAATACCTACGCCACAACCATTGTTGTGCGCATACGTCTACTTTACTTTTTCGAGAACGTTCATGTTCAGTGATTCGTAATTATCGGGTAAGAAATGTGGGAAATAAACGGAAGTAAGTTTCTCTTCTTCTAATTTGTATTTTATCCTCCCGTTTCATTTGCTGCTGCTTTCAAATCTCGAAATCGCCACTCAAATCACAATGTGTAAGGAGAACACTTCAAATAAAACATGTATTACTCAATATATTTTATTTCTATATTCATTTATCGCTATCATGTAAAAATCAAATATCACATTTTCATCTATTCGCGAAATTTACGAGTAAAAAAAGTTTAAATGACAATAAAATGACAGTATTTTCACTTTAGTTTGAACCTTCCAACACCGAACTGTGACGTCTTGAAACATTTCGTAGGTTTTAACACGACAACTGCTTCTAATAATTCAAATTAACAAATGAACGTATGTCTAGGGCAGTTTTATGACTTAATAACATTTGTTCAATGCACAATTGGCCTGATGCTTGAATAAAATTGGGTTAACGCAGAGAAAGAACGAGATGTAGAAGAAGAAGGGAGGGTCCTTCATTTGTCCTCCCATTCCTTCATGATGAAAGCACTGGCACAATGCCCACAACTGAGAGCGACTGCTCAGCGTGACTGCTTCCCAATATTTCCAATCTCGTTGTCGAACGGGAGTTGATATAAAGACGTCCCTCTTTGCTATCTTCATACCTCACCCGTTGACTCGACAGTCAACCCTGAAGCTCGGCAGCCGAAGGAAAAGGAGTACTCTTCGACTCGCAAGAGCTGACAAAGCACGGAAGCACCTTAATTCCCGCGCCGTCAAAAGCACAATACGCCAACTGACAGGCCACCGCTTCAGTTCCCACCATCAACCACCAAGACACTGAGAGACTTCATCTCTTCGAATGGCCGCCTAAAATACGTCAGTACACCAGAAATGGTTTAAAAGCCAGTCATATAGCTCTTTTACACTAAAAACCATTTTGTATACGTTTTTTTTTTAATTTGCTAAAGTAGAGTTAGTATTATGAGAACAGTTCATAACATGAGTTTGACCGTAACGAAGAAACAACTTTTCTACAAGCAGGTTATCTCCAACACACAGACAGCAGTGATGATGTTGTTGTTGTTGCTGTTGCACTTTTTGTAGACTTGGCAACACCAATTCCTCCTCAGCTCACTCCTACCTTCCACTTTTTCGTTCTTTCTCAGTCCACAATCGACTTGAGGTTTAATTGAAAAACCAAACAGGTTTAATCTGAAGTTGAAAATACCGCCGAAAAAAAATAAACTGAAATGAATAAAAAATTAGTCGAAGCACAATTTACACCGCTTCGATGATGGAATTTTCTTCAATTACAAACGGGAGTTCACTCGAACAGTTCCAAATTTAACAATTCATTCGCTCTTATTTTTAAAATGTATAACAACGAGATAATTTATCCTCATCTAATATGCCACTACTTTTCATCGAAAGAAAAAAAAAAACGAACAAAAATTTACAACTTTTTTTTGAGATCAACAAAACAATATAACTTCTTTTTAATTTTCCAAAATAATGGTAGCTCTTTTTTTTTAAATTATAAAGCTATACTATTTACACCTTACAAATGTACTGTATTTATGTACAAATTGAAAAAAAATATATTTGCCTTAAGTGGAACGAAGTTAAACTAGAACCCAGCGTCGCTTTCTCGTTGCCCTATTTACAAATATATATTTGACACTACAATTATTATTCAAAGAAATGAATCGAAGAAGAGGAAAAGAAAGAAAGCGATTTGTTAGTTGACAAAAATTGACATTTTCTTAAAATTCGAGTTGAGCGACGCTGAAACGTTCTTTCGCCTAAATTTTAAATGCAAGTCGTGCGCTATTTACAACCCTTGGAAAGTGCGAATATTGGAGACGTCGAAGAGATAAATAAAGGTGAGTAGGAAATAAACAATTTGAGCCAGTACGTCGAGTACTATTTGTATCAGGAGGGAGCGGAATTGATACGATCGTAACTTTCATGTCGGGGTTTACGAGCTTTGACAAATTCAATTTAAAACTTTCCACGTGAAATATCGCGCGCAAAATTGTTTACCGTTAACCGAAACTGGGCGTAGCTTCGCGAAGGTTTGTCGAAGTATTTGATTGTTGTTGCTAATTGTTCTTCCGTTTTCGTTAAAAGAATGATGTGAGATACTGACTGCATGTTTTCGCCTTGCTCCGTCGTCTGTTTTTCATTCCATTCGATCCAATCAAGTAGATTTTTCAACTTAAATACTCACTCATTAAAATCGTTTGTCTTTCGCACAATACCAATCGCCCAGATTCACTGGTTTATTCCTATAGAAGGCGCTCTCACGTAGTGGTTCAAGATGAAGTTAAATATTCCGAAGAAATTTATGTCGTCAAACAAAGGCTTCTCCTCTTGTCTTGTGTGTAAGCTCTTTCAATGTCTAAACTCGCTAGTACTCCCCTCGCAGAGTGAATGTAATTTATTCAGAGTGAATGTATATGTAGGATATTGTTTCAATGTTATATGTGTGTTGTGTATGTGTAGGTATTAGAGGCGGGAATGGGCTAGAGGGGCAATTATCCCTGAATATCCGCCAGGATTCGGCAATGATGGGAAAACTCCAAGTTACAAGAAGAGGGAGCAGAGTACCTAGCCCGACGATCCAATCAGTCTAGGCAATAATGGGAAAACCCCAAGATACACGAAGAGGGGGGAAGAGTACCTAGCCCGAGGGACTGAGTGCTGATATCACCACCCCTGCCCGGAGAACAAAAATAAATAAGAAAAGACCAAAGAATCTCCGTCCCAGCCATCCAAAATCCTGACGCCGCCACGAGGTCCAACCTGCACATACTAAGAGGTATGACGAAAGTCAGGAGGGCAGGGGGACCTGCTGCTTCCCAGGCGTGCCAGAAGGCACGTCACTGTAAAGGGCAAGGGTTCCTTTACAGTCCGAAAGAGAGAAATGAGGTGACCGGAAAAATCTAAATGAGGATCGGATGAGAAAACAAGAAAGAGGCCACTGAGGTGCTGATGGGTTGTTATGGGCCACGTACGAGGCCTGCATGCAACCGCCTCCCCCCGGTCTGGAACAGCAGGTTATGATAAAAAGATTGCTGGCGTCAAATTCGAATTATAGTCTCCAGAACTTCCAGGGTTGTTCGATCGAACCACGAACGGCTTTAGACACAAACTTGGACGTAACGTATACGGCGACATTACTCGAGAAATTTTTGATGCTTCTGCGGCATTTCTCGCGGGTATTTTACGTGATCCGCGCACAAACTGACACCACATAATGTAATTATTGGATGTAGATCAATAGGAAACACACGAGCGATTCATAATGGACGATGTATTGCGTTTAAGATGACCAACAGGGCGGCAAAACGTATGATAGGTGTGACAGATGATTATTACTATGTATAACGCCTAATTATGAGGTTAGACGAGCGTCTTACGTAACAATTGTCACTATTGAGGTCACAATGAGCCTTCGGGCCTGCGGGGAGTTTTTCTTGTGTCCCCCACCGTGTCACCTTCCATAATGGTTGACCTTTAAAAGCTAAGGTGCGCTATCTGGTTATCTCAAGAGTGATACGCATTTTGGCTATTCCGTTCAACTCGCTCAATATCACCAGCAAGCGTTATCGTTCGCAACACCATTATGCTTGAAACTGAAGGCGATACGAAGCAGCTGGGAGGTACTTCAGAAAAAGAAAGAACTTTACTTCGCCAGAATGAAGTTTATGAGCTCTGCCATAAGGCAATCAGAGACGATAAGTTAGTCAATGTATTTCGTTCAAAAGCTCATGTCACATTTTCATGGAATGTTATGAGTTATCGTTCGAATTGTAAGAAAATTTCAACCTAACGCATTCTGACGTCGATGCTTTTGACGAGCGCAAGCGATACGCACAATTCGTACTTGGAAAAAGAGAACAATGCAGTCGGCGTTAGCGATGATAGTAAGTGGCGGGTATTTCGTGCGTTTCGTGTGCGTTCCAGTCGGGGCTCCTCAGAGTTTGTTCTGTATTGGTCTCACAGTGATAGAATAAAGTAAGCACAACCACACATTGTACTGCCTGATTCCCACTGAAGACACTTTCAGCGTTCATAGTGGTGTAAGACGAAGATTGATATGCTGAAGAAACTCTGTTAACATGCCACCCCACAAGTTACAGTGAAGAGGTGATACAAATCGCTTACGACGTCACGAAAAAAAAGCCACACCTCCTCTATAACTCTGCTTTCTTCCAATGTTTAAACGGATTGTCTTTTTCAACTCTCAAAAATTCAATCATTGAAGTTGCTCGTCCACTCTAAGAGCAGAGGTTGTAGAGTGAAGGGGACTCCTATTGAAGGCAACCTCAGCCATCATCAGGTATAAAATCACAATGTTTTCAAACCAGCAACTTTTCGACATAATCCACTCGTAACAGAACTCCTCGTAGTAAAGGCTCGGCGAAAAGTCAAAATTCACTTCCCTAATTCCACCATACACGACCTCCTCAATGCCGACCCCTTTTCTTCTTTCGGTTCACACTAATTAACATCACTTTCCTCGAAACTCAACTCCACAGCTCAACAATTCGAACAAAAAAGAAGTGACGCCCTTCGGCCGACGTATTTCACGTGAAACGTCTCAATTCATTTTGCGAAAGATTATAAACAAAAACATAAAAGCGACTTTCCCAAGTAGCGCCACTTGCAGAAAATTAAGAGCAAACGAAACAAAACAAAAAAATAATTAATTTTGGCACTAGGAATTCACAAAATGTACAACAAAGAATTTCGTAACAAACATTTTAAATAATTAAGTGGATAAATTACGGGGGCAAACTCGAGGGCGCTCGTCCTCTAAGTACAAACGAAAAAAAAAGAAGCGCGTGGAATTAGTCGTTCGTAAAAACCGTTAGTAAAATAGGTTGAAGGGATTTTTTTGTTTGTTTTTCAATGGTTTACAGAAAAGGAAGAATTGAAGTTCTACCACCAAAAAAAGCGTAATTTACAAAAATATTACATCGCGTATGAAATGAATTTTGTACAGTTTTATTTTTCTTTCTTACAATTTCGAGACATCGACTGTACAGCGAGAGAAAAAAAATATATTGCACGATATTAGTTCGATATATACAATTGCCGCGGAAAAAAATGCCGAATTTAAAACGTAAAAAAGCGCTTTTAAAAAAATAAAAATACCTAAGTTTGATTTATTTATTTTTTCATCATGGCGCGCGTTGGACGCAATTCTGCGTGAACTATACCCCCACACTTTTCGTTTTCCCCGTAATACAACTCCTTCAGCGTGCGTGCGTACAAGAAGCAATTCGAACGACCGCTCTATTTAATTTTTAGCGCAATTTTTTTTCGAAGGGACGTTCAACTAATTTGTGTTTTCAAACTCTCACATGTAGTCGTTCGAATAATTCCTACAATTTTAAACGAACGATGAAGTTCTTTTACGATCACTTAACGCGCTTAAAACTGATTTTTGTGGGAGCGTCAGCGATGGAGTGGACGATTTTTTCAAAATTAGTTGGTACAATCGAGATTATTTGGTTTTTTAGTGTACAGTATTCGAGTAAGAAGTAAGCAGTGGTTGAATGATGACAACAAACGGTTAATTGGGTTGAACGTTAATGATTTTTGATTAATTGTCATCAGAGGGGCCAAACTGTTGTCTATCAGTTAATTAACGACGATATTGACGTAGAAGCAACGGTTGTGTCAATAAAACAACCAAAGGACAAATTATAATCATCATGCCAAAGGTAACGAATTAGCTCTTCAAGACGCAATGCGCCGAATCTTTCGCCTGCGCCTCCTTGATGACGCTCTGCCATTCTTCCAGTCGAGGAGCGCACCTCAACACCAAAGTTCCCAATTTTCTCCTCGCCATGACGATCATCTCTCCGGCTCCATGACCGGCTCCGCAATGTTGACCGACTTGAACGGTTTCTTTACCCAAATCTCCGTTTTTTCCGTGACGGGAGTCGTCGATGATGTCGAAGTCGTCGTCAACTTCGTTGAGGAAGTTCCAAGATTTCCATCGTCGGAGAGTTTTGGTGACTTTGATGACGATGTCGGAGACGTCGGAGTCTTCGACTGGTTGAACCCTTTGAATGATTCCTCTCGTGACTGTAACACGAAATAACGGATTTTGCTCAAAATAAATCGAAAGGATACAAACAAATAATGAAGTAATTCAAGTAATGATTGCAATCTGTGGATAATTTCATATAATTTTAATAATTATTTTTAAAATAGTTGCACTCCAGGGTTTCCAGTTTTTCGTTTTGCCGTTGTCATTTCTATTTATTTAATTTTTATTTTTATTTGTTTAAAAAGGCATTTATTAGGTAGGTATTGCAATACAACTAAAGCTACAAAAATCAAGAAATGCTACTCCGTAAGTCGTTTACTTATGTTGTGGGGAAGAGTAGTACAGAATCGGCACACTCATTCTATTTCTTATTCAATAATCGGCTTATAATAACTATAGGAAAATTAGAGCCAATATGTACCTCAGGTAAATCAGAATACGTAGTAGTTATTTAGTTACCACCTTCAAGTTTTAGTATTATCAAATCTAATGGGTTTAAGATTGCTTTATTGTTTTTTTTCAGTTCTTTTTTGAACTTTTCAATTTTTGGAATAAAGCGGAGCTCATGGGGTAGGGCAGTTTTGAGGCCACGGTGAGCCCTACAGAAAGGCAGTTTAGAGAGAAATTGTCCACAAGCTCTTGTTTTTCCCTCCTCTAAAAATGTCAGGCGGTTGCTTAGTAAATCTTTGTACGTTTTAGTTATATTGTCAATTAACTCCCTCAACTCGAGTACTGCAAACTCTTTAAAGAGAGCTTCTGACGAATATGTTGTCTTTTTTACTTTCCTTGGCTCTATGGAGTAGAAAGAAAAGTTTTGTAATCGGCTGAACATTTTTTTGGGGGGTTTTCTTCAGATCGGGGAACGATTCAGACCCTACTGAGTCCGAAAAACACTACTGCGTGTGAACGATTTTTAGAGAAAACGACCGTACGAAATCAGCTCAAACTTGATATCTCGCTCGCAGATTACCATGGGACGCCAAAATAAGGGTATGAGCAAAATCCACCGAAAGTTAACTGTAGTTATCTTAGTGATCAAAACACCAAATATTTTTTCTCAAAAACGGCTGTAACGATTTTGATTAAATGTTGTATCTTGACAGCTCGTAATAAGAAAATTATACTATAAAATTATCATTCGTGGGAAAATGACGAGGGCAGCACAGTAAATTATCAAAAGTTTCGACGGAAATCGTTTTTAGCGCGATTTTTTTATATAAGCTATAGTGTTACTAAGTCCCTTTGTGCGCAATTCCTTCAAGGAGAACAGGCTTCAGCAAGATCAACAGAAGAAGAAAAATGTCTAAGGAATCTACGGAGGAAGTTAAAGGAGGAGAAAGTGACTGTACTAAAAGCCGGTTATTAGAAAATAGGGGCTTCAGAGTTGGTTTTCATTCACAAAATTCCACAAAGAAAATATTAGGGAGTGAAAAAGACAAGATTCCTTTAGAGGACAAAGGGGATGTATATATATTAAAATGTGACTGCGGAATACAGTATATAGGACAAACCGGTAGGAAATTTAAAATTAGAATGAAGGAACACAGTGATGATCTTAGGTTAGGAAGGGGTAAGGAGGCTTTTGAAAAGCATTTGTCAGAAGAAAACCATAGAATCAGTTATGAGATAGGTAGTAATAATCCAGCCATTGGGATAGCTCATGTTTGCCAAAAAGGTCCAAAATTGGATGCTTTAGAATCTTTGGAAATTCAAAAAATTCATAATTTAGGAATAAGTGTCAACGACCTGGATGTAATTAGGCGCTCCCCTCTAATTGATATTTTCTTGTGAATTCCCATCTCCTTTCACTTTTTTGCCTTTCACATTCCCTTTCATGCCACCTTTCTAATGCCAGGAGGCACACCTTTCACTTTTGTATAAAAGGAACTTCTCACAACTTCCTCATTTAGTATTGTACTGATGATGGTCTAGTAAACCGAAACGCGTCTACAAGTTATCATTGTCTTTATTTTACCCGTGGAAATAGACTACTTCGTCTTGACTCGTCTTTTATAAGATGGATTTCCACTATCTCGCCGCACCCACCTTACACGGCGTATTTGCGTTAAAACTGCCAAAATTGAGTATTTGTTTACCCTTTTTTTGTCAGTACCAACCATGGGCTTCGTTCGATCGGATTGCCGAGCAGGGGGTCGCAACTAGATACCAAATGTTATTTTCGCGCAAATGGATAATTCACGTTAAGGGCATAAAATTTGGAATCCTGATACATTGAAAGGTAAAATGTCCAATTTTGAGGGGGGGGGGGGTGTAAAAAGATTTTCCTGGCCGAAAACAGGTGTGAGGGATGTAAGGATGTTACAAATAGTTTTAGTGTCAAAAATATATAACTTCAACTTTGATCATTGTTGGACGCGTCATTGCAATAGAGGCTCGACGGCCTGGGGGGTTTACTCGCTCAGTCATAACGGCCTCTTGTTAACAATAAGATTGTACACCAGTAGCAAGTTAGTTGAAAGGTTTGTGTTCTAAACAGTGAATTCGCGGCGGTCAACAAGCTGCAAATATCACAGCGGTTCGAGGATTCTTATCCATTCCCCCAATCTTCTATTTTTCATTTAACTCATTACGCATTCAGATGGCTTCATCGCTGCCTAAACGCTCAAAATTATGAAGACCCACAGCGCCCTGTATCTGTATGAAGGCTCTGAATGAACTCGACACTCGCAAGAACGAAATTCGTAGAATTCATGCAAAAATCTGTTCAATTGAACTGTTTTGATCTCACTGAGAAATTAGAAACGCTTCAGTTTAAAGTAAGAGGGCGATTATAGCAAAAAAAAGTCTCTTTACACGTTCAGTATTATTCAAGTATTGTAGGTTTATTATTCAGGCGATTTAACGAGGCGCTTTAAGCACCAACTTGAGCAATAGTTCAAGAGCCTCCAAGTCATGATCACATTACGTCGTCCGAACGAATAAAGTCGAAATGTAAACGAGTGCAACAATCCTTACCCAGTTCGCTGGTACAGTAGGCGTGTATCATCTCCTCCTTAGTGCAAGGCCGGCATTCTGTAACAATTCAAAAGACAAACCGGATGAAGCCTTTAAAAGGAAGAGAATGAGAGAATTACCTTCTAAATACGAAAGGAGGGTATCGTCGTTTCAGAACCAAACTGCGATCGGGATTTTTTTTCTTTTCTTCCGAATATTTCTTTCTCCGCCTTCTATTAGTTTTTCTTAAAAGGAGCGGAGGAGGGAAAGCAATTAGATTCAACTGATTAGTAGTCAGCGATTGTTCGTACGGGGCTTCTTTTTTTTTCGTAAAGAGGAGGGGGAGAAGCTCTTGAGAAAATCAGCAATTAGTTTCAAAAGGATTCCTACGCGAGGTGGAAGAAGAAAGCCGCCTGAAAGAGCAAAGAAGGCTTAGGCTGAGGCTTCAGGGAGGAAACCCTCCAAATCGGGAAGGAAGGGGTTTTTGTTGATAAACCGGTCGCTTTCATCCTGAAGGATTCTGGTTGGTCGTTAAAAAAAAGGAGCGGATTGGATTCTGATCGGATCGAGATCAGACGTGGAAACATTTTGGCTCGAACTATCGAAAAACAGCTAACCAGATTTCGTATTACGCTATTTACGCGTACTTTATATATTACGTGTTATACGCATGCGTAAATATCACAATAACTTCGACAATACACGCGCATTTATTAATAGTATAAAAACAAATTCGCTGTGTGCCTCTAAGTGTGCTCAAATTTTTAAAACTACGCAACGGATTTTGAAGCAGGTTTTTCAGAGTGACTCAATTTTTTGTCAATACCCCAATTCTTTCCATACCCATTTGGTACTGGAAAGAAAGGACGCATCACACAACTTCCTTCAGCCTTGCTTACATTAGCGATTCTCAACGCTTTATGAGACTTTTTCGCTAAAAATTTAAGTTTTGATGATTAAAGTTTTTGAAATCATTTTTTTCGTCTCCACTTGAACGTTGAACAAAGTTTGTCATAGTTATAAGCATATTCTTATCAATTCATCTCTTATCTGTCATCTTACAGGCACCTGCTCATCATCTTAGAATGTGACAAAAGTGGAGTAAGATGACAAAATTCACACTTTCTTGAGAAAAAAAATGTTATCCATCTTCTTACAGTGAATTTAAAAACTGCAATAAAAAATACTGGAAATACTGGATGTTTTCCTGAAGCTCAGTAGTAGGGGATTCTCCATTCAGCGAAAGCAGTGCTTGACAAGTTACTTGTCCTTCATTACCTACAGGCACTCCCTGGTCTGTGCGTATCAATCTGTCGATGAGTCAATTTCTACTGCGAGCCTTCAACCATGACGGTAAGCCATTGCTATTGTTGAGAAACACTGATTCAGAGGTTTCTAATGTGGATGTGAATAAACACATTTTTTCGCGATTACATTGCCAAAGCTGGTTGAACCCCACGAGATAATCAAAATGATGTAATTCGGTATTGTACACCTTAAAAAGGCCAACAAAAAAGTCTGAGACGGTTTGTTTATCTCTTAACCACAAAAATAGAACTTCCGTCAATACACAAAACGAATTCTCTACCGTTCGTCACATAGAAGCGTCCAGGTAGCATTCTAGGTCGTTAACTCTGTCACTATCTTCCCCTTCCCGAATTCCCATATTATGCATTCTGGTCAATTGTACGAAAATTACCTTCGTAAGGGTCGTAGACGGAGTCCTTGGCCATGGGCTCCAGGTCGTACGAAACGTCGACTAGATTTCGTTGGACCGAGTGCTCTCCGGAGGCTTCGACGTACAACGCCACTTGGCCACCTCGACTCTGCACGCACCTGCACGAAAAAAAAACAAACGAAATTAATTACTCGCATTTTTCGAGTCACAAATAACCGAAAATCAACAAATATGGCAATTGACGTATTGAATAAAATAACAGTAACGTTAAAGAGAGGGAAATCTTTGAAAAGTTAACATACTGTTGAGCTTTCAGCTTGTCGCTGTCGTTGGAATTGGAGTGACGCTAGTGAGAGGTTTCATGATCATCAGAACATGCTCGTCAGGTGGATTTACCTTGAACTCACCTAATAGCTAACGTGGAAGATGTTCATGCGCGTTTAAGTAAAAGCAAACACTTTAAGATGCCAATTCCATCGCTATAGGATCGTAATTCCAGGAACAAGGGGAGGACTGCGGAGGAATATACTAACGCTGTATGTATAATTTTTCATTTTTACACGCGTTAAAAGAATTCCAGGATGAATGCACGGTTCGGCGGGCGGTAAATCGATAGCGTCTTGGAGTTATCACCAACGATTTGTTAGTTCTGGTACCGAAAAACTGCGACTCCGGCGAGGTGTTTATTTTATTGGCATGCCAAATAAGCAGCCCCAGAAGACATTTATTTCCTAAGTTGTTCACTTTCTTTTATATTTTTATTATTAGTGCCATTTCCTTTACTTGTCGAACAGAGTTACATTCTTAATACTTTCCTTGGCTCTACAAAGTAGAAAGCAATGTTATGTAATTGGTTGAAAAAATGTTTTTCTAACGAGTTTTCTTCAGATCTTAACGTTTCAGACCCTACTGAGTCCGAAAAACACTTTTCGGGAAAAGGGTCTGTGAGTCTCTGAACGATTTTAGGAGAAAACGACCGTACCAAATCAGCTCAAACTTGATATCTAGAGCGCAGGTTACCGTGGACCGCCAAAATAAGGGTATGAGCAAAATCCACCGAAAGTTAACTATAGTTATCATAGTGATCAAAACAAACAACAAATATTTTTTTCTCAAAAACGGCTCGAACGATTTAGATTAAATTTGTTATATTGACAGCTCCCAATATGGCACTTATACCATAAAATTCCCATTTGTGAGAAAATGACGAGAGAAGCACAATAAATTATCAACATTTTCGACGTAATTCGTTTTTAGTTCGGTTGTTTTCCTATAAACTCCGCTGAAATGTCGCTAGAATGTTGAAACAAATCGGTGTAGTAGTCCAATCCAGTACCTATAGGGTGAGCGTTTAAAATCGTCCATGAGATATATGAGGACGTCCAGAAATTCCGGAATTTCAACCACCGCCGTCTCGCTTACTACCAGTTTTTACTACCAAAAGTGATTACTATCCTCCTCAAATATTCGCGTTTATCGCCTCATTAGTTCTCTCAGTACCGATTGCTCAATAATGATCCGGGAACGAGTACGAGCCGCACAATAAATTCCGGAACTGTAAGCGCTACCGTTTTCCGCAACTTCATTAATTCTCTGTGTACTAATTGCTCAAGTGTCAAGCGCTACCGCTTTCTACTGCCTCCAAGTGTTGTTTGACCAAGTTCAAATGAACTGAGTGATAAATGAATTGAGTAAGTAGAAAAAGCCATGAACATAAGCGAATTGACGTAGAGCTAAGGAAAGTTGTGTGTTGCATTGCAACGCACCAGATATTTTATATTCGAACCCTACAAACTAATCAAATCAGGTAATCATGGTGTTACGCCCCTCCTTCTTTTTTGTGTTGTCAAGTGTATCTTCACTTATTTTATTAATTTATTCAATAAGTTTTTATTTGAATTTGCTAAGGGGAATTTGGTAACGAACACGTACCTTGACGGCACACACTATTACGCGGGTGGATAGTCGATAGCAAACAGTAGTTCGAATTTTTAATTTAGATTGGGGGGGGGGGGGGGTCCAAAACAATGAGGGGTTTTCGCATATATCTCGAAAACGGTTCTAACGATTGTGATAAAAATTCTAAATTATCTTCTACCAATCAATATTTTCGTTCTTCCTAAATATCTCTACGAAAATTCGATGAATCGAAAAATAGGCCTATGAAACGAAGTGAGGTAGCAGTTTCAAGCTGAGAAGGGCGAAGAACGACGATCAGGGCGTCGGACGTGTAAAGAATATGCTTGGACGAACATTGTGTTTTCTGTGTGCTGCGGAGAAAGAGTTGAAACAGATTCGGCCCTTTCTTGTCAATAAGAATTGTCAAGCGTCCCCTCGACTTCTATTATTTATTACGAAAATCTGACGGTTAAGAAACGATGTCCTCCCTAAACAATTACGATATTATTATTATTTTCACACTGAAAAATATTACATGTTACAAACACTCACTTTCTATTTAGTACTTTGGAAAATATATTTAACATAAATCTACAGACAGTTTTTGTTCCCCTCGACATTTTGATGTGACGTCGAACGAAGCTATTTATAGCGGCTTACCGTGGAAGGGAGAAAAGCCGCGTGGTGCTCCAGATATTTTACTTTTTATTCAGTTCATAAACATAAATAGCGGATTTCGTAGCCCTATTTTACGGCCACAAAACAAACTTTGGTACAAGACATAGAATAGGTGGGGGCAAAGGTTCCTATCGGCTTTTGAAAATCACCGGGAAGAGTTTTGAGAGGGATCCGGTAGGCAGAGCATGTAATTACTTCTCATCAGTTACCACGTGAACCTTCATGGCGTTCAGTTCCTCCTGATTTCCTCTGAAATTTTTTTTTTAAGTTTTGAGGATTTTTCAGCACCACCCTATTTCTATGACTGGTTCTGGCTCATTTTTGTACGTCAACGTGGTAAATAAGCTTCCAAATCCTCTTATTGGTTCTTTGATTCTCTACATTGTAACAGCGGAAACTTACCACGGTTTGAACGTTGTCATGGGGCAGAGGTTGGCAGCCAACCTTTACCCCATCTGCAAACCTTTGCCCCTCTTCCTCCCGTAATGTATTTCACATATTTTCATAAGGATTCGCTATTTTGAAAACTGTTTCGGCACTAGTTTATATTTTAGTACCAATTTAAATTGTACGTGAGGGATGTGAGGTACCAATCAATATTTTTTGTTCCAGGACGTAGAAGAAAAAAACTGAGCAGAAGCCTCTCACTCAAGCTCTCAATGATCAAGCTTGTGGATTAATAAATGAAGGCACTTCGATTCGACATGCATTGGTTTCTCTGACACGGCACTGAGGAAGAGAAATATATCAAAACAATGTCGTTTAAAAACTCGAAACTGCAAACCTTTGCTCCCACCTACCCAAGTTTCCTCAAAATTCGACAAATAAGCCATTCAAAATTTGAGAATTCGCCAAGTACCTGATCACAGGGCGGGGTGACGGCTCTTGAGGAGAATAGAGCTTGTTGAGAGACCGGGGTCCTTCTAGGTAAATTGACGCAGTCACAGGTAGGTTGGGCGCTGGACGGAGGCAGGCACGAAATTCCCGTCCTGAGCTTCCCAACCGAAGTAACACCCTCAGCGCTCCTTCTGGATAGCTCCATTTCAAGCGGCCCTCGCTGCAGCGCAGATAGACAGGGCGCACCCCTCGCTTCTCTTCTCCGCTCAGTCCGCTGAAATCGAATTAAAAACAGCAACACGTTAGACAATCTTTAGTGAATTGAAGCGAGAAAGCGAATAAGAATGTAATTTGGTAACAAGGAAAAAATGTGAGCTGAAATTAAACACATAGTGATTCAGGAAACGAATGTAGAGGCCACAACTACCCTCCCCCTAATACAGAATGTGGTCTTGAAATCGTACTGGAAGTCGAACAGTTAGGCCAAAGATCGTCGTCTTCGGACGAGCAATCCATGTACTACCAGCCAGCACTAAAGTATCGATGTGTGGAAGAGGGTGCGCATTTTTACTGGTTACCTCAGTCAACTTTCTATAATCAATACAGAACCATGTTGATACATTCACCAGAACGACTGGACTCGCCCAAGGACTGCTCGAAGGTTCGATGACCCCTGGTTTGTTCATGTCCTCAATCATTCGATCCATGTTTGCCATCAGATGGGGAGGTACCCTCATAGGTCTCTGATGTATTGGGATATCCGACTTCACAACCATTTCGTGCTCTGCCCTAAATCCTGCTCAGTCCGTGCGAAGATGTCATCAAATTCCCTAACTAACAGTTCAAACTAACTAAATTCAGGATCTAATTTTTCGTCTCTAACTTAGGAGGACCAAAAGTTCACTTCAGATTTGCCTTCCACATGATAGGACTATTGTTTTGCAACAACTGAGTTAACATTCAGACAATAAATTTACCAACTCACCAGGCTAAGCTGCCACAGGCGAATAATGGACACCTGGCTATATTCAGGAACTTGGTGACCTACAAGGAGCTTAGCATGACCACGGACACGATGGTGCCCATGTATGAGTTTGAAAGGAAAAACAATGTATGACCAGTTGGAGGCCCATGAAAAGGTGAGAGTTGTCAGTTTCGGCTTCCTAATGGCATCAACATCTATACAGATGGATCAAAAACTCCAGAGGGAACTGGCTCTGGGGTGTGGAGAAGTGGCTCTGGAAGGAGTGGGACGCACATTGCCCTAGGCCCCCCTCCAACGAGGTTTCAAGCAGAGATATATGCTATTATCGCCAGGGCAATCTTATTGCATGAGACAGGCTGTAGCAAGAGAACTATCAACATATTAACTGATAGTCAAGCGTCGTGCAAGGCGCTGATGAGTTACTGCACAACATCAACATTGGCGCAAGAGTGCAGGATGAGGCTTAACTCCTTGGCAAGTGCGAATAGAGAAGCGTGTTGGATTCCTGGGCATAAGGAGATCATTGGAAATGAGAGGGCGGACCATCTGGCCAGACGCTGGTTCGTCTATGGTACCTATTGGGCCACCGCCCCATTGTGGGATATCTCTGTCACTAGTCAGAAGGACTGTGAGAGAACATGCCAGAACACTGCATCAGACAGTCTGGAATGCTGCAGGAGTAAGGCAACCCAAACGCTTTGTCTCAGAGCAATCAAGTGGGATAAGACACAACCTTCTGAGGATGGAGAGGAAGGACTTAAGGCAGATTCTTGGGATCATCACCGGGCACTGCAGAATGAACAAACACATGTATGTTATGGGTATAGTCGACACCTCTCAGTACAGGTGGTGTGGCACGGATGAGGAGACTCCCTACCATGTCCTGGCTCAGTGCCAGAGACTTGAGAGGGAGAGCGACTTTTGGTCTTTGGTATCGCTTCTCCCAGGGTGGACACCAACGAAAATTCTTGCTTTCCTCAGGAGGCATTGACCTGTGAGACCTTAGGATTGGCACAATAGGTCATCTGGCCACGGTGCAAATCCCACTTGCGGGACAGTCAGAAGGCTGTATATACCATACCAGAAGTTGTACCGTTCACGAATAGGCTGTAAAAACCCGTAACACAAAGTTGGACATTACCAGAGTCAGCTGTGTCGATAGCCGTAGGGTCCATGGTCCTTGTTCCACGGATAATGACAGGCACGCTCCTCCCTTTCACTAAAGAACCATTTCTCAAATGTTCCGTAGGTGCTTCCAGCTTTGTGGGACTTCAGGCCTTAAAATTGTCAGCAAGACCCGCCTTACATCACAATCAGGGCTGTGACGACCTTGCTGTACGACCTGTGACTCCAGCGATTTGTACAGAGTGCAGCGGGCAACAAGTTCCATCAAGTTATTAGAGCTCCCGAGACACGATTTTTGGTTTCGTGAATGAAATCGACGCGGATTTCTCTCCTTTACCCCGCCATCCATCCATCCGGCGAGGAGTAAGCAACTCTTTTAGAAGTTCTTGCCACGAGGATAATCTTCTTTAATAGTAACCCACGGAAAAAGAGGTATTCCTTCTGAATGGAGATAGAGAAGCTGAGCTGAGCCTTCGGGAGCGCCGTGAAGTACATTTTGAGCCTCTTCCTCGCTGACGCAGCGCACCCCGTCATTTTCGTCGGTTTCAGAGCAACCTTATTCAAATAGCGTTATTTTCTGTCTTCTCTCCTTCTTCCTTCTCCTTTCGTTACATCTCGGACAAGGGCGAAAGGAGGAGGGTTTGAATTATTCAACGGGTTGTTTTCAAAGTGCCTCATTTTTATCGAATCAACCGCTCGTCCGTAATAAACGCTCTCCTTTCGACGTTCGACCGTTGCGCAACGCTAGTTATCGAAGCTCAACTGGATTATTATAATCCACGGACGGGGAAGGGGACAGAAAGAGAGAAACTTTTGGATTAGATCTTTGGAATTCACAATGCGCCTTGAGAGTAAGGGGAAGCCGATGATTGTGGCACATCGTTCGTCAGTGTCTGTTTCTATGTCTATCCTATTTACAGAAGTGCGAAACAAAGAAGCTCTTTATCCGCCTTCACAGCAGTGAGTGCGGATTAGGTAACATTGACGTATAAATGACCCTGACGTGAGATGTAGGGTGGTATTCGCAACTTCTTTCGAGACAACTGTGTCTTCTTAAATATTGAAAGCGTTTATTTAAACACCACAATATGGAGCGTGTTTTTCTGCTGTTGACGAGGCTATGCGAATATCATCCTGATAAACATAGAAGAAGGATAGGTCTTGGAGGATTGAATGGATATAACGCTGAAAAGATTGAGCTGCGTTTTTTAAACCAAACTCGAAGAGTCCAAAAGGATTGACAACAGCAGTTTTGAGTATGTCTCCTTCGGCAACTCTCACATTTTGGTAGGCTCGTAAATGTTGTTTTTCCTGCGAGTTGAGATTTGATGCCTCGCAAGTGAGAGAATAGGGTACACACGAGGAACTGTCACTGCATTTAGGGCCATGTAATCTCCACGTGGCCTCCACGTTCCATCTTTTTTTCGAACCATAACTCTTAGAAGGTCGATAGATCCCTAGATCCAGGCTGGAATTCTCGTTTCGCTTGGGCAAGCTTATCTGGAGGAAGTCGACGTGACTTCGCTGAACCCACGCCTTTGGTTTCTCTAACACGAGCGTAATCTCAGCCAGGATCACACAAAGTGGGGCTTTCCTGTAAGAGATTAGGAAATTTCAGTCGAAGAGAGGCATATTCATGACGGGGGGTAAATAACATGCGCTGAAGAGCGTTCCCGTCACTTCTGCTTCAAACGCCGGTTGCTATAAGCTGGTAGTGGAATCAATCAGGCGCTCATTTTTCAGATCGATGAGCAACCCAAATTCAACCAAAAGATGAGCACCAACAATGGAGTAGTATTTCACACTATAATAAAAGACCATCTGAACTGACGACGTAAGCCTAGGTCGAGGGTGTGAAGGCGTTCACGATAGGTTGGAACGTGCTAACCATTAGCAGCAAACAAAGCAATGGAAACTTCTGCACCAGAATCAACAAGGTGTTTTTGTTTGAGTCAGGCGAGTACAAAGCGACTAGAAAGTGATGTGGCGGTATCACGTCAGGGTTACCACTATGATTGCTACACTGTGCACCGGTTTAAATAATTCACTACGACTCTTGACACAAATGAACGATTATTTAACGTTAAATTGTAAGAGCAGACAACGGAGAACCTGGGAAGGACGAATAACTAGAAAAAGGGTAACAAGAAAGAGACAATCTCTTAGTCTGTCAGTTGACAACCAGGCGTTTTCAGCCAAGTCGTGTAGCAGCCACAGGCGTGAATTTCGTATCTCCAAGCGCTTTCTTTAATTGCATCATAAAATCGTTTTAGGTTTATGGTATTATTTTGTTAAATGACAGCTAACACTTGTGTTACTTAATTAAAATAAAATAATTTTCAGAAGTACAATTTTGTTGTCTTACGTGTTCACGACAATCTGTACATTATTTGTTAAATACACTTCATCATATCGATAATTATGCAATCAAGTTGAAATCGGACTTCCAACACTTGTCACTCTGCTACTGTTAGTTAGCCACATCACCTTACGTCTCCTCGATAGTTAAAACCGATAGTGGCACGTGTGAGGAATGAAAAGTGATTTCGGAGGAAATTATATCAACCGTCGATAAACATTGCTCGCTTGTCCAAAACTAAGTCGGCACTACGAATAGCAACTTGAGTAAAAGTGAGAAAATGCTCGGTTTGAGTGAGGATTTGGACCACCGCCCTAAGACGCTGGTTGATTGAAGATGGACGACTTACAACAAAAACGTGGTAATACTCAAAACGGAGAAAGAAGAGCAAAACGCCGTAAACCTCTACTCGATCCTCGATTTTCAAAAATTAAATATTGTTACCGCGTTGCGCTATACATTTTGCCGTTTTGAATCAACGCAACGGCGACAAGTTGGCGGCATTTTAATATTTTCCCAGCAGGCGGAGGAAACGAAATACACTTGCGTTCGGCATTTTCCATCAACTCCGAACTCGACACTTCCTTTTCAATCTCCGGACGCTCCGTTTCATCGGATCCGTTTCCTTTTCCAGCGAGACGCTCCGAAGAACAATTACTAGCGAAGTGCTGATCAACTCGCTTACTTCACAGTTTCACCCCTTGAGCTATTGTTCATATTTTGTACGCGTTGAGGAGATGACGTTTTTCCTCTGGCGGTAATTTCGAGGGATAACGGTTTCATTCAAATGAGCCTAATTGAAATAATTTAATGTAATACAATAACATACATCGTTTTGTTTCGGGTCGCACCGAACCGTTTAAGATAATTGATCGAAACGAAGATTGTACGGGGGGGATAAAAACGCTCGACGGGAATCTGAGCTTCCGGCAGGAGGTCCCATCGTCAAAGAGCGCCATATAATTAACGTTACACACATAACTTACGTAATAGTTCGGTCGGTGAGAAAATTATAAGAGCTAAGTTTACATTTAAAACAGCGCGTTGTTCCGGACGCTTGTATCAAGTAACTGAGACCAGCGAAAACGAAAGGAGATATTCAAAACAACAAAAATCACAATTCGGAATCTGCCTCCCCTCCAAGAGATCACCAATCATGGACGTAAATAATGTGAATAATAGGGCACAAACATTTATTAAGTTGGAATGTCACCAGAATGAGTCATGCTAGTCTATAGACGCGTCTACAAATGATTAAATGAGCACTTCTGAGCGTAATTAGTAAGAGAACGAAATATAATAACGAACTAGCAAAGTGAATAAGGGATTTCGTAGTACCAGTTTAAAACCTCCATCCTAAGATCCCTATTAAGGGAACAGATAGCGACAGACTTTTTATTAATTTGTATTAACCATTTAAGGATTTTTAGCTGGAGAAACTATTACATCACAATGACAGCGAGTAAAGAGGTAATCGACGATATTGTCACTCATTCTCCGACGTGCTTGACTGGAAACGGCTGTAGGGACAGTGAGGTGTTGTTTGACTTGCAAAAATAATTAGGGATTGTAAAGGAAGAACAATGTCCTCTCAGGAATCCTCTCCTCTGGTTGGTGAGATGCTGTCAGCGAGCGCTTTCAATGTAAAGATATCATCGTCTTAGGTCAGTTAGTTGGTCTGGGTGTTGGGTGCACGAGAGGGGGAGCTGAGGATCGCTATAAAACTGAAACTCGGTGAGTGTGAGGAGGACTGTATTATATGTGCGTGGGGAATTGAGTTGAATTATTATTGAGGTAAGATGGAGTACAAATGGGCGACACAAGGGCAGTACTCGGAACGTGTGAACTGGCGCAGGCAACCGTATCAGAGAGTGAGAAGTTACTGGGGTGGTAGTTAAAAGCAGACTGAATTTGGAAGAGCTCTGTCGTTGATAGGAAATGAAATTGGGAGGAAGAAATAAAGAAAGGAGAAAACCTAGGAAACGGGACTGGAGGACCCGCAGCTGAGGGATTCCTGCAGGCGAGGGGCAGGTATTGAAATATTTGGGGACAATTAGGCGGTCGGAGATAATGACGCAGAGAAAGGTTAACGGGATGGTGTTGCGTTGGGGAAGGGGGTGGTGGAGGAAGGAGGTCATGCACCTTTAGGGAAATCTGCTGAAAGTGAAGGGAAGAGAATGTAAGGTACGTCTTCCTTGTATAGAGAGGACCGTAAATCCGTCAGGTGGTTGTTTTCGTTTGTGTAGTGTTTTGAGAGGTTCCTGATTCTTTTTGAGGGTGGACGGTGAGGGGTCTAGAGCACTGCAGACCTCTTACTTTCGTAATACGAGAAAACGCGGTAGTTAAGTGAAGCTAATAGTGTTGCCTAACTGCAGGAGTATAACAAAATGGAACCCCTGGAACTATGCTCGACCGTGGACTTGGAATCTTAACTCCTATTTCGCCTCTTCCACCTTTCAATTCTCTCTTTTCAGGCCCAGAAGAACTTCCATACGTTTAACGCATCACAAATTCTATACGACTACAGAAATCATTCTCGTTTCAAGTGGCATGCAATAGATCTGTTGTTAGCGCTAACTGAACTCAGTAAAGTGCGAATTTCATGCAACCTCGCCCTATTCACTTAATGAACAAGTTTCCACTAAGGTTTGGATAAGTTTGCTAATTGCTTTTCCCTTTTAATTCAAGTCTTCTTAACAACTTGTCATTAGTCATTCTCATCGACAGCTCTTATTGTATTTAACTAATTCCGTTCAATTGCATAAAAAGTAGCTTTCAATTTGGATGAAATTCAGAACACTTCTCCACAAAAATATCCAACGCCTCTTTAACCTGGGAAAGTAACCTGAAATCGTACGAGCGTCGAGCATTTCCAACAAATACGCAGTTTGCTTGGCTATTTTGATGTAAAACGCCGAGAATGGCATTGGAACCACCGATCAGTTTTTAGAAAGCTTTACTGACTGTGCAGCAACGTGCATTCTGATTTTATAAATCTTTCAATGCAAAAAAAACAAAAAACAAATACAAAGAAAGCTTATACTTTCTACTGATACTTAAGGAGACCATCTGTTGGGCGCATGAATGGTGGAGCTTGAATCGAGAAATAAATGAAGCGGTGAGCGTGAGGACTGTACAGTTCTAAATACGTGAACTGGTTGTGTGGGGAACTAAAGTGGAGAGTTGTGAGCGGCACGAGAGCTGATAGATGAGTGTCTATCGGGAGTGTCTGCAAAGAGCTGAGTGTTGTGGAGAGAAAGTAAATTGAGGAGTGGGAAGAGAATATTGTGAACAGTCCAGAAAGGGGAAATTCATTGTCGCTGAAGAAGCAGGCCAGTCTTTCCCACAGCTAAAGACAAAAGGCTTGAGGTCAGAAATAAGAAATAGGTGGACTCGATGTTCGAAGAAGCTCAAGATACCAACTAATTTGGCCTGCGCCAAACACCATCTAGTGCCCACTCTCAAGTTCTCTTGACAGTTAGCCTTTCCACACAAGACTCTCATTGCAACGGTGTAACATATGAAGATTGCTCTCAACATATTCATTGTCAGTTGTTTACCAATCACACTTCACCGACTCACGAAAATGGCAATGACTCAACCTGCACTCGGTTAACTTTCCATAGCTGCCCGTTACCCCCACCTCCTGGACTCGTTTCATAAGGCCCTTTCTGTCTGATCACCGCTAATTGCCGAAAAGCCCCTCCGGCGACGAGGAAATCGCCTCTCGCCTCGATTGACGGTAGCGAGTGATTACATTTTTGTTTAGACGCCTCGTTAATTGGTTGCGTGATAGATTCTCCAAAATAATTCGCAGCCCCTCGAACCATCGGGTGACAAACTACAGGTTATTTGGAGGCTTCGTCCGAGCAACATCAATTTGGCGACTACGAAAGTCGTCCGAAACGACGTCGGGGAGCCCCCCTGGAGCCCGAATGACGAAAATGACGAAACTCGGGAGAAACTCAGGAGCGGTGCGAACAGGTTAGTTTCTAGATGCGCGATTAATCGAGGGACGGTGTGTCGATAATATCGGTCGGAGGCACTCAGGTTTCGGGGTGAAAAAAAAAGAAGAAAAGTAAGACGAACCAAAAGAGTTGCGTCACTACACCGTTTAATGTGCTTCGATTCTGGAATCGTGATTCTAAATTAATAAAACACGGGTTCACCCAAAGTCAATGAACGCTACACATACAGACGGCGTATCTTCGTGCAAAGCGTTGCTTCAGAAAATTATATGGAAAACAAAGCGCTAATATTGGTTAATTAAAAGTAACCTCAACCCTTTCTCAAGATCACTAGTCATTATTGAAAAAATCCGAAAAAACAATTATCAGTTTCAAAAGAACTGATTGTATTTCGACGTCCAACATATAAAAGTATTGTTAATACGCCTTCAGTATTTCATAAATTGTCTGAAGCTCGCGGTCCACGTCAAATTAAAATCAAGTAGCACGCCGACGGTTAATTATTTTAAAGCTTAGGAAAAAAATAGGGGCAACTATACACCACGTACTTCAAACTCAACAACCTTTTTTCAACTAAATATGAACAATTTTTCTTCAACAAAAGACGCAGCTTCCAATAAAGACTCAATAGAGCTTCGTCTTGACGACAAAAGGACGAGTAATTCGATTACATTCCGCTGCTTAGTACTGCCCGGTCCGAGCACGTGCCTCGAGCAGGTCAAACCTTGAAAAACTTGGCGGCAAAAAGGATTTGAGAAGCGAAGGAAAAAAACTTATTACGAAATTCTTCTCTCAAAGCCCAGATTTCAATGCCGGGAGGGAAAGCAGACATTTCAAGGCTGAAGAAGGAAAAAACTGAACCTGATACAAATCCGTTTGACACATTCTGCGTCCAAATCGGCAATAAGCGCCTTTGCCAAGTAGGTGTGCCCCATCGTTTCCTCGTATCCATCAAGTGGCTGCGGTTGAAATATGAAAGGTGTAACAATTTATGGTACTTTGAGCGCCGGGGAAGTTATTCAAGTCATCATTAGAATCGAAATTATTTTTCGTCAATTCACTTACGTAAAATTTAATATTGCGTGGATATAACTTTCACGGAGAGTGTGGCAATCCGTCTGGAGAAAGTCACCTTTCTTATCTAAACGACTTTTTTATTCCTCAGCTCATCGACACATCATATCAGATTGACATTTCGAAGGTTAACCCTCAACACAGTTACGGTCTGTGTCAAGTTTGACAGAGCCTGATAACGGTCTGTCGGATGGTGATTAAAAAAACTCGACGTCTAAAGTCGGACCGATGTAAAAATTGATTCCACTTCAATGGATAGGTTCGACAAACCAGAAGAAGAGTGGGAAAAAAAAAAAAAATCTCAACAGGGATCTCTTCGTAAGGATTTCTTTACGAGCCTCCGAGTCCTTCGGGCGTCCAGATTATGTCTAGAAGCCGTAAATCGCCGTAAAATGATAAGTCGAGGTTTCAAGGACCGTTGTGTTGACCTTTCACACAGTGCGCTTATCGGCAGAGCGCGGAGCAGCAGACTGATTGCCGGAGGATTTACGGCCGCTCAAATTGGGTCATCTGGTAAGAGGAGATTCAGGAGGAAACGTCAAATATTCAGAAAGCCCTGAAGGAGCGATAGATTCGATCAACCGGAGAAAGGGACAAAACTGCTGAGTGAAAACCAGAAGAAACACATTCTGAAAAACAATTGCCGACTATTTTGAGCCCATTTGAACTCCACGCCCGCGCAATACCTGAAATATGGGGAAAGTTGGAGGTCCATTATATCGTTTAAGAAATCAGATCCCCCCACCCCCTCCCCGCCATCCATCAACGTATTAGCTCAGAAGCACGATATTAAATTTCGAACCATTTTAGTTTTTGCACAAAAGGAAAACCTTTTAAACAGACGTGGTTTAACATTTTTCATATCGACAAAGGGATCAGTTCAACTTGCGAGCTCAAATACGCATTTTACCCTCTTCCCTCCAAAATATTCCGTCGATTTCGCTCTTCCCCCCATCCCCCTTCCACTTACCACCACTCAACTATGGAATTCAAAAAGGGATATTCGTGCTATGCTGTCGTTCGTACCTCCTGGACCTCTTTTCTTGAACGTTACGCGTTACGTGTACAATACTGTCTTCTCTGACGCTCACCGAGTTTCCTTTTATTTATCAACTCCGTTCTTAAGCCCCCCCCCCCTCTTGTGCGACCTACAATTAATATTGCTATTGGACCAGTGAATAACTAAACGAGGGCCTTCTGATTTAGTACCATTCACACGCAATACCTGTTGAAGTCGTTACCAGTGCTAAGTATACAAGCTTTAGCACCCTTCAAGTAATAATATCCTGTTTGAAGACTATATCGTAGCCTCAACTCCACAGGTATTGGAATGATTCGCTTTCCAGCGCGCTTTCCAACAAGAGAAATTAGCAAACAGCTGATATTTGGCATTATTTCTCCGGCTTTTGGTGCATCGTTTTCACTTTCCACTACCCAAAGGGAAAGGAAAGTATTGTAATCGTGTAAAAAAAAAAAAAAAAAAAAGTTGGGTTTTCTTTCATATCTTGACGTTTTGGGGCCTACAGAGTCCGAAAAACCTAATTTCCGCGAGTGGTCCGCGTCTGTAGTTCGATTGGAGGGAGAACGGCGGGACCGATCGAGCTAGTTCTTTTTTGTTTGGTTTGTTATTTTTTATAGTATAGTTTTGGGCGATTTCCAGAACTTGGGGGGAGGTATGACGACAAAAATCTACCAAAAATTAGGGGTATCCGAATTTTTCTCGGAAACAGCTATAACGATTTAGATTAAACTTTCACATTATCTTTTATTAGTTGATATCTAACTTTTCTTCCCTACAAACATCTCTATGAAATAGTGAAGCAAAAATAAGTTTTTTCCGCTCTTTGGCCAAACGGCTTTAACCATTTTTACGAGACTCACAGAATGTTTTTAAATAGTTGATACCTATAAATTGTTCTCAATAAATGTTCCGCTGACAGTCCATTGAACGCAGATAAAAATCAAAATATGTCGAATATTTCGTAATATCCCGAGTAACTGCGTCACCCACATTTTGTTCTCCGTAATTATTTCTGTATCCATAGGTTGCACAACTTTCCAAAAGATATGGTTGATTTTATTTTATTTTGAGCTGTTTGTGTTCATTCATACAATCAACGCTCAGGTTACGAGCCCAACATCACCTCTGAGACCTCTTCATGTTCAACACGTACGTCCACAATAGAGCATTATATGCAATTGAAAAATGTGGCACAGTGCGAGAGCTGAACAAAATATCTGGTGCGTTGCAATACCCACCTTTCCTTAGCTCAATGTAAATTCATTTCTGTACAGCTCACGGTTCCGGAATTTATTGTGCTGCTCGTACTCCTTCCCGAGCCATTATTGAGATAATAATTAAGGCTGTAAACACGATTTTTTAAATGAAGGATAGTAATCACTTTTGCAGAGTTGTTGGGTAAAAACTTTAAAAACTGGTGTAAATGAAACGGGTGTAGTTGAAATTCCGGAATTTCTGGAGAGGCTTCCTTATATCTTATGAGCGTTTTTAAACGCTCACCTTATAGGTATTGGATTGGACTACTACACAATTTTTTTAAACTACTGTAGTAACATTTCAGCGGAGTTTATAAGGAAAAGCCCGCACTAAAATCGAGTTTCGTCGAAAATTATGGTAATTTATTGTGCTGCTCTCGCAATTTTTCCACAAATGGAAATTTCATGGTATAGTTGCCTTATTGGGAGCTATCAATATGAACAATTTAATCAAGATCGTTAAAGCCGTTTTTGAGAAAAAAAGTATTTGATGTTTTGATCACTATGAACTAATGACTATAGTTAACTTTCGGTGGATTTTGCTCATACCGTTATTTTGCCGTGCCATGGTAACTTGCAGGCTAGAAATCAAGTTTGTGCTGATTTGGTTCGGTCGTTTTCTCTAAACTTTCTCTGGGTCTGACGAAGATGAAAATTACAAATGAAAATTTGTTTTCAAACCAGATTTATTAAATCCGTAATAGAATATGACGAACTGAACCAGAAACTCAAAGCAGAAGACACTCGATTTCAGTACAACATCCGGTCGCTCGTTGAGAACTATTCTGATCTAATCCTCCCTCGAAAACATCTCTTTTACCTCTCACCTGCGTTCTTCCCGTTGGTTGAGTTCCCATTTCACAATGAAAACGTCCAGAACAGCGTTAGAGTCCCTCTTCCCCCTTCTCGTAAGGGCTGGTCGGAATAAGGGTCGGCATATGGCTCGCGGATGGGTTCAAGTTACATTTCTCAGGTGGGCGTTCCGAAGGATAGGGCCCTTGTCATGGCCCAGGGGAGAGGCAAAAAAACGGAGAACGGGTACATTATGATAAACATTTTACAGCGGCCCCTAAGGTGGGTTATATGGCCCTCAAACGAGTTTAGCTTCGCCTTTGGAACCCCCTCGGTGGCTCCAGATTTTCGAGTAACGAATTCAAACTTCGACCTGGTTCAACGATAAAACCCAACAAAGATGGGTCATTGATTTCAAACCATTTAATTCTCTTTCCTGTCGTGAAACAAAATACACGAAGAGTATGTGGTTGAGTGTCGCCCCCTCAGGAAGACATTCTAATCCACTACACGACCGCCTTCGAAGAAATTATTTGTGTGGCGTTGTTAGTTAAGTATAACACACAACCTGTAGTCCGTATCACAGGTTTAGACATGTACATTAAATGATACAACAATTACGGCGGCTTAATAAAAACTGTATTGATAAATAACGCATTCATTTGGAGGCTGTCCCACTACCCAGTGCACAGACCACTACATAATACACTAATTTTTCGATTTACCTCAAGTGACAGGCGAGTAGGAGTATGTGGGCACAAACCTGCGGTTGCCTTCTAAATTAACTACACTGAACTCGTTAATCGTTCGCCCCTTTCTGTTCTGTTCAGCTCAGTATTTATAATAGCGCTGCCACAGAAGCGGAATCATCGACCTGCAGTAATGGAATGCAAACAAAGATTCGAACAATCAATTGGAGTGATTCAAGAGATTTTGATCATCCTACGAAGTCCTTACCATCTTTACTATTAACCTGTGACTCTCACATTCTCTTTCCACCGTTTCCCTCACCCTCAACTTACGTTTGAACAAAAGAAAAATCGTCTTTTCCCCAGAATTCGAGCAGAAACCCTAATGAAACCTCCGCATCCTTTCGAACTTCCCCCGGCTAATTGCCGCGTTCATCTTCCGAGAGTTTTTCTATATATATTTCACGAACCCTCTCATTTTCGGGGGTCTCCCTCGCTATTACTTAACAAGCAGAGCCAGACGAACATCTTGCGAAAGTCACAAAAACGCGTCTTCAAACGAGCGGTTTTTTGGGATCGGGAACTAATCCGATTTTTACGACAAGACGGCGAAAGAAGGCATTCGGGAGTATTTTTTGTTTTCTTTTTGAAGGGGTAAATGATACAGAGTGAGACGTAAAAATATTTTTCCAAATTCGAGTAACGGGACGGAGGCAATATTTGTTCTTGTAATGGCCTTCGTTAGGGAGTCGAGGCCGCTTAAGTCGCACAAAAGGGGCAGGTGAGTCGGAAAAACTAAGTGGAAGTAATTTTGAAAAATAACGCCGGGTGCGTTTCGAGTGTTGACGAAGGCGTAAAAAAATCGTCTTCGCGATGAAAACAAACATAGTCCCACCCGAGTAGTTTTAAGAGATCGATTAGTTTGTTCGCCCTTAAATGAGTGTAGCAGACCCAAGCGAAATCAAATATCTAAATTTCCGAATTCCGATCGTTCTGCAGTTAAATTAAGTTCAATTAAAATCGATTGAGCCGTTTTCTGGCCATTTGGTGTCTCATTCCTCTTTTTATACGAGGATTAACGTTTGGGCTGAGGAAAGTAACAGACGATAAATGATAATAAGTGAGATGGGCAGTGATAGGTGTATTCGTGGGACGTCTGATTTGAATTTGAATCGCTTTATGAAGGTGATTTGAGCTTTTTTTTTAGTAATTACGTTAAAGCGCACCTGTGGCCGACCTTAAGTGGACAAGTTGACGTCTGAGTTTGTCGCGGGTTTCCAGAAAATCCAAGAACTCCGCAGATAGTAAGCATTTGGATCCCCTCAGGAATATTTCCAACGACGAAGCTAAAAACGTCGGAAGATACAATTTCTGGAGCAGAGCCGCTCAATTTTCTCATGAGCGGCCCATCCCGTCCGTCTGATTAACGTCGTAGATTACCGACAACCAGAGCCCCGCCTCCTTCCCGGGATTTTAAAGTGGTTCCCTACCTGTTTCTGTCAATCAAACATAGCATTCGAATCTGTTCCTAGAGAGAGGGAGAGATAAAGGTGCCACATCATTACTCGGCTCAGAACGAGATCGGCTTCTCCGATGCCCTTGGAAAATCGTTCCTGAACAAAAAGAAGATATCGAAAAAGAGTAAATTACTTCTCCTGGTGGGAAAGAAATTGTTGAGCTATCGCGTACCTTAGTGAGGCCGGTCTACGCATTCTAAACGCAGTTGACGAATCAAGTCGGAACGGCAGTCGCCAAAATAACTATAAGCTCTGCAGATTGCACCTAATGAACTTTAAAACTGCTAGGGATGTCCAGCGAAGAGAAGTTTCACGAACAGTCAGCTGAGCTATCAGCAGATATTATCGTTTCAAACGCACATTCGACAAATTCCATTTCACTTTTAAAGCTGATTGCACCCGCGCTTGTTCAACTTTAATTCCTTTTTCAAGTGACGTAACAGCATGTTAGTGAATTTGCAGTGTTCAAACGAATATCGCTTACCTCCATTCAGAAACAGTTGGATCAATGAAAAACTACACCAACTTGTGCCTAAATCCACTAACAGCCAAATCCAAAACATAACCTCTCGTCAATGTATTTATTATATTTCAAGCGTGAACTCTGATGAAAATACCTCGCACTAGGTAGACTGCGTTTCATTTTCAGAAAAATCGGCGCTTTATTTAACCGAGTTTTATAATTAAATTATTGAAACATTGGCGAGCTTGAATATTGTTTCAATATTCAAATTATTACGCAACGGTTATAATTATTCACTTCACAGCTTGACGTAGTCGCACACCTCCGAAACCCATCCCGTTCGATTCAGCATCGAAAAAGACTAGTAAACCATATTAAACACGACCTGACGAAAACTACATATTTCAGGGGCCTGTAGGCAATTCGCAGGACGAGACGAGTCGATCTAACGAGCACAAACGATGAAACGATTACTTTCGCTGTAATTCATTCACGATTTCACTGTTTTCCGTCTACACGCAGTCGTACACCTCTAAAGCTCGTTCCATTCGACCGAGTATCTAAAAATCCCTAAAAAAATGATACCAAACGGCGTAATTGCGTTGTTGTCAATTTTTCAAACCATTTTTTGCCCATAATAAACACAGGCTTGGTCAGATCAGATTGCCGAGTAGGCAGCACAACTAGATGCTAAATGGGGAATACGAGCCCATTTGTTTGATCATGCGGAAGTTAGAGACTAAAAACGGCGGTTAGAATTCCTGCTTTAAAATGGCAATTTGACGTTGTACTTAACCGTTGGTTAAATTTGGCAACTGCGAAGGAAACGTTCAATAAAGCTCGTTGGTGCAACAGACCCTTACAGCTTATTGCTATTTTGCATCACAGAGCTAACCGACAAGAAATGCGCTCGTAATATTTTAATTGTCGCTTAGCGGTTAATTAATCACATCGCGTCATAACCGCTAACGTTAACCAAACTTTGCACCGACCAATTCTCCAACTGCCTGTTAGGGCACTTTTTAAAGTAAATTAAATTTCAACAAGAGTCTGTGCAATTACTCTCGACGAGTTGAGAAACCGCAAACCATCTCAGATCCAACGGCAACAGACGATCTCAGGCCATCACCGTCTCAACTATTTTCAGGCGATTGAGGAAAAGAATCGAAGCGGAGCAGAAGCAAACTGCTGATTTACCGGATTACAATGTCGTTTACGGAGGTTTCGACCGGTCTCTCTTGGACTCCTTAGTCGACAATGGAGAAACCTCGGACAGCACCTGCTTCCTTTTCCCTTCAGAAAAATAAACCTCTTCCTCAATCGCGTTAATGAAATGTTTTCGGGATTGTGGACTTCGATGTCGAAAGATTTTCGGCGAGCACCGGAATTACAGTCATTTTGTCATTTCTCAAACCACAGCCGTCGCCATTGTCGCCACCAATACGAGGCTCATTTACTTTTTACTCCTTGCCACTGCGAAGTTACGTAATTGGCGGGAAAACATAAAAAATAAATTCGTGTTCCTTCAGACGGTTACGGTTCAGTTTTGTGAGTGAGGAAAAACACGGTTTGAGGAAATGGTAGGTGAGTGCTTACACCTGTGGTCACAAACGAAAGAGAACGGCTAAAAATAAATCAGTTACTGCCTCCTCAATAACAAGATCGAGAACCAAATCTATCCAAAACCAACTACAACTACAACGCCACAAGGTTATGGGAAATCTTCATCGATAGGAGGGGCGAGGGGGGAAAATGTACCAAAAACGAGAGGGTTCCGCATTTTCCTCGTAAACGGCCATAAACATTTTGGTTATTTTTTTTACTTTCCTTGGCTCTACAAAGTACAAAAGAAAGTTACGTAATCGGCTGAAAAAAAATTCTCTTCAGATCTTTACGTTTCAGACCCTACTGAGTCTGAAAAACAGTATTTGGGAAAATGGTAGGGGTGCCTGCGAACAATTTTTAGAGAAAATGACCGTAACAAATCAGCTCAAACTTGATATCTAGTCCGCAGGTTACCGTGGGACGCCAAAATAAGGATATGAGTAAAGTCCACCGAAAGTTAACTATAGTTATCATAGTCATCAAAACACCAAATTTTTTCTTTCTCAAAAACGGCTCTAACGATTTTGGTTACATTTTGTATATTGATAGCTCGTAATAAGACAATTATCCTATAAAATTCCCATTCGTGGGAATATGACGAGAGCAGCACAATAAATTCTCAACATTTTCGACGTAAATCGATTTTAGCGCGGTTTTCCTTATAAAATCCGCTGAAATATTACTAGAAAGTTAAAAATTATTGGTGTAGTAGTCGAATTCAATACCCATATTGTGAATGTTTAAAAACGTTCATAAGATATATGAGGGTCACTCCAGAAATTCCTGAATTTCAACTACCGCCGTTTCGATTACTGCCAGTTCTAAAAGATTTTACTCAATAACTCTGCAAATGTGATTACTATACTCTTTAAAAAAATCGTGTTTACAGCCTCATTAATTATATATGTTCTAATAGCTCAATAATGGTACGAGAGTGAGTAAGAGCAGCACAATAAATTCCCGAACTGTGAGCGCAACCGCTTTCTGCCGCCGTGAAGTGATGTTTGACCGAGTTCAAATGACTTGAGTAAGTAGAAAGAGCCATGAACGTAGAGCTAAGGAAGGTTGTGTGTTACAACGCACTAGATATTTCAAGTTGTCTTTTGCAATAGAGCTTTCCACAAATTTTGAAGAAATGTGTCTATGGAGCCAAATGAGGCACAATAACTTATGAAACGTGTTGGCATAAAGCGACTTGAGTGGTGCACATAAAAGGTGCTTTTGTGTTATAAATCCCAAATACGATTTTAGTGTTTTAGAAAAACCAAAGTGGTAGTCCGATGAGCATGATATATGAGGGGCACAATAAGCTTCGGCATTTTAGGCACTACCAGTTTCTAAACGTTAAGTTGTGTATTTAAGTTCGTATGAACTCGGTGAAAAATAGATATGATTAGAAGCTAGAACGTACGTTGGGCTGAGGAAAGTTGAGCGTGCACCCGATGTTTTTCTTTCTTAGCTTTCAGTGCTCTTCCATCTGCTCCTCGCAAGTAGCTAAAAACCGGATTTCGACGACTTAATGAAAACGAAAATAGATTTCTCATTAGTGGTTGCCCCGATGCGTCAGAAATTGTCCCGTTTCAGAGATAATTAACGTATAAAATTGCCTCCAGACTTTCTCCAATAAAGAACGCGGTGAATTGATGAGAAAGGGCAATAAGACTCCAATTGGCAGAACGGGAAGCGGCCTCGAAGCCAGATGAATAATTGAACAGCCGTCCGCTCGTAAAGATCCCGCAATTGGACTAAAGGGGGAAAAATCAGTTTCCAATGTCAGGGCCGAAAGATTATTAAGTCAACAGGTGGGTTAGTCATTTACCGCACCTGTGCACTTGATTCGACTCTACCGGGAGGCCTAGGCGTTCCACAGGTGTTCTAATTGATGGGCTACTGTCTCTTATGAGAAGCTCCAGGGACACTCGAGGGGTTTTTCAATCCTTTCATTCAACTGCGAGGAACAAAAAGATGCAAGGCGCGTCGATTTCCTTCCTTTTTGTCTCCTTCGGCCTCTTACGGGTCGTCTCATGAACTGTGTTTTTTGTTTGTCTGGGAATCGATAAAGAAATGTCTTTTGCAACTCATCACGCAGCTTCCCTCAGCCCAAGCAGACGTGTATATGAATCTTCTGCATTTCGTGGTTGTCCCTAATAATTTTTACTGTCTTTTTCTTGACCTATCTTGCAGGAAGGACAATTACGTAAACATTCTGAGGGACTTTTTTGTGTGGACACTTCTGACGGTAATATAAAATTGTCATTATCGGAAAAATGACCAAAGCAGTAAAATAAACTATCAAAAGCTTCGAAGAAAATTTTTAGTGCAATTTATTCTTCTAAATCCCGTTCGTACGCTAATTACGTTGGTAGTCCAATAAGTAAGCTATACGAAGGAAGATTAATCTAAAGACATCTCACGTAATTCCGGAACTCAAACTATTGCCGTTTCTTTGACAGACTTTTTTCATAGCATTTTACCAACAATTCGGGAACTATAAACATTAACATTTCCAAAAACGATAAAATAAAAATAATCCTATGGGATGGTTTCTCAATGAAAATACCCCTCGTACGATATTTTCATACAAGTTCTAATGTAGGAATAGCAGTGGAGATGAAAGGTGGGGTTGAAGGATAGCGAAGATTATTAGTTAGGTAACTCCTCTAAATGAAGGAATGGGGTCAGCGCAGCAATGCAGTGTTGACAGTTAACGGGAGGATAAATTCGAAAATATAATTTTTCATGCCTGACGCCGCATAGAAACGTTCTTCGAGAGAAATCCCCAAACGAATGGGCGCTGATTAATTCTTTCGTGTTCTATTTTTTTATTCACACGTTATCATTATTTCGTATTATACCCCCACGTGTGTATATACATACTCGGCAATACTCGTTTAGGTTATAATCACAAAATTATCGCATCACACTGAGTTATAATGACGCTGTTGTTTGGTCCGCAGCACACTCTAAGGCAGGGAAGACGGACCACTGAGGTACGCCGATTTGAACCATACACCCGCAAACAGGCTTAAGCCACTCACAGCACTCTATCCTAAATAATCGAATTATCTCGAACTTGATAAGTTTATAAATATTTGAAACGAAGAAACTACTCCCCCCCCCTCACTCTTCGTTCGTTACGAATTTCCCTATTTCCAGCCAAGCGATCGATTAGCGTTTCGTAACAGGAGATCGATTCCTCGCTGCCCGAACGACGGAGAATGGAACGTCCCGATAAACGTATGCAACTGTGTCGAGCCTCAATTGTGAGGCAATTACGGCCATCGGGGAGCAATAAATCGGATCTGCTGAGTCCTCTTCGTGGAATCAGTCTCACTCCCCCCCCCCACCCGACGACTCTCTGATCGCTTAACTGCTACGATTACGAAAGCACAAAGGCTGACGGAGCGATGAAGCAATGAGCCTGACGGGACACCAGGAGCTGGCATTTCCACCTTTTCTCAATCCGAGATGATGATATGCACTAAATAAGGTGGCGAGGGGGAGCCAAAAAAAAAGCGGCACACGTCGCTCCCGAAAACGATGATTCATCACTAGAGGGTATCAAACAAACTGGTATTCAGTGGCCTCAGCATTTAGGAAGAAAGCAACGCAAGAACAATATTACACAATCAAAGAGTCGAACAAACGAAACAAAAAGATTTCCACGCAAACACACTCAAAACCAGGTTGTAAACATTTCCGTTGAGAGCTTTTCAAATTTGGTGACTACAGCGGTTTACTATCCCTGAGGATGTTGCCTTCGAAATTGGTGCCAATTAGGTAAAGGGTCATCAGAGTAGCGAGCTAACTATATGGGTGATGGAAAGTAGGATGAGACGATAAACTCGAACGTGGTATCAAGGAGTGAAGTCAAGGGGCGAGAAGCAGGGAGGAATTGGTTCGGAAGGCATCATGAGAAGCTTTTCGGTAATCGAAAATGATGAACATTCCTTGAAGCCGCTGGAATGAACAGTTTAAAAGGGATTAACGAAGCGAATTTCACAAACACGTAGACCTCTGAGAAGCAAAGATGAGAAGGTCTTTGGGAGAAACTAAAAAGCAGAAGGGTTTTGGTCAAAACAGAGTTGTTCTCACTGGGAGTATGCGAGGAAAGCTCTCACTGCTATGAAAGGAGCCAGAGAGCTATCTTCGTGCTAGCACACTTCGTGTGACGTAAAATACCGTTGGTCCCTGATTCGATTGAAAATCATTAGGCCCTCGTCAGTTTCCGGTAAACGACCCCTTCAAGGGGTAGTTAAGATGACAAAAAAACATTCGGTCTTTCACGTGCCTAAGATTTTTTATAGAGAACGAAACAATGCAGGCGCTTAATCAGTTTGAACGTCGGACAAGACCGAAGACGTTAATCAAAGACTAATGAGACGGTCAAAGAGGTATTCGGCTCGGAGGACACCAAATAAATAGCGGTTTCCAACGCTTGGAATCCCCACACCAACCTGGAACCCCGAAAAAGATCACAAGTCGATAACTAGGCCATCGATAAGGTTTCAGTGGCCCTTACGCTCGTCAATTTACCAAACGAATTGCCGATTTCACCATCGGGACCGGCAAACTGGTCTCGAAGAGACGGCCATCAATATATTCGCCCATATTTACGTTCAGGTTGAGAAGCAGATAAGTTGAGGATTTAAAGAGGATTTGAGCCGGAGTTTAACTAGCCTCTTCGAGCATTTCCTATTATAGCTTCGGACACTTTGTCAAACTCGCCTCTGGGGTGACATCGGAGAGGCCGGAGAGACCATTTCCATAACAGGAGGAAGCCACCTCGTTTCGAGTCAGTCTCCTTGGAGGCGCAGGCAAGCAAATCCCGAATGAGAAAAGGAATAAGACTTCTTCAGTTCCATAACCCTTTAAGGCTCATTCCTCTTCAACTTCTCTCCGGAGTCAACTTCGTGCGCCTACTTATTCCTGCACTT
Source organism: Pachypeltis micranthus (assembly GCA_020466155.1). NCBI lineage: Eukaryota > Metazoa > Arthropoda > Insecta > Hemiptera > Miridae > Pachypeltis > Pachypeltis micranthus. Next base: position 24,037,374 of record CM035774.1, on the reverse strand, counting down.
CGAACGAGAGAAACCTGACACATTTTGCGCCTTTACTTCTGTATTTTAAAAATGAGCTATCCGTAAATAAGGCAAAAGAAATTATCTTTAAATCCTACGAAATGAGAGGCAAAGAAAAGTGAATAACAACGTGCCACCAGCGAAGGCAATATTTCTTCTCTTGGAAGCCGTTTGAAATGCGCGGAACCTCATCAAAATTGATTTTGAGATTTATTTTCTTATTTCGAAATACCTTCCAGTCATATTCAATAAAGCACCGCTGTCCAAAGAGCTACGACGCTATCATTAACGTTATTATCCAATCATCACGCAGGTGCAGCATGACCTAAAAATTTGTTTAAAGGGTCAACAAGGTCGAAATTCCCTCAGTTAACGAACCATAAAACTGCATCATGGATGGGGAAGGCCAACGTTCCCCAGGTTACTCCGACTTTGAAGTTTATTCACGGAAAAATAAAAATCCCCGCTGCTGTTCTCTCAAGTTGACCCTTTTCAAGATTTTCATCATGTTCTATTTCGATCATTCAACAAGTTAACTCATAATCCCAAGTCCTTTGAGGTCATTAATGCTCATTTCGGAAACAATACTCAGTTACGGGGCTAAGAAGGAGGTGAGTGGTGAGTGAAGGAGATCCGGACCGTCCAGAGTATATTTAAAATAAATTTCTGGAATACCATGCGACACTCAAAAAACCTTCTGTTTACAAAGATTATTGTTTTTTGTGTTTTACAGAAAGAAAAATTGTAATTTAAGTCAAACCAGGGACTGAGAGGCTAACTGACTTGAGTCGCCGTTTTTTTGGTAATGATTAAGGTGAACAAACATACAATAAACAAACTACATGGGTGAAGCGGAACTATGAGAAAGAGCGCTAATCCTCAATCGCCCTTGATATATGTTCCGGTACTCCATACGTGCCGTTACATACAAACGAATGTGCGCTTCAGTAATTATTGCATAAGGTATTCCTCAGCATGAGCGTTAGGTTACTGAAGTATCAACAATCTGAGCCCTAAGTTTGGACATGGTGCGCCAAACGATAACTGTATAATATTAAGTTATTAGAGATTATATTTTTGTGCGTTATTATTTGTTATTAACTGGTGAAACGTTCTTCGCGTCGTGTCGTCGGCTGTAGCACTTGTAGCTGCACACTGTACTAAATAGACTCCTCAACAACCCGAAGATCGTTGAATAATACCTTTTTGCGTCCTTACTAGAACTTAGTTCTGCTCGAGATGATGCCTTTATGAGCGGACTCCATTCCTTCAGTGCGCTCATTACTGCGGAGCCTGAGATTACAACACGAGCCAGACTTACAGTGAAAAGCCGCCTTCAACCGCCTGTCATCGTTATTTTGCCACACTGTCAATCTCAAGTCTCTAGGCGGCAGTAGTTTCAAGTCTGAACCTTTTTTGAAGGGCCCTTATTCGGGGGAAAAAAAAAAAATTTTCCTTTTGCTCCATTTATGCTTCGTCTTCAGAACGGGCGTAATTGCCGAAGAATACCACAGACGTCACGCTCATCTTGACCTAATATTCTCGAAAACTCCGCTCTTCTATAGCTTCCTATTCGAAACACAAAAGCCTCGTGGTCATCCGGTACCCAGGAAGCGCCTCCGCCGTTTGCCCCTTTTGGGCCATTTCGAAAAAGCCGCCTTCCTCGAGGAGCTCTTCGTCATTTCAAACAGGACTCGACGTCTCGAGAAAATAAATGGGCTGTGCCTTAATTCGAGTATCGAATGTTCCTTCTTTCGCCGCTTCTCGTTTTTCCTTCTCGTCTTCCATCGTCGAAGGATTTTATACGAAAAAACAAGCCATATCTTTATTGGCGACGTTCCGAAAGGTCCTGTCACCTTCTTCTTATCCGTTGATGATCTGGACAGCCGAAACTTCCAAGACCCTAATTTGATTGAAATACGAGAAATTCTTGAAATTTCGTTTTGGCTAATTTACCAGCTGCTTTGCTTAGCGTCAGGTTAACTCAAAGAAACATTGCAAACACAAACTTCATCACTACGTTCAAAACAAGTCAACTAATTTCAAGATAATAAGTTATTCTTAAGGACACCCCTTCTATTTCTAGAAAGATAACACAAAGACCACGTAAGATACACCACAAAATCCTGATACCCTGCATTTGTCTTCGTATCAAACCCTATGTTAAACAACCAGAGGTTAATATAATTTAATAGAGAATATCACGTTCACGTTCACTGCCCTAGCAACTCTAAACACCAGACGTCCAGCCGAGGGTCAATAAATCCGCGGCGTCAGGACGGTTCGTAGCTCGCGATTGGCAGGTCTGACGAAGGCCTTGAAGACCACTCAGACGTGAACCAATTGTCTCCTTCGGAGCGCTACATTTTGAAGCATGAAAAAGAAATCGGTGTATCGATTTCACGAATTTGAATGAGGCGAAAATCTATTAATATTTATTACCGAACGACATTCGATACGGCGATTAGTTGGACACGTTCGACGGCGTAAATCGGCTAGCGAGTAGTGACTCTCGCGCCTGAAGCCTACAGATAACATTCTTCGCATCGCCAGATTTACGAACATGGTCTTCAGGAAGTCGTCCTGGACTTGGCTTCCACCCAGCCCACTCATTTCTCGGAGTTATTGAGATGGGCTTCCGTCCCCAAGCAACGCAGCACATATCTCGAATTCAGTTTCGAGACGAGTCAATAAGTCAGCGTATGGAGTCGACGAGCAAGGCGTCAGGAGAAAATCGGAGTCAATAATATAATCAATTCTGCGGTCACCGGAGAGTTTGCAAATTGTGCGTCTACTTCAATTCGCCAGATTTTGACTCACTACTAAATGTATTTTTTTGGTAAAAGTGCACACAAAAAGAATTTCGGCAGAGTTAAAAAGCTGAGTAAAAAAGGTACGTCACTTCTAACAGCCAACAGTTGATCAGCTGATGTGACCGTGGTGTTAGAAGGCTACGAAACATGTAAACATACCCGTATCGCCGGAATGTTGATCACCTCGGAAACAAACGACTTGGCGCTCTCCCTCCTTACTTTTAGCTCTACGTACTCACTGAAATTGACGTCTCGAAAACTCGAGTTGCTTACCTGTAAAAAATAAATAAAAATTCACATCAATCAAGCGTTTCAACGATTACGTACCAGTCATTTCAAAAGAAGTGAGATTGGGTTGTCTGTTTAGTGATTAAATTACTCTACAATGAAAATTAGAAATCACAATGCTATACTTGGAAACTGTTTAATTGTTTGCCACATCGGGAAAGTAAAATATTCTCCCACTGGACGCCTTTCACTGTCTTTCCGTTTCCCCTATATGAAAACTGGGTTTTCCCATTTGAACTACTTTCTGTCCTAGCTCAATTTCCAACGATCCTGATGTGTTTTTTCAACAAGTTTCGCTCATGTGATACCTCTGTAGAATCTGCAGTAAAATTTATACTGTGAAAGTTTCGTAACGTTCATAAGATAATTAGGAGCAAGGACGCCGTTTCATTTACTAGCATCTCTCAATAATTACGAAACGATAAACGCATTATTACGGCCTATCCTATTCAATCCATTTTTGATGTTGAATCGAATGGGACGGGTCATGAAGGCGTGAGACTACGTCAAACTGCGTACTAAACCGTTGTGTAAATAATTTGCAGCGTTTTTTTATTGCGATGTCTGCAATGTAGTTGCTTGCGCTTCCCAGTACTCCGATTAACTTCGAGTTCGGCGATGTCAAGTTCAATTTTATCAAATCTGCGGTCGATGTTAACACACTTTTAAACGGAAGCCATCTTCTATTGGGCTGAAGCTTGTGCAGTTGCCACGCATTGTGCTTTGGCGATATCAACGATGGGAAAGTACAATTTTGTCCCTCGGTCTGAGGTTCTATGTTCCGATCGGCAAGATTGATTCTTCCCGAACATTTACTATAATCAGAGACTAGATGTGGTTGTTCGATCGATACCTTTTTATACCGTTCACGTGAAAACCTTCGTTGTAAGGGTGACGATGTTGTCCTTTCACTACGAAACGACTATGTTCTCTACTCTTCTGTAGAGCGTCTGTATCTCACGAATTATTTTAGGGAAACACGGCTTTTACCACCGGTGCTATTGACCGCTATTACATACCAGTACTATAATGTGTTTGTTCAACCACCTTCCCGTAAATACCTAGTGCGTTGCGTTACACAGCTTTCCGCAAACCGTGTCAATTTGATATGCTGTATACCGTGGCGCTATATCTCCGTTCAACGAATTTCCACAGAGATGTTAATAATTAGAAAAGTTCATCAAACGATAGTTTGAAAGTTATGTCAGAAAGTTAGGGCCATTTTTGAGGAAAATAGGACATGAGCAACGAACAAAAACAAACACCAGTACGAAACGTGTCCTGACTACAATGAAATAAAAATTCCAGGCGCCTGTTGGCAATTGGCATGATTAATGCGACGGGGGTGGTGTATTGGCACGCGAGTTATTTCAATTAGTAGAATTTAGCTCAGTATAATTACTGAGATTTCACTATTTTCGATTTAGACGCAGCTGTAACCCTCTGAGAATTGTTCCATTCGACCCAGCATCTAAAAATACCTGAAAAACGATACCGACCACGGCGTATTTGCGATAAAACTGCCAAAATCGCGTTTTTGTTCATTTTCTCAAACATTTTTTTCACCATCACAACCACGGGCTTCGTCCGATCGGATTGCCGAGCAGGCAGGCACACCTAGGTACCAAATGGGATTTTTTAGATGACGTTAAAGGCACAAAACGGCCCAGATATTGCAGATTTGGAATCCCGATATCTTGAAACGTAGAGTATCGAATTTTGAGGGGGTGTTATAAAAAAAATTGTCCGCGTTGAAAACATAGGGTAGTTATTCAGAATGAATGATAAACCAAAAAAGGCACGCCGACCGTCTAATGAATCACCGATAGACTGATCATTCAATAACGATCGTTTGTTATGCTTCAAGTGTCAACACTCTGTATAGCACTACAGAGGTAGTTAGAGCGATTAAGCACAACTGGGTAACGAGATGTAGTCCTAATTTCAAAAATTCAAGTATTGAAGCCTGTTTCGGCGACTTTTTTATTCCGAATCAAACGCGTGCCCACACCGTGAACCGACTTCTGGAAAATACCGTTGACTCAACTCAATTTTTATAACGTCATGACGTGGTATATCCGTGTAGTTTTCTGCAGAGAATACGACCAACCAGTGAGAAGACGGAACCGATTTTCAAAACAAAGAGCTACGGGAAAAGCTGAACAGTGGTTTGGGTTTAGTGCTTCGAGTGACTGTTCTAACACGCAAACCTTAATCTTAATCTTGCAGTGACAGCTCACTCGAGCCGCTCGGACATCGCAGGTTACCCCCAAACTCGAGCCGTTAATCACCACGCTTTTTCGTATTATTTTAAAACTTATGCAAAACGGTTGTCGGAGAAATTCTCACCTCAAAACCACAGCTTTCGAGACGACTTAATTTGGGACGACCGAAAAGGTTAAGCGTTTAGTGCTTTTAGCCACGCGAACGCTAAAAACCGCTCATTTTCGCCCCCGAAAATAAATAATTATTCCCAAAAGTCAACTTACGGCGAACTTAATTCAAAAAGAAGCGAATGAAGATGCTCGCAAAAAAAAAAGAATATTGGAAAACTGGTATTTTTGACGCCATAAAACAAATATACGACGGCAATTTGAGAGGAGGAAACTTCCATTAATATCGAAAATTCCCACTCCCGCTGGGAGGTCATTAGCATTTTTATGTATTTATACCCCCTTTTTTTCGTTCCCATCTTCCCCCTTAATTGATGTCTTCATCTTCTCAAAAGTTTGGCGCCTAATGAACTCGCGCTAATTTGGCCACCCAAAAACAAACCAAACTCGAAAAAACTCACCAGAAAGTCGGCCAACACGATTCGGAGGTTGGCGAAAAAAACCTTTACAGTAAATCGTATATTTATACGGGGTAATAAATTAATAATACCGGTTCGGCGATCGAAGTGTGAAACAAAGATGGAGAGACCAAGGACAAATTTGTGTATTTATGATCCCAAAGGGAGTAATAAAATCGATCATTCATGTTGAACGGACACGACAAAACGGTTACATTTACATAAAAGTACTGGTTTCAGAGTTAGATATAGTGCGATTTTTTGCATTCGTGCTTGTACACGTAGTATTTAAAGCAGGGATCACTATGTTTTACAAATATGAGGGAGGAACGGACTGTATTGACTCAAAATAACATATTTGAGCGGAAAAACACACGAAGACCGAGAGTTTACAGCATTAAATGGGATCATTAAAACGTTTACATTTACGCTCGCTTGCCCTCAAGTTCCTCAAACTAGATAAAAAGACGGGTAAGACTTGTTTTGGTGAAAAAGTCGTCTACAGTGAGATCAAGTTTCTAAAGATCCGATAACGAAATAGATAAAACCAGGATAAGCCAACGTCACTACAATTCCGTAGAAGAAAAGAAGAATTCCTTGTAGTTTTTATCTCTATTGATAACGACTGTCAACAACGTCTCTGCGAGCGATTTAAATCGCCTAATCCGTAGAGTTTCTCCTCGGCTGGACATCTTTTAGTCAACAGTTCCCTCAAGCATGAGCTCAATCAACGCTCAGTCAAAACAGTTACGAAATCGAATGAAAAGTTCACAAGAGATGGGCGAAATTGTTGAGGAATGGGGTGAGGAACCGTGTAAAACTGTTCTAAACGTCGTACACCTGTACGGAACGCAATAAAATAGGTATATCGCGTATTAAAAAAGAGAAAACGTGAAAATCCCGTTATGAAATTAGCAAAAAAAAGAGAAAAATGGGTAATGATCATTTTTTTAATTATAAAAACCATTAGGAACTTGGGTAAACATTTTTGTTAGTTGAATAAAAACGGTTAGGAGCGAAAATGCTGGGAATTTGAGTAAACGTTGGATATTGGAAAATCGAGTAAATACAGTCTAAAACAATCGTAACTAAGCAAAAAACTCCCCGAGGAATTGACTGAAATTGTTGGAAAATTCAGTTTAAAAAATCATACTAAAACTACTCTTTTGGAGTACATTGAAACCAGTCACAACTATGTTGGAATGGAGTGAGGACTGTATTACACATGACAGAATAGCGATATCCGGTTGAGTATGAGTATAAAAACGCAAACAAGGGACTCTAAATACATGTGAACTGGTTATGAGACACTAAGTGGAGGGAGAGGGAGAAAGAGAGAGAGATAGAGTTGAGTTGTGAGTAGCGTGAGCTGAGAGATTAATCGTTGGGAGAATCGGGAGACGACTGTATCGCGAGAACTGTCAGATGACTGAGTATTGGGAGAATAAGGGAGACAACTGCCTTCCGCGAGAACTCGTAGGTGAATGAGTTTGGGAGGAGCTGTCTGTTGTGGAGAGGAAAGTACATTGAGGCGAGGGAAAAATAAATTTGGGAAAGTGCAGTTTCCGTAAGTAGCAAAAGAGCAGAGAACGAAGGTGTTCGGGGAAACTATGATTTTATAAATGGCCAGTGCGGACATTTTGGAGTTCAAAGACTCAGCTAATTCGGCCCACCAAACATGAGTTTTTAGAAATGGATTGTTGAGTAAGAACTGCCAGGAAACTGAGTAAATAGGTGTGTTGCTATAATGTATTGCCCTCACATGTGTGTGTGATACATCTGTAAACAGTTGGTAAAAATACTTAGTAATGAGTAAATAGAACGGTAAATTTAAAAAATATATATAACCCATTCCTTGTCCCTTCGTCCAAAAAATAATTTCAATTGGCCCCTCTGCATCCATCGTGGGCTAAGTAGCTCCACTCTTCATCAACAGCCACGTGCCCAGACCGTTCGAATTCTGCAGCTGTTACCCCGACAGAAACAATTAAACTCCGTCGATTAGAATAATTGATTTTATGAAGTACAGTGAAACCCCTTTGAGCCCAACTTGAGGAAAAATTTAAACGGAGTCACAACTCGGGTCAACTGAAGAATTGACGACTGTTTCCAAACTATGGAGCCGGAACGAGAGTCCACATAACAAGTATAGAACGGAATAGATAACCATCGGCCTATTAGAAGTGGCAATTAACGGAGGCGGTCGTTAAACCGTTGTCTCGTGTCCCGTTGTTTATCGAAATCCCCCCCCCCCGCTTCGGGTAAGAACGAAGCCACTGAAATCAAGATCTATCCCAAGGCACTGGTACCAGTAGATATATATTCTCGACTCGGAGGAGAGGCGGAGAAAGGATTTCTAATCTTCGAAAGCCAGCATTTAAAAAAAAAGAGCGTTCAAACGCTTATCGGACGCCTCTATTTTGATTTATGGAGCAATAAACGGCCTTATCGAGGGTAAGGAAAGAAGAGTTCAACGGCATCCACAGCCGAAACCTTCCATATGCTACGAGCTCGGCCGTCATAAAATATTTACTGCTCAAAAATGGCGACAAAAACACGAGAATAAAAAAAAAAGAGAGAGAAAGAAAGAGGTAGGCGATGTCTACATATTCAACAGTTGTGGTCCTCCAGGGTCCGGATCTGAAGGCGAGAAGAGGACCGTGGGTCGGACATCACCACCTACGCTATCCTGAAACGTTGAGAGGACGTGAATACGAATCGATATTAGTTCGCTCTCTGAAGCCATTCTCTTCACTTTTTTTTCTGGCTCGTAAAAAGTGACAACATACCAAATTTTCGACGGAATAGCGTCTAACGGTTATCCACAAAAAAATGCAGATGAGAAAACTGTCATTTTGCCGTCTTCACAGTTCTCCAACACCCTGATTAGAGTCTGGTAGGTAGAATAGGAGCTTACAAACTTATTTTCGCATCATAGTAATCCATCAATTCGTGCGATTCACCGCTAAGTGGAGATAATATCTGTTGGGCGTACGAATGAAAACTCCTTAGCATTATCCGCGACTTTTGCATCTGACTCTCGATCAGAATAAAGAGCATAGCTCTTCAGGGGTGATGGACCCTTCAATGAGTAACCATCAGCGTGGCGACTATAAAATTGTAACTTGAGAGCTAACCTGGAAGGAATCACTTAGTCGTTAATTTCCTGTCCTGAACACGCTAAAATGAAGTTGAGATCCGGCCCGGAGGGCCAAATTTTGGACGCACGAATGGGGGAGCTTGACACTGAGAAATAAATGGAAGTGGTAAGCGTGAGTGAGGAATGTATTACACTTGACAGAACAGCGATATTAGTTTGAGTGTGAGTATATAAACGCGAACAAGGGACTCTCAATACAGGTGAACTCGTCGGTCATGATCATAGTTGATGGTGGTGGCTCGTTGGGAAACGACTGTATCGCGAGAGCTGAAGGAGGACTGATTCCTCTGTTGTGAAGAGGAATCTAAAATTGAGGAGGGGGGGGGGATAGTTGGGAAATTAAAAAAAAACAAACAAAAAAACGGGAAATCCGTTGCCAATTGGAAATCACTGAGGAGTGGGGCTCCCACAGGTACAAGCAAAAGGGTTGAGATGGTAAGGTGTGTAGGGCCAGTGAGTACCATTAAGTTTGAGTGCAGATGCCCCAGCTACTTTGGCCAGCCAAACAATCTCCTCTCCCCCACAAGTTTTGGAAAGATCAAATGGTGTGAGATTAACGGGACTACGTGCATGGACGTTGGGCAGTGAGAGAGTAAGCAAGGTAAGCCACACGCAATCCACCTTGTCTATACTTATTGAAGTCGAATTTTCACTGGGTGGAGTTAACAACCCAAAGTTCTTTGAATAGCTTCAAATGATCCTTTATTCCGCCAAAGTACTGGCAATGAAATCTTCGAGTGAAAACATAATTCATTGGTCTATATCTTACCAAACCCAGTTTCCCCGGTTTACACGAGCCACAGCAAACAGGAACCTTGGAGGACGTTGGAAGGTTTTTTGGGTGGTTCACGAACTAAGCGATTCTGCCATGAATAACTGCCAATGCTGTGACTTCAACAAACGCGGCAGAGAACGGATTTGTATTAGTTCTTGTTCTCAGGAGGTCGCACTGACACTCGTGATGTTTTGTCGGGGTACATTGTGCTTACAGGGACCACATTACTTAGACCCTTTCAAAATCCAAAACATTAATGACACGAGGAAAAGAACGCTGACTTATACTGTGTGATTCTTCGTACGGGACAAAAAAAGGTTTGCAAGGGGTCATTGGGGGCTCTGCCATATGGCGTTATATTACATAATTTTGAAACATTTTGGAATCCCACATAATCCGGCCGGTTTGTAGTAAGGGAGTAGTCGTTTTCTAATTGAGAAAAAAATTGTGGAAACAAGAAATCGCTTCTTAGAGACAGAGTACTGCAACTGTCCCAACCAGATGGGCATCCAGGCAGTCCCTTGTTTCGACAGAGTGCTCGGTACTTATATTTGACAGTAAAATACGATCTACTGCGATAGTAAATCATCGAATTCGGTGCTTCAAATGAGCGGTGGCCACTCAGCCCTTTAATCCGTTCGCTTTTCTCAGAGTTAATATTTATTAATTAAATATTTCACCCCTGAACGCAGAAATGTTCCCCAGGTCGACCTTTACTGTTAGTTCCATCCAGTTTTTACGTTCATTCTCCGCTCGTATCTCCTAATACTTCCATTTAGCCCCTCACTGCCTTCGCAGAGGCGAGGCCTGCTCACTTTTGTGTGTTTGCGAACATTACTCTTCTCTATTTTACCGCCGTGGCCAATTAGTTTAATTCTGCTCAACAAGAAATACAGGAATACAGTCTATTTTCCCCAGCTCAACCTCTGACCACTTAGCCTTCGGCGGTCACGCTAACTCTCTTTTGTGTTGAGTAGAAGCGTTGACAACTTTTTCTCCGATCGGCCTCTACAATTTTTCCAAGTTTGAGCAGACGGCGTGACTTGCGCAAAATCACCACGAGAGACAACTCACCGATGTTTTCTCCATCTTCAGAACATTTCAGGACATAGTAGATAAGAAGTTTACCTACAAACCCACTTAAGGAAACATTTCAAACTTCGAGCTGACAACCGAGCTTTCAAATTTCGCTTCAGGTATATTTCGGGAAGAGTAGCGGGCGAAAAGAGACGTTAAAACCCCGATGGCCGTTTCGATTCCACTAGCTCGCCCCGATCGCACGGCCCTGACAACGACGTGAGATAAGAATCGAGCAGGCTCCTGAGGCCGTGTTTCCACTCATGCCCCGAAGCCGTCTCAAATGGAGAGCACGGCTCGGCATAATTAGAGCTCTCAAAAGCTGGAACAATTGCAGCCAAGAATTAAAAAAAAAAAAAACAACGAAGCCCCATTTTCCCCCGAGGAGGTTAGAAAGGTATGAATACTAAAAATAATGGTGGAAATAAAAATGAAACCCGCTCGTGGGCGAGTGGAACGATATTTCTCCTCTCGTGCACTCCGAGCCACTTGGAATAAAACATCGATACAGATCGGAGGTTGTTGCTTCGAGTGCAATAGTTTTTTCCATCGACCCAGACCGGCTCCTCAGCATCCGCCCAGCATCTACGAACCGGTAAATACTCGATGGCGAACCGGTCAGCTCCGCCCGCGCATGTGCCCGGGGTCTCTTGAACTCCCCTGATAGAAAATTTAATGGGACACGAAATAAAGTTGGAGGACAGGCAGAGTGCAATTGTAAATCTTCCGAGCGGAGGACTTCATACGTATTTTATCAAAAGGTTTACTTTACAAGGCACACAGGGAAGCCAAGTATCGTAATCGGCTGGAATTAAGTTTTGTTTCAGACCCTTACGATTTGAATCCTCTTGAACCTAAAAAAATAAATTGGTCTACAATCAGATAAGCAAGGGAGTAATCAAATTGACTGAGGTCAATCTAAGCTCATCCTTATTTGATTTTTTTATTGTTGGGCGCTCGAATAGGGGAGCTTGAAACTGAGACGTAAATCAATGTGGTGAGGGTGAGTGAGGACTGTACACTTGGTAGAATCTCGATATCCGGTTGAGTATGAGTATATAAACGGGCACAAGGGACTCTAAATACATGTGAACTGGTTATGAGACACTAAGTGGAGGGAGAGTGACGGAGGGAGATAGAGTTGAGTTGGGAGTAGCCCGAGCTGAGAGACGAATCATTGGAAGAACTGGGAGTAGACTGTATCAAGAGAGCTGAATGACGCTTGACCGTTCAGAAGAGGAATCTAAAATTGAGGGGTGGGATAAGATAGATGGGAAAGTCCAAGGCAGGGGAAATCCATTGTCACTCGGAAATAACTGAGGTTTCCTCACGTACACACAAAAGGGTGTAGATAGAACGGTGTTTGGGGAAACAATAACTAGGGCCAGTGAGTGCCATTAAGTGCGAGTGTGGATATTCCACACTCCTGCCCAACATTTATACTAAATGAGATTTTGAGCTGTCTCCAGCAACGATACAGATAGAGGTTCAAAATGTACGAAAAACGAGGTATTTTCGCGGAAGGGGCTTTAACGCTTTTGATTAAACTTACAGCGTGTCCTTTACTAATCAGCATTCAACTTCCGTCTTTAATACGCTGTCAGCACACGGTGTGCCTGGTTTAAGAGGCAAAAACAGAGCTTTTTCTTCACTGGAGAAACATTTTAAACGATTTAGATCAAACTCACAGGGTATCTTAAACTAGTCAAAAGCTATACATCGTCCTGCATAACTATGCCAAGACAATACGTTAGAGATAAAAACTTTTTCAAATATTTCACAGTAACTGCCGCATTGAACTTGTTTCGTTCCCCATAACTATTTCTGTTATCAATCGCCGAACGGTGATATTAAACAAAACATGCCCGAAACAGGATTCTTCGACTGTTTATTTTTCAATTTTTTCATGAAACGGCTCTGACAATTTTGATAGGTTAGGTACACACTTAGTATTTCTGTAGTTCACTGTGTTGAACTCTGTGTCTGTGCACTCCTCGAATTTACAGGGGAATGAAGAAAGTTGCAGGTCGCCCTCGATACGTTTTAATTTGAATTAAAAAGGATCCCCAAGTCATCTCCAAAAACTGGCTCGACCAGTACGTCTTCCTATGGCGAAGGCATGCTTCCCTCATGAATGAAGGTGAAATTGACGTCCGTCGGACGCAGGGCGCTTCTGCGAACACAAACAACTTTTTTTTGTTGCATCTCGTTTCATTCTTAATTCGTTTTTGCTTAATTTCGTATCACTAGTTTGCGCAAGAGGCTCCTCATTGGGCTAAATATAAACGGAACAAGTTAGTTTGGAGAGCCCCACCGAACGCTTTCCAAACTCGTTCTACGGGTAATTATAACAACGCGGTGTTCCAAATTATTATGCATTCGGGTTGGTAGTGAGAAACATACTCGAACACTACAACTTTTGACGAGTATTTTTCCTTTGATGCGACAATTTATTTAATTGTAGCTCGCGGCAGTTTTGTTTTCCTAGCTCCAGTGGTTTCCTATTAAACATTTTGAAGATTTCATTATGAAATTATTGTGGTATCTATCTTCACTGTGTTAATGTGTTAGCGCTTTCTAATATGTGACAATAGGTTAGGTGTGACAAATGATCAACTCTCCATCGTGGTCTCAAACGAACAAAACAAAAATTTAGGTAGAGAAATGCGTTTTACGACTTGCAGAGTTTTTGAGCTCAATGGAATGCCACGCAGTTAAACTTATGCTTTCTAAACAACACATTTTAAAATACTTTATGCATTTTAAATACTCAGTTATATATTTTATAATGACGTAGTAACACGAAAATGCAATTCTCAAATATTTTTACGGGCTTAAAGTTGGTAACACAGCTCATACTTTCCATCAGAGTACTTCGCGTTCTTTCGCCAATTGAAATGGAGAGTGTCTTGTCTTACTGCTCGCTTTCGGATTGAAAACGAATAGGTACGTTTCTACACACGAAAAATAACTCGAGTGGGAAGGCAACATATCCGTGTACACAAGGAAGCTGTTCAATGCTCAGCGTCAAATCGGTAACTCAGACCCTTAATCCTTCACTGAGCAATCTCTTAGCCTAGCTGGCATAAAGTTACTTGAATAGTGTGATAGGGTGCGGGGGGGGGGATGAAAAGCCACACTTTTTCGAATAACAACCTTGAACGTTGCAGAAGTGCGTTCTGTTTTCGAGTAATAAGAACACGTATCGTCTCAGTTTTAACTCCTACACTTGATAAATTCACGAACGCGAAAAACAAAAACTGAAGTTTTGCCAATACCGAAACTACAGTTTTACTGAACGATTATGGCTGACGGCGTTTCACATCAACTGGCGTTTCTGAAAACAGCTTTAAATAAATAGTTTCGTTTAATCGTATCCTTCCCTAACGAAGAGAGGCACTGGTGAATTCAGAACAAGCAGAATCGAGAAGACAAGCCCCTCGATATACGGAAAATTACGTAAACGCCGTTAATAATAATAAAGTTGCTTCTTTTCGCAAAGCGGTGGAATTGGCGTCCCAAACAAGAGAAGCGAAAAATGCCCTTTGATTTGAACTCCAACTACACCAGCCGAACTTTTTATAAATTTACCTTTTCCTTCCAGAGCACTTGCTGAGAAAAACAAAATATATATTGATCACTATGATAACTACTGTCTTTTTAACCGATTTCGATAAGAGTACAAGAGTTGTCGTGAAATAGAAAAACCAAATGGAAGTGAGCATCCGACGTTCATCGAACGAAATAAATCTAGAAAGGCGATCAGAGGCCAAATAAAACCAAAAGGACGCAGACCACTCAATCAACTAAGTAGAAAACGTCTTAATCGGCTATTTTGAAGATAAACAAAATTAACATTTTAATCTGAAACCGCCATCGCATCATTTAAGACGTCACCGTCAAACCAAACTCGACTATTCAACGTCTTCGACTCCTCGGCATCTACTTAAAGAGTCCTGCGAGGATTTGAGGAGTTTCCCTGACGTTACCTGTTAAAGGTGTGTTGCGGAGGGGGAAAAAAGCGGTATTTACTCGATAAGAAGCCATTATAGTGAAAGAGGGTGTCCCGTAGGGTAATCGGAATTGAAGGGATAATCGCGTTCGAGAGGGACGTCTAATTTTTATTCGGTTTTTGTCCCACCCCGCTACTTATAAAGGTAGAAAGGATTGTTCTCCCCAGTCGACCGGAGAACCTGCCGAATCACTTCGGTCGGCGTCGTTTTTCAGGCAATCATTCGGGTAAACGAATAATTTATTCTTCCAGGGTGACAACTCAAGTAAATTAATGTTTTTGTGACTTTGGGGTTACTGCCCAAATGAGGGACACGCTTTTCCTGGCTGAAGGAACGCTAAGCACAACCTGCTTCTATGTAGAGCGATAGGACAGGCGATAAACGTCGGTTGATTTCACAACTGTTGGTGTTCATCATGTTAATTTGGCATGCTTTAGTAAACACCCTACGGGTACTTGAGTACATTTAGTCACGCGTATAACTAAATTGTAATATTTACGTACTGTTAACGCGGACTGTATAATTTAGACTTGCCAAGTCAAATTGGGGATGCCACGAGAGCTCGTTTGTTGAGCTGTTGAAAAAGGAAGAAGTAGGAAAGGACAAAAAGGAGAAAAGGAAGAAAACAGAATATACAAATGCACGAACCACATGAAATACTAAAGAACGAAAACCCGGGCAGGGCCGAAAACTACAAAATGCGCGAATGGAAGACTGAGAGTGTAGTACAGGTTTCCGCTTCGTCAGGTTATATCGCACGCGAAATCAACGTCCCCCAATGGACATGCAGACACTCTCTACTGACCTTGCCAGAAACAGCATCGGAGGGAATGTGTTCACGCATTGCAACCATGTACCCAACTAGTCTGATATTGCCACAACGCCGTTTGGCCCAAATGAGGAAAATAAGCAACTAGATTTATTTTGCGCGAACTGTCCATCTTACAAAAATGTGTAACAAATTCTTCGAGTGAACGGATTAATGACCAAATCGTAGAATTTCACGTTAGTTTAAATCGGGAAAGAAATGGCTTAGTTTCACGCAGAGCTCGAGTGCATCCATAAGAAATAATCTTCAGAAAAACTGGTCCGTTCGGACGAGCCGAACCTATTCCGCTCGTAAAGTTTTCCCTCCTGCGAACCGAACTGGGCGGGGCACGTGCTCAACTGAAGGAACTGGATCATAAGGAATGAAACCGGTCTGGTGACGTCACTCGAGAGGCTCACAACCTTCGAGCATGAAGAAGTGAAGAGGCTGCATCAAGAAAACTTCCCTCTGAACGTATCCCTTCACAAAAGTAACCTTTCGTTACGCTAATTTGCTCCATCGGTCGACAAAAACGGCCTCCATTGAGAAAATTGGGCGATTGAAATGCGATCTCTAACTAAATGGCGCAATTTACCATCGGCGAAGTATCAATTAGTCGAGTTTTAATTTGGTCAGAGCCGTAATTAACTCTTGTTTCATGCTCTAGATAGTCAATTGCCGAAATCGTTGCCATGCATGGAACAACCTTGAGCCTTGCAACCTTCAGCCTGAACGTGTTGCAAACCCCACCCCGAAATACAAAACGGAAACAGGACGGAATTCCAAGGAGCAGCCCTAAGGATCACTCAGAAATTCAAGGACTTCTGAATACACTTGAACACGTCCCAGCTAACCTTCGAAATTCATTAACGAGCTATATCCTGAGTGAAAAGTCAAGGATTTTGGCAATGGTCTTCTAGTTTTCAGCCCTTGGACTTTGGCTCTCACGTTATCCATACCCCCTACCTCTCATACTACCACTAGATAGTACCTCCTACTTATCTCCTCCTTCGCCCTTTCTTAGCACACTTACAGCCTCTCTACTATCATTCCAAGCTGAAATGTGCTGCTTTCAAAACGCGCAATATCTTTGACTGCTCTCAGGATGAATTTATCACTATATTTTGCTATATTAAACCACTTCTTATTCGGACTGAAATATTACTATTTTGACTCTATACAGTTGTTCAAAGATGGACACGGCTGGAAGAAGTTCATATAAGTCTCTCCAAAACGCATGCGCTCCCAAAGCCCCGGTCTTAACACCCCCCCCCCCCGACACTAACAGGATTTTTAAGAAGTTAGAATGTTTCTTTCTAGATGCAGCCAACAACCACTTATTGCATAGTTGTAACTTACGCACTGGCGCACAATGCAGTTGGTTTGGTGAAGAAACCTGTGAGGAAGGTACACACTGAGAGAAATGGCACAGCGCAAGGTCAGCTTAGTATCACAGAAGATAGAAAAACCCTTCCATTAGGATCCATTATCTTCTTCCATTTCGGACTTATCGCAGACTCATGACTCACCAGAAATTGCAACCGAGGTGGAAAGCAATTAGTGTTTCGGACCCGCCAGGTGTGAAACATCTCAGGTTCCATAACTACAAAAAGCTCTTAGAGGCTGCAGTTAATAAAGGTGTCAAGGAAATTATTCACTCGTTGGGTAGTTTGCTATTTTTTGTTCATTAAATCTGAGAATTTTTTTCATAAAGAAAAAAAAACCGCCATAAATCTCAAAATTCGCTATTGCTGACCGCACGAGACAAGAGGCAACAGAACATTAACGCACCTACACAGGATGTAATAGTTCGTCGTGTGCTGTTATGTCCACTGGTTCTTACTAAAACAGTAAGTGATCACTTCTAGAATGTATTATACAACTACATCGTCCACGTTAGCTTGGGGTGACTCCCGATTTGCTCGCTATTCCTCACCAACACCTGTTTAACTGCAAAGACACAGAGTTAGAAAGAAATACGAAGAAAGCGGTTGAGCAGGAAGAGCCCCGAGTGTACATTGAGTTTCTTTTTTCCTGTGAATTATCTTTATTTTAGTTTTGTTTTTGGTCGAAGCCAAAAGACCACGGCGTTGTATTACAAGTGGTTGAACTCGGTAACTTTTTGTATTCTTCGAGATGTTACGTGCTCCTCATCCTCAGGCAGCGCAGGCGAAGTTGAAGGAGGCCTTCTGGCAGAGCCATTAAAGGGCAGTTTAAGGAGGGAGGCATCACCCGGGCTTCGCGGTTAGAGAGAAAGAGAGAGAGAGAGAGAGAGAGAGAGAGAGAGAGAAAATGTGAAGGAAGACCTTAGGAGTTGGATGTTGGGTTTGTGAAGGCTACGTGAGAGGCTCCCGCCTAGCTGACCTGTTTGTTTTAAAAAGGACGTGCCGACCGCAACTTGAGAAGTGAAAAAAAAGAGGGCGTAAGACGAATCCAAAAGTAAATAAAACGCGGGAAGGGAATGCGATTGACAAGCTCGCAGATCTCAAAAATAGTTTGGTAAAGAAGCGCCAAATAGGCGAATAATTGCTGGCGATAACAAACAGAATCGGTCGCTGTACTGTGGGGGAGCTCTTCAGACGTGGAAACATCAGCTGAGGACCTACAGACAGTACAGAAGTCGTGGCTGTCGGTCATGAGGTTTTATATGAAGAGATAGATGGTGCGCTACTCCACTACTGACTAACGACACGAAGATGGAGTTTTTACTACGAAAGCGCATTCAGGGCAGTAATGGCTAACTTGACTAACACGTTGAAATTCCTATCTACCACACATTTCGGCCTTATCTCGCCACAAATAATGAAAATGGTGCACAAATATATTTCCAACGCAAAAATTGCATTTACCAACGACAACATTTATACGAGGCTGTTATCAACCATACTGTCAATTATATACCACAATCTTTGCACAGCAGCAGCAGTTTCGCTAACACACATAAGAAATTAAGACACAGCAACAACAACAACTGCCTTCCACATAGTGTTATCGAAACAATCTTTCGCCCACATCTTTTGTCGAGTATTTTGTCCCCTACAACTTAACTACCGTAACCTCAACATATTATTACACCCTACTGACACATAAAGATCAACTTCTTAAATTGCTCTTTCCAAACCAATCATTTCTACTTGTTCACGAATTAGGTCCAGCCACTGGCAAAAAAGTCGTGGAATAAATAGTAATCTACAAAGAAGACGTGTTCATTAAGAAAACCTTTTACGTATTTCCTATGGTGAACAACAAAAGAAGTATATGCACGCATAATAAAAAGTAGACATGCAAGAGAGTTTATCAACGTACGCGTTCAAATACGTTGAAAATTAGGACTCTAGAAACGGATTTTGGTGCACCATTTGTTGTCGGAACTCACTTTTGGTTTATTATTCATTTTAAGTAATACGCCCATGTTTTTGGTCAGAAAATTATTTTTACACTTTTAAAATTTGGCACTTGAACGTTTCAGGACGTGGGGATTCCAAATCTGCAATGTCTGCCATTTAGGGAATATTTTGCTTGATTTTGGTCTTTTGCACATAAATTCCATTTGGTATCTAGTTGTGCCTGCCTACCTGGCAGTGCGATCGGACGGACGAAACCCACGGTTGTTATGAGCAAAAAATGGTTAAACAAATTAACCGAAAACGAAATTATGACAGTTTTACGGGATTTAAGTGGTGTTTGGCATCGTTTCTAAGGTTTTTTTTAAACTAAAGTTAACGTACCTGTTAGGTGAGTTCGTTTTCTCTGACTGGTGAGATAGACGGACTAACCTAACAGGTACGTTAACTTTAGTAATTTGCCGACTGGTGGATCTAACCCAATTGTTTTTTTTTTAATGCTGAGTCGAGCAGGACGCGTTTCAGAAGTGTCGTACTGCGTTTAGATGAAAAAAGAGCGAAATCATAATAAATATAGTGAGGCAAATTCGACTACTAGAAGGAATTCGAGGGACAATACAGCGAAAGTTATCGTTTCCCGCTCTGGCCACCCGTCAGTTCGTGCCAAATTGCCTAGCGTTGCCTAGAAAATGTCAATTTTCGTTGTTCCATTGTTGCCAGGCCATGTTTTGTATCGTTTACTACTATTTTTCGATGTTGAATCGAATGGGATGGGTCACGGATGAGCCTACATCAAGCTGTGAAAAATAATAATAAACCGTTGTGTAATTATTTGCAGCGTTTTTTTTTGTAATACTTTCATCATTTGCGATAAACTACTTGACTAACTCACGAGGTGACGATTCTAGGCCGATGTTCGATCATAGTGAGACTCGCACGCACCTTCGAACGTGCGCAAAAACAACTGAACTTTTAAAAGCGAATAAGTCACGAATTCACCTCCATCCTCTTCGTAAAAAAAAAGAAGAAAACAGGTCGTGACCTTTAATTGAGAAACCTTCTGAATTGATCAGCGCACGATCCGTGACGTAACTTTTCCTTTCCGTCTCAACAGAGCGCATTGCGCAAAAAAAAAGAGCTCTCATCCTTCAAACTTGTCGTAGAGCAAACTGTTTTCGAGCAACGGGATACACGAGCTGCCGTAAATGCGATTCATCAAGTGTTACCAAGTCGTGCCTCATTTATCACCACGAACCTCGCAGTTCGAGATTGACGTTGTTAAACAGTCGAGGAGTTCATCGCACGAAATCGATAATAATCGTTTCAGTGAGGGATGCTCTTCCTTGCAATTGACTTTCGAAGTGTGTAACTTGGATGAACGTATTCGTCATTGACCATTACGTAGCAGAACGTCGAATATTTGGTGCGACGCGTCACATTATTTTCCTCGACCCTCGTAAATCCGATGGACCGTTTCCATTCATTTCGACTTGAACGCTTATGAAGGACCAAATGGAAGTTATAAAAGGTCGAAAGCCGTATTTTTTTTAATCAAAATCGAATTTTCGATGTAATATTTTGACTTACATTTCTGTCCAAAAGATACACGGGTATACGTTCCCAGGAGGCACTCATTCCGGTTGATCAACTTCGGACGGGCACTTACTACGAAAATTGTGAAAGAAACCCATTTTTGGAACGTTGTTCTCTCCGTTCAACGAAGAGTCAAAGAAACAATCATAGAGAACTCTATGAAGGTAATGGCTATTCTGTCAGAACCAAGATTCTTGATCGGGAAAGCCATAACTTCAAACGTAAAATAAAAGAAATGATATATATGTGCAAATCCCCAAGAGCGTGCAATAAAAGGACTGGCACTGCCAATCTTTGCAAAATTTATTCGAATCTCATAAACCATTACACCTAACCTTCGTGTACACCTAGTACACCTAAGCTGTTTCTCCCATCTTCTTATAGAAAATAAGAATAACTCCATGTTTTGTCATACTTTAAGTTTTTTTCTGTTTCTCTGATCTCTTCCCTACGTTGCTGTTTACTCATAACTTCGTTAAAACCTTCCACACAAGTCCAATCTGTTATTTACCATTAAGGACTGTTTTGTTTTTGTTTGTTTCTCCGAATGTTAGTATTTAAAGAAATTAGTAGCAATTTCCCGAGGTGTTATTTTCAAAATTAATTAAGTTCATAATATAATTTTCTTGTAGTTTACTGTAACCTAATTGTCTGCTGTGATACCCTATAGCCTTGATGATGCTTAATAAATTAAGCGAACCGCTGGCCTAGAGAAGGTTGTTTTCACTCATCCTGCCTGGCTCTCAAGAATTCAAACCAGAGTTAGTTTTAGTACGATTTTTTCCTTATAAATTTGACTCATATGAAGATAGCGTTGTACCTAACGTCCAATTTGTTACCTAAATCGATTTAAGTTAACTATGATTGAAGATAATAAACAGAAACCCGATAAATTCCGAAATTCGAACTACCATCGTTTCAAAGACAAAATTTTTCGCATATTTTACTATATAACACCAAAACTATTAGTACTAATCTTCCATATTAACTTAACAATATCAATCTGATTACGCAATAAAGATCTTGACGTAGATAGGAGCGAAGAAATAAAGTCGGGAACGTTAAACATCGTGAGTTCTAACAGGATGCAATCGCTGAATGCAAGTTGGGCAAAATCGTGCGATGCGTTGCAAATATATCGGCTTTGTTTTCGTTGTCAATAACTATCGGTCTCCATAAACCTGCCTCTGACTATCCGTTGAACGAAGATATCCAAAATAAAAATTTGTTGAACTTTTTACAGAAAAAGCATGACTGAATTTGATCAACCTGCCGGTCTTCTAGCAACCTAAACCCCCGTTTTGCTCCCCCTCTCCTCGTAACAATTTTTTGTGACCTTTCGCTGAATAGATGCGTCGAAAAATGAGATTTGCAGAGCGTTAAATTACCGTTTTTAAAATTTTCTCAAAAACAGATCCAATAATTTTGATTGAACGTAGAGGGTCAGCAGATATACATGGAGGAAAGTGGCGTGATGTTTCGCACCAGATGATTAACTGGGGGGAAGCTGGGTCTGATTTGATGTAAGGTTTTGAGGCGCAGGGCGACTAGTTGTTTCACGTAATTTTTTTTAACGTGTTTTGTTATTTTTAGATGTGATCCTTCGGAGGTTCATGGGAGCGGCTAATGAAGAGGTTTTGTTGTTCAGCACGTGCAACCCTATACCTTTCCAACCTCAAGATGACGAGGCTCTTCCAATACAATCAAAGTCGAATAATGAAATGAATAATGGAGCTGAAGAAGAACAATGAAAGCTGTTAATGGGACAAGGGCCGGTCGTTGTTTAGAAAGGAACGAAAATTGAGCTGGCGTTGATATAGAAAGCGCACCTCCAGACTCTTCGGAGCGGCCCGTGACCTCCAGCAGAACGAACGCTCTCGAAGGAGACATTGACGGCCCTCTTGCTCAGGAGCTTGAGCCGAAGATGAAAAGGCTTTTTATAATTTTTTAATACGAGCCGAGAACCTCGATGAGCGACCGATCCACTTGAGCCGCGGAGAGGAAAAATATCGGGCACTCGAGAGGGGCGAACGCAGTGTGAAGTGCCTCAAAGAGGCCTAGCTTGATATCAACGGGGGTTTCACTGACAGGGGCGGTCCCTGTTCAGGAGATGAGTAGTCAGGGTGGTGTGAGCTCGTCTGAAGAGGTGCCAAAGGAGCCCTGTGATATCGATAGCTGGAGATTAAAATAACACTCGCAGTCTTCGAAAATACTGAACTCCTCAGTCATCCCGATGAGCAGCGTCATCTAAAATCCCCCCTTCACCTTGGAACCGCATATTAAACGTAATTCGACCGGCAGAACTCTACACAGTGGCGGCCCATCAGGCCAGTGTCCAGCGGGAAATACACGGGGCAACCCATTGAACCGAACAATTACAGCGTCTGGTAGCGGTATCGCTTACAGTTCCGGAATTTATCGTGCTACTGAATTGAAAAAAAAGTCTATGGATCACTATGATAACTATCAGGGCTAGATATCAAGTTTGAGCTGATTTCTCGCGATCGCTTTCACACACAACATTTTCTCCGATAGTATTTTTCGGACTCATTAGCGTGTGAATCGTAAGGACCTGAAGGGAACTCGAATGTTTATTTTCAGCCGATTACATAATTTATAGAACCAAAGAAAGTAAAAAAAAGAGCTCAGGATTTGCATGTTGTCGCTCCAGTCCGTGAAAGAGTGTCTTCTACACTGTAGCGTTCTAAAAGCCTTCGGGAATAAACCGTTTTCCGACGTGCCCTCGTCAATCAACTCAACGGCGGTTCAAAACCGTCAGAAGGCGCCCAAGAAAAACCTCCTCCGGCAGATAAGAACAAGAAGCTTCGACTACTCGGATTGTAAGGTGTTCAACAGCTGGGGGAAGATGCACTTGTAAGGAAGAGGAGAGTTACTGAAATGGGGGCTCCTCGACGGTACAAGTGTTAAATAAAGGCGAAGAAGAAAAAATAAAAAAATAAAACGAAGGGCGAGGATGTTCACGTTGCGCCCTTCCAGATTGGGGAAAAAGGAGCGGAGGGATGGTGGCATAGTTGAGGGGGAGAAGGCAGGAAGAAAACACCTGCAACCGCCGCCTTTCCTTTTCGAAGGGGAGAAGAAGAACTTGGAGACCCCTTTTGGGAACCATACAAGACAGAATCCTTCCTTTCATTCTCTGAATGAGCCCTGCTCAGAGAAGAGGATTCGTATTTGTAGAATCCCCTCTTCCTTTTCTTCGCGACCTTATCTGGTGCGTTCATCAAAACATTAGCCACCAGTCCTTCCTCTCGTTCTTCAACCTTTGCTCGAAGGCAATCACCAAGTTCCTCTCCCACCGAATTTGCTCCAAAACAAGAGCCAAGAAGTTAAATTTTCAACAAGAGTTCCCTCTAATAATATCCGCCATGTAGAATAGCCGTTATAATGACCTAAACTAATTCATAATTGAATAATTAACGAAAAAATTAGTTATCCACCCCGTTAGCCCCATCCGAATTGATTAGTCACTTCCTTTACAATAGGAACGTTACCCCCCCCCCCCCACTTCTCATCACAATAACCATAAAATGTTTGTAACAAATTCACTCCACTGAATCGTTTCACATGAGTTGAACCTAATCCCCCTTCAAATAACAATAAAATTAATTACAATAACTATTCCTCAGAACTTGAACCACTTCGTGAATAAATTTAAAAAAACATCAGGTGCGACGCATTGCGCAACTTTCCTCAGGCACCCGAGCATTCGGCCATTTTTATTTCTGTAGCAACTAATCAAGTCTGGTTTTCTGTAAATTTACACGAACTCGTTGGAGTGGTAGCACTTGAGGTTTCAGAAATTATTGAGTTGCTTCTACTCATGCCACAACCAACATGGAATAATCAGTAGATAGAGGATTTATGAAACTGTCGGTTATCTGGTAAAGGATGTGAGAAATAGTAGTAGGTGACGAGGCGGTGGTTCGTATTCGGAAATTTTTGGGGTTGCTCCTAATTATTTTATGAGATAAAACTATCGCCGTATAGGCGATTTTCCTGAGAACCATAGGAGACTCTGTAAGACTAAGATAAGGTAACACGGATGAGTGATTTTCTGGTTGTTTTTTCATAAATCCGTCAGCAGTACAATTATCGCGATTATTTCTATTCCTATTCGAAAAGGTTTTTTGTACAAGTTCCAACCTCATACTGTTACGCTCAGGAGGTGTCAAAGCAGCCTGTCAAAAGGCGTCACGTTTGTGCGCGTTCATGAAAGTGGTTATTTCCATTCCCGCTCGACACTTGTGAATCAAAACACTTACCTCTGAACATTTTCCCCACGACATGTCAAAGGCGAATGTTGTTCTGCGTGTTTTATCAGACGCGAAGGCGTAAAAACCGCGCAGAATCCCCGTGACAAAAGATAAGAAGAAAAAAAGTGTGAGACGAGAGGCAGAAAATTGCCAGGCCGGGGCTTCCAGAACGATAAAAAGCTATCCTTCGGTTCGCAAGAGCCAGACGGCGTTCCATCTCCTTCGAAGGGAATCAATAAATGTTTCTCAGGCATCGCATCTGAAGCACGTCCTCTTTTTGGATTATAAATATTTTTCCAGTTGGACGAGTCCGGCTGGGCATTTATTCAGCTTTGAGCGGGCGATGGAGGTGAAGGAGATACTTGATCCTGCAACTACGCCAACGCCTTGGACGTTCCTGGAGGATTTACGATCTAGTCCATTTCGAGCGCGTCTTGTTCCAGAGTCAACGAGAAACGAACGCGCACACCCAAGAACATTGTGCGTCGTTCAAGGGACATCGCCAGAGCAAACGGAGCTTATCGAGTTTTGTAAATAGAACTGCAAGTGAGCGACTAAATACAGCGGAATTCCCTCGTCACAAGGAAAAGATACCTTTTTATTCTTTAAACAAAATTTCTAATGCTCCAGATCACACAACTTTTTTCGAAATGTCGTCGAGGCTAACAAAAAACTGCACTTGAATTGACTTAAGAGGTGTTGTGGAAATAAATTATTAAAGTTAACGTACCTGTTAGGTGAGTCCGTCTCCTCTGGCTTGTGAGTTACTGTGGGGCCCACAGTAACTCACAAGCCAGAGGAGACGGACTCACCTAACAGGTACGTTAACTTTAGTATTTGCCTACTGGCGGACACAACCCAATTTCTTTAAATAAATTATTTTCACGTTAGTTTCTCACGTCTTCAAATTGTTACGTTACCCTTCTGTAATTTGGGGCAGAACGCATTTTGCTATTTGGACTTCCTATGATAACTATAGTTGGTTTTGTATCAATTCTACTCGTAACCTCACCTCTGCGTTCCACTTTGATCTGCGGACTGAACATTAAACTTGTTCACGCAAATCGGTTTTTGAATGGTGTTTTTGCACACGGAACGCAAAGAACTGAAGAAAACTTGAATAAGAACATTTCAACGATACAAAACCGTACTAGTTCCCTGCTTTGCAGGACTAAAAGAGAAGCAGTGTATGGAAGCGCGTGCAGAGAGGAAACATGAATCCTCTTAGCTAGTTTTCACTAGAATATCTCAAAACTGATACGAATCAACTGATTCACGCTGAAAAAAATCGATAAAAGACGAAAGACGGAACGGACGAAAAACCAAAAAAGAAAAAATCAAATCGAAAAGGAAAAGATTGTTCTCAACGTATCATTTGGTTAAAATGCAAAATTATTTATAAGTAAACGTACGTATTTGTGTCGTCAAGGCACAAAGAAGCCAATATTTGTGTAATTGTTACCTCACTAACAGCAGACAAGGATTTTCTGCCTGGATACCGATTTTTTGTTATCTCTACAATCCAATATTGATCTTTAGGCCAATTCAGAAGAGTACGTACTTACGAAAGCTTCACGAAATAGAGAAGAGAACTCACCTGCAACAAAAAAAGAAACTTTTAAACGTCTTCAAAAAATCACAAAACGCAAATTCAATAATACACGAACTAAATTTTAGCTAAGCGATTATCTACAGAAACGGTTATGGTGAACAATGTGAAGTTTAAAGTGCCCCCTGAGAATTTAGTGACAATCGTTCCACGTAATGCAACGAGCCCAGTAGGTTTTTAACGCTTGAATCAATTAAAGTTGCAAACAAAACTTGATAGATTAATGGACGCTGTTCTTTTTACTTTCAGCAACCCAAACGATGATGAAAACAGAATAAGCAGTACAGTTGGATGTTCATCAGATCTTCAAGTTTGAAGGGCTAGTAGTCGAACCTAATTCCAGCTTGAGATAAAACTAAGCAAACAAAACATTTTTTACTAATCAACGCCTGAAATTTGATTTCAAACAAGCCAGAAGAGGTTTGTTTTCAGTTTTATACGACCCTAACGTGTTTCAAATTTCATCAGAAATGATTCACAGGATACTCGCCATGTACATTTAACTAACTAGTGACAACATTTCGTGTTTCTGTTCAAATAAACTTGAATTGGCCAGTCTCCTAGTATATAGGTGTTGAGGAAATTCGTGAGCTGCTTTGCACGTTTTAGCATTGGAAGAAGATGCTAATGTTTAGACCCCAGTGATGCTTTCCATTCTGGAGCAATCCACTCTCGAAGTGAAACGCTGAATGAATCACGAGCGTTTCAGGATGAATGTCAAATCATGTACGGAGGTATTTTGACGACCTTAAATATTGACGATTTGCCCTTGGCTTATGTGGGGATATTCCTCGACGCTTTGTGGCCAGAAGCAAAGAACGAGCTTTCAAAAAACGTTATTATTGCCAGCCTTACGGTTGTAAAGCCGTAGAGCCCCTCTCAACTCCATTGTAGGGCGTAGGCAGGTCGGCCCCGGCTATTTATCGAGGCTCTGCCCCGGTGGATAATGCGAAATGAACATATTGTCTGAACCTGGAACGTAAAAGGAGTTCCAGCCCGGAAACCTCATGAATAAAACATGGGGGTTTGAAACCTTTCGCTGTAAACGGAAGGAATCGGTTCACCGTAGGGTCCTTGCAATTTCTCTCCGCGTGGGTCTATTGGTCTGTTTATATGAAATATGGGTTGTTTCAGAAACCTGAACGCCGAGAGGGAATCGAATTTTAAAATTCATGTCGCACCTACGCCTTGCGGCATACGTGGACCGCAAATCTCATTCAGAACGGCCCTGCCAATTACATTGTTTTGAAAAAATGAAAAATCCGGAGGGATAGGTTACACAACTTCCCTCAGCCCAGCGATTGTTATTACTTAGTTTATATGAAGTTGGTAAAACATAAGAACGTTCTACACAGAAATCGGTTGCGCTAAAGGTTACGGCATTTACGTGGCTGCTTCTGATTGTCCCACAACCATCATCGAGTAACCACTGTATAGACAATTCATGAGGCTGTCATCATGATTTTGTTGACGAGATTCATACTTATTGCCCTGGAGTTATACGGGAACCCCCATGAAAACATTAGCCACACGGTATTTCGAATTCAGAAATATCTTGTGTTGTTTCTAATTATCTAGAGAACATTATTAAATGAAAAATAGTCCCATTACTGGGAGCGACCCAATAAGCGAGCCGTACATTATCGAAACAAAAGAATTGTACACGAAAAGTTGACTTTACATTAATAAAAAATAGAATAAACTGAGCAAAAACAGATTGGATCAGTTCCTAGAGATAAAAATCGCGCTGGAAAGTTGTGTGATGCGTCGCACTGGATTTTTCTTGTTCTCATCTTGAAGTTCCCAGCGCTAACGTATATATATACCTGCCTGGCAGTTTCGAATGCGCGATAACTTCTCTTCCACATTATCAGATTTCTAAGAGCTAAGCAGATTGCTTCGGTGGTGAGAGACGACGGCGCCGCCGTTTAGATTACGCCTGCCCTCAATCGTTATTTTGCCAAGCATTAAGAGTCAACGGACAGGGCTGTTCGTTACACCCGCTCGAGCCCGTGTCTACGAAATACGAAAAGATCTCACTGCACATTTAGATATTTGTTGTTGACTTCTACGTGTGACGATTGCCAGACTCAATTTTGACATCAAGGATTCAGGATGACGATGAATGGCAACAGTCAGACAGATAATGGAGGTAGGATATCGCATCTATGAAACGCAGACCCCCCTCCCACCACCTTAACAACATCAGCCTGTTACCAAGAAAAACACTTCAGATTCCCTTACAAGCAGGGATGTTTGGAAATCTGTCCTGTCGTAGTTACTGGAATCGAGCAGTACAAGAGAGGAACGTGAGTGTTCTTAGGAAGAGAACTAGTAAATGCGGAGTAGAGCCAAATATACTCGAAACACCTCTGAGCTCCAGAAAAGAAGCAAGTATTTGAGAATAGATTGCTAGAAGATACCGTGAGGTTGATCAAATTCATCACCGACACATTAACCGTGGAAAATTAAAAATTTTTACAAAACACAATTTTTAGGTACATTTTAGTTGTTTTATGAAATAAACTGTTAGAGATGTGATTATGCTTAACAACATACAGGTACTGACTAGTTGGCAACACTAGTTTTTCTAAAAAGTAGAAAAAAATTATTTTTGCTTCATAGGCCTTGTTCGGGAGGCCAAATTGGCTGGATCTTTGACCTCAAAAATGTCGGGAAATTCATTGTTGCCTCAAACACCTTCGCCCTCAAGCCCTTCTGTTACCTTTGGAAAGTCCACCTCTTCGGTAATTTCCAGTTGACAACAGATTTTCCCCTGTCATGGACTTTCCCATCTATCTTTTCCCGCCCTTCAATTTTGGATTCCTTTTCTCTCAACTCAGCTCTCTCTCTCTGTCCGTCTCCCTCCACTTAGTGTTTCACAACCAAACCAGTTCACATGTATTGTGAGTCCCTTGTGCACGGTTATATACTCATACTCAACCAGATATCGCAGACCTGCACCTCCATTCTCCGAATTTTCACAGAAATATTTATGGTGGCTTTTGTCTTCCTCCCCCCCCCCCCCATACACACACAACAATGAAACTGAACTTTTTTTAGGAACTCAGTTTCTTTATCTCTAGAAGGAGGAAGAATAAAGAAAAAAAACAATTTCAGATAAATTCCCGTCCCTACTCACATTCACTAGTCATTAAAAACCCGGTGGTTGGGGCAGATGAACAGATTATATATATCGTAGTATATTAACAATACATTTATATAATAACATGGTCTATCATCAAATCCACAGTTTAAACCAATGATTGAGGAAGTCGGTGGATGGGACCAACTGAGGAGATAGTGGGTTGTGTGTGGGTGGGCAACATGCACGCGTGTGGTGTACATGGAGGTCTTTCTTCTTAGATGAAGGGTTTGGGTGAAGGATGTAAGAGCTCGCTCCTGCTTTAGTGCTTAGCTTCGAAAAGCTCTAATGTACTTCACGGGGTTGTGGGAAAAATTAGCAACCGAAGTAATTTTCTTTTGAAAACTCCGCTAACAGTATCAAAATTAAATCGGCATTTCGACGATGACAGAAATATTTAATGAAACTTCCAAGGCCCGACAAAACTGGAAGAACCCGCGGGGAAGAAGGTCCATTCAACAGTCGACATGGGTTCCTTGGTACCTGCCCGTTCTGGAAGGGTTCTGACGTTTTGGATTAAAGCGAACGGAAACCAAAAAACCCGTAGCATTTATTTTAAGCGGAGGTTGATATGACGGCACGCAAGATCGAACTAGAACGATAATAGTCGTAATATTGAGGGATTGAAGCGACTGAGGAGGCTTCCTTTACTACCTGACGATCCTTGAAGACGAAACGAATCAGAAAAGCGGTAATGGAAGGGTTGATAGCATGATGTAAAAACGACTAATGGATTCGGTGATTCGTGGCGATTATAGGAGAAGAAAATGAGAGTGGTGTTATGGGAGCTCACGTTAGAATCCGGCAGTGCATTCCTCATCCTTTCCAAAGACAATTATTGATCATGTTGTTGCAGTCTGAGGGAGGCCGTGAAGTTATTGAGGCTCGGTGGCCGGCTTGACACTCAAAATGAAGAAGAAATATGAGGCAAAACCCAAACAACCTGTCAAGCTAGACCTTAGTTTTCCCTAACCTCCAATTTTTCGTTTCCAGAGTCCAATAGATCAATTTGAGGTCCGTGGGATATCATATTCTTCTCATGAGGTGGGTGATGAACAGGGCAATTAGCAGATAAAAACGGCCAAATGAACATAGTGCCGAGGAAAGTTGTGAGATGCGCCGTACAAGATGATTACATTCGAACCATCGGCCTATTCCTTCTTGTTCTCCTCCTTTCCGAGATCGATCGATAGGTTTTAAAGTGCCGTTTATTCCTAATTTGAAAACGAGCAGATTCCCCTTTGAAAACGTCGCTTTCGTCTCTGGCACCAGACTTTGTTTTTTTTTTGTTGTCTGACGGGTTGAAGACCGGCAATGACTTTCTGAAGTCGCCCAAACAGGCTGATCATAAAAACTCCCAAAACGGGAAATCGACGCCGAAGAAGGAAAAGGAAACCTGGAAAGGGTTTTGAGAAATTGCTGTTCGGTGTTATTCAAATGAGAGGCGATTTGTCGAGTAAAAGAGGCGGAACGAGGGGAAGGGGGTAAAAAAAAAATTTCCTTTTTTCGTCGGACTAGGGAGAGTCTGAAACAGAGCTTCGGCAAACGGAAACTTTGAGTTTTCTTGCTGCCCTTAAAAAGCAGCATCTGGAGTCCCAGGAGTGACGTAGTTAAAGGCTCTCTTTCTCTTTCACTTCCACGATACGATTCCCGATAAACGGGACAAAGGTTTTCGCCCTGGAAAAAACAAAAAACACACCGCTGCTATCAGTCGTTGCGAGAGTGGGAATTGTAAACAAATCTCCGAGATTTAGCCTGATTTACTGAGCTATTAAAGGAATCTACCAGCCGTGAGATAGCAGGAGCCTGTCTAGTTGCCGCGATTCTTCATCCCTCCATCACTTTCCAGTTAGTCTCGTAATTGCTCGCGCTAGACGAGAGCTCTTAGAAGATTCACACAACCATAAATTAATCATAAACGAAGTCAAGACCGTCCACGGAAACTTTTATTAAAAGCGAAATGTCGGTCTAATTACACTGGGGAACACAATTTTTGTTGACTTCGAAGTAACACTTGTTTTTGACTCACTTTTGGCCTCTGAATCCAAAAATAACCTCGGTTTTCGTCTAGCACATCAACTTTTTGAGCTACAGAATACCCTCTTTCTCTCAATTCTCATATAAAATATCCACACGAAACAAAGTAAAGATGAAAAATTATACTGAAAATGCTGTTCACAAGTTGTAATTTTATTTGAACAAATGCTATTAAATCACATTTTTTGGAAAGTGAAATTGTCATTGTAGAAGAGATAACATGTTTTTCTCAAACGCGGACATTATTATTACGGTAAAAATGTTCTCTTATAACTCTTTCTGGAGTGTTCAGTTCGAGGACTATCTCGCTTGATGCTCCAACAATAGTCAGCCATCATGTGCCCATCCCACCTACCCTGATACCGAGCCGTAGTTTGCAGGTCTTGGTGGAAACGCTGCTCATCACTGACTGCACCAAGGTTTGCGGGGAAATTGGCTAGATGACTACATAGAAAATACAATTTGATGCTCATATTGCAACCTAGCCTTTCAAAACTACCCAAGAGTTGGTTGATAACGTCAATGTAGTTCTCTGCTCTAGTATTTACAAGAAAATCTTTGATAATGGTTTGAATGCCAACCAAGCCTTCCTGATTACTATTCCATTTTCCTGATTACCCTGATCACCGATTTTAATTTTAAAATACGCTACATAGCCTTGCCTGACTAATGGACTAATGTTTCTCCTTTTGACTTGGAATAGCAAAACTGCCACGAATATAGCAAAACGAATCAGCACTATTTATCACCTTCGAGGTGAAATGCTAGTGACAGACACGATCTAAAGGAAAGAAAAGTTGTTCTCAGAAATGAATAAAATGTTACCAGCAAAACTCCTTGTTTAAAAAACCGGACGCCACGTATGAGCGCACACAACGTCTCATCACACAATCTCGCGCGTAACTGAAATTGTTAATATGGGAAGAAGAGAATGACGCCGTAGGTGACCCACGACAGGTTCTCATACATGTCCTAAACTATCGGATTTGAATTTAACATGCCTAAATAACTCTAAAACAACCGTCAAATCGAAAGCAACAAAAATGTTGTTTCACATTGTTCCCCATTTTTATCTGAATGAACCCTGTGTGTCTGATCAAAATCGTTATATCGTCATTTAGAGAAATGTTAAAACCGTGAATGTACGAAACATTTTTTTCGATGCATCTTGGCTTGTATCTTCAACGAATGATAACAAAAATAGTGGGAACTCGTTTTAAAAAAAGGCGTTGGTCAGTTGAGGGCACACTTAATCAAATCTCTAGAGCCATTTTCACAAAAAAATCCAACTTGTGCTTCTTAAACTTATTCCTCCGTACGCTATTCCTACAGAGATGTTTATTCAGAATAAAAGGCATTAATTAGTAGAAGATAAGTTGTAAATGTGATCATACTTGTCATTGTTGTTTTCGAAAAAAAGGCGAAAACCCTGAATTTTTTGTACATCCTGGTCCTTCACCTTCCCTTTTATTATTATTATAAATGAAAATTGCTCAAAACCTTGTTATATGTGAATCGAAAAGATTACCAGCATACCGAAAAAAGTATGAAATATTCATTCAGATTTTTCGATTCAGGAGACCACAAAAGTAAAAAAATTAAGTAAACTAAATTGTTTTGACCCCAGGTGGTGGATTTGATCTCGATACACAGTATGTTTAATCAAAATCGCTAAAGCCGTTTGTGAGAACTGTAAAAACCTCGCACGATTATGGATTATTTTATCGAGGCATCAGGGAGCACTAGATTTTGAAAATCGTAAGTTCCAGCTCGCTGCGGCTCTAAACAAAAACAACCTCCGGTAGGTTTACCTGAGCTTGAACGATTTTTTTTCTCGTAAAACGTACTCCCCCACTAACACTGGTGGAGGGGGGGGAGAGCAATAAATAACTCGTTTGATCCGGGCGAAAACCCCCAAACAGGTAACAACAAGCATAAATCAGGTTTGAAGGCAATTAGGAGGAACGTTCTCGAAGACTAGGGAAAAAACTTTCACTGGCCACTCGGTAGAAGTCGAAGTCGTGACTCGAAGCAGACCCTCAGACTCCTGTAAGTAGGAAGAAGTTGCTCAACGAACAGTCGGGACTTAGCAATGGTTGCCAGTTGCATACAATAAGATCGTTATTATCTGATCGAGTACTTCGCGAACGAAGACGTTGTTAGCAAGAAACCCTTAACTTTCACTTCGCTACTGGATCGATAGATCTCCCGAAGGATTCGGAATCGTGTTAACTTGAACGATCGAACTATTTGCAATTCTTGCTCAGTGGCCTCAAGAGATAAGGAGGAGTACTGAAGATTTGACTTCTTCAAGAACACATTTATGACACGTTTCAGCTCATTTTCACAGGAAATCCGTGTTTGTATGAACATATATAAAATTAATTAAAGTAAGGGAGATGAAGGATAACATCCATCGTCCTAACATACAGCAGGAAGTCATACCGTCGAGCTTCCAGTTTGTTGTCGCCGTCAGAACTCTCATATATCATAAATTAAAACGGGGGAGAAAACATTTAATAGGTGAAAACAATAGCGGTGAGCTTTGAGCTTGACGTTGCCAGAACTAACCCCAAAAGCCCATTGCTGCGGGAGCTGTTCAAGAAGGTGGGATTAATAACCACTTTTTTTAATCAATCCGTCAATAATTAGTTATTTATCGGGTAATATACGTTGAATGATCGCTTAACGTCAGCCCCTGTTTTGCCCGTCTTCGAAATTACGTACGAATGGTATGAATTAGGTTGAACAATTAAATTCCCCGATTAGAAATCCCATTCGGGAAAACGGTCTGTCAGTGTGTGTAGCGGACACGACTGGGAACTGAATAATGTCTTCCGAACACGCGACATAGAATTCAGCGAAGAGGTTAATGCCCCAGAAAATCTGTTTATAATTATACGAATTCATAAACACACAATGGATTCATGAAGTACACGGACTCACCATGCATGTTCCCCCTTCGTTCCCTTAGGGCGCATCAGTCAAAAAACTAAAAAGAACGTAATAGTACGCGACGTAATTTTCAAAAGGCCAATAAAAAAAAAGTTCGGGAGGAGGGGAAAAGAAGGCCGAAGAAATAGAAATAATGAAGTCGTCGTGTGACGGGACAGATGCTTGACAAACTCCTGTGAATCCCCCCGCCCCTCGATTCTCATGTTGTTCTCCTCGTTACTCATCTTGCCGAACCTTATACTCTCGCCCTACAACGCATCCACCAGTCCATCAAAGTTGCCTGAACTTCTCTAGAGCGTGCATAATAATTCGGTTCATCGAGAAGATCAGAACGGATTGAGCGAGAAAGCAACTAAATGTGGAACTAAAACGGAGTTTGAAAATAATTCACGTCACGTTTCTCGTGAGGACAACTTGCACAACGCGAATATCGACCTTCACTTTTCTACAGCTTCCACATCCACAAACTGACCTCCTCTCACTCTTCTTCAAAAAGACTGGACCAATCTCCAGATAGGAAATTTATCGGAGTGATCAATCGATCCCCTTGGTTCATTCGAAATTTTGCCTTAGGCTCAGAATTAAATTCCACAGAGGCGGGTGAATTCATTATGATAAATTACCATCGACTACTCAACTCATCATACTAATCTTTTGATCCATGAAATTGTCCAACAACCGCCTCACCGACGTCTTTATAGAAAATGCCGACAAGATGCTCTGACCAGCAGTAATACGATGTTACGTTCCAAAATGACTCGAGGGGAACCTACGCGCTAGTGTCAATCTGACCACGCCCTTAGTGACAGGGAATTCAACCCTTAAATTCCTCCCTTAAGTTTCCAATCCTTAATGGAAGAAGTAGTCCTAGAAAGGGAAAAAGAAATTGAAGACATTACGAAGGAAAGTCAAGGATTAAATAAGAGAACAGCGGAAAGTAACGGGAAGAGTAGAAGACGAAAACGAAAAAAAAAAAAAAAATCAATGAACAGGGAAGTGAAAAGTAAGAAAATCTCTCGTGCAATGTACAACTTTGAGGAAATCTGAAAACTATCGACAATCACTTGCCAGTCTTTCTTGGCTTATATCACCATTCAACGGATAGTCATGGAAAACAAAATGTTGGGAATAGGATGCAATAAGACATTCAGTTAAGAAGATTGCAATAAGATTCAATATAGTTGAATGGTTACTGAAGAAATGTTGAAAACGTTAAAAAAAGTACCATTGGAGAGAGAGAGAGAGAATTTATTTATTCATCGACCATAGAAAATTAGGGCCATGCAGCCCTCTCTTCCATTCTCCCTGGCTACAACACACAGTTACACTTCCTCCTACATTCGTCGTAACCCATTATGTTATTTACATGTATATCTCATTCACACTAAATAAATTACATCCATACCATACCCATAACAAACACACACCTCTCACACCAGCTGGCTGGGGTGGGTGGGAAAAACCTAGCCAGCACCAAACCCTACCCTCCTATGGACATCCTTCAGACTCAATGTTCCGGGGGGGGGGGGGGGGAGAAGAATAGGGAGTGGGAGAGGAAGCGAGAGCTGAAGGATGACTGGCTTGGAAGGAGTTGTCTGTTGAGGAGAAGAATCTAAAATTGAAGGGTGGGAAAAGATAGATGAGAAAGTCCAGGACAGGGTGATATCCATTGTCTCTTGGAAATAACTGTGGAGCTGGGTTTTCCACAGGTACACAAACAAAAGGGTTGAGATAGAAAGGCTTTCGGGGAAACAATGACTTTCTGAAGGGCCAGTGAGTACCATTAAGAGCGGACGTTCTGAGATCAAAAACCCATCTAATTCGGCTTGTGCCTTACAAGAACAATACATAGGTACTGAGTACTTGAAGGCATCTTGCGAGTTTGGTGAAAAGTGACAAAAAAACTAGCTCAATCAGTCTAGCCATTGTCACGTAAATTGAACCTCAGACATACACACAGACCACCCTGAAGATCTGAAGAAAATACAACTTTTTTACACGGTTGCAATACATCCCTGGCCCTTTTGGTAGCAGGAAGTAAACATCTTTCAGTTCGAATACCTGCTTAACACGCATAAGCGTCAATGGCATTGTACCCCGCAGGAGAGTGAATGTTAATTGGTTATCACGAAGATTTAAAACGCAGTTCTCAACGAAATTGATTCCTTTTGAAACCGAATTTTACTTCATTTCAATAAATCAAACTGCGACAACATAATTGGCTCGCTGAAAAAGCAGTTGGAAATATGGGCATAATGAGGAGATGCCGTTAGAAAGGGGCAGAAGCTCCATCGGCATCTCAACCATGTGGTTCATTTCGAAGAGCAAAAAAAAGGTGGTGGATTCCTACCTCCAGTAGACTTTTGCCAATTAGCAGAAAACCTTTTTTTTTTCTTTGTATTCCCCCGGTTTTGGGGAGGTTTTCAAAATTAATGTCGGCGAATATCACGTCCCGCGTATCGCCCCTTTTATACCTTGCGGTAGTTTTTTGTACCCACCACTACCTTCGATCATTCTCTCTCTTTCTCTCTCCCTTCTACTTCTCCGACGCCTCTCCTTTGGTGTGTGCCCACGACCCCCTCTGTTGAATAATGAATCAGGGGCTGCTCTGAACCGGTCACGATCGGCTTTATAAGAGTATCGGCTGTGAATAACAAATACCGGCAGCGGCGACGAAAACTGGCCTTGGAACGGCTTTTTCGACCTTGTCAAATGCGCCCAATTTGTTGGACACGGGGGAAATACTTTTTCGGAATTAACGTGACTAATTTGAAACAGGTGAACGTTTTAAAAATCCGAGCTCCGGTCGCGATGGCGCGAAAAATACTAGAAGCAAAAAGATTACTCCAGAAGGTTCAGTGACAGCTCGCTAACGCCTTCGACCATATGGTGACAATTTTACTTCACGACATTGTTTGGATGTCATTAGCTGGCTTTGTACATGATAAAAAGCGTTCTTTACGCAACAAGTGTTCCGCTTCAGGAAAGTAGCAGTTCGACAACGTAACTGTTGGCTTTTTACAACCCTTTCCGTTGCTCTAGCACCTTTTGAATCCACAGACTTCTGAAGTGCAGGAAACCCCTCAAGTTAGGGAGCGAAAATATTGGAGCTTCACGGTTTTCAAGTTGTTGGTAATTGCTATGGTTCTCCCTTCAGATTTCGCTAAAAATACTGCTTTTGTCCATAGCGGTTAAATAAGCGTTGAAACAGAATAATTAAATAGGTTTAAAAAAAGGATTTATTTACCGCGGTTGATGTGTTTCTAGAGCTCGAAAGTTCTCTTACGTTTGTGCGCATTTTCGAGTTTATAGGTTAAGTTGAAAACAGTGAAGCCGTCTTTGCAAAGATTACTTTCGGATTACGCCTTGTTTTCAACCGTACACTCTATTTACAACAGAGTTGACAAAACCTTTCTCAGACCACCGTTGAGCGTCTCGGTATTGATATCCACCTTGAATGAGAGGTTCATTGGCTCCACCAGTTCGTCTTCCATTACAGGTAACGCGTTTTCAATGTTTGCCTCCGTACAGTTAGAAACGCCTCATTTGTAACACAGGCCTGTTTGTATACCGGCCTTCTCAGAGATTACTGGGAAAGCCCCCCCGGGTTTCCCATATTTGCCCAGTCGGCCAGTTTAAGTGTACTTGCTCCTTCGAGGACCTCAGGCCTGTTATACCCCTCAGGTAAAAGTTGGAGATTTCGAGAAAGTCTGGAAGGAGTAGGCTTTTCTTGGAAATGTCGCAAGGAACACCCCCCCCCCCTCCACCATGAAACTCTTTGAACGACTAACGACGCTCGGGTGTGACTTGGTAAGGATTAAAGTCGTTAGCGAATTCCCAAGTGCGATACTGAGGCTCCTTCGGCAAAGCGTATCTCCTACAATCGTGAGGGCAATAATGAGCTTAATCGCTACAAATAACTCAAGTTTTTAGCCTGTTGGAACTCCGGTCTGCTCCATAAAACCGATCCCGTTATTTTTTCTGCGTAACCGTCTTGCGAAGACCAGCCAGAAGTAGAATTTTACGTTTTCGCGAGTGTTTAGTGCCCTGTAATTGACCCAAAATGTTCACACTGATGTTTGATATTTCAAATAAATAGCAGTGCCTTTCGCAGGATTGTAAAATGTCTTTTCACGCAAATCCTTAAGCCACCAATTCTACAACTTCATTGAAGGCAAGTTGCACGTTATTGCATAATCCTCCATATATGATCTTTGATTTCAAATATACCACTGCGATTCCAATTCAATCACAAGGGTGTGCAGACACTTCGCAACAACAATATGCAGACCGCACGGAACATTATGAAGTCCAACCATGGAATCTGCGAGGAGTTTCTATCGTTAATAAGAAGAAATACATCTACAGAGTCCAATAGATGAGGGCAACAACACGTGTTTCAAGAACATGTCATGATCAGGCATAACGTTGTCAAGTATGTCACCAGAAAGGTTCGCACGAAAGCGCGTTGGACGAGGATATAATACATTGAATTCAACCGATTTCATGAGAACTAGGAACGTTAAGCGATGCGTCGCACCTGATATTTCATCCAGTTCAGGCAGATGGTAACAATAACTCAGCCGAACAGCCCTCCACCTTTATAACAGTCAAGGGTCGTTGCTTTGAGGCAATATCGAATAGTTTTCAGGTTCAAAAAACCCTCGTACGAATCGAATTTACAAATTACTTTTTATAAAGCTACACGCGGCCCCATCGCGCAGTACAGTACGACCTAGATTTGGGCCGAAAGATAAGCCGCCTTTTCCTTGTTTCCAAAACATCAAATTGGGATGTTTTTTGAATAAATTTTAATAAATAAATGGAGAAATGAAGAAATTATTGGCACTAATCTGCGGTCAAAGTGAAATTGATGACGCGAAGTGGATATTAAACATTATAAATGCAGCGCTACCGCCGTTCGAAGCTTATTCATCTTGTTGGGCGAAATATATTCACGCATTTATGTAAATTCGGTAGCGAAAGCGCCCTTCGATAATTTTATAATTCCAGTTTCGAAATTCCCCGATTTCATCTTTTCGACAACTCCTCACAAGACAAAAACCGGGTTTTCGATTATGAGCAGATTAGAATCCGTCTTCGGAGTGGGGGAAATCCGGTTTTGATTGGCCGCCTTTTTTTTGGTGGGGGGATTTCGGGCGACAGTTTGAAGAAACGATAAGAGTTTAATGGGTTTTTAACGAGAGCGAATCGTCGAAATAATAGCCGCTATTAGCGTTGGTCGTAGATGGCCAGAAGTCAGCGAAATTGATAGGTGTACCAGAATACGGAGAACGGAGTTTCACAAAAGGGAAGTTTTGACGAAATCCCATTAGTCTTCTTGACCGTACTTCGAAAGGTATAATCTGCCATTTATATTTCACAAACCATCGCGAAGGAAGTGAAGGGTAACTACTCGTCAAGAACAGGAATATAAACAAGGCGAAAAACAGCGCACTGCGAAGAATCAAATGAGAAAGACTTGGATAGAAAAGAATGGTGCTGGTTAAGCAGGAGGAGGAGTTCTGTGACGTCTGAAGTCATAAATGTACAGTTGAGCTGAACGGGCCGCCATCTGCTAGCAGAAAACCGTCTGGCGCTCATTTCATCAGTAGTGACACTTACTCCCTCAGCAACCGATTCCTCAAGGCACAGGAAAATTCCCCGGTATAATCTTAAGGTAGAGTTAAACCCAGAGTTTATGTGCTAAATACAACGAATCGTTGTCACACGCAGAACTGTAACTGAACAAATACGGCCAATGAACTTGAGATGAGTTGAGCTGAGCGCTAACTGGTTGCTGAGAACAACGTAAAAGGTTAGACGGAGAAAGGTTGGGTGGTAGCATGGCATAACTTCGGAGGTCCACCTGAGATAGAATGCGAAGGGTGAGAAAAGATATTAATTAGACCTTTCCCAATAAAACCAAAAATACGTCTCGAGCGTGTCGGACAATCTGGGAGATTTTCCTTTGGCTTATGAACACTCTTTGAGGGAATGAGGTTTAAGGTTGAAGCCCCTCAGCTCAAGATTTTGACATGATACACCAAACAGCGTTAATATCCAACCTAACCTACGTTCAGTAGATACTAAAATTGTGCTAAGAGAGAAATAAATATGACGTCATAATAAATTAACATGAAACTCACGATTCTTGTTAGTCATTCGGTTTGCACACGTTTTGCTTAATGAAGAAATTTCTAGAGAACCGTTCAATGCGAACACATATTTCGATAAAACCCCGAATTATCAAAAAACCGTTTTGAAACGAGTCCAAACCAAAACTTGACAAATGGGCATTTTCTGACAAAATCTCAATTCCGCCTCGATCCTCCTAAACTTTTTCCTCTTCACGGTTGATTCTTTAATAAAAAAAAGCTCTCCGAGCCCCCAAAGCCTACACAAAGCCATTGTTAGGTTGCCAATCTCCCAAACTGGGAGGGGTCAGTTTATCAAGGACGAGTCTCCACAGATGAATAGGCTCTGACCGAGCGGAGAACCCCGACCTTAAATAGACCCCATTTCGGAGTTAGAGTCTCCCAACTCAGCCCTGGTTTCTTAGGGTTGGGAAGAGCTAATTCTATTTTTGAGGGGTGCGTTGAGGAAATTTCCCCGCAATCGTTGAGCGCAACTGGTCACTGTATCAGGGCAGGTGGTCGAGTTGAAAAGACGAATTTAGGATAAGTGAATTGAACCGTTAACTTATCACACGGTGAAGCTGATAGAAATGCAGCTGCAGAAACGGAAAAAATTCACGGGACACTGCAAGACATCTTCTTCCTGGAACGTCCATAAGCGCTATCGCTCAAAATAGATAAGAGTCCTTTACGAACAGTGACAATTTTGGCTCAAAAGACCTCCAAAGAT
This sequence comes from Pachypeltis micranthus, assembly GCA_020466155.1. NCBI lineage: Eukaryota > Metazoa > Arthropoda > Insecta > Hemiptera > Miridae > Pachypeltis > Pachypeltis micranthus. The sequence continues at coordinate 23,995,828 of CM035774.1, read as the reverse complement.
ATCAGCTCATATTTCTGCATCTTCCATTACAGGGAATCTTTTACTAGGCAGCTTTAAATGCATACCCTTTCAAGAAGTTCAAAGGATAAGACGTAAACGAAAAAGGAGCTGATAAACTTGACAAAAACTGGCTCCAATCTAAGGATGAGTGAAGAAATGAAGAAATTTCTCCGAAATTGTTGAGCGCAAGTGGAGGGTCGTACAGCTCTCGGGGGCACACTCCTCAAAGTTCAAGAGAAGTCTCTTCAGTTGAGAGGTAAGAGAAGAGAAGTTATTGCGTCGGAATGGAAGAGAACCCACTGCCGCACATAATCTCGGAGAGGGTATGAATCGACTTGTTGAACGTGACTGTTACGGGAGCACTGTCTGACTGCAAGTGATGCAAGAGTAGTGTGCCAAGATATCCAGTATCAACGATGATTCTGGAATTCAAGACCAACATGACCAGTTTAATGACGTCAATCCCAGCCCTAACCACTCTAGACAGTTACAGTTCTGCATTCAGGGATGTCTGTGGGAGTTCCGACTGGGTGGCCCCTACCTCCCTCAGACCCCGCAGTTTAAAAACGAAAGAAGAGAGGGATTACTACCCTCCAGCGACACCACGATATCCGCAGAGCAAGCGCATTTACCAGCATTGTCAGGCCTTGCCCTGGTTAGGAGTTGGATTGTTCCGTTCAACCTACCCTTGCTCTGCAGAGGCATCTGTCGTGGCCCTAACCCATAATGCACCGGCGCAAGGCCAGAATGGTCACAGGCCCGCCCCATCATTCACATGGCCCTTACGGCTTTTCCTCATCCCAGGGTGCTACAGTTTGGACTTGCTGACCTCCCTGGGATTTGGAAGGATCCCAGTAAGCTGCGACAGAAGGCCCCCAAAGCCTCCGCCGCGCATCCGGATTTCTGTCCCCTACTAGACAAACGCAAATGAAAGATCTTGCAATACGTATCTCCAGGAGTATAACCTACCGTTGCGAGGACACGTAGGCCTATGGCAGTTTGGCCAGCTCCCTGATTTTTCCTAAGCTGAAGCAGAAGCATCGCTTCTAGACCTATTACCTCAAGATCCAATCGCAGGCTGATCAGGTAGGAGCTGAACGGACATGAAGAAAGGCAGACTAACAATGGGGAAATAGGTGCTCTACCGTGTACATTTTACACAGAACACAGAAACATGGTGTAGATAAAGAAATTTGGGTAAAAGCAAAGAATAGGGACCGCTCCCTCTGATAAGACAATATATCGATATATCACGACCGAGGTCAGGTTATCGATATTCCCGACATCGTAGGCTCTGGCGCCATGTTTGAAATTAGAAATAACGACAGCTGTACAATTATGCCAATTACTTAATGCTCATTATGTAATACCCCGTTATATATTATTTTAAAATTACAAAGACTATGAAAAGGCATTAAGAATGGGTATATGAAATAAATATGAGATAACTAACGGACGCATATCGATACATGCAGTCGTAGCGTTATCAAGCGGTCGGTCCATATTCTTTGTTTCACCCGAAATTTGAGACGTTCACCATGGAAAGGCAAGATAAGGCAGAATTTGCGAGAAGTATCAGAATCAGGTTAGAACATGCAAAAGAAGATGTAGACAAAGGTAGTCTGCTAAGCCCATAATTGGGAATCGAGGAAATGCCCATTTTTGGCTTGACAGCGGGCATCCCCTTCAGTGAGGTTGTTCTACGCCACAACCTTGGAAGGTTTGTGTCGTTCCAGCTAATCTTCGAGAAGGGTTACTTTTCCTTAGCTTCACAAGAGCTTGGAACAGGCTGTTACCTTGAATAATACAAAGCCTAGGTCGCCTATTGAGTATAAAAGGTCCTTCAAAACCATGACAATCTGAGTGGACCCTCAGTTTAGGAGTTCCTTCTCCAGCCGGAGAAGAGCGTAATGTACGAAATTGGCATCATCGCGATATCCCTAAACGAAAACACACGTCTACGCTGAAATGTCACAACGTTTATTAAAGAAATAGCCTCTTTTACGTAGATAGCAGCTTCTGCTACAATGACGAGGGGAGTTCAGGAGGAAACCAACGATTGGGGAAGGGCTCACGAATTACAAAAGTGGCGGGGGTTAGTGGGAAGGAGGGGGAGGGGGGAAGAGGACGAGCTCAATTTATGACGAGATGAGCGCAGAAGAAGCAAAGCGACCAATAAAAACATCCTTTCCACTCAGGTTGAACAATTAGGCCCAATCTCGGACATCACGCGCCCCGCAACAAATTAGCTCCTGGCGCGCTGTGACGCTTCCCGTCTCTCTATCGGCAGCACCAACATTTACGTGGAATCAAATCCCTCAACGGCAGAAGTGTTTCAGTTCTGACGTTTTTAACCAATTCTCTGGCAGTAGCTGCCAATTTACTGGAAGCTAATTAGTGCATTCAAGCTCATCGTTCAACAATGTACAATAGAAATATTTATGGAGAACTAAATCTAGTCACTGAATCTATTGAAAGCTCCTAGTAAGTTAGCGGAAACTGTTGGATTAGCTTTAAAATAAAAAAATAATTATCGATATCATCAGTTTTAGAAAGATCTAGGCGTGTATTGGTAAAATCCACTGTCAGTTTGAGCCAAGTTACCAAATATTCCTATTACGAAAAATACATACTAAATGAAAAAAACATATAGCGAGTGGTCCAAACAGTAACGGGTGTTTTGAGCATTTTGCTTCTCGGGCTATCTGAGTTCGCAAAGTTACACAACAGACGCGCAAGTGAGAATGGTAGAGGCTTTTACGGAACGTACAATTTGCCTTATCAAACCAGAAATAATTGACGCCACACAAACATGCAAGCGAGACTATCTTCCGAAACCGGTCAAGATGTTCCACGTGCCATCTTCCTCAGAAACGATGAACTTCAAAACCCACCGTGGAGACAATTAAAAGTCTCCCTCCTATCAATCGCAGGCTCCAGCCAGCGTCACTCACTCGATTAAGGCGGTATGCGAAGGTAAGCGACTCCTCGAGACTACGCCCTGCTCCATTATTCATAGCTTTTCACTCGAATCCGAGGTGCGTCTCTCAGACCGTCCAATTTCAAACGAGGAAAGAGAAAATTAAAGAGAAGAAAAAAAACAAAACAAAAAGACGAAAATCCCTCACGCACCGCCGTAACAACTGTTCTAGAAATTATTTCCTTTTGACTCATCCAAAGACGAAATTGATCTCTCTTTGATGAGTTCGAATGACGTTAATTACGTACTCGCTTGAAAAATTGAAATCGCTTCAAAATTCGAAATTAAACCATCACGAAATGGTTCAGAACGTTCATGCGTCCAACAAAAAGTCAACTATTTTGTATTTATTCAACAACATAAAGATTATATGCACGTAACCCGAAAATAGGTCGATTGTGGCTGGTGACGCAGAGCTGGCGAGAAGGCCCCACAGGGTGAGATCAGACTTGAACTGGGTGGCCTTACGAACGAACAGAACCTGCCAATCAAATATTCTGTAGGAAGACCCAACCCGCAAATCGCAGAATTTTGGAGCACTAGGCTCATCGCCGTCAGGCTGTCACCGAGCACTCGATTTGAACTGTACCCATCAATAGGAAGGTTTGGTGTGTGACCCACTCCACAAGTACTATCTATAGGCAAGCCATCACTGGTATCGAATGATCAGCATCGAACGATTCATGCTTAGTCACCCATTCATTCGAACGATCGATTAACTCCCTCTGGAAATGGCGTAACAAGTGTAAGACAACTGCGCGAAACACCGCACGACAGCTTTGAAGTGCCCTGACAGGCCTACATTGAATAAATGTTCACTGATACATAATTTAGATGTTATGTACGCACACATACGTACCAAGTCATGTCTTAGCGACGAGACACAGTCACATCCCCTCCTTTCCCACTTAGATTACACAATATCAATATCCGCGAGAATGATTCACGGGTGTTCCAAATGTGATGAATGTAAATTAGTATAAAAACATCTAAAGGAAAGCAATTCGCCGATGATGATTGATCAAAGTCTCTACCCCAGCAATGTCATAAAACCCCCTTTTTGTACGCGACAATTGCCTCATCCCAAGTAAGTGGTCCAGAAAATGATAATGAATTAACCACGGAACCGTCAGCGGTGAGCCAAGCGCTATTCATAGGGTTGCTCCTACTTATCTTATCTAAACTATTCGGTAGATAGCTCATTCCAATGTCAAGTCAACACGGGTTTAGAGGGAAGGATATTTGGAGTTGGATTAGTGAAGAAAATATGTTTGAAACGTCAGGTGCGAGACACTTCACAAATAACTGGTGCGACGCATAATACAACTTTCCTTGACCGCACGTGCTAATCCAATCGGGTTTTCATTCTGTTTGTAACAACATTCTACACAACAGCAGGAAGAGCTTATGGTTCTGGAATTTATTGTGCTGCTCCTACTTCTGCCACGATCAATCCACATTCAAGAGACTGTCTACGCGATTTTATTGTGGAAGGATCGCGTTCACTTTTTCGAAATAACCGGATAAAAACTGCGAGATTGTACTAGGTGAAACGGTGCCGGTTGAAATTCTCGAATTTTTGAAATAGGTCGTATATATTTTATGAGCGTTAACAAACGATCCTAGTAACATTTGAGCGGAGTTTATAAATGCGCAAAATTTCGTTGAAATGTTTGGTAATTATTGTGCTGCTCTCGCCATCTTCCCGCGAATCAATGTGCGGCATTCTTGCGTCATTTTGAGCGGTCGATACAAAAAATTTTAATCAAAATCGTTACAGCCGTTTTTGAGAAAAACATGTAGTTTAACCACTACGATAACCATCGATAGTTCTAGGACAATTTTGCTCATGCTCTTATTCGTTCGGCCGCTTTCTTCCAATGCACACATAAACACGGACCATTTTCACCAAATAGCGTTTTTCGGACTCAAAGGCCTTAAAACGTCAAGATCTGCAGAGAACTCGCCTATTACATAACTTTACTTGGCTCTACGAAGCCAAAACTAGCCCGGGAGACAGCCCAGGGAAAGTAAACAGCGCCACACCTACACAATTCTGTGTCTCTAACGCAAACGCCGATTTCATTTTTTCATTCACAGCGGATTTCAGTGAGCTGCCTCTAGTTATCCTGTAGCCTGTATTAAATTCTTGCACCTCTACCAACACACGATTCTAATCGAGAGAGTAGCGTCAACTATAAAACCTGTAATAAATCAGTTTTAGTTGAAATGTTTATACTGCTCTCGCAGAAAAAAATCATATTGCTTCAGACACTGGTTAGAAATTAATCGTACAAACTAATTAATCGAACTCGTTATTTAGAGTTTTGATCACTATCATGCATGTTTTCAACTGGGTCCAGTGGCTTGGGGAAGTACAATAAAATTTGAGCTAATTTGGTTACGCGGTTTTTTGCCATTGGTCACTAAAGTACAGGTGCACATACAGACTGTTCATGACGAAAGAGAAGTTAACCATAAACGGGCAAACTTGAGTCTACGAAATGGCACAGTAAGGGTAAGCGAAATCCGCTCAGTAGCTGGCTCTGCTGTTTTTGATACAAATTTCTCCCGCGTAGAGTTCCAGCCAATTGTGCGTGGCGGCAATGTTTTCATCGGAGGGGAAAAATATATCTGTTCTTTCGCAGTTTTCGAGCTATCAATTGACATGAACATTCTCTAAAAACCAAGTTGATGGCGTAATAAACATGGTAGTTCAGTGAAGAGAGTAAAATGACGACAAGCGACTCTCAAGATACTGGAATTCACTATAGGTACTTTGGCCAGAATAAGCCGGTTTTGTGAACGACGATTCTTAGTAGTATGTGAGTACGTAATATCAACAGCACCGCATTATTCTCAAGCAGACGTTTCCAACCGTCAAACTGGCACAAACCCTCTAGGAATTCAAACAAAATTTGAGATCGACGATGTAAACACGGTTTTTGAGAACTACCAACTAGAGACCACCTGATCTGAGACGAGTTTTGAGAATCTGATTGACCCAATCGAGGAAAAAAACAGAGTAAGGAAGGTTATGCTATGCACCTGGATCTTTTCATACAATGGGACACATAACTTCCATTATGGGACTACATAATGTAGTGAGGGATCGTCAAACTATTGAAGTTTAAACTTGGATCAAAGTAGACAGCTCGACTGCCAGTTATTAAGGCGAAGCTACAAACACGACCGTCATCATCTCATCACTGACAATCAGGAATCGCTATATTATCGCTGCAGTTTCAATTACTTAGAATTGAATTGTAGTTCGATTCTATTCGTCATACAAGCATCGACCTCGAATTCAATTCTGATTCATTACAGCTCGGGTCGAACATGCAATTGCTGATACGAGTAGAAGCGCCATTAAAACTACGAGAATCGCAATTGATTACTCATCGTAATTCATTGTGGCCAGTTCCGTGAAAAACAATATGAAAAAAATCCACAAGACATCGAAAATAATAACGTTCTATAAATATTGAACATTTGTGAGGTGTGTAACATTTTTGACTTTTTTTTACTTAATTACAGGCTCGCTAAAGTGAAAATGTGCTAATGTTCGGAGGCATATCGCACATTTGGTCAAGTATTCAGGGGAGTAATCCAACAGGTGTCTGCCGCTTGGCGGGTAAAAACAAACTATAAAACATGTGCGGAGATTTACCTTCCAGTCCAGTCGCATTGTTGTCCTATGTCGTGCCCTCGGACGAGGAAGAGGTTGACGAGGGAAAAAAGAAGCAACGAAATCCTCATTACCGTCATGTCCCCGCATGTCCGTCTTTCGTCATTTCACATGTCACTTATTAGGTCGGACGTTCCGCAATGCGGGGGAAATAGAAAAAAAACCAGGGGGATCCGGGGCCAGACGAATATTTGATCAAAATCCGCGATACCGATTTGCCAGCACCGACGATTGTTACCGGAGTATAACTTTTTTTTAAAAATCAAAATAAGGAAAATGAGAGTAACCGTCGGAGAGTGTCGCACTTCCCTCTCGACCAAATCTGAGGCGCCACTGAGCGGCGAGAGCGGGACGACGAGCCTCGGGACGATGCTCTGGAGGAGGGAGAGTCTTCTTGAGCTCCAGTGGAGGGAGCATCGCCCCGACAGAGAGGAGCGAAGGGTCTCAGAGGGGAAACGAAAAAATAAGGGCAGAAGAAAGCCCCGAGCGTGTCCTGGAAGAACTGACTGACCATTTGGTCTACGAAAAGCAATATCTTAGCGCCCTGACACTGTAGAACCAGCTTTCTTAGATCCGTATCTTAGATATCTAGAGAAAATTAGCAAATGCGGATCCTGTCCCAGCCAACGTAGCCCCTTGATCACAAGTTTTCACATATGGACTTCGTAGAGACTATATAGAAACTGGTAGTGCCGAAGTTTGTAATGTGTGTAATTATTTCAGGACCGTAGTTCTATCAAGCACTCATACGATGAGTCTTTCCCGGATGTCCACCCCTGCCGTCCCACTCACCACCCATTTCTAAAAGTTTTTACCATGCTAACTCTGGTCAAGTGATTATTACCCTTCTCAAAATGGTCGCGCGTACAGCCCCATTAATACTCTGCGTACGAATCGCTCAATAATGGTCAGAGCATGAGCACGAGCAGCACAATAAATTGTAAGTTCAACCGCTTTCTGCCACCGTGAAACCGTGTTTAATTTCCTTCAAATGAACCGAGAGAAAAATTAGTAGCAAATGCCACGGAAACCAGTGAATTTACGTTGAGCTAAGGAAAGTTGTGTGATCCGACGCACCTGATATTGTTCGAAGACTTTCAACGGCTCATGTAAGTAAACACAGTTTTGCTGATTGTACTCATAACCACTGTAGGTTCCGATCAGAAAACAGTTTTGTGCAACAGCTTTTCCACTAGACAGACAGGAAACAGTTAGATGTTTGTCCACAACAATGTGCAAATATAACCTCGAAACTTAGACCTATGAGTTGTCTCTTTCTGACCAAATCATACGAGGGAGGTCAATAAGTACAAATGTGACATTCAATAAGAAGAAATGACGTGTCTTCAATATTGACACAATAACCAATTTATTATTTATTTTATTGTTCGGCTTCGGAAGAAGCAACTTCAAAACTGCAGCATACCGTTAATGAGGTAAGCGAATGGACTCAAACTGAATGAGCTCAAATCGTCTCACATTAATTTTACTAACAAACAAGTAACTGCCCTGCCTATAATGCTAAATGAAGGAGCGATACCCATAGCTAACACCGTCAAATACCTGGTGGGAATGACTCTCGATACCAAGCTGAAGTGGAAGGAGCACGTCAAAAAGAAAAAAGTAGAACTGATGATAAAGGTATTCAGAGCTTTCCATGCATAATCAACTGCGTATATACAAGCAAGTGCTGAAACCGGTGTGGACGTACGGGATACAGCTCTGGGGCTGTACGATAAAAACCAACATTAAGATGATTCAAACCTTTCAGAATAAAGTGCTAAGGAGATTAGTCAATGCCCACCGGTACATTCGTAACGACGACCTCTATAGAGACCTTAGAATGGAAACAGTGAGCGAAGTAATTGAGCAGCATGCAATCAAACACGAACAGCGACTTGATGCGCACATAAACCCTGAAGCGCTTCACCTCCTAGACAACAGCAACGTCATCCGGCGGCTTGATAGGACAAAACCCTTGGACCTCGTGAAGTCACGTGATTAGTGATTCAGTGTAGTGAATGGGTGCTATCCAGAGTATACCCATTTATACTGCTAATAAATGACTGGGCTTATAATGTTCAGTTGTTATGTTATTGATATTATTCTTGTAATAAATATCATTAAAAAATAAAAATAAATAAATAATGCTTGTTTCTGTCATACTTCACATTTTCGGTCTGCTAGGGTCCCATTTTCGAACTACAATTTTGCAGGTACTACAGAAAAACAATCTATATTGGGGTGCTTGCTTCAAATGACTAAGAAACAAAATGACCACGGTAATTTTAAACTACTCGGGGGGGGGGGGGATTAAAAATCTGAGCTGAGACACTGGCTCGGAGGGTGAATCATTCGAAGGTATGCTGTTACATAGTGTGTTTCGAGTGCTGGTTGAGTTCTATTCTTCCCCCCAACAGTAGAATTGAAAGCGTGTGTGTTTAAACGATCGGTTTTCTCGTTCGAAGTTACGGAAAGAAATACGTAGATAGTACGGATCGACGAGGAGGTTGAACGGTTTACCTATTAACGGTTTGTTTAGGTATACGAGGTCTGTTCAATAAATAACCAAACTTTTTAAACAACGCGGCAACAGGCATATTTAGCGATGTGCGGTTGGTAGCACTTTGTTCCGCGTCATTTCCTTTGTAAGCACATGTTTTTCCATTGTTGATATCTTGTTTACTTTTCGTGGTGTTGTGTTTTTAGTACGACGTGTTCAGGTGCTAGTGACTATTTTCGTAATGTGATTCAAAAACGGTCGCCAGTCAATTGAAGATGAGCCTCGATCAGGAAGGCCTTCGACTTCGACTGATGACATTCATGTCAGAAAAGTGAATGATCTGGTGCGTGCAAATCGCCGATTGACTGTCAGAGAACTTGCAGAAGACGTTGGCATCTCAGTTGGATCGTGCCATGACATTTTGCCATGACACATGTGGCGAGACAACTCTTGGTTCCTTCACCATGACAATGCACCTGCACACTCAGCTTTGTCCATTCGTCAGTTTTGTGAAAAAATCACATGACTGTCCTCCCTCAGCCTGCCTACTCCCCAGATCTAGCTCCTTGCGACTTCTTTTTATTTCCAAAGTTGAAATCGGTGATGAAAGGGCGCCGTTTCGAAACTATTGATGAGATTAAAGAAAATACGTCACGGACCTTGAAGGCCATTTCAAAAGAAGCTATACGGGACTGTTTTGCGAAGTGGAAACATCGCTGGGAAAAGTGTGTGAATAGGGAAGGGGAGTACTTTGAAGGGGATAAGAGCGAATAATCTGTAAATTTAATAATAAAGATGTAAAACCAAAAGTTCGGTTATTTATTGAACAGACCTCGTACAATGTCAATATCGATGTTTGGTTGCCGATATGCAAACTTTTTTGGTCAACCCCATCACAATCGCTCTCCGTTTCAACAAAATACGTAAGAGATATGACAGGCTTAATGCATGTAATTCGTACGTACAATAAGAATTAGATTTGATTAAAAAAAACGGCCGTCAAACTCAAACTAAGACGTTATACTTCACTATCATGTGACAATCCCATTTGTCAACCTCAACTCTCGGCTTTCACTTCAAAAACGCCTAACTCAAAAAATTCGAACCGATGATATAAGCGATAATTGATGTAAGGGGGCAAATCTGATGGGAAGAAATCTCCTAATTGACTGTGAGCTACCATTTCGGAGCGGATTCTGCTTGCAAGGCTTCGTTCCCACACTACTACATACGGAAAGAAATATCTAGTACCTCCCAAGAGTTTGGAGCGGCCTCAATAAGGTTTAAGCCGACGATCTTTAGAAGGAATTTGCCGCAGTAAACGAGATTTCTCCTTTTTTTCCCCCTCAGTTTCGCTCCAGCGCGGAAGACGATTAATATATTGAGAATTGAGAGCAGAGCGAATCTCGGTTTTGCGGATAACCGATTGGAAGCGAGGAATCACTTTAACAAAAAATGCCACAGGAACTTCGCGTAACTCACATAGCTGAATATTTTACTTGAATACTAACTAACAGCCTTCGATATTAACGCAGTCTCATTTTTCAATATACTTTATCCCCTTGGTATATTAGTACAACTATCCCCAGCCAATGGGAATTATTGGGCTGGTGTAAATGAGGATAGAACTCCAATCGCGAAATACGTCAATTGAACACATTCCGAACCCCATGTAAGCGTACATGGTAGGAATTTCCTGGGAATTGATTGCCATGGATCATCGTGGTATTGTTAAGAGGTTGACAGCTCACCCAACAACTGCCGTTGTGAAGCCGATAGTACACCACGAATCGTGAGTCATTTAGAAAATACCTAATCCGACGCATCACACAACTTTCTCCCTAGTAAACAATCCTATCCACACTCAGTTTATGCGTGTGTGAAACATCTAGCGTCGGAAGTTCCTGAAACATCTAGCGTCGGAAGTTCCTGAATTTATCGAGCTGTTGTAATTTATGCCACGACCTTTATAAAAATCCAACGTGTAGGTGGTTCGTATCGACAGTTCTGGAATTATTGGTGGAACACTGCGAAAAAAAAGTTAGTCAAACAAACGACGTTAGATTAAATCGCGGCAATTATGAGGTCCTCACTTTCTTTCAGCCAATTGCAGGACCTCTCTTTCTTAATTTTAGAACAGCAACTTTAAGAAAAGTAAAAATTTTACAAACAGCGAAGGAGTTATGACTTTCTCCAAAGTAAAGTAAGTCCAAAATCTTACGCGATTGTCGTCATGGCGTCGAAAACGGCGAAAACCAGGTGCGTAATGGTTTTAATTTGTGATTCTCAGCTACAGAACTGCAGCAACCCGTGATATTTTCTATAAAAGTCGTATTTCTCATATTAAAAATCGAGCAATACTAATTTCTGATTTTTAGAGGCGTAAATTGTGGCCTCTCGGTAAAAATGGTGAAAAATTGACCAAATTGAAATAACTTAACGTGTAAGTCGTACAGATTAGTGTCAGGTGTGTCGTTGTCATTTCAATAATTAAAGAAAACAAATAAGTAACTAAAGTTAACGTACCTGTTAGGTGAGTCCGTCTCCTCTGGCTTGTGAGTTACTGTGGGCAAGCGCTTTCGATGTAAAGACATCATCGTCTGGCCTGCTGGCCTACTCAGTACTGACTTAACGGCCAGACGATGATGTCTTTACATCGAAAGCGCTTGCCCACAGTAACTCACAAGCCAGAGGAGACGGACTCACCTAACAGGTACGTTAACTTTAGTAATTTGCCTACTGGCGGATATAACCCAATTTCTTTAAAACAAATAAGCGTCGCAAATGTTGACAGATTTGAGTTTAACATTCGAAATCCGTACAATTATCTTACCATGTTGGGAACGACGGAATGTAGGTTTTTGGCGTTCTAAATGATTATAGTTTGTATCAAGCTTGAGAATCGTGATGTTTATGTTCATCGTAGGGAAAGATTGGCGATTTTTATACAACGAGCAGCGTTGTGCCTCAAGCTACCTTGTTCAGAAAGTTATCAATGATGTTCAATTAGAAACGGCTAAAGGTGTTCCTGAGGATCCCGCATTTTTTCTTCTTTGGCAAAGAAATAAAAACATAAATATGAAGGAAAATGCCGAATCAGTATGGGTTTTTTACCTCGGAATTCCCGCACCTGCCCTAACAGAACTCCCTGGCCCTTAATGGCAAAGTCATTGTTTCCCCCAACACCTTCGTTCTCAACCCCTTATTGTCACCTACGGAATTTCCACCTCCTCGGTTATTTCCAACAGATCCACCCCACGACTGACAGCTCCTCCCAAACTGATTCTCCTACGAAATATCGCGAACGCCGGTCGTCACCAGTTCTCCCAACACAGTCATCCAACACCTTTCGCGATACAGTCGTCTCCAATTCACCCGACAGGCATTTGTTTCACCTCCCATCGATATCTACTTCCCCATACAACCAGTTTCACGCCTTCAGAGCCCTCCTTGTTCGCGCTTATATTTTCAAATCATATCCGTTCCTCCATACGTTCAGCAATTTATTGCGATGCTCTAAGGCAGAAGTGTCACAGCCGTAATCGAATGACCAACGTGCAAGAAGTTTATGGGATTGTCATGAAGATTTTTGTCGGAACAATAATTTGTGTTTGTCAAACTGATTCTCTATGTTCTGGAATCACTGTGGGAAAAGTTAGTCAATGAAACGACAGCAGTTTGAATTCAGCTCCTAATTATCGTACGATTAGTGTTTAACTTTCATCATAGGCTACAGCAACGTTTTGTCTGAGAATTAGGGAGAAATACATAGATAGTATGTCTTGTCGTTCAACAGACTGTAAGAAACATTTATTTGATTTTTAGGATGTTTTAAAAATTTCAAGGTTTATAATTATTATTTTTTCACTCTGCACCCATTTCAGTTATTTATTTGGGTTTTATTACCTTTAGTTCTAAGTTGACTAATACTTAGCGTCAACTTGTTTGTTGTTCTAATTATTAATAAATTGCCACGGATTTTAAAAATAAAAGAGCACAAGAAAGAAGTGATGGGGAAGTATGGACGGAAGGGAATGACACCGAAGAAACTAAAGGTAACTGTGTTAGAGGGTTATAACCTTGAAATAAACGTCTTCTGCGTGCCGCGAGGAACGACCTAATAGCTGTTAATAAATTAATCAAAACGTTGGTGTCAAAGTTGTTATTCGTCTTACATCAATATCATGAACGTGTTCAACAAAACACGGTCAAAAATGACCTCCTTCAGAGAACAATAACGACACTGACGTGTAAAACTGCATTAGATCGTTAAACCCGTTTTTGCAAAAAGTTAAAATAAACTAATATTTTGCTTTTTAATTCCCTATCTTCGTTCACCTTATTCCTACACAGATCATTATTAGTAACAAAAAGTGAGAACTTGGTAAGTTCAATCGAGATGTGTGTGTGTGTGTGTGTTTTTTTATAAATGCAGAAATCCCTTACTCTCTGGATCCACTAATACCCTCCACCCAACAGATGCAAACTGGAAATTTAGCAAACAGACTAAAATTCAGTTCAGTTGACTAAAATTTGGTCACGAGCCGAAATTAGTGGTTCCTGGTTCAGGAGGCATCAAAATTTATTTATTTTTCTAACGAATCACATCGATTACTCACCCTACGGTCTGAAAAAATTATCTGAGTCTGGTTGAATGGACGACGTTGGTATTCACAAGAAACGATGAGATGTCAAGTCTTACGACCAGAGAATCGAGCGTGAGAGCGGTTCCTGTATCTCTGGAAACCTCCGGTCAGGCGCTCCCAAACATGGTTTGAATCTTGAAAGGGCGGAATCGTAGCTAATCCAATACGCCCTAAAGTAGAAGAGACCTGACATTAGGCGAAATCGCCGCTCATGTTTGTTACATTTACAGACACCGGACTGAAGTCGATTCCTTTCCGCACCGGTAATACTTCAGTAAGCTCGATTTACTCGAGGTTTGTGAGTTTCGCAATGTTTAGTTTCCTTTCAAAGATCAAGGATCAAGAGCAGTTAATCTCTTTGCTCCCATCGAAAAGAGACGTTTTATGTAACCACTCAGCCGTAGCGGCTCAAGTAAGTGAAAGTGCAAATAACAGCCGGTCGTTACTATTATTCCGCTCGGTCGTTCGCTCACTTCCTCAACCTCCGACCTTCGCTCCGATCCCCCTCTTGTTTTTATGAAAGCTGGAAATGGCTGCGAAGGGCGAAAGAGGATATTTCGACTATCGATTGGCATATAGACTTGCTATTAATTCAATGTACATTTCGTGAAATTAGGTTGCACATCGAACGATTAACATCGACTCTTCGACACTCTGGAGAGTTACATCAGTCGGTTTACTAAAACATACAGGACTGTTTCCTCATAAAATGACTGTGACTGAATCCTTCAAGAGGGTTATACCAGTCTACTATCATGGAGGTTATGGTTCCACCGATCACTCGCTCAGCATCCAGCGAACCCAGAGTTCCCCATCCATGTAGAGTTGGTGGTAACGTTTCAGAATTTATTACACTGCTACTTAGTTGAACCACCCAAATAAGATACATTTTTAAAAAATGTTCTAGGACACGTGAACAATTTTTTTTTACATTTTCAAATACTTAGAATAAGCAAAAGACGTCTCGGCAATTGGACGAATTACTCCGGCCCTAACTGATTTAAGCAATTAGTCGGAGCCAGTAGATTGAAATTAACCGGGGTTAATTTTTCAGATTGAATCAAACCAATAGCCCTGAGACGAGACAGATGAGTGACATCTCCGCAACAGCTGTGCGTTGCCCGACCCCTCTCCAACGTTTGGCGAAGGACGGGGATCACGGACAATGACAGACAACAAAGCCTTTCCACTCCTTAAAAAATGACGCTATCCGACTGGGAACTGGCAAACAAGTGAGCTTACGTTACTAAAAGAATATTGAGGGCGTGAAGGGGGTTTATCAATACAGTGGCGGAACCATGGTGGAGTATCAAGGAGGGTAGACCCCCCTCTCCATCCCCTAAACTCACACAACCGAAATTTTGGATAAAAATGCAAAGAGCACGCAATTCTTACATAAGATTTTTCTCTTCAAATTGCCATTCAAATCTTTTCTTTCCAGGTTGAATGCGTAATGATGATAACAGTAACAACAATAATAATATCCAGAAACAAAAAAATTAAAAACGAACATTCACCCCCCCCCCTATCCATTTATCTGAATCCTCCTCTGTATCAATGTGAAGAATAAAGAAAAGGAAAAGTAACTCACAGACCTTTTCGATGTGCTTTTGAAACCTTTAATTCCCAGTTTTGAATCTCGCCAAACACTTCGAAACTTTTCTCAAAACACCAAAACGATTTATGTCATTCGATAAAATTTGAAAGGCTAACCTTCTCCAACAACAAGTTCCAGATAGGTGCGTGTGTTTTAAAATTCGTTTTTTGAATTCATGAGTTTCAACCTATTTTGATGATGATTTTTGGGGTCCGCTTGACGTTTTTCTCTCCGTTAACCCTCCGACGTAAGAAAAAAAGTTCAGAAATCGGCCCAAAAAATAACTAGTTTTCTTCCGTGTTGTTGCGTTTCAAAGGAAAATCACCACTCGAGGAAATTTCGAACACGATTGAAGGAGAACGAATGAACCAACTTAGCTTTTACTCGTACTGTTCGCCTGCAGAACAACGTGGGACGCCACAGTACGGGTGTGAGCAAAATAAATCTAAAACTAACAAAAGTGATCGGGATTCCTCGTCTTTTACTCAAATTCGAACATAAAAGAAATAAATATGAAAAAGAAGAAGTTTAGAAGTGTGCTTTCCACCTGTGTGCCTGTACTTTCATTACATTCAGCCCAAGAAATTATTCTCACATTTGGTGTATTTCGGACTGCAATTGATAAGAATTATCTTCCACTTCCACTGGGCAGTGTTGGACCGCCCCTCTGACCCTAAGCCATTTTGGCAATGCTTCGTCTATGCGAGAAACGCCCACGCAGAATTGATCTAGGGATGCTGGAGACAACCGAAGGCTGAAATAAAAAAACAAACACAAATCTCTCTCTGAGCACCGTGGAAAAGAATCCATGAAAAACATGCTGTACCGGCGTGTATCTCTGAACGTGTCACAAAGTTAGTCAGTGAGTGGCCCCATTTGTCAACGATTTTCATGATTGTTTCTCCTTCTATTCCCTACCTAGTACCTACTTCAGGACGAAAAACACACATATTTGCGGTAAAATAATGAAATTCTCACGCTTCCCGACCAATTTTCACGACTTACAAGGAAAAACTACTGAAATAATTTTTTTGTTGGTTTTTACAACTACAAATTAAATTATTCAGCAAGAATTTGTGACATTTTTTTCCTTCTCTCAACGCTTGACTCAACCCTGCCATCGCCTCTGCGACATAACTTCAGGGTGGACCTATAACGTCTAGCCCGATCAGGGCTCCTTTCTTGCTATCGAAGGAAGGCGGCTACATATCTATTTTTCTTCGACGCACAATCTGGATGAGTCCCTCCACGGCCCTTCGATCCCCCAAGCTATGGAGCATCATGGCCAGAGCTCTCCACCACCGCAGGTCCCCGTCGGAGAGGCGAAGAACTCAGCAACATTCGGGTGGAGATGTAAGAGTACAGTCTCATTTCTGTCTACTCTACTACACGCTACAATAAATACAAATACGTTATTCGCATGCGTGGTTTTACTCATCCCAAATTGAAATCTGACGGTGGTTTGAAGGCTTGTTGCAAGTGTTTCAACGGTCGAGCGTAATCACCAAACTTTTCTCCTTGTTGTTGCAGCGGAGGTGTTTTCAAAGGAGGTTTTTGAATACCTTCGAGCTCCACGATTTCATCAGGAGAGTTCGCTTCATCTCTAGCATCTTTCATATTTCTAACAAGAGTTTTCATGTAGTTATTCACGTCATCTTTGGTAGTCATTGGCTTCGTTTCTCTCCCAGGAGTGGCATTCATTGCAAACTAGAACACATCAAACGCAGATTATATACTGGAAAATGAGGATGTTATTCCAATACAGTAGTTTACGGCTATTTGTTAGTTAATAGAAAAAAAGTAAGCGAAACTGAATTTTGCTTAAACTACCAGAGGAACGTTGTGTTTTTTTGTTTTTTTTTTAAACTATACTTGGGTATCGAGCACAATATCAGTGTTTGTTTCGAGAATATTTCGTGCATGGCAACGGTTTTTGGATTTGATTGCAAGATTCGAGGCCAAGCTCAGCACTGTCACAGCCTGGTCAGAGGGAAGCACAGCAAGTCGGGGCATTTAGCAATTTCTGCTACCGAGAGCGACACACAGAAGTGTGTGTATATGCTGATATGCTGCCTCTGAGCAGGGGGACATACTGTGGATGTGCGCGACGTCTTACATTAGTCAGTGCACTCAGGCGTACTGAGCCCCTTACCTTCAATTCTACGTCTTACCTTCTGCTTCCCACGTAATATTATTCTGCAGCTAGAATCAAAGGGTGAACGTCTTTTAGCCATCATAAACTTCTCAGAGTTGAGTGATTACTTGCTTGGAAGTAATGGAAGCTGACTGGTAACCTACTGCCCCAGAGTGGGGAATCTTTCACAGAAACGAGGTGCGAAAAGTTCGTGTTCTTTGGTTAGGAACTGTCTCATCCAATGGTCCAGCTAGACCTAACTTCGCCCAAGTTTTTCCTCTCCGACTAGGATTCCCACCTACCTTGCCATTTATTCAGATTAAAAAACAAATCAAGACGTCTTTGTTAGGACAATTTTCCAACCCACAATCGTACAGAACGCACATTTATTTGTAGCGGCTTTGGCAGAGGGCAACAACACGTATAATTTTAATGATTAATTGTAAGATTTAAAATGAACAGCTCGCGAAAAAAATAAAGGAGACAAAAAATTGGGAAATCCTCGGAAAGGCCCAAAAGGCAATTTCAGCCCCCCGCAGGGGCGTCAAAACCCGAACCGTAACTAACACTGTAGAGTTTGATATTTCTTTAATTAAGAAAAGACAAGATAATTACTTGTTTCGAAGTAGCGCTACTCATTTCTTCCCTTCCCTATCAACCAACCGTTACATTGTTGTCTTTTGACCTGCCCCGGTGAAAAACCACCGGCTAGTTGAGACCTGTAATGGGGGAGGATATATTGTGTGAACCTCATTATGAAGGCATGGAAGTTTTTTCTTCGAGCCTCAGATCGTTAGGAGGGTTTTCGATCGGCCACCTAAGATCTCCCTCACTAAGCGAAACGCCCTCCGGCAGTGAACGTTAATCGTGTGAACTTATATTTATAAATTGATGCAAATTGTATTTAATTATTATAATATATATAATCGATATATGTTTAATTAGTATATACATATGTATATAACAGTACTAATAGTACACTATTTAGATTGTCAAGTTCTGTTCAGTAGCGATGGACCGAATTCGCTCAGTGAGTTAAATCCTTTAAAGAATGGACTGATATACCACTACCGACGTATATCGCTCTTGGAAATTAAAAAAATTATCGTCAATACTTTTTTTGCCTTCCAGTAGTTGATTTAATTATTTGAAGGACTCCCAAACACATTTTCTGATGTTTTCTGTAATCATTGAACAGGTGGGTCCATGGAAAGAATTATATTGCGCTATCCTGCTGCACACAATTGTTCACTTATTCGGTCACCATCATTTGATATTCGTCAAATATCATTTTTCGCAATGCTCAGTATCTTGACGTACATCTAAGAAGGTTACTGAAATGGTTGTAACACACTCAGAAAGTTTTTCCGATTGGGGCGCCTCAAAATGTTAAAATCTGAATAAAACCCAAGTTGGAATACTAACGTTGGGCTAATTCTACCAGTAGATATCTCACCAGCCAGAGAAGACGGACCCACCAAACAGGTACTTTAACTCTAGACAAGTTAGAATGTTGGAAACTTATAGGGCATAAAAAACTTCGACATAATAACGGTGAAGCAGCAGAGCTGGCCATGATTACAAGAAAAAAAAGTCTAGAAAGGACCTCAAATCCTCAAATCTACTGAAACACTTGATGAACTCGACATAAAAAGTAGTCGGTGCGACGAATCTCAAAACTTTCCTCAGCCCTTCGTTCATTCAGTAATTTTTACCGCTCTAGCAACTAATCTAATTCGTTCCTCACTCCTTATAATTACTTACAGAACCGGGCGGAGGCTTAACTTTCCTTATCTTATCGGGTTTCTCTTAGTCATGTCACGACCTTTATTGAGTAACAATTTACCTTCATTCAGCAGGCTGTCAGAGACACGAAACTTGGGCAATCACTTCGTGCTGAGTCAAATAGGACAGGCCTCAGAAGAGCGGAATTTGCGTCTGGATGTAAAAGTGAAATCGCACTAAATGTAGTGCGGCAAATTTGACGACTTGAAGGTACTCGCGGGATAATACTGCGAAAGTTATCGCAGCACATTTCCCGCACTGCCTCCCGTCTCACTCTAACCCAGTTAAACTAGCCGCCGATTGACTAGTTACGCCTAGAGAATGTCACTTCTCGTTGAGCCACTATAGTCAGGTCGTGCCATCGTATCGTTTACAAGTATTTTTCGATGCCGAATCGAATGGGATGGGTTTCGAAAGAGTGAAACTGCGTCAAGCTGTGCATGAGAGTATTAAACCGTTGTGCAATAATTTGCAGTGTTTTTTCAACGCAATAAATTATCGTTTTTCTGACCTCATCAAAACAGTCATAGCGATTTTGACCAAATTTATCTTATCTGCTATTTTTTTTAATCAACGTATCCGTAGACATGCGTTGCCTCCCATACTTCCCTTAATGTTTACGAGCGACTATGTCACTTTTCTGCCCTACAACAATAAGGTATCTTCCGTCTGACGACGGCTCTTCAGAAGAAATAGCCTTTTTTCGATTCGTGAATTTTCGTATTATCCTTCATCTTTCTGTACAGTATGTTAATATATTTCGTTCGAACCTAATCGTTAAATCCAAAAGACACCCGGATACCCACAAATGCTAACATTTATGGTCCAATAGGGGATTTCATGAACCAGATTTTGACGCGAGCATTTTCAAAAATCGGCGCCAACTTTTAAAAATGATTATAACATCTTCATTTCCAAAAAGAACTGTTGAAGTCCGTGCCCCCCCCCCCCCTCCCCTAATTTCGACGATTTCTTGACGTGGTATCTTCTATGTTCCTAATTGATAGTCTTACATTTCTCTTTACTATCCGACAAATGAACCGAATACTTCACTGTTATACGTGACAGCCAATTCATGGACTCGTTCATGTTGATTACTCAGATTATACAAATTTGCACGTGTGGTCGTTCATGGTCACGCAGTAAACAAAATTTCAAAACAAATAAAATTCGAACTTCTCGGGTCTCAAAAAACGGAATTGGCCAATAGAAAGTAACTATGGGGACATTGGCCTGCAGGAGAACGACGCACGGTGTGTCGTAAACCCTACTGTTCACCAAGCAAGGCCAATTGGAACATTTTGTTACAATCCGAGTTGACAAACATCAATGAAGCCCCTCAGATTTTTATAGAATCGAATACAAACGCAGAAAGGCCGATTTCAATGTTTTCGAGATGAAACGGCCGAAGCGGACAGAACATTTGGGAAAAGACCAACAGTCGATGGATCCTGAGCCCTCTCCATCGAAAAGAGTTCGAATGGCGTCAAACGAAGATTCGAATCGAAATGTGGAAGAGACGAGAACTGTTGAGAGAGCAGATTTGGGAACCGCAGAGGTGACTTTTGGCACGTATTTTATTTGAGCCATTTCAGGCTCCATGTTATTTTCGAACATCTCACAACGTTTCTCAGCCCAACGTTTCTTTAGGCGATTTACATCACTCTGCCACCTTGTCTAATTGTTAGCATCTGATATCAGCTAATGTGAAGGATGTAACTTCAAAAAGTGTCACTTTCGGAATGTTGCCAGAGGTCCACTGAAGCCGCAGCAGAATCTGTGCCTCCTTTGGACGTGCTTGCTCCTAAATCTAATTTACCTGGGTTGGTTTTGACAGTTTGGCAATCCGAAGGATAATAAGTCTTGATACAATGGTCTACTGTGCCGTTCCCGATTGGCTAAGCCTCCCCCATTGGGTTCCATGTGCGGACATAAACGCTCAGGTTCGATCAGACTTGAGGTTCCATTTCTCTCTACCACTATACCTTTCTCAACCACAAGCGCCTGCTTCCTTATCTGGCTGGGATGTCGCACGTACTGCTCCTGGTCTTGGATTTGTTCTGAATCAGCAGCGGTATTATGACGTGGAGACTCCATCTGCCCCTAAGCCCAGTAAGACATCGGAATTGGCTCTCTTTGCTGCTGGAGAAGGACTGAGGCCTGACAACGTCGCCATTGGTCCTGAATTATCTGCAGTACTGCTGCTTATCCTGGCAGTATCTGGAAACTGAGCTTTTGCATTTGCTTGGCAAGCCAAAAAAATAGTGCCATCTGATCTTCATATCCGGCGATATCAGAAGCTCGAGGAGTGGAGCCAAGTGAACATCAGAGTAACAGCATATACCGTGCCACGACGCGGTGTCTGATGCAAGAACAGTGCTAAGGAGATGCATCGGCTGGGGGATGAGTAAGCAGGCGTTCTTCAAAGGTATCACCATCCAAGGGTTGCTGTGGTTGCAGAACGTTGAACATCCTTATAGCCTTCTTTCCTACCCCATCCAATCCTTCTACTCCTACAGCAGGGGAAAATGGGCCACAGCACGGGTTAGTGCTCGAAGTTCCAGAATTTATCTCGATTGCTGTTGATTATTCTATTGTCGTTGAGTAATCAGCCGTGTCAATTGAGTTGAATATAATCACTTAGGTAATTAATTCAATATGTTCCATTTAGTTTGTATGAACTTGGTAGCTCAACGTTATATTGAAAAACTAGTAGTTGTCTATATTAATTAGTATTATGATAACTACAGTTCCGTACTTCGTTTCCTCTAGCCCTTATTTTGCCCTCGCATGTTGATCTGCAGGTTATTAATGCCAAATAGGATGTGATTTCGTTCAACCATTTTTTCTCAATAGCGATCACACACACACAAACCATTTTGCCAAATGATGTTTTCAGGACTCAATAGCCCTAAAAATATAAAGATGTAACGAAAAAAACGTCAGCCGTTTACATAACTTTACGTCCTAGCCCGTTATTAGTGCGTAGGGCTAAGAAAACTAAGAAGAAAATAATATGAACAGGTGATTTTTTTCAAATGGAGTTTTCTGCACTCTGAACATATTGCAGATAGAATAACTGCATTCTAAGGGGAATGCAGCTAAGTTCGCATTCTTATTTTAAACGTTCATAAATTTGAGGACATCAGAAATATGTAACTCATGCAAGATTCAATTATTAATTAACATTTACAATACATGTTAGCAATACTCCTTCTATTGATTCTTTTATCACTACCTGGATTAGATTAGATTTTGCTAACGTTCCGAAACGCGAACCGAAGATCCGGGCAAATGTACCCCCGGCCATTATCTTGAGAATTGACCTTAGTTATTTCGGAAATTTTGCTCACCGCTACGCCTTGTTCTTCGTAGTTGCGCAGTCTTCCATAACTATCTGAATTTTACCTTGTCACGCACGGCATTAGTCTCCACTCATTCGTTTTAAATCCGCTGGTTTCAATTTACCTCGTTAGAAATGTGTAGCGGTCATCAATCTCACCTGAGGAGCGCTCATTATGATCAAAGATTGTGGAACCTCCAATCTGCGCTTCATCAGAAATTGCTTTCGAGCACGTTTTGCACTAAGAATGATGTAAATAACTGAAGGCAAATGACACTTCAACCGACTGCATAACTGATAAGTCTGAGGAAAAACTAAAAATTTCGATAACAAATCAACCACGGCGTCCGGAGAAGTTCATTTGTAAACAGGCGGCAAACCTGACGGCCTCCGAGGTGGGCTACCAGTGCTGCCACTACACCGCCTAGTACATTCTCTCGACGCTTTAGTTCCGACGGCCGTGCTATCACACTTGTCAGCGATAACAAATAACAGGTTATTGAAGTGAAAGTTTCGAGTTGAAATCGTTTTCCTAGAGAATTTCGAGTTTCTGTTTGTGTCTTTTCTCGTTTTGATTTGTGTAAAACTAATTAATCGCCGCGACTAACAGTAGCAACTCCGAAAATGAGGTCCTGAAGCCGGTGAGTCGCTTTATTTTCAATCCCTGTTTTCAAGATGATACGAACAGGTGGTCGCTTCCCCTTTTTTTGTGTTTATTCGCGAATTCCCGATTATTTGTTCTTCGTTTGGGGTTAGTTTGCGCTTGGTGTGTGCATAGATTAAAAAGGAATCAACTTTCACGAACTATGTTCAAACAGTAGCTGCTTCTCAACTATGTTCTCCGGAGGGGTTGATTAGATTTCGTTTTCGAATGGCGATCTGTCATTCACAAGCTTCTGGTTATCAACTAAACGGCTTATGTACGAGACATTTCTTCGATTAGAACGCTCGGCGTATTCGAAGCGTGAATATTTTGAAATATTGCTTAATGGAGTGTCAGCATTGACATGGAATAAAGATTACTAATATTTTATTAGCTTCGATATGCTCTCCTTTCACTTACTGAACCGTTCTTACAAGTATGCTAGACAATTAACGTTCGTGTATCAAAATTTAATTGAGATGGCACGCAGATAGTGAATTTAGTAGAGGAGCTAATACATGCAATTCAAGAAAATGTATTTAATTAATTGGAACAAAATAAATGAAAATTGAAAATAAATGAAACTATATTTAAATTATAGAAAAAAAACATGATGTGGCCAACTGTGTCCTTCTCTATGAGCCGCCAGTCTGCGTGAGGAACTTAGTGAGGCAGAATTCCTCTGCTGGTACCTCCAGCAGGGACTGAGGAGAGTTCAGCCTACCCGTGGCAGTGAAGGACAGTTGCTTCGCGCTGTATACCATGGGCAGCATCCACAGAAAAAGTTCAGTATTTTCCTACGTTGTGCAGGAAATTTCCGAAGTTTCTCCAAAGGAACCATCGGGTGAAACAAAGAATATGGACCGACCGCTTGATAACGCTACGACTACATGTATCGATAGGTCGCTTGATAATGCTACGACTGCATGTATCGATATCAATGCGTTAGTTATCTCATATTTATTTCAAACATGGCGAGTCAAGCCTACGATGTCGAGCATATCGATAACCTGATTTCGGTCGTCATATATCGATATATTGCCTTATCGGAGCGGTCCATATTCTTTGCTTTTACCGAACCAACCTCAAAAGCGATAAGTGTGTTTCGAAGTATTAATTATTCTAGGGAAAATGATGGGAGCGTGACAACAAGTATAACTGCATAACTGCTTTCACAGTCCATTCACAATTCTTGAACGGGAGACCGAAGTTCGGGGAGAAACCCAATATATTATGGAACGCCTAGCACTAGTCGATTTTTTTGTACTACGGACTGCTGTACTATACATCCAATTCTGGGTCATCGGGTATTACATACTTTAAATTAGCTGTGTGAAAAAACCTGATGAATGTACGTGGGGCTTTAGAAAGTTGTGTGATGCGCCGCATCTGGTGTTATTAGTGAAAAATGACATTTTCCCAACAATCCAGTGGTTTTATAATCGTTTGAGATAAACTCGAAGATATCAAATCAGCTCATGTCAATGTAGGTACAGTACACTTTTCTGCAGATCGTATATGTTCCCGACCACAGAATATCGGCAGGTAGTTGACTGTCGAGTGGTTTGTGAAATGAGTGGCCTTCTTTCAGATATTTGAATGATGCTTCACTTTGAAGTGAGATAGTTTTTGATTTTCGTACGAATGAAGTGAAACCCCTCCATTGGATATCACAACTCTTTTGTGTACGGGTTTCCTAAGAACACTATAATTCGTAATATCGCTTCTCAGAGCATTAGCTGAAGGATCGTCTGTCGATTTTCGGTCGAAGATAACAAAAGTTGTACTCCGTTTGCCCAGAATTCGAAGTTTAGAATTTGGGCGACAATGCTGAAAGCGAAGAAGGTTTTGTCGCAATGTTTCCCTTCCAAACAGGTAATTGTTGTTCGAGGGATCTTCTTACTGTTGTAACGTGTCATATCATAAATTGAATTGAAAAAATCTATTTTGAAAGGATTTCCCTCCTTCAATCGATTTCGCTCATGAGTCTGAACAAACGTAGCCTTTCACAGTAGTTTGGTGCCACGCATCCCACAACTTTTCTCAGCACCACGTGGATTAAACGTATATACATTTTTGGTGGCCGTTTAATTAATCAACTCCCCCACGTACAGTCAGCGATTTTCATCATTTCAGCAACTAATCCTATTTGAAGTTCAGTCAGTATATCTGAGCTTGTTGTAGTTCTTAAGGTACCAGAATTTTCGTGGGAATGCCATTTGACCGGGATTTGCGAGGAAAATACTATAATCGATTATTTGTCGAACTGTTAAATATTTTATTGTGCTGCTTTCGTAATTTCCCTAGCGATGAAAACGTTATATTAGGCTTCAGTAGTTTGTTACTGTCCGTACAGAAAATGTCGAAATCATCAAAGCCAGGCCGCTTTTAGGAGGGAAAAGGTGCCTTTGATTACTATAACCCTAGTTTTGAACTGACTTTGCTTGTTACTTTACTTTGGCGTCCCATCTTGTTGTGCAGGCTGAATATAGTTTTTTAGCAGATTTGGATAAGCTGTTGTCTCTCAAATCGTGTGTTGCTCTCTTATGGTCGTGACATAAATAGGAGCAACGAATTGTTTTAATACGGCCTTTCACCAGTGGTTGAAAATGAGCGTTGAGCAGAGTGCAGGGAAAACCAGAGGATTCTTATACAGGCAGAACTGAGCGGTTATTCTAAGATTAAGGAGCTGAAAGACGGCCCTTGCTGTTCACAGTTGTGAAGTAGCGCACTAAATGGAGATAATGATATCTTTAATGGCAACGCTCAAGTAAGTCTTCATTCGCTCTGCGTCTATTCGTAATAATGAATTGACTCGAATTTTCAGACTGTTCCCCAGTCGTCCGATGGATGTGCTTCCAATTCTAATCAAGTTGTACTCCAGCCCAGCAGAATGGCAGCGTCAAAACGTCTTCAAAAAGAACTTGTTGATCTGCGGAACTCTGGCCTCAAGACGGTGAGGGAAATATACGTTGATGAAGGAAACATCCTCATCTGGAATGCTCTCATCGTTCCAGCTCAACCACCTTTCAACTATGGAGCTTTTCGGTAAGTTTTATTTCGTTAACCCAGCTGACGTATTTATTTTATTGATTTCAAGGGGGCACCCAGAAACTCAGCGCCTCAGCCTCAAACACATTGCTTAGGGTCAAAAATAACTTGTTGAGCTAGTTTCTA
The DNA here is from genome assembly GCA_020466155.1 of Pachypeltis micranthus. NCBI lineage: Eukaryota > Metazoa > Arthropoda > Insecta > Hemiptera > Miridae > Pachypeltis > Pachypeltis micranthus. Next base: position 23,969,332 of record CM035774.1, on the reverse strand, counting down.
CGCTTTTTCCCTACGTTCTTCACTATATAGTATAGTGAAGGTAGCCTAGGAGTGTGTGCTGTTCGAGCCAGTATTTTTACTACTAAGTAGGAAAGCTATGTTATCTGCTTAAAACAAAATTTTTGATTTCTAAGGAAGCACTTTGCAAATCTGGACACAGCTACTGGGTAATCCTCGGAACCTTTCCGATGACGTACTAATATCTCCTATGCCGTAGCTGGGGTTTACTTATTATTTACGCAACTGTCAACCGAAAAACGTGTGCCTGGCGTCAGCAACACTGTATTGCAGTCTTTCAAATGTATTTTCCCCATTTTGTAGGGATAGTGACTTGGCTATCTATGTCCGACGCTCGAGAGACCTCTTCATTTTTCTTCACGACATTGATAAAAGAGGCAGTACAGAGAACCCTCTACCAGCTGTTTTATGACACCTGATTGGAATCCGGGTATTCAGCAAGGTCGCTTCACTGAAATATGCTTCTTCTTTAGCAGCAAGCAGGCGCATGGCTGTCGTGACGACAGTCGGTCGTACTTCTGGCTCAAAAACAGTACACTAACCACATCGAAGCTGAATTTGCTTCATACACTTCTCGATACGAAAGCAGTGCCAAGTTCACTGTCTGTATTTTAAGTCTCTTGAGTAGTAACCGTTACCTTGCTGAGTCTACCAACTGTTGAAGCTGTTTTGTTTGTTGTTGCTTGTATATAAGATCAGTTTATCTTCGTATTAAGCAAGAGACCAAGATATTTGACTGCTGGCATTGTGACGTATGTTCAAATACCAGGGCTAGTCCAAACTCTCCGTCCGTTCTGGTGCTCGTCATTCGGTTTAGTCTCAGTGAGCTGACAGGCGTGATTATATACCCCACGAGGAAGAAGACACTCCCAGGCATATCTAGAGTTCATGAATTTTCTCTGGCAGAACGAATTTCAGTGTTTGAGCACTATTACCTACCCCCTGAGCTACTCCATGTGTAAAAGTATTTGATCTTAGTGTGGTGTTTATTTGTAACAGTAAGGCTCCACTTGTCTGTATACAAATAGCCCTTCCGTCGAATTACCACATGAAGTCTGACGTTTGTAACAGTAGTGGTGTAATTGTGCAGTAGTGTTTCTTATTGTAATCATTCCAATTTACTTGTCAAAGGATCAGGTACAATATTCTGTGAGTTTTTTGTTTGTTTTTGGACTCTGGTATTTAGAGGAAGATTGGTTGGGTTGAGCGAGAGTAAAGTTAACGTGCCTGTTTGGTGGGTCCGTCTTCTTTGGACGGTGAGATACTTTGAGTGAGAACTTTCGATGGAAAGACATCATCGCTGGCCGTTAAGTCAGTACTGACTCCCGCAGTATCTCACGAGCCAGAGAAGACGGACACACCAAACAGGTACGTAATTTACCTAATAATTTACGTTTTATACCTAATTGAGAGTGACGAAGCGATGGCGTGAGGACAAGCCCAAACGAGTTTCAATTGGAAAATGTTAAGTAGAAATTTGAAGTCAACGGTTTGTAGATAAATACAACGAAGTAGTTTGGTCGAAAATGAAGTCTTTTTCTTTGATAACAAAGACAAAGTTGATGTCAACCTTGAAATTTGGTGCTCAAATGAAATTTTGAAGGCGAAGTAAAAGGTTAGTGCCGGGTGATGGGTTTGTATAAAGTAGGATACCTTCCAACTCAGAAAACCCCTCATCACGGCAATTCCATTTGTGAACTACCTTAAACGACTTTTCCAAATCAAAAAATCTCCTCAAAACTGTCTACTAAACCAAAGTAATTTTGGAACGCCTATCCCTAACTCGTGCGCTACCGTTTCAATTAGGTCTCGTTGATGTAATGTACTCTTTGGTTTCAGGGTTGAACTCAATTTTCCCGTCGAGTACCCTTTCAAACCACCAAGACTAACCCTGAAGACCAAAATTTACCATCCCAACTTCGACGAGAAAGGTCAGATATGCCTGTCCATTGTGAGTCCGGAAAATTGGAAACCCGCCACGCGGGTGAATCAAGTGATGGAAGCGCTCGTTCAATTAATCCACGAGCCGGAGCCTGATCATCCGCTCAGAGCCGATCTCGCTGAAGAGTACGTCACCAATAAGAAGAAATTTTTTAAAAACGCTGAAGAACATACGAAAAAATTTTCTGACAAAAGACCGTCGCGGATTTAAATGGTCAAAGCATGAGGAAGCCGTTAATTAGGGCGCTCCAGTAGAATTACATTACGTTTTCTCTTCAAATATTGAAACTTTTTGAACTTATGTGGCGTTTTTCTTTTTTTTTTAAATTTGATTATTAGGTGGTTCCTCGCATTTCTTATAACGTGTACAAACATGTTCACTTTTGATTTCTCTTTTATACCTTTCTGGATTTTACCTCGTGATAGCTTTTTGATTGACTGATTTTTGTTAAGTGCAGAATTTTGGTGGAGGAATACGATGTTGGATGTGTCTCTTTAATTGTACTTTACAAATTCTTAGAAGCGTCCAATAAATGTCTAGTATTGAAGTTTTTAAATTCCTTTCGTAACATTCTGGAAAGTGAGAGGAAAAAGGTACGAAAAATACAAATATAATAAACCGTACCTCGGGAGACCCACCTAGGTACATGCGAATGAAATTACACGCAATCATAGGCCCACTTGAATTCTCAATGGAGTGTTAATAAATGACTCCTTGTAAGTAAATGGAGAACCTGATTGATGGACTGAAATGAAAACAGATAATTGGTTGGTCGCACTTTTAACAGTTGAAAACGGGATAAAACGTGCTTCTTTGGACTTCGTAAGAAATGGGGGACGCATTATAACACAAGGTTTCTAATCAAATGAATGTACCCTGTTCCGACAGACCGTCTCGCCGACACCTTCGTGGTGAGAGCTCAATCGACAGCGATATTAATGCAGACTACAGGGCCAATAAAACAGTAGTTTTTATCTTGCACTTTCGAGTGGCGATGCTACCCCTAACATTCAAGAACTCAGCTACTTAAGTGATGTGCATAATTAAAAGTTGCGAATACATGTCTTACTGATTTCGTTGGTTTCTCGGTTGCTGACGGTGTCAAAAGGATGAGGTCGAGAAGATTCTCTTCGAGAGCCATTTTTCTGTACAATAAAACTTCAATGATTCGAACCATAAAATGTTTAGTGAACTTGAATGAAAATTTTTATATTGGCTAGTGTTTCCCTTTCAAATCTGACCTGCCCGCCGATACCTTACCAAAAAAAAAAATGAAATTCTGATGTGGAGAATTATTCAACATTCCTCGTTCGGTGCAATAAAGAGAAAGGTCGATATTCTCAATTATTTTAATACAATTCGCCAACTATTTGCACCCCATTTTCCACCAATTATCACTTTCTAAACCATTTTGTCTGGATTGCCAAAATGTCTCTTAGGACGAAACAGAATTGAAATAAGCAGTAAAAGAAAGGCAGGGCAGATTTAAATAATTTTCTGCTCGTTAAAGGGGACTGGCTACCCCGTAACGGCGTCCCTGTTTATCGTTGTAATTGTGGCTTTCAACCAGTGATTACTCCCTTTTCCAGTTGTTTAGAAAAATTAATGGTATTGATAGTGTGAGTGCCCCGTATTTCAAGTCTAATATTTTTGTTGCACAACCTTCGCAAAGTTTCCTCTTCTGTGTAAGGAAAAAAACTGACCCCAGCCGTCGAATCCTTTTTCTGGCGGTGTAGCATATTAGAGCTTTAAGATAAGGGCGGCGGTAAAGCGATCTCAAGTCAGTGGTCTTGCGGTGCCTGAGCACGAGTTGAAACAATAGCGTAATCCGACCTTCTTCTTCACAATGGGCTTTTGTTGTTCTGAACAGGGCTCCAACGCCGAAACATTTCACCGAAGGCTCTAAAGGCGGGAAGATATGAGAGCGGTCAACTCAGGTCTCAGGTCGTGTTGCTTTCAAATTCGCTCTGCAAAATTCTCGCTTCAGTAACTGCAGCGTTAACGCGAATAAGTCGGATCGTTCGTTGAAAGTATCGTCGGAAACCCTCGTATTATGCAAGAGTTTGAGGAGCGCTATGGATTTTATTATATCATCTTCCTTAGATACGCTGTAACCTTCATCGAACGAAGATTTTTGTTGAAATCGTTCAAGCATTAAAATCGGCAAAGGATGGTGTACACAGCGGGAATGTGGCAGTATATTCTCGACTACTGGGACCATTCGTGAGGATTTGCCAATTTGAGCCGGCTCAATTTTTAGGGAATGCTCAGCTGTTTGTTAAAACGGCGTGCCGTATTTCCAGCTGACATGACAAGAGATTCAATTGGTGACTGGCCATCGCACGGGTGAACGTCAAGCTCTCTCTAACAGGATTTTTAGTCCTATACGAATTATAAATGAAGTACAAGTTTGCCCCATCTGGCTAGGAGCCCACCATTAAAAAATATCTGGTGCGTTGAAACACACAACTTTCCTTAGCTCTACGTCAGTTCACTTGCGTTCATGGCTCTTTCTACTTACTCATTTATCACTCAGTTCATTTGAACTTGGTCAAACAACACTTCACTGCAGCAGAAAGCGGTAGCGCTTACAGTTCCGGAATTTATTGTGCTGCTCGTACTCAATTCCAGACCATTATTAAACGATTGGTACACAGAGAATTGATGAGGCTGTAAACACAAATTTTTTGAAGAAGGATAGTAATCACTTTTGCATAGTTATTGGGTAAAAACGTGTAAAACTGGTGGTAAGCGAAACGGTGGTAGTCGAAATTCCGGAATTTCTGGAGTGACCCCCTTATAACTTATGAGCGTTTTCAAACACTCACCTTATAGGTATTGGATTGGACTACTACACGAATTTCTTTTTAACATTCTAGTAACATTTCAGCGGAGTTTATAAAGTAAAAAAACGCGCTTAAACCGATTTTCGTCAAAACGTTTGATAATTTATTGTGCTGCTCTCGTCATTTTCCCACGAATGGGAATTTTATGGTGTAATTGTCTCATTACGAGCTATCAACATAACAAATTTAATCAAAATCGCTGGAGCCGTTTTTGAGAAAAAAAATTTGGTGTTTCGATCACTATGACAACTATAGTTAACTTTCGGTGGATTTTATTCACACCCGTATTTTGGCGTCCCACGGTAACCTATGGGCTAGATATCAAGTTTGAGCAGATTTAGTACGGTCGTTTTCTCTAAAAATCGTTTACAGACACACAGACCATTTTCCCAAATAGTGTTTTTCGGACTCAGGCGTGTCTGAAACGTAAAGATCCGAAGAGAACTCAAAATGTTTTCTTCAGCCGAATACATAACTTTCCTTTCTACTTTGTAGAGCCTAGGAAAGTAAAAACGGCAAGGCCAAAATGTTGAAAAAGAAAGCAATTTTGGCTCAGACGTTGGTTAACTTGATGTTGAATGGTGTTTAACTCGCCGAGTTAAAATTAATAACGGAGCCGTGTAACAAAGTAATCATTGCATCAATTGTCTTGACAATAGTTGGAACTAACCTGATTTAATTACCCTTTGGCTCCTCTTCACGTAAACTCAAGCTTTGTTTCAAACCATCACACTATTTTGTTGTGCTCGCATTATGTTATCTCTGCTCTACAATCCTGTACCCTCCATTTGAGAATCTCTTCTTCGCACATCACCCAACTATATGACAACTATTATAAAAGTTTAAAAGTATCGCGCCAGTTTTGTGGGTGTGTTTTTTACAAATCGCAAACTATGTGAGCACGGAATCTACATGTGAGTGTTTTACAGTAAAATTCTGCGCGTTGGAAAAAAAAGAGCAACATCATCAAGTTCGCACGGCAATTAATTGCAATTCCTCGTCATAGTACGTTTTACCGTTATTTCTAGGTGTTTTTGATTGGAAAGCGTATGTTGAACATATTTGAGGGAGGGTAGAATGTTAAATGTGAAATCTTATTTATTCGTGTGCGTAATTAAGCATCGAGTACATGAGCCATCTTCGTTTAGTCGGTTAACCGATTTTTTGCGAGAACTGTGAATTACTGACGTAGCTTTCAACGAATCGTAGGGTTCATAAAATATGTTGAGGATCACTTACGCGTTGAACAAAAAGACTCGTTTTGGAACGTTGTTGTTGTCGTCTCGTTCGGGATGTTTTTGGTAATTTCTCACCATTAAGGTCTTCATAGCTGAAAGTTATAAGTAACAACTGTAGGATATTTATCGACGGAAAAGCGAATATTTCTTTTCACGATTGAATTGTGTTTGTTTTCTGTCGTAACGTGCCATAGATTGCCAAGATTATCCCAACACTTGTTCTTCATACGCATCTCCTGTTGATTCAGCCGGCTCTTTTGGATGAAGACAAGTGGCAAAATCAGATTATTAGTGACTTACCCAACTACGTGGAATCAGGACGAATTTCATGTCTTCCAGGAGGCGAATGAGACTATTGGCATAATATTGAAAACTTCTTAATAAACTGATTACAGTCAATTGTAGTAAATGGCAAAACTGGAACAAAAGGATAAGCTCGAGACGGTAAGTTCAATGTTCTGCGTTATTGTGATGTCGGTGGTTTTGTTGTCTGCGATTGAGATTCATTAGCAGTTCGGTGGTCGATAATATTGTCCAAAGGGTCGTCAAAAGTATTGAAATAAATAAACGACCGAGTGAACTTTTATTGCTCTAATCTTAATTAGAGGAGGATCTTAATTTGGAACAGAATTATTGAAATGTCATACGCCAAAGGATTATTGAAGTATTTTATATTGTCTGGTGCACAAAATGTTAAATAAATATAGGTACACAATTTATGAGTGTCAATTCGTTGTTTTGAGAAGGCTAGTCATGATTATTGTGGAGTCATCCGGAAATTGCTGCGATAAAACGGAATCATAGAGATTGCATTCTGGACTTTCGTGGGTTGTACCTAGTTTTGTAATCGTTCTTACACTTATATCGTGTCCACCAACTAACAACATGATTATTGTGAGAGCAGTAATATCATGAACTGCACTAAAATGATGTTTGCCAACCAAAATTGTTGAGAGTTTATTGTGATGTTCTAATTTTTTTCCCAAGGGAACAAAATACGTGTTACCGTTATTAATCTTTGAATAAATAATGGGGTTTTTCTGATCTGGCCACTATGATAACTACAGTTTATTTTAGATCTATTTTGCCTATAACTGGCGTTTCATATTGATTCGCTGGCTGAATGAATTTCAGCTGTCGTGTCGACTGGTGTTTATTCCGTTCGGCTTATTTTGAAACGAGAAAATCTGATGAATAAGGGAAATTAAAAAAAGCTTCCATTTTAACGTTGTTCTTTGTGGAGTTGGAAGCAGCTCGCTAAATAGCAAGAAAGGGGTGAGGACATTGAATTGTTTTCCGCAGCCTCCTCTTAAACTGGGGCTAATTCGGTGTCAACCTTTTAATATTCAATTGAATCTATGAATGGGTAACTACAAATTCACCGAACCTCGTAAAACTTATGATAGTTATTATAGCGGTCCTTCAAATCGTGCTGCGTAATGGTTGAGTCACTCACCTGTGTGATACTGCTCGATTGAAATGAAGCCAGCTTTAAGCGGGTCGAAAGCCACGAACAAGGACTCGAGATGCTCAGGTTTGTAAAGTAACGGCGACTCTTTGACGTGCCCAGACCTGTAGAGAAGGCACTGGTCCAAAATCCCTCGGAGATATTCTATAGGGTTTTCTAAAAATGAAATCGAAGGTGTGAATCGAAATAATTTTTGAACGGAGGTTTATTTGGTATCGAATGACCAGCTGATTTCGAAGCACCTCAAACCTCGCAAACTGATATAAGTGGTAGATTGTGGTGGTGGGGGGAGGGGACAAAAAGAGTGCGTCGTCCACAAGTTATCGATATCGGGGAGGAAACCACATTCTGAGCTTGTTTCCTTTGCTCCCGTTTATTTAATCGACCCGTTCCCACGGGGGTTTCAACTCTTAACCGCTTCGATGTGATATCGCTTTTGTTTGCTGATTGTCTGACCGCAAATTTTGCTTCCGTCTCCGTCTCTCTTCCTCTCGTTTTAACTCTACATGTAGATACGAGGGTATTTGAGCAGCTGCTGGGCGGAGCATTTGTTGGAATTTGGCGAAGGACGTGAAATCGAGTACTGCGAAAGCGATTTTAACTACCGTTATAGCCATCTATGAATATATTTCACACATAGTTCACAAAAAATTTGTTTCCGATGGAAGGAACTGATCAGTTTCATCTCATATTGACTGTACCGTAAACCTCAACAGGAATAATACCAGGTTTTGTTGTTTTATGGTTTGATGGTCCGACACAGCGCAACAGAAGCTTGTTCGCGTCGCTGCACGGGGCCGTGTGTGGGCAGATAACTGGGGTACACAATGCGCAGATTCCTTTTCAGATGCTCTGTAAGGAGCTGGCTCGTCCGACGTTCCAGCGATACCCATTTTCTTCTAAGACGTCTTCGAAGTGTTGAGGAACAACTCGTACGTGCCAGGTCCCAATGAAGAGAATGCCCATCTTACTTGCCGTTTATAGAGCTCGAAATATGTCTAGCTCTGCTAGTTTACGTTCTTCAGGCCATCTCAGAATTGGGCTGTAACGGGGGATCCATTTTCACTCGATTATCCACCATCCACTCAATCGCCAAGTTAACTGGTAACAACTGGCCAATCACTCGTAGTACCTCGGTGGGCCTTGGCGGTCGACAGGAGTGCAGCTGGTCAATTGGTTTTGACTGACAATGAACTTAAACCCCCATACACAACGGGATTATATGAGGTAGCTCACAAATGGTAGGTACCACGACCAACTGACTGACTCCAGTACTGACTTAACGGCCAGACGATGATGTCTTTACATCGAAAGCGCTTGCCCACAGTAACTCACAAGCCAGAGGAGACGGACTCACCTAACAGGTACGTTAACTTTAGTAGCTCACAAATGTTTGTAATATCAAGTATGCCCCAATCCCAGAGAGCTGTGCTCTCGGGCATCACCAAGGCCTACAAGGCTGCTTCCATTGAAACTTTCCAAGTCATCACTGGCCAATTACTCGTTGACTTGGACAAGTGGAGAGTGAAAAAGAAGCTGGCCGCAGTCCACTGAACGAAAAGTTGCCTTGCTAGATGAATGGGCTTAGATAAATGGTAAGCGAGATGGGAATCCTCGTTAAAGAGACGTGGCACTTACTAGTTTTGGTAACGTATTAGGATAGGGTGGGTTGAGCCAGACGACAGGGCGAACCAGTTCCTTGCTGGATATGGCGACTTCAATTCCCGGCTCCAGTTCTTTCCTCTCAAAGACCCCCCAGTGCGGAGGAAATATCGGGCTGCCCCACTGTAAAATTCCTACAGCAGTGAACGACGGTTGTTGGAAGAACAACCAAACCTTCCAGCTTTGACTGCTACCTCCACCGGTCTGGTTTGAGGGATAATGAGCGAGTACCGGGGCTGCCACTTGCAAGCGAAACCGCAAACTCCATGATTTTCGATTGATATAACCCTCAAATGAGCGTTAAGTAACAGTAAGTTGATAAGAAAACAAACCTGTTAGTAATCATAACAGGATTAGTTTAGAACAGATTATCGTCAAAACTTATCTGATTCATTCAACCCTTTTCTTAGCGGCTACTGCACGAATGCACGCCTCCCAGTCGAAACGTCCATATTTTACTTGGTTTGACTGAAGAAGAAGTTTCGAATGAAAATCTAGGACCGTTTTTCGGGGACAGAAGTACCGACATTATCCGTCGTTACTATCCTCCGGTTCAGTTGTTACGAGAGCAGGTGAAGCGAACTAAGCGACAAAAAGGGAAGCCCTCAGGGAACACCCACGACGCCTTTTTTGAAGAAAACTGACGAGAATTTAACATGGATTACCATAACTACCGGTGGCTTGAGATGCTGATGAGAGGAGCCGACAGTTGAACTGAACGAGGAAAAATCAAAACATTTGTCGTCAGCTTCACCGAAACCTTTTTTAAAGGAGAAGAGCGGTGAATTGATTCGACGCGGAGCGGTGACAACTGAGGTTTTTGGTTTCGTTCATCGTTAGCATTTCGTTTATTTTTACTCTCCTCGCCCTGAAGGAACGGATCAACAAAATATGGGTCGAGTTTAACCGTAACATTCAGATGTATTTTCTAAAGGGGCATCCTTCCCCCCCCCCATTCACTGGATCGAACGTCAGGTGTCCACCAACATTTATATTTTCAAATCAAAACAGCAGGCGCGACACATCTCACAAATTTTCTAAACTCCACGCTCATTCAGAGACTTTTATCGCTGTCGGTAACAACAAACTAAAACTATCCGTATTCACGTTTCGGGCCAAGCTAAAGTTTTAATTTATTGTGAATGTCAATTTCAGACTACTGTCACATGCTCGATGTGTCTGGCTTACGAATTTAACTTCGGCAAATAATTCTATTCTATTTCTATATCGCGCTTGTTATACCTTCATTTTCTGGAAAAATGCTTGAATACCTAAAAAAACATCAAGTGCCTACTAAGAATTAACTATTAACTAACACGGTGCTTGTACTTGAACTTAAAAGGCACGCAAACCACATAATAATACCGATGCGAATTTCGACTTAACACACTAACAAAACTGAAAAATTTCGTTCAAAACATAAGGTAAAATTTTTCAATTTTAAAATCGAACAAATATCTGCTGCCTGTGATGTATGTGGAATATATAGTCGGGAGTGTGCAGAAAGTGCTTTATGAATTATTGAGACACGTCACCTAAAGAGGGTGAACAAATTATCACATTAAATGGGTTGAGCCAATGCAGGCGAGAAAAATTCATTTTATTTTGATTTTCATACTATTCGTATTTACATTATGTTTTCTGCCATTATATTTAAATCATCTGCTGTTTTGATGAGATTAACGAGCGAGAAAAAAGTTAAGGTAGTACGTGGTTTTGGAATCAGATTGAAAAGCTTGACTTTCAGTTTACATATAATTAAAACACAATTTTGTGAGGATTAGGAGCGACGCTTACCCCTACAGGGGGGGGGGGGGATATTGACGGAATTGGGGTTTGACGTTGAAGGGAAGAATAACTGGAATGGCAGTTCTCTTAGGGAAACCCAAATTATTATTTTCTGTGGCACAATCACAGCCTCCATGGTATGCCGAAAGAATCCTCTCTCAACTGTCATTTTGCCGCAAGGAAATGAATACCGCTGTTTTCAAACGGTACTGTTGAATTAATTCGTATAACCTAACAGAACACAAAGAAACGTAACAAAAATAACGCTAGGACAAAAAAAACCGACAGAGTTGATCTTTGCATTTTAGATTTCGTAGTAAGCGTTCGATAGATTCGAAACAACACAAAGCAATTTCTCTCCTAGTCTGGAATTCAATTGTTCCAAGTTGACATACGGGTAACGCATAGCAATCGTTAGCGTCTTTTCCTGTCGCCGAAGTCTTGAGTTCAAGCTCAGAAAATGAACGGTTATGAATCTTTTGTTCTCCGAATTTGGGGCTGCGACACCTTTTAGAGCCGGTAGTTTACAGCGGGGAAATAACAGATCAGGGTGGTCGTAACAATTAAGGCGAGGAGATTGCTAGCTAGAGCCGTCGAGGAACCGGATCAGACGACTGGCCTTCGGTTCCCTTGATGGCCGTACTAAAGGAATGTCAATACAAATGATGATCGTAAGAAAGGATTAGGGCTCCAGCAGGAGAATAGGCTTTGACGACGGGTGACAAAATGTCCAAGGAATTTCTCGTGAACGAACTTCTCGACTTTTATATATAAAAAAAAAAAAAAAAAATCCTAAACCGTCGGTCATCGACTCAAAGAACAACCGAAAACGACCCAAATTGAGCGCTGGATTCATAGCGACTCTGACGTGGCGGGAGAGTACGTTTTAAACAAAGATAAGTTCACGGTTAACAGAATGAACAAATGGCTCGAGCCTAGTTGCAATTCCAGACGACCATACTTTTTTATGCGCCACACTTTCCTCAACCTTTTTCTCGTGTCCCTCCTTCGACCACTCAAACCTCTGTGGGTCGATAATATTTTAAAACCGCCAGATTTTTTTAAAGATTACAGATACGGCTGTGCATTCTGGTCGGGAGTTTTGAAAAAAACAACGAACTTATCACGATCAACATACCCTCAAGCAATTCGAGAGGTTACATAAACGCTTTAGTTGTACCCCTTCCACCTTGGTGATTTAGAAAATTGAGTAAAATCGTGGATCCATTCTCCAAACGTGGACCAATTCTGAAGTAATTCACTCGATTCGAAACTCATCTGCATAATAAGGGGTATATGTGTACAATTTAGCTACTGTATTGTTGCGAACTTAACCTCTTGTTGACTAATATGTATTACTCGCTGCATCAACAAGTAGTACTGTTGGGTGGTTTGTGAAATAAAGTGTTTTTTTAAAACTTAATTCACGAGTGTGGACTCTAACTTACACACATATCCGAAACGTCAAAATCTAGCATTCTAAAAGGAGTGTCCTGAAAACACACTGTTTTATGAATACAGACTATTTTGGTGAACCCAACTTGACGAATTCCTTTTTGCCCGTAACTCCTATGCTGAGAAATCCTGGTTTTCTCACGGCTACCATCGACGTAACCCCATAGTGCATCGAAGTAAAAAAGTTACGTTGATCCTCTCCATTGGGCAAGGCATTTTAAATGATAGGAGTAGTATTAATGTGTGAATTTATGTAATCAGTAATATTCCTTTTAGGTTGTTGTTTGTTTAATCATATTAAACTTCAGTTGAGATATATTTGAGAAAACCAATATAAAATGAAAATATCTATATTGTAGGAATACCGAAAATCGATGTATACCTGCCTAAATCATGAATTTAAAGTTTCAATTATCGAGGCCCATTTAAAGAGTATGAACATGAGGGTCTCGTAGCAGCGGAAATGATCAAACACTCAACCAGATTAAATTAAAAGTTGATTTACTCGTAGCTCTTTGTTGATCCGAACGCTTGTCCAACACTGTTTACTTTCTCGTGTGACATTTCTTTTTATTTCTCCGTCTTCTCGTCAAAGAGACGACGCTTTTAACGCGCACTTGCGTTGCCTCGTATAAAGCTGACAAGATGATAAGATACTTTGAAGTGGACGGAACTGGATGCTATTTTCCTTGAGTTTACTCTTATCAGGCGCCCGTGTTATCGTCCTGTTCTCACGCTCGATCTTCTCAGCTAGCGTTCAGCAGGAATCACGCAACTTTACAAACAGGCTTTCTTCTTGACTCGCGACAGCCAGTTTATCCGTGGTCATAAAATCAAAATATAATAAATAATACGAAAGGAGCGATACCAACCTGGTTGAGTGGTGAGTAAATGATTCATTAGAAATTGCAACAAGTCCATTATTAGCCGACTCCTGAAGTAGCGAAATACTTTTTTTTCTCTATCGCTGAGTTCCCCTCTAACTGCAAGTTTCTTCAGCTCGGGCTGAAAAAGCGATTAATGATTAATTTTTTCTTTATTATGTCTTCCTACCACGCTAAACTCAGTTTAATCAGTTATCAATTTACTGCAAATCAATTTCTAGTTAGTACGAGCTAATCAACCAGCGGACTTGGGCTATTCAAAGAGGAGGAACATAATCAGACAACTATTGCATTGATAGACGCTTCTTTTCACAAGTTTCTTTTGTCCTTAAGTTTCTATTTTACGGCAGTTTGAAACGTTGAGTTTAGAATTTTCATGGAGACTACAGACGAATCATCTTGTCCCCACGTACAACGTGCTTTTCACTCAGGTCGTGTGGACCATATAATATCCCAACAACAGCAAACGAGAAGTTTGAATTCGGTGGCGGTCGCCGGAAGATTGACCAAAAGTCGATAACAATATCACCGATCATTTTGAGCGGTTAATAGCAGTTGTGGGCAAAAAAATTTCGCAATTTGAAATGTTTCAGTTTCTATTGGTTAGCTCTTACTTATTTCACGACCTTAGTTATACTTTCAGCGTGTGGGTCTCGTATAGGACTACTACGGAATCTCTCACGTCCCATGAAAACTACACAAAACTTTTATTTACGCAAAAACACAAGTTCGAACGAGACAGGACTGAAGAGAACTGAGAAGCCTTGGCTCTAACATTTCTATATAACTACTCGTAAATGGATAGTCAGCAGTTAGCACCTGATGGGTGCTTACGCAGCATTTTTATTGTTAAAACTCAACGGGTTAGGAATCCATAACTTGAATTTATCGATATTTCATGAGATGAGTAGTGGCCAGGAGGGGACGTAGAGCTACGTCACTTAGTCCATTTCAGTGTAGTACTGAATGCTAACTAACACTTTAGGTTTGTCGGTACTCTTCAAGTTAACACATGGCTTAATTTGAGACTAAAGAAACCAATTCCGTTCTCGTATATCATCTCAGATATTGTTTCCCTTCGGTTTACTCAACAAACAGGCTTGTTAAAATCAAGCCGGCGATCGAGGAATATTATACTATGGTGAATCTGAACTGAATGTAGGCCCCCAGTGATGATAGGTGAAGTAAAACCCGCCTACTCTGCATGCCCGGGACCAAAACAGAATGTTTGGGTCGCAGGAGAGTAAAAGTCAAAGTGCAAGTCAATTTACAAAAAAATTCACAGCTCTGTTGAAATTTATCTGGAAAGAAGCCGAGTACAACAAACGCTTATTAGATCTAGAATAATTAATTCCTGAGTTCAACTTGTGCCTCTCTGAAGTGATCATTCTAAGGGCGATGGATGTGAAACCAGGTTGTGTGCAAATAAGATGTTTGGACGCTGCATCGATACTAATACATCAACCTCATATTTAAATATCACACAGCTTCGAAAATTTGTCGGGTTCTCTCGAAAACGGCGTCTCAAGGGAGCACAGAAAAGGCTTCTTATAAAAAAAGGTCTCGTGAAGTCGAATAACCGGTCTTTTGACTAGTGGCAAGTTAAGTAAGTAATTTGATATTTGTCGTTTCACGGCTCACTCGACGTCGATTGGAGTCATATTTCTTGTCGACGAAATAATTAAGTCAAGTTTACATGATTATTTTCGGTGGTTGACGTTAGGAACGAAAAATGAGAAATTTGAGTACGAAACTGAAATCCGTAAAACGTACTACGAGGGCCGAGTTGTAGGCATACAAAATTATGTAAATAGATAAATCCGTTTTCTCGAACCATCGAGGTAAACGGAACTCACGTTTACGACGCTTGTCACAACTTTCCTCAGCTCCCTCGTACATTGTTTCCCTCAGTGTGAAAGAAGTAATTCTAGAAGGTTGAAGGATAATAGAAGTTTCGGGTTAGAACGCCCACCAGTTGAGATAAGAAACAAGCATTTCGCAGGTTAGGGCGTTGATACACCCAGCAGATACAACTGCAACCCTGATTGTATCTACCTCCACTCTACACACACAGTGCAATGCAATTATAGTCACCTACTACGCCTTATTCGTTAACTAGATTCAGTTTAGATTTAAATTCCTATTTCAAAACACCCGCAAAAATACTTTTCCAGATATTTTCCGTACCAAAATTTGTGAATAAGTTCCGCTCAAGTTTGAAATTGTATGGCAGTTTTTTTCTGCTTAAAACAAAAGAAAGTAGAAATCTTTAGTCTAATTTTGACGATTGAACGATTGAACCATCGTTTGACGATTATAATTATGCAGACTTACCATTAAATATTCAACGCCCACGCGTTTGGTTCTTTCTTCCGCTACTTCACCAATTACTGAGGGCACTGTGTAGTATATGAAGCTATTAGGACCGTCTTCATCCTCATCAGAAAATGGCATTTCTTCGCTTACTACTCTTGGCTGAAGAAATGAATAAAATTAAATCATATTGTCGGCTACTTGAGTGAGTAAGAAAACATAAACCTCTGATAATAGTTGTACTCGATTTAAACGTCGTAATTACCAGATAGATTGGTTCTGTTTGGCTCCGTTCAATTTCTTTTGGGTACGAGGTCTCTGTCTTAAGTTCAGACTTGGCTTCAGCTGTTGCCATCGCACTTCTCTGAACACCTCTCTGAAAATTCAATTCAATTATGATTTTTAATTCACGAATAGGTACAACCCGTAGAAACCATCCATTGTATACTTGAAGAATCTTCGTGATAGTTATCCCGACAGAAAAATCTATAAAGGTATTTCTAACCACTCCACAATATCCGTTCGACATGACACCCCATCACACACTTTTTCAACAAAGCTGTGCAGAGATGCTCAAGAAGAACAAATTCTAGTTGTTGGTCAGTTGAAAATCCGCTGTGGCTTTGATCAAAATGGTCATTTGAGAAAGTACAAAACAATTTTTCACGAGTCCAGTCCACGATGGCCAGTCTGATTTTGTGGACTGAACCTTGCGAGGGACTGGAAGTGTTGCCTGATATGTTTTTGAAAAAAAGACTACTATTCTCTCAAAATTGCTTTCTCCTAGGTGGTCGATAAAATACCATACAAAATTGTTTATGGACTCCAAATTAACTAACCTCTTCTGCGAACAAAATCATGTTGCTTATTCCTTCAGAGCAAAGGGTCGCCTTCTTTCCCGACATTTTTCACGATTTAATAACTTGTATTGAAAAGCGCTTACGCTGTTACAATCAGAATCTGTAACAGCCGAATTCGTTGGCAAGGAATTGGTATCAACTGGCATTAATTCTAATCGCTCAGCCGAAAGTGGCTGTTAATAACAAACCGCAGGAGTGTGACAGTGAATTAAATTGCTCAACTTGGCTTGAGTCGCTAAACACTAGACTTGAGTTACTAAAAGGGCAGACAGCCCACTTGATACTTCCAATTCGGTCAGGAAAAAGTTTTTGATGAATGAACAGGGAATCAACCGTAGGGCTCAGCCACTTTTACTTCCCTTAGCCTCAAATTACGAATAAGTCCTGGTATTTGGGATCGCTGAGGAAGTACCGGTCCCTCACCTCCCCCAGACACCGCGGGTTAAAAATAAAGTTTGGAATGGGCGAACTACCTTTTAGCGACCCCACGACCACCACCATATCCAAGGGGCAAGGGCATTTTCCATGTTTTTCAGGCCTTGCCTTGGGTAGGAATTGGATTGCTCCGTTCTACTTACCTTGCCCTAAAGAGGCAGCCACCTGTCGTGGCTCTAACCCATAATGCGCCGGCTGTGCATTCCTATGGTACCTAGTTTGGGTCAAGCAACCCTTAAGGCCAGAATGGCGGCTGGCCCGCCGCATCTTTCGAGGGCACTTACAGCTTTTCCTCATACCAGAACAAGACAGAGTGGACTTGCTGCCTTCCATGAGGTTTGGAAGGGCCCCAGTAAGCCTCGGCAGAGATCTCCCAAGCTTCCCCTACTACTCAGGGGCTCATCTACCGTGCATCTGGTTTTCCGTCCCCAGACGAACAGTGAAACGTCAATTCTGAAAGAATTCGGATAACGCCTCAAGGGAGGTGTGGTCAGTTACGACGAATAGTATTTTTACTTAAACGCCATTTTACCATGTGAAGTGCCGTCCCACTTCTAATATAGAAAAAAACGTAAGAAACGTTTATTTTTCTCTGCTCATTATTATGTTAGTTGGGAGCCGTTTTATCGGTTTCAACTGTCAAAACCTTTAAATATAGTCAGAATGTATATCGTAAAAGTATTAAATTGATGAATGATTCTCGGTTTTAATAATATTAAGTGAAGGGGACGAAGTTATTCATCGATCAACAACACTTTTTACCCTGAAGTAATGGAATAAAACGTTTGAGGGTTGCGTTGAGTTTACAGGAGGTTCTGAGTCGTACATATGTGAGCCTCATATGGGACAAATTGGGTCTCTCCTTCTTTGAAGTACGTTAAAACTCGAGTGATTTACGTACGTCTAGCGACCTGCGCCTCATGACTCCTACAACGACTCTTGGCGAAACTAATCCGGTTGTGTCTCTCTGCTCAGCTCCTTCTTCAGACGATCGTTAGGGCGTAGCTGATGCCTACCTCCATGCGCCACAAGCCCCTTGTTAGAATTCCTCCAGTCCCTCGGCGAGTAAATCTTGAAACAAGCTCCTCTGAACGACATTAGCGGTTCTAGAAATGGTAGAAATGGGGCTTCTTAATTTATTGCCGAGATTGTCCCAAGAACAGAATGCAATTCCTTCTATGTGACCGGGGAACCGCGAGGACTCTGCGACGAACGTCCATAAATAGATTTACTATTCAGTACGTACAAAGGGGAATAAGTGGTGATGGAGTGAGATGGGGGGGGGGAGTTGTGCTTTTAGTTCTTCAAATGAATGAAGAAAACTGGTGACACCGGCTTTCATTGCGGCACGCCAAACATATAAATCAAATTACTCACACGATGAAAGACTGAGACTCCATTTGTTGTATTTGCGCCCAAACGGTAGTGTTCATACTACTGCTTCCGGCAAAAGGAGATACTCAATTAACGCCAAACACGAGTAGTTTAGGTCCCTTATCGCTTCAATGGAACCTTCCAAGACCAAATTATATTAACCGTACAAATTGTACAATGCAACAAACGTAAAACTAGGGATTTCACAGAAGTTTCGAAAACGTAGTAGAGGCCTTTCCCATGTAGAATACATCACAAGACTTACATCCCGTAAGTTGCATGTCACCGACCACACCTGCCAGTGATACAAAAAAATAGTTCACGTTGTAAGTAATAAGTGTGAAAACTGGAGAAGTATCGATTTTCTCGGGGCAAAACTTGCTATCGTTATATCACCAATGCTCTCATTGAAAGTAATTCCTTGCGATGTCGTAGAGACATTTACTATTAACTATTTACCATTAAATTGCTATTAGTTGATTTAGTTTTGGTAGAAACTAAGCTACTTACTAAAATCAACTCCCGCTTATCGAAGTAGGTTGAGGCCCATACTCGACTTATATGCAAGTAAATTCATTAATCACATTAGTCGTATCTTGGCTGGGCAGCAGTCAATTTACTGCAGCAATGAGTCAACGAAATGAATTTCTATTTCACCAAACCGGTGTTGTTCTATTTTCAAAATTACGTTTCGTTCCATTTCTATAGAACAATGTAGTTGACAGAAAAATGATTTTCTCCAAAATTCACGATACGTTAAGCAGAAACAATTTTTCAATCGACAGAAAAGGTCTAAAATAATTCTAACGACCGATTGAGTTTACTCAAATTCATTAATGGTTTACTTAAACCATGAACTTAAAGATTGGAAAAAATTGGTCGGAATGAGTTTTGTTTATTTCCTTCCAATGATTTCAAAATTCATTAGAATATAATTAAGAATGGAAAAACTTTTATGAACTGCCATTTTATTATGTGTCGTGAAGACACTGATACCAACACCTACGGCCGTTAAATTTAATAGATATCACGGTGGCAGGGTACGTCTTTCCATACTTCTGAAAGGTTAAAATAAACGATAACTCATCTCGTTCTCAGATCGTATCACTCAGGGCGACCAACCATGAAAGCTTGTTTGGTAGAATGACAGATGTTTGTTGAAGCGAAATACGTCATCAAGCAGAGAAGAGGCAACTTTTTGCTGAGAATCGAATTTCTTACAAGAACTCGTTCACACATCCCTAGTGACGCAGCCATCGTATTAATACCCAGCGCCAAGAGAAGACGATATGAATCATACGAGATATCAGCTGGTGGGAACGGAACCACTTTCTCAATTCAGTTCCTTCTACACGTTCCAAATGTGTCCTGCCAGATCTTCAGGGCCCCTCTGAAATACTCGACCGGCTTCGTCCAACGGCTTCACACGGGAAAACGTCAACTACATCTGGCCAGATATTCACGCGGCGACCTCACCCCTCTCCGCCATAAATGCGAAGTCACAGTTGTCGAAATCAAGGCTGAGAATTGAGAGACTTTTTTAACTTTTTTTTTTTATATCTTCAAATGTGTCGCTAATCTGCAGAGGGACCGGCAGTTAGTTTCTCCAGGGAAAATAGCGATTCTCATAGTCGATTTCTCGGAGCGAGGTTCAAGTCTACCAGCGACTCTTTTAAGGGCAAAATGCGAAATCGCGCATAACTTGACTAGTCTGGTAAATGGTTCGTTCTCATGAGCTCGGGAACGCCGGACAGTAGAAGCGCCTTAGGCCAAAGTCCGAGGGACCCTTAGTTTGCTTCCTAAATGCCTGTAGTGTACACCCGTAATGAGACGTTGCCTCTGAAGTTCTCTCATGTCTCCGCGAGAAATACATTTATGGAATTTCACGGGCAAAAAAAGAAGTTGCACAAAGTATAGGTAACCGAACCGTAGCAATCCTTGGTGCCTCACGACGCACCACCCCGTTATTTCTGTAACACTAATTTATCAATGTTCACTCAAGCCCAGATTGCTTTGAGACGACTTCGTCCAGCATCGCAAAGAACTCCACTGAAAGGATACAATTTGCACTGATAAGGCTGTGCGCAACTTCTTTAAATTCGATGGCACGCTATCGCTATACTGTCGAGTGACTGTTTACAACACGGAGAAACATATTTTATAGCTTGTTCGTTTGTGAGTACTGGTTTAACTGTTATGAAGACAGCGAAAATACTGAAATAGAAAGGACTGGAAAATGTCCGGCACCTACCTAAGCCTTCTTCCAGCCACTAATGGCCAAATAGCCCTCACTCACTCAGCGTGAGAAAAACACCTTGCTCCAATACTCAGTGCACCTGACCGGTGCGAAATATAACTTACCGAACCTTCTCTTCTGCTACCTGTTTCGTGTCACTTAAAACCGTTGTACGCAGTAAATGTTAGTACCTCTTGTCAGACTCAACTTCAGCCGAACAGTCATAACACTGTGGGCCCGTCGTGTACGTTTAAACGGCGTTAAATAATATTTTCTCAACGATTTCCTTCTGAGAAAATTGTAGTAAGCAGTAGAAATATCATTTACAGCCTTATCATCCTTATCAGTTAAAGTAATTATTGAACTCACGTATAGCGCGTTTCATAGCACAGGTATGCTGATTACGCATCTTAAATAATGAGATTGTCGAAGTGTATAATTTATCCAAATTATGGCCGTTTATTAAAAGCATAATCCCCCCCAACCATTTGAGTACGAATCAGATTTATAACACGAGTATATAGACTTAGGAGTGTGGAACGACTCTGACTCACTCAAATTGAACTATTTCGTTTCTAAAGTGAAAGGGCACAGTACATAAACACCAACGGAAAAAGTGAGAAAAGTCATTGCAAAGCAATATTAACTAAAAACTGCCCTACTTCTCAATCTTGAATGCAGATAGAGGAAGGTTAGTTGCTGGAAGTTTTAATGATGAGCGTACCTTTTACGAGCACGCTTAATTGACAAGACAACTTCTGCGGAAAACATTTCGGGATGCAATATTCGTGGTATATTTTTTAATTTATTAGAATTGGTGTTAGTGGTACGAAAATGGCGTAAGTTATTTAAGACATAAATGTCTTTAAAATATGAAGTGGCATCAAGTCAAACCAAATGCAATACGAGTTCCTGGTAACTTAACCTAGTAAAGTAGCATGACAAGAAATGAGGTGGGAGGGTGGTTCATTGAATTATTGCGTGGTTGCTAATATCCCGAAATTTCAAAGCTAGGGGAAAGACGTTTTGAAGTTCCATTTACAGTTTGTAAGGGAAGGGCTCGGACTACGCGACTATTCTTGGACCTCTTGGCCTAGCTGTAAGGAAAAACGAAATCGTCCACTCCACACGTCAATACAAATATAATACCCAAGGTCAAAAAAATTAATACCTACAGGTTTTGATGTGTCTCAACTCTTTATGGAAAATATTGGATGCTATTGATTAAGCTTCGTCTAGGACAAGAAGACTCGGCGAAGTGAAGACTGCGATGGCTTACATCGTTTGTAAATAGTGGCTAGAAAACCATGCTGCATTTAGTACGAAATTCTTTAATATTACTCATTAATTATAGTTATGGGTTAATACCTGTAAACGTTTCCTTTAAGCTGAAGTGAGTTCACTTTCGAAACTCGGGATTAATGAGGTCGGGAGGTTACGCGTAACGGGCAGAGAATAAAACAACGCGAAGTTATATGAAGGCATAACTCCGGTGTGGGCGTTCCTGGCGTAGGGGTTTCTTATCGATTTATCTTGTTGGACATTTTATAGTGATCCCATTTCCTTTTCTACTACGGAATATCTCGAGCGACCCATTAGATGTATATGGAAAGTACACATAATCGTTATAGAATTATCATGAGAAAATGTGGAAATATTTCGACCTACACCTCCGTTGATCACATATGTTAGAGAAATAGCTGCCAAGAACGAAATGCTGATAATACGCTGCCCAAAAAAATTTATGGAAAACAATGTGTATAAATAATTATAGACATCCCACGATTTCTAGTTTAAAGTACCCTACGATTTCAGTTGGTCAGGGCGAGGTGGCGGGAAGATGTTGATCGTTGACGTTTCAAACTTTAAATTTAAAAATAAGAATATATGAAAAACGCTTATGAATAAAAACGAGAGAAAATTCTATTTGAAATTGAAGAAGGTCGTATACCACAGATGAAATTATGGCTTTAACGATTGATTCTGGTTCGAAACTATCTTCATTGAGCGTATGCAATAGCCATCCGTTGTCTAGATTCTTTTACGAAAAAACTTATCCACACAACTCCACTATTTGGGCTGATTTGGAGTTTTCCACTATGCAAACTTCGGAAACTGTTAAGCCGATTTTGATGAAATTCAGGGTAATTGGGACGGTATTCCTGAGTTTTAGCCCCAATAGATTTTACAGTGTTGACTTTTCCATTAACCCTAGAAATCGTGCTCATCATGCTGTTTCTATTGAAAATACTTGACTAAAAGCCTTTCAATAACTGGCCTAAGTACGCACACCGCCAGAAAGGCGGATAATAAATCGCCACCCGTCGTCCACGGGTTTGCTCTATTCTTTTAGACGAGGATTAATAGATTTGAAAACCAGAGCCTCGACTGAAACTGTTGTGATTCAGTTGAATACGAAAGGTGATTGAAGAGTCAGCTCATGAGAAGGTTTCAAACCCGTTCGCATCCATCAAACGTCGAGAGCGAGCAATCGAAAAAGAGTCCGAGCGAGTTGGAAGTACGAGGAATTTTTTTTCAAGGAGCGTTTTATTTTCTTGTCACTGAAAAGACGTAGGTTTGGTCTGACGGCAGGGCTTTTGAAGGGGGTGAAGGATGGCCCAGCTAGCTAGAAAGCCATTCGATTTATACGGTAAACATGTTAAGTAAGGTCGCCTTACAGGGGCCTATTGTAAGCCCAAATCCGTCTGCGAGAGCTCGTGCATTTTGACTAGCTTAAGTACTCTTGAAAGCCTGAACTAAAACAGGATTTGGCGTTTGGGTTTCATTCGTTGTTCTCCCATCTGTTTCTTTATTACCCGGAAATCTGGAATATTCGAAACGCTGTTATCGCAAACATAGATGATTGAGAACAGTATTGAAAACACGATTGAAACAGTATTTAGAACAAGCGTAACTAACCTTGAGTCGAATCGAGTTACAGCATCAAACATCGATTAGTTAGTTATCCGCCTGGAATCGACTCACAAGAATCGGGCAACTTTCAGCAGACAGAAGTTATGTCGTAATGTCTGCTCCGTGTTAACGTCCTCCCTATGCAAACAATTTATATCGCGATCTAATCGTGTGCAAATGGCGGTTGCGAAATCAGTAAACTCATCGAGACGAGCTGTTTTTCGTTGCTCTTTATTTATATTTATAATCTCAGAACAAACGCACTTCGAAGTCGATCGTTGACAATTATGCTACTCTTTGCCCCCAACTTTCTTGGTATGCGCTTTTGGTGCTGATGCCGGGCAACTACTCCGAACAGGGTCACTTGTCTATGAGAGCGACTGCCAACTTTCGACAGAAATGGTAACAATTGTTGTTCAATTATGGCCGTTAAGTGGCTTAGCAGCAATAACGAATATTCGCTAAAAATGCGTCTGAGTAGCCAATATGTGCTTAGGAACTACTGAAGCAATTCATTATTTATCAAAGACGATGTTCTTTGATTGGAAGAGGGTCCTAAGGTATTGATGCATTGTGCAAACTTAAAAACGTGGGATTTCGTAGGGTTCAATTCGGAAAATGGTGAGATGCACATTAAGATAAAATGTAATACAGTTCATGGCATTTGAAAATTGTGTGTAATATACAAAAAACGCGAAAGTCAGAGTATCTTTTGAAGATGGGTGAAGACGCGCGTTTTAGACCCTTCTCAAATTACAAAAGCGTAAATCTCATAGAATTTTAACAAAATTGAATGGGCATTGTAGAAGTTCAACATACATGGGTGCTGCAACCAGTTTACATCGGTGCACGCTCACACGCTCCAACTTAAATCAGATGTACCTACTGTACTACACTTCGTACCTACAGTCCCCTAATCTCCAAGTATTTCACTGAAGTACGTGAAAGTAAGTTGGTAGACGTTGGAATAATGGAAAGGAATTGGTCATATACACAAAGACGGAAACAGCCAAGTCCGTTAAGGTACACTGATACGACGTGCAGCTCCCAACCTTGTAGGACCAAATTTTTTTTTCTCCATTTTTGGCTTACATGTACAGGAAACACGCGTAGCATCTCCATCGCGGATCCCGTTGACTCACCAATATTTGTCGCTAAGCGACACATCTGTCCCATCACTCCGTCGACAGCTCAGTTTCCCATGAGAAATTCCGGAGCCTCCCAACACGTGGCTTTTGTCACGTGGCGCTTCTCTAAGCTTTGTGCTAAAAGGTTCACACCACCACGAGGCGCCTAGCTCACTGGGAATTCGCTTTTCGCACAGTATGACAATTTGAAAGCATCTGCCTCGAACAAGGGAGTTTGCGGAGCGGAAATAAACAGCTGGTTTACGGAAGCTGCCTTATTAATTAATTATAGCATTATTAATTAATTAATTATTTAATGGTTGAATGTATACCTGAGCACGAAGGATACTTAATTTATCAGGACTAGCACGGTAGGTTAACAAGGTTAGCCTATTCATACCAACGTTTCCGTTATTAATACATTCCAAAATTGAAACTGTTCAGTTGCGAAGGATAGAAATTGGCACGATGATTAAAGCCGGTACCCACTTTTTAATCCTTATTCGCCATTTTTACAACAGGTAACACCCGAATTTGTGCTTGGTAGGTTGACAAAAACAAAAATTAACCTCAGAACCCATATTACCATCATTACAGAGTAGTCCCGCAATAGCACGGAAGTCGCTGTTGAGGCTCTCCTGGTCGGGAGGCCGAAACCCGTTTTGTATCCTTACTCAACCTTAAAAACTTCGTCCGAAATTTCCTGAGAGCTACTCACATGACCATCGCAGATACCCGATTTGACATGATTATACGTCACTTCTATAGTAATTTCTTAATTCCAGATTTCAGCCAATTCCATTTACAAGGAAAAGTTGTCAATGAGCACGTCAGACCAGTGGCTCACTTTGGCTTGACCCGCATACCAACACACCTTCGCTCCGAATTTAACCTGGGTATGTTGAGAAGTTATATAAAACGATCAGAATTGTATATACTATAGGTACTATTGACCCTAGTCAGAAAACTCATTTCGCTCATATGCAATAGTCACCCTCGCCCTTTAATTCTGTCTGGGTGCCTAAAGGCTGCGTTCTCTTGATCACATCTGGTCGAAAAGCACCTGGTCCCAACAAAGGGGTTAGGCACCCTTGAGGCAATAAACCACCATGCTTCCTACGTTAGGATTCCATTCCCATCCATGGGGCGATGGTAGCAATCTGCAATCTGCGCAAAAATTACATTTTCCAGGTCGTAAATGCCATAAAATAGCCTGAAATTTGACTCTGCTGATTTTGGAAGACTCTTATGTTGCCATTTTAAAAGTATGTTTTCGTAAAAGCTAAATAGATGGAAGTTCGACTCACAGCTCTTCCAGTCAAGTAGTCATTTACGCGCTCTAAAACACCATTGCTCATTCAGTCATCAATGGTCTTTGCATGGTAACGGTTAAAGATCGATCAGAAAATTTGTAATTGACGATCCTGTTTTTCAATTCTCGTACTGGTTTCACTTAAAAATTATTCTCGTACTCCCGAAAAATTGAAAAACCGCAAATTTCGATATCTTTGGTTGGCAGAATCCTTTTAACAGCGCCAGGGAGGATTGTAGTTTTCAGTGAAGAAGTAGGTCTCGTATATTTTCACACGTCCTATTTATCTACGTTTCCTGAGCTGGTTAAAAAAATTCTCATCGAGAAGGGACAAGCCGTCTGGCAGCGATTAAGTAACTTACACTCACGTCTTTAACGTTCTATATATGTAGTTGTCGGGCTGGATTTTGTTACCATTCACCCGTCGAACAGTTTTCGTATGAGGGCTAGTTAGTAAAGGGGCCAACACATCCTTTAGAATTACTCAATCCCCCCAGTTTTATTTTTGCTTTACCTGAGTTTCCAATGGCTCATTAACTGGATAGAAGCCCTTTTAATTGCTACAACCAAAGATGAATTAGTCTACTGTGGCTCTCCCTGCATCCATCTCTGAAGTCCATCTCCGTCTTAAAAGGACTTCACTTCAAGTTTGCTACAGCGAAGGACTTTTGTAAGGAGTCGAATCAAGAACAAGTTATTCGATAAACGACAAGTTCCCGCGTAGCCACTCAGTCTGCGGAACACGCCTCGTCCTTCTTCGATCTGCTTGAAATGCCCCAGCAGCCTCGTCGATTCCGCCTTTTGCCTCCTTTGGGAAACTCTTGTACGTGCGAGGGGCTTGTTCGGGTCACAACGTTGCGTATGCGGAGTATCCTTTTTTTGGAAAACGACAGACGGAACCGGTTGTGGTTTACCGTCCAAATTCGTAGACTCAGAACATCCACATTCCCTTCGCTAAATTTTCGTAACTGTACATTTGAAACGTTCAGGTTTCAAGTGTGCGCTCGCGTCAAAAGTGCAAGAACTAACCCTGAATTGCAAACTCCTCGATTGTGCTTCCGCTCTGCGTTGAAGTCATGCACAAAAACTTGCTTTTCATGGCGAGAGAAGTTTGAGCCTGGCAGTTTTTAAGCCAAGCAAGGACTAAAAAAGCGATAAGCTCTTGGTATTTTCAGTTCCTAAACTTTAATTATGAACGTTCAACTACTCACCAAATTTCCTCACACGTCACTTCTTATCTCTTTTCATATCGCGTGTCCATCGCTGACCCAATTCCCACTTTTGCCCCATAGTTGAGAATTGATTTTACAGTGATTCAGGATTGTGGTTCTCATCGAAGTTGAGTGCATGCGCAAAACGAGAAGTGTAAACGCATTTACTCTCAGTTTACTAGGCCAAGCTTTCACAATCAAAAACTATGAGCTTATGGCCTCGACTTGTTAAGTCATTGGGTTACGGCTGTTCAACACCAGTAACAGAGCTGCCTTTACCGCTTTAAACCTCGAAAAGAAACTATTGTTGACTGGCCAACTTCTTCGACCGGTGTGAATTTCTCCAAGTCACCGCTCACCAATCACCGAAAGGATTCATCCCTTGCTAGGGCAGAGACTCGTAACTAATCGACTGATATCTTCACAACTTCTCTTTTCTTCTATCATTCGAATGAGAAACCTTAGCTGGTTCACGGTACATCTGTCACTGAAAAGAAACGCTCAATCGTTTCTAAGCGCCCAAAAGAGATTTAGTTGAATTAGTTCCGATGAATGAATGGAAGTTTGTTAAACTGTAATCTGCGTTTCGTTCCACGCAGGAATTTCATTACTTTTCAAGCATAAAAAAGGTTAGAATTCGTGAAGATGCTTTCTTCGCTGCTTTCTATACCGCCAGACATACTCTCGGCGCCATTGTTTTATAATAGCCTAGGCACACATCGTCCTTCTCATTTCTAATCTCAAACCTTCTTAACGCCACACAGATCATGTATGAAAAAAACCACTCAAAATGTCAGATCTTTGTTTTGGTTGATCATTAGTCACAAATGAGAGTTCTAGAACGATTTAGCCTATAAAAAAATATTCAGTGGCGCACAAGGGCTGGGACAAAAAATTACAATTCATTCGTTGAAATTTTTGATTAGGGCAAATTGAACTTTGTATCCACTTGTTAACAAGAATTAGTTGGTTCCACGTAATGTTTCTCGGTTTATGTAGGTATAAACAGCGGCCAGATTCGAATTATTTATTGAAAAGAAATGAAATGATCAGGTTATTAATCGAAATTCTTCGGCGATACAAGTTGCATTATTTGTTTCTTGGGCCACAGAAAAAGCAACTACATTATTACTTCAAAATAGTGTATAGAAAATTCAACACCGTGAGTTTGATCGCCGCACTCTCCGCCAATGGTTATCACAATAGACTGGCGATCTTGAAGCTAATATTCAGTACCTCTTCCACTGATCGCCGCTCAGCATTTACACTAGCAGTAACAAGGCACTCACGGTACAACTAGCCTGCAACCATTCACACGGGACGAAAATCATTCTTTCTGTAGGCTCACTTTCAAAAAATGCCCAAGTGTGTAGGGGAAAGGCGCTGAAAATACTTTGAACACATTATTCTCAGAAATGTTCTCAACTGACTACGAATGAGGCCGTACTCGTATTTCATCAGGTCCATTAATTATTAGTCAAGACCAGAAAAAGAAAAACCTACGCTCAGGAGCAGAGGCTCTAGAATTATTTGGAAATGAGGTTGTTTATTATTGGTTTACCAGTAGAAATGCCTACCTAGGCATTAGTAAGTAGGTTGAAACAGTTCACTTTGTCACTATGTTTTATTTCTCATGGCCCCTTAACATTATTCTCTGCTTAAAACGTCTCGCATTCACCCAAGTTCCGTATTCTTCTCGTTAGTATCCATAATTCTGGAATAACATGTACCTACTCGCCTTCATTTAAAGATTGCCAAAAAAAAGTTGGAAGTCTCGGAAAAAATGCCGAAGTAACCGCTACATAACAACGTTATCGGTAATGGGAAGGAAGTAAAACGTATTATGAACCAAGTACCAGGTGTTGTGAAACAACGAGGTTCTAATTTCAAGCCTGCACTAATAAATGAATCAGTAAGTACTCTAAATGAAATTTTACTCGCTCGATTATGTACAAAAAAAGGTACTTCCGACGGCTGTGTACCGTCCAGTTGTACATTTCTAACGCCTACCATCACACGTTTGTGTTGGTAATCGAATTGGTAAAGCAAACATTAAAAACTAATTGGTATTGAAGCATAGGTTGTTTACAGTGACTGTACATTTTGTTTTCTTTAAAACTGCTCTATTTTGATAAAATAATGTAGTAAATCCAAACTTGGTCTTCAATTTGTTGTGCCATTAGGTAGTTCTAATAACGTTATACATGTTTAGAACATTGAAGTAGTTAATGAAATACTACAGAGATTTCTTTCATTGGCTTCCTTTGGAGTCTTTCCAGATGATCTCTTTCTCCTAGATTGTCCCTGTAATAAGCCCAACATCGATTTGTCATCGTCAATTAACAAACAAACCCCCTGATAAAAAGCATACGAGACGTCGTTTTACCAAATCGCTTCCTGGGCTAGATGCAGGGCCCCTCATTTCAATCATTTACCAAATGAGAGGTCTACTACGTCAATTAAGTAGCCTCCTCGTATCGTAATTGACTGAGCGAAGGGGGGCACCAGTCGGCACAATTACAGGCGGGCCAGCTCAAATCTGTGTTTCCTCTTGACAATTGTGCTGATCCAAAGAAAAAGACAATCGAGGTTGTTTCCGGCTCGAAAGATCCGGACTAATGCGCTATTTCGTTGACATTCGAGGAAGTAACCCGAGTCCTGAACGGAAAAATTGCTTGAGTGCCGTTTTCCTCGATCTACCACCTGATGCATTATCGTTTTGTATTGTCGAAGCCTTCCCTGTGGGAAAGTGGAGTGATTCCAGAATTTAAAATAATTGTTTAACGAAAAACCGAAGAAAATCTCTGGGTTCTGTTCGTGGATTTCTGAAGTATTGACCCCCAGCACGCTGTTTTGGACTTTTAAAAACATTAATAACCGCTTTACTTCGAATGCATCGTAGATTTATTGACCAAGAGAAATACACTTCAGGCCCAGTTTGCCTGCGTGTGAGGTTTTCCCCATGAATTTATAACCTACCAACGAGCTGAGTGAAATACAATATTGGCAAATCCGCTGAATGTATGTGGAGCGAAGAGAAGTTGTGTGATGCGTCCTGATGTTTCCCCCGAGGATTGGGAGGTGAATGCGACGCATCACACCACTTTCCTCCCATCTACCCACTGTAAATTTGCACCGTATCTTTGTTCAACGCATTTCTACATAAATGCTCTCGGTGAGCAAAAGAAAGTTACAGGTACCGAAAGGTACAGAAAGTACCGTGTGAGTTCAGATCAAAAATTATCGGACGTGTTTCGGATTACGTCCACGTGGAAAGGCTACAGAAACAATTGCGGGCTCAGTTCGCCCAAGTAAATTATTCAAAACGTGGAAGTTGTACTGCGGTATGCTAAAGAGTTGAAAGAATGAATGAGTCGCAAGTAATTCATGATGAATCACCAAATAATCAAGTTTTTAAAATGACAGTCCATCAATATATTAGCACCTACGAACGCAATGATGTAAATGCGGTTTGTGCAGTTCTGCGTACTTTGTCGGAAATTCATTTCGCTGTCATAAAAACGCCCTCACAATAAGTGTGAAGAGTTGGATATTAATTCCAAAACTTCAGCTGTTCGAAATCGTCAAAAGTCCGTGACATAGAAGAATTGACGTAGTTAATCACGAGCTTTTCGCCTCGATACCGTTCATTTATAAACGTTCTCTACGGCAGCGGTGCCATTTTGAATGGAACGGAAAAACTCTTCGGGGGATTAAGAAGAAGCGTCCGCCAAGAAAAGGGCAGCCACAACACTAAAATTATTTCCACCGCCGGAGTGAAGCCAGGCTTCATTATCCCTAGCCGACTTCCTCGCTCTCGACTGTCAAAGGGCCCATTTACAAACGACCCCTCTTACGCTTTGAGTGTCGGCGAACCGGGAGGGGAAAAAAACAAGATGGAAAATACGGGGTTTTTGCCTTTGGAAACATTAATCTGAGGAATACAATGGAGCTAGCAGGTAGGTCCGATATTGTGGGTGTAGGGTGGAGGGGAAAAAAATGGAAGGGCCGAAGCTTTTCAGGTCTCTTCACTGTATTGCCGCCGGTAAGTGCGAGCAATTTAGAATGACAATATTTTGGTGTCGGTCTGTTATTAGTTACCGTCTATGTGAGGGAAGACGACCCTTTGCGATGTGAGCTCTCAAGATGTCTCACTTGAAGGAGCCTCTTGAGAACGAGTACTTTTTCAATAATTACGAGTGGCTCGTTCGAGTGGTCAATTAACAACCTAAAACAAACTGAAATTCGAAATCTTATGTCTCATAAGACTCGACATAACGTCGTTCAGCGACAAAAACCTTGAAAGAAGGACTGAAATGTGTCAAAAAAGGTGTTTTCATCACACTTTTTGAACCCGTCTGATTCGGAAAATCCTAATTTCTGCTCGTGTGTGGACCCAACTTTATAGGAGAACTGGAGGACCGATTTATTTCGATTTTAATTCAGGTACTCACAGGGTAAGGAAAGAATTGCGATCGTGTCGAAAAAAAAGTTGTATTTTCTTCAAATCTCTTCTTCAAGGAATCCATCAACCTGATTCCGGTGCCTTGTTCGTATGTGGGTGTGCGTAGTTCAATGTAAAGGAGAACGGTTGAGCTGGTTCATGTCTAACGTAATTTTTTTCTTTTTTGGCAAAACGGCTCAAACGATTTTCGCTAAACTCACAGAAGGTCTTCCACTAGCCAATAGTTATTATTCTCCATAAATATTTCTTCGGCAATTCATTGAACAGAGATAGTCAAAATGTGTCGGGAATCGTGTTTTTAAAAACATTTCTGAAATTTCCAGTGTAACTGCAAAACTGAATAACCTGATTCACAGCTATTCCTGTACTTGATAGTTCGGGAAATGGATATAGTTCACGAGGTTTGCGGAGAGTAGCCTAGCATTAAATGATCGTTGTTCCGATTTTCTCAGAAACGGCTGTAAGAATTTTGATCAAAATTACGGGGGTACTATCAACTAACTAGTATCTTCATTTGAATCTACACGTAGCAATGCGGATATGTAGTGGATCGTCGAAGGTACGGCGGTTGCGAAATATTTTTGTTATTTTTTCGTGGAGAGAAAATGAATACGAGCAATTTTCATCAATGGGAAGGAAGAGGGAGGGGGAGCTCAAAATGTTCCATAAACGAGGTTTTTCTCGCATTTTTCTCAAAAACGGCTTTAGCAAATGCCAAGTTGCACAACTGAGCACATTTGGGATGTTTTAGGAAAAGTAACTAAATTACAACAATAAACTTTCATTACATTTGAATCGAATACTCACTCGTAATAGTTTTGCAGTTGAATCACGATTCCATAAAACGCGTCGTGGCGCACGAGTGCTCGCTAATGATACAAGTAACCTTCCAAACTCGATCACACCGTTTCATCACGAAGGGAAAGTGACCCGCTTAAGAAGCTTTATCCATAAATTTCGTCAAATCTTATTATCATTTAAACTTTCCGCTTGATAATACGAGCAGCTCAATCTCTGACGATATTTTAGCGCATTTTTACTTCGCTCAAAAGGAACCAGAGTTATTTACATTTTACGATTCGGCTTTTATCGGCTTAAGGAAATACGGCGACGTGGGCGGACCGGGATGGCACGTCGACTTTACTCTTGAAACTGGACACCAGGGCAGTTTCGACTGTCTCCTCAGATGACCGGACCGAAGTTTCAAATATTATGTATTAGCGGGTCGTGGTTCGTTTGAAAAACTTATACACAACCTTCAAAATCAAATGAGCCATTTGGCGGATGTATTATTTTACATATTGTAAGAATAACAAGAATTCAGTTTTGTGTAGCAAATGTATAACCAACTTTTGTGTCTCAACTCAACAACATAACAACTTTTTACAAATTAACATTAGTTGCTCTGGACACGTAACGTTGCCTTACATTACCTTCCCTTGTCATGAGGGCGGGCCTCGTCTCAACTTTTGACAATCTATTCGAATGAAGGAGACGCTTCCGCCGTCCAAACTGCACTTCAAAAAGCACTTCATTCTTCTTACGAAGAATCTTGTGTGGTCCAGTCCAGGAAGCTTGAAGCTTGGGACATCTTCCTCGAACTCTCTTCGGATTGAATACCCATACCAAGTCTTCTTCCTGTAATGTTGGAATTTTAGCATGTCGATCAAACGTTTCCTTCTGCGCTTTCATCTGCAATTTGATGTTCTGCAGTGCGAATTCTCTTACCGTCTCCAAATGGGCGCGGAGTTTGATGGCATATTCAGTTTTCTGAGTGAGGAGTTGTTGAATTTGTCGTTGAAGGAAATACAATACGTACGATTCATGAATTGAAAAACAGAAACTAAACTAACTTTATTTCAAGTTTATACAAAACTAAGCACTGTTGCTAAGCACAAATGTTTGTAGCAACAATAATAATATTTTTGATGAAGCTAAATCCTATACTTTTCCCCCCTTAAGTTTCATTCAGCTGCATTGTCATCATTCTCTTTTTCTCAACTGGTCTGCATGTTTTCTTTTAATTACACCTCCGGTCAGTACTTCATAGGAATAAAATCCATTTCGCTTTTCAATGACACCAGCTGTCCAACCATTCTGACGCTCGTTTTTTACCCATACTTCTTCCCCTTCTTCAAAATGTCTTGGTTTTCTTCTATTATGTTGATCTACTTGTTGTTTCCATATTCGTCTTTCCATCTCTTTCCGCAAGTCAGGTTTAATATTGTCAAAAATTGTAAAGAGTCGCTTGCCTAGGAATAATTCTGCAGGAGTTTTACCAGTAGTTTTCTGAGGACCATTTCTATAACAAAATAACACGTTTTGAAGACCCAATCTTGAGCCGCCGATATCTTGTTTTGTTGCTTTGTACCGGTGTTTTAGAGGTCGAATCAAACGTTCAACCAACCCGCTAGTTCTGGGGTGGTAAAGGCGTAACCTTAACATGTCGAACTGCATTTTTATTAAAAAAATCTTCCATTTCGGCAGAAACAAATTGGGGTCCATTGTCAGTGACAATTTCCTTTGGGATACCGTACCTTGCAAACCAACCTCTTAGTTTATTTATCAGAACATTTGATGTTGTTGAATTTAGGACCTCAACTTCTGCCCACTTTGACAACGCATCAACGCCCACAAGCCACATCTTTCCTTGTATTGGTCCAGCAAGGTCCAAATGTACCCTTTCCCACACTCTTTCAGGAACGTTCCAAGGGTAAATTGTAACCTCTTCCGCATCATCTTTATTTTCCTGACAGGCCGAACATCTCTTAACAAATTGTTCAATGTCCCGGTCCAAATTCGGCCACCACACATAATATCGAGATATCGATCTCATCGCAGCGATGCCAGGATGCCCACAGTGTAGAATCTTAAACCACAATAACACATCATCTTCCAAAAATAGTTCCCCCTCTCGTTGTTTATAAAGTTTCAAATTTTCAGGAATCGTCATTGGCCAAGCGTTGTTCATCAAGTAGTGACGAACGAGTTTGAAATCTTCGTCTGAATTGTTTTCTTTCTTAAGTTTTTCGAGTGACAATATAGTTTCAATCTTATCAACGTTTAAAAACGTGATGTCAAGTTCTTCTGCCTCATTCACTTCACAATCTTGTAATGGTAACCGAGAGAGCGAATCAGCACACACGTTTTCTTCCACCTTTCCTGTAACAAATCTCGTAGTTGTACTGGTTAAGCTCAATTGCCCATCTCACCAATCTGTTATTCATCACTTTTGGTAGGTCCCTATTACATCCAAAAATCCTCTGAAGTGGTTTGTGGTCTGTCACCAGTAAAAATTGACGACCATAAATGTATTGGTGGAATTTTTATTCCAAACATAATGGCCAGTGCTTCACGGTCGATGTTTGCATACCGTTTTTCTGTGGTAGTCAGTGTTCTACTTGCATAAGCAATCGGTTTCTCCACTCCATTTTCAAATCTATGCATAGAACACTGCCCAACCCATCTTCAGAAGCGTCACAAACCAACACAAGTGGTAATGTTTCATCATAAGGGACAACCGTATCTGAGCTAGATAAAATATTCTTCACCATACTAAAAACTTTCTCTTCATCCTCAGCCCATCTCCATTTTGCTTTAGCTCCGGTCAGCGCATGTAATCTTGAACATAACGAATGTAATTTGGGAATGAACCTTTCATAGTAATTAATTGAGCCTAAGAAAGATCTCAATTGCTTCATATTGGAAGGTGAAGGAGCATTCGAATAACTTTTATTTTTTCTTCTAGAGGATGAATTCCTTGTTTGTCGATTCTATGTCCCAAATATTTGACTGAATTCTTCAAATTACACTTTTCCATCTTGACTCGTAACCCTGCCTCTTTCAACCTTTTTAAAACTTCTCTTAGAGTCTTTTCATGATCACTTCGGTTCTTTCCAGTAACAATAATATCGTCCAGTAGAACACCTACATTGGATAAGTTACGCAACAGCCCTTCCATAAACCGTTGAAAAATACCAGGACTAGATGACAAACCAAAAGGTAGCCTTTTATACCTGAAATAGCCTTTGTGAGTAGCAATCACAAGGTATTTTCTGTGTTCTTCAACAACTTCGAGTTGTAAATATGCATCTCGCAAATCAATTATTGAAAATTCCACTCCACCAGTTAATTTGCTTGTCAGTTCTTCAAATGTTGGTAAGAGAGCCGTTTCTAAAACTATATTAGGGTTTAAAGTCACTCTATAATCTCCACAGATGCGTACATCTCCATTTAGTTTCTCAACATTGACAGTTGGTGTTGACCATT
This sequence comes from Pachypeltis micranthus, assembly GCA_020466155.1. Taxonomy (NCBI): domain Eukaryota; kingdom Metazoa; phylum Arthropoda; class Insecta; order Hemiptera; family Miridae; genus Pachypeltis; species Pachypeltis micranthus. The sequence continues at coordinate 23,933,516 of CM035774.1, read as the reverse complement.
CAATTGGAGTATCTGATGGATTCACTTCTTCCAAAATTCCTTCTTTTACCAATCTATTCAATTCTTGCTCTATCCGTTTTTTCATAGGAAAAGGTACTCTCTACGTGCATAGCAACCTCTAGGTACAGCATCTGCCTTGAGGTGGATCCTTGCTTGATGTCCTTTTACTGTCCCAAGTTCTTTTCTAAATACCTCCTCGAAATCCCGTGTCAAGTTTTTAATCAACTCTTCTCTTTTCTTGTCAATTCCTTTGTCTCAACTCTCTTCTTATCAATCTCTTTAGCAATCTTATTTATTTTCACACCTTTTGGAAGAGGCATGTTGAACGCTATCATCCAAGGCAATCCAAAGAGTGGAGTTTCATCTCGGTCAACTACTGCCACACGTACATTTTTTACATTATTATTCAGTTTGACATCCACCATACACTCTCCCAACATTTTAAGTGAATTTCCTCCATAAGCTGTGAATTTTGAATGACATTTCTGTAACCCTAGGAGAACTCATTCTCTCCCACAAAGTACGTCCAATAATCGATGCCCTGGCTCCTGAATCAAAATCCATATTAACAGGAAACCCATTGATTGTGACCTCAATCGATGCTCTTGGAATTTTCCTTGTACCCATTCCTGCTGTTCTAATTAGAATTTTATCATTCTCCCCACTATCGTCATTCTCTGAACCCTCAGTTTCTTCCTCATTGTCTCTTTCTTTTTCCTCAACCTGCCTCACTCTCTTTTTGTAGCATTTCCTTGAAAAATGGCCCACCTTCTTACAAATAAAACATTCGGCATTCCTAGCAGGACAGTAACTATCCTTTTCATGAGTCCAGCCACATTTTTTACAAGAGGTAGTTGGCGCACCTTTTGTAAAAGGTTTCTTAGTTCGCTGGCCCTCATTTTTAAAGGCATCTACTCTATTAACTGCAGCTTTAACGAGTAAATCAGATCCTAACTCATCTCTGGCACGTTGCATAGACTCTGCAAGTTCCAAAGTTGACATGAAGTTACTTTATTGCCATCTGAGTTGACACCCTCTGGCCAACGCTGCCTAATTTCAATCTCAAACTTTGGAAACTTAATCCCCCCAGCAAATCTATCCCTTATTCGTTCTTCAAAGTATTCGCCATATTGACAAAAAGTTGCCAGTTCTTTCAATCGTATAAGAAAACTTGAAAAACATTCATTCTCATGGCGAACACATTGCTCATACTCCAAACGAGCAGCAAAAACTGTCTTCTTCGGTTTATAAATCGACCTAAAACTTGCTATTACTACATCCCATGGTAAGACGTATACATCTTTAGGTAGGAGAAAATTCGTTACTTTCTTTAACGGAGTAGGTCCAACAAAAGCTAATAAGAGGTCCCGTCTTGCCTCTTGCATCTCTTCGGTGTTCCTTCCCAGGCCCTTTATCCGGCATTTCAAGATGAACTGGTTTTCATCTTCGACCCAGTTGTTTTCTTCGTTGAATGATTCGCATGCAAAGTTCTCCACTTTTCTTGCCAAAGTATCAATTGTTTCAAAGTCGTTCTGAACCAATTCATTGGTATCAATATTTCTCCTTCCTCTTCCCATCCTCGTCGCCAATGAAGGAAATACAATACGTACGATTCATGAATTGAAAAACAGAAACTAAACTAACTTTATTTCAAGTTTATACAAAACTAAGCACTGTTGCTAAGCACAAATGTTTGTAGCAACAATAATAATATTTTTGATGAAGCTAAATCCTATAGTCGTACTAATAGGCCTGGTAAAATTCAATCCGAAGAGAGTTCGAGGAAGATGTCCCAAGCTTCAAGCTACTGACAGGGTCTTACAAACTGAAGAAGCGCTTCAGCAGCATCATCATGGCTCTGTTAATTTGGGTGAGCCTTCGTCCGTAAGCAGCCAAAATGCCAGTTTTTCTTGACCGAATTGATCTGACAATGTTCGTGTTAATGTGCTAAACTGTTCTTGCTCAGGTAGATTATTCAGTACGGTCAGTGCTGAACCTCGGAGGGCACCCGCTAATTGTTGACCTTTCCGGACTTCACTCCAACCAAAGATCTGGGAAAGTGCCTCGAAATGGCCTCTATATTCTTCCCAAGCGATGTTCCCATGATACGGCATTAGTTGAGGTGCCGTAGTGAAATTGTAAACATTGGCATTTTGGCTGCTTACGGACGAAGGCTCACCCAAATTAACAGAGCCATGATGATGCTGCTGAAGCGCTTCTTCAGTTCGTAAGACCCTGTCAGTAGCTTGGTAGGACATAGTAGTTCCGACGAGGGCTTTGAGTTCCTGAATGGAGGAGGTATGCTGGTGCTGCAGGTCTACAAGTGTAGTTTCCAAAGCACTCATGCGTTCGGTTAAATTACCGGTTAGCGATGATGTAGAAAGAGACACAGAAAGTGATTCCGGTGTAGCATTAGTTCTGCCTTCCAATGTTGATGTTGCTAATGAGTGTTGCCTGGTTGAGATCGTCCGCGGGGGAGGCGTTGAAGCTGTAGCTCTTCGACGAGGCATTTACCACAAAAGAAGAATTCAACAGTTCGTTTAACAAACGAATCCCGGACGAGCCCCCAAATGTGAGAATAACAAGAATTCAGTTTTGTTTAGCAAATGTATAACCAACTTTTGTGCCTCAACTCAACAACATAACAACTTTTTACAAATTAACACTAGTTGCTCTGGACAGGTAACGTTGCCTTACAATATTAATAATGAGAGGGCTCGTGGAATGATAGTATTTGACAGAAGTGCTTATTCAAGTCCTATTAGTCGAAAAGAAGTACCCTCTCAACATCCCGCCCACTACGTTTACATGGAATGTCACTGCGTGTGAGGACGACATTATCCACAAAAGCCAATGCTCCCACCCGCACACCCCGAGCGAGATCTCATCCTACTTCCTGAGGCAGCTTACTCAGAGCAGCAGCAATCACAAAACTGAAGAGTGTACCACGTACCGTAAAAACGTTAGGACTCCGATGCTCAGTCTCAACAACACCCCCTTCCTTACCAGCGATCATTAGAGATACCTAGGTCTCACTCTTGTTCCAAAATTGAATCGGACCCACCACATACACGAGCTGGTGTCTATGTGTCGTTCAACACGCTAGCTCAAGTAGCTCTTAAATGACCGATCGAATTCAGTTCTATACTCAGATTTAGACCTTCCACTGCCAGAAGAAGTCATAAGCATTGACTACCGTCGGCTGTACTCGTCAATGACTCATTATCCAAGTATGTTAATACAAGAAATAGCTCAACAGTCCCCTCCACCACCTTCTCACCGTAATCTGAAAAGAAAGCGACTACAATATGCTCTCAATCCCACTAATTAATACAAAAAAAGAAAACTGTCATATTATCAATAAGTTTAGATATCGTTGTAAATTCCACTCTGTGTTTCTCTGCTACTAATTTTAAGCTATTATTATGATATTATTACTAACATGATCAGTTATCGTTAATTAAATATTCCAGAGGTCGATAGGGCAATTACTACACGCATTTGTAATGTAAATTAAGGCAAAGCCTTACTATATTAAGAGGTGTGCACAACTACAATGTCCCATAGACAATAAAGTTTGCTAATATTTAAAAACAAAAAAGAGTATACGAGCCTTATCGAAGACCCTAGCCGAACGCCATGTCCTAGTGCCATATTCACATATTTCTCCCTTCTACTTGTTAGATTTACGTGCGTACCAAAAAGTGCGCCAAAAATGAGGGGTTCTCTCTTTTTCCTCTAGAGCTGCCAAAAAAAAAGTTTTTGGGATACACTCGGCACACGTTCTACTGATATCTTTTGGTGGCGTTCGTAAGTCGAAAGCGGGGAAATAAGACACACTCTGCTGCCTAATTAACCCCTCGCAACCTCCACGATGCTGCACCAACAAGTCACTACTTGTTGCGGCTTTGCGCGAGTTATTTAAAACAATTTTTTTTGCCGGAGGGTTTTTCCGTTAAGGGTTCGGCCTATTCCTTTTCCACGTTCATACTCTTCCCAACCCGCTCGCCTTTTACAGATTGCAATTTATTCGCGGCATCGCGGTAAAGTCGTTAACCAAAAGACGAGTCAAGAGTCACTAAGGGATGGTCGCAATTACGGTTTATTAGATCAGAGGACTGGTGATGTATATGGAAGGAGCGGAGGAGCCCCGGGGGAAAAGAACCGGTTTTTGAAAAAGGCTTCCAGGCCTCTCATAAACCGGGTATGGGTTTCAGCGAAGCTCGTTCGCCGAAACTGAAGCCAACTCAACCGACTGACTCATCTGAGGTTCGAATTTCAAATTGGGTTTATGAATCCCTTTTTTTGGTTTATTATTCATTCTGAATAATAACCCTATGTTTTCGGTCACGAAAAATTTTTTACAACCCCCCCTCAAAATTTGATACTTTACGTTTCATGACATGGAGATTCCAAATTTGCAATGTCCGTCCGCCGTCCCCCGTCCCCCGTCCGCCGTCCGCCGTCCGGGCCGTTTTGTGCCTTTAACGTGGTCTAAAAAATTCGTTCTTTCGCCCAAAAATCCGATTTGGTATCTAGTTGTGCCCGCCATCTCCGCAATCCGATCGGACGAAGCCCGTGGTTGTAATGGGCAAAAAACGGTTAAAAAAATTAACGAAACGCAGTATAACGCGTTACGTCTTTGAAGTCCCTCGCTCCCGCCCATCAAAAGCGATCGTCACTGGTCCGGCAACACCGCCGCCCGCCACCCCTTTCCACTCGACTCACAGCGTTCGCCCAATTAGCGCCGGGGTTTTTTTTTTTTTTTTTGTCTTCCCTAGGAAGCGCTCGTGTTTCGTATATAACCTTTGGCACTACGATTTGTCTCTTTATCGTCCGATTGCCTTGTTCTCGTCTTCACCTCCACGAATGACTCTTTCTCTCCGTCTCAACGGTAGCAAAATATCTGTTATCTTCGATTGAACTTTTCATTATTCGCTTATTTTTGGTTTATTTATTAATAGTTCGTTCGTTTCATTTTTTTTTTGTTTATTTTAATATTACGATTCAGTTCTTTTCGGCCTTTTTTTGGGTTTCATTATGATATTTTTCGATGCTGAATCGAACAGGATGGGTCTCGGAGCATTAATGCTAGGTCAAGCTGATTATCCGAATAATAAACCGTTGTGTAATAATTTGCAGCGTTTTTAAAGTTTGTAAAGAAAGAGATGATTTATAGGACACGAACAAAGATGTTTCATCAGTATACAAGGACATAAAATCTTATGCTCCTTAAATGTGCTCAAGCAAAGTACTTTTTTTGTAGTAAATGAATCATTCATATTCTTAAAAGTGTACTTAACATTATTCAGACACAAATCTTCCAAAAAACCAGGAAAAGCCACTACCTTCTTTGGTTCTGACCCAACAAAATCAAGCATTCGAAACAATCGAAGGCCAGAGAAGTTGAAAAAAATACTTCACCGTTTTGCAGCCTCGTGTCCTCGTTTTGCCCCTTTGAGGTCGTCACGTAACCGGCATTTCAAACCTCCCCCCTTCCATGGCGTCAAGACTGAAGGTGATAAAATATAAGAATTGCAGTTTTCGAAAATTATTAAGTCTATTACCACAACGGAATCCACCGCACAATACAACGAGCCAAAGGCAGCTTCTGAAGGGTAGTCAGTGTCAGGGATGATTATGAAAGCCAGAAGTACAGAATTCCAATCAGGGGGGTGTGCACAAGTGCAAATTGATGCCCTAGCAGTGAATACGGACGAGGAGATCTACAAATGAAGGCGAATCATGGACTCTCGTAAGTAGACAATGGGTTGGTCAGACACGAGCTCTCTTTCAGCGCGTAACGTGAGCTTCGTTCACCATCAGAATGTGAGTGGATACATATCCAAATATCACACAACTCCCTAGGCCCACGTGCATTCAGTGATTTTCTTTACTCTGACGACTAATCCGAGCTGTTTTTCATTTCGTTAAAGTTCTATATGGAAACTAGTGGCACTTAAGATTCTGGAATTTATGAAGATGTTCCTAATTAAGCCCCTACCATTATTGAGCAATCGATGCGGAGGAGGTTCATGAAACTGTCAACATAGTTATAGGGGGGCGGAAATTCAGATGAGCGGCAGAGGAGTAGCGGGCGGAAGCTTAGGGGGCCTCTGCCGTGGCTCCTTCCGAACCTCATGGAAGGCAGCAAATCTTCACTGTCTTGTCCTGGGAGGACGACAAACCGTAAGTCCTATCCATTCTGGCCTTAAGGGTTGTTTGACCCAAACATGATACCACAGGAAAGAACAGCCCGCGGCCTTGCGTGGGTTCATTATGGGTCAGGGCCACGACAGGTGGCTGCCTCCGCAGGGTAAGGTAAGTAGAACGGAGCAATCCAACTCCTACCCTGGGCAAGGCCTGAAAATGCCGGCAAATGCGCTTGCTTGTTGCTGTGGTCGTGGGGTCGCTGGAGGGTAGTTCTTCCATCCCAAATTTCGTTTGCAACGGTTGGCAAGGTGAAGGCCACCTGGTTGGTACTCCTCCAGACATCCCCAAATGCAGAATTGTAACTCTCAAAAAAGTGAAAAATAGTAGCAAAGACGGAATGTGGTAGGAGTTCCGCAATTTCTGGGGTTACTCCTATTATTGAACTCTAACTGTCATTTTTGTGGTGAGCACTCTGGCCTAAAGTACTATTGTGCCAGTTCTGATGTCTAGTTTTCTAAGGAACGCCAGGTACTTCGAGCGAGAGAAGTTGCACCAAAGATCAAAACGCTCCCTATCAATCGTATTAGCTCCGAATTATCTTATAAGCTCACAATTCTTCCATTCGAAATTTTTGATAATTAATGCAGCACAATAAATTATGGTCTCATTTCCCACGAATGAGAATTTGATGGTACTGTCGTTTTTCAGAACACAAGTTGATCACTACAGTTAGTTTTAAGCCGATTTTTCTCATTCCTTTATTTTGGCGTTTATCAGCACTGCAGGTTTCAAATTTGAACAGAATTAGTTCAGCCGTTCTCTCTCAAGCTTCATTACATTCTATTCCATTCATTCTATATTCCTAAGTTCGACATAGAATTATGATATAATTGGTATGTTATACGGTCATCAATGTTTTTAATTGTTTATACGAGAATACCCGCTAATATGGCGTGATATGGCTAAATTGAAGAATCGGTTAGCCAAACCAATGCACTTCTGTATAAGCACAGTGCTCGCCTTGCAAATCTTCAGTGTTACGTGAGTTAATTTGATGATGTTGTTGTATCATTTCCACATTGTTATGTTTTAGACATTTCCGTTAACTATGCCTCAGTTATGCTATGAACGCACGGGAGCTACTTGGCGATGGTTGTTTTATTTGGTACTTGAGGCGGTGTGGTTGATGTAGAAAATGTGACAAAACGATCAAAAACCATTAAAACATTAAACTGAATAGACGACTAGCAAGTCGATGAAGGGTAAGTGGTTCGTTATTCAATAGCGCTTTTGAGCCATTGAATCGATGAATTGGAGTATTTACATTTTCAAGATTAAATATCGTATTTATAGTTGAAGCTGATGACCAGGTAATTGCGTGGTTAAACTATCGAGTAACTTTTTTTAATCCTTATTGAACCCGGACACCGAATTTCAAGTGCGGCTTAATAGTTAGGGCTTCAAATAATTACACGGACCTTCCAGGAATATTAACAATTTCGAGAGTCGGCTCCCGGAGTCGTTCTCATTGGAACGACGTCGACGCTTTCCAGTTTTCCGCCGCCTCGGGGCTCACATGAATATTTCAACTGTTAATCGAGAGGTAGAGCGACTTTGATTATCGGGGCACAAACCGGATTTTTGAAATGAAAAGGGAAAACAAGAAAAAGTGATTAATTTCCTACCATTTGGTTCGAATGAAAGAGAGCGTTGACCTGCCGCATTAGTCGCCCGAGGAACCAGTCGTTCTGCAAGTATTGGTATTTTACAGCCAAGTCGGGTGTAATGGTCTCATTTGGAGTTTCGCAACATTTTTTCGACTTCCTGAACTCCCATTTGCTTTCTGAGAGGAATGGAAAAATTCGACTCTGCGAAGGGGATTCAGAAAGGTATTTGTATGAATGACAAGCGCAAGGTATTTTTTCCCTCACTTTGCTGTGGCACGTAAATCACGGAGTTGTAACGCATTCCAGAATTTACGTAAAATGTTTGTGTCCGTCCTACCGATTATAAGTTGCAACGCATTTGCACTGCAGACAGTGTGTTCAAGCAGGTCCTGTACTTGTTGCTGTACATAGCTCTTCTGCTCGAGAAATTCTGAATCCATGAACTATAGCTGTCTCGCCCCAGATCCCTTTCCGACTCGTCCTGAAGTTTGTACTGTAACCCATGTCTTACAACTTGCTGTATAAATAGGGAAGGGTGAAACTTCTCAAACTTAGAAACGTTTTTGGAGAATAAAGGATTTTGTGCAGCGGTCTTGAACAAGTTCTTGTGAGCAGAAGGTTCCACAAATGGTATTCCTTAATTGCTGTTCAAAGGTTCTCTTGTGCGGACGAGAAAAACAATTTGGTTGTTTTTGGTTGGCAGTTTGGTTATTTATCACTTAAAAAACAATAGTTACCCACCATAAACGTGACGTGGCGTTCGACTATGCTTTACATGGCTCTCGGCTCTGTGACCCTGATGTGGAATCATCTCGTTCATACCAGTTGGTATCGTAGTGAGAGTAGAGAAAATCAAGTCCAGAAGTATTAAAGGTGCAAGCCAATACTGTGGAGCCCTTCGGACATCTGAACCTCTGTAGAATGAATCTTTTGCTTGAATTCAATCAAACTGCTTTCAATAAAATCAGAAGAAAATGCCATAAAAACAAAATTATTGGTACGACGACCAAATTAAACTTATCTCATAGGCCATGATAAATTATTTGTGTATTTTTCCCGCTTAGAGTGCGACAGAATCCTAACATAGTTTTTCCGAATCACAATCAGCGGATTGTCAAACCCAATTGTCAATTTCGTCGTGGAACTCGTCTTATAGGCGCAGTTGTATGGTATTTACATAAAGGCCAAAGCGTCAAAACTCTCGCCTAATTTCATAATTTGAACCAAACTCGCAGAAGGTCGTATTTCACTGAGCCTGCCACAAAACCGGAATTAGGAGGGCAGATATCAAAGCGGCAAACTCACATCTGGATTGCACATTTTGAAACCAACACATTTTTCACGGTCGAGTTGCAAAAGTGGAGTCTTTTTACCGGTTGAGCGACGGAGGTTTTGTCCATAAATAACCTTCTCGCGAGGGTCCACTGTAGATGTCAAGCTTTAAAATAATAATTCCTTGTTAAGGAGCGAGAAATCATATGGCGCGAGGAACCTCAGTATCTCACAGCTAAAGCTCGCCTCTTCTCGGATTAACGATTCTTCTTTTTCGTCATTCTGTTTTCTCTTTCTTTTATTTATTTTCGTTTTCATTTTTTTTTCTCCCCGCTCCTTAGTAGTGTCACTTTTTTATGTCGGGGGTCATATTCTGATCTACGGCACGACACCTTTTTACCTCGTAGCGAGATGCGTGTTCGATAACATTGAATGGCTCTCCGACTGATGTTCATGGTTTTTCAAGACGAGTTCGCGTGATGCCGTTTATTACAACGACATTTAGGGCTAGTTGGAGTTGTATGTTCGGGGTGGATCGGCGTCTCGCAGTATTTCACGATGTTCGTTGTGTAAGACTGCGAGTGCATGTGTGTCGGGATTCAGAGCAGTGGAAGAAGAAGCGTCCCCAGTTTGTATTGTACTATCTTGTTTTAGACAAGGATTGGGTAAAGACCACACCCCACCCAAACTAAAATGGCAACTCAAAACCTCCACACTGCGGCAACAGATGGACTATTGTGCTGATCTTTATGAGGAGCCTCGCGTCTTCCCATTTCCGCCTCAGGTACCATGGTGCTGAAAGCTCCAAGTGCTGTGTTTCCAGTAAGTCGCCAACAAGCGCAAGACGCAGAAATTTTTTTTGATTTGCGCCCACAATCCCCTCTGGCTGCTGGAGAGACCTATCAAAAACTTTAAGGTCCCTGGCAGTTAAGTATTTAATGCATGCCCCACAGAACTCGAGTAGTAAATTCAATGTAAACCGCCACGTACCACCCGTACGCACTCCCTCGGTGTGATGCTAATTTAGTATTCAAACACCCACGTCTTGTGTCGTCACAGATATGAATATGAAACGAATTTGAAATAAGAAAAACAGTATTTGAACCGGGATTTTGCTCCCCTTAATTTCAAATTCGATTTAAATTCATGTCTGCGATCGTTCAGGGCAAACGGTCAAATTTTCGATTCTGAGTATACAAATAACTTGAGCCCAGTCTAGATATTGGTTGGACAACATTCACGCGCTCACCATTTTCTCTCCACCTATAAGCACCCCACGAATCATTATCAAGAACTGAGGGGTCCTATTTCTCCTGGTGTGAAACAACAACTACACGCGTGGATAATCAGGGTGCACGGTTCGTCAAAACGGCTTATTTCGACCTCTGACCGAACATAGGTTTACCCAGATCTTCTGAGGTACTAGTTCTTCTATGTGGCTTGAATCTGTAGAGTTCAGTGTTGTGCCTTGGTTATGGCCGTAGTTGACGACTATTACAGTTACCAATTAACATTCTGCGTTCTTTCATTCGTGAGTCGTTGAGTTAACTTCACCCCAACTTCAAGTAGGAACTCTTTCTTTGACATACTAACTACTCTTTACATCAGAGATTAGAGGAAAGTAGTGTGATGACCCCTCCTAATTTAAAACTATGAAGTATGTGTTGATTAAATTTAAAAAATTAATTGAAAATTGACGGATTGGATATCAATGGTTACGTGGGCGATTTCGATGAATATATAAAGGTTCAAGTGGATTGCGTAAGGGTGAAATCTTTCGTTCGTCGCTTACAAGGCCTGTTTCTCGCACAATAATGGTCACTACGAAGGAAGAGTGTTTCAAGGCAGTTGAAGGTTTATTTTGTGCAATAAGAGCGCAATAAGAGTGTGTATGTGAGTGTCGATCACTTTTATTTGAATTTGAAGGGCGTCGTAGGGCTCAGCTGGCTTCGACTCTCCCACTGTCTCATTCCTCCATCACTCCAACCTACGAGATGAAAGGGCCTCAACATGATAATCAAACATGGCACACTCTTCGGCGCTGCACGTTCGATGACTTAGGTGCTTCGCCGGACGAGGCTCCGGTCTCTCGTCGGCAGACAGCAGCGTGGGAATCGCTTTTAAGGAAAATTAATAAGCCAAAAGTTGAAGCCCTCCACAACCTTCTCTGTCCCTTCTCATTTCAAAAAAGGGTTTTGATGGCCAAAATCGAAAGGTCGTGATGCCTTCTCTAGCTTAGATCTTTTCTAATTGTCCCTTGAGAAGAAACGTTCATTTAAGAGGGTTTGTAGACTCACGGTTCAGAGGTAAATCACATTCCACTCTCGTCATTTCGATAACCCCACCCGCTAAGACATAGAGAATCCATGGAAGTCCAGGAACGTAAAAAATAGATGCAGAAATTCTGAGGGGAAAAAGAAGTAGAACTCCTGATATTTCCTGAACACTTCAAGCTATCCTAAAGGGGTGGGGGGCTCTCATTCGAGTCGTTACAACGATATTATAAACACCTAGGTCCATAGGTCACGATTTCCAAAACACCATACTGCAGATTTTGAAGATTTTTCTAACGATTTCATCCTTCGGGTTGCAAAATTTTGTTTAGTGCAATTAAGATAGCGCCTTCGTTTGTCAAAACAAACCAAAAATGTTAAAATTGACAAGGATAACTAGGTTCTTGATCTAACTTGTCAATAGTTGAACCATCTATATAGAATTGAAGAAAATTTGACCCTATTGAGTAGTTTTTAATTGCCGCTCCCAGGAAAGGTAGAAAATGAACGCCTCGTCATTAAAATGTCATTACCAAGTTGAACTGCCTCATATTAGTGAGCCACACGTCTAAATACTTTAAATGGCTCCGAAGAAGCGTTTCTGCCATCTCACTTTACCTAACGACCATTTTGTATCTTAAAACCGCTCTCCATAGTGCCACGGTTGAGGTTAGCTATTGATGAATGAAGTTAGGAGACCCTTTGTCAACGTTTATTATGTCATGTGTAAACCTCATCCGCATTATATTTAATTAACCTGCACCTTTGGTTGTGATCGTTTCTAATTTTTTTGTTCACTTTACTTAGCGAAGTAAGAAGTAAGAAATCAAGTTACATGCTCGCCGAAAACGTTTTGTTTTGAGTTTGCCCCAAATCTGAACATTTCGAAGCTTCCAGAGTTGAAAAAAAAACAGTTTAAGAATATCATCATATCAAACAACTTTCATCGACACCACGTACATATAGGGATTTTCACCGCTATACTTACTAATCCAATGTGTTTTTCACTCAGTTTACGTGGGAGCGTGAGCTCGACTCACCGTTCTATAGCGAGAAACTGGTACACTGGGAGAAACTTTCAGGGAATTCATTGCACCGCTCTCCTTATGTCACGTCGAACGTCGATTAACCAAGTACAGGTGATTCCACCGATTACCACCGCCATTCTTAAGGGAAGGCTCGTGCTTATTTTATAAGGAAAATGACGTGGGGAGCACAATAAGTTTACAGGCATTTCTATCAAGAATAGTTTTTACGTTTCCCCCACCAAAATATCACTTCATATCGTACTCATCCACGTTTGTCTAGTCTTCCTCCATATTTCTTGAGAGAAACGCTACAGTCGTCTCAGGGGTTTAATTGATTTAGAATTACGAGTTGAACTCTGTGCTAAGAACCTGTGTTGTATCGCAGCATTCATGTGCTCTAATCTTCTACCGATTCAGGCTAATAGTCTTCAATTCCTGTGGGAGAAAAAGAGACACGGTACCTAATGATTCAGCATCATGTTGGCGTTTCTAAAGTAAATAGCTCGAAGACCGCCACAACATCGCCCTTTGAAATACCAAAAGAAGGAAGTTAATTGCCTTCAGGCTCAAATCCTTTCATTAGTTATTCTGTCAGATCTTCCATTAATTCTTTTGTTTCTGCTCTGAAGGGTTCCACCATCTTCCTTCACGGCCGGCTCCTGCTTCTCTTTCGTCTTTTAAGGTAGCCAGGCTTGGCCCATTGTGCTCTTCACTCCACAACCTTCCTCCATGCACGTGCGCCTCGTCTCTATATGGCTCCCTTCTCAACGAGGAGAAGTGACATTCTTCAACTACATCCTTCCTCTCTTCTTTAGCTCATTTTCTTCAAGAGCAAAAAGAAGGAAACCGTTTGGCAAATAGGCAGAAATCGACTTCCTAAACCGTCGAACCCCGCCCTTCGTCGGTTTTAGACTCGTCTTCCCTGAATGGTATAACTCAAGACTTTCCACAGGCAACCATTACGGGAATCACAACTCCAAACACAGAAGAAACGAACCAGTTGGTCGCCGATGACTGATGTGCTCGTATATCAGGGTTGGAGACAATTTTAATAGGCTTCAGATTATGCCTTCAGATTATGATTCCGGATCTTCATTTGAAGAGCGAAGTAATGTTATCCCTAAGACTACATTCAAACCATAATTTGAATTCAGTAATTGACGCGAGCCCATCGAGAAGAGTTGTTTTCACACGATTTGGTTTTTTGTGAAACCTTGCTGCTTTCATTTAGGAAATTCATGTTAGAGTCTTTTAGATTAACCATCATTTTATGTAACCGAGAATGTAAAACGCTGATTAGTAGAAAAGTAACCAACGATTACTACCATATCACAAAACTATACACAATCACGATAATAGCGATGTAGCGTTTGAGAATCGTATGAATCGTTGAGGTATTTGCCCACCGAATAAAGAAATTTGGATGAGAGGTTGCTACTGATTATGTAGTTATGGACATCCATACGATTTTGTTTATGGGTTGTATTTTAACGAATTTGCATAGAGAATGAAAATGTCAAATGTTTTATGTGTGTTCAATTTTGAGAAAACATTCTATTCACATTTTCCAACTTGCTTTAAAATTTGGGCAACAATTCCCTAGCACTGAAACCAGCAGATTTGGATAACGTCAAGTACCTCAAATTTGATCTTGAATATTTTTAAAATGTTTGTCGTAGTGTTGACTTCTTTTGAGGACTGTATTACACTTGACAGAATAGCGATGTCAGTTTGAGTGTGAGTGACGCTGGATACACGCGAACTAGTTGTGGAACACTAAGTGGAGGGTGAGAGAGTTGAATTGTAAGTAGCGCAAGACTTGAGGGACGAATAAGTTGGGAAAACTGAGAAACAACTGTTGTTCACGAGTGCGAAAAGGATGACTGACTGTTGGGAGGGGCTGTGTGTGAACTAAATCATTCGTGAGGAAATTGTGGAAACCCATTTCATTAAAAACAGAATAAACAATAAATTGTCTATATTTCCACAGAAATTATGAGGACAATTGTTAAATCGATTTCGACGGTTAGGTCATCATCAGTAACAAACATGAACATCACTCACATGAGTTCATGTTTGTTACTGATGATGGCCTAACCGTCGAAATCGATTTAACAATTGTGCTCATTGTTTCTGTGGAAATATAGACAATTTATTGTTTATTCTGTTTTTAATGAGCTGTGTGGTGTGGAGGGGAATCTAAAATTGAGGTGTGGGAAAAGATATTTGGGAAAAGTACAGGAAAGGGGGAAATCCGTCGTCACTTGTAAATGACTGAGGAGCGGGACTTCCACAGGTACAAACAAAAGGGTTGAGGTAGAAAGGTAACGATGAATTCCCACCGTTAAGTACGAGTGCGATCAAAGACCCAGGTTATTCGGTCACACATAAACACCAGTATACGTAAAAGCACGTTGAGCTTCGTTTTGTCAGGTTTATATGGACGGACTAAATAACAAATAGGATTGGTTGCTAAAGTTACAGTAGTTGTTTTAGTTCCTAAAGTAACCTGTTCCTAAAGTAGTGTGTTAGTTCCTGTTTTGGGTTGAGTTATGTGATGCGTTACACCAGATATTCTTTGGCTGAGTTCTTTTCATTGGGGACAGTATCAGGGTAAAGTTAAGTAATGCAACGCGTGAACGTAGGTATTTAGGCACCAACTTCCAAGCGTTTCCCCCAAGGGGTTATAAGAAATGCGGACTAATGAGTCGGTAGAGAAATAACTTGGGTATAGAAGGTAGGGAGAAATTTGCGTCAAACGTCAAGTAACGAGTTGCTAAGTGAATGAGAAGTGGGCCTTTCTATAGTGGCCACAGCCGCCTGGCGGCCAACGCTTCATAACTCGTTCTCATAATTCCCGTACCTCTTCTGTCTAGGGTTAAAAATCTAGGCTCGGCAACTTTCGCGACCTTTCAAAACGTATTTACAGATTCATTTCTTTTCCAAGCTCGACTTTCAAATGAAAAGAAGGAACTTCCTTGTGAATACGAGTTGTTAATAGGATTTTTGACGGCAAGAGAATCTTAAACAGGCTTTCGACTCTTTGTCCGCTGATTTGTTTTTTTGTGGGGAAAGAAACGACAAAGTGAAGAGAGAGGAAAAAAAACCACTTTCCGCGTGCGGTGGATCCCTCGATGGACCACAAGCGTTCGACCAGGTATGATGAACTAAATCACGAATTAGGGAAAACGCTTTCAGTAAAATCTTCAGAGCTTCTGGAGTCGTGTTTATGCTATAGATGCTTCGAGTCAAATGTGCCGATTTCCATTCAGAAGCCGAATAGTCAAAGCTGGAGTGCCCTTTAACGTCTTGTCACCAGTGATAATGAAAATACCATAGCCATGTTTGCCAATGACGCTGGAGGGGCTATTGATGATAACCACGAGTCAACTCCAAAAGGAGAATAAAAATTAATGAGGCTATACGTGAAGACTTCACCAATCGGCGACTTGACACCAATTCTCCCGAAAATGAAGGAAGAGTATGTTCTCAAGTTCCGAAAAATGTACTGGTTAATCGGCTGAAACTCCTTAATGCCGACCAAAAAAAAAAAAAAATGAACGCTTAATAATCAAGTTCTTAAGCGGGTTTGGGCTAATGGAGCGCACTTTTGGGGCACTTGTGCCAAATCAATTTACTTAGGTGAGCGTAGATGTATCACCAAACCATCCCACTGCGCATTCAGCTGCTAGTCAGTGCAGCCAATAAAGCCATCAAGAAGGAAGCTATTGCCCATCATCAGAGGCTACAGAGTTACATCAACAAGGAAGATGCTCACGAGAAGAAAACCCCACGAATTAGATTGCTAATAAGCTGTATAGTAATTGAAGTAATGCAATTCTTACAAAAAGTTTGCAAAAGGCAACCCCAAATTAAAATGTATTAGAATTATTTTTTATTTTCACAAGTGTTGTCAAATGGAATGGAATGGATCTCAAGATACTTTAAAGAGATGTTTCTCATTATGTTCCTTCTGTAGGTAAGTCACCACTCCCTCGAGCCGAGAAGAAAGTTGCTGGCTGCCCACCAACCAAGATTTCAAAGTCGGATTCGTAGTTCGACGTAAGGACTCTAAAGGTAATAGTTAACTACAATTTAGCGCATAGAGTTAGTGAGTTCTCTTGAATTAAACATAAGAACTCGATTGAGCGCATCGAGTGGGGAAAATAGTATTAAATATAAGTTGAAAAGCGATTACCGTCAATCGCTGCCGGGTTGTACAGGTTCTACTCGCTTTTTACGTCGGAGACGTGAAGTTTTCTTTACGATCGCATTAGATCTAATGGTTCCTGTTCGCGGTTAAATTAATGCCGTTTGGAGCCTGAAATATGTTGCGATAATCGTATGTGGTATAAATGAAAAGAATACTTGTTGTTTCTTTTCACGTGTTGAGTTCGTTGTCTGCAGAGCACTCGTCGCATCAACTCGTGTTTCAAATGTCAAGGTATAGGAGCCCGAGGATGATGGGGGAAGTTAGTGCTAACAGACTAATTCGACTGATAATCCCCCTAATGGATAGCTAGATTGCAGTCTGAGGGTTCAGAAACGGTTATTATAAGAAAACAGACCTATTAGCCGTGTAATTACATTTGACTATTCTACAACAACCACGAAAAAATTGCTTCGACTCCCTTGACATATTTTCCTGATATTTATATTTTCAGGCATCTTGACTTCAAATCTGAAGCCCAAAAAGTTTTATCGGGCACCATTTTCGTGAGAATACAGTAATTACCCCCTATAACAATGGATTGTGAGTGGACGTGCACAGGAGGTTTTGTATGACGTGGAGACAAATTCAGATTTTTCATTTTCTTTCCCTAGCAAAAGAGTGGATACGTGTGTAAAAATACTAACGAAATCATCACTCAACTCAAACTTACTTTGAAGTAAAACCCATCAATAATTACGTTATTAAATTTAATGCTAATTGGTCATACCCTGTGGAATGTTACTGTGGAGGTGCCTGCATCCCATCTAATCTTCCAGAGCTCTGTGACCCTCTCCAACGCCGCCAAGAGCCACCGTTCAGAGGAGCACAGGGATCTGGTCCTGAAGCACGCTGTGGTACTCCACCACAGGGAAGGGGGAGAGCACCAACGACCACCTGGAGGGCTAAATGAGAGGTGGTTCGGTATGCTGGAAGGACCATGATCAGCATGGCTCGCTGAATGGTGTGCCCGCTGCCTATCCCAGGCAGTGCCCTTCCACTTACCATAAAACGCAAATACAACACTAATGGATGAGAATTTTGGCGTGGCAGCATCCTACACCTCCCACAGGAAAGAGAATACTGTGTCCATACCATAATTACAAAATTGTATATCTGAAAAAAACCTTGTCGCCCTTTTTGGTTACAATTCCAATTTGCATTCTTGAAAATGAACAATCCCGGAACAATCAGTTCAAATAATAATGAACTAATACTGAAGCGTGATCATTGTTGATAAATACAGTACGAATAATGAGACTTAATAATTGCATAAGTGCATTGTGCAAGAATACAAATTGCAGTTTTGGTCATCGGCAAAGCGACTCGTACATATTTACGATCAATCGCTCCTCGTAATTCCGCCGCTTTTATGCCCCGAGGTGAGCAATAACGCAACTGATCCTGTTTCCTCAACGCCCCGCTTTACAACCCCCAGGCTGAGTTGAAAGTTTCACCTTCGACTTCAACAGTTACGACTGCTCGACTTTCAAGGCTGTTGTGGGCGAGAGGACTGAGAGCAGAAGTGAGCAAGGCAGAGATAAGGAAAAGGGACCGACCTGGCGTGGGCGTTACGCGCCAGGCAAATCGAAAAGACTCAGGGTTGCTCTACCAGTTGGCCATAACGTTTGATTACAGGCAATCTTAATGTGTACTCAAATTGTCCTAAATACGTGAATTTAATGAACCGGATGACAGTCCGGAACTTTGAATGCCACTAAAGGTATACCATAAAGTCTTAGCCTACCGATGAAGTTCAACACTAATTTCCCCAGCTTTTAAGTGTACGTGTGCTGCATCTTCCTCTGACGTTAGTTTCTACGGAAAGTGATTAGCAAAAGTTACCTGGAACTTCCTTGTGGAGTTCGATCAACGTCATTAGAGGCGGTTTTGAGTAAATTTGAAAACAAAAACGAAAGCTCGACCGAAGCCTTCATAGCGTTTTACCAAAAAAAGACTGAGAAAACTGGAAAAAACGGGGCTCTCACAACTTTTTCGGAAAATTGAAGAACAAAAACAAAATGGTGCTAGCTCAATCGGTTCAACCGTTGTCTCGTTAAATCGACAAGATACAAAATATGACAACGTGCCAAAGTTCGGCTTTTCGGAGTTAAGAGACCTCAAAACACGAAAATTTGATGAAACCTCAATTTCGTTCTTCAACAATATTTTTCTTGCCGTTTGGATTGAGGAAAGTAAAAGTGAATATTTCCCGAAGATATAGGAACTGCAGTTTATGAAATAAAAGCTGCATTTTGAGCTTTAACTATAACACTCTGCTGTGCATTAAAATCCCCCCATTCCATTGATGTCAGACTTTATGGCAAATTGGTGTTTTTTTTGTAAGTGAGGGAGGTTTCTCGTTTTAACCATTTTTTATCGTTGAAAACTGCGAGAAAAAAATATTCATTCAATTTTCATGCTATCACGGAAGGTATCCCAGCTTGAAGCTCACACCCGGCTGGAGCGTTAATCTCACACGTACACACACAGAAAAATGCAAACGCGAGTCGAATGATCGAAATCAGATCAAAACACTTTTGCAGCGCTCCAACTTCCAGTTCTGATGATATCCTCTCCATTAGGGGAAGTAAAAATAAATAGCAGATGCGATGCGTCAAACAACCGTCCCCATTCTTACATAAATTCGACAATACTGGTGCTATATTTAAATTCGACTGGTTTCAAGAGTAATGTTTTGTGAAGAACGAAATATCAGTTTGTGTGTACTATTCTAAGGATGACCGGTTTGATCCAAAAGGTGAAGCAATTTTTGTAAATTACTCAATTAACCTCATTTCGCTTCTTGGGCTTTATATCTTGATATGCAGTGTGTCTGCAGAAAGAAGAATAATACGCTCTTCGTTCAACCGCTTATAGTGTTGAGGTACGTACTCAGGGAGAAACGTGCAAAAACAAATTTAATTATCGATTTACTTAAAGTACCTTGCGAGTTATGTCAACATCATTAGAGCAGTTTTTGATTAAACTTTTAGAAAGGGGGTGAATCAGAAGTTTTTCAACACACTTTCACTTACACCTTTGTGCAACCTCTGGTTACTGATGTAGTTTAGTAGTAATCAATTCAGGGCACAGATTGATAGAAGGCATGGGAAATTTGAAAGCGTTAAAAGAACGTTTCTTGGCACATTTTTGGGTTAAGTAGAAGTAGAAATATGTTTCTACTTATTACCTAGGGATCTTTTGTTGGAAAATGGTCGTGATCACCATTGTCTTTCAATATCATGAGAGCACAGCAACATCGTAGTGTGACAGAATCGAAATTCGCGATGTTATGTGAGCTTGGCATTGCCACGTATTTGTAATGAAGCAAAACTTATGTAGGAGGACATTCAGGTCGTTTAATTTCTGAAGAGAGAGGTGACGGTGAGAATTACGAACAAAGTGGCGAAGAAAGAAGACCCGATGAGGAATCCCAGTAACACGCAAAGCATTGAAGACATTCGGGCTTTCCAACAGAGGAAAACGAAAAAAAGGCCCAACGCAGTACCGTCCTTGAACAAGTGCAAACTGCTGAATGTCAACCCCAGAGCATTTTTCGGAGCTACGATGCTTATCAACGCCAAGAGAGTGATGTACAAAGTTGATAACGAAACGCTGAGTCCAACCAATACCAACCAAATGTTATCTGGCGCTACAGTGGCCTCCGCCCTCACAACGTCAATACTCAAAGTGATGTCTTTTTTCAAGGTGTATAAAATGATACCGTACACCCCTCCCACTCCTATATAGTACGGTTGGAAGAACAAGTTGTTGCTAGGGATCATGATACGGTAAGTTCCTGAAGCGATCTGAAACGGATGGTATCTTCCTTGGATCAATTCGACTGCATAATCTGCCGTATGAGTCTTATCGTTGACAAAATACGCTAATACAGCGTGTATGTTGTCTACGGCATTGACGACGTAAACAGTAGCTTTGAGAGGATCGTTGAGCCCCGGAGATCCTTCTACATCGGGCATAAATCGGTTGAAGCCCAAAATTCGTATGAAATTTCTTGGATAAGAAGTAATCACATACCCTGTGCATTTATTCGGGTAGACGCTCATGTACGTCGAGAAATTCCAGGTTTTGTCGTACGCGACGAGAATTTTGTATAGTTTGGGGTATTCCATAGGTAGAATGACCTTTTTAGACGAGGCCGGAAGAATGCGAATGTTGATCTGCGATAAATCCGTATCTTGCGCCATAATGCGAATAGGTTTGTTTCCTGCGTTGAAAATTCTTGTCTATAAAAATGCCAATGTGAAAAATACAGTGAGTATTATTTACTCAGTACGAAGTTACCTAGTTACGTAGATTTGAGGCTCAATAATTACCGTATTGATAGATAACGGTATCACGACAATTTTCGGCGTGGGCACCGTAATACATTTCGCGTAGTAATGCTAAAGTTAAACACACCACAGGGCAAGGATACAAAAACAAAATAACGAAACTTTGGAACGTTTCTGTGAGTCTGGTTTTTGAGAATTATCCACAAAACCTATACCAGAGTGGCCTAACAAAAACGATTTTCTCGTGTGATTACACCCATGTGCACCCAGCGGTTAAACAAATCGAGAAAAATTGCCTAATTTACAGGTTTATTCTGTTATGACTTATTTTCAACATTTAGTACATAATGTAGGCTTTAAACAATTTGTACGTAATTTTATTGCCTTAAATCCACCAAATTAAAAGTGATATAAAGTGCTCAATGAAGAAAGAAAAACCAACGGCTAGTACAAATGCGTCAGACTGTTCATCAGCTTTAATATCTGAAAAAGGAGGCGGAGTTGAGGATGACGAAGAGAGATACGAAGAAACAGGAACCAATTGAAAATCCCAACATGATGCAGTCGATCGATGTTAAACGGTGGCGCCATTGGCCGAAAATGCTAAAATAGTACCACGAGGGGATGTCTTTGAGTAAAAACAAATAGCCGTAAGATGTTCCAAGCATACATTTAGGCGACGTAGTAAAAGTAAAGGAAACAAGCGCAATATACAGCGTGGATATGGCAACGCCAGTTCCAGTGGTGAATATCCAAACGTTTTTAGATGCTTCACTATTTTCTGGCCGCAGAACGTCAACCCCAAGAACAAGATCTTTTTTTATGCTGTACAATATGAAGCCGTAGACGCCTCCTTCTTGCAAAACGTAAGAGCCGAACGGTTGTTTCTTAGTGGACATTTTCACTGTGTACGACCCGGGCATCATTTGAAAAAGATCCTGGCCTCCTCGTGTGATATCGTACATTACTGCCGTCGTGAACGTCTCGTCGTCCACAAAAGAAAATATGACTTCGCCGATTTTTTCGACGGTATTGACAATAAATACGCTGGCCTTCATGGGATCGTTGAGTCCTGGCTTCGCTTCGTTTAAAGGTAAATGCCCTTTTATTCTGACGATGGACCGAGGATAACTCGTAATTGTGTAACCCGTGCATGTATTGGGGCTCACGCTCATGAAAGAAGTGAAATTATGGCCCGCGTCATATACAATACCCATTTTGAAGAGTTGGCCGAATGAAACGGCAAACGCGGCTTTTTGGGCGGAATGAGGGAAGACGGTAAGATTCAACAAAGTGAAGGTTGGATCTTGAGTCACCAGTTGGATCGATTTCTCTCCTGCGTTGAAAATCCTCACCTACAGAAACGTCAAGGAAATGCAACGAAACAACTTGTTGGTACGTCTACGCGTATGTATATCATCATTCCATTCTAATCATGTCAATATGCTGAAAGTATGTCGTTAAAGAAAGTTCATGGACATTCTTTAAAGTCTCAATATCAAACGGTAGAAAACACATGAAATTATATTAAACGTAAGTTTCGTATGATATTAATTCAAGTGTTAATAACGTATAAATTTGATTGTAAGACGCAGTAAAAAATAGGGTTCATCCCAGCCCCCCTCCCCACCACACCACAACAATCGAGATCAAACAACTCTCAGTCATGTGATTAGATGCTTCTGATGATTAAAGAGCAACCAGCTGCGATCTTTGCGGATTCAGGAATCACCCAGAACATAATTCATCCGGTGATGGATTTCTGTGTAGGAGATACCTGACTCGCGGTGATGAGCCGGAGCCCACGCTCATTGTGGGGTACTCTTGGGATGTACGTGCCTTCTTACCTGAAACAGCGAGCGCTGGAATGACGTGCAGCCTGAAAAGTTGTGATCGACATGTTCGAGGAGGTGTTCTGAACCAAAGAAGTTGTTGAAGAACTCTCCAAGCTGACTCACTAAGGTGAAGAACTGCTGATTGTGCAAGGACGGGGAAAGTTATTCTGGCCCAACCAAAGCAAGAGCACTTCAGAGAGAGGACTCTGGAGGAAAAGAAACCAACTCCTGAACCTGCGATGTGGAGGCGTAAATAATGAGCAGAAATACTTGTAGATATTTCTGGTCCAACTTGATATTAACATGATGAACACCACCAGATTGCCTATGTTGGAATAAGGCCTGTTCATGTGCGAATGTGCATGGTCTCCCCCTGGGCACACTGTCGGCATAGCCCCCCTCCCCTTATAAAAATGCTATCTGTAGACAAATATAAATAGACAGTAAATAAACAAATATCCTCACTGTTCCCACGCTGAAGCTCGTATCGGTGTCTTCTTTCGATCCAATCACCAACGCCAAACCGTAAAGAGCAACCAGCGCAGCAGCGTTTCCGACAATTAAGTTGACTATGAGGTTGGTTCTCAAATTCACGTGACTTCTCACAAACTGAAGAGCGACAAAATGAATTACCGGCATAACGAGAACTGTGAGGCCGTGGAGCACGTAGTCGACGCCCGCGTAGAATATCCCCGTTCGTTTGATAAGAAGAGTGACACTGATCGATAACGTTTCGATGTTGAACATGAACATTAAAATCGGACTAAGTGGGAGCATCAGCAACCAGAATTTAAAAAATCGCTTCGTTTTCGCAATAGCCGCCTTGTCGTATTTGTATTCGGCGAAATCGAGCAACGAAGTCGTATTGGCCGGTCTTTTGCGTCTTCGCAGCCTGAAGTAAATGGAAGCAAAAAGGCACCCGAGAATTTCGTTGGCCGTGCCGATTTTCCCTCTAAGGATCCCGTTGGGAGGACGTAACACGTTGGCGTAGAGAAACAAAGAGATGCCGCAAAATATGAAGGTCATGGTTCCAGAAACGGTTCTGGACAGACCTGCCCGTTCAGCTGTCATTCGAGCGAAGTACCCGAATCGGCCTGTCCACGTGATAAAAAATGCGTAAAACGTAATCGTTGACTTCGTCAAACTCAGCAGTTGTTCGAATGGGTACGCGAGCCTGGTTAAAAACAATTCAAACGGTCAGGCACCTGATTATGTCATGAAATTACTGTGTCTTTATAAAATAAACCTGTACTATAATGAAAAGAGTTGTTTCTCAGTAAAGCGAACCAGGAGGCAGACGGTATTTTTCCGCACGACGATATTTTAGAGGCATGTGCTTGGCAATTCACCTCCAGAAGGCGATATCTTTGCCACCTGTCTAGTCAGTAGCTTTTTGTCTGATCATTGACTAATAATTATGGCTTGCCATGTGGTGATGGGGAGGGGGCGGGGCGAGAGAGATTGGTGTGTTTTATTTAAATACAGTATGCATCACAAACTAAATCTTGTGCAGCGTACAGAAAAAAAATAAAAACATAAATAAATGACTTCTGGTCTTTGTCAATGACTCTGAGTGCTATTCTTTTCCAGATCACGTTCCTCTAAAAGCGCGTTTTTGCATGAGTCCGGAGCACGGAGGGGTCCGAAATTCTCAAAGAAATCCGAGTTTTCATTAAAAATGCGTACAGCTGTGGCGGTGAAGGACTTATTGAAGATTGCGGTTCGATGGTGGGGTATTGGAATTAGGCTATATTGTGTCTCATGTTGGTGGATTGTGTGGAGGGAGGGTTCTAGAATTTCAAGCTCTTAAATAGGAGCAGAGCGACATCGTACTTGATTTTCTGTTTGATCTTCAGCCACCCCAATCTTTTACGGTACGGTGTAACATGCTCGTCCAACTTCAACCTGCATACAAATCGTATTAGAGCTACCAGTTGCTCACCATTGGGGTCACACAACGCCGCTAACCCATAGGTGAGGTTATGGGCGACGAGTGTCGCGGTTGTTCTCGATACCTGCGGCCACCAAGACAGTGTCTGGGTCATTGTGATACCTAGGTTCCCAAGTTTAGTTACTTACGACAGGTTCTAGTTGCTCATTCGGACAAAAGGGATCTCTCTAAGGTTGATCCCCCGAGAGAAGTCTTGTGTACCCACACAGCATGGCAGAGAGACAAAGAAAGACAGAGAGAAAGATATATATACAAGTGCCTTATGGGCGCATGCCAGTTTTCGAACGCAAAAAAAGAGCACGTTTCGTTCCGAGAAGAGAACGGTTACGTACGCAGTCACGAAAATGGCACGTGTTACATGAAAGTCTGATTACGTTTATCTATTGAACTCAGTTCTTGTTTTATAGGATCTTCTCAAGACCTTCATTACTGACATGCGTCCTGCATAGATCGATTTTTGATGTATTGCCTCCGTCAAACAAATCTCAATATTTTCCCAGTCTGGTTCCTTTAGCTTTCCACAGTCTACGGGTCCGTACTCCTCTTTTTCAAGCGTTGACACCAGTAATCAGGTGCTAGAAGCTGTGAATCTATATACACTCGTATGCTTCACCAGCACAGTCGTATCTTCCTTTAAAAGATGGTGGCAAGAAGGGAAACTGCTGGAAACGCTAACAGCGTTGCTCTCATTAGCCTTAAATCGGGCGAGGTTACTGCTAACAGAATCATTTCATGCTGAAGCCAAAGTCAAAGATAAATCTAGATAACAGCACTACTGTCGTTGAGACGGACACAAATCGTACCACGCTGTAAGATCGCGAATAGGTATGACTTAGTAGTTATAGCATACCGAGAAGTCCTCCTCAAGCTCAAGCTCACGGTAGACAACGATTCGCCCTACTTCCACACTTCATTTTCCCCTAGACTCACAGGCGTCATTAATGTTCTCAAGCCATCCGGATCAAATCAGGATTCAAACGACTAGGACGGAACAATGCCGTACATCACGGGAAATTATTCCTTTTATTCGACAAATATTTTTTGGATAATTAAAATGTGTCGTGACTACCTATTTATCAGTAATCTTAGCTTAAGTGGTGTAAATCGTGTTTCCTACAGCGGAATCCATTAACAAATTGTGAAATAGAAATAGTAAAAGAGAAGTAGTCGATTCCCACAGAGAGTTTATACTCGTAAACAAATAAAATAAAATGAAAATGAAAATAAATATAATCCATTTTATATCTACCGACGATGGTGTAAAAAATGGAGACCGCATGTACAAAATATGTGTGGAAATACACTACTTCTTTTCCAATTTCTACTTTATGATAAAACGGACTTTCGCTATTTCGCCGTGAATATTTTAACAGCTGTCTATTTACTAATGATTTATTAATAGTTTACTAATGAGTTGAGGGTTGAGAATGGTTCTGAACCGACCGTGGCCCTTTACCACAGAGCTCGTGATCGAACTGACTGAATTCAGCTTTGAGGTGATGATGTGAGTCCTTCAGCATCACCTAGTGTCTAA
The DNA here is from genome assembly GCA_020466155.1 of Pachypeltis micranthus. Lineage (NCBI taxonomy): Eukaryota > Metazoa > Arthropoda > Insecta > Hemiptera > Miridae > Pachypeltis > Pachypeltis micranthus. Next base: position 23,907,295 of record CM035774.1, on the reverse strand, counting down.
ATATTTTCTTTTATCGCGCGTTTACTGCCAGAACATTATTTCGATGAACGTCCAATCCCCAGCAAAGGGAGTGCTTGCCACTTCTACCCATTCGCTTCCAGCGCCCAAAGACGGTGCCAGTACATCCACTGTGCGTTTGGGAGTTCAAAACTGTCCATAACTAGTTCAATTGATCTGGGATTTTGTTTCTTTTGATAAAGTTTTCAAAGAATGTCTGAAAGATAACGAAAAGAAAACGAAAACTACGGGGAGGCACTAGGCTCAGTTGGACGGCACTGAGAGGCGTCCGACTAAGCATGGCTCTGAACTAATTGCTTGCCGTCCCTTTTCGGAACACGGTTCTGCCCAGAACTGATTAAGAATCTTCAATTACAGTTCAGAAGTATTATAGAATCACTCAAAATTGAAACTTATGCTTTCACCTGGAGTATTTTGTGGCAGATGTAAACAACGCAGTCCATAGCCAAGCCTGTAAGTAATTAATCTTCGTTAGCGGAAAAATTATGTCATTACTACGTTTATTTATAATTGAACATAATAATCAAAACGATACCGCGAAAATCCATTCAGTAATGAAATGAACAACTCTAAAAAATATCTGGTGTGTTGCAACACACAACTTTCCTTAGCTCTACAACAATTCGCTTTGTACATGGCTAATTCTATTTAAACAATTCATTTATCACTCAGTTAATTTGAACTTGGTCAAATAACGCTTTACGGCAGCAGAAAGCGGCAGCGCTTACAGTTCTGGAATTTATTGTGCTGCTCGTACTCATTCCAGGATCATTATTCGCCAATTGTTATACAAAAAATTATAGAGGCAGTAAACATACATTTTTTGAAGAAGGATAGTAATTACTTTTGCAGTTATTGGGTAAAAATGTTTAGAGCTGGTAGTAAGCGAAACGGCATTAGTTGAAATTCAGGAATTTCTGAAGGTTTCTGGAGTATCTCATGAGCGTTTTTAAACACTCACCCTTTAGGTATTGGATTGGACTACGATACCAATTTTTTTTAACATTCTACTAAAATTCCAGCGGAATTTATAAGGAAAAAACTGCGCTAAAAACGCTTTTGGTCGAAAATTTTGATAATTTATTGTGCTGCTCTCGTCCTTTTCCCACGAATGGGAATTTTATGGTATCATTGCCTTATTGAGAGCTATCAATATGAAAAATTTAATCAAAATCGTTAGGGCCATTTTTTAGAAAAATAATTTGGTGTTTTGATCACTATGATAACTATAGTTAACTTTCGGTGGATTTTGCTCATACCCTTATTTTTGCGTCCCATGGTAACCTGTAAGCTAGACATCAAGTTTCAGCTGATTTGGTTCATTCGTTTTCTCTAAAAACCACTCTAAAATCGATTTCGTCGAAAGTTTTGGTAATTTATTGTGCTGCTCTAGTCATTTTCCCACAAATGGGAATTTTATGGTATCATTGCCTTATTGAGAGCTATCAATATAAACAATTCAATCAAAATCGTTAGAGCCGTTTTTGAGAAAAAAATAGTTGGTGTTTTGATCACTATGATAACTATAGTTAACTTTCGATGGATTTTGTTCATACCCTTATTTTGGCGTTCCATGGTAACCTGCCGGCGAGATATGAAGTTTGAGTGGATTTGGTACGGTGGTTCTTTCTAAAAATCGTTCACAGACACACACACACACACACACACACACACACACAGACCATTTTCCCAAATAGTGTTTTTCGGACTCAGGGGGGTCTGAAACGTAAAGATCTGAAGAAAACTCAAAAAAAATTTTTCAGCCGATTACATAACTTTCCTTTCTACTTTGTAGAGCGAAGGAAAGTAATAATATTCGAATGAATGTCTTATGAACGGTTTATTTCAGCTGCTGAAAAGAATTAGTTTTTACCCAACAGGGGACCTTCCCCTCACTCCTGGAACTTCAAGGGCAGTTTTAGGTTAGTGAAAAGGCCTAATTACAAACCTCCCCCCCCCACCCTCTCACACTCACTCCCCTTTTCTCTTCTGTTTCTCTCTCTTGCCCAGAGTATTTGCTGAGGGTACAAGGGATGTGTCTTATTCAGATGACCTTCAGTTGTATCGGTCATGTGACTCGCAGAGCCTAGGAGAAACAGTTGACGTTTTAAAGAAGAATCTCGGCAACGTCGTACAATGGTGTACTGACAATGAGATGAAGGTGAGTGTAAACAAGACAAAAGCGATGCTCATCGGCTATCCTAAGATATTGTCCAAACTCGACATCAGCACAGCTCCCAGGGTGATGTACGACAATGTCGTGCTGGAATATGATGAAGCCGCCAAGAACCTAGGAATCCTATTCACCCAGACTGTAGTGCAGCCTTTCCAGGGATTTACCAGTTGCGGCTGTACGACTCGAGCTAGTTCAGACCTTGCTCTTCCTGAGTTTTGATTATGCTGCTGCGACAATGTGCGACCTACGAAGTGAAGATTTGAACAGGCTTCAGAGGGCAGAAAACGCGTCGCACTGAGGTTGCCCTTGTACGAGCATTTGACACAAATCTTCAAGATTTTGAAGACCCCCAGGCCTCCGTACTTGTATGAGAGCTTCCAGTTTCTGAAGGAGCAGGATATTCGCAGCAGGAACAAAATTCTGAGAATACCCGGACATAGAACGTCGTGAGAGATCCTAGAGCTAAACTATTTAATGATAACGTTGTAATGTTTGATCTAACGCAGAAATTGGAGACGTTTAAAGACAAAGTTAAAGAAAAGATTGAACGCAAAGGCATTCAACTACTCTCTTTTAGATTAGCCCAATTCACAAAACCTCATACAGTAACGAAATGAGGTATAAACAAACACGTTTGAAAGACTTCAAAGCCCCTTAAATTATTTCATAAATCAACATAATTTGTAATTAAGTTACGTAAAATCGAACCTTCGTTGTAAAAGCTTTAACGTTATCGTCGTCAATATTTTGTTCCGTTAGAACAGCTTCGATGAAATACAAGCAGCCAACGATAAAATGAAGGGACACGTTGAATACAGCCACGCTGTAATTACCGATGTACGAATCTCCGAGGTAACCAAATACCAAAGAAGCGATCCCCGAGCAACCAGCCGTCATGAGGAGTTCCTTTGTCAGTGCAGAAGGCGTAAGATTCGAGCGCCACGCATGATCTTCTGTAGAATGCCTGCAATCGTAAGTTGATTAGATTATTACGATTAATTTGACAACATTCTCAAAATATCTGTTGTAAGCAGTTCGATGATACGCGCTTTTTGTAGGCACATTTTGATAGTTCAGAGGAAATAATATAAAATACTATGTTCTTCCACTTGATGGCAAATTATTTGCTGGAGATTGACGTTGCAGTCTCCAACATTCAGAGTGGCCAAGATAGAGACGGGAAGATCACCACAGATGACGAGGCAGCGTGAAGCAAAATGCCAGCAGCCACACATTTTAGGTCGAAGTTAAGACGATGGGGCACCCTACACTTCTCTCTCCCAACCATTAGAGCCAAATTGTAGGTGTAATTAGTGCGTTGCCCTGTAATAACCTGTGTAATCGCAGTTCTTCGTTAGTAATTAAAATGGCATTGGGTAACAGAAATAGAGTGTTTCTGCATGTGAACAGTGATTACACAGAATGTCTAAAAACTGTGTAAGGCGCGTTCCTGCAAGGGAGAAAAAACGCAACGAAAGCAACTTTAAACGAACCGTTTATTATTCGGACTGATGTGCCTGGGCACGTTGTTTAGTGCTTTTCGGGAGCCCAAAACCACTTGCGACCATAAAATGGAACGGGCTCACCTGGGACAATGGGAGTGCCGTGATGAATTCCAACAGCGCACAACACTTTTCTCCGTCGTAACACTCCTCGGAAAATATCGTTCACAAACCCGAACGATTGTTCAAAAAGAAGGCTGATGAAAGCCGAAGGCGAGACTGGCCACTGCCACCTCACGCTTCAATGCCCCACCATGAGAGTGCAAGGTATTGCGGGCACTAAGTTGATGCTACAGTTGCGTTTGGGTTCATACTTGAGAGCAACTGACGATCGTGACAACTAAAAGGTTTATGAATTGGGAAATCCAGAGTTAGACCTGGGAATAGGAATTTTCCAGAGGGTGAACGTTTGAGGGCCGAAATAGTGCGTCAATTGGAATAAGTGCTTCGCCCCTGGCCGGATAAAAATTAATTCTAGTTGTAAGCATTCCCCCTTCGGTCATTGACAACCTCGAAAACGTGAAACTAGATTCCTACCCGGTTAGCACATAAATAACGTCTGAACTTACTTCATCATTATGGCCGCGAAACAAAATTCCAACGAGAATTCGCAAAATCCCACCATCCAATCGCGCAGCCTGAGCTTTCCTTCGGGTTCTTTGAGTTCTTTCAATTGACCTAATCCGAAAGTACCTGACGGCGTCTGCGGTACCGCTTGGCTCTCATAAGAAGCTCCAGATACAAACGACGTTTTTGTAGGGTGAGAGATGGACATGTCCTCGACAACTCAATCAAACCCTCCTCAGTGAAGGAGAAAACCCAAAATTGCGTAGATTAGTTTTTAAGTTGCACAATGATTTAGCAGCTTTCGTCGTTCATAGAGATGACCCGAAACGTTCGCGACTTGAAATTCCATCTCGGTGCTAAGTAACGAAAAAATTGACAACCGAACACTTTTTCGTTGTTGGTAACCAAAGTCGAGAAATAATCTGTTCGATCCTTTGCCTACTTCTACGTCGAGTCTTAATATTATTGTAACTAAGTAAACATGATCTAATAAAAATGTCGTGTCCTTTGGTACAACATTATTGAGCACAAAATAATCAATAATCAAACGGTACTGTGGCGCACTAAATAAGACAATATTTCAACTGAATACGTTCGAACCACATTTGACGCACCATAATCTGAATCAAACATTTACTCGGTTTTGAACCAACCCATCTTTCCATTTATTCAACAGTTGTATCCAATGTCCAGTGACTTTTTGATTTTCCTACTTCCCTAAGTGAAGCTGAACATTTTTTTTTAAACCCTGCAAATTATTACACTACAGTTTATTCTTCTGTTGTTATAAATATAACATGGCGCAATAATCTGTGGAACGTCAACTTATATGTGTAGCTACGTTTAGTAATTCAACCATCTCAACATTAAATTTATCCAATGACTTCCAATACCCCACCATAGTACTTTTCATTCCAGCGTATTTGCGTTAAAACTGGAACGGATGATAACTTGGAACTCTTGCACAGCAGAACTCACAGCTTCGAGGCCCACCCTATTCGATTCAGCATCGAAAAATGCCAGTAAACCATACGAAACAATTATTTTCACGAAACGATTACTTTCACTGTAGACATTTTCCCGCGAATTCTTTCAATTAGTAGACTTTGGCTACTGTGATTTCACTATTTTCGCTCTAGACCTTTAAAAATTGTTTGATTCGACCCAGCAACTAAAAATACCTGGAAAATGATACCGAACACGGCGTATTTGCGATGAAACTGCCACGATTGCGTTTTAGTTAATTTTTGAAAACATTTTTGCCCATAACAACCATGGGCTTCGTCCGATCGGATTGCCGGGCACAACTGGAATTTTCGTGAAAAAACGGATTTTTTAGATCACGTTAAAGCTACAAAACGCCCCCCCCCCCCGGACGGCGGAGGGACGTTGCAGATTTTGAATTCCGATGTCTTGAAAAGAAAAGTATCAAATTTAAGGGATGAGAGGGGGGTTGTAACAACATTTTCCGGACCGAAAACATGAATAATCAACCATTTCAACCAATCAATCAACTATTCAAATTCAGAATGAATAATGAACCAGAACCATGTTGACAGCCTCATGAATCACCCAATAACAGCTGTGGGGTAAATAGGGTCTCAATAAATGTCAGAAATTGAAGTTAATAGTTTTTACGTGACTGTTGAGCTCCGTTTCACGACGTTAGCACGAACCAGGTGAAAAACAGATTTGGTTAGTGGCCGGAAGAATACAAAACAAACTTCCCACTACTTACCACCGTTTTTCCAAATTTCAACCGAGTTTTACTTCATCTTCCGTATTTGATCGTATAACTGCTCAAGAATTTCTACTCAGTTTCTAAATGTATATGTTACATTATTATTATTAGTTCATTGCTCAACACGTGATAGACTCACGATTATCGCTTCACTTTTTAAATTATTGCTAACTAGTCTACCGAATTTCTCATTATTTTTTAGTTTTTCTCAACTCCGTCGGAGCTGAAGTAGGTGGCGTCCCTGATGAAGGAAGTGAAGAGTTGTGTCTACAACAGTCTTTCATAACAAACCGTGTCTGGCGGCTGGCTGCAGCCCGGGGTTAACAATTAACGCCTTAAAAAGCCTCATACCAGGTCGACGGAAAAGACGGAGAGGGGAAAAATGAGCTTTTGACTGGGGAACGTGCCTGCACCTATGTTAACATTAGAAGGGAGGGAAAACACTGTGGAGAATTCGGCACGTAGCCCGCGTTTTGTAGGTCCTCGTCTGCTCGTCTCATTCTCTCGGCTCAAAGACGAACTTTCCAGGTCTTCAAAAGGCCTTCTTCCCTCCTTCGCCCAAGTTATAAAAAGGTGAGGCCGGGCAAAAAGTGTCCTCCCGAGAAGGAAGAGGAATACGATGGAATGAAACTCGACTTTAAGTTTTGAAGACTAGGTAGAAATAATATTACATCGCGATTAACGTCATTTCTTGACGGAAGGGTAGACGTTTGCGAACAGTTGTGCAATAAATGAGGAAATGAAGCACTATCGAGTAGTTGAAACACAAAATGGGCATCCCGCAAACGCCGCAATCAAACTTGTGATAAAAAGTTCATTGCATGAATTGACATCTCGTCACGAAACACGTTGAGCCTTAAGTGTGCAAATCTACGCGTTTTTCCATCTACAATCACCAATGACTGTGCGGACGAACCATATTATCAGGTTAGAAAATAATTGTTAACAACCAAACAAATTCCGGAATTCGAAGTACTGTCGTCCCTTCGTCTAACTTTTTTCACCGTGCTTCCCTATAAATCCAAAACAGTAAAATTCAATTATCGATTCCAGGCACGTGAATAGGAGAGCTCTACCTTCAAAAAGCCTCCTACAAAATTCTTCAGGAACTAAGAAGAACTCGCCAGCCGGCTGTTTGAACAGAGAAGTCACAAGGTGGTACAAAACCGACAGGTACCTAAACCGTAAAAAGGGGGCTGCGCCTTTACCACCTTTGTATCTTATGCAAACAATCCCAAGTGAGTTGGGTTTTGTATTTATTCAGTTTATTAACACCCGAGAGCTAACAGGAACGTGCTAACTCACGGCTGGAAGGCATTTTTCAATTACTGGCTCGAAGGAGAGTTGAAAGTTCCTGTGCCCATTCGGTTGAACGTCGTGGAAAAGAATAACGTGGTGTGATTGATTTCACATGTTTTTTAAAAATGCTTGTTTCTTAAAAATTAATTGAATATTAACGAATGTTTAATCAATGCCGTTTTAAGTGCAGAGCCACACCCAAATTTTACTTTCCTTGGCGCTAAGGGGTAAAAAAAAGTGTTAAGTTCTATCCAGACCTTTACGTTCAAAGGCTTCTGAGTTCGAAAAACAATAAAATGGGGAAAAACACAACTGGTGTGTGTGTTGTGAGTGATCTTCAGAAAGTTTCCAAGGCTCTACTGAAGCCACAGCAGAAGCTGACCTATGAGATGGTTTTTGAGAGGTTGACCGTCCGCCTTGATAGAATGGTGAGCTCTGCTGTTCGTGCTTGGCTTGGCCTTCCACAGAGCGTCCCATGCGTACATTCACGCTCCGGTTCGATCTGGGAGACTTGGTGTTCCTTCTCTCTCTACCACTATTCAGTTCTTGGGTCGTAAGCGCCTGCTTGCTTTGCAGGCATCTGGCTCGGATGTCGTACGCCCTGTGGCTGGTCTTGGATTCGTCCAGGATCCGCTGGGGTGGTGTGACACAGCGACTCCATCTGCCCCCAAACCCAGGACGCCTTCAGAGTTTGTGGTTGCTCTGCATGATTCAGTTGACGGATGGTAACTCAGGCAGTGTCCTGACTCCCCCTACTCTTCTACATGAGTGGAGTGGGCATGGGAAGGATTGCCGGCACTTTCGCGCCATTCGTGTGGCATCACTGCTTACAACAATGAGGTGTACAAGAGGCCGGGATTGTAATGTTGTGAACGCTCGTTGTCGTGCCTGTGGTAACCTGTTTGAATCGCTGAATCATTTGGGGCAGGTGTGTCCGCATACTCATGGGGGCTGTGTCAAGCGTCATGACATGGCCTGCAAGCAGATTGCTGGTGCATTGTCATCTGAGGGCTGGGAAGTGGAGATTGATTGATTGATAACGTCTTTATTATTGAATCTGGCGAGGTTTGGCCATACATGGCCATTCTTCCACCGCCTGGTCTGGAGAAGGGATGAGGCCTGACATCGTACCCGTTGGTCCCAACCAGTCTGCAGTGATCCTGGATGTCCAGGTAGTATCTTGGCAACCCAAGAGGCGCAAATACGACAGGATGGATCTTCATATGGCAGTGTCGGAAGCTCGTGGAGGGGAGGCTGGTAACATCAGGATTGTAGCATTGACTGTGTCCTGGCGTGGTGTGTTGTGCAAGAAAAATGCTGAGGAGATGCGTCGGCTGGGTGTGTCAGCAGGCGTTCTCTGTGGTATCATCACCCGTGTGTTGCTTGGGTCGTACCTTAACGGGTGGTCGTGCTATTATGGAACATCCTCTTATCCTTCTTTTCTTCCCCATCCCAATCCTTCTATCCCATTTATTTAGTTTCTCCTTTTTGGGTGCATTTATGGTGAGCTAGGGGAAAAAAGTGTGTGTGTGTGTGTGTGTGTGTTGAGCGTCTGTGGACGCGGTTGAGAGGTATGGGCAGAATAAAATCAGGTCATAGTTGATATTTAGCCCGCAGGCCTCTTAGTTTAGCTAGGTACGTACCATACGGGTATGCTAGATCGGCCCAAAACTGTCGTAATGATCACAACACCAAAAACGGCTCAAACGATCTTGATTAAATTTTTGTACGGGCAATTCCTAATATGACACCATAAAATTCTCAACCGGGAATCTCTCTTGGGAAAAGGCCGACAGTAGCACAATAAACTACCAAGTGCTTCGAAGAAACGCCGTTTTTCTCTCATAATCTTCCTCTGGAGTCCGAGGGGAGCGTTGCAAACAGTTGGTCAAATCTTGCCACTCTCCTCGATATCAAATTCTAGTCAGTGTTTTCTTTCTCCCGACTTGAACAGCCCAACAAAGGGTGAGTGGCGTTGAGAGTTGAGTGAACACATAACGTCTGACTCCGCCTTACCTTAAGTTCAAGCATGAGCTTAGGTTATTCTTTTAACTTTTCATTGAGTCATTTAATTTTATTTTCACACAACATAAAAGTAGGCCAAATTGATTGTTGACGTCCGAAGTACGTCACATGTAAGTAATTTGCTATACATGGCGACTTATTGTTTGCCCTTCGTTTTATTTTCATTACTGTTCCCCGTCAATGTTGTACATGTTCAAGTTGTGTGTTTAGGTTATATACTCATGTCTCACTGGGGGTAAAATGAAATATTATCCATTACTCAATTAATCGTATTTTCTGTCAGCTGTTGGGGGTTGTACAGTGAGTGAGTGCTGACATTGAGCCGATGCACTTTTATCGATTTTAAGAATGCCTTTGGTTCATTGTGCTTCATCCTGGTTGAAAAACGAAAACATCGTGTTTGCTTCTCATCTTCAGCTTTCTCGTACGTGTTTTCTTTTTTTGTTTTTTGCTGTAATTGGCTCTACGGAGTAGAAACATATGTTTAATAATCGACTGAACTTAAGACTTAAGAAAAATATAGTTCTCTTTAGATATTTACGTCTTAAGGCCTACTGAGACCGAAAAACGCTATTTGGGAAACCGATCTGCGTGTGCGTATGTCAGCCCAACTGTGAACCACTGGACGAGCCACTTCCTAACGGGACACGGCTACTTAAAAAACGGCTCTAACGATTTTGATTAAATATTTTTTATATAAATCTCCAAATGACACATCAATACTATAAAATTCTCATTCGTGGGACAAATACAAGAGCAGCACAGTGAATTACCAAACATTTCGACAAAAATCGCTTAAAGCGCAATTTCTTCCTTATAATCTCCGCTCAAATAGTATTACAAGCTTTAGGAAAATGGAATTGTTAGTCGAATGAAGTCTCTTTGCGATGAGCACATAAGGTATATTAGAGTTACTCCAGAAATTCTGACCATCGCCGTTTTACCCGATAATTCCGGTAAAGTGATTTTATCCTTCTCAAAAAACAATCGTGTTTACAGCCTCATTGATTCTCTCTGTACTAATTGCTCAATGGTCAGGAACTGTAAGCGCTACCACGTCCTGAAGTGATGTTTTACTAAGTTCAAATGAACTAAGTTCAAACGACCTCAAGTTCCTTGTGTACCTATCGAAAGTCCACTTCTTCAGTTATTTCCAATTGAGAATAGATTTCTCCCTTTCCTGGACTTTCCAATATCCTTTTCCCACCCCTCTTTTTACATTCCTCTCCACAACAGACGGTCCAGAGGAGGTTTGTAGGAGGGTGGGGGCTAGAGGCTGGCTGGGGTTTATCACCCACCTCAACCAGCTGGTATGTTTGGTGTATGACTGGCATGAATGTAATTTATGTGACTAATGAGTAGTTATTTCGCTCATTGTAAGCGAGTGCACTATGATTATGTTTCTATGAGAGAATGGAAGAGAGAGCCTAATGGCTCACGTATGTTGTGAGTCCCCTTGTTCGCGTTTATATACTCACTCTGAAACTGATATCGCTATTCTGTCAAGTATAATACAGTCCTCTCTCACGCTCGCCACGTACATTTATTTCTCAGTTTCAAGGTCCCCCATTCGTGCGCCCAACACCCTTTTCGAGGGTTCAGGAACAGTCATTTGAGCTGAGAGAATTCACGCCCGATATTTTGTGATACTCTAATCAGGAACCAGGTATTCTTCTAGTGAGCATTCCTAAACTTTGGTTGATGTTCTCATGAGTTCTGTACTTGGTCCAACCCTAATGAACGGTCTGAGGAGTCTGAGTGGTCTTTCTTGACTGTTCCTCGGCTGATTTACTGTTGTCGGTTAATGCGATAGGAAAGCGCTTTTTAAAACACGGAATTTATTTTTTCTTTTTCTTATCGGTGTTGAGAGCTTCTATTCTGGCGTCGAGGAGCTCCTTCAGCATTTTCTTGCGAGCTTTGAGCGCTTTATATTTACCCACAGCCCAGGCGTATGGGGAAAGAGGTATTTTCATGCTGTCCTCCAACCTCTCGCCCGCTTTGGCCACTCGAAGGGGTTCGATGAATTCAGAAATTCTCAACGGGTTTGAGCCAATTTCGTTTTTGCGGCGTGACGTCATCACGCCTTCTGTGAACAATCGAGTGAGTTGTGGTACTTTGTAAGGTTTGGAAGGCCCGACTAAAGCCGGATATGGGAAGTCTTCAGACAGGGAGTCGACGGAAAACAAGTAATTGCCCCAGTAGTCCGCGGACGCGTGATAGTCTTTGAACGGGAATGGAATCACTTTGTCGAAGTCTTTGGCCACTTGTTTGCTTTTGATTAGTTCGGGCTTGTCAGTTGCGCCGATCATCAAAACTTTGAACTTTCGATTGATGCTTTTTTTAATTTTTCTCACCACTTTCAAATAAGGCGATTTGTGTTTGTATAAAACGTCAATTTTGTCGACTAAAACGACAGTCGGTTGGGAGGTTTTGGCGATTTTGATGATCATTTGAGCTAATTGGTTCATCGGAGTGTGCTCCCCTTCGGGTTTGCTGGGATCAATTCGAATGACCACTGAGCCAGTAGCGTGAGCCACGGCGCACACGAGCCGATTGATGACTTCACGAGGACCAACGAAATTGACTGAGCTGACGACCGGTCCGTATTGTCGAATTGTCAAATCCGCCAAGGGGAGTACGCACCAGGTCTTCACCAAGTTGTACAAGTCCCCCCACGCGGGCTCCGGTTCTGACAAATATTCTTCGATCCATTCGTAGTTGGACAGAGAAAATATGTTATTTCCTGGCATATTGTCCATAGTTTTATTTCGGTAGTTCATGAAATATCCGTCCTTCGCCAGAGCGTAAATAATCTCCCATTTTTCTTCGTCTTTCAGCGACCACTCTTTCTTCGGTTTCTTTGCAACTGAAAATTCAAGCAATTTTTTTCGAAAAATTTAACAAGACTACGAAGAAATTGGAGACCAATAAGACCACGATACAGCATAAGAAAAATAAATATGTGCGAGCAAAATACGCGCATTCATGATTTAAGCGTAAAGTAAGACTTATTCATGATTAACTGACATGTCACTCTATTTAAAAAAGCGTATTGGTACATTGAGCTGCTTTTATGGAGTCATTTAAATGTTGAAGAAGTTTTACTCACATTCAAATTCTAATTGAAAGCATTTGGCAAAATCTAAATCGTCAGCTTTTTAATCATATGACAGTGAAATAATTATTATAATACTGTAGAAATTTCGAAAATAGTAAGGGAAAATAATGAGCTATCTTTTTAGTGGAGGAGTGTACTCGCAATTTGCGTAATGTTTGTTAGGGGTGTAGGGTCACAATTTTTTCCACAATAATACCTGTCACAATATCTTATTTCGTAGCTATTTATTTTGGAGCTCCACCAGTGCTCGGGAATTTATTTAGCGTGAACACGTGTAGTGTGGGGAAAAAATTGATATGTTTCTTGATAGAGGGGACTTAAAAGTTAGAGCAGTAGAGGGGGGTGTGTATCCGCTCAGAAGTTAGCGCAATAATTGGTGGGGTATGACGTTACGTGTGCTGATCCACTTAGAAGTTACAGTAATGGTGGGGGCATGACGTCACACGAGGGGGTTGACCTATTTACTCGCAGAAGTTGCGGCAATAGTGGGGGTATGATGTCATGTGTGCTAATTGGTGTGGGAGGGGGGGGGGCTATTTCCACTCAAGAGTTACCGAAATAGCGGGTGTATGACGTGTATGACGTTACATTATGGAGGGGGGTCAATAGGGAGTGACAGTAGTGGATTGGGGGGGGGGGCACTCAAGTTACACAGTTGGAGGGGGTATGACGTCACATGATGATGATGTTTACGGGTGAGGGGGGATGACGCCTTATCAGCTTTGGGGTGAAGGGGGATAGGCTGACGTCGATCGATCCAGCTGTGCCCCTACCTTAACTACTTTCCCCGATAAAACATCGCATCTTCTGAGTACTTTTCACTCAGCATGAAGCTCATTTGGATTTTTTGATTCGGTATGCCTTCACATCGAGACCAAAAGATCTGAAAAAACAACATTTTTCGCGCCATCCTTCAGGTAGTGGAAAGCCAAATGTGACATCAACAAACGTGTCCCATGCTGTCCTGTTCCTCGCCGTGCAATAGACATACTAACAGGAGTAGTTGTTTTCTTTGGTGTTTTATCCTACTTTAGATTAGTGATGATGATAATTGAGGGTAGATGTTAGAAACGTGTGTAGTCGAGGTCGTTAGAGTGACCCCAGAATATCTCATTTCCCAATGTCACTAAATTGGTTCAAAGTGATCATGGAAAATTGAACCATACCTAAGACATCCTTCATTTGTGAGGAAATGCTATTAACGCGAGAATATACACTGTGCCATATTAATGCCTACCGACTGGAGGCCGCTTTTTCAGATTTTCCGCTTTACGGTGTTTTTTGGTCATTTTGGAGCGAACTTCCTTCTGAAAAGCTATCATTTTCCTGTCGACGTCTTCCCTTGTTTTCAAATGGTGGGCCATAGCTACTTTCCATTGCAGCTCTTCTTCAGCGACGTCTTTTGGGATTATCACCGGATGAATATCCACTTCTTCGAAATCGTGGGCCATTTTCAAATCTTTAACTTGCTGCGTGGCAAATACAGGGATTTGGCTCTTCAGGGGCCTATAGCCTTTGTCTTTATCGTCTTTCTTTTTGGCACTCTCGTCTTTTTTCTTCTCTTTCTTTTGATCTTCCGCCTCTCTCGCTTCTTTGGGCATTAATTGTCGAGCCAACGCTAAAGGCTTCACTTCCATGTATTTCTCTTTGGTGATATGATTTCCGGATACTATGAGTGCCGTTCCGCACAAATGAGGAGGTCTTTGCACGGCGATTAGTTTTTCAAAATTCTTTTCGACGTAATCATCCGTCAACATCTTAGGTATCCCTGCAACATGAACGGGAGGTACCAGCGCTTTTTTGTTTGGGTCAGGGATGTCAAGGAGGTCCCAGCCTAATTTGACCGCCATTGGCTTTGACTCTTGGAGCCAAGCTCGAAAATACTCCAAAATTTCGTCTACAATTTCCAACTCTTTGATGTTGCCGTATTTTGGTCCATCCTCTTCACCTCGAATTTCGGCTTTAATAACTTCACGCCAACTGCCTTCAATGGCTTTTCTCATCTGAGATTTGTAGTTTTTGTATTTTCGACAAAAATCGCTATTTTTGTAGGATTGAGGGATTAAATCAAATAATTGTGGTTTTACACTGCGTGGAGTTTTGATAAAATTGTAAATTTTGAATTCAATTGGGTAAACAAAGTCTTCTTTACTCTTTAGTTCAGTTTTCAGCCCTTTTCTCTTATTCATAATTATTAACATCATTTTCTCATTTCGCTCTTTCAACATCAAGAAGCTTATTCCTGCAATGCGTGCTCGCTCGTGTTTCTGGATCACTTCAATGGCAGCTAAAAATTGGCCATACTTGAAAGGGTCCACGAGTTTATCGTAGCCGTGAAAGTACTTTTTGCCACCGAAATACGGCGCTTTAACCACATCGTGAGAAAATGGGAACTTCCATGACACATAGGGCTCGTACATTGATGGGTTCTGAACTGCTCGCATGGCTTTGTACACTTTTTCTCGCTTATTTCCCATCATTTCGATGACTTTGGTCATGTGACCTTTGACCTTTGAAAACGGCTGTTGAGGAGGCCTTTTTATCGGTAGAAAGCGCTTTGTGGAGGATTCAACGGGAAACTCTTTCATTGCTTGGCGACCCATATGCTCTCTTTCTGTTATCTCTTCCACCTTAGCCTTGGACGAATAGTATTTTCTCAAATCTAATTCTAGTCCGGGGACAGGTTTTTGGGGAAATTGTTTCAAAACCAAACCATCTCGAATTTTTTCAGTAAATCGAAAAAATTCTTTTACGACGAAAGATCTTTCAAAGTGAAAATAATCGGGTATTTCAATTTCGACATCCCTTCGAGTTAATCCCATGTCCATCAAAATGTCGTCCAAATAGGGCAAATCCGTCTTCTTCATTTTCAACATTTCAGCCTTCAACTCGAGGATTCGACAAAACAAATTCAGAACAATGGGTTTCAATCTTTCTCTTTTGTGATAAGTTACTGTCATGTTTATCAATTTGGTAAAAGAATTAGTCAGCAAAATGTATTTAAAAAACAGGGTAGACATCATTTTGTAAGCTAAATTTTCGTCAGGGATTGGAGGTGAGTTTTGCCATAGTAAGTCATCTTTGATAAGTACTTTTAAATCTTCGACTAAGTTCTTTGAAAGATTATACGTGAACTTCACTGTGGACATTTTGAATTTATAACTGTTTTACTAAAAATTTACCGAAATCAAAACTAGCGAATGTTGATGTGACTAGATAAACCTACATAAAAACAACTATGTTGCTAAGAGATGAATCTTCTCACAACTGATGGTGAACCTTTGTTTTCTTTAAGTTTTGTCAATAGTGAAGGCAATCCAATCAAGTTTAAAAGTCATTTGGATATGAATATCTTTTACTGGAACTGTGCTTTTTAAAACACTTTTAGTATCACAAGTTCTCATTCTTTTTTGGAGTAGTTGGATGGCCTCACCGTCGCAGTGTTGCATAAACATGCTCTCCCAACAATTAGAAGGTCGAACTCGCCTCTTTTTAGTGGTGCTACTAAATAATGAGTTTAATCAAGTAGCCCAATTTAAATAATATATCATTCTGCTGCCATCATGACTTAGTAAAAGTGTCGTACAATTTTGATGTGTAAAAACTCTAATTTCCCATTAAAGTTTGCAATGGAAACGTCCGAAAATGTTTAAAGCTCTGCTATTCAACACTTTGCATTTCGCTCATACGCATCAAAACAACCGGTATTCTTTAGGAACAGAAATTCGTTTGCAAAGCCCAAGTGTGGACTTGAAAGGGCGCAAAGAGAAGGAATATGCTTGAACGTCACTGTCATTGTGGCCGTCCAGGAACAAACCTACTCGGAGAGTGCGAAGGTTCTATAACACCTTTGTAACTTTCCTATTATCTTCTCAAACAGTGATAAACATGTGATGTTCTTCCAATGTAAATAGTACGAAATATATCCTCCCAGACGTACCGATAGATTGATCCTGAAATCGGTGAAGTTCGCCCACTCTTGAAAAAACTTCACTGTTCCTCCTGAATAAGCCAATCATGGCAGAAGGAGGCTGATAACGCGTAGAGAACCTATTTCAATTCGTTGTTTATGACTTCAATATTATTTTAGTTTGCGTAACTCTAGAAAATTGCAATTTATCATGGTAATTTTATTATCGCGCAACGTTTTAACGTTGCGGCACTCTAGCCAAGTTTCATTGATGAAACGCCGGTTACTGTCGTCGATTATCTCGAAGCCAAAGTAAGTTATCCTTACCAATTATTGTGCCGGTAATAAACCGATTGTTACGTGATGTATAGGAATAGGTCTCGTTTATTTTTCACGAGACCCGATTTGGAAGGCTTGTACCGCATTGTATGCAGTTATTCTCGGGTGAACTAAAGAACATGGACCGACCGCTTGATAACGCTACGACTGCATGTATCGATAGTTCGCTTGAACGCTACGACTGCAAGTATCGATATGCGTCACCGGCGCAGTTGTTGGGGGAGAGCCTACGAGCGATGTCTGGCATATCGATAACCTGACCTCGGTCGTAATATATCGATATATTGCCTTACGAGAGGGAGCGGTCCATATTCTGTGCAACTGCACAAAGACTGATATTTGCTGCAAGTTAAGCACTTTGTAGTTGTAAGAGTTGCTAGAGCTTTTGATATCCAATATCTGGGCCGCGACCCTGTTCGTAGATAAGGCCTTGATAATTTGGAATTGTTAGCTTCTAGTTACAAAGGTTATCGCTCACTACTGCCTAGCGCTAGAGTTCTTTCAAATTCGAGTTGAATCACACTGCTAATCGATAACTATGGAATAAAACTGCGAATACCGCTCTTCCTCAGACATTACAGAACGATGGAATCAAACTGTGGATAACACTGTTCGTTAATTTTCCATTGCAACCCAAAATTAGTCATTTCATTCACTAGTAACCACCAAAGTAATCCACAGCATTTTGTCTGTGTCATTCAAAACGCGGAGTTTTACACTTTCAGCACCCTCACTCAAGTTATACAATAAATAGGAATATAAATGAAATGCGAAACACAAAAATTAACTGAAAATGTCACTCACCTCAAGTTACAGGTACGAATTTCGTGGGGGGATTCAACGCTAAAAACTCTAGCGCTACGCAGCAGCCGGCCATAACATTTGAAACTATCAAAGCTCTATCTAAGAGTGGTGATGCGGCCGGACATAAAGATTTAGCCTTAATGACAGAGAGGTATTATTTCTATTGTCTCCCTTCATTGTAAATGCTCTTTTTCTATTTTCAAAAGGAAAAGTGAGAAATGGAAGAGCGTTGTTGGTTTAGAGGTTCACGCCCAACTTAACTCCAAATCTAAACTGTTCTCGGGAGCCAGCACTGAATTTGGATCGCTAGTCAATGATAATGTGGCTTTGTTTGATGCCGCTTCACCTGGAACTCTCCCAGTGAGTTGACAATTTCACTCAATTCACCATATGTCTTATTGCTCTTGTCTCTATTGAATCTTGCTTAAAGGAAGGCGGTATTTTAAGCATTAATTGTGCTTTTAAACTATCACAGGCGTTGAATAGAAGATGCGTGGAGCTCGGAGTTACAACAGCATTGGCCTTGTCATGCAAGTTGAACCCAATTTCGTATTTCGACAGGAAGCATTATTTTTACGCCGATCTGCCAGTAAGTTAATTGAATTTTTACTATATGTTTTTTAATCGAGTTGGAATAGATATTGTGATAGACTTGGAATGTAAACTGGGTTATCCATATCCCCAAAAGTTGTGTCAGCCTTGAATATGGGAAATAATTTGTAGAGCCTCGTTATGTGCAGGAAATGTGTATGCGTTTACAAACTTTTACTTAAATGTGTTGGACGGATCGCGAGGAGTAGGGTTGACCTTACTGAACCAGATTTCGCAGTTTTCCAGAAAAGAATTAATTCGATCCTTTATGGTAAAATTTTTTTACATCTCCCCCTCAAAAGTGGATACTTTACATATCTAGACATCGGGATTCCAAATCTGTAATATCCGTCCGCCATCCAGGCCATTATGTGCTAAAAATCCCATTTGGTATCTAGTTGTGCCCACCTGCTCGGCAATCCGATCAGACGAAGCCCATGGTTGTTATGGGTGGAAAGCGGTTAAAAAAATAAACGAAAACGCAATTTTGGCAGTTTATCGCAAATACGTTACGTTAAGGATCGCTTTCTTGGTATTTTTAGATGCTGGATCGAATGGAACAGTTCCTAGAGGTCTACAATGCGTCAATAGTGAAATCACTTTAAATAAATATAATGAGCCAAATTGTACTAATTGAAAAAATTCGTGGGGCAATAACTACAGCGAAGTACTCCCTCCCTCCTGTCTCATCAAAACCACCCACCCGTTCGACTCGCCACGTTGTGCCAATTGCCTACAGGTACAGGTACTTGCCTACAACTAAGTAAACTGTGGCACTAGTAACTCGCTGATAGGGATTAGGGGATGCTCAATGGCATCTTCATTGAAGTAACTGAAATGGAGTGTATCAGACCATGGACGATAAGGAATAGCAAGGATTGTGTGTTGTTGAGGCTGAAGCAATCCCCTCGTTTTCCTTCGAGCTCGTTCGGCCTTCAAGGGAGTACCTTTCTTTGGGTAGCAAATTTATGTACGTGTATTTTTCTCCATATATGGCATCTGCATCCACCGTCTGAATGACAGTATGGTTTAGTTTTGTCCAGCTTTCGTTTCTTTTTCTTACACTTTGCTGCTTTGATTAACGTAACTCGTCCCCCTAATCATTGTTCTACATCTTTCCTCCCCTCATTTAAAACCATCATACAATATCTAGGTACGAGCATTCTTCCTTTTTATTTTTTTCAGGCAGGCTATCAGATAACTCAACAACGATTGCCTCTCGCTCAAGATGGCTTCATCGAATTTCAAGTTGCCCCTCAATCCAGGAAAAAGATATACACTAAAAAATCTCAATTGAAACAATTACAACTGGAACAAGACAGTGGGAAGTCTCTTCATGACGATATTTTAAACAGGTATAAATGAGCAGTGCAGAAAACCTGCATCCGCCTAATGCACTTCTGAACACAATACTCATCAAAGGTGTGAGGATGTCACCGATAGCTGTGTAAATCATTCAATGTGATTTGCAAGCACGACTGTTGGAAAATTCATTTATGTTGTATATTTGGCGTTATAGTTGAATGCCTTCCTCTCTCAAGTTGAGGTCAATAGTAGGTTTTTACTAAGCTAATTAAATAAGTTGACTACTTAGTGTGTGCTAACTAAGTTGCCGATAGTCCAGATTGACACTCCTGGATGAGAAGAACTGTCTTAATATTGAACAACATTTAGCGGTAAATACAGATGGGAAGGGGGTGGTCCCACGCTTGAGGCTGACCAGCAACCATGGATGGACCAGCGAGAGGTGGCCGAGCAGGTGCAGGAGTTTATGGGCCATTGATGCGAGCAGCGATACCATTAGATGAACTGGCCACAGTTTTTCGTACAGAGCTCTTTGCTGTGATGGTGTGCATGCATCGTGGAAAAGATCAATATTATATCAGACAGTCAGGCTGCAGTTAAGACTCTGGCTTCTTATATTATTTCTTCAGGGCTGGTTTGGGAATGTCTGACTGGTCAGAAGACCCTGGCAAAGGAAAAAACTTTCACATTGGGTTAGGTGCCGGATCATAGACAAAAAATATCTGGTGCGTAGCAACACACAACTTTCCGCCACCCCCGTAATTTCGAACACCACCTACATAGGCCGGCGCTATATCTTCGTTCAACGCATTTTTACAGGAACATTTATCTGGAACAAAATATAGGGACTAAAAGACACTCCATTAGAATTTATCACATCTGGTGAAGAAGTTACCCTGGAATTTACGGAAATGTTCGAAAAAACGTTATTTTCGACACATTTTGATTTTTATCTCTGTACAATGGACTGTAAGAGCAACATTTATTGAGAACAATATGTAGGTATTAACTATTTGAAAACACCCTGTGAGTTTGGTGAAAATCGCTGAAGTCGTTTTGCCAAAAAGCGTAAAAAACCTAATTTTGCTTCATATGCCGATATCTCCGTTCACCGTATTTTCATGGAGATATGTATACAAAAGAAAAGTTAGGTACTGATTAGTAGAAGATAATGTGAAAGTTTAATCAAAATCGTTAGAGCCGTTTTCGAGAAAAATGCGAAAAACCTTAGTTTTTGGTATATTTTCGTCCCCCCACCCCCCTTACCGAAATCGTCCATAACCATATTTTGGTGTCTACAAAAAATAACGAACAAAACAAAAAAAGAACCAGCTCAATCGGATCAGCCGTTCTCCCGCAAATCGAACTACAGACACACACACGGACCACGCGCCGAAATTAGGTTTTTTAGACTCAATAGGCCTCAAAACGTAAAGATCTGAAGTAAACCCAAATTTTTTTTTTACCCGATTACTATACTTTCCTGCCCTTCGGGTAGCGGAAAGTAAAAAATGAAGAGGCTGACAAACTGGTAAGAGATGGATATACACTGATCTCAGCATGACCTTTCGTTGGGGCCATCAAGAGCCAATAAGGAGGTTGGCAAGTGGGAAGGGAAGCAGTAGTTAGGGTTGCCTTGTGGCAGGAAGTGCCAAGCCAAAGGCAGTCGAGGTTATTTATTAGATTCCCCAGAGGGCGATCAAGAGAGGTCCTCAATCTGTAGGGAATGTGGCCTGTTCACTGGACATTGTCCATGAAGGTACCACTCAGCCAAGATTCTGCAAATTAGGGCTGGAGTCAACAGAACATGGAGTGCCTGGGGTGCCTCTACTGAGGTTGGATGAGGTTGCAGGGATGGACCTCAAGGTATACATCATACGATGGTGGGAACGTCGCATCAGGGAACACCGTCTGGGGGTGGAACTGAAAGGACAAGAGGCTGTTCGTGGGCGTCATGCTGTCTGATGGCGCAGAGGCAGTGTCCTCGGTTGCCACCAAAATGATGGAAGGTTATTATTACATGGGTCTTGTTTGTGGAGGAGAAATCCAATGACTAGAAGCATAGCGTGCTCTAATACATTACACTCACCTCCTACAACAGTTCCATCATACCGTGACCCCAACATCAATTAGTAAACGACCTTAGTCGAGGGACAAGGGCTATTTTTGTCCCAATTTGGATTTCCCCAGCTTACCCAATCGAAAATCCACCTCCTACTTTTTGGACACAATTGCAACAGCTTCATGTTCGATAAACTAGAGCTAAAAAGAATGGTGACACAGAAGGGACTCAGATCATTTACACAACTAGAATTAATATTTCGGCCTCCCTTCGACACCTTTTTTCAAGACAGACTACATTAAATAACGCTATGTTTAACTTCTGGCAACCCTTGCTTTCCTGTTATCAACAATTAACCAGACGTTTGTTTCAAGGGTTTTGTTATTTGTATATTTCAGAAGTTTGATTGATCTTAATCGAGCGGGGGTTCCTCTAGTTGAGCTTGTTTTCGAGCCGGATTTATGCGATGGTGAAGAAGCTGCAGCGTTGGTTAAAGAACTGTGCTTAATTTTGACTCGATTGAGAACTTGCACTTGTCGAATGGAAGGTCAGTCAACTCTTAAATGCAACTTGTTGCGAATTTGTCGTGATCTTTAAAGGTTTCCTAGTGAATCTAGTATGACCTAGTTCTTGAAGATATAGTTGGTTTAGGGTATGGGGGCTACTTTTTCATTCTGCGGATCTTACAGACAGTAGAAAGGAATGAAAACTTTTCGTCATGACAAATCAGACGTAAACATTTTCAGATGCAGGAATAGGCTTTTCTTCGAGATGGATCTGACGACCTAATCTGCAGGTGGATTGGTGAAAATGAAACGTAAGAGTTGTTGGAGAGAATTGAGACTCAAGAGACAGGTCTACACCATGTTGGGTTCATTTTACCATATCAACGGGTGTAATTTTTCGAGTAGATAGTCTTCTTATCTCATAGAGGTTTATTTAGAAGCAAATGGATGGTGGTATTAATACTCCTCATTCAAACTGAGCATTTAATCAAGGTAAAAGCAAACTGCCTCTATTCATGCCAAATCAGTTGAACTGTGACTTTACCAGCAAGTAGCAGTTTCCATGCACTGATGGTAGGTGTTATTACGTTCTTTAGTCCAAACTATCACGAGATACCTGCATGGTGCTGCGGCACTCGATTAGGATGAAACGGGGATTGGTGTTCAAAGGGAGATGATAGGTTGTGAGAGGAGGTATAGAAATGTGACTACTTTCTAGAAGCACTTGAAAATATAACTTATGGACAACCTGCTACCTCAACTCAAAGGACAGAAACAGAATGTCTGATGCTGACAAAAGGCTCTAGATTTGGCTCACTTCGTACACGAGCCACTCAACTCCTCAAAGTCGGTTGTCAGGGTGTCTGCATAAGCTGAATGGCGTGGAGGAGAAATGATACAGGTCTGTTTACTTACCAAAATGTCTGTTCTTAAACCCTCTTGAGAGAATTAGCTCAGTCGCATGGGTGTGTAGGTAGGAGCTTCGCCATCGTGCAACAGCCCAGCCGCTCTCACAGCATCCACTGAACCCTGACTTGTGAAGGTACGACAGGTTATCTTTTGGCCAGTACTGGGGCACTGTTGCTTGTGTGCTACCTGCTGTTCCAGATTGGTGGGGAGATGGTTGCACCTAGGCCTCTTTTGGGGCCTATATCTTCTTCTTCTTACCATTTACTTGCTTATCCCTCATGATTTAGTTATTGCAGTCACCCCCCTTATTGTCTGCTGACTGCATGAACCCTTTTGCCTTGACATTGACATGGCAGCCCAGGAACAGCAGGCATACCTCTCTGTATGTCCAGGCTGGACCTAGTGGCAGAGATACTCGCTTCCTCGTTTATTTAGGTTTTTAGATCTTTACTAGGGCAGGGTCACCGTGTGTTACCATGTGGAGGTACGACCCTGGGGAATCACATTCTATCTGGGAGGAGTTTTTAATCTGGTTGCCCACCTGATCTAACTGTTTACATAGGTGGGAAGTTTCAAAGAGGCTGATCCAACTGTGGCCATCTTTCCTTGTCATAACCTTCCTTAGTGGGTGAAATGGTTGTGAGCTTGCTTAGTAGCAGTCACAGCTGGTAGGTCTGCTTGTTAGTTGTTGAAAGGTTCATCTAACAACTGTCCCTCATAGTTGTAGGAACTACAATGGAGCAGCACTCGAGGTGCAAGATGTGAAGGATAGAGTCTTTGAGTGAAAAAGTCTCTCATTGACGTTGCTATGTTCCATAAGGAGCTGGCTCGTTGAATGTTCTAGCTCAACCCACTTTTTCCTAAGATGTTCACAGATGTTGGAAAACAACTAGTACGCTCACGTCTCTTTGACGAGGATTCCCCTCCATATTGTGCTTCCAGTTATATATAATCTTCTGACTGTACTCCCCATGGGGTGTGCACCGCGGCCATATGACCTATTGTGCCAGTCCTAGTGTCTTACAGGTCTATGCCTAGCTTCCTATGGAAAGCCAGGTAGTTCCTGAAGGAGTCCTCGTTGGTATCCATCCTGGGAGAAGTGGTGCCAAAGACCAAAAATCGCTCCCTCTCAAGTCTCCGGCACTGGGCCAGAACATGGTAGGGAGTTTCTTCATCCGTGCCACACCACCTGCATAGAGGGGACTCGGCTATACCCATAACATACATGTGTTTGTTCATTCTGCAGTGTCCTGTTATGATACCAACAACCTGCCTTAAGTCCTTCCTCTCCATCCTCAGGAGGGTGTCTCTTGTCTCACCTGTTTGCTCTGAGACAAATCGTTTGGAGTGTCTTACTCCTGCAGCATTCCAGATTGTCTGATGCAGTCTTCTGGCATGTTCTTTCACAGTCCTCTTAACTAGTGACAGAGAAATCCCGCAATGGGGCGGTGGCCCAATAGGTACTGTGGACGAACCACGTCTGACCAGATGGTCCGCCCTCTCATTTCCAATGATCCCATTATGTCCTGGAATCCAGTACACATTAACTCTATTTGCACTTGCTAGGGAGTTAAGCCACATCCTGCACTCTCGCACCAGTTTTGACGTCGTGCAGTAGTTCAGTAGCGCTTTACTACGACGCTTGACTATCGGTCAATATATTGATAGTTCTATTGCTATAGCCTTTCTCATGCATTTGGATTGCCCGGCAATACTAGCATAAATCTCTGCTTGAAAAACTGATGGAGTGGAGCCTAGGGGAATATAAGTCCCACTTCCTCCAGAGCCACTTATCCACACCCCAGAACCTGTCCCCTCTGAGGTCTTTGATCCATCAGTGTAGACATTGCCGCCACTGGGAGGCCGAATCTGGCGGCTATCGCTGTTCCATGGACCTCCCACTGGCTGAACATTATATTTCCTCTGGAGCTCATACATGGGCACAATTGCGTCTGTGATCATGCTGAGCTCCTCGGTCTCCAAGTCCTAAATATAGCCAGGTGTCCATAAGTCGCCTGAGGCACCTTAGCTATTCCCGAGCTTAGTGAGCCTGTAAGCCACCTTCATCGCCTCTGCTTTGACATAAATGTCCAGAGGAAGAAGATCGAACAGTTTCTCCATGGTGACAGTGGGTGCCAGTCTTCATCACCCCTGCATGAGTAGGCAACCCAGTCTTTGTACTTTGGAAAGACTGCTGCCATTCACTCAATGGCAGCTCTATGCCACCACACGATTGACCCATATGAGTTATTGGTCTCACTATGGGCGTAAAGCCAGCAGGCCATTCTGGGCTTTACACCCCATGTCCTCGCAAGACATTCTCTGACACGTCCAAAGGGCCGTTGTCGCCTTCTTGGTCACGTATCGGATGTGGTTGTTCCAGACTAATTTCCGATCCAGAATCACACCCAGATATTTGACTTGCTCGCTGAGCTGAATTTCTCTGCCCATCACTACCTGCGGCCTCAGTCCTGACAGTTGCCTGAGCCTTGTGAACCGTCTTGGCTGGGTTGATGGATAGCCCCATCTCCCCACACCATAGGCACACCATCCGCAAGGCCGCCCCCATCAGGTCCGACAGCACGCTTTGCACCCTGCCCCGAATGAGCACAACCACATCATCAGCGTAGCCTTGGGCGTAAAACCCCGCCGCATTAAGTCTCCCTAGTATGAGTCAATCACTAGGTTCCAGAGGAGCGGAGAAAGGACCCCTCCCTGAGGGCATCCCCTCACAGTCCTCGCCCTGATTGTACAGTTTCTAGCGTAGTCTGGATCTCTCTGCTTTCCAATACGGCGATGATCCACTTTTATTGCATTGCTGTGTACATTAAATTTCCTCAACGCCCTTTCAATGCTGCATATGGAGGTATTGTCAAAGGCCCCTTCTATGTCCAGAAAGGCCCTAAGGCAATCTCCTATTGCCCATTGACTCTTCTAGTCTTCTAACTAGTGCATGCAGCGCAGTCACATGATCTCCTGCTTGGTAGGCATGTTGGCCATCTGCCAGGGGTCAGTCTCAAACATCCGTCTCTCAAGTACTTGTCGGGATTTTCTCCACTGTCTTGAGCAGGAAAGATGTGAGGCATATTGGTCGGAAGGACTTGGCTTCCTCGTATGAGTCCTGCCAGGTTTTGTATAAAGGTTACTCGAACCTTCCTCCAGCCCTGAGGTATGTAGCCATGCGCTCGCTACTAAATAGCCTTAAGAGGCTGGGTAGGATGCGCTCTATCCCTCTCTGCAAGAGAATCGGGTAAATACCATCCGGTCCAGGCGACTTGAATGGTTTAAACGAGTTTACTGCCCAGCGTGCGGCGTCTCGGGTTATAATGGCCCTGGCGAGTTCCCAGTCCGGCGTTCCTGTCCGCCTCATGGCAATCCCCGCGTCTGCCAATAACCCAGGGTCAGTTCTACAACCAGGAAAGTGTGTGTTCAGCAGGCGGTAAGTGTATGGTGACAGTCCAAGGTGTCACCATCCGGCCCCCCTGATAGAGCCTACCTGATGCATGTTCCTTTCGAGAGCACCTTGCTGAGCCTTGCTCCGTTCGGGTATCGTGAATTTCCTGGCAAAACTTTCTCCACGCCTCTCGTTTTGCCTTCGTAATTCGTTATTGTACTCAGTTAGGGATCGCTTGTATGGTTCCCACTCTCCTGTTCTTTTGGCTCTGTTAAAGAGTCTTCTGGTTCTGGTTCTTAGTGCTCCCAGTTGATTGCTCCACCAGGGTACGCATCTATTGCTGTCCGCCTTTGTGGTTTGCCTGCAGTTGTTTTCAAATGAAGACCTAATTGCCTGTGTCAGTGCTGTATTCAGTAACTCGATCTCCAACGGACGTGTGGCATTGTCAGGGCAACTTCTCAGGGCGTCCCTGAGGCTGTCCCCATACTTCTGCCAGTCCGTGTTTCTCGGGTTCCTGAACCTAATGGCTTCTGTCCTTGCCATTTCTAGATTGAATCTAATATACCTATGATCAGATCCCGAGAATTCTGAGGAGACATGCCAGTTGGAAACATTAATCCCCCCAGACATTTTTAGAGCTAGGGATAGGTCGATAACCTCCTCCCTGTTAGCAATAACGAATGTGGGTTTATTACCCTGATTCAGTATATCCACATTGTTAGTAACGAGATATTCAAATAGACACTCACCTCTGCGGTTAATGTCCTTACTTCCCCAAATGGTGTGATGCGCATTGGAGTCCACTGCCACAATCCCTTGGATATCATTGTCCTGGACTGTATCGACTATCTTCCCTAATCCTGTGGTTGGGACGTCGTCTTCATAGGGGAGATAGACCGAGGCTACCACTACATCCGTATTTTCATGAGTTACGCTGACCGCT
Source organism: Pachypeltis micranthus (assembly GCA_020466155.1). Classification (NCBI taxonomy): domain Eukaryota; kingdom Metazoa; phylum Arthropoda; class Insecta; order Hemiptera; family Miridae; genus Pachypeltis; species Pachypeltis micranthus. The sequence goes on along the minus strand of CM035774.1, from coordinate 23,880,086 downwards.
GCAGAGTGCCCGGAAAACAGCGACCACAGCGGAAGGAACTTAATACTAGCCTTAATGAGTATGCAAGTCCTGGGGCGCCTGCTGTTATGGTACAATACCTTATAACCCGGCACCCCAAGACCCGCCACCCTGCTCTTAACTATCCAAGGTTCTTGAATCAATGCAATGTCAATATTTTGACTCACTATGTATTGCTGCAGCGCCATGATGCACCCCTGCAGTGGTGCAGATTGACCTGAAAGCAGCCTAAGCATGCCTCAGTTCCTCTTCTTTCGGGTGTCCCCGCCTGCGTCTGCCGTTCTCTTCTTGGGGCAAGCAGGGGACACGCGACCCCCAGGCACATCAGGGGCCCCAGAACCTGCGCCGCTTAACTGGTGGGCCAATACGGCCATCCTACCAGCCGCAGCACCTCCAGGCACCGAGACCCCGGCCCACCGAGGTGCGGACGCCCCACCGCCCCCGCAGCATCGTCCGGGGGCTCCTCCTTATCCATCCCGGCGTCCGGGTTGGCCTCCTTGCTGAGGGTTCTGACATTCACGCTGCTGAAGCCATGGTAGAGACAGAACCCTCCCTCTCCATCAGCGTGTGTTGAGACTTCGGGGATGGAGGCCACTAAATAAAGCCCCTTTCCCCTTGTTTGCTGCCCAGAACTTTCCAGCGCTCAACTTTGAGGCCGGGTTCTGAGCACCAATATTTCCCAAAGCAGTCTTGGATGTCGTTCACCGGGTTTGGGATGAACGCACCAATCCGCTTGTAGCCCTCCAGATGGCTAGGGTCACAGGTCCTCAGCCGACCACCCTCCCAGGGGCATCGGCTGACGCCTTGAATGAGCCAGTCTTTTTGACAGCTCATCCTTGCAGCTCACGACCAGCCCACCATTCCGCAGGAGTTGCCCGTCAAGCGGACCGCTAGCTCCTCCGGGTTGAGGCCACGCAGTTCCACCATAAGGTGGAGCATGATTTTGTTTGCAGTGTCCTGTGTCAGGAGACTGGTGGGGTAGTCTTCATAGACCACCGCCACCAATGGGTGCTCACCGCCCGACTGTAAAGGGGTCCTACCCTCCTTTTTCTCCTCGTTGCGGGGGAGGGAGTCCTTTCTGGTCTCGGGACGCTTTGTCCTTGCTTCCCGCTGACAGGTGCAGGAGTTCCACCCCTTCTCTCCTAACAGGTGCAGGAGTTCTACCCCTTCTCTCCTAATAGGGCAGGGTGGAACTCTTCCGCCTCTTTTTGAGGAACTTCCGTCTCTGCTGGTGTGTCATGGCATCCCAGGCCTCGTCAAGTCTCTCAACTGATGAGCCTGGCAGGGGTTTAGGTTTGGGTGTAGATTCCACCTCAACCCCCCCGCTAGAGCCCTCTTCCTTTTCCAGTGCAGCCATTGAGTCAATGACTGACTGGATGTCATCGGATTTCTCCGCTGTTGAGGCGTCCTCAATATTTATTAATTTTTTATTGTTAAGATTGGTCTCCATTTTTGGTCCCACGAGTACGGGGGAGCTAAAAAGTCACCACAGGCAGAGCCCCCTATGCCTGTGGAAGGCTACAATACAATGGGGTGTCGCCTGGTGCCCCAAGTGGGTCGTTAGCGATACACATGTTTAAACACCCTGTACCATTCAGCCTTGGCACGAGCTCCCTACACCTTGGCTTGGGTGTTCCAATCCCTGTTAGCCTACTCAGTCGTAAGTGAGCGTTTCCCGGGGGACACTGCGTGGAAGTCAGGATTGGTTCGTCCCCCGTGCTTCCAGTTATCTAATGCTCATTCACCTAGCGCAAAAAGTTTTCATTGAGTAGAAAGGTCTACATGGAATTCAACCCAGTGTGTTGTTGTAGGGGGGGGGGGCCTTTTCACTCTCTGCTTGTCCACCATTCACTCAATGGATCACTTGGAGCTCTTCAGTGAATGCAGTCTTGTAGGCCTTGATGATCGTAATCAGCTGAAAAAAAGTGTTTAATCTTCAAGTGTTGAAAGCAGTAAACAAGTTTTAAGTATAATTTTTTGAAGGCTGCAGATGAAAAGTGTCAACAAAACCCGTAATTTTCGCAGAGGGGGCCCTCCGAGTTGACGCCAACGTTTCTGTGAACCAGCCGGGTTCTCCTTTCGGCGTGAGGACTGAAGTCAAAAACTTAGGAAGCGTTCGAGCTGTTGCTAATGCAGTTGATTACGAAATTAACCGGCAGGTTAGTATAACTTAATTAAGCCGACCTAGGCATTTATCCTCAGTAGTTTGACAAATTAAATGAGGCTTGAATTGGGAGGAGTTGAAAAAGGTCACAAATGTGCACGATTGTCGTGCGCAGGAGACCCCAAAGCCTTCAAAGTGTAGGATGTGTCTTTGGAGTCGTCAGGCGATGAAAATAGGCGGAAAAGTAAAAAAAAGGGTTGAGTCAGAGCTGTGAACTGAATAGAAGTAAGGATGGCTCGTCTTTAACGGCGTCGAACAACTGAGTGCTTTTGCTTGGTGACAAGCCTATCAAGATTCGAAGCAATGTGAACGTTTGACCGATTAACTGCTATTGTTGTCGCTCCAATGCAGCAGCTAGTTGCGACTTCGATTGCTAATCTGACTAGCCCTGTTATCCAAAAGGGCCTTGCTGTTCTCTGGGATTTTGTAGCTCCTGAAACGATTGCAGACAGAATGCGCGTCTCTTACATTCTGGCAATCACAACTGATGCGGTTGCTTTTTTTTAAATATACGAGTCCGAATGCGAGTATTTTAAAAATCATTCCCTGCCCAAAAACATGGTATATTATTCAGAATGAATAATAGACAAAAGGACTGTGGCAAATCTAATCTTCTCCGTTGCATTCAGCCAGCGATCCCAATGAAAGAGAAGGTGTGACATGGGTATGCACCGATCAACATCAACGGCCTGAAAACGAACCAAAGTAGAGCCTTTTGTGCTTTCTGGAGAGAAAACCCAACCCAGCCCAGTCCAGCTTCTTTGCATCACACGTTGGGAAACATACATATTCAATCTTCACATTTACATTGACTAACTGAAGCCTGATTGTAAATGGAAATTCAGACTCTTCTAGTTATCTAAAGAATAACAGTGGTCCATATTTCAGTTTCAGTTTTTGTTTTCTAAAATATTTTCTTCAATCGTATTGCAGATTGAAGAGTTAGAAAATGGCCGGCTTATTACCAATGAAACGAGAGGCTGGGATGCACTGTCTTGTCAAACTGTCTCATTGAGGGACAAAGAAATGAAACAGGTTTGTACGTATCAAGTTACCGTGACGTGTGTGGATTTATAAGTTTTAATTTACTCTTAACTTTAAGCCGTACTGTTGACCACTGTCAGGTTGTGAGCAGTCTTATGTTTTTTCTATCTGTCGGTGTTTTTAAATTGGTGAAATTTTGCAATAATCTTGTTTTTTTTTCGACTTCTTGACTTCACACTCTCCTGAGGCTGTAAAACGATTTCTGCGACATCGCTGTACATATTGGATTTCTCTCCGCTGTCCCAACTTTTTGCTTAGACACCAAGGTCTTGGTGGGACACACATTGAGAGTTGGTCACGGGTTGATCCAAGAGCAGGGGCGTTTATAAGAGATTGGGGATATGACACGCCAATGAGGTCATATGCGCAGTTCTCCCATGGCTTACATTGATTCCTGTAGCATTAAGCAGCACCTTGATGTCTACTATTTATGTGAATATAAACGAGGATTTGCCGCTTATGAGGGTAGCTATTTATGGAATTTGGAAGAGTTCCCCCTGATGGGGCCCAACAACCCCTCTGCCACATAGTTGTAACATTTAAACAGCTTCAATTGTTTATGACATTGCTCCAATCTGTTGTCCCTTTGCCAAACATCATCTTTTTATAGAGCTTAGTAGAGATATGAACAAAAATATCTCTAAATGCTTGACTATTTAGTGCTTACTGTTCGACGCATGCTTGGGGTTTTTGACCTTGGAACTTGCCCTAACTGTACTCGCTGGCCCTCACAGAAAGTCATTGTTTTCCACTTTTATGTTCTCTAGCACTTTTGTTTACCTGTGGAAAGTTCAGCTCTTCAGTTATTTCCGATTGGCAATGGATTTCACCTTCTTCTGGACTTTCCATTGTTCCTTCTCCCTCCCCCCAATTTACATTCCTCTCTACAACAAACAGCTCCCCCCAAACTCAATCACCTACGAGTTCTCGTGAAAGTCGGTCGTCTCCCAGTTCTCCCAACAGACATTCGTCCCCCAGTTCTCCAGACAGACACTCGTTCACCTCTCTTCGACATCTAATTCAGATTCCTCCTTCCTTTACCATACCACCAGTTCGCCTTCAGAGCCCCCTTGTTCACAGTTTTATACTCAAACTCATATCCTGTTCTAGTCACTTCTTCTTAGTACATGTAACTGTTCAGCTCTTGATCTGATTTCTCAACTCTTCAATTACAAGTTGCTTGCTACAGTAAAACCCGTCTCAGCGATTTGTACAAATCTAAACTGGTCAAAACACTTACCCATTGATGTTTCTGTGTATTCAGTGGCTCCCTCTACATTTTCAGGACTACAGGTTCATGCCTGAACCTAATCTACCTCCTTTGCGGATCAACCTTTCAACCTCAAACGATAGCTCCCTTGTCAACGTCGTGTCCCTAAGGGGCGCTCTGCCTGAACTTCCAAATGCTACAAGAGCAAGACTCAAAAGTATTTATAACCTACCTCCAGAAATGATTTACATTTTAGTGGTGAGTTGGAATATTTTACATTCATTAAGTATTGAAGTAAGTTACTTCAAGTAACGATGCATGCACACAAAATTTTGGAAACTTCTTCATTAGGCCCATTGTTTTGTGTTGCCATGCCATCTGCTCACACGAACAATTAACTGTCATTGTTATCTTGTTCTAAGATTTCATGCTTTTCGTTATTTCTTTTAGATAACCTCACAATCTTTTTACTGCCCTTGGCTCTATGAAGTAGAAAGTTAAGTAATTGGCTGAAAAACTTTTTCTGAGTTCAGATCTTTACGTTTTAAGGCCTACTGAGTCCGCTCCAGGAGCAGCAGTTAACAGACGAGGGGGGAGATGTGCTGACTGACTCCTATTAAAGGCAAGCGGTTGATTGTGGTCTAGTGGTTAAGACAGACAATTCATAATTTTTGTTATTGATTTGTTCTTGGAGGTCGATTGGTTCAGTGCCTTTTGCCCGGGGAGTCATCCTCTGTATTTACAAACAATCCCTTTCCCATGTCCCCTCTCGTACCTTTTTACTTCCAATTTTCCCTCCCATTTCGTCGTCTGCCGCTCGCCAGCATTGTGCTTTTTTCAAGACGATATCTAATTTTTTATTTGTGCTGTGGAGTTTTTTTGGAAGTGTTCCATCACTCTCACTTTATTCGAAATTACATCGCCTCCAAGACTGAGACCTGTTCTTTTATCCCCGGGGAACACTGAAGGTTTGGTGCAGATTGGTGAGTCCTATAATTTATTTCCTAGTTTGTGGATTATTGGGGGTGGTTCTCCGGGTAATTGGTTTTCAGGTTTGGGCTTCTGAGAGTAAACCCAGCACAATATTTGGGGGACACTTTGCCTATGGTTTTATTGTCATTAAAGTACAGTCCACTTCATAATAGGCAAAAAGGAGTGACTACTTCCCCCTCATTGTTCTCAACAGCCGCTTTGAGAAAAAAAATTTAGTGTACTGCTCATTATGATAGCTATAGTTAGTTTTAGTCGGATTTCGCTTCTGATAGTAACCTGCAGGCTAGATAGTTTGAGACGGATTGCTTCTTTTTCATTTTCTAAAATAGTGTTTTTCAGACTCAGTAGGCCAAAACGCAAATATTTAAGGACAGCTCAAAAAAGCTAGTTTTTTGTTGTCTTTTAAATTGTCATTGGTAGCATGAAGAAAACCACAACTGGGCCAGCTCCTAAGGAGCAGGTGTACTCTGCAGCGGCGTCCACAATACGTCCCCACCATTCTCCCACAAAACGCTAGACAACCTTGAGGCCCATCCCTGTAACCTCCTCCGGCCGCAGCTGATTAACCCCAAGCAATCTGAGGCGTGCTGCAGCCAGCCTCGTGTACACAGTACATGATCCGCTGAATCCAGAATCTGCAGTTCTGTACCTTGGACTTGCCAATCGTGGCTAGGTAGTACCTTAGTCGACAGTGACCTGTAAACAGGCCACATAGCATCCATATACTATCTCTCTCCAGATTGAAGATCTCTCTCGTTCGCTCCCTGGAGAGTCTGACAAACAACCTTGGCGCCTTTGGCCAGGCACATCCCGCCAATAGGCAGCCCTGCACTTCTCCTCCCACTTACAGGGCTAGTTACTACTTCGTAGAACCAAGGAAAGTAAACATACGGAGAGACCTTACTTGTAAATAAGTGCATTACGTAATTTAATTCGTTTGCTTGTTTGGGTTCCAGAATGAAGAGCTCTTACTGAGGCTATTTTCTGATATCATTGAAAGCGACGAAAGCAGAGACCCGAAAATTATTTGTAAAATATTGACTCATGAGCTTCTCACTCTTGTCAACAAAGAAATCACCTTTCTCTCTGATCCGTAAGTTTGATTGACATTGGTAGTGACCCTATTTTTTATTTATTGTTAAAATAAACGTTCGTTATGCCTGCTCCTAATTCTTTACTACAGGCTTCTCGTAGTATACTTTACAATATTGAAGTAGTCATAGCACATAATCTCCAACTCTGTAGCTCTGACTTACCAATCTTGGCCTGGTAGTACGAGGTACGTCCACAAAGTAAGAGTACTAGATTTTTATGTTTTAAAAAAATTGTGTTTAAAAAAAATTACAGAAGTACATGAAGGAATCCAACAGCTCTTTGGTAACGTTGGATGTGTAGAGCGGGCGTTGTCGTGCAACAAGCACACTCTCTTTGTTCACATTCCTTTGCTCTCTTGAGCTTTTTAAGGGTTTCGCAGTATCGAACTGCAGAACCCCCCCCCCCCTCGGGCAGGAATCGACCAGAATTATTCCTTTCTGATCCCAAAACATGGTGGCCATAATTTTTTTGCCCAAAATGGGGATCTTGCATTTTTTTGCAGCGGGAGAAAACGTGTATTGCCACTGAGATGATTGTTTTTTCGACTCTGGAGCGTAATGAACCACCCAGGTGTCATCTCTAGTCACAATGGAGCTAAGGAAATCCTCACCTTTCGATTCAAATTGCTCAAGGAACTGGCGACCTGATTCACTTTGTGCTGTTGTGTCACCCACCTTGCTCACAATTTTCTGAATCCAGGAGTTTCAGTGATAGTTTCGTGCACGAAAGATCTGGAGAGTTGCATTGCAGCAAGTTCATCCATTGTCTATTGGCGGTCTTCACGAACAGCGTTTTCGATTTGTTTCACCTACTCATCAGTTGAAATGGAAGACCTCCCACTCTTCCTTCACTGAACTCATGACACCACTTGAAAACGTTCGTTAACCGGATAACAGAGCGCACCTCCCACTTGGCAGGATTTTTCATCGACGTTTTTCATGCAACCAGTCACTACGAAGGCAGTTTGGGTACTACCAAGGTAACTCATTGCTCGATGTTTTCAAGAGGACCTCCTACAACACGCAGTGTGAGGAACATTGAATACAAAAGTTTGCCCGCATGTACGGGCCTCAGTACTCTTACATTCTGGACGTACCTCGTACCATCCCTGTAATTTCTCCGTCCAGACTGAGGACTTCTCTTGATCGCTCCTTGGAGAGTGTAACAAATAACCTTGACTGCCTTTGGCCAAGCATGTCCCGCCAATAGATAGCCGTGCACTTCACCTTCCAATTGCCAAACTTTTTATTGAAGTGGCTCTTGGTGGTCCCAGCAAAGGGCTAACGCCCAACCTGGAGAACTGCGGATCCACATAATATCCTTAGATATCTATTCCTTTATATTAATTGTTCTTAGCATTTCGTTTTGCTCTTTTGTTCTTCATTACTGCAAGATCACGTCAAAGTTTAAAACAGCTTCGTATACATGCTGTGAAAAATAATGGTATTTTCCAAATGCTCTTCGATCAGCTGCTTCATTTCTATTGGCCACACCCCACCTTTGAGAACACATTTCTGCTCGAACCATGCCCTTGTGCTTTTCAAAGTACGAGCATCATAACATTAGATGTTCCCAGTCCTGGACCTCCCGCTAACACGAATAGACAGGAGGTTACAATGGTTCAAAAACTCGTGAACTCTCTTGCGTCAGCTGCAACATCAACCTCCAAGACGATGGAAGTTGGACCCAGCCAATCCTGAATTTCTGAGAAGAAAATCTTTTCTTTTTAGTTTGAATAAGGTGGATGCTGGAGATACCCTCACTGTGACCATAGTTCATGGCCCATCTCCACCCCCAACCCCAAGGCACTGGGCTCCTTCAGTGCGGCATCCCCTACACCCCTGCACAAAGCAGAGGACATCCACAAGTTCTACATCCACCCCATCATCTGGCTGTAGAAAGGGCCTCCCGAACACACAACAGCACGATGCGACGAGTTCATCACATATACACAACACATGCTCTGCCATCTCTAGTCCTGCCTCACAGAACCTGCATATGTGTACCTCACATTTGCCAATATTTGCTAAGTGGAAGCTCAGCGGACAGTGACCTGTAAATGATCCTCATATCCTTCTTCCCCAGACCGAGCACCTCTTGGGTGTCCTTCTAGAGAGTCGGATAAAGAGTTTTGACTGTCTAAGACCGGGCGCCTCCTACCAATAGGCAGCTCTCCACCTATCCCTCCATTTGCCTCCATTGCCCCTCTACATAGGTGGCTCCTGGTGGTCTCAACAAAGACCTTATGACTGACAGGGATTTATGCTGATCCTTTCTTCGCCCCGTCATCTTAGTCCTTCGACCATCTATTGTAGCTCACTATAACTGCGCCCACTGCTTTGACCTCGAAATTAGGCGAACTCAATCTGAAGATGCCAATCTTTTGCACATCAGTCAGCATCTCTATTCCCAGTTGTCCCAACATGCCCGTGGCTGTGCTTCACCCCTTTCCGCCATTTCTTCATCCTTCTGAAGTCTGACAGAAGTTCCCCTATTCTCTCAATTATAGGATAGCAGTCAGACCCATCCTCCAACTTCCCCAAACACACCCAATCAGGGCCGTGCATCACTTACCTGGAAAACCACGTCAGGGCCTTCATAATTCTCTCTACATCTGTATTAGTGGGTTCATGTGAAGTGAACCTGTAGTTGAGTTCAACATTAGTTTAATTGTTACGTCACTATTACTTCACAGCAAATGGAATCCAAGAACCCTCGGAGAAATTATCGACTTGTTACAAGCCGAAGAAATCAATCTGGCGACGGCGAAATTTCTCATGGAAGAAGTAGCAAATAACAATCCCCAGTCTCCAAAGGAGGTGAGTGATCAAACATCTTCTGATCTTTTTATGATGACTCAGAATCACAATTTGCTCCTTTAACATAAATTCAATAGTACTCTCAATACGCAGGGGCTGTTTCTTCATTTTAAGTTCATACCAAGCAAAATGTAGTCACTAGTTCGTAACCAAATCGCTTGAGCCGTTTTTTACTTTCCTTGCTCTACGAAGTAGAAAGGAAAGTTATTTCATTCGAGAAACGCTCCTGTTGAACCTTTTTCTTACTATAGAAAGCTTATAACATTCTCGCTCCATTTCGACTGGCTCGAAAATGGTGTTTTTAGGTAGAAAGCGCTCACTCACTTCACACCAGTGCTCAGGCAAGACAGCCTCACATAACTAGTACCCTATCCGCGCTCTTACTCAATCCCCTAACCTAATACCCTCCTCTATCTCCAGAATTCAATGAACTCAATACCCTTTCTACGAAAATTGAGTATTCATTACGTTTATGCCTCCTAACCACGTTAATAATGCCAGGCATTTCATTTTCAGCTTGTGGTTAAACTGGACTTGGTTCAAATATCTGACGAAGCCGTTCTGAAGGATTTGTGTCGCCAAATTATTGACGAAAACCCAAAAATGGTTTCTCAGTACAAATCCGGGAAAACTAAAGTGTTTGCAGCATTTCTTGGGTTGATCGCTCGTAAAACCAAGGAAAGAGCGAATATGAAGCGAGCTTCTGAAATCATGAAGGAGGCGCTGTCTAGTTGATGTTAGTGTACGTTAGTTTTAACGATATTTAGAAATGCACTTGATGTATTTTTAAAGATAATTTAAGATTGTTAATTATATTATGTCTAGTTTATTTCTTAATAGTCATATCGCCTGTTGGTAGCTTTAATTGCCCTTAACTCGGTCTCTTAGTCGTGTTCATAACACGTGAGAGCCATTTTGAGGGAAATAATCCTTATTCCGACTCTGCACTGCTGGGGAGCCATAAGACGAGGTCACGAGCGCTGCAGTTACACTGTTCCTGAACGTCTGTTGTAGCTCCAAATCGTTAGAGCTTGTTACATCGGCCCATTCGCATGTCACGAAGAAAGGTGTCTCCTTATTCAAGCGGCTCTAGGTGGTGTCTATGAAGGGTTAAGGTTCGATCAGTCCCTCGTCCGTTTGTCAGTCTCCTTGTTCCCATCTATTCCTCTAGCATCTGACTCACAATACGCTGTTAAAGTGTTCTCCTTTGCCAGGGTCAGATCAGTCAGGCATTCCCAAACCAGCCCTGGCAAAATAACCTTAGTAGTAGTGCAGCCTGACTGCCTGACATGATATATTTTATAATTAACCTTTCGTCATTTCGGCCCCCTGAGCAGGAGGTTTTGACTCACACCATCACAGCGAAGAACTTTGTATGGAAAACTGTGGTCATTGCTGCCTAGAGCCCTGGTCCATAAACTCCTGATCCGACGAGGCCATTTCCAGCTGATCCGTCTATAGAATGCCATGGCCCCAGCCTCAAGGGTGCAGCCACCCCTTTCTCATCTGAATTGTTCATGAATCAGTATCCTGAAGGGTAGTTTGAAGTTGTACCAGAGGACTCTGGTTCGGTCCACGACTACACACCCCCCTCCACCACACCCAGGGGTACCAGCAGTTGCTGGGGGACTGTGCGGGCTCCCCAACAGGGCTAGAGGAGTTAGGACACAGGCTCATCTTGTGGCCACAGCAACTGTCACTGGTCCCGCAGCTTTGGCTGCCTCCCTGTATTCTCTCTCTCCCTGAGATATGAACCAGAACCCCTCCCCTCTCCAGCACCATGTGCACTATTATATAATATTGTTCAAAAATGATGCTCAACTTTTGAAAAGCAACCCTGTCTGCCCCAGGAGTCTTGAAGGGTTTAAATGATCTTATTGCCCATTTTACTTCATTGAGCATAAATATTTCCCTGGATGTATTGCGCTTCCCTTTCATGCTTCTGAGAGGTATCCTTCATTGTCTGCTTGTTGAGGGTTGCTTGGTCGGTGCTGCATGCTGAGAGACTCTGGAATGTGAACCGCCATCATTTCCTCCAGCGCCTCCCCACTGCTATATGATCCACCTGCCTTTTGTATCAGGCCTATCATTGCCTCTATTCTATAGTGAGAATCTTCTACACCCTAGCAATGGTGAACAAGTCCTCCATGCCTCTGCAGAAGCTCTGTCAGGCCCCTAATATATTCTTCCCACGAGTAGCTAGAGAGTTAAAATGTCCATGTGACAGAGCTCCACATGGCACAATGAAGCGATATACTCAGGTAGGTCGCCTGGTATCCCTGAGGCTCCGTTATCAACACAGATCCCCCAGTGGCACACATCACGCCACGGGTCGCTTGATGTCATCGGGTTGGGGATGCATGGGGATAAAAAAGCGGATACGTCGATAGCAAGAGGGTGCATCACTCCCATGCCACCATTCCCCTTCCCCCTCCCTCCACTGTATGACTGTCTAGCCATTGGCCCACCAGGAGGCCTACCAGTGTGAAGGTTTGAGGTTGGAGAGCCTAAGAGCCCACTATAGGGGCTTATTATTGCATCCACAGTTTAGGCCCCATGTAACCCTTATTGATAAGCAATTCACCTGCTTAGGCTCATCATTCATCAACATCTCTCAGGAATATCAACAACTGGGTAGGTAACTTTGAGGAACTGTGTAACTTCATACAATGAGTACATTATCAACCACACTACGGTAATTGTTAGAAACATAAGCTGCGCTTCATCCTGCCAAATCCCCCAGGCCCACCAGCCAGACCTTATCTCCTTCCCCTCCATGGAGGCCAGCTCACCACACAAGACCCTAACCCCCGTAATAGCCGGTAATTTTCATGTTTTAATTGCGCATATTCATAATTCGTATTTTGTGACTTGGAAGTGAAGCTTCTGTTACGTTTCTTTTTGACGCGACGAAGTGGTTCCCGTTGCTAAGTCCGATGTTGCTCGGCCAGGGAAAAGCGTTCGTCGCGTGAAAGAAGGTGAGTCTCTTGATTTCCTTGTTTTTCCGTTCCTGCATTTATTCCTTTTCAGGTCGACAATGTCTCAGCATTGTCAGAGGCACAGTTTCCAGCCAAGGCGGTAGTGATTAATTAGGTTGAATTCACTTCTGATTCAGGAGAACCGCCAGTACGTTTTCAACAATAATTATAAATTAATTCGCACACCAGTGGTAAACTTGGGTCCCTTCTTTTCACTTGCAGTTGGCCCACACGACGACGCAGAGGGTGAAACGTATTGTATTTGCGTTATCATTGTTCCACTTCACGCTGCGATGATGATTGGGGACAGTAGAAAGTAAAAAGGGCTCGCGAATTCGACAAATATATTTAGTAAAGCTCTTTCAAATCACTACTTTTGTTTTGTACATCGTTAACCTCTTAGCTAAAGTCAGACATTTCTCTTTGATAAATACGACGTTCCTTACAAATTAAAATAGGTAACAATTGAAAACTTAATTTCTAATGAGGCCTCTTAAACGTAACATGTTTGGGAAAATAAATTTACATGTTAGTGCATAACGTTTTTTCTTAATAATCAAGTAATATAATAAAAATAATTTAACTTAAATCACATATAATACTGACAAAACTTAAAATTTGTGAGAAGTTTTAGGATCAAAAACTCCTAAGGATGATGTATTTCTTCACAACAGACGTGGCAATTGTCACAGAAGCTCGGAGTGTTGGCAAATAAAAGCAGTACTCTTACTATGACTCGAGATATGTTTTTGATGAAAGCCTCATTCAGGATACTCTCAAAGCTTTAGTCTCGTATTTTTTTACGTCGTGGCTGGTCTAGGGTTTTCTGACAGGGCTGAGGACAACAGTGTAACACTGTGTTGGGTGCTGGGTCAACAGGACTGGCGAAAGAAGGGACTGGCGCAAATCCCTGAGCCCTTTGTTGGGACCACCAGGAGCCACCTACGTAGAGTGGTTGACAAATGGGAGGATAGGTGCAGGGCTACCTATTGGCAGGGGGTATCTGGCCTTGGACAGTCAAAACTCTTCACCCGACTCTCCTGAGGGAAGGTCAATGAGATGCTCGGAAGGGAGAGGAAGGATATGAGGATCACATCCGGCCTGTGTCCACTGAGGCACTACCTTGCAAACATTGGCAAGTGTGAGGTACAGGTATGTAGGTTCTGCGAGGCGGGGCTGGAGACGACAGAGCGCCATCGAGTATTTAGGAAGTCCATCCTACAGCCAGAGGAGGTGGTGAGGGCTGAACTTGCGGAAGTTCTCCGCTTTTTGCAGGGGTGGTGAGGACATTGCATGCCTTGGGGTCTAGGGGGCCTGTTTGTGGCCGCAGTGAGGGTATCTCGAGGATCCACCTTTTTGTTTGAAAAAAAATAAAAGCCTCGTCAGCCACTGCTCGCTCGATCACCAGTTTCATATCAATTGCATTTGGCAGAAATCTGGCCACATTCGCTCTTCAATTTTTTTACTTGATGCCAAATCCTTTCTCACAATCCCAGCGGAGAACTGAGTTGGAAAGGCTGCGAGCCCAAATTGCCTGCACTGCATGTCAATGGTGAATGATGCTTCCCATGCCAGAGGTGGGCAAGCTGGTGGGGCGCAATGGAAGACACAGTTGGCTAGCTCACACCATAGGCATTCGAAGAAAAACTGGAGGTGCGTAGCGCAAATTTCCAGGGTAGCGCTCAACCAGAAGAGGTTGGAGCTTGCTGATCCAGGGCAAGTATCTTGTAGGGATCATGAATAAAGACTCGGAGGATAGATCGCCCCTGAACCTCCCAGAAGTGTGTGAATGGCAGCATGCTGCAAGATTCTTGCGACAGTGAAGACAACAAGCAAGAAGAGCTGCCATCACAGAGAGGCGTAAGGGGCAACCTGATGCAATGTGTTAAATGGTTCCAGGTTGGTTCTGAATGCGTAGGAGTAAATTCACAGTCACACTACAAGACCCTCGCTCCTACGTCCCTCAAAACAAAAATCCCAGCAGAGACTTTTTTTTGAGAGAGAGTGGCCAAAATTAATTAGTAAAGTAGTTTTTAGGGTCGTTGCGCCTTTTGCCCTCTGGAAAGTTGCACAGGGGACACTTCAATATTGCTCTAACGGGCTCTCAAAAAGCTTACTCATTGTTGACCGTGTAGCTTCTTGTAGGTCAGTGGAATGGAGGATGCGAATAGATTCTGTGAGCTGTTGTAACGATGAAGATTGTTTGGCTTTCAAGCCTCGTTTTATAGTCAAAATTGAGCGTGATTCCGTGCCTCGCCATCCTTCTTCATTTCTTAGGAGTCTGCAGCAACTGGTCTGGATGCTCTTCAATTCACGCTGGGATTCCATTCCAAAAATATGGGAATTCTGATCCTCGTTGCGGGGAACACTCACGTCTGTTGTGCCTGAAATCAGTTGTAGGAATAGCCACATCTAGTGACCAAATGATGTTTACTTTCCCCGCTAGATTCAGCGTTGATTGTAAGTTTGAACCAGTGATCACACAGACTCGAAGGAAGAAAATATTTAGTCTTTGATACTTGTCTGCGTTCGTAGCTTCACGAACAACTTAGTTTGTTCCCAAAGCAGGTAACCCACGCATAATGGAACTAGCTTTGATGCAGGTGACTGTAACCAACTGTCCATTTTATATCAAATGAGCTGCACATTATTTATAGTAGTTCCTTAAATTAATGCAGACGCTTCTTGGTAAGTTATCTTATCAACCAGTGCTTACATGATAACAGAATTATCATTATTTACACAATAACTGACTGACTAGTTATACATTAAATTAGTAGTCATCATAACGCCACACTGAATTGCTGGAAGTCCACTGCGCATGATAATGAATACACATATGGTACACATGTGGTATTAGCCGAGCGAAGAAGTGTTGACTTCAGGTGACATTCGTGCAACATCAATCTAGAATTAGGTTGTTGGTTCGAGTACCTTGGAGAAGCCAGTGCAATTATTGCGGAAATCCTGTAGAAATTACTTATCTCTGGTGGAAGATGACGAGAAGAATAGCGGAATCAGATCCAAGGGGCGATTTTAAGCTTGACGAAAGTCTTCGCTCTCGTTAATTGAGCCTCGGAGAGTCAAACTCCCCATTTCCCAGTTATCTTCAAATTGCGTCATTGTCATCGCTTACTTCTACTGATCGAATCATCGTCTGTAGGAGACCACTTGGCAGATGCTGAACTGGGTTCGATTTTTGCACGAATGTTCAGCCCAGTCTCCCGAATCAGAGAGAGCCCAACAGTTGCGCGTTGGGTCGTTCCGTGCTGACTGCTCGTGAGCGGGAAAAAAATTCGTCTCGTTCACTCTTTGTCCTGCGCAAACAAACAACGTTTTTCATCAAGTGGCGTGGTTTAAAAAGTATTTATTATTATGGAGCGAGAATATATGTTGCAATAACGTTAGCACAGGTCTGTTTCCAAATCAAGACTACTGTTCAATAACACTCAGTTGTAAGTTATTAGCATCCTCACTCAGCATCCACAGGACTTTGTGGAGGTAAAACAGATTGTCATTTAGCTGGTCGCCCGTATGTTACCACGCAGAGGTGTGATCCTGGAGAAGCTGTACCTTCTGGGGGGCTTCATAATCTGGATTCACAACTGATTTACTTGAGTGGCAAGCTTCGAACGGGCAGACCTACTGTGACCAGGTTTTTTTGTCATAACCTTCTTCCTTCAGTGGCCCCGGCAGTTGGGGGAGGAGGCGGTGATGGGATTAGGATGGGGCTCAGTGATTTTATTTTCTAAGTTGTTTCCAAATCGTTTTCTTTTTTATTGATTTTATATGTTACTGTGAGTTGTTTTCCTGTTCGTTATGTTTTGGGGGCCGTCTCAGAACCCCCAGTGGCCAACACTCAGCATGACGAGTCTGGAGGAGGTCCGTATTATGTTGGGCTTGAGGATGGCTGGGGATTTTCACCCTTTTCAACCAGCTGGTATGAATGTGACTAATTAGTAGTTATTTCGTATATTGTCAGCTGTACACCATGATTATATTTTATGACATTTATGTATGAGTCGAAAAAGCTGAGGAAATGCTGTACTATTTGTTTTCTGGGGGAAGAGAGGGTTTAATGGCCCTAATTCTCCCTGGTCTTTAAATAAATCATTCATTCTTCCTAAACTGGGTAAAACAGTGATAAGATTGCTTGATTGAAGTCAAAGCAGGAAGGTTTGGTTGCTCTTCCAACAACTGTGAAGCAGCCCATGGTTTCTTGTTTTATCCCTACTGGAGGCGCAAGAAGCGCAGGTCAGAGAATCGTTGAGAGAAAAGGTGTGGAGCCGCGCATTGAAGTCGCCTTGTACTGCAAGGAAGTCCTGTTGTCTGGGCCATCCTACTTTCCCTCAAGGTTGGACCCCCCCCCCCGTTGACTGGGGTCTCGCTTGCTATCTATTGCCTCTTGGTATAGCGCAGCAAGTATTCGTTCTATACATAGTTTGGCCATGAGCAGGGGAAGCTCCCTTTTCGCCCTCCACTTGTCCACTATGCACCCAATTCTCTATGCCGGCACTCTTCTTCAATTGACCTGAGGATTGTGTCACTGTAACACACACCCCTAGTGGCCTTGCTAATTGCTCATAATGACCTTGGGAGGGTAGCGCCTTGAGGGACTGGAGATATTGCCCGAAACTCCACCTTTCACTTATATTGACTCTACTTACTAGTTGGTACTTAAAGCCACTTAATTTTCCATTCACGAGGTTTTTTTCTCAGCCACCTACAGGTTGATGTGCATCAGTTGATGGGTTTTTGCCTCGATTTGGTGGATCCACCTTTCACTTATATTGACTCTACTTACTAGTTGGTACTTAAAGCCACTTAATTTTCCATTCACGAGGTTTTTTTCTCAGCCACCTACAGGTTGATGTGCATCAGTTGATGGGGTTTTGCCTCGATTTGGTGGATCAGCAGAGTCTGGTCGCACACTTTTGCTCCCAGTCTCCCTGAGGATCCTGAGAAGACCTCTGAAGATGGTTGTTCAAGGACCGAGTACATTTAGATTATTATCCTAATTCCTGATCACCCTGCAGTCGGGGGTCCAGAATTCCGCTGACGTATTCCCTGCGTGTCGTATGAGCCGACTAAAAGGGAAAGCCGGGTGGGCCCAGCTTGAAAGACAACCTCACCTCTACGAGGTCCCCGCAGGATTACATCCAACGAGGCTTAACTGTGGCTGGGCGTCACAGTGTACTCTGTCGCCACACTGTGCTCACCCTGCAGTTGGGGGTCCAGAATTCCACTGCCGTACTCCCTGCGTGTTCGTATAAGCCGGACTAAAAGGGACACAACTTACACTTCATTCACATACATGACACACTGGGAACCCCCTACGCTTTAGCTGGGATCATAGAACACACCCCGCAGGAACGGGGACAGAATTCTCCTGCCGTATCCTCTGCGTGGCCGTTAAAATCCGGCCTTAAAGGGGCTAAAGCTCACGACACTGACATACACAACATATTCCAGATACAAAATACACTGCAACGGCTTGCGTGGCAGAACACATTGACTTGAAACACTCATAATGAGCGAAAGACAGTCCTGGAAGTAGCTCACTAACACCTTTGAGCGATCCCCTATATAGGTGCGGCCTTCGGAATGAGGAGGGAAAAACCAGGTTTGAGCGTTCCTGGGGCGGCTGATAGCGTGTGTCCTCACACATCACTAGTGGCCGAGGGCTGACTCTGAGCAGCAGCCGAAAAATCCCTCATGCGTCTTAGTCGGTGGGTGGCCGGACTGGCAGCTGCGGCGCATGTGGGGCCTCCCTTGACCCTCAACGGACCAGCGAAAGGGGCTAGAATCAATATGCCTGAGGGGAGCTTCCAGGACACTGCCTCGAGCACCTCTCGCCCATACCGCTAACACACACAACAAATGAACTCACAAGGATACACTACACCAGTCTGCTTCTTTAATCCCCCCACCTTAGTAAAAAATATAATGACAAAGTCAACTAAATCTTCAGCAGGTAATAAAAACGCCACCTGCGCCTCTTCCTCGGCTCGCCAAGCTCGACCCCTCCCTCCTCGGACGATGAGCAACCTACTCGTCGTCCCAACCAAACAAGAGGCGGAAAGAACCGGGCAAACCGCGTTCATCTCCCCTTCTCCCCTAGTAGCCGGGCAACGCCTGGCTACTACAAGCACTCGGCATTCCGTTGACCCTAATCTGTAGCCGGACATGGAGCAAATTTGCGCTTATGTCAAATCATCCACAGCCAGCTGGCACGGATGAGGCCAATGCGACAGGACCTATGCGGGACCTCGTAACTAGCTGCCTCTTCGAAATTTCGAAGCTGGCAATCAAAGCTAATGCCCCCAACGACATCGCCCCCTGCCACTCCGCCCCTGCGTGAAACTGTGGCGGCTGTTGTGAGGAAGAGCTGCGTAGGGCAATTGCCCAGCAGCCAGTGCCACCAGCCCCCAAACTCAAGGAGCTGCAACGAGCCAGGGTAGTACCCCAGGCCCCTCATATGCAGTAGCCGCTACTGCGCCTTCCTCCCCCTCATGGAGCTGAGGCTGAATGGCAGTCTGCCAGGGCCAGGAAGCGCAGGGGAAGCAGAAAAAAGGCCCCAACTAAGCAGGCCGAGGGCAGCGCCCTTACGCCTCCGCCCAATAACAAGGGCAACAATAAAAATAAAGCAAAAATAAAAAGCCTCCACCGCCTACCAAACTCCCCCTAAAACCCACGACAAAACGTGGTAGTGGTCAGGCGCACATGCGAAGAAGGAGAGGCTGGTCCCTCCAACCCTGATGCAATGGAGAAGCACTGATGCGGGGGTGTCCCTGCTACGGACCTCCAAGCCTAAGCGTCCGAAAGTGCTGAACATCCGCATACTGCAGTAGGAGGTGGCACCGTCATTGCACGGGAAACGCCAGAAATGGCCAAGGCGCTCACGAGCCACATTTCCACGAAAAAGGAGTTGAAGCTCAAGCATCAGCCCCCTGGGTCGTTTCCCACGCCTGCTATTGCGGCGACGTGCGGACTGACCTTCAAAAAGAGGACTTGGCCCAGCAAGTTGTTGAGCACAACCCTGCGTTAGGCTTGCAGCCGCAGGACGTCGAGCCTCTCTTCACCAAAAGCGTGGCAGACAGAAGGATTGGGTGATTGAGGTATCACCAGCCTATACAAAAAACTAGAGGGCAAGGCACCTCCAAATAGCCTGGCAGCGGTGCGCCATACGAAAGTACCAAGCCCCCACTCAGTGCTGCAAATGCCAGAGCTATGGCCACCTGGCAGTGGCCTGTACAAGACCTGTTGTGTGCGCCTGGTGCGCCTTGCCACATCTGAGTAAGGAATGCAAGCGTGATGCTCCCCTCAAGTGTGCCAATTGCGTCGAGCATAAAATCCAACAGGTTGCACACTCTACACGAGACCTGCACGCTGTACCATTAGGTCAGCGAGCGATTGCCCTCCAGGAGTCACGAGTGGATTATGAATAGGTCAAAAGCAGTTCGAATCCTTCAACACAACACCAATAAGAGTTGCCCAGTTGGCTGAGTTGCTGCAAAATGCACTCAAGAAACGCTGCAGTGTTCTCGCCATGCAGGAACCATACATAGGATCCAAAACTCTTGGTCTGGGATCGCAGAGCAGTGGTGGCTGGAGCAAGAACGGAGCCAAGGCAGCAGTAGCCTGCATCGACCGTCCATTGACATGCTCGCACTCACTCACCTGAACAGCCAGCACTTGGCGCTGTGCTCATCCGAGCCGGTGGCTTTGAGCTGGTTGTAATATCATTTACAGGCAATTTGGCGCACCAGTTGCCAACAGCCTTGAACCACTCGGCGGGCTCTAGCAGGCCTATCAGGACGACCCTGCATAGTCTGTGCCGATGCAAATGCCAGATCACCATTGTGGGGATCCCCAACCCTGGATGGGGCGGGCGAGGCGTATATAGAGCTGCTCACCAGGTACAACTTGATTGTTGTCAACGACCCCATGACTGAGGCGACCTATGATGGTCCGGGAGGAAGGTCGTGTATAGATGTCACAGCCGTGTCTCACACCCTGCTACTCAAATTGCAGGGTTGGCGAGTCGTACCAGGTGCAACGCAGAGCGACCACATGGTTATTGACTTTGCCATTACGGATGACAACATCCTCTGCAAAGACACGCCGTGAAAAGCGATTCCGCAAAAAATGCTGATTGGCCACAATTCTGTAGGGTACTGGAAGGTGAACTGCGTGTGCGCGGACACCGACCTAATAGCCTAAAGCATACACACCTGAAGAGGTGGACAGCAAAGTGGACATATTTACCACAGCACTGCACTCTGCTGGGCTCTCTGTACTTGGCCAACAGAAGCACAGGGCGATCAAAGTCCTATGGTGGACTGAGGAACTAAATCCTCAAGCAAAGTGCAAATAGAGGCTAGAAGGATGTACCAAAACACTCGTGACCTGATGCCAGAGCAACACTCCGAACTGCCTTCATCCAAGAGAAGAAGGCCTTCCACCGCGCCATCAAAACGAGCCAAACAGCAAGGCTGGCGAAACTTTGTGGAAGCAGAGAGCTCTGAGAACCCCTGGGAGACACTACAAGTCCTCCATGGAAAAGCTAACGTAGAGCAGGTCTTAGCCGCGATGCAAAATGAGTCAGGCTGGGCCTGCAGCATCGAGAGCTCACTGGAAACCCTCCTTGAGAGGCGTTCCCAGATGACCAAGTAGCTCGAGACACTGAAGCCCAGAGGGCAGCAAGGAGCTGATCATGGACCCTCCGAACAGAGCCCGACATCCCATTGTGGACAACAGGCGACCTCGGCAGGGCCCTTGCGACCTTAAAGCCCAACAAATCTCCTGGGCCAGATAAAATAGAAAGCAATATGCTAAGGAAGGCTGAGCGGACAATCTCCAGCGGCCTCCTTAATTTATTTAATGACTGTCTGCAGGTCGGACAGTTCCCCACTCAGTGGAAGACTGCGCGTTGTCACTCTTCAAAGGAGGCGACCGCAATCCAGTCAGACCCGCGATCATGGAGACCACTCAGCCTTCTTTCCATATTAGGCAAAACACTAGAAATCTTGATGTTGCAGTCCTCGAAGAGAGTCTTTGGCCGCAACCTCACAGGCAGGCAATGCGGGTGTACCAAAGGAAGGTCCACGCGGGATGTCATTGTCGAGATCCGGCGTGTTTCCCTGCTGGCACCGGCTAAGTACGTCGTAGCAGTTCTGATTGACATCAGAGGGCGTTTGCCGACCTTTGGGGGCCAGCGCTCCTTAATGAACTCAAAGGTAGGGGAGTCCCCCGCAACCTGTACTCGCTCGTCAGAAGTTACCTGACAGACAGAACTGCTACGATCGAAAGTAGGCATGTCTCCGTCCGGAGAAAGATTGAGAAGGGGTGCCCACAGGGCTCGGTCCTAGGACCAGCACTGTCTTCTCAGGAAACTCATGGAGACTGACTGCGAGCCGTACGCCTATGTGGATGACTTGACTGTGCTGATCTTTGCAGAGTCAGTCCGCCAAATTGAAGAAAAAACCCACCACGTGCTCTGCACTGTCAACCAATGGTGCGAGCATGTCAAGATGCAGGTGGCTGAGGAAAAACACCAGCTAATCCTCTTGAAGGGGAAAGTGAATAATCCACCCAGAATACGCTTTGGCGGCCACAGGCTCCTTCTTGAAAAGCACGTCAAGTATTTAGGAGTGAATATAGGTGAGAGGTGGGGTTTCAACCAACACCTCCAGTCCCTTAAAGGCACTACCATTGCAAGGTTTGCCTCACTGCGTGCCATTACTAAGGCCACTTGGGGTGTGTGTTACCACGACACTATCCTCATGTATAAGGCCATATATCTAGGTGTGATTGGCTACTGCCCTGTTGTCTGGGGTAGCAAACTAACAGTCAATCAAAGAGAGTATTGGCCCAATCCCAGAGAGCCGCTCCTGTGGATCACCAAGGCCTACAAGACTGTATCAACGGAAGCACTCCAGGTGATCACTGGTCAGTTACCAGTTGATTTGGCTGTTGAGTGCATGATTGACAAGTGGAGAGTGAAACGGGAGCTTCCCCCGCTTTGGGCTGAACTCTGTGCGGATCTCACCACAGAACAGAAACTTGCCGCCATCGATGAATGGGCTCTAGAGAAATGGCAAGCGAGATGGGAATCCTCGTCAAAGGGACGTGATACGTATGAGTTCTTCCCCAACATCCGTGAACGTCTTTCTAGAAAATGGGTTGAGCCAGACCACTGGACGAGCCAGTTCCTCACGGGACATGGTGACTTCAATGCGCGGCTCCACTTCTTTTCTCTGAAAGACTCTCCATTATGCACGTCTTGTGCCTCCAGTGCGGAGGAAACAAGAAACCATGTGCTGCTCCACTGTAGTTTCTACAACAGTGAGCGACGGTTGTTGAGAGGGCAAACGAACTTAGCAGCTTTGACTGCTACAAAGGAAGCCTATAACCATTTTGCAAAGTTCGCAAAGAAGGTAATGGCTAAGAAACGTGGTTATAGTTGATCAGTCCTTTTGAAACTTGCCACCCAAGTAAACAGTAAGATCAGGTAGGGAACCAGATTAAGAACTACTCCCAGATGGTACGGGATTCCTCAGGTGGTCACCTCCGCGGTAACACACGGGCAACAGCTCTCACGGTGAGACTGGCTAACGACCACATACCTGCCGTACCTCCACAGGTCTGAGTTCGGTGGATGCTGCAGGGGCCGGCCTCTTGCATATTAGCGAAACCGCAACTTCTATGACTGATATAACCCTCGTCGAGGGTTTAGGTACAGTCATGAAATAAAGAAACAGATCTATCCTAATTCCTGAATTTATCAATAATTTAGGTTTTATTACTCCAAGTATTTCTACTCGGCGTCTCAAAGATTTTGTTATTTCCTCTCGATTGTTTTAAACACTTTTATCGGGTTTTCCAACAAATTTTCAAAAAAAAGTCTACTCCATCGATTTTCAGTTTTGTCATTAAACTTTCATACATTTTGACTGTATTTTTATTGCTACTTTAGTAAATTAGTTGACAGGAAAGGGAGATTGAGATTTGCTAGATAGATAGATAGATTTGGAATTGGGATCCCTAACTTTGTTGGTGTCTTTGCTAGTGTCCCCGTCAACACAAAATCTTGTGTCGGACTGTCGACAGGAGGCCATTCTGTGCTCATATGGACACAAAAAGGACTCCTGATGTTCCTCACATGCTCCCACCTTGGATCATCCTGTCAGTGCTAGCACCTGTTGTCATTTCTCTCAGATTTTTCAGATCCCCTACAACTGAGGTGTGTAAATGAAGCTTTTTTTCGATTAATTATCTACTGTGTGATAGATCTGTTTAATTAAGGCTCGAACTTAAATTCCATTTTGCAGAACCTAGATCCAAAGTTCAAATTCTTTCCAAAATATATGAAAGTAATTGGGTTATTTCAGTCAATAGGTAAATTACTAAAGTTATCGTAGCTGTTTGGTGAGTCAGTCTCTTCTGGCTGGAGAGATACTGTGGGCGAGCACTTTTGATGTAAAGACATCATCGTCTGGCTATTAAGTCAGTACTAGAGTTAGTAGGTAAACGGGATTGTAGAAGGTCGTGGAAGGGGGGAGGTCATGCCCCTCTGGGGAAACCTGCTAGAGGTGAAGGGAAAGGAATGTGGGCAGTTTTTGTATGTCCTAAATAGTCTCTTATATAAAGACCACGACCTACTAACTGACTTGGCCAGACGATGATGCCTTTACATCGAAAGCGCTCACCCATAGTATCTCACCAGCCAGAGGAGACGGGTTTTCCAAAATAATCAAAAGCGACAACTTGTCGAAAGCGTCGGGACATATTCAGAGTTACTAACCGTCGGAATGTATCGGGTTGCCTTCTTGCATGTAATCGATGAGACCGATCCAAGCGAATTGAGCTTGAGACTTTCGAAGCAACGCGGCGGCCTCTTGGTTGATCCCTGGGTCCGTCAGAGAGACCAAACGTCCGTTTTGTCCTCTGCATTGAGAGTCGGCCTCGGCGAAGTCCGTGACACGCTCCATCAATTTCAAGCAACTGTCACTTTCAGGATGGTAGCTGTATCCTTCTTCGGGAACTGCAACGGTAATAATAAGGCGGCCGTTTAAACGTTGGCGCTCGATCTTTAAAATTATTGAATTGACTTGACATGAATTGAGATGTGGCCGCTGGAGGGTGTTTTGGTTTATTCTGAATAATACGCCTTCGTTGTCAGTTGGGAGAACTCCCTCTCAAATTTGCCTTCAACGTGATTAAAAAAAAAATCCATTTAGGATCCAGTTGTGACCGCCTACTCGACAATTCTATTGAACGAAACCCGAGGTTGTTATGGGCAAACAATGGCTTAAATAAATTTTGGCGATTACTGTTTTCAAGGTATTAGATGCTAAGTCGAATAGGGCGGATGTCTGAAGTGTAGGACTGCGTCTAAATCACCACACCCCTCAAGGGGCCAATTTAAAATATTATGGCACGACTTAAACCCTTTCGCTTCGAGTTATTTAAATGCAATGTTAGATTTAGGTGCGAAAATTCAATTTTACTTAACACTACCCGAACGGAAGGAAAGTATAGTAATCGTGTCAAAAAAAAGTTGGGTTTTCTTCAGATCTTTACGTTTCAGACCCTACTGAGTCTAAAAAACCTAATTTCGGCGCGTGGTCCGTGTGTATGTGTGTGTGTGTGTGTCTGTAGTTCGATTTGCGGGAGAACGGCTGATCCGATTGAGCTGGTTCTTTTTTGTTTTGTTCGTTATTTTTTGTAAACGCCAAAATAAGGTTATGGACGATTTCGGCCGATGGGAAGGGAGGGTGGGGGACGAAAATGTACCAAAAATTAGGGTTTTTCGCATTTTTCTCGAAAACGGCTCTAACGATTTTGATTAAACTTTCAAATTACCTTCTACTAATTAATACCTAACTTTTTTAACGCTTTTTGGCAAAACGGCTTCAGCGATTTCCACCAAACTCACAGGATGTTTTCAAATAGTTAATACCTACATATTGTTCTCAATAAATGTTCCTGTGACGGTCCATTGAATAGAGATAAAAATCAAAATGTGTCGAAAATAACGTTTTTTCTAACATTTCCGTAAATTCCAGGGTAACTTTTTCACCGGATGTGATCAATCCTAATGGAGTGTCTTTAAGTCACCCATACCAACATTTCGTTCTCTATAATTATTTCTGTATATATATGTTGAACGGAGATATAAGCCAAGTTAACTCAGAAAAGGAGATATGTCGAATATTAATTTATCGCTATTCCAATTTTCTCAAAAACGGCTCTAACGATTTCGATCAAACTTTCGGAGTACTCTCAGCTAACTAGTCCCTACATTTTGTTCACCATAAATTTTCCTGTAAAAATGCGTTGAAAGCAGATATAGCGCCCGCCTATGTAGGTGGTGTTCGAACTTAAAGGGGTGGCGGAAAGTTGTGTGTTGCTACGCACCAGATATTTTTAAACGGTGCTGTAAATAATTATTGGGTATGGTTCCCTGTCGGAATTGAGAGGGAGTTCACCCTGAGTGCTTTATAGAGGTGTGCGGGCGTCTGCGCTTAATTTGAACCAAACCGGACAACTCCAGGAATGGGACACGTGAAAGTGGAGGAGAGAAAATATGAGCTTAAAATCACCAGTGTTCTGTGGGAAATTATTAAGAAAGTGCACACAAGCGGAGAGGAAGAGATGACGACCCCAGCCATGAGTTAACAATAATTTGTCACCAGATAGGAAAGTTTATGCGGCAAACAAGTAATATTAATAAAGAATAAACTTAGTAACGTAAAAACGGAGACTTCACTTCGTCCAACTGGAGGAAATTTACTCTGAAGGAGCGGAATATGAAACGACCGGTGCGTAGCAACACAAAACTTTCCGCCACCCCCGTAAGTTCGAACACCAGCTAAATATGTGGGCGCTATATCTTCATTTAACGCATTCCTACAGGAACAATTATGGAGAACAAAATGTAGGGACTAGTTAGCTGAGAGTACTCCGAAAGTTTGAGCGAAATCGTTAGAGCCGTTTTGAGAAAATTGGAATTCCGATAAATTAATATTCGACAAATCACTTTTTCTGAGTTAACTTGGCTTATATCTCCGTTCAACATATATATACAGAGATAGTTACGGGGAACGAAATGTGGGTTAAAAATGCTAAAAGACACTCCCATAAGATGTATCACCTCTGGGGAAGGAGTTACTCTGGAATTTACGGAAATGTTCGGAAAAAAACGTTATTTTTGACACATTTTATTTTTATCTCTGCTCAATGGACTGTCAGAGGAACATTTAATGAGAACAATATGTAGGTAGTAACTATTCGAAAACATCCTATGAGTTTTGTGAAAATCGTTTGAGTCGTTTTTGAGAAAAATGCGAAAAACCTGCCAATATTTCATTATTCTGTGAGATTTGAGTCTGTCACGCGTGTTGAACTCAATAGCCATCTTCTGACACAGCCGTCAGTTTATATGTGTCTACCCTGAGCGGTTGCGCATTATCCTCTGAAACGCTCACAGACGATCTGACAAGTGTGCGAGGATGGCTTGTAGTACTAATGCCCCCACGCATTTAGCAAGTGTCACATGGCGTATTGGAGAACGCTACGGATACAGGTGGCGAGATTTTTAGCTCAGAAGCCAAAGGCACAATTGAGGCTGTTGCGGCTTAGTCAGGTGGCACGTGCCCCCTAACAAAACGGAAATGTGTTGTCCGCCCGACTGTTCACGACGTCCAACTTGACGCCCGTTTGGGAAGCGATTGAAGTTAACGTACCTGTTGGGCGAGTCCATCTCCTCCGGCCACTATCT
The DNA here is from genome assembly GCA_020466155.1 of Pachypeltis micranthus. Classification (NCBI taxonomy): domain Eukaryota; kingdom Metazoa; phylum Arthropoda; class Insecta; order Hemiptera; family Miridae; genus Pachypeltis; species Pachypeltis micranthus. The sequence continues at coordinate 23,852,980 of CM035774.1, read as the reverse complement.
TATAACTAATAAATATCAGTTAAATTGACAAAACAAGTTCACTCACTCATAGGTCTCTTCGTGTAGTGAATGTGATGAAACGACTTGTGCAAACTCGTCGGAGAGCATCTCGTAAATACCCGGCATTTTTTCGTCAGGATGTTGTAATTGGCCGAGTCGCAGGCCGGTTGACGGTTGCAGAGGTTCAAACATTGTTGGGCGTTCTTCGACAAAATGCTGAAACCGTCGCCGCTCACTTTGGCTCTGCCGAGGACGACAGCGCGTTGGGCTTCACTTTCGTTACTTCCGATGAGACTGAAGAGGCAAATTACTGCGAGAGACGACTTCATCTTCGAATGTCTTTAGGCGAAGCTGTGAAAACGTTAAATTGTGAGTTCACTGCGTGGGTGTAATGATAAAGTAGGTTTTACAGGGTGCGTTTCGAAAGTAACTGCAATTGTATTTTCTGTCTGTTTCTGTTTTCTGTCTGTCTCAATGCTCTAAGGGGACGGAAAACTGGGTTGCGGGGCCCGTTCCCCCCCCTTCCAGCTGCTGGGCGCAGCTAGTCGGGGGGTGGGCCCCTGCGTACCAGGGCCCTGGGGTCCTTCGGCAAGGGGGGGCAAGTCCAAACCCCCCCAAGGCGGAGGTCCCCGAAGCCGTAAGTCTGGACTTAGGTCTGGGCGGGCTAGCAACCATTCTAGCCTTAAGGGATATTTTTCCCAAAATGGTACTGCGGGGGTGCATAGCCCGCGGCGAAAGCCGGTGCACCATGGGAAGGTCCACGTAAGGTGGATGCTCTGCTGGCATCTAGGGGGAGACGGGGAAACCCGACGATCCCTAGTACCCATTTATGGGATCTAGCAGATATCGCAGTGGTCGTGGGTTCGCTGGAAGTAGTCCTTGTCCCTTTCCCCTCTTGAGTTGCCCGATGGGGCGGGGGCAGGTCAGGGCCGCAAGGCCGGTACTGCCTCCGCACACCCCCATATCGGAACGTTCATGTCTCAATGCTCTCCAAGCGGAAGGACGTCAATTACTGTGAACCTCTGTCCGCCGACCGTGTCACGGAACTTGTGCAATGTCTCGAACATCATCGCTGACGATGAAACCTGTGGTTTTGGATTCTTAAGCTCTGAGTGGTCCACTGACCAGTACCCCAAACCCAAAAACTCAAGAATCAGCCCATCAAAAGTGGAAATGATGCCTTTTTCAACATCAAAGCAGTGATACGTAAGGAGTTCATTATTCAAGAACCGATAGTTAACGCTGCCTGCAGCGAATGTGCTGAAAAGACTCCAAAAAAGGCTCGTCAGGACGCGAAAACATATCTCCGCTAATTGGAAACTCCACGACAACGCGCCTTGCCACAATGCGCCACGAGCCCGCGAGTTCCAGGTGCCCCCAAAACCCAAAGGTGCCAACGCTGTCCCTATAGTCCTCATCTCGCCCTAGCAGACTTCTTTTCGTTCTCTTGGATTTAGGAACCTGTTTTTTTTTTCGTCTTTAGAAGAGATTCAATTAACCGTGACGAATGCCTTACGAGAGGTCCCCAACGACGCCTTCCAGGGTGAGTACCAGTTGTGGCATGCCCAAGGGCAGTACAATGAAGAATTTCAAGTGTTTGTGCAAATCTGTTCAATAAATTTCTTTTCTGGTTTTGTTTAATTATAGTACTTTCGGAACGCACCCTGTGTTTTACTTATTTGTCTACAAACTCGTGACAGCGGAATTTCAACGGAATTAGTTGAAACTGTGAGGGCAGAACTTCAGTACTTGCCCCTAATGGTGTCCTTGTTGACACTGAGTCCATTCTCTACTGACCTGCAGCCCTTTGTCTATAACTGCAGGAAAGTCCAGTTATTTCTTATGTTGACAACGGTTTTTCTTTACATGGACTTTCCAAAATATCCTCCTCCCACCACCCGATTTACCTCCTCACCAACTTTCTCAGCTCTTCCACAACCCAACGAAGACAGACAATTGTAATTGAGCGCCCCTAGCCCTGCGGCCTCTACCTCTCCCCTGCCACACTCTACAACGCGAAACCTGGCTCCCACTAAGCCAAACCACGCCAGAAAGGCTCAACATTGCAGTCAGAAGTTCCCGTGGTGCCCATTTTATTCGGGTACGACTTAAGGAGCTTAAGGGCCTGGAGTGGGTAGCAGAATTGCTAGGAGGCGTTCTACCAGCACCTACGCTTTATATCCGTGGAGATTTTGGGGATTGGACTTGCCCCCGTCCTCTCCACGGAGAAAGGTGTCAGGCGGCGATCCCGACCAGTGATCCCTTTTTACTTTCCTTGGCTCTACGAAGTAGAAAGGAAAGTTATGTAATCGGCTGAAAAAAAAATTTTGAGTTTTCTTCAGATCTTTACGTTTCAGACCCTACTGAGTCCGAAAAACACTATTTGGGAAAATGGTCTGTGTGTCTGTGAACGATTTTTAAAGAAAACCACCGTATCAAATCAGCTCAAACTTCATATCTCGCCCGCTGGTCACAATGGGACGCCAAAATAAGGGTATGAGCAAAATCCACCGAAAGTTGACTATAGTTATCATAGTGATCAAAACACCAAATATTTTTTTTCTCAAAAACGGCTCTAACGATTTTGATTAAATTTTTTATATTGGTAGCTCCCAATATGCCAACTATACGATAAAAGTCTCATTTGTGGGAAAATGACGAGAGCAGCACAATAAATTACCAAAACTTTCAACGAATTCGATTTTAGCGCGATTTTTAGAGAAAACCACCGAACCAAATCACCTCAAACTTGATATCTAGCCCGCAGGTTACAATGGGACGCAAAAATACAGGTATGGGCAAAATCCACCGAAAGTTACCTATAGTTATCATAGTGATCAAAACACCAAATTTTGTTTCTCAAAAACGGCTCTAACGATTTTGATTACATTTTTACTTTCCGCTACCCGAAGGGAAGGAAAGTATAGTAATCGGCCCAAAAAAAAAAGTTGGGTTTTCTTCAGATCTTTACGTTTCAGACCCTACTGAGTCTAAAAAACCTAATTTCGGAGAGAGGTCCGTGTGTATGTCTGTGTGTATGTCTGTGTGTATGTCTGTGTGTGTGTGTGTCTGTAGTTCGATTTGCGGGAGAACGGCTGACCCGATTCAGCTGGTTCTTTTTTTGTTTTGTTCGTTATTTTTTGTAGGCACCAAAATAAGGTTATTGGCGATTTCGACCGATGGGAAGGGGGGGTGGAGGACGAAAATGTACCAAAACTTAGGGTTTTTCGCATTTTTCTCGGAAACGGCTCTAACGATTTTGATTAAACTTTCAAATTATCTTCTCCTAATCAATACCTAACTTTTCTTTTCCATACATATCTCCATGAAAATACGGTGAACGGAGATATGGGCCCCTGAGGCAAAATTACGTTTTTTACGCTTTTTGGCGAAACGGCATCAGCGATTTCCACCAAACTCACAGGATGTTTTCAAATAGTTCATACCTACATACTCTTTTCAATAAATGTTCCTGTGACGGTCCATTGAGCAGAGATAAAAATCAAAATGTGTCGAAAATAACGTTTTTTCGAACATTACCGTAAATTCCAGGGTAACTTCTTCACCAGATGTGATAAACCCTAATCGAGTGTCTTTTAGTCACCCATACCAACATTTCGTTCTCCATAATTATTTCTGTATATATATGTTGAACGGAGATATAAGCCAAGTTAACACAAAAAAGGAGATTTGTCGAATATTATTTTATCGGTATTCCAATTTTCTCAAAAACGGCTCTAACGATTTCGATCAAACATTCGGAGTACTCTCAAATAACTAGTCCCTACATTTTGTTCTCCATAAATGTTCCTGTAAAAATGCGTTGAACGAAGATATAGCGCCCGCCTATGAAGGTGGTGTTCGAACTTAAAGGGGTGGCGGAAAGTTGTGTGTTGCTACGCACCAGATATTTTATATTTGTAGCTCTAAATGAGGCTGGTCACAATGGGACGCCAAAATAAGGGTATGAGCAAAATCCACCGAAAGTTGACTATAGTTATCATAGTGATCAAAACACCAAATATTTTTTTTCTCAAAAACGGCTCTAACGATTTTGATTAAATTTTTTATATTGGTAGCTCCCAATATGCCAATTATACCATAAAATTCCCATTTGTGGGAAAATGACTAGAGCAGTACAATAAATTATCAAAATTTTCGACGAAAAGCGTTTTTAGCGCCGTTTTTTTCTTATAAACTCCGCTGGAATGTTGGTAGAATGTTAAAGAAAATTTGTATTATAGTCCAATTCAATACCCAGAGGGTGAGGTGTTTAAAACCGCTCATGAGAAACATGGGGCTCACTCCAGAATTTCCTGAATTTCAACTACCGCTGTTTCGCTTACTACCAGTTCTAACAGTTATTACCCAATAACTCTGCAATGGTGATTACTATCCTTCTTCAAAAAATTCGTGTTTACAGGCTCATTAATTATCTGTGTACCAATTGCTCAATAATGGTCCGGGAATGAGTACGAGCAGCACAATAAATTCAGGCGCTACCGCTTCCTGCTGCTGTGAAGTGTTGTTTGACCTAGTTCAAAGGAACAGAGTGATAAATGAATTGATTAAATAGAATTAGGCATGTACAAAGTGAATTGACGTAGAGCTAAGGAAAGTTGTGTGTTGCAACGCACCAGATATTTTAACTGGGTGTTAACGTAAATAATAAAAATAAAGGAAAATAGAATCCCACAATATATAGCATTTCGCCTGTCCCACAGGTGGGACTTATTGTGCCAGTCTTAATATCTCACAGGTCAGTGCATAGCCTCCTAAGGAATGCCAGGTATTTCGTGCAAGTCTTCTTTGATATCCACCTTGGGAGAAATAGTACCAAAGACCAGAAGTCTCCTCGGCACTGGGCCAGGATATGGTTGGGAGTCTCCTCGTCTGTGTCACCGAGGGGGGTCGACTATGCCCATAATGTACGTGTGTTCGTTCATTCAGCAGTGCCTGGTGATGATCCCAACAATCTGCGCCAAGTCCTTCTTCGCCATCCTCAGAAGGTTGTGTCTTATCTCACTTGTTTGTTCTGAGATGAAGCGTTCAGAGTGCCTTCCAGACTGTCTGATGCAACTTCTGGCATATTCTGCCCACAGTCCTCTTGACTAGTGACAGAGGAATCCCACGATGGAGAGGTGGCCAAATAGGTATCGTAGACCAACCCCTTATGCCCAGAATTCAATACACATTAACTCTATTTGCGTTTGCTAAGGGGTTAAGACGCATCCTGCAATCTCGCACCAATTTTGACGTTGTGAGGTAGTTCATTAGCGCCTTACAAGACGCACGACTATCACTCATTATGCTGATAGTTCTGTTGCTACAGCCTTTCTCATGCATTATGATTGCTCCACATTAGGAGGCCGTAACTGACGACTCTCGCTGTTCCATAGGCCTCCCACTGGTCGCACATTGTATTTCCTATCGAACTCATACATGGGCACCATCATGTCTATGACTATGCTGAGCTCTGTGAAGGTTTTCAGACTCCTGAATGTAGCCAGGTGACCATTAGTTGCCTGTGGCACCTTAGCTATACCGAGCCTAGTTGAGCACGTACGCCAACTTCATCGGTCCAGGGTGGGGCTACTTGATATTCATCAGCCCCTGGACTCGCCTCTACCCCACCTATACTAATCTATACTAACCCCTCCAATTTATTACATACAAAACACAAACACACCCTCAACAGGGCTCTGCGCACCACTCCCCCCTATCTTAACACCCTCCCTGCCCCTGTGGCAAGTAACTATAAAAAAAATATTAGAGAAATGGGTCAGATAGGTGGAAGGGTTTCTGTTCTGTCGGAGAATCAATACGGGTTTCTTCCCTGACGGAGTGTTTGGACGTGTTTCGACTGGCTCAGGATATCCACAGAGTTAGGGATGAGGGGGATAATACGGTCCTCTTCTGGACTAGGCGAAGGCCTTTGATTCCGGCTTTTGGGGTGGCGAATTGATGAGCAGAACAACTGACGTGGAACAGGTGAGATCATTAGCTTATGCGGGAAGAGAGCGTTTGATGTTTTTTTAATTTGCATTTATTTCGTATACTGAGAGAAAAAAGTATACAATAGAATTACCTATGCTACTCCCCACTATAAGCATAGCTTGTGCTGTGAGGAGGAGTAACAAACAAAGAGTGCAATTGTCGAGGAAAAAAAGAAGGTAAACTGGCTGTGCAATTTCAAGAAAAATCCAAAATACAAGAAATAAATTATTTTTATAATTGTTAATTATAAAAGAAACCTATGCAACAACAGAACTACAAGAATTATGAAGAAAAAAACAAACTAAATGCATATGGTAATATTTTGATGGTTTACCTTACTTAAAGTAATCTTTTAATCTTTTCTTGAAAATATTCAGTGATGAGAGCGAGCGAAGGTGAACAGACAAACTATTATAGAGCTTTATTCTTCTAAAATCATAAACAAGCTGTCGAAAAGGCAGCAAGATCAGTTTTTGGTTTGAGCCCCGAGTCACACACTTTACTATAAAGGAAAGCTCACCCTATTGTCCCTCCTTGAATACTTTAATAATTGTTATTTTGTCCCTCAGTTTTAAGAAAGGGAGGATTTATATACCGGAACAGCTCATCCGAGCGCTACTTTTGTTTCCATTAAAACTTTTATTAGCAATTTCCGCAATGCCTTCGATTCGTGTACTACGTTATCAATACAAGTTTTAAGGAAAACGGATTGCCCCGTCGATTCGCAAAAAGTTGACAGTTCACAGCTTAGAAACTGATTTGACGCGCTCGACAATGTCAAAAGTTTTAGCGGGAAACGGTAGATTTGGCCTCAGTCGCGCGATCTGTGCGACGGCGGATGAACTTAAGTAGTTTAGACGTTTGCCGCTAGGTCGCAACAGAAAGTAGTGTCGCGCTCGGATTTAAACGATCTGAACTTTGAAGTGAAACCCTCGCGATTACGAAAGATTGAGCGAACTGTTGGGAGCTCCTAACTGTTTATGATCTCCTGTTCAAATATCTTCCCCAACTGACTTCAGGCCCGTTGTCGGAATTTCACTTCACTCGTGTCGAATTCGAGGGCGACACAATCGTTGCGACCTAGCGGCAAACGTCTAAACTACTTAAGTTCATCCGCCGTCGCACAGATCGCGCGACTGAGGCCAAATCTACCGTTTCCCGCTAAAACTTTTGACATTGTCGAGCGCGTCAAATCAGTTTCTAAGCTGTGAACTGTCAACTTTTTGCGAATCGACGGGGCAATTCGTTTTCCTTAAAAATTGTATTGATAACGTAGTACACGAATCGGAGGCATTGCAGAAATTGCTAATAAAAGTTTTAATGAAAACAAAATCTAGCAAGTAGCGCTCGGATGAGCTGTTCCGGTATATGAACCTCCTCCCTTTCTTAAAACTGAGGGACAAAATAACAATTATTAAAGTATTTAAGGAGGGACAATAGGGTGAGCTTTTAGCGGGAAACGATAGATTTGGCCTCAGTCGCGCGATCTGTACGACGGCGGATGAACTAAAGTAGTTTAGACGTTTGCCGCTAGGTCGCAACGGAAAGGTGTGTCGCCTTCGAATTCGACTCGAGTGAAGTGAAATTCCGACAACAGGCCTGAAGTATCAGTTGGGGAAGATATTTGAACAGGAGATCATAAACAGTAAGGAGCTTGAAATTATTTCAGTTCGCTCACCCTTTCGTTAAATCGCGAGGGATTGTCCGAATCGGAAACTTCAAATCCTAGCGCGACACAACTTTCCGTTGCGACCTAGCGGCAAACGTCTGAGCTACTTTAGTTCATCCACCGTCGTACAGATCGCGCGACCGAGGCCAAATCTGCCGTTTCCCGCTAAAACTTTTGACATTGTCGAGCGCGTCAAATCAGTATCTGAGCTGTGAACTGTCAACTTTTTGCGGATCGACGGGGTAATTCGTTTTCCTTAAAAGAGATGTGAACTGTCAACTTTGTGACGGGGCAACTGGTTTTAAGATTTCTTAAACATTTTATTGATAACGTAGTATACGAGTGGGAGGCAATCGCACAGCCATTTCTCACAGTTTTCACTCGAAAAACGATCATTTTTATTAGTATTGACAGTCACGAATTCTTCCTGCACCGATTACTCAATAATTGGCGTGGCATAAGTAGAGATGGTCGTTTTGCGAACTGAGTGAAAAATAGATAGGATTATTAGCGCGTAGTCAGTTTATAGGTAAAGCCACGCGAAACACTGAATGTACGTGGGGCGGAAGAAAGTTGGGGAAGTAAAAATATGCCGATTACATCATTTTCTTCTTTTCTCCCCCTTTTGAACTCCGTAGGGATAAGGAAAGTAACAAGAGCGAGCTCAACCGGTTCAGCCTAACTACGCTCTCACGCACACACCGTGAGCCGAGATGAGGTGTTTTTTTTTTCTGTCAAGCAAAAGCATTTAGGCAAGAAAACGTTTTTCGTACTATCGCTCGACTTTTTTTACCCTTTGCGTTAAGGAAAGTAAATAGTAAAAATTGTTTACGAATCTGGCGCTACACGTGACACAACAGTCCCCCTCCACAACCGCCACAATAAGAATCCCACCCCTTAAATATCCATAATGTAGAAGCATTCTACCATCGTTCAACGCATTTCTACTCAACCGTTTATCGTGAACGCTGGTATACTAGTTAGACTATGTTCGATCCAAATCCGTTTTCGGAAAAACGTGAAAAGTACATTTTTAATGTTCGGAGACTCGCGTTTTTTTTGAGTATTTTGGACGTATATTTCTGTTCGACGGACTGAGAGAGAAATATTTGCGGAGTATACCGTCTCAGTCTTCGACTGATACACCAGCGAGCGTGATTCAAATAATTTAGGCAGCTTTTGTGAAATTAGAGAAAATAAAACTATTTTTTGTTTAGTTCGATGTATTTTCACAGAGATTGTTTAGTAATTGGCTTCAAGGAAACACAAAACCTCAATCTCTCTCTCTCTCTCTCTCTTGATCTCCTTGCGATCCTCCTATCACGGCTGATCTGACAAAACTAGTGGAGATCTGTTGTCTTTTTATTATCGTTGTTGCCTGGTCGATATTAGGCAGCGTTTACAACAAGTTTCTTCTCCATCAACGATTTTTGGCGAGGCAATTCAACATATCGCCTGGTCTGCAGCTACTCCTCTCGACTACGGAGACTTTTCGATTTGTTTTTGTGATTTTCCCGGAGTCGGAATTATTTTCGAAACGTGCACGTCAGATTGTGTAGTGGCCAGGTTTGGGTACCCATTTTGTATATTTCCTTGTTTAAGATTTAGTTTTATTTCACAACTAGAGCGTTCTTTTCAGTTTTATAACCCTTTGTTTTAGTTCTATTTTTTTTTTTTTTTTTTTTTCATCATTATATTTCCTTTACTTGATTTCCTTTTGTTACTCCCCATTGTCTCTATATTTTTGTGAGCCGTGAGTGTTGATTGTAACCAACTGAGGTTCACACCACTCATCGTGTTTCAACAGAGATGTTTATCGAAAACTATAATTAGCAATTGATTAGCAGGATATAACTAGTCACAACTTTAATCGGAAGGGTTGAAGACACGTTCACTTAAATCCAGGACAAAATGTTGGTACTAGTTGGATGAGAGTAATCTATAAGTTCAATCAAAATCTTTAGAGCCGTTTTAAAGAAAAATTCTAGTTTTTGATACAACCCCCCCCCCCTCAAATCGGCGGAAATCTCCCAAGACCTTACTTTCGTGTCTACAAAAAATAATTAACGAAAGAACCAGCTCAATCAGACCGTTCTCCCGCAAATCGAACTAGACACACACGGACCACGCGCCGAAATTAGGTTTTTTAGACTTAGTAGGCCTCAAAACGTAAAGATCTGAAGAAAACCCAACTTTTTTTTAAAATACGATTACAACAATAATTTCGGCGCGTGGTCCGTGTGTGTGTGTCTGTAGTTCAATTTGCGGGAGAACGGCTGAACCGATTGAGCTGGTATTTTTATTGTTTTGTTTGTTATTTTTCGTAGACGCCGAAATAAGATTATCGGCGATTTCGTTCGATGGGAAGGAGGGGTGGGAGACAAAAATGTATCAAAAACTAGGGGTTTCACATTTTTCTCGAAAACGGCTGTAACGATTTTGATTAAACTTTCACATTATCTTCTAATGATCAATATCTAACTTTTCCTCTCCATACATATCTCCATGCAACTACGGTGAACGGAGATATAGGCCCATGAAGCAAAAATAGGTTTTTTACGCTTTTTGGCAAAACGACTTGAACTATCATCACCAAACTCACAGGATCTTTTCGAATAGTTAATACCTACATATTGTTCTCAATAAATGTTCCTCTGACAGTCCATTGAGCAGAGATAAAAATCAAAATGTGTCGAAAATAACGTTTTTTCGAACATTTCCGTAAATTCTGGGGTAACTGCTTCACGAATATTAATTTATCGGTATTCCAATTTTATCAAAAACAGCTCTAACGATTTCGATCAAACTTATGGATTACTCTCACCTAACTAGAACGTACATTTTGTTTTCTATAAACGTTACTGTAGCAATGCGTTGAATGAAGATATAGGCCCACATATGTAGCTGGTGTTCGAACTTACGGGGGTGCCGGAAAGTTGTGTGTTGCTACGCACCGCTCGTTGTTGCAAAGTTGCCTGTTTATTGGGAGTTAAACACTGCGATAAAATGCACTCAGTGGAACGGGAGTAGGTTGAATTCCACAATTAACTCGGAAAAGGATATTTGTCTTATATTAATTTATTGGTATTGCAATTTTCTCAAAAACGGCGCTAACGATTTCGATCAAACTTACGGATTACTCTCACCTAACTAGAACGTACATTTTGTTTTCTATAAATGTTTCTGTAGAAATGCGTTGAACGAAGATATAGCACCCGCATATGCAGCTCGTGTTGGAACTTATGGGGGGTGGAGGAAAGTTGTGTGTTGCTACGCACCAGATATTTTAGATTTAGTACGCCTCAAAACGTAAACATATGAAGAAGACCTAACTTTTTTTGACTCGATTACAATACTTTCCTCACCCTTTGGGCAGGAGAAAGTTATAAAAAAGGCATCTTTTTGAATACGTCTACGACAATTTGGATTACATTTAAAGTAACTAGCCTATACCAATTTGGATTGGTAAAGTGGTAAAAGTGTGCAGGAGGGAAAGGGTAATGGGCACTAAATGGCTCGCTCTTTTCGGGCGGTCTGGTTTTGAAGCGTCAAATCAGCACAGGAATGGTCGTAGCGACCTCCAAATATTTTACTATTTTTCACCTTTCAGTTGGCTCATCCTCCCACCCTTCCCCCCCTCAAGGCGTCTCCATTTAATTCATTATGCAATTATTGGGTAATTCAGATAAAACTTACCGAGTTCAATTGAATATCGCTCAGTCGTCGACGAGACGCGACGGCCGATGGATTCGTTGCTCTGCGAGCGAGATTCTGTCGAATCGTTGAGAAGCAACTGATGGATTTCGAGGGGCTGCAGTTGGATCTTATAGAGCGGAGGGGATTTGAAAAAACTGTGACGACACGGCAAGGAACCGATTTGAGTCGCTAACTGAATCCTGAGGGGTTTTTAAGAATGAGCGGACGCTTCTGAAAATTCCCTTGGACGCGTGTCGCTCGTTCGTTGGATTCGTAAGAGAGAAGGGGAAAAACGAAGTAAACGCGTCGATTAGCCCACGGAAGACGCGATCGGTTGTAGAAATGGTGCCAACCAATCGAATGCGTGTGACCTGTGACAACTCGACTGGACCGCAACGAGAAACCGTTTCGGAATTTATTGCGTAGCTCCTACTCACGTCTCGACTTTTATTGATTTATCTAGCGACCAGCGGATAAGCGATTTATGGGACTCTCGACGTGATTTTTACTCTCCTCTGCCCAAAGGTAAAGGAAAGTATAGTAATCGTGTCAAAAAAAGGGTTTTCTTCAGATCTTTACGTTTTGAGGCTAGTGGTCCGTGTATGTGTGTCTGTAGTTCGATTTGCGGGAGAACGGCTGATCCGATTGAGCTGTATCTTTTTTTGTTTTGTTCGTTATTTTTTTTAGACCTCAAAATAAGGTTATGGACGATTTCAGCCGATGGGACCGCCGATGGGGGGGGGGGGAGACGAAAATGTACCAAAAACTTGGGTTTTTCGCATTTTTCTCGAAAACGGCTGTAACGATTTTGATTAAACTTTCACATTATCTTCTAATGATCAATATCTAACTTTTCTTGTGCATACATATCTCCATGCAAATACGGTGAACGGAGATATAAGCCCATGAAGCAAAAACAGGTTTTTTACGCTTTTTGGCAAAGCGACTTCAACTATCATCACCAAACTCTCAGGATCTTTTCGAATAGTTAATACCTACATATTGTTCTCCATAAATGTTCCTCTGAGAGTCCATTGAACAGAGATAAAAATCAAAATGTGTCGAATATAACGTTTTTTCGAACATTTCCGTAAATTCTGGGGTAACTGCTTCACCAGATGTGATCAATCTTTCAGAGTGTCTTTTAGTAACCCAAACCCACATTTCGTTCTCTATAATTATTTCTGTATATATCTGTTGAACGAAAATATAAGCGAAGTTAACTCCGAAAAGGAGATTTGTCGAATATTAATTTATTATTATTCGAGTATTCCAATTTTATCAAAAACGGCGCTAACCATTTCGATCAAACTTACGGATTACTCTCACCTAACTAGAACGTATATTTTGTTTTCCATAAACGTTACTGTAGCAATGCGTTGAATGAAGATATAGGCCCACATATGTAGCTGGTGTTCGAACTTACGTGGGTGGCGGAAAGTTGTGTGTTGCTACGCACCGCTCGTTGTTGAAAAGTTTCCTGTTTATTGGGAGTTAAACACTGCGATAAAATGCACTCAGTGGAACGGGAGTAGGTTGAATTCCACAATTAACAGGGTTGCTCAGAATTATCTTACAACCGTTGTGAACCTTCGTATGAGGGGGATTTATGAGGAACGGGGCAAAGGTTAATTATTACCTTCGACAGCTTGACTGCCACACCAGCGAGAGCCATCCCGTTCTATTCAGCATCGAAAAATAGCAGTAAACCGTATGAAACATGACCTGGCTACAACGTAACGACGAAAATTGACACGTGACGAGCGCTGGCCGGGGGGAATCGATAACTTTCGCTATTTGTCCCGCGAGTTCCTTCAACTAGTATAATTTGCCTTACAGCGACTTCACTGTTTTCCATCTATACGCAGTCCTACACTTCTACAACCCGTCGTATTCGATTCAGCAGCAAAAATTACCGAACGCTCCGCAATTGCAATAAAACTGGCAAAATTTTGAGTTGATTGAGTACAGATTGAGCGGTGAGAAGGTCGAAATGGCAAAGCCCTACCTTGGCAGGCCTTGAATAGTTTTCTCAGAGGCTCATTGAACCCCAAATCGTAGCGGAGTCTGTGGCGAAGGACATACACGGCTTCTTAAGGGGCGGGTATGTACGACGCCTTCTATTAAGAAAGGGTCATGCCCATGTGTGACCTCAGTGACTAAGGGACTCGGCCCTGCATACCCTCAGAACAAAAACAAACTCTGTTCAATGGACTGTCAGAAGAACATTTATCGAGAACGATATAGAAGTATTAACTATTCAAAAACAACCAGTTTGGTGATAGAACGGAAAAAGACCTATTTTTGCTTCATAGGCCTATATCTCCGTTCACCGCATTTTCATAGAGATATTTATAAAGAAGAAAAGTTAGGTATTGATTAGTAGAAGATAATTTGAAAGTTCAATCAAATTCGTTACAGCCGTTTTCGAGAAAAATGCGAAAACCCCTTAGTTTTTCTTACATTTTTGTCCCCCATACCCGTTTCCCATCGACCGAAATCGCCCATACCCTAATTTTACTTACAAAAATCACGAACGAAACAAAAAAAAAAGGAACCAGCGCACTCCGTTCAGCCGTTCTCCCGCTAATCGACTCCGTAGTTATCAAAACTTGAAGATCTGAAGAGAACCCAACTTATTATGACACGATCGCTATACTTTCCTAACCATTTGGATCACGGAGTCAAAAGTGAGCGAACTGAGAGGCATTTTATTGGTTACACTGTCAGTAACGTTTGCGCCCCATTTTTTCCCGTCATCTGATCGTTTTCGTTCATCAATCGAATCAATTAGGCTATTATTAAGAGTAATAATTAATAATAAGTAAATAATAGTAAAGAGTAATTTCTTTGATTCCATTAAAGTGGAACTATATTTTTGCACAACTTCAGTCACCCCTCATGAAGGTATTGTTTATTTTATTTTATTTTGAGGTAAGTTCGTTTTTTACTTTCCTTAGCTCTATGAAGTAGGTAGGAAAATTACGTAATTGGATTTAAAATATCTGGTGCGTTGCAACACACAACTTTCCTTAGCTCTACAACAATTCACTTTGTACATGGCTAATTCGATTTAATCAATTCATTTATCCTCAGTTAACTTGAACTTGATTAAAACCCCTTCACAGCAGCAGGAAGCTGTAGCGCCTACAGTTATGGAATTTATTGTGCTGCTCTTACTCATTGCAGGACCATTATTGAGCAATTGGTATACAGAAAGTTAATGAGGCTGTAAACACAAATTTTTTGAAGAAGGATAGTAATTACTTTTACAGAGTTATTGGGTAGAAACTTTTAGAACTAGCAGTAAGCGAAACGGCGGTAGAAAAAAATTTTGGTGTTTTGATCACTATGATAACTATAGTTAACTTTCGGTGGATTTTGCCCATACCCTTATTTTTGCGTCCCATGGTAACCCGTAGGCTAGATATCAAGTTTCAGCTGATTTGATGCGGTTGTTACTTTCCGCTACCCGAAGGGAAGGAAAGTATAGTAATCGGCCCAAAAAAAAAATTTGAGTTTTCTTCAGATCTTTACGTTTCAGACCCTACTGAGTCTAAAAAACCTAATTTCGTCGCGTGGTCCGTGTGTATGTGTGTGTGTGTGTATGTGTGTGTGTAGGTGTGTGTGTGTGTGTGTGTGTGTGTGTCTGTAGTTCGATTTGCGGGAGAACGGCTGATCCGATTGAGCTGGTTCTTTTTTTGTTTTGTTCGCTTATTTTTTTAGACGCCAGAATAAGGTTATGGACGATTTCGGCCGATGGGAAGGGGGGGGGACGAAAATGTACCAAAAACTAGGGTTTTTCGCATTTTTCTCGAAAACGGCTCTAACGATTTTGATTAAACTTTCAAATTATCTTCTCCTAATCAATACCTAACTTTTCTTCTCTATACATATCTCCATGAAAATACGGTGAACGGAGATAATGACCTATGAAGCAAAAATAAGAGTTTTAAGCTCTTTGCAAAATGACTTCAACGATTATCATCAAACTCTCAGGATATTTTCGAATAGTTAATACCTACATATTGTTCTCAATAAATGTTCCTCTGAAAGTCCATTGAGCAGAGATAAAAATGAAAATGTGTTGAAAATAACGTTTTTTCGAACATTTCCGAAAGTTCCAGGGTAATTTTTTCACCAGATGTGATAAATCCTAATGAAGTGTCTTTTAGTCACCCATACCAACATTTTGTTCTCCATAACTATTTCTGTATATATATGTTGCACGGAGATATAAGCCACGTTAACTCAGAAAAGGAGATTTGTCGAATATTAATTTATCGGTATTCGTATTTTCTCAAAAACGGCTCCAACGATTTCGATAAAACTTTCGGAGTGCTCTCAGCTAACTAGTCCCTACATTTTGTTCCGTATAAATGTTCCTGTAAAAATGCGTTGAACGAAGATATAGCGCCCGCATGTGTAGGTGGTGTTCGAACTTAAAGGGGTGGCGGAAAGTAGTGTGTTGCTACGCACCAGATATTTTTATCTAAAAACTGCGCTAAAATCGATTTCGTCGAAAATTGTTATAATTTACTGTGCTGCTCTCGTCATTTTCCCATAAATGGGAATTTTATGGTATAGTTGCCATATTGGGAGCTATCAATATAAAAAATTTAATCAAAATCGTTAGAGCGGTTTTTGAGAAAAAAAAATTTGGTGTTTTGATCACCATGATAACTATAGTTAACTTTCGGTGAATTGTGTTCATACCCAGATTTTGGCGTCCTATGATGACCTGCGGGCGAGATATGAAGTTTGAGCTGATTTGATACGGTGGTTTTCTCTAAAAATCGTTCACAGACACACAGACCATTTTCCCAAATAGTGTTTTTCGGACTCAGGAGGGTCTGAAACGTAAAGATCTGAAGAAAACTCAAAATTTTTTTTTCAGCCGATTGCATAACTTTCCTTTCTACTTCGTAGAGCCAAGGAAAGTAAAGATTGAATATTTGGGAAAATGGTCTGCGTGTCCGTTACCGTGATTGAGAGAAAACGGCCGAACCAAATCTGCTCAAACTTGATATCTAGCCCACAAGTCACTATGCGACGCCAAAATAAGGGTATGTGCTAAATCCGCCTAAAACTGACTATAGTTATCATAGTGATGAAAACACTAAATATTTTTTTCTCGGAAACATCTTTAACGATTTTGATTAAATTTTTTATATGGACAGCTCCTGACAGGATGACAATACTATAAAATTCCTGTCTGTGGGAAAATGACGAGAGCAGCGCTATAAATTATCAAACTTTTCGACGAAAATTTTAGCGCAGTTTTTTCCTTATTAACTCCGCTCATATGTTACTAGGATCTTCAAAAAAATTAAGGTGGTACTCCAACCAAGTACCTATACGACGAGTTTTCAATAACGCTCATAAAATGTACAGGGGTCACTCCAGAAATTCGGGAATTTCAACCACCGCCACTACCATTTTAAACGTTTTTACCCGATAACTCTGAAAAAGTGTTTATTATCCTACTCAAGAAAAGCTTGTCTACAGCCTCATCGATTCTATGTGTACCAATTGCTCAGTAACGGCCAGGCCACGAATACGAGCTGCACAATAAATTCCCGAACTGTAAGCTGTGCCGTGTTGTTTTACCAAGTTCGAACGAATTGAGTTGGTAGAAGGCTAAAGAAGGTTGTGCGGTGCAGCGCACCTGATATTTTAAACCGTGTTTTGCTTATAATAACCATGGGTTTGGCCCGATCGGGTTGCCAACATCTACAATTACCTAGGAAACGATACCAAGCGCGATGTAATTGCAATAAAACCAACCAAAATATCCTCCGATTTTTTGCCCATGAAATCCGCGCGTTTCGTCGGATTGCTGAGTATGTGAGCATAACTAGGTCCCAAATGGAATTGTGGTGAGAAAGAACGGTTATTAGACCATTGTGAGAGGAGGGGGGGGGGGAGAATAACGTCATAGTCCAGTGCGAACCAGAGTCTCTAAAGCTGCCGAGGCTTGTGAGGCGTTTTTAATGTTCGTCTCATGGCAGAACAGTATATAGAACAGAGAACATACGAAGCTAGTTTCTCATAGGACATTCTCTGGAAGACCCCAGTTCTTGTAGAGTCAAGTAATGAAGAAGTCGCGTTCTGTTCTCTCATACCTTCAACAGTAACGAGAGGAAGTAGTTGGATAAGCGGTCAAACTTGTGAGTTCTGACAACTTCCAGGCCGCACTTCAAATGATCTGCGAGGAAGGTAGTCAGAATAACTATACCGTTAACAGGTGTACAATAATGTAATGTGCAGCGGGGCGAAAATTTCCCGACCTGAGGCCCATCCAATTCTTCGCTCTCATTATTGCAGGCCCCCTCTGCCTCTTCGGCCTTGAAAACTTCGTTCGCCCGATACCCATCAAGACTCGCCAAAACGGGCATCACGGACTTTCCTCCGCCCGTGGAGCTGCTCATGCGACCAGTTCTGTTCTACATCTGCAGTTTCTATCTGATTCCATACAATGCGATCTATCTGCAATCAAGTGTGGCCTTTTAATTTCGAATTACTTTCCTTATTGCGATAGCTTCCCTTTATTTCACCTTTTTTCACGTATAATTTATCGGTATTTAAACCGTGGTCCTCCAAGCCAGCCCTATGTGTTACTGGGAAACACGAAATTTTCATTGCAGTACACCTTAACAACTGCTTAAAGAAACAAATATCTCGTACCTTCCACAGGTTTGAGAGCGGTGCTGCTAAGTGACCTAACTGCTCCAGTATGTTGAACCATCATAAAATGGCTCCCATTGATCTGGATTCTTATGTGGGGTGCGCTGGCTACAGTTTGCCAAGCAGAGCTCTTCGGTGTGATGGCCTGAAGCGGAAAAGAATATCTCGGACAGTCAGGCTGCACTTAAAGCCGTGGCTTCTTGCACCATCACTTTGGGCTGGTTTGGGAATGCCTGACTGGCCTGAAGACCTCGGCAAAGGATAATTAACACTGTCTTGGGTGTCAGGTCGTACAGGAATAGACGGGAACGAGGAGGCCGACAAACTGTCGAGGAAAGGATCTGCGCTAGCTGAGGTTTTCGTAGGGACCACCAAGAGCCACTTGAGCAAGGAGGTTGGTAAGTTGGAGGAGAAGTGCAACGCTGTATAAAGGCAGTCAAGGCTGTTTATCAGACTTCCAGGGATCGAACGAGAGATCCTCAGTCTGGAGAGAGAAAGTATAGGGATGGTATGAGACCTGTTTGCAGGACACTGTCCACTAATGTACCACCCGGCCAAGATTGGTAAAGTCAGAGGAGTAGAATTGCAGATTCTTCGAGGTGGAGGTGGAGTTAGCGGAGCATGTACTGTGTACGTGTGAGGCGCTGGCTGCAGTGCTCCTCTGAGTGCGGCCAGAGGAGGTTTCAGGGATGGACCTCAAGGCGCTTCATGCGAGGGAGCTCATGTTCACCAACACAATAGGCCCGAGTGTAGAGTTTCCCGGTGCCACTAAGAGGAAGAAAAGGCGTGCTAGGAAAGGTAACATTTGAGATCATCTTCCCATCGAAAGCAAGGTCTGCTTATGTTTCCCAGAGCGCGAGACATTTTGGAATGAAACCGAGACCTTCAGCTGGGTGGCTCATAAATGTGGGACCTGTGCTCCTTTCTCGTATTACGAACACCTTCACAGTTTCACATTAGCGCGTTAAATAAATGCGTGAATACATATAAGGCAAACAAACTCTACTTCTCACCTACTTACCTAAAAGTTCCTCGCAAATATCGTATTTCAGCACTGAGCCTTGCGGCGCGTAGTACACGCAAAAAAAAAAACGATTCAATTCATTCCCTTCAAATCGGCCACGCTTCGTAAACGAGATCGTTTTTTGTTTAATTCCATCGAGGAGAAATAAAATTGAAAGGTCATCACAGAATATCAGACCGTCAGACGATGTCTTGGGCACTGCGTCATGTGGCGTGATTTCTGAACGCCCTCCGTTCCGGCTATCGGCTGATCGATACAACGTGGTTTAACTGCTGAGGTTAAACTTTTTATCTTCGAAAGGGGACAAAAGAGATGTAATGTCGTTGGTTATTGAAGATAAACTGTAATCAGTCAACGCAACATTTTCCCGAGCCAGACGAAAGAAAAAGAGAAAGGAGTCGGACGAGATTAGCGTGATACTCTTCTTCCTGCGAGGTACAACAGACCTGGAATACGTTAACCATCGGATTAGCGAAGGAACCAGACAACGAAGGCGCTAAGCCGCGGTCCTCATCCCAATAAAAAGAGTTTTCTTCTGGCCTGCTCGTTTTAAGGGGTTCGATGAAATGGTGAGTGCGGGAGAGTAATATTGTTAAGCCCTCGGACCAACACTTTGTAACGCCTACTTAGGAGCCTCGTGGACAACCTGACTGCTGATCTGTGCACAATCGATCCACCAAATCGAGACAAAATCCCATCAACTGATTGTGAAGCTGCAGGTGGCTGAGGAAAAACCCCAGCTCACCCTCGTAAAGATAAATATCTGGTCGTTGCAACACACAACTTCACACAACAATTCACTTTGTACATGGCTAATTCTATTTAATAAATTCATTTATCACTCAGTTAACTTGAACTTGGTCAAACAACACTTTACGACAGCAGAAAGCGGAAGCGCTTAAAGTTCCAGATTTTATTATAATACTCGTACTCATTACAGGACCATTATTGAGCAATTGGTACACAGAGATTAATGAGGCTGTAAACAAGAATTTTTTGAAGAAGGATAGTAATTACTTTGCAGAGTTATTGGGTAAAAACGTTTAGAACTGGTAGTAAGCGAAACGGCTGTAGTTGAAATTCAGGAATATCTGGAGTGACCCCCATGTATCTCATGAGCGGTTTTAAGCACTCACATTTTAGGTACTGGATTGGACTACAATACTAATTTTTTTCAACATTCTACAAAAATTCCAGCGGAGTTTATAAGGAAAAAACTGCGCTAAAAATGCTTTTCGTCGAAAATTTTGATAATTTATTGTGCTGCTCTCGTGATTTTCCCACGAATGGGAATTTTATAGTATAATTGGCTTATTGAGAGCTATCAATATAAAAAATTTAATCAAAATCGTTTGAGCCGTTTTTGATAAAGAAAAAATTTAGTGTTTGGATCACTATGATAACTATAGTTAACTTTCGGTGGATTTTGCTCATACCATTATTTTGGCGTCCTATGGTAACCAGCCGGCGAGATATCATGTTTTAGCTGATTTGGTACGGTGGTTTTCTCTAAAATCGTCCACAGACACACATACACGCACACACACAGACCATTTTCCCAAATTGTGTTTTTCGGACTCAGTAGGGTCTGAAACGTAAAGATCTGAAGAAAACTCAAATTTTTTTTTCAGCCGATTACATAACTTACCTTTCTACTTCGTAGAGCCAAGGAAAGTAAAAATGGCGTAAGTTTTTTACTTCGCTAGCCTAAATAATTTCTTCTTTTTTGTCCCCTAATGGCATGAGTCCAAATAACGTTTTTGAAATTATTGCAAGTGAATAAATTTTAGTAGCCTATTACTAATGTGAAAGGGAACAAATTAAGACTTAATTCTGCGGGGTCTAGCTCTTTAAAAACTATACATGAATTTCAAGTTTAAGGGACAACATTCATACTCCTATGTAAATAGCGAAACTGCAACCTCCGCGACTTTCAACAGTCAAACTGAAACAGGAAACAAACCGGATTCTTTTCTTTTTCTTTTCCAAGGGCAAACGGGACAAAGCCCCTTTGTCATTGCGGCTACTTTGAGACTATCCCTTCCTGAGTAGAAAGCGTCGAACGTCGCAGATTCCGCTACGATTTGGGGTTTAATAGACTGCCAAGGCAGGGCATTCACATAGGATGTGCTCTGCCATCTCGTTCTCCTCACCGCAAAGTCTGCATTCCACCGCCATCTAGTTGAGATGAGAAAGCTAATCAAGACTCTCAGATCTCGTCTAGAGAGTGTCAGCATCGCCTTCGCCCTTAGACAGGAAAGCGTAACAAGCCTTTTCCCTTGTCTTAGTCGACAGCTCTGGGCGCTGTTTTCCTATATCTCCCATCGAGCCATCAGACGACTCAGGTGACTCTTCTGTCATACCTACGTAGGGTTCAGGCCCGATGGGTAGGGATTCCATACCCTTTTTCGCAAGGCAGTCAGCCTTTTCGTTGCCCGCATGCCCCCTGTGAGCCGGCGCCCAGATAAGGGAAAGCCCATTATGGGCGCCGAGCTGCTCGAGCGCGTGATTATTTATAGTTCTGTTATGGAAACAATACGAGCCGATATCGGACTGTCAAGTGACAATTTTAACGCCCGATTAGAGCGCTGGCGGAGGGGGGGGGAGGGAAGGCCCTTGAAAATGTCTTTCGAGATTCCAGACGACAGACTCGTAAAATATTTTATCGCTTCGCGGAAGAATCTTCGGATGTAAAAACTATTATTTAGACCGTTTCATTTCCTCGATCATCCCTGCATTTACGAGGCGCGTGATTATTGAATGAACACCGAGTGATGAATTGTAATCTCTCTGATCTCTCGTTCATGAGCAGTTATTTTCGTTATGAAACACGAATCAATGGTGGGCATTTTGTCCGCTTTTTGTTTTTTGCTTACGAATTAATTCAAGATTAAGGCGCCTTCGTTCGGCATTCTGCGATGCTAATTATTTTCTCACGACGGACACAATATCGATGATGCCCTAAATATAGGTATAAATAAGTATGTAGTAAATATACCACGAAAAACCTTAAGCGCCATACGTAACCGAGTAACTTAAAACGTAACTTCACAGCGTTGCATGGGAACCGCAATAGGAATAATGTATCTGGTACGATGCAACACCCAAGTTTCCTCAGCCGCACATACATTCCTCGACTGTTGTACAACGAGAATCTTGTAATGTTTAAATTTTCGGCATTTATTACGTTGCTCTTAATTATACGTGACGTGGGAATTCTCAACATGATTTCTACTTTCCTTGGCTCTACGAAGTAGAAAGATCCATTATCTCTTCAGACCCTACTGAGTCCGAAAAACACTATTTAGGAAAATAGTAATAGTAATTTGCGTGCGTGTGTGTTTCTGTGAACGATTTTTAGAGAAACGGCTAAACCAAATCATCTCAAACTTAACATCTAGCCTGCAGGTCACCATACTATGCCAAAATAAGGGTATGAGCAAAATCCATTCAAAACTTACTATAGTTGTCATAGTGATCAAAACACCAACTATTTTTTTCTCAAAAACGGATCTAACGATTTTCATTAAATTTTCATTAAATTTATACGGACAACTCTTAATAAGGTGACTATACCACGAAATTTCCGTTTGTCAGAAAATGACGTGAGCAGCACAATAAATTACCAAAATTTTCGACGAATATCGATTTTAGCGCGGTTTTTCCTAATAAAATACAATGGAATGTTACTAGAATCTTCAAAAAAATTGGTGTGGTAGTCCAGTGCAATATCTATTTTTTGAGCGTTTAAAAACGTTTATAAGATGTACGGGGGTTGCTCCAGAAATTCCGGAATTTCAACCACCGCCCTTTCGCTCACTACCGTTTCTAAACGTTTTTACCCAACAACTTTGGAAAAGTGATCATTACCCGCGTTTACAGCCTCATTAATTCTCATTGTAACAATTGCCGAATGATGGTCCGGTAATGAGTACGAGCGGTACAATAAATTCCGGAACTGTATGCGTTACCGCTTTTTGCCGCCGTGAAGTGTTTGTTGTTTGACAGAGTTCAAAGGAACTGAGTGATAAATGAATTGAGTCAGTAGAAAAAGAAACGAACACAAGTGAATTGACGTAGAGCTGAGGAAAGTTGTAGGCTGCTACGCACTAGATGTTTTTAATTAAAGCTGGAGTTGGTTGAAACGTCACGATTTAGACGTCATAATTCTGAACCTTCTTAGTTTGACATTGAGTCATTATAATAAACGCGTTTAATAAAGGTGTAGACGAAATGACAACGACGAAACGACTTTTATAGGAGCTTTAGTTAAAAACGGGGATCTGAATGGAATGTGAGGCAGCACGTCAGCCTTTGACAAATCGCGACGCTGCCTCACATTCCAGTCGCTCCTTAGTCCAGCCTTTATTTGAGACTCCTACTCAATACAACTTTAATGGTAACACGTGTAACCGACTAATACCACCATCATGCAGTAAAACCGACTTTTCAGTCACATCGCATTGAATCGAACTAAAAAGTTACACGACGAATTAAAAAAAGTTACATTTTAGTTAATTCTGAAGCTGTAAATGATCAGTTATTAACAGAGTGTTCAGGAACTAGGGGAAACGCAGGCATCGGTGTGGGTCCAGGAGGAGTCGGTTCGCAACTCGCCTCCTCACTTTCCTGTCAGCAGACGGAGAGCAGGGCAGACCTCCTCATTCTGTATTCGGTGGGAGTGAGCAATCCCCTGAGAAAACGGTTGAAAATGAGCAAATTTTGAATTAACGGCAAATACGGTATCACAACTAAACATGGAATTTCTTACATTTTGGCTGAAAATGAAGCTATTCGTGTTAATTTCTTAAAAACAAAAACGCGACCGGAGTTGATGTTCGGAGCGAAAAGAGTTAATGTTTGCGCCCAACTGTGGACAACTGGTATGGAGTTGTTTTGGTCTTCTCTAGTTCTTGAAAAATTTGAACGAGCATCAGCCCTGCTCAGTACTGTTGTGACTTGAATTACGCGGAGCAAATGAAACGAAGAAAACGAACACGTCTTACGTGGAGCTCGACTCGAATTGAACTACAAATTCTAAAACACAGGGAAACAGACCACATCTTCATATGATTTTATGAGTGCACTAGGCCTATACACAACAGTCCCCCGCACTAATCGGAAAGTACCTCTGAACTTCAAAACATGAAAACAGGTTACAAAAACCTTGTGAAATGTCAGAAGTGACAGAAAACAGGAGTCACTTGTTGGGAACGAAGAGAAGGTGATTTTTCGACGACTCGACGATCAGAATTGTAGAACCACATTAGGATCCCGAAATCTTTTCGGGAGCCTTCTGGTTCGGATAGGTCTGCATGTAGGAGAATGTGACGCAGTATGAGTACGTGGAATCGAATGGTCAAATGTTATAATAAGTGGCCAATTTTGAACTAGGCCAAATATCGAAAGTCTGAAAAACACCCATCTAGATATTCCGGTCCTGATTCTAAATATGTTTTGTGTCAATCGCTGCGACCATCCCTGACTTCAGGGCAAATGGTCAAAGTTTCGATTGTAAATATGTAACTAACTTCAGCCCAGTCAAATATTTCAGTCTCCTTTTTTTTTTTTTTAAAAAAAAGCGATGCTCGTTAAACTACAACTTCGATCAAATATTTTTCATCCTGCGCTGCTACGACCTGTCACGGAATCCCCGACCTTGACTTGTCTTCTGCACAGTAAGTTTTCTTGCTTCCGTTTCTCAGGCAGAACCGGTGCCCTCCGTTTCAATTTATCGCCTGTCTTTGAAAGTTGGCTTCTAAAGTAGTTTTTTTTTTGACGGGGAGCGGCGGAGGACATTGTCGTGAGCTGTAAAGGCGCCCTCAGGCGGTGCCCTAGTTTTTTTTTTTTTGCTCAAACATTTTCTCTCGCCACTTTCCCCTCTTTCGCTTTCTATAGGCGTTCAGCGAAACGTTGTAGTTTAACAAGCGGTCAGCACCACGTCATTCCTTCAAACTGAATGAGCGTTGTGGTGGCAAAAGCGCTTCAACGCTGAAATTTTCAGTACACGCGCAGTTAAGACACATTTACGCTCTTAGGCCGAAAAAATTACGATAATATTGTTGGAGGTATTACGAATGAGTAGGAGAGGTTATCGATCACAAACACGTAATGAACATAAGTATTGTTTTTAAGTAGCGACGTAAGAACCAGAACGACCGGAATCTCCTAAAAGTGGCGGGTCGCGCCGCGACCGAGACAGGAGACAGGGTCACGCGTCGCGCTCAAAAAGCGCCTGCATTCACCAGAAAAATGGCTCCGTTCAGCGACGACGATTGCGAAAATATTTATTTTCTATGTAAATATGAGCTCGAAGACATCAACGGTTCAAGCGAACGCCCCTATTCAAGTTCGTCGTACGATTCTCCAATAACTGCAGCTTCGTCAGAGCACCAAACACAAAACGAATTTATTGATGAATCCTCTTGACCAATCGAATTGTACAAAAGTTAAAATAAACTAACTTAGAGTTAGCGTCAACTTTTCTTTCAACGTTATTCTTCCTTTTGTTGGCCGAAAATACGTCCTGATCAAGCAATTTAAAATAAAAAAAAGCATTTATTATAATACCACAAAGAAGCTACACAAATCAAGAAATGCTACTCCCCACTCTAAGTCATATACCTGTGCCGTGGGGAGGAGTAGTACAGAATCGGCACACTCATTAAATTTCTTATTCAATAATCGGCTTATAAGTAAATATAGGTAAATTAGAGCCTGTTGGGTGCACGAGAGGGGGAGCTGAGGATCGCAATAAAACTGAAACTCGGTGAGCATGAGAAGGACTGTATTAAGCGTGCGTGTGGAAATGTATTGAGTAAAATTGAGGTGAGATGGAGTACAAATGGGCGACACAAGGGAAGTACTCGGAACGCGTGAACTGGCAACCGTGTGAGAGAGTGAGAAGTGACTGGGGTCATAGTTGGAAGCAGAATGATTTTGGAAGAGCTCTGTCATCGATAGGAAAATGAAATTGGGGAAAAAAATAAAGAAAGGGGAAAACCTAGAAAAGGGGGCTGGGAGCCCGCAGCTAAGGGATTCCCGCAGGTGAGGGTCAGGTATTGAAATGGTTGGAGACAATTAGGCGGTCGGAGACAATGACGCGGGGAAGTCCGAGGTCAAAGACTCTGACAACTTCGACGCTTTGCGTTGAACAGAGCCAATCCAGAAGATTAGCCTCAGGTAAATCAGAATACATAGTAGTTATCACCTTAAAGTTTTAGTATTATCTAATCTTATTATAATAATAATAATTGTTTCATTTTGTCACTGAAAAACTCAGCCAAGAAGTTAAAGAGCTAACCATATTTTGCGATTTGTGTGCAGGGCAGAATAAGAACTTCACAGTGTTCAGATTCTTCCACTACCTCGTCCATATCAAGAAAAGGTTTGACTCGGTGAAAATGGTGTTTCCTGTAAGAGGCCATTCTTACATGGAAAGTGATAAAGCCATGTCTCTTGTCAATAAAAAATCACGCACGGAAGTGGCAAGCGATTGCAATGATGTAATCCAGTGGAGTAGAGTTAAGCCCTTTCCTTTTGAAGTGGTTCCCTGCGACAGGCCCATCTTCAAAAATTGGACAAGTTTCCTTACACCAATTTTTTTGTAAAAAACTGCCACTGCAGACCAGGCCTATCAGAATAATCCTGTTTATTCTGAAGGGGTCCAAGGACAGCTCTACTCAAGAACAACATTTTTTGGAATGTATAAGGAAACAGTCGTCAGGCCTAAAACATCTAAGCGACTTGGAGAACCTGCACCATCTAATCAGCCGGTGAAATCCTACCAGGACCGTCTTCCGTTGAAACCTGCAAAATACACAGACCTGCAGGGCCTCGCAAACTTCTGTGAAACCCCTTCAGCCAAAGAATTCTATGCCCATCTTCCAAGGCAAGAACCTAGGGGGAATGGCCATTCAGACTCGGACGACGAATTCCTCGATGAGCTAGAAGATGACTAGATTTTTTTTCTATTCCATCAATTTAATATTATTATATCTACTACGTACAGTCATATTAGTTTGTCATTCACGAACGTTTTCCCGTAAAAAATGTATATACCTACACATATTAAAAAGTTTTGGTTGCGGAAATGTTGGTTTTTAAGTGTTGTTTCTGGAGAAGCCCACATTTCCCTTTACTTGGGAAAAGTTACCCTGAAATTGTACCTACTTGAAAAAATTTCGTTTACATTAGAAACATAAATTTATAAACGTTATATGAATCGAATTATATCATAAAATTGAAGGAAAAAAGAAAATTCATTGCGAAAAACTTTGTTTTTCTAATTCTGGAAACATTTTCAAATTGGACTTAGTGCGTTCTTCCCCTTGGGTCTTCAATTATATGTTTTTTAGTTCTTTTTTGTGCCTTTCCTCTCCTGATTTAAACAACTTGACATTCGTGACAACCGTTGCGACTATCGAGGATGGCTGGGCAAACTTCGATTATGAATATGTAGCAACTGGTAGCGCTCTGATTCCGGAATTTATTGGGCATAAGCCTGGAGCCTTGAGTACTGTAAAAATTCACTTACCTAAGAACGGTTTCGAACGACACGGTCACCCCGCGGTCGGACATTTTTTTGAACAGCTCCCAGCACTCTTTTTCTTTGGAGTTTTTGAAGATGGGTTTGGCAGAAGAATCGTTTTCAGGGTTCGGACAGTCTTCTTCCAAACGAGCCTCAGGTGCCGGGACGGCCGATGATTCGATCACCCTGTACAAAATTTACAAGAGTCGTCAGAGAAAATTTCAAACTCATATCCTAAAGAACGCCGGTATGTGCGAGAGTTCAGGCTCTTGATTAATATAAAGCGATATATGTGAATAACGACGAATGAAAAGCATTAAATAAAATATCTGGTGCGTTGCAACACACAACTTAGCTCTACATCAATTCCTTTGTGTACGTGGCTTTTTCTACGTACTCAATACATTCACTTCACGGCAGCAGGAAGCGGTAGCGCTTACAGTTTATTGTGCTGCTCGTACTCATTCAGAGAATTAATGAGGCTGTAAACACGATTTTTTAAAAAGAAGGATAGTAATCACTTTTGCAGAGCTACTGGGTAAAAACTTTTAGAACTGGTAGTAAGCGAAACGGCGGTAGTTGAAATTGCGGAAAGCGCAAAGAGCCGAATCCTCAGAAACCCCAACAGCCTTGGCCCTTGCGCAACAGAACTCACCAACGGCAAAGTCATTGTCTCCTTTTACCTGACGTACCAGCGGATCTAACGGCCGTGGATTCTCCTCACGTCGAGGTTTCCTTCATTATTTTCTCTCTCCTCAATTTCAGATTCCTCTCCACAAGAGACGACTCCTCTCAATATTCAGCTACAAACTTTAGCGGAGTTCACTCGGTCTCCCTTGCCCGGCTCCGTCTCGTCTCTCGTTCCTTTTGTACACAAACGCTACCCACTTCATCGCATTTAATACAGTCCTCCCCATTCCCACCGAGTTCTTTATTTTCAATACTCAACTCTCGCCCTCTCATGCGCCGAACGCCCATGTATCTTATGAGCGTTTTTAAACGTTCGCCCTATAGGTATTGGATTGGGCTACTACACCAATTTGTTTCAACATTCTAGTGATATTTCAGCGGAATTTATAACAATAAATTCGCGTTAAAATCGATTTATGTCGAAAATGTTGGTAATTTATTGTGCTGCTCTTGTCATTTTCCCACAAATGAGAAGTTTATGGTGTAGTTGCCTTATTGAGAGCTATCAATATAGAAAATTTAATCAAAATCGTTACTGCTGTTAGCGAGAAAAAAATTTTGGTGTATTGATCACTATGATAACTATAGTTAACTTTCGGTGGGTTTTGCTCATACCCTCATGTTGGCGTCCCATGGTTACCTGCGGGCTAGATATCAAGTTTAAGCTAATTTGGTACTGTCGTTTTCTCTAAAAATCGTTCACAGACACATATACACACACAGACCATTTTCCCAAATTTTCGGATTTGAAGAAAACCGATTACATAACTTTCTACTTTGTAGAGCCAATGAAAGTAATATCCCAAAGTAAGTCCCAAAAGTACATTCTGATTCCGAGCTTTGATTGGACTGGAGTGGAGGTTTACTGACTATGGAATGTTTGTTCAACACAAGGATCTGCAACGCCTGAAAACAGCTTGACAAGAAGCAGTTTCAAATTACCTACAACTGGCGTTTGCTTCACGTTAATATAGTGCCAAGAAAATTAGGCACGCAATTATGGCAAAAAAAGCAACGTTTTAACGAAACCACCCTCCTCGCCCACCTCCCCGCTGGCTCGAAACAATTTTGGTTTATTATTCATTCTGAATAATAACCCTATGTTTTCGGTCACGAAAATTTTTTTCCACCCCCCCCCCCCCCTCAAAATTTGATACTTTACGTTTCAAGACTTGGAGATCCCAAATTTACAATGTCCGTCCGCCATCCGCGCCGTTTTGTGCCTTTAACGTGGTCTAAAAAATTCGTTCTTTCGCCCAAAAATCCGATTTGGTATCTAGTTGTGCCCACCATCTCGGCAATCCGATCGGACGAAGCCCGTGGTTGTAATGGGCAAAAAACGGTTTAAAAAATTAACGAAACGCAGTACAACGCGGGAGCTACAGCGTTTCGTCGTTTGAACTCCCTCCCTCCTTGCCTGTCTCATTAAAAAAGCAACCGTTTCCGTAGTTCCATTGTAGCCAGGACATGCTTCATATGGTTTTGTGGATGCTGAGACGAATGGGATGGGGGAGCACTAATACTAGGTCAAGCTGTTCATGAGAATAATAAACCATTGTGTAATAATTTGCAGGGTTTTTTTTTCTTGAGCTGAATGTTTTGAAAAACGCGTACAAAACTGAACTCCGCTCCCCTAAAGCACGAAAAATTACGGCCTGTTGTCTTGAGGATCATTAGAACGTCGCAATTCTTATCCTTTTCATTTATTAGTGTCAGGTGGGGTTTGGAAATGTTGGGAAGCCGCTGACTCTGGCAAAAACTACGGCGGAATACGAATCTTCGCCTTTCACCACAAGACTACAATCATTGGGGTGCCTTCCACTCTTAGGCCACAGCCATTGTTTCCAGCCTGTCCAATACTAATACTGGAGCCCCCACACTCAATCTGATAATGCTACTCCATTATTTAGTGCGGAGAGGAGAAGAGCATTTTGTTCTATGGATTGACATATTCACTGTTCACTATAAATTTTAACAGCTTCTACAAAATCCGAAAGCAACGTGCAAGGTGATCAATCCAAAGCTACCAATGATCAAAAACGACCAATTAAGATCCTCACTTGACGGGTTCAGGTTCGAGCTTGATGACAGTATGAGTGGCCTGAATGACCTTTCTCCGGACTGTCGACGGCGGCTGGTGAACACTCATAGAAGGCTTCCGTTGAATCAGCTTTTGATGAACCACCCGAGAACCGCCTTCAGTACGAGCAGCGCTTAACGACTCTTGACAGTTCACCGAAGACTCCAAAATATCTGACTCTCCGCCAACGTTCGAGTTGAGTTGTGAAGAAGAGCAAGGGGCAGTTGACGGCCGAGGAGCCGGTTGACAAGCACCTGACGCTGTTGAAGATGTGGCCAAGATTTGAGTCAATTGCCTTTGTAGAGGAGGATGCCCCATTGAATTGGGATTGGCAACCCCAATTGAACCTGTCGTGTTTTGATGAGTTAACGTTCTCTTCAAAGGAAAGCTGGTTTGGTATTGAGTGCTTGACGGCTGTGGAGGGACTACTGGACGAAAAGAAACTGAAACAATAAGAATAATATTAATAATACTTATCACGAAAAGAATGAACTAATGAATGAATCTTTGGCTAAAATGCTCAGTAATATTTCCCCTTAACATTTATTTAGGAACTTTACGAGCTCCCATGCTTCCTATCTTTAGCTTGGGCCAAGGTGGTTAAGCGCCGAATGGCCGACCTGTTGTAGAGAGGGATGCGGCATCGTCCCTCCCTGGGAGCCGAGTGTGGGTGTGTATGTCGACGTAAAGGCGACAGGTGAATAGAACCATATCTTCATAGGATATAATGCGCAGCCTCAGAAAAACTGCAGCCGTTCATTATTGTTATTAGGGTCAATGGGAACGCTGGGGAGCCGAAACCAGCCTTAACCAGCCCCTAACAACGAAACCAGACCACAATTCTTTTTTCGTTACTGTTGAGCGCACGAGAGGGGGGGGGGGTTAAATAAAATAAAAGGAAACTCGGCGAACGTGAGAGAAAAACTGTATTACACTTGAAATGAATACTGATTTGAGTTTGAGTATAAAAGGGCGACACGAGGGGACTTGGAATATGCGTGAACTGGTGCGGGAGAGAGCGAGAACAGCTGTGACTGGTCCGAGAGACGATAAAAGAATGAATTGAGCACTGGGAGACGAGTGTATCTGGGCAGACCTGTATGTGTTGAAGAAGGAGGTAAATCGAGGGTGGGAAGGACATTTTGGAAAGTCGATAAGGGGAAATCCGTTGTCGTTGGAAGTTAAACTGAACTTAATCCCTTTGTCTAGAGAAGAAGCCGACTGCACAGGCAGTTCTCGAGACTTCCCCGGGGCATAACATGAAAAAGACCAAACACACCTGGGATAGGCCCAAGCTCATGATCCCAACTACTTCGGCTTGTGCCGAACATTTTCCTCCGCTCTGCAGCAGCAAAATGGCGCGGAAAACTGGAACTGAGGGAGAGACTTGTGAGAAAATGGATGTAGGTTGCATGAATAAAATATGGTCTAAGAGAGGGTGAAGGCTGCCTCTGAAGAGGAGGAGCTGAAGGCTCCCTCCATATATTCTACTGTGGGAAACCAGTTCACGCTATTCAGAGACGTACCTTGTGTGACATTGGTGCTATGCTCTCATTCGCACTCACAACGGTGTCCTCTGGTACCTTTCCGCAAATTCTTTCGGCTATTTTTCTTGAACGTTACGCGTCCAATACAATCTTCTCCCGCCCTCACTGAGTTCCGTGTTTTATCCTCTTGTGCGCTCAACAGTTACAATAAGTTTCCTTACTATAATTTTAATTTCCGAGAAGGCTGCAAAAAGGTGTAGGAACCACAAAGCTTCGAGTATGGGTACATATGCGAGGTACGTCCAGAAAGTAAGAGTACTGAGGCCCGTACGTGCGAGGGACATTTTTGTAATAAGTGTCTCGTGTGCGTTATATAGGAGGTCCTCCAGAACACCATGAGCACTGAATGACCTCTCGGTAGTACCCAAACTGGCTTCGTAGTGAAACCTGTCGATGAACAAATCCCGCCAAGTGTGACGTGCTCTCCGTCATCCGGTTCTTTGTCGCATATGGTAAAACCCCGACGGAACTTTTTTTCACGGATCAAAGGCGTTTATGACGAAGGCGTCATGGACAGAACGAACGTTTTTTCAAATGGTGTCGTGAGTTCAGCGAAGGAAAAACGAATGCTCACGACGATCAGAGGAGTGGGAGGTCTTCCATTTTGACTGGAACCATTTTGGACGCTGTTCGCGAAGACCGCCGATTGACAGTAGATGAACTTGCTGCCATGTTAGCCCAAAAGCTTCTGCCGAGGTACAATACTTGCATAAAACTGGAAGGCGAATATGTAGAAAAATAAGTGAAATTTTAACTTACAAAACGCTGTAATTTTTTTTAACACGATTCTTAAAAAATATGTAAAAATTTGGTACTCTTACTTTCTGGACGTACCTCGTAATACGTATGGTAAAATATCCGGATATGCCGCTTTCTGGTAAAAAAAAAATACGCCCAAAAGCCACGAATATTTATTTATTAGCATCAATTTATTGATTTGCGACACTGGAGGTTAAATTACTGGAAAATCTAGTGGAAAACACCGGGATTCAGGTCGAGGGCGAATGGCAGTGGGTTGTGGCTGGAGGGGGGGGGGTAGGTTTCCAAGAAACACGTGGGCGTGGGACACGTGGACGTTTTCCGAAGAATCGACAAGTTCTCGTGAGCGTTTCCACTGGGCGCTAAAGAGACTTTTCACACGCGCGACCTAGTTTTTTCGCTCTTCGCGTCAACTGAGAGCTTCCACCCAGGAAAATCTCCAGGAAAAAATAAAAACACGGAGTTCCTCGTTGATATCACGCGAAATCGAACGTTTTGTCGGATACTCGGTTTTTTTTTTAACCAACTAACGGCGAAGTTACATTGCGACGGCTTCTTCTGAAGTAAACGACGAATAGGCGAATTGAAGGGATCTGAAAGACATTCGGCTTCTAACGTTCGCCTCGTTAACCTCTTCCCTTAAAGTAGCGTCGATAACCGTTTCAACTTCGGAATGACAGGGCGGAGAGAAATGTGGAAATGTCGTGAACGAATTCGAGAACTGACATGAACTAATCTTCCAGCAGCGTGTGAGAGCCAACGGAACTCTCAGCGTGAAAACTCTCTACCCCCATTTACTATATCCTCTTCGAAATACGAAGCTTTCGCACGAACTTAATAGCTTCTTTTTTTGTAAATAGCTCTGACTGTCCCAAAATTGAGATGAGCATCGCGACCTTTCTATAATTCGCGACGTACATGTACGGCTTTAGATTGCCAGCATGATTTTCGCGAGAACAGTAGTATTATCAAAGCGTGCGGCTGATGCGGGTGTCTTACACGAGGGTTCAGGACAGACCCGATCTCAACGATTTGCAAGGAAAAATATCTGCTGCGTAGCAACAAACAACTTTCCACCGCCCCCGTGAAATTCGACGGCCTGCTACGTATACGGGAGCTATATCTTCGCCCAACGTATTTCTACAGGAACATTGGCGAAGAACAAAATGTAGGTACTAGTTAGTTGAAAGTAATCCTTGAGTTTGATGGAAATCGTTGGAGCCGTTTTTCAGAGAATTGGAAAACCGACCAATTAATGTTCGACAAATCTCGTTTTCCGAGTTATCATGGCTTATGTCTCCATTCAACATACATATACAGAAATAATTACGGGGAAAAAAATGTGGGTATAGGTTGCTAGAACACGCTCCGTAGGATTGATCAAATCCAGTGACGAAGTTAATCGGTAAATTACAAAAGTAGTCAAATTACCATCTTTTCAATGGATTGTCAGAGGAACATTTATAGGTATTAACTATTTAAAAAACAATCCATGAGTTGGGTGAAGTTTGCTTTTTTTTCATAGAGTTATATCTACCTTCACCGAATTTTCATCGAGGCATTTATGGAAAACGAATTTTCGTACTAACTAGTAAAAGATACTTTGTAACCGTTCGAGCCGTTTTCGAAAAATATGCGAAAAACCCTAGTTTTTGGTACAGATTTGCCCCCAACCCCCTGTCCCGCCGCTCATAATCTTATTTTCGCGTCTACAAAAAATAAAAAATATCTAGTGCGTAGCAACACGCAACTTTCCGCCACCCCTGTAAATTCGAATAGCAGCTACATATGCGGGCGCTATATCTTCGTTCAACGGACTTCTACAGCAACGTGTATGGAGAACAAAATGTAGTTACTAGTTAGCTGAGAGTACTCCGTAAGTTTGATCGAAATCGTTAGAGCCGTTTTTGAGAAATCTCCTTTTCTGAGTTAACTTGGCTTTTTCCTCCGTTCAACAGATATATACAGAAATTACATAGAACGAAATGTGGGTATGGGTGGCTAAAATACATTCTGTAATACTAATCAAATCTGGTGAAGCAGTTACCCCAGAAATGCGCCTAATGCGTAAAAAAAACCTAGTTTTGCTTCATAGGCCTGTATCTCCGTTCACAGTATTTTCATGAAAATTGCCCATAACCTTATTTTGGTGTCTACAAAAAATAACGAACAAAACAAAAAAGAACCGGTTGAACCATTCTCCCGTAAATCGAACTACAGACACACACAGACGGACCACGCGCCGAAACTATGCCTCTGGACGTGAAGATCTGAAGAAAACCCAACTTTTTGACGCGGTCACTAAACTTCCCTTACCATTTGGGTCGTGGAAAGTAAAATAGTTTTACGTTGGACGGCGTTGACAATTTATTGTCCCGTCCTTCGTCATTTTCCCACATAGGAGTGCCTTTCAGTTGTTTCTGAGTGCGCGCGCACAAAATATCATCGAAATCGTTAGCACCCATTTTCGAGAAAACAAGTTTGTTGTCTCGGTCACGATGTTAATTTTAGTCGGTTTTAAATCGTGCTAGCATTATTACATTAAATAAAATCTGAAAACTTTTTTAAACGTAAAGATCTGAAAAAAACGAAAACTTTCTTTCGTACTTCGTAGGTCTAAAGAAAGCAAAAATGCGTCGGAAAGAAATCCTTCCACCATTTGTGACAATGTCCAAGATCGCCTGAATTTTGGTTATTTTCGAAAATGTATTTTCAAATTTGAAGTACGTACCCTAATCGATAACTATGTATTAACTAAGTAACTACGATGTTGGAGACGTATTTTTATATTCGAATTTTGTTCTTGACTGCCACAAAACGAGCACAATCTAATATCCTCACACTGTTTAGACACGAATGCAATATTTTCGGTGAGCATTCGCTAAAAATGGTTGAAATAACACAACCACTTCTTTGGATGGTTGGCATAATTACATTTTGAAAAGGGAGGTGATACCAGTGGAGATTGGTGAGATGTGTAGTCAACTGCGAAACAATTAATTGTGAGCGAAAAACATCTTAGCGTTTCGAAATCAACTTCCTCGAAAAACCCAGCGAAGAAAGTTGGCCCTTAACTCGAGCGGCAAACTATAGCGTGCTCAACAACTTAATTAGTCCTCACTTTTCTTCTCGACAAAACCTAAGAAAGAATAAGAAAAACCCACTTAGCGAGAATTTACGAAAAGGGAAACTCTTGAAGGTATTTTCCGAGTTCCTCGACCTGCTCAATCGCCTTTTTTACCCCGTCATTTTCCTTTCCAAGGTAAAAAGAGTTTTTTTTTTTTAAAGACGAGCCGAAAAGGGCGTTCAAGAGGTTGATTAAACGTAGGTCGATAGAAAATAGGAGGTCGGAAGAGGGACCTAAAAGAACAAAGCAACACTCAGCTGACACGCCATTTCACGGTTTCAACGGGTTTTCTATCAACTGCCACATCTTCATTTTTACTTACGTTCCCAAGTTTAGCGAGGGCGCAACATCTAACAAGTGTATTTCTGTTCACAGGCACATTAAGTCAATTCTA
Source organism: Pachypeltis micranthus (assembly GCA_020466155.1). Taxonomy (NCBI): domain Eukaryota; kingdom Metazoa; phylum Arthropoda; class Insecta; order Hemiptera; family Miridae; genus Pachypeltis; species Pachypeltis micranthus. The sequence continues at coordinate 23,816,780 of CM035774.1, read as the reverse complement.
CATTTGGTAACACAAAGTAAAAGCATTCTGCCAAAAAAATGTAATCGTTCATTTTGTTTTGAAACCAAACAACTCGGAAATCCCTCATTTCGATGCGTGGTTTGTGTGTATCTGTACCAAAGTGTGGGTTGTACGGAATCATCTCGAAAAACGGCTGCAATCATTCAAATTTAACCGAGCGATATGCATCTTTTACTAATCATTACCTAGCGTCTGTTCTACATCGACATCTCTGTAAATGTCAATCCCCTTTACAAGTACATTATTATCGTATCGTCAATTATTATCCATAAATGTTGCTCCAACGGTCCGGCGAACGAAGTTAAAACCTCAAATGTGCAAAAAAAGTGTTTTCACTTTCACTCTCAGCCCAGTGGTCAGCAAAGTGCACCAGCATGTGGCTCTTGTGCTCCTTAAGTGCGGCTCTGGCATGAACATCTTATTTTGACACCATTTTAAAACAAAAATCGACGGTCTGTGTAATCGATGTAATTACACGCGCGTTCGGTTTATTATTCATTCTGAATAATACTATGTTTTCGGTCAAGAAAGCTTTCACGACCCCGCTACCCTTCAAACTTTGACAGTTAACGTTTCAATGTATCACGTCTGTATGAACCACTTCGTCAAGATCCCCTTTCACTCAGTTGTTAAGATTTATTCCCAATCATAAGTAAAGTGCACGCTTAGCGGCACCGTGTTTCTCATTCCCAGTGTTACGAGCAGTTTCTGTGGGGCAGGGTCAAGAGGTGACGGCTCGCAACTTGACGAACGACGCTATGAACAACAGAGGTTGGGTACTTGTACAAAACGTACATTTGTCGTTGCCTTTTTGCTCGGAGGTAAAGGGTTTTATCGCCGACGCAGACACGATCCATCCTACATTCAGACTTTGGTTGACAACTGAGGTTCATAATCAGTTTCCCTAAGGCCTTCTGCAAGTGAGTGGTTCTGTGGGCATTTAATGGACGCAATAGGAGTCGTCACGGGTAATGTTGTACATTTAAACTTGTTATTGGTCATTAACGCTAATTAATTAATTTAAGGTGTGTATTAAGATATTTACTTGCAGATAACTTAACGTTTGTTTTATTAAATTTTGTTGTCGTGAATGAAGATGCAGAGCCTGTGTACAGCATACTGCAGAATTATTATACGTGATTAGCGATATCGCACTAAGTGAGTCGGGGAGTAAGTACGATATTTACTGAGTAGTACGTGGAACAAGGAATTTTCAGAGAATATGGCACAGTGCGTCCTCACGTTTTGATTTATTATTCATTCTGAATAATACGCTAATGTTTTCAGTAAGGAAATTTGTTTAAAACCTCCCCTCAAAATTTGACACTTAACGTTTCAAGTTCAAGTTGCGCCGCAATTAGACGCAGCGCATGGTAGTTTTGGGCAAAAAAATGGGTTTAAAAATGAACAAAAACGCAATTTCCTCAGTTTTATTGCTATTACGCAGTTTGGTATCGTTTTCTGGGCAATTTTTCGAGGCTGGGTGGAATGGAACGAGTCGTAGATGTGAACGACTGCGTCTAGACCGAAAACAGTGAAAGAACAGTAATTACAGTGACCCTAAGTCTATTAATTGAGACAACTCGCGGGACAATACAGCTAAAGTAATCGTTTCATCTTTTGCACTCCCTCAAGGTGTCACTCCAACTCGTTACGTCGTGCCAATTGCCTACATGCGTCGAGAATATGTCAATTTTCGTTGTTCCGTTTTAGTCAGGTCACGTTTTGTGTCGTTAACTGGTATTTTTTTTATGCTGAATCGAATGGTATGGGTCTCGAATGTGTGAGACAACGTCAAGCTGTTCAAGATGATAATAAATCGTCGCGTAATAATTTGCAACGTTTATTTTTAATTTATTTATATAAGAAAACATCCGTTCGGCAGGCTGAATTAGCTGGGTCTTTAACCTCCAAAATGTCTTCACTTGCCCTGATGGAATGCACTTGACCGTCAGAAAGTCATTGTCTCTCCAAACACCTTTCTATCTCAACCCTTTGGAAGTCCCGCCCCTCAGTTATTTTCAAGTCCCAACGGATTTCCCATGTATCTTTTCCCACCCCTCAATTTTAGATTCCTCTGCGCAACATACAGCTCTTTCCAAGTTGGTCATCCTGTCAGTTCTCCCAACGGTTCGTCTCTCAGCAAGCACTACTCACGACTCAACTCAACTGTCTCTCTCTCTCTCTCTCTCGCTCGCTCTCGTTCAGAGCCTCGTCCTGCCTCACTTGGACTGAGGAGCTTGATCGACTCCAGAAGGCGCAAAACGCCGCTTTACGTTTCGCGCTAAGGTTGAGCCTGGACGAGCACGTCACGGCACACTATCACCGCCTTGGTTGGCTGAAGATGCGAGAGCGAAAGTGGCTGAAGGTGGCCACCTTGGTGTTTAAAGTACTGAAGACCCACCAGCCTGCCTACCTTTATGACAACTTCGAATTCATGACATCTAGAGACACCCGGAGTAGGAATAAACTGCTGGTCATTCCTAGGCACAGAACGACGATGCTGGCACGATCCTTCCTCGTGCAGGGGTCAAAGATGACAATGAAAATGACAATGTTGACGAGTTTGACTTCACGAAAAATGTTGTTGTGTTCAAAAAGAATTTCAAAGAAAAATTGTTAAAAGAATATGAATAAGTTGTCGTAGTGATGTCCCACGCTCTCGTTGCACTCCTTACTTCCTCTTGATTAGAATTAATTGTTAACTTTTTTAGTAAATTATTTGGTGTTGTGTTAGTTTATGCGATGGATCTCTCTCTCTCTCTCTCTCTCTCTCTCTCTCTCTCTCTCTCTCTCTCTGAGACTCTCACTCTCTCACTCTCTCTCTCTCTCTCTCTCTCTCTCTCTCTCTCTCTCTCTCTCTCTCTCTCTCTCTCTCTCTCTCTCTCTCTCTCTCTCTCTCCTCTCTCTCTCTCTCTCTCTCTCTCTCTCTCTCTCTCCCCCTCTCTCGCCTTGCCTCATTTACTCTACAAATTCTGTCCCTTAGAAATAATTTATTCAGCAAATCCTTCCTCATGCAATCCATCAAGTTTTATAATGACAACGCTTATAAAAAGATTTTCTCATAACTCACGAGGACCTAACTTGATCCAGTCCTATTTCTTCATTTCCCTTGTATAAGAAGAAATCGTTTCAATTTACTGTCTTTTTTTATTTTTTATTTTTGTACAGTTCTGAACGCTGCTTTTTTGTTTTAAAAGAAAACCGCCCCATCGAATTTAGTTAACTAATAACTAAAGGATAGATGTAAGAGAGGACCTCATGGTCCTAATCTCATTCTGTTTTTTGTAAATAAACGCCGTCATTCATTCTCTCTCGCTCTCTCTCTCTCTCTCTCTCTCTCTCTCTCTCTCTCTCTCTCCAGTTTCAGATGCATTGAGAGTCACTTTGTGCGCATTTATATACTCATACTCAACCCCATATCGCTATTCTGTCAAATGTAATACAGCCCTCACTCTCGCTCACCACGTTCATTTATTTCTCAGTTTCAATCTCCTACATTCGTGACGTCCAATCTTGATTGTCGGGACACTGTACTGTCTTACTTTTAATTGCGATGTAAATAAGTATGCGCCTAAAGGAAACCGTCTCATAGTACCATTCCATAGAACGATAATATTTTTGAGAAATCATTCCGTGGGCAGGTCATACTACTGTAAAATGATTTTAGGGGTATATATTCAAGCAGGCTAGTGTTCAGTCTTTTAAGAAAACGTTTAAGGAAGAATTGTTGTGAAGGTATACGGTAAATTAGATTATGGCAAGCTAGCCAGATTACGTTGTAATTTCTACAACCAATTGACAAGATGTAAGAATTATTTTTTTGTAATCATTTTATAATTTTGTTTCCTGCCATCGTCGTAGAGAGGGCCAAATGGCCCTAATGTATGTGCAGATATATAAATAAACAGTCAAACTCTAGTGTAGAAGAGGTACTACGTAATTTAGGCATTAAAGCGATTGGATTAATTCCGCCAGTGGGTAAATTATTAAAGATGAACCAAACAGAGATGTACATGATGTCCGCTTACCGGCTTTGACGGGTTTTCGAAGGGACAAGACTGGCGGAGGAGGTGGGTTGGGCCTAGGCGGCTCCTGAGCAGGTTTGGGCGTCGGTGGCAACTTGGGAGTCACCGGCGGAGGTAATGGTTCGTCTTCTTCGCTTTCGGCTGGACTCACCAACGAGACCATTGTCACGATTTCTCCCTTTTCTACGCCCCTCTTTACCCGGCGTGTCGTCCCCTTCTCGTCATCGGAGGAGTCCCCTGAAAATAATTATCGAGAAGAAAAAGAAAACCGATAGTGTGCAGGCATTATTTATTTAGAGCATTTCCCTGCATCGTGACAGCCTCAACCCGCAGGTACTACGGTAGACTGAATAAGTATTTAATCTGCTATTGGCCACTCAGCACAAGCTCATTTCAAGAGTCATTAACGTAGTCGTCCTAAGGTTATTTTTGTGTGAACATATCTGGCCATATCTGTGTGATCATATGGCTCTTTGTTCTTATTGAGATTTAAACCCCACTCCAAAGAACGCCTTATCACCACCATCTACTCTTCTACGTTATATTTATTCGAACTGTCGGGTTCGAACGGTCGAACTGTGCAGCAAATCATGGGGCATTACTCCAAAAATGATAGAGTGGTTCTACAAGGGGATAATAAGACCCCGCGTCACATATGCCTCCACTGTGTGGTGGAAGGCGACAGGCCGGCTACCAGTTTAGGGGAAACTCCAGCAACTACAGGGACAGGCGTGTCTTGCTATTACAGGGACAATGCGTACTTGCCGCTGTAATGGAAGTCCTTTAGAACATCATACCTGCGAGCGGTAAGGTTTTGCGGACAGGAAATTTCCACCAGGATTAAGGGAAGCCTCCAAGGAACGACTAAACAGTTCAAGCTAGAAGAGGCAGCAGTCCTTGCTATCGAGGTCGTGCCAGAGTGGAAGAACGTTCAGCTGCCATTCAGTATTAGCGTCCACTCACGGGAACGATGGGAGAGAGGGACGTTCCAGACTAAGGTGGGCGCCCTGCAGTGGCATACTGATCGTTCTGTAATGGGAGGCAGAGTTAAACTGGACATTGCAGCTTACACCTTCAGGTCCAGAATCATCTAGTGGTCAAATGGAAGACACAGGAAAATGGCGCCACGACTAAGACAGGCGAAAAGGCTCGCTACGCCTTCTTGTCCAAGGGCGAAGGCAATTTTGACACTCTCCAAACAGGATCTGAGAGTCCTAACCAGCTTCCTCACTGGACACTGCTCTCTTAGGTATCACCTCAATAAGATGAACATCTCAGAGGCGGTGAAGCGCAGATTGTGCGGTGAGGAGGACGAAACGGCAAAGCACATCCTATACGACTGCCCTGCCTTGGCAGCCTTTGAATACTTTTCTCAGGGGCTCATTAACCCTAAATAGTAGTGACGTCTGAGGCGAAGGACATGCTCGGCTTGTTAAGAAGGGCGGGTATGTACGACGCCTTCTATTCAGGAAGGGATAGTGTCACAGTAGGCCCATGCGTGGCCGCAGTTGCAAAGGGGTCGTCCCATGTGCCCTCAGGGGAAAAAACCATTTATGTTGTAAAGCTGAATGGATTGGTAGAGTCAGTCATTTCTTTCTGCATTAAACTGAGGAATCATCCCGCTATTTCTCGCTGTCATTGTTCTTGTTCAGATTGGTCCCTCTGCAAACTTTCCCTTTGGCTGCGTTATTAGCTAGCCATAATCATTGGTTACATTTGTTAATTCTATAATATTAATTAATACATCACGCTCTGAGATCCTTACTGCACTCTGAGTAAAACGATGAGCTTACATGGCTTTTGAGTCGCGTTCAGTAACGTTATCTTCAAAGATATAAACTACGTCTTTCCAACCAGTCGTTTCAACGTCATTCGTGCTCCTAGGAGGAAATTTGAATGTAAGACTGTAACAGTCAACTATCTAGTGTTAGCTTTCCAAAGGGCTGCAGTCTTACCTGCCCAAAGAGGTAACCCCCGACCTGTAACAAATGAGAACTGGCGGTAACTGCAGGAGCCCCGCAGTCCAGATTCTCTAACTTCTTAACCTCATCCCAAAGCTTCACTTCTTGTGTTAGCATGGGAACATCTTTCATTACATCCCCCACTAATCATTTTCGTGGCAACTTCTTCTTTCCCCCTCATCCACAACTCTCCGTTACTTTTGTACCTTATTATCTAGTCTCTCGGTTGACCCAGAGCTCATATCGAAAGCGGTAGACGTCACATCGTACTCCGCTAAATTAGCTCGGTTGCGATTGACAAAACTGTGCGTTCTGCATTGGGTGGAGTAAACGTGTAGACGGAGACTCTACCCTTAATGCAACTAGGAGTGTTGCACATAACTAGGTGCTACTGAGTCCAAACTGATTCCACCCTCACTGTTGACTGACTGAGTAATAAGGATACAGGGCTTCCAATCGTACAAATGCTACGTTCAACGTATATCCTGTACGTACAGCATCTTTACCGTTCTTAATGCGAGGTTAGCAGCGCCTTCTTAATAATTCTGCAAAGAAACTCGGATTTCGGGTGACGATTAGAATTTCCTACGCAACAAAAAGACGTAAACTCGCGTAATAAAATCTTTTAAATTCAAAGGTAATACAAACAGTTGGAAAACAAGTATGTAAGTACTTCTGTGGTGTATGACGACACACTTTATTTCTGAAAACGTGTGTTATTACACTACCATGACGAGCTATGTAATATTGAAGAGCAGTCTCACTGGGATAGGCACCCTGAGCGATGGTTTGTAAAGAAGGGGCCTTACACTCCCTCTCCACTAAGCGTAATATAAGATACCAGTTTAAATAAATAAATAAGAGACGGGAGAACAGCCCTAATTAACTTTTAAACTCAACTAAACCTGTGGTTCGACGGGTTATTAAATTTTGTGAACCGCGGTAGTAAGGTATTGGACAAACCTACATGTGAGGACTGGGAACTATCCTTTTCATCAAGTTGGTCGTGGCAGGACGATAAGGACCTATTCTATAAATTGAGTAATCAGCGAAGTAAATAATTTACCTTTCGTTCGTCGCCGTTGAGCTGGTTGAGGTTTATGTTTTCTCTTGGGAGGTGCCGATTTAATTCTTGACTCGACGCTGGGAGCTTTGCTAAGTTTTTTTGACGATTGGTGAGTTGGAGCGGACATCATACGTCTCATCTGCGGAGCGGCTTTGGACGGTTCTGGCGTTGAACAAGGGGAATCCATAATTTTTGATTGTCGGCCCATCATCCTAAACGCCTGATGTAAACAATTCAGTACTGCGTAAGAAAGCATACACGTGTCGTCTTGCAGGCGTCATTTTGAATCCCTAATAATTCACACACATTCAACATGAAATAAGGAACAACCCAGGTACTTACAGATATCTACATTAGGAACAAGAATAGGATAAATAACTTTTTTTTAAAACAGAGATTTTAATTACTCATGCTGCATTAAATTAATTTATACTGTTGCACAAATTTTATATTAACTTGGTATAAATACGTATTGAAATAAAAACGTATCAGCTCTTTAAATATAAACATCTGGCGCACAACTTTTCTCGGCCCCACGTGCATTCAGCGATTTTAAGGATGACTATATTCGATCGTCCTCAAACAAGCCTAGGGCTTGTTGGGAGGTGGTTTACGAGGTGTTGAATTGGAGGACCCGTGATGCTTGTCGGGCCATGACTCTCAGTAGTGAGGGCTTCAGTGACTCTTTTGCTTCCGTTTTTCAACGGCGGTCCAGCTCCTCTCCGTCCCCTGGGTTTTTTTATTTTCTCAACCATGTTCCTAGTGTGCCCAGGGAATTCGTTTTACGTCCAGTCTCGGTGGAGGAGGTGTACGCTACTATCATGGCCCTTAAGAACAGTAATGCCGCCGATTTCCTGGGCATCAATTCTCGAGTTGTGAAATCGGTGGCTAGTCTCATTATTGAGCCGTTGGCCTTTATTATTGATAGGTGCTGTGAGGATGGCAAGTTCCCCGATTGCTTGAAGAAATCCGTTATAACACCTGAAATGGGGAACTCCAAGGATTACGACGGCTTTCGTCCTGTCTCCAAACTGCCCGTTTTTGTTAAGGTAATTGAGCAAGCAGTGCTACAAAGGATGAGCGTCCATATGGATGGTCTCAATTTACTCCACCCCCAGCAGTTGGTTTCCGGAGGGGGAGAAGTACTGGTTCTGCAGCATGCTCTCTTGTTTCTCGGCTCTTTTCAGTTCTGGAGAATGACCAGCGCACCTCTCTTAGTCTTTTCGACCTCTAAAAGGCGTTCGACTTGGTGCCGCACAACCTGCTCCTCAAAAAATTGGAACACTATTGCTTCAGCCCTCGCATGGTTCTGTTTCTACAGAGCTATCTTGAGGGTTGGTCCCAGATTGTTCCTTTCAATGGGACTACCTCTAGTGAGGTTGTCAAACAGGGGAGTATCCTCGGCCCTTGCCTCTTCCTCTTGTATATCAATAACCTACCAAGCCAGTTCGAGGATTCAAACAACATTTTCCTGTTTGCTGACGACTTCACTTGCCTAGCATCAGGCTGCTCCCGTGAAGAAATGCAGTTCAATCTGCAATATAAGTCTGATAGTGGAAAAGTGGTGTCAGGCAAATGCTTTGGTTTTGAACAAAACTAAAACCTAGACCCTTGTAGTGGGTCTCAACAGAAGTTTAGACCAGGCAGTTAATTTCCTGGGTTTGACGGTGGATAACCGACTTTCCCGGAAGGCCCATGTTGAGGCGTTGTCCCCTAAATTATCATCTTCTATTTTCATGCTTAGAAGGTTGAAGAGCGTCGTCTCAGATGAAGTCCTGCGTTCTGTTTACCATGCTTGCTTTGCCAGTAGAGCAATTTATTGTATTGTTGCATGGGGAAACAGTAGTCATGCAATTGACATTTAAACAACAAAAACGTGCCTAAATCTTGACTAATCTCTCATGGAATGAGAGTTGTAGGGGTTCGTTTGCTCACCTTGGCGTTCTTACATTGCCCAGTGCATACGTCTTAGCAGTTTTGAATCTGATTAAAGTAAACATATCGCTCCTTGACGGGGCTTCACCGGCATGACACCCGATCCGGTGGAAACCTAGTGATTCCTTTTACTCGCCCAAGTATAGCTCAGAAAAATGACGCAATCCAAGTAGGCTCTCGTCTGTATAATTCCCTACCCCAAAATATTTAACAGCTGCCTATTAAGTCTTTCACTAAGGTCATAAAAGTTCATCTCATTAGGGCAGAGCTGCACTCGCTTGGCGAGTTTTTTGGGATTGTGTGGGAGGTGTAGTGTCGCGGTTTTATTATGTGGAGTGTTTCTGTTTTGCTAATTGAGCTGCCGTGTCTCCACCACCTGTTCATATTACTTGCCTATGTGGTGTAATTATTGCCCGTTTCCCGACATTTGTATTGTCTATTCTTAGGCCACTGCAAATAAAAAAATTCTTGATTCTTATCACTCAAGCAACTAACCAAATGTATTCATCATTCATATTATATGAGCTCGGTAGAACGTAGCTCAACGTTCGACATACAAACTGATAACGCTTAACATTCGTATGAGTTGCTTCCACTTATGTCTTAACCTTTATCAGCTATTCGTGGGACTGATGAACCCTGGATTTCCCTGCTAGGAGCCTCTTGCAGGAAATTGATTCGTCCTCTTTTAAACGTGCCTTTGATAGACTCGCTTCTCTTCCACACTTATTTAACCTAAGCCGGGCAATAACATAAAAATAGCTTTTTATGGGTGACTTCAGATGCAGTCCTTATACAAACTGTCTAACCGGGAATGTTGTAACCCCCCAGGTCATGGCTGAGTCATAAGATTTAGGGAGGATAGCACTAGTGTTATGAGGAGGGGGGTGGAAATGTTTGGATAGCCACTGAGCTTGGAGCTTCGATCCAACGCCCGTCTACTGGTTATAGACGAAGATTTATAATCCAAAATTTATAAAAGTCAGGGATTGGATCGGTGCTCCTGGTCGCTGCAATTTTTGCCTCAGTCAGCGGCTCTGGCTCTCCAAACATTACCATCTCCCACGATAACAAATGGTGTCAGAGGTGCCGAAATCAAACATACGCCTTCATTCCAAGAAAAAGAAGAAGGTCAAAGAAAATATCTTTTTTTAATTAAAGAGAGAAATAATGAGACGAATTCTCGGGTCTGAGATTCGCTGACGCTGTGAAAGTGCCAACGAAGTGAAAAATGGTGTCGTGCCTACTACTACACTGTGAGCGACAAGCCTTTCCATAGCCCCCCCCCCCTCGTACTTCAAATCTTGACATTGATGTCGTCCACTCCGGGAGCAGCAGCTAACAGTGAGGGGGAAGATGTACCCCGCCTGACTACCACTGCAGGCACCCCAGTGATCGTAGTCTAGTGGTTATATACGAAGATTCATAATCTGACGAAAGTTAGGCATTGGATCGGAGCTCCTGATCGTTGTAATTTTTGCCTGAGTCAGCGGTTCTCCAAACATTTCCGAACCCCCCCCCCCCTCGTAACACTAGGTCGGATCTAAGCAGCTTGGGATTTTTCAAGCCCCGAGCTCTTAAAAAAGCCGATTGGTTTTCGATGTAACTACAGAAACAAACAGAAAACTCCGAAACATTGGCCACAATTAGCCGTCCGTTCTGCTAGCTTCTTAGGTAACCTACTTAGGAGACTTGATTCCACTCACTTGGCCATCCCTCGTATCAGCTCCAGTCTATTTAAACGATCACGTCTCGTTTGCAATTCGTTCGTTAATTACTTCGACAGATTAAATCTCCGCTTACCTGCCGTCTATCGGACGCGAACGACGTTCCACCTTTGTCGCAGTCCCTCGAAGGGGGTTCGGGTGTTGGGTTCAACGCGGTTTCTTCCACTCCTTCATCGTCCTCTGAGCTTGAAGGGCTTCGCGTTTCAGGAGAATCCACCACCTTGAATTGTTCAACAACGTTGTTTTAAAACTAATTGTAGAATGACGCATTTTGCTCCACGTTGTAACCGGACGTTAAACATTTTGTATGTTGCGTAAACAAGTATTTTACCTAGTACATAATGAAGCAGGCATAATTATTGTGTCACAAATATGAATGACTGAACCATCCTCTGCCTTACGCGGACACGGTGCGCATTTTATGCCGTATTTCATGCACAGTGACAAAAGTGAGTATCCTACCGAAAGCGTCTTTGTAGATTTTACCTCAGAAACGCTGTCAGTTTCACTTTCAACGCTTTGATTCAAGAATATGTTGAGGTTATGTCGCCCTGAACTCTTCTTCCACGAAGTCCTCAATCTCTCCGTTAACTGTTGTCTGGAGTAGACAACAGCTGACGAATGGTCCGGCATAAAGGGAGATCGTGGCGGTTTGACTGTCGACGGTTTCGGTTGTCCGCATTTTTTCGCCACCACCTGAAAAACAAAATAATAAGAAATTATTACTTGTGCGCGCTTTAAATAGACGTTGGTTTGCAGGCAAGCCGAGGAAAATTCTCTTCAAATGATAAACTAAAAATACTCTGTCTCTTTTTGATGTTGTAACTTATAACATTTAAAAAACTACCTATTTGTACAATCAATTCAAATTTATGTCGAACATTCACAGTATCCAAACAAGAAATGTAAATAAAGTAATAACATGTACTAAAGTAACCTCCATCGCCGATACAGCATTTACAGTACAATCAGATTGTACAACGAAAATGTAGACCATTTTAACATGACTATCAATACTTTAAAATTCCAAGAAACAGTTGAGTTATGTACGGCACACAAGAAGAATTCATGTTTTTTTTTAAGTTATGAACACGCGAGAAGAATTTATGTTTTTTACTTATAGTGGATTTTCTAGTTAAGGATCTGTTTATGTTTGATTGATCTTTGTTGAGCGCATGCTGGAAGGCTGATTCCTTTACCTGGTGCGTCCGGTCCAAGAACTGCCCCTTCCAACGATAACGGATTTCTCCTGTTGTACTTTCCCTCAATTTACCTCCTTCTCCAAGACACACCGCTCTGCCCAGAGACACTCGACTCCCAGTAGTCACACAGTCACTCATCTTCGAACTCTCAAGAAAGTCACTACTCTCCTTCCGAAATAGTTTCACGCTCCAGTTCACGGGTTCCGAGTACTACCCTTGTGTCGCCCATTTGTACACCAACTCAACTCGTAAATACAGTCTTCTCTCACGCTCACCGAGTTCACTTTTATTTCTTATTTCGATCATCAAGCTCCCCCTCTCGTGCGCCCAACAATCTTAAATTAATTAAATTGGCGCGACGTTCATTTATTTGAATAAAGTCAAATATCATATGTCAAATAATATCAGTTAGATAGCGGCTATTAGTAATTATTCTAATAAGGGCTTTTTGCGTCAGAAATAGCGCAGTGTCACGAGCACTCCCCCAGCCCAGGTTGGCAAAGGATCAGGAATTATAGTCTGAGCAAGAGCAAAGTAGACCATTCTAAGAAGTCATCTGTACAGCACCGATCGCAATCTGGTAAAAACATAAATAAACTTTTGTAGGTGTTTATTAACGTGATCCACTGCTACTGCCATTTCATGCTAGATTCAAAAAGTACTCCTAAATACTTAAAATCTGAGCTTTGGCCTATTGTAGGGCATGCCAAGCGTAAAGACAAATATCAATCAATTGTATGAACGAGGGGTTCGGGCAGGCGTTGGGTCACATGAAGATAGAATGGAAAAGTACACTGTTACACTGTTATTCTCATAACAGGATTTGTTATTCAACTACCTGGACGGACGGTTGCTCGTTGTGATCGGCGGTCCAGGCGATTTTCAATGGCCGCGGCGCTTTGAGCTCTTCGGAAATTTGTCGACGAAGAATCGGTCGCTGCGGCGAATCGAGCGACAGTTGCCGTCCCATCCGGCTCCCTTTCTCCGCCCTCACCATCAACCTGAAACCAGTCGCACAGACCGCTTGAATAATTCGAGTTCGAAACTATAAGAAGGGAACGTATATCTTCAACCGAGATAATTATAATAAATGTAGCAGGTTCTAAGCAGGTTCTTGTTTAGTATTTTGGAATTATCTGTCAAAACGTGTACAAGAAACGGTTACAATTCCGGAATTTGTGGGGATGTTTATAATTATTTTACAAACGCCAGTAAACTCTTGCCGGATAGGGAGTTTATTGGACCACCGACCTGATTTTTCTGAGGGTGCTGGTCGTATGAGTGGGATTTACGAAGAAAAAATTGCGCTAAACTCTCTCTAACGTTTGGTGATTGTGCTACTCTCGTCATTTTCCCAAGGATGGGAATTTTACGGTTTTCTAATTGCATTTGGAGCTGTCCATTTAAAAAAGTTGTTCAAAATCGTTAGAGCCGGTTGGTGTTTTGATCACTATGCTAACTATAGTGAGTTTGAGGGTGGATTTCGCTCGTACGCGTATTTTGGCGCCGCATGATCGCCTGCGTTTTTCAGCGCCGTTTTCTCTCAATCGTGTTCACAGACACAATAGTGTTTTTTCGGACTCAGTCGGGTCTGAAACGTAAAGCTCTGAAGAGAACTACATTTTTTCTTCAGCCAACTACATCGCTTTTCTTTTTACTTGGTCGAGCCAAGGTAAGTAAAAAATCGCAGCAAAGCACTTAATTGGAATGGCGAATTAGTCTAATACTAAGACATTAGTCTAATATTCGAATGAAAAGATTAGCGTGAGACCTGCCATACTTCGACGACACCAAAGCAATGCGCAACTTATACCGGGATATCGTTCGTGTCGAAAAATACCTTTTCCCATTGATAAAATCTTTAGCTTTAAGAGTGAATTTCGTGCTTATCCGACCAGACAGCACGCAGCGGTCTTCACCTCACGCTTCACATCGGTCGGCCACGCACAACGAGTCTCAATTCAAGTGATTTATGGAGCGACGAACGAACATCCATCTCAGCACCGAATCTTTCCAGCCTTCGAAAAAATATACGAGTCGACGTTTGGGCGTTTGCGCATCGCACAACTTTCCTCGGTCTTTCGTATATACCACCTGTTTTTCACGCAGTTAATATGAACTCGGTAAAACTTGACATTCTACTCGCACGCACCAACTGGTAGTGTTGAACAATCCTACTAATGGCAGAAGTTTATTCGGCGATCAAATTATAGGTAATTTATGGAAGTAGCCCGACTTTTTTGGAGCTGGTTCCTCACAGTTCCCAGTGGGACAATAGATAAAACGGTGTGGCGTGTACTGAGCTTGCTGTATTAAACATTTGTGTATCCGTAGCTTATTAGACTACCGCCCTAATTCTTTTATATAACCGGGATTTACAAGAAAAAAACTCAAAGCCATTTTTCGTCGAAATGTTTGATAACTTATTGAGCTGCTCTCGCAATTCGGCAACGGATGGCAATTTTATAACACTGTTCAGTCGTATGCAACTGCCCTTGCGAAAATTTGAATCAAAACTATTACAGCCGTTAAAAAAAAGAAAAAGAAATAAATCACTCAAGAACCCAATAAATTATCAAAAAGTTAGACTAATATCGATTCTCGTACAGCATTTTCCTCTCACGCTTTTGTACCACTAGTGTTTTCAAGATTCTTTCATTCAAATTACTACCTTTTCACTTAACTCGATTAAATACTGTACCAGGGACGTTGATACGCCAAACTTGAGGATGAACCCAACGTATCTTCATTCAACGCATTTTTACAGGAACATTTATCGAGAACAAAATGTAGGGCCTAGTTAGTTGAGAGTTCTTCGTAAGTTTGATCGAAATCGTTAGGGCCGTTTTTCAGAAAATTGGAAAACCGATAAATTAATATAAGACAAATCTTTTTTTTTTAGTTAACTTGGCTTATACCTCCGTTCAACAGATATATACAAAAATAATTACATAGAACAAAATGTGGGTATGTGTGGCTGAAAGACACTCTGTAGAAATGATCAAATCTGATGAAGCAGTTACCCCGGAATTTACGGAAATGATCGAAAAAACATTATTTTTCACACTTTTTGATTTTTATCTCTGTTCAGTGAACTGTCAGAGGAACATTTATTGAGAACAATAAATAGGTATTAACTATTCAAAAACATGCTGTGTTTTTGGTGAAAATTGTTACAGCCGTTTTCGAGAAAAATGGGAAACCCCCTAGTTTTTGGTTCATTTTCGTCCCCCACCCCCCTTTCCAATCTACCGAAATCGTCCATAACCTTATTTTGGTGGTTATTTGGTGACAAATAAATAATTTACAGTAACTGGAGCTCTACGAAAAAACAAATCATGAAAACCGATATGTACCCAATGAGCTCATTACGAGAGAAAATATCTGGTGCGTAGCAACACACAACTTTCCGCAATCCCTCTAATTTCGAACACCACCTACATATGCGGGTGCTATATCTTCGTTCAACGCATTTTTACAGGAACATTTATAGAGAACAAAATGTAGGGACTAGTTAGCTGAGATTACTCCGTAAGTTTGATCGAAATAGTTAGAGCCGTTTTTGAGAAAATTGGAAAACAGATAAATTAATATTCGACAAATCTCCTTTTTTAAGTTAACTTAGGTTATATCTCCGTTCAACATGTATATACAGAAATAATTATGGAGAACGAACTGTGGGAATAGGTGACTAAAAGACACTCCATTAGGATTTATCACATCTGGTGAAGAAGTTACCCTGGAATTTACGGAAATGTTCGAAAAAACGTTATTTTCGACACATTTTCATTTTTATCTCTGTTCAATGGACTGTCAGAGGAACATTTATTTAAAACAATATGTAGGTATTAACTATTTGAAAACATCTCGAAAGTTTGGTGATAATCGTTGAAGCCATATGGCCAAAAAGCGTAAAAAACCTATTTTTGCTTCATAGGCCTATACCTCCGTTCACCGTATTTTCATGGAGATATGTATAGAAAAGAAAAGTTAGGTATTGATTAGTAGCATATAATTTGAAAGTTTCATCAAAATCGTTAGAGCCGTTTTCGAGAAAAAGGCGAAAAACCTTAGTTTTTGGTACATTTTCGCCCACCCCCTTCCCACAGGCCCAAATCGCCCGTAACCCTATTTTGGTGTCTGCAAAAAATAACAAACAAAACAAAAAAAGAACCAGCTCAATCGGACCAGCCGTTCTCGCGCAAATCGAACTACAGACACACAGGTCTGTTTCTTTATTTGATGACTGTACCTAAACCCTCGACGAGGGTTATATCAGTCATAGAAGTTGCGGTTTCGCTAATATGCAAGAGGCCGGCCCCTGCAGCATCCACCGAACTCAGACCTGGGTAGGTACGGCAGGTATTTGGTCGTTAGCCAGTCTCACCGTAGAGAGCTGTTGCCCGTGTGTTACCGCGCGGAGGTGACCACCTGAGGAATCCCGTACCATCCGGGAGTAGTTCATAATCTGGTTCCCTACCTGATCTTACTTTTTACTTGGGTGGCAAGTTTCAAAAGGACAGATCAACTATAACCACGTTTCTTAGCCATCACCTTCTTTGCGAACTTTGCAAAATGGTTGTAGGCTTCCTTTGTAGCAGTTAATGCTGCTAAGTTCGTTTGCCCACCCAACAACCGTCGCTCACTGTTGTAGAAACTACAGTGGAGCAGCACATGGTTTCTTGTTTCCTCCGCACTGGAGGCACAAGATGTGCATAATGGAGAGTCTTTCAGAGAAAAGAAGTGGAGCCGCGCATTGAAGTCACCATGTCCCGTGAGGAACTGGCTCGTCCAGTGGTCTGGCTCAACCCATTTTCTAGAAAGTCATTCACGGATGTTGGGGAAGAACTCATACGTATCACGTCCCTTTGACGAGGATTCCCATCTCGCTTGCCATTTCTCTAGAGCCCATTCATCGATGGCGGCAAGTTTCTGTTCTGTGGTGAGATCCGCACGGAGTTCAGCCCAAAGCGGGGAAGCTCCTGTTTCACTCTCCACTTGTCAATCATGCACTCAACAGCCAAATCAACTGGTAACTGACCAGTGATCACCTGGAGTGCTTCCGTTGATACAGTCTTGTAGGCCTTGGTGATCCACAGGAGCGCGGCTCTCTGGGATTGGGCCAATACTCTCTTTTGATTGACTGTTAGTTTGCTACCCCAGACAACAGGGCAGTAGCCAATCACACCTAAATAGATGGCCTTATACATGAGGATGGTGTCGTGGTAACACACACCCCAAGTGGCCTTAGTAATGGCACGCAGTGAGGCAAACCTTGCAATGGTAGTGCCTTTAAGGGACTGGAGGTGTTGGTTGAAACCCCACCTCTCACCTATATTCACTCCTAAATACTTGACGTGCTTTTCAAGAAGGAGCCTGTGGCCGCCAAAGCGTATTGTGGGTGGATTATTCACTTTCCCCTTCAAGAGGATTAGCTGGGTTTTTTCCTCAGCCACCTGCATCTTGACGTGCTCGCACCATTGGTTGACAGTGCGGAGCACGTGGTGGGTTTTTTCTTCAATTTGGCGGACTGACTCTGCAAAGATCAGCACAGTCAAGTCATCCACATAGGCGTACGGCTCGCAGTCAGTCTCCATGAGTTTCCTAACTACAGACACACACACACACACACACACGCGCACACACACACACACACACACAGGTCTGTTTCTTTATTTGATGACTGTACCTAAACCCTCGACGAGGGTTATATCAGTCATAGAAGTTGCCAGTTTCGCTAATATGCAAGAGGCCGGCCCTGTAGCATCCACCGAACTCAGACCTGTGGAGGTACGGCAGGTATTTGGTCTTAGCCAGTCTCACCGTAGAGAGCTGTTGCCCGTGTGTTACCGCGCGGAGGTTGACCACCTGAGGAATCCCGTACCATCTGGGAGTATTTCATAATCTGGTTTCCTACCTGATCTTACTTTTTACTTGGGTGGCAAGTTTCAAAGGACAGATCAACTATAACCACGTTTCTTAGCCATCACCTTCTTTGCGAACTTTGCAAAATGGTCATAGGCTTCCTTTGTAGCGATCAATGCTGCTAAGTTCGTTGCCCTACCAACAACCGTCGCTCACTGTTGTAGAAACTACAGTGGAGCAGCACATGGTTTCTTGTTTCCTCCGCACTGGAGGCACAAGACGTGCATAATGGAGAGTCTTTCAGGGAAAAGAAGTGGAGCCGCGCATTGAAGTCACCATGTCCCGTGAGGAACTGGCTCGTCCAGTGGTCTGGCTCAACCCATTTTCTAGAAAGACGTTCACGGATGTTGGGGAAGAACTCGCCACGTATCACGTCCTTTGACGAGGATTCCCATCTCGCTTGCCATTTCTCTAGAGCCCATTCGTCGATGGCGGCAAGTTTCTGTTCTGTGGTGAGATCCGCACGGAGTTCAGCCCAAAGCGGGGAAGCTCGTTTCACTCTCCACTTGTCAATCATGCACTCGACAGCCAAATCAACTGGTAACTGACCAGTGATCACCTGGAGTGCTTCCGTTGATACAGTCTTGTAGGCCTTGGTGATCCACAGGAGCGCAGCTCTCTGGGATTGGGCCAATACTCTCTTTTGATTGACTGTTAGTTTGCTACCCCAGACAACGGGGCGGTAGCCAATCACACCTAAATAGATGGCCTTATACATGAGGATGGTGTCGTGGTAACACACACCCCAAGTGGCCTTGCTAATGGCACGCAGTGAGGCAAACCTTGCAATGGTAGTGCCTTTAAGGGACTGGAGGTGTTGGTTGAAACCCCACCTCTCACCTATATTCACTCCTAAATACTTGACGTGCTTTTCAAGAAGGAGCCTGTGGCCGCCAAAGCGTATTGTGGGTGGATTATTCACTTTCCCCTTCAAGAGGATTAGCTGGGTTTTTCCTCAGCCACCTGCATCTTGACATGCTCGCACCATTGGTTGACAGTGCGGAGCACATGGTGAGTTTTTTCTTCAATTTGGCGGACTGACTCTGCAAAGATCAGCACAGTCAAGTCATCCACATAGGCGTACGGCTCGCAGTCAGTCTCCATGAGTTTCCTGAGTAGACCTTCGAAGAAGGCATTCCAGAGTGCTGGTCCTAGGACTGAGCCCTGTGGGCACCCCTTCTCAATCTTTCTCCGGACGGAGACATGCCTACTTTCGATCGTAGCAGTTCTGTCTGTCAGGTAACTTCTGACGAGTGAGTACAGGTTGCGGGGATTCCCTATCTTTGAGCTCATTAAGGAGCGCTGGCCACCAAAGGTTGTCAAACGCTCCTCTGATGTCAATCAGAACAGCTATGACGTACTTAGCCGGTGCCAGCAGGGAAACACGCCGAATCTCGACAATGACATCCTGCGTGGACCTTCCTTTGGTACACCCGTATTGCCTGCCTGTGAGGTTGCGGCCAAAGACTCCTTCGAGGGACTGCAACATCAAGATTTCTAGTGTTTGCCTAATATGGAAAGAAGGCTGAGTGGTCTCCATGATCGCGGGTCTGACTGATTGCGGTCGCCTCCCTTTTGAAGAGTGACAACACGCGCAGACTTCCACTGAGTGGGGAACTGTCCGACCTGCAGACAGTCATTAAATAAATTAAGGAGACCGCTGGAGATTGTCCGCTCAGCCTTCCTTAGCATATTGCTTTCTATTTTGTCTGGCCGGGGATTTGTTGGGCTTTAAGGTCGCAAGGGCCCTGCCGAGGTCGCCTGTTGTCCACAATGGGATGTCGGGCTCGTTCGGAGGGTCCATGATCAGCTCCCTTGCTGTCCTCTGGGCTTCAGTGTCTCGAGCTACTTGGTCATCTGGGAACGCCTTCTCAAGGAAGGTTTCCAGTGAGCTTTCGATGCTGCAGGCCCAGCCTGACTCATTTTGCATCGCAGCTAAGACTTGCTCTACGTTTGCTTTTCCTATGGAGGACTTGTAGTGTCTGCCCCAGGGGTTCTCAGAGCTCTCCGCTTCCACAAAATTTCGCCAGCCTTGCCGTTTGGCTCGTTTGATGGCGCGGTGGAAGGCCTTCTTCTCTTGGATGAAGGCAGTTCGGAGTGTTGCTCTGGCATCAGGGTCACGAGTGTTTTGGTACATCCTTCTGGCTCTATTTGCACTTTGCTTGAGGGGATTAAGTTCCTCAGTCCACCATGGGACTTTGATCGCCCTGTGCTTCTGTTGGCCAAGTACAGAGAGCCCAGCAGAGTGCAGTGCTGTGGTAAATGTGTCCACTTTGCTGTCCACCTCTTCAGGTGTGGATGCTTGCGCTATTAGGTCGGTGTCTGCGGCACGCAGTTCACCTTCCAGTACCCTACAGAATTGTGGCCAGTCAGCATTTTTGTGCGGAATCGCTTTTCACGCATGTCTTTGCAGAGGATGTTGTCATCCGTGATGGCAAAGTCAATAACCATGTGATCGCTCTGCGTTGCACCTGGTACGACTCGCCAACCTTGCAATTTGAGTAGCAGGGTGTGAGACACGGCTGTGACGTCTATACACGACCTTCCTCCTGGACCATCATAGGTCGCCTCAGTCATGGGGTCGTTGGCAACAACCAAGTTGTACCTGGTGAGCAGCTCTATATACGCCTCGCCCGCCCTGTCCAGGGTTGGGGATCCCCACAATGGTGATCTGGCGTTTGCATCAGCACAGACTACGCAGGGTCGTCCTGATAGGCCTGCTAGAGCCCGCTCGAGTGGTTCAAGGCTGTTGGCAACTGGTGCGCCAAATTGCCTGTAAATGATATTACAACCAGCTCAAAGCCACCCGGCTGGAAGTATGAGCACAGCGGCCAAGTGCTGGCTGTTCAGGTGGGTGAGTGCGAGCATGTCAATGGACGGGTCGGTGCAGGCTACTGCTGCCTTGGCTCCCGTTCTTGCTCCAGTCACCACTCGTGCCTGCGATCCCAGACCAAGGGTTTTGGACCCTCTGTATGGTTCCTGTATGGCGAGGACACTGCAGCGTTTCTTGAGTGCATTTTGCAGCAACTCAGCCATAACTGGGCAACTCTTATTTGTGTTGTGCTGAAGGATTCGAACTGTTTTTGACCTATTCATAATCTACTCGTGACTCCTGGAGGGCAATCGCTCGCTGACGAATGGTACAGCGTGCGTCTCGTGTAGAGTGTGAGACCTGTTGGATTTTGCGTTCGACGCAATTGGCACACTTGAGAGGGCATCACGCTTGCATTCCCTACTCCAGATGTGGCCAGGCGCACCAGGCGCACACAACAGGTCTTGTACAGGCCACTGCCAGGTGGCCATAGCGCTGGCATTTGTAGCACTGAGTGGGGGCTTGGTACTTTCGTATGGCGCACCGCTGCCAGGCTATTTGGAGGTGCCTTGCCCCCTCTAGTTTTTGTATAGGCTGGGTGATACCTCAATCACCCAATCCTTCTGCCTTCCACGCTGTTTGGTGAAGAGGGCCTGACATCCTGCGGCTGCAAGCCTAACGCAGGGTTGTGCTCAACAACTTGTTGGGCCAAGTCCTCTTTGAAGATCAGTCCGCACGTCGCACAATAGCAGGCGTGGAAACGACCCAGGGGCTGACGCTTGGAGCTTCAACTCCTTTTTTGTTGAAATGTGGCTCGTGAGCGCCTTGGCCATTTCTGGCGTTTCCGTCACAATGGCGGCGCCACCTCCTACTGCGGTGCGGATGTCTGGCGCTTTTCCGGACGCTTAGAGCTTGGAGGTCCGTGGCAGGGACACCCCGCATCAGTGCTTCCATTGTATCAGGGTTGGAGGACCAGCCTCTCCTTCCTTACATGTATGCCTAACCACTACCACGTTTTGTCGTGGGTTTTTAGGGGAGTTTGGCAAACAGTGGAGGCTTTTTATTTTTGTTTTTATTTTTACTTTTGCCCTTGTTTTTGGGCAGAGGCGTAGGCAGGGCGCTGCCCTCAGCCTGTAGTTGGGGCCTGTTTCCGCTTCCCCTGCGCTTCCTGGCCCTGGCAGACTGCCATTCCGCCTCAGCTCCATGAGGGGAGGAGGGCGCAGTAGCGGCTACTGCCGCATATGAGGGGCCTGGGGTACTACCCTGGCTCATTGAAGGTCCTTGAGTTTGGGGGCTGGTGGCACTGGCTGCTGGGCAATTGCCCTCGCAGCTCTTCCCTCACGACAGCCGCCACGGTTTCCCGCAGGGGGAGTGGCAGGGGGCGATGTCGTTGGGGGCATTAGCTTTATAGCCAGCTTCGAAATTTCGAAGAGGCAACTAGTGATGAGGTCCGCGCATAGGTCCTGTCGCGTTGACCCTCATCCGTGCCATCTGGCTGTGGATGATTTGGACATATGCGCAAATTTGCTCCATGTCCGACAGATTAGGGTCAACGGCGTGTCGTGTGCTTGTAGTAGCCGGGTTGCCCGGGCTACTAGGGGAGAAGGGGAGATGAACGCGGTTTGCCCGGTTCTTTCCGCCCTTGTTTGTTTGGACGACGAGTAGATTGCTCATCGTCCGAAGAGGGAGGGGTCGAGCTTGGCGAGCCCGAGGAAGAAGGCGCAGGTGGCGTTTTTATTACCTGCAATTGTGTTATTTGACTTAGTCATGTTTTTACTAATTTTGAGGGGGAGATTAAAGAAGCAGACTGGTGTAGTGTATCCTTGTGAGTTCATTTGTTGTGTGTGTTAGTGGTATGAGCGAGAGGTGCTCGAGAGGCAGTGTCCTGGAAGCTCCCCTCAGGCATATTGATTCTAGCCCCTTTCGCTGGTCCGTTGAGGGTCAAAGGAGGCCCCCACATGCGCCGCAGCTGCCAGTCCGGCCACCCACCGGGACTAAGACGCATGAGGGATTTTTCGGCTGCTGCTCAGAGTCAGCCCTCGGCCACTGGTGATGTGGTGAGCGGGACACACGCTATCAGCCGCCCCAGGAACGCTCAAACCTGGTTTTCCCCTCCTCATTCCGAAGGCCGCACCTATATAGGGGATCGCTCAAAGGTGTTAGTGAGCTACCTCCAGGACTGTCTTTCGCTCATTATGAGTGTTTTAAGTCAATATGTTCTGCCACGCAAGCCGTTGCAGTGTATTTTGTATCTGGAATATGTTGTGTGTGTCAGTGTCGTGAGCTTTAAGCCCCTTTAAGGCCGGATTTAACGACCACGCAGAGGATACGGCAGGAGAATTCTGTCCCCCTTCCTGCGGGGGTGTGTACTGCGATCCCAGCTAAAGGTAGGGGGTTCCCAGTGTGTCATGTATGTGAATGAAGTGTAAGTTGTGTCCCTTTTAGTTCGGCTTATACGAACACGCAGGGAGTACGGCAGTGGAATTCTGGACCCCCAACTGCAGGGTGAGCACAGTGTGGCGACAGAGTACACTGTGACGCCCAGCCACAGTTAAGCCTCGTTGGATGTAATCCAACACACACACACACACACACACACACACACACACACACACACACACACACGGACCACGCGCCGAAATTAGGTTTTTTAGACTCAGTAGGGTCTGAAACGTAAAGATCTGAAGAAAACCCAATTTTTTTTTTTTTTTGACACGATTACTATACTTTCCTTCCCTTCGGGTAGCGGAAAGTAAAAATAAAGGCTTCTCAAAACTAAGAGTGAAAATGGGGAGAATGGTAGAACTGATCTTCTTCCTGGCCTTGAGCATAACGAAAACTGAAAACCAATAATAAACGAAACAAAAGTTGCGACGTTCTGAAACTATGGAGACGGACTGCACAAAATAACGGTTAACACACCGGTTCGGGAGTGGGAAGTGGACGAGAGAAGAGACGGTAGGTTGGGGCAGTAAATTGTTGAAGGCAACGGAACGGAATGATTCGAGCCTTAGCGAATCTCTGCTGAGCTGAGATAGGTCAGCGGCCAACAGCAATAAGCCAAACCTAAGGCCGAAGATGAGAAGATTGCCCTTTTCCTGATTCTCGCAACCGTTGACCTGCAGCCGAAGCCGCGGGATTATTTCACGTCACAATACGAACTTAGATCAACAAAAAACCGTGTTGACAGTGCCATAAATTACCTACATGCTGATTATATAACAAATATGAGTAGGAGCAACCAAATAAACTCTGGAATGTTAAGCTTGTTGTTGTAGATTGTTAAGTACAACAGAACGTACGTGAGTCTGAGAGGTGCCTTGGTCCTTTTCCAGGTAATAGAATGTTATTCAAATACATCCCCTAAAATACCGGTAATATGACCCCCTTTGTCTAGCTTAATACATTATGGAAGAACAGGAATTTGTCCCGCGGAACAAAGCTAAGACTCTTCAGCACCAACGTCAAATCTGACATCTGCAGACTTTCATAAACCGCTGTCTCCGGAGAATCTTGGGGATATATGGTGGCGCAACATGATCTCGAGTGCAGATTAGTGGAGGGCGACCGGACAACTTCCGATCGACGAGGAGATAAATAAAAGGAAATGGACGTGGATCGGTCATACTGGGAGGAAGCCCGATGGCGCCATAGAAAACACTGCTGTTCAATGGAATTACCAGGGCGAAGGAAGAAGATCAGGAAGACCAACGGATAATCGAAGAAAAAAGAAAACGATAGAAAAATAAAGAAGTTAAGAAAGATAAAGAAATCGATAGAAAAGGAAAACAAGACGTAGACAAAACGTGGAATGAAATATGGAGAATCGCATCCAACCGATCCGACTGGAACGATCTTGTTTCTGCCCTACGCTCCCCATGGAGTTAACAGGAGGAAAAGAATAGAAAATGACACCTAATTACTAAAACTGCTAAAACATGAAACATGAGTTCGTTTTTGCAACTCATTGCAATAATATTTTTATTTGCACGCATGGAAGTTATTCCCCCACCACACACCACTGAACATATCCAATACAGCAAGAAACCATGAGAGTGTTGTTTGCACATTTTTATGTTTCAGTTGGGTTAAAAACGTTCGATAGAATCTGCCCGCGGTTGTAGCACAATGAACTCCGTTAACCTCCGAAAGTACAACGAAAATGAGGCCACGGAGTTGGCGACGGAATGATAAATGAACTTGCCCTTGTATTGGCGGGAAACAAAGCGAATGATGAACGCCGTTTTATGAAAAGTTTTTCGTGGCACAAAGGCGAAATCCGAACAGGAGGAAAGACTCGACTATTCGGAACTTATAACAATCAACACACTAACGCGCCAAAGTTCGTTTTTACACATTTCCCCTTATTTTTCAAATCACAAAAATAACTAGAAAAATAAGGAAATCAAATAATATGAGGCACATGTCAGAACAATACCACCAAAATCATCAGAAAATAAATCAAATCTTGAAAAAAAATGTATTGAAAAAATGTGTATCAAATTTGGTAAAAAATGCGAAAAAACGAAAAATGTTGAGAAAGCGAATGAACTCGTTGAAAAGTGTTGCTGTTGGGGAACTTCAGTAAAAATTAGACGTTTAGGGGATTTAGAGTAGAATTCGTTGAATAAATCGAGTAATTTGAGCAACATTGGTCGGAAAATGTACTGAAAACTGTTCAGAATTGAAAACGATCTTTGATTTGGGAGCGTTAAATGGAAATTTGAGGATGAACTGCTGGAACGTTAAGCCTGTTCCCATCGTTTACATATTCGTCTCTCATGTCGCCGTATTTTAAAGCAAATTACTAATTTGTTGGATTCAGTATACACAAAAAACCTCATTTAGTCACCAACCCTCCAAAAGAAATTTATTCAGTGCATCACACAACATTCCTCAATTACGCCGACTGATCCAACCGGTTTTTCATTCTGTTTATACGAAACTTGGAAGAAGTTAAGATGGTGGAATTTATTGGGACGCTCCTACTAGTATCGCCACGTTTATTGAGTGCATTAGCTATTAGGACTGTCCACACGATTATGTGTTAAAGCGTTCGCGTTCATTAATCTGGAATTATAGGTAAAAACGTGCGTAAGAAGTTAGTTACGCACGAAAATAATTTTGTGTGATGTCCCTAAATATTTAATAGCCGTCGTTAAAATATCATCGTGTCCGTAACTTATTGGGCTACCAACGCGATTTTTATGAGAACGCTAATGGTATTTTTAATCGCACTAAAATCTTTCTTCGTCGAAATATTCGATAATTTATTGCGCCGCTCTCGTCATTTTTCTCACGAACAGAGAAAATTTGTATTACCGTCACGTCGATTGTCTTTTCAGCCCACGAAAAATTAAAATTGAATTCGTCGGTGAAATTTTTGAAAAAATAAAAATACTTTCGTTGTTTCGGTCGATCCGAATTAATTCTCGGATTAGTTACGAATCAATCCCAAGTAGTCTTATTTTGACGTCCCGCGCGGAACTGAAGGCTGAATATCGGTTTTGAGGTTATTAGGTTAAGCCACTCATTGTCAATAGCGTTCACAGGCAGACACACTGACCTCTCATTTAGGTGGTGTTTAAAACGTAAAGATCTGAATTAGAGAAAACTAAAATTTCAACTTCAACTTTGCTTCCTATTTTATCCCTCTAAGAAAAGTGAAAAACAAAATCTGTTGAGAAACTAAGGAGATCATCTTAAAATTGTGGTAAACTGTTGAAGAACTACAATAAAAATGTTAGAGAAAGAGTGGAAAACTGTTGAAAAAAATGTAGTAAAATTAAATCTAGGCAGTGTATGAGTGTATGAGGGAGGGAAGTGATGACAAAATCGTTAAGAAATTGAAAATAATCGTCGAGAGCGTTGAGCTGCTCGGAAATTGAGTCCTATTATTCTTTGATGGTATATTTTCCTGGAATTTAATTTTTGTAGTAACGCATTAATTCTCGCACAGCAGCTCCAATTGACTGCTATTGGAAGAAAAGACTTTTATTGCAACACGATATTTCTGTAATCGCACTATACCTCTATTTAGCGTACGGCGCAAAGAATAAACCTCTAACGGCGTCAGATAATACGCCAAGAGCTGTTCGAAGGCCTGAGAGAGACTGAACTTGTTTATGGCGGGCTCTGGAAGGAAGCAGGTCGACACCCCGGGGGAGTTGTAGTCAATTCCCCTACCCCAACCCTACCACTCAAATAAATGACACTGCCAAGGGGTTAGCTCTGGTTTCTTCAATCCGCCAATCTCCGGGGTACACGATTCATCAACTTGTAAACACGATTTTCTTATAATTGCCTCAAATAAAACGAGGCTTTAGCACGGACTCCAGATCATTTTAACTAACGGCATCATCAGAGAATACTTGGACTATTATGTATCGTTATTTAATATACTATTTGATAATATTGACCTGTTCCTGCTTCGCACGGGTGGAATTTTTTTTCTGAATATTTTGGAATCAGTAAAGATAACTAAACTTATAACTATGCTAATTATAACATACATATTACGTATTTAATTTATTTACATACAAAAATACAAATCTTTCCTCTTCATGTTTTCTTCGACTGACTAAAGAGATTTGACAATGGATGGGATCAATTTGGTAGGATGCAAGTTGAGGCAACAACGCTAAAACATATGCTGTCACCTAATTAAAAGACTTCAGACACTTACTTGTCGAATATATCCGCCGAGCCTTTCGAAGTCTTCCATTTTCTGGGAGATATTGACTTGGAAGCTGACCATCTTTCTATTCGCGGCGCTAACAAGTCAGTCGAGCAACCTGATGTCACCGCACCGTCGCCGAATGGAATTGGCTGTTTCGCGACGGTGAAATCCGGATGTCGAGGATTCCATCCGGGCAGCTTCCAGTCCTTGAGTTCAGCTTTGAGGTTGTCGTACAGGCTGGTGTTTGGAGAGGCGATTTTGCTGCCAAACGACATGTCCGGGACGCCACCCACCGCCGGTCAGGTGAGTCCGCGCGTCCAACGGCCTGACGTTTTGCTGTGAAAACAGAAGGTTAGCAAATGAAAAATTGACGTGAAGAGGCTCTAATGGCGAATTTACGCTGTAGCGGTGAGAAGCTAGCTCCTATACTGAGGCCTTATCAACAGAGAGACTGCACGCCCAAGGATTATGCTCTGTTTTTAAACATCCCTTTATTTTTGTAATTATCCCTACGGTTTCAGTACCCGAGTTTTCAAATAGGACCCAAGGTTTTAAATAAACCTGTAAAAGATTAAGTACCTGAGTTTTTAATAACCCACAATAATCCCTAAAATTTAAGCTCCTTCGTTGTTGTGAATAATCGTTAACTTTTATTATTAACTCCAATATCTTTAATAATCCTAACAGTTTAAGCTCTCAGTTTTTGAAAAACCAAAATATTTTTTTAAAGGTTTAGGGCCGATTTATTAATGTCATTTGCAGGCCTGAATACAGGCGGCGTAAGTAAAATCTTCGAGTAACTCTCAACGACCCGTTCATCAATTCACTAGGTTTCAGTCATCCACGTTTGATACGTACCGCCTGCACCCCAGCAATCGAAGTGTAGTGGTCAAAGCAGAAGGTGGATGTTCGGTCATTGGATTGGAGCTCGGGATCGCCCTAATTTTTGCCTGAGTCTCAGCGGCTCTCCACCATGTCCCTTGTAATTTCCACTCACCGAATATCGTTGACCATAGCTGCCAATTCTGTATTGAATAATTCTAATTATTTTAATAAACTCGAAAGTTTAGACGAGTTCGTGAATGGCCCATAACTGTTTTCAATAAGAGCTAAGTATTGTAAGAGCCAAGTATTGAAATATCCCTTTTATAATCTCCAAGGTACAAGATGTTAATGTTCTTGAACAACCCCTCGAGTTTAAGCGGAATGAGGTTTTTCATTTTTCTGGGCTCCGCAAAGTAGAAAGGAAAGTTACGTAATTGGCTGAAATAAAAGAACAATAAAATCAGCTCATACTTGATATTTAGCCCGCAGGTTACCATTGGACGCCAAAATAAGGGTATGAGCAAAATCCACTTCAAAACTAACTATAGTTATCAAACCAGCAAATGTTGTGTCTGAAAAACGGCTATAATTTAGATTACAAATGGGCTCTGTAATTTAGATTACATTTTTCATGTGAACAGCTTCTAATAAGTCGACAAAACATACAATTTCCATTTGTGGTAAAATGACGAGAGCAGCACAATTACCAAACATTTCGACGAAAATCTATTTTAGCGCAGTTTTTTCCTTATAATCTCTGTCAAAATTGAAGTGGCAATCGAATGAAGTGCGTATACAACGAGCGTATTAATATTTCTAATTTCTGGAGCTACTCCAAAAATTCCGAAATGTCAACCCCCTCGTTTCGCCAATTACTTTCTAACAGTTCGTCCCAGATTATTCCATAACGGCGAAAAGAACCTTCTCAAAAACATCACATAGACAATTACAATTCTGCCTTAGGGAAGGTCTGTGGGAGTTCAAACCGAGTGGCTGGATGCGAGAGTAAGGGATCCGATGACTACCCACGACTCCTCGATCACCACGATCTCCGCAGAGCAAGCGAATCTTCCAGGGTTGTCAGGCCTTGCCCTGGGTAGGACTCGGATTGCTCCGTTCTACTTACCTTGCCCTACCCAGGGGTTTGGAAGGACTCCAGTAAGGGGGCCAGAGGGCCCCCGAGCCTCCACCCACTGCTCAGGGACGCATCTGCCGCACATCCGGTTGTTGGGGAATGGAATGACCACGGTCCCCTCTCGAATCTCAAATCGAATCGACTGCGTAGCGGGATACGAGTAATTGGTGTAGTGGACGTAAATATATAAAACGCATAGGCTGGCACGAAAGGTTATAATAAACAATAATAATCCAGAACAGTAAGCTAGAACAGTAAAGTAAGTGGAGGACCGTTCGAAATTAATAGTGAAAATAAAAGGAAACTTTTGACCAGTTCGTCGTAGTAGGATAGATCGAGTGGCGTCGAAAATGAAGGAGGATTGTAGACAGGCAATCGGCGTTGGGCTCAGAAGCAGACTGAGAAAGGCCCCGTCGCGTCGAAGTCACGTCGGATCGAGTCGGAGCGTAGTCGTGTGGCAAAAAGGTCGGCAGTCAGAGAATTGGAGGCGACGATAAGCTCCTGTCTGCGTTTATAAACAGCCTCCACAATTGACGCTCCGTGGCGCAATTGGCGCCAACACCGGTTTTGCGTCCCATCACATAGACATTTGTATAAGTGCTGGGCATACGCCCGTGGCTCTGGAGAGGGCACCTAGCCTCGTGGCCTCTACCCCTCTCCTGCCAGCACCAACAGCTCTCTATGGGAATTTCCAACGAAACCACTGCCCCCACGATGCCAAACCCATGGCTTCACAACGTCACGCCCTAAGGGCCCCACACTGTTGGCCGCAAGCAGAAGCCCCCTTGGTACCCATTCTATAGACCTGAATGGGTGGCAGGCCCCGGTGCCAGAATTGCCACAAAGGCGTTCTGCCGGCACCTACGCTTTATATCCATGGGGGTTCCAGGCTTGTACTTGCCCCTGTGCGTCCCATTGGAGAAGGGTGTCAGGCTGTCTATAATCCCCGCCTGAACTGCGATCCTCTATCTGACGTGCTGAGGGCGGACTACTCGATATTCATCCCTACATTACATATTCCTACATAACACTACCACACATACATTCACAACATACTCACCCATGTATTCATTCAACCCTTAAATACATTCACACGTGCACATTGCCCCACAACCTGTTTTCTTCCCTATTCCTTAAGACCTTTTCCCCAAACCATTTCCACCATCCAAAACTCCCCTGCTCTCTAACCGTCGTCATATCCCACTGACCTTCGATTCCTAATACTCCATTCCTTGCCCTATCTCTCTCCTGCTGGTAATTTCTACAGTGGAACACCACGTGTTCCATTGTGTTCAGCTCACCACACTCACACAGCCCGTCCATCACCAACCCAAGTCCACGGAGCTTCTCACTGAAGTCCCCGTGACCAGTGACGAGCTGTGTGGTGTAGAAACCGAACCCCATCCAACCCGCCTCTATCCTTTCCCTAACCTGTGCTAGCCATGCGTTAAGGCATCGCGTAGACAGTCTTTTAAATCGTCCGTGCACTGATTGGTCATTAGTGGTCGTAGTACGAGTGGGAGCAACAGGTGAAATTCCGGAGCCTTAAGCGCCACTAGAACGTTGTTATAGACAAAATGAAAAACAGATTTGATTAGTCGCTAGAGTCAATAAAATCGCTGAATGCACGCAGGGCCGATAAAAGTTGTGCGATGAGTCACACCAAATATTTTCAAGTATATCGAAAAACGGCACTTCTAATTTTCATTAAATTCAAAGGCTGACCAAACTGTGCTGAAAACCGTGTCGTTTTGAACATTTTCCAAATTTCCACAGTAACTTTGCAAGTGAATTTGATTTAATCTGACGGTGCATCTTCTAGCAACCTACCCCCACATTGCGTTCATCGCAATTATTTTTGTAACTATCTGTTGAACGGAGAGAAAAGTCAAGAGACATCAAAAAACAACGCTGCAAATGATTACAAGACAGTTTATTATTCTCTTGAGCCCCTTGACCTAGTCTCAAACCTCTGAGAACCATACCATCCGATTCAGCGTCGAAAAATCCGACGTCTAGATTCGAGCTAACGGGTGGTTGGAGTGAGACGATGAAACGATGACTTTCGCTGTATTGTCCCGCGAGTTCTTTTAATTATCAGTCTCCAGTCGATCTAGACGCAGTCGTACACGCGCGAAACTCATTCCATTCGACCCAACATCTAAAAACCCCTCGAAAACGATACCGAACACGGTGTATTTTCTTTAAAACTGCGGCTTTGTTAATATTTTTTAACCATCTTTAGCCACGGATTGTGGAACAGGCGGGCACAACTAGATACCGAATGGGGGTTTTGTGGGAATGAACGAATTTTTTAGTTCACGTTAACAGCATAAAACGGACGGGCATTGCCGATTTGGTCTCTTCGGCATCAACTGCGAATCGAGACCGAGACTGCAACCAAAACTGCGATTCATTCCGTATCGTAGTCTGTAGATGAAGTCAGTTGCGTGTTGACTGTGTCACTAATTTTGAAAGTGTAATGGGAAGACAAATAGAGTTACTGTTGAAGGAAGAAGAAGATGACGTCTTGTATTAGTATTACAAATCGAGGAAAAGATTGCCTATTAGCGAATTATATTCGACTAGAGTCCGCGAAGGTTCATTTCCGTATTAGTGAAGAGTATCTATTTATTGCTTGATGACAATACGTTCAGGACGTATTTTCGGCTCAATAAAACACAGTTTGGGCATGTTTTAAATTTACTGAAAAAGACAACGCTAACGAAAAAAAGAATAACGCCGAATGTTAGTTGGTTTTAACTTTTGTACAATTAGTCTGGTCAAATTCGTCGTCGAAAATAATTTCGATGGGTCGAGAGGATTCGTCAATAAATTCGTTTTGTGTTTGGTGCTCTGACGAAGCTGCAGTTATTGGAGAATCGTACGACGAACTTGTATAGGGGCGTTCGCTAGGACCGTTGATGTCGTCGAGCTCATATTTAGAGACGACATTAAATATTTTCGCAATTGTGGTAAATGCTGGGCCTTTCTCGAGCGAGACACCACTGGTGCGGGGCGGAATATAAAATCCCATGACAAGTGACGCTAACGGTCT
This sequence comes from Pachypeltis micranthus, assembly GCA_020466155.1. Classification (NCBI taxonomy): domain Eukaryota; kingdom Metazoa; phylum Arthropoda; class Insecta; order Hemiptera; family Miridae; genus Pachypeltis; species Pachypeltis micranthus. Next base: position 23,784,406 of record CM035774.1, on the reverse strand, counting down.
CCTGTCTCTGTCTCCGGTCTCTCGTCTTGGTCGCAGCACAAACCACCCCCCCCCCCACCTTAAGGGGGGTTGCAAACAAAATTTTCCTGACCGAGAACATAGGGTTATGATCAAATCACAGAGGGTACTCTCAGATGCCTACATTTTGTTCTTCATAAACGTTTTCGTACCAACAGCGCCCGCACGAGTGGTGGTAGAATTTGCAGGGGTGGCGGAAAGTTGTGTGAGGCTACACATAGATATTTCGAAGATTCATGCTCTTATGTTTTTGAATAACCATTTCCAATCGCTAAATGAACGTTCAGCCCCCCCCCCCCTCACCAACCACGAACTAGTTGGCAGTAAAACCTAGCAAAGTTCCGAGCATCACCCAGTTTCGTCGTTTCAAACTCTCTGATAGGCAAAGTTTGAAGGGAGCCCCTATCTGAAATCTGGCTCTTTTTTAACCGAGTGTCGCTCCTCCTTCGTTTCTCAACCTACATCAATATCAAGATCCGTATTGTGGCCCCTTCGTGTGTTATTACTCGTCTTGTTACCCTCCTTTTTCCTTCCACACTGATATTCCATTTCGTCTCCTCCCTCGGGCGGAGCCCAATAATTTCAAAGTTGGTGGGGGCCTCTTCCCGTTTGAGCGGAATGGAAAACGGTTATTTGTCGGAAAGCGGAATAAAATATCTCGCGGGTTCTCCGACTGGGAGGTAGGTCTGCCGTCCCCTCGTGCCAGGCCCCACCGACCCAGTTACCTTCTTTTTTTCCCCTCTCCTCTCGCCGGAGCTAGGAAATGCCATTGAGAATTGGAAGATGCGACCCCGCCGTCGCTAGGCCGGTTAGCATCAATCAATATCGATGACGGACACTAGTGTGAACTAAATCGCTCACAGAATTGGGGCAACGACAAAAATCTGGTGCCGCGCATCACACCCTCCATCAACGCGATAATGAGCTCTTCACTGAAGCTTGCCTCAACCTACGTAAATACTCATCGGGAGTAAAATTGTTGCAGCCACTAGTTACCTTAAAGTGCCTTGTAAATCATGCCGCTTTTGAGAAGTTTAGCGTCCGAGCCCCATTTTCTGATGTATTTTGGCTCATATCTCCGTTCGACAAATAATTACAGAAACATTGTTACAACACGTGACACACACCATCAGGTTGATCAAATTCAGTTTGGCATTTACCGTAAAAAAAAGTCGTAAACGTGAATAAAAAACGACTTTTTTGGGCACATTTTTGGCTTCATCTCCATCCAACGGTTTAGTTTGATATAAATCGTTAAAACCTTTTACGCAAAAGCTCTCTATTTTCTTAGGTCTATATCTCCGCTCAGCGTATTTTCAATGTCAATAGTAGTCAAGAAAAATGGGGAAAACACTCTTTTTGCCACATTTCGGTCCTCCGCTCCTAATTTACATAGATGACAACTTCTCGTAACGAGCTTAATCCATTCAGCCGTTCACCTAGAAATCTGACAAGACACACACACACACACACCACGTGCCGAAAATAGGTTTTTCGATTCTGTAGGATCCCAGCAGCTACAAAATATGGTAAAAGCAACAGAATGACGAATGGTCGCTAAATTGTTAGGTTTCACGAAGGCTACAGAGTTGTGCAAAAGTTTACATCTGGACTGTTCAGTCTAATTGCTTGAACAACCATCTGAAGACGATTTGATGTTCGAGACGTTCTCCAGTACACCGCAAACACGATAGTTCTGACCTACATTGTCTTAACCAGGGCACAAGAATCAAATATAACATTTAATCAAGATAAATTTAAATATTGTGAGCAGAAAATACAAATCTTGAAAAGAATAATTTCTGGGGGCGGTATAGCAATAGACCCAACTCGGATTGAGGCAATTAACAAAATGCCGAACCCAGGTGATAAGGCCTTATTACGGTTTCTGGGCATGGTCAAATACGTGGCGAAATTTCTACTGAATCTGTCGTCGGAATCTGCCCCTTTACGAAATTTAACCAGAGAGGGAAAACCTTGGACATGTGAAGTTGCCCTTAATGTTGTAGGCAATAGACCGCATAACATGGAAGTCTTGCAAGTACGGTTGGCTCAACTCCCGCTTTGCACTATTTTGACAAATTTCGGCAACTTGAGCACACATTTCGTTGATTTGTATTATAATCATGAATGAGATAATATTTCAGTTAGCATCGTGCATGAGCTCCACAGAAAATAAATATGCATAGCAGCTTCCTATGTCGCTGAGTAGACATTTGGAGGTCATTCGATAAGGAAACAGACCTGAGGTACAAAGTTTCTTCGACCTTGCTCATACATTGCATTCCACAATAACACACCCGCCTCAACACACTTTTGTGAACCCATTGCGGATGATGGAGATTATTCTGTCAATCGATCCACATACTACACATCTTCATTTACAACGCACTAATGGTGCGTAAAATGGTGGTTAAAAATTGACGCCCTCCTACGTTCGGAGTTTTCAAGATTTCTTTTGACCAATGGACGAGTCCCTATCTCAATAGCCTTTAGCCACACATATTTTTGAGTCACCACACCGCTTGACGTTCGACGCCAATAAGAAAAAATATTTTGATTTACAAGATAAGCTCTTGAGCCTGCTAAGCACATGAAAGAAGTTGAGTCGATACAGAAACGAACTAAGTGGACTATATTTGTATGAAAGCAAAGTTTGAAGTAGTTTGAGCACGAGAAAACAGGATAAAGACTCTCGTTGATAGTTGAGAGCCGAAAATAGTATCAAACAGGTTACAGAAACCGTTGTGGGGTGTAACATTTGGGCAAACGTCGAGATTACGTTTTGTCAACATCCTTGGAAAATTAGAAAACGTTTAAAAAACAGCCATTTTGTACATTTTTTGCTGTTATGTACATTCAACGGACTATGGGAGGAACATTTACGGAGAACGATTCATACGAATTGGCAAGATGAATATACGTTGTGAGGTTGATCTAAAGCGTCGTTATGAACGTTTTATATTGACTGATAATTACTTTAATTGGACGAGAACTACTACTTTTAACTAACTGACTGGCTGGCGAGACCAAGAAGGATTACAATTTCAAACAGCTGATGTAACCCGGTAACGGTAAAACAATTGCCGAACTGAACTTGATAACGCAAGTGAAGCTAAGTAGCTTGTAAATTGACGAACGCCACAGATCTATCCCTGAAGGTCGTCTTAGCCAAAATTTAAATGAAAGTTCTTTCTTCCAAAGCCTTTTTCTTCCAATCGTACTTTCCGTAATTTCCCACAGATTCGAGTTCTTACGTTGAGATATTATGGTTACCCTCTGTTTAATGCTTTCCAAGCAACCGGTTTAGTGTTAGATCCAAATTCACGAAATAATTTCCATTTTGCTAAAGTTGGTTGAATAAAGCCTCAGCTTGAAAGGTTTTCATTTCAATTTGTTCAACCAACTTTAGCAAAATGAAAAAATAATGAGGTGGAAACTTGAACTTTCAGCGTACTCCTTTGATATTAACTACAGAACAGGGCGATAAAACCCAGTTGCAGATACCTTATCTCGTACCTGATGTGCTACAACAACAGAGGACTTGCTTAAACTTCACGAAGTACTCTGTCATCCTGGTATAACACGAATGAACAACTGTTTTCCGTGTTCGAAACATCCCCGTTTCCATAGAAGAAAAAAATCACATCAAGCTGTCCCGTTTGTGCAGAACTCAAAACACAGTTCTACAGAGATAATTCATCTCGTTTGATGCCTTTTGAACGTCTGAACTTGCATTTCAAAGGGCCGATACTATCATCCAAAGGAAGACCATATATCTTAATGGTGATCGACGGATTTTCGCGTTTTCCGTTTGCTATGCCATGCAAGGATCTCAGCCTGCAACTCTAATTGAAAATCTAAAACAAATTTTTTCTACTTTCGGTACGCCCTGGTACGTGCATTCAGACAGGGGTTCAAATTTCATGGCAAAAGAGTTCAAATCATTTTTTATATTCAAACAGCATTGCTACCAGCCGGACCACACCCTACAACCCTCAAGGTTGAACGATACAATGGTGTAATTTGGAAATCTATTCAGTTAGCCCGGAAAACATATAAAAATTGAACACATCAAAAACTGAAATCTCTCCAGTTCGTTCTTTACTTTGTACTGCCACGAATCAAAAGCCTCGTGAAAGAATGTTCATGCATCAAAGCAGAGCTTCAAATGGAGAAGCATTGCCTCCATGCTTCACATCATGTGCTCCAATGTAAATTCAAACCATTAGTCGTTGAGGTGAACCTCATTGAAGCCTGTTCGACGCAAGTCAAATCAGTCCAAGTCTTTTGACCTCGGATTTCCCGCACCTGCCTTGATGGGACTCCCCTGTCCCTTTATGACTAAGTCATTGTCTCCCCTTACTCCCTCGTACCTGCGGAAATTCCACGTCTGCGGTTGTTTCTAACGGCGTGGAAGGGAATTTAACCTTTCTTTATTTTCCCTTCTTCCTCACTCCTCAATTTCAGATTCCTATCTACAAGAGACAGCTCCTCCCAAAATTCATTCAGCTACGAACTCTGGCAAAAGTCACACTCGTCTCTCTGTGCCCACTCAGACACTTTCCTATATCTATTCTCCGCCCATACAGTTCGCTATCTCCTTCCGATACAGTTTCCCTTGCCAGTTCACGCGTTTACGAGTCGTCCCCATGTGTCACCCTTTTGTAGACATTCTACTGACTTCATTGCATTTAATACAGTCCTTATGCTTACTGAGTTTCCTTTATTTTCGATTTTCAACTCTCGCCCTTTCGTGCGCCCAACAAAGCCAATCCTTAGTATGCACAGGTACGCTTTCAAGACGGCAGAGAAACAACCCTGTCCACATGACATCTGGCTACAGTTGCAGAAGGACAACCACCACCAAAAACTTCGGATCAAAATAAATGAAGCTGACGTTAAATACGATGAACAGCCAACCAACGAAGAGCCTCGTAGAAACAGAAGAATCACCCAACCACCCGCCTATTTAAGTGATTATGTAACAAACTGAAGAGGGGAGAAATGAGATATTATGGTTACCCTCTGTTTAATGCTTTCTAAGCAACCAGTTTAGTGTTAGTTTCAAATAAACGAAACAATTTTGACTTGAAAGGTTTTCATTTCATAAGTAAAAGATCGTTGTAAGTTTAATCAAAATGAGAAAGGTTTCCCTATTCAGGAGACCTCAAAACATTAAGATCAGATGAAAACTCAACTTTTGTTCGGTGATTGCAACTCTTCTCTTACTTCTCATCTAAAAAAAAGTCAACCCGTAACCGACCTACTTGTTCGCAGTAAAACTTACACAAATTTTAAACTGAAAATTGAGCATACCGCGTACTGCTCAGTACGAAATATATTTCGTGAAAGCGAGGGGTAGTGTAATTGAAGGGAACAAAAGGAGTAAAATATCGACTTTTCTCGCAGGAAGTTGTCGAAGGTGGGTATCTTTCGCCATTCACTATTCGCAAATTACTCTCCCTCAGAGGGTTCTCGGAAGTTGTAGCGTAGTGATGTCGTGCTTAAGGCGTGGGCGAAGAAGAGGGGTCTGTTCTAACCGGTAGAACTTTTCGCTCCGACTAACTAACAGCCAAGTTATATAGTTATTATCGTTAGCGAGTCTGGCGGATTCCCGCCGTCACGTGCTTTTTCTCGGGTCAACGCCCAATCCTTTATAAAATCCCACGCGCCTTTTCGTAATTAATTGAACTTTCGATTAATTCTTTTTTTTGTTCCGGCTGTAACTCATTGTAGTATGTTCGGCCAAGAGCTCAATTAATGTTAAAATAGGAGCCGTACTGACAGCGCACAACTGTCTGTGTAAATGTTTCTGATTTTATTTGCCTATTTGGCCAACGGAAGTATTGTAATTGCTAAAGTTAACGTACCTGTTTGGTGTGTTCGTCTTTGGCTTGTGAGATACTGTGAGCGATCGCTATCAGTCAGTACTATCGTCAGTTAGTTGGTCGTGGTCTTTGTATAGGTAGAGAAAGGAGAACAGGAAGGTGTTGCACTGTGGAAGGGGAGAGGGAAAGGAGGTCATATACCTCCTGGGAAATCCGTTGGAAGTGAAGGAAAAGGATTGTAAGGGCAGTTTTGAAGGTCTTAAATAGTCCGTTGATTGTCTTCGTTAGTGTCGTGCCTTGATTGGTGTAAATATGGTGTCGCATTTTGTGTGTATTTGTTCATTTATGAGATCTGTCCATGGAAGTTTTTTTGTTTATAGATTTCCACGTTTTCTAATATGTTCAGTTTTCGTCCTTTGTATTGTTCATGTAGTAAGGTGGCGCAGTCCCGTATTTTGGTAGGTTCACGTCCAGTAGTCTTGAGGTGGTTGGCAAAATTCGAGTCGTCTTTTGTTCCTAAGAGATTTAATTTGTATTGAATATCTGGTCCGTATATTTCGTCCCGTTTGCCCTATGTACGCGCTTTTACACGCACAAGTTGCTTTATATACCCCACTTTGGTCGACTGTGTCAGTTTTTTTAGTCTTTGCAGTTAGTTTGGTTCTAAGCGTGTTGTCGGTGCGTGATGCCTCTCGGAGGATCTTAGTTATTCCGTGTATTTTTAGCCCTGTGTGTGTAAATATGCAGCGTCTTGTCGAAGTCTGTGTATTTTGTGTTTTTGAATCGTACTTTTTGGAGTCATATCGACACACCAGCCAGAGGAGACGGACTCAACAAACAGGTACGTTGACTTTAGTTATTTACCTACTGGCGGAACTAACCCGATTATTTAATTGCCATTAAAAACATATTTTCAAAGGACCGAGTTTTCATCACTCCCTCATAACGGTCGAGCGTTATAAAATGTATCGATGGCATAAAAGAGCACTGATAGAGAGACTGTGAGAAGTATCTCATCGTAAATCATCTCGAAATAACGAAGAGTGAAATTGAGAACGAACGCGTGCACCGAATCGACGCAAATTTGATATTGAACGTCCACGTCAACACAAGGTGACGCACAACCACCTACGAGTATAGTTATCTTAATGATCAAAACGGTAAATGTTTCTTTTCGAAAACGGACAGTTCAAAACTGACGAGAGCCAGACAATAAAATATCAAAACGTTTGGCCAAGATCGATTTTAGTGCGGTTTCTTCTAACCCGATCTACATTATGGTGGACAGTCAGGCAGGCCACTCTCAAGGCCTTAGCTCGTACTATCTTACGTCGCGGCAGGTGTGGGAGTGTGTGACTGGACTGAAGGCCCTGGCCGAGGACAACAGTGTAACACTAGGGGGAAACAAACGGGCTGATGGGTTGGCAAATGGGAGGATAGGTGCAGGCCTACCCGGCCTTGAACAGTCAAAACTCTTCATCCGACTCTCCAAAGGGAGGGCAAAGAAGGTGCTTGCACTGTGGAGGAAGGATATGAGAATCACATGTGGCCTGTTCACAACCCACTGTCCACTGGGGTACCACCTTGCAAATATTGGCAAGTGCAAGGTATTTAGGTTCTGCGAGGTGGGGCTAGAGACGGCAGAGCATGTGCTGTGTGTATGGGATGGACTCGCGGCATCTTTGTGTATGGGAGGCCCTTTCTCCAGCCGGAAGAGGTGGCAAATGCAGATGGCGCTTTGGGGCGTATAGGACGTCACACCAAGTGAGACCAGTGCTGTGGAGCCTGGTGGTGGTGCAAGGAGGCCATGATCTGAGGATCATGGAAGCCCTTACAATAAGCCCATTTGTGGCCGTAGTGAGGGGTGTGCTTGACCTCCAATTATTATCGTAATACAGTGAACCGAACGTATGGTTGCTAGGGGCACACGATTACGTGACAACAATAGCATAGCCATTCCTAATCTTCATCTATTACTCCATTCTGTGCTCAAATCGTGTACATACAGTTTAGCGAATTAAAGCCTTAGCTTCAGGAGGCTTACTTTAATACTAAGAGTGAGGAAAGTATTGTCAACATCATCACTTTGAGCCGATACATTTCTTCAATGTTGAGCAGCTGTGTAACACGTATTCTGATTTTAATGCATTTAAATTGGAGCTGGTTTCATTTTTCCCCCCGTATAACACATTCGCATGTACGTTTTCCAACCCACGACTCCATTAATGAACGAATCAAGGTCTTAATTTGAACGTACGATTCGCTCCGATCCTGCTTAAATATGACAATATTCGCCCAGAGAAAGGGGCCTGTAATTTCGCGAGCTCCTCTTATCACAACCTGAAATCGGGTTTCTTTTGGCCATAAAATGGTATTTATACCCATACTTCTAGATAAACTTTAACCATTCTCCCAGTTATCTTTACTCTGCTATTTTAAATCAGGTTTGTATATACGTTGCAAATCCAACTACCACTGGTCAACATCATAGTCATTTCGGCAAACCTCCCAGAATTAACTACGCATCTTAGGAAGAATACATTGGCTTTTAACATGCCATCCAGTCAATCTCTAGTTAGCCCATGTGCGGTTTTATCTCGCCCGTAACATTCTGAAGTTTCAATATTTAAATAAAACCTTTTTTAAATAAAAAAGCCATTTCATTCAACTCGAACTATAAGTTAAACAACAATTCTCTTTTTCACTCGAGTTTTCTCGGTTCTTTCGGTGTCGGTGACAAACAATCCAGAGATTTCAAGAAACTACCTCCACTTTAACTCATCGTATTTCCGGCTGGAAGGTTATAGTAACATACTTGATATATTAAATGTACAAATGGCGTTAGATTGAAAGACTGAACAATTTTACATCATTACAAACATAATTAGGTTTAATTACTACTATACTAAACGGATTACCTCGGTTCGGCGAGTGGCTAGCGGCTCAGCTATCGGAGACTCATATCCAAACAAAACAAATTACTCGAATATTATTGATCCGAAAGGGGGCGAAAAGAGGGAGTCGAACAGGACGAAAGGTAAGGAAAGGCTGTTGACGCATTACCATGGAAGCTGAGGAAAAACCTGGGATGCGAGCTTCCCCTGAACACAGAAAACAAAAATTAGTTACAATTTTTTTCAGTCGTCGAGAAAAAAGGCTATACCACTCATTGATATCGCTTTGGACTTTCAACGATATTTGTATGAGTTGGCATAAATAGCCGTTGTATTGTCTTTTTAAGACGATAAATACTATAATCATGCAAAAAGGTCTTAATACAGCCTGGTTGAAGCCACAATGCATTAAAATTGCTTTGACGGCGGAAATGACATCTCTTTCCAACCACAAAGCCGCAACTAACTAGTAACATGAGAGAATACGAATACTCTATGTGCTCCGATACACCCCTGGGTCATCTATTTAAAACGGCAGGATCGGGAGTTGCGGGATTTGTATGGGTGTAGCCAAGATGCAGTTGTAAAGAGGGGGGGGGGGGTTCTGTAGGTTTTGTGACGGTAAATTCTAATTGCCTTGGTCATATTTTTCATTTAATTATAATATAATTTTAAATCGTTTAGAGACGATCAGGTATGCACACAGGGCGTTTCCGAATGAAGTCGACAAACATCATTACAGCAACTACAAACTTCCTCTTGGCCACTGTTCGATAGTTTCATTAAAAACGGCTCTAGCGCTTTAGATTACCTTTTTTTGTATTGACAGTTTAAATGACATAATACCGTAAAATTTTCATCTTTGGGAAAATGACGAGAGGAGCGCAGTTTTTTCCTCGTCAACTTCGTTCAAATGTTACTAGAATCTTAAGAAAAATTGAGGTGGTAGTCCAATTAAGAGCTCATACGATTAAGAGTTTAACTACGGTCATAAGATAAATAGGAGATACTCTAGAAATTCCGGAATCCAAACCACCGTGTCACTCCCAGTTTTTACCTGATACTGTGCTATATTACTGGAACAGTCGTTATTATCGTTCTAAAAAAAACTGTTTAGAGTCTGATTAATTCTCTGCGCAGTGATTGATCGACGATAGTAGGAACAAGTGGGAGCACCAAAGTAAATTTTGTAAACGCTATCACTTTCTACCATGAATTAGCTGGGTATTTGACCTCCCTAATGTCCGCACTTGCCCTAACAGGAATGTCATCGTTTCCCCGAGCACCAACCCCATTGTTAACCTATGGAAAGTCCGCCTCTTCAATTATTTCCGATCGACAACAGATTTCCCCCTTTTCCGGGCTTTCCAAAAGATGTCCTTTTCCAGCCCTACCCCTTTTTTACTTTTCTCTTCTCAATAGACAGCTCCTTCCAAGTCAGTCATCTATCAACACTCGCTAACAACAGTCGTTTCCCAGTTCTCCCAACTCACTTGTCTCTCAGTACATTCTTCCATCAACTCTCGGGCCAGTCACAGCTCTTCTCACTCTGTCCCTCTGCTCCAGTTCACACGTATTCCGAGTCGTCCCCTTGTGTTGCTCTTGTAAACTCAAACTCAAATCAATATTCATTTCCCGTTAATACAACCCTCCTCTCACGCCCACCGAGTTTCTTTTTATATCACTCTTAAACTACCCCTCTCATGAGCCCAACAACCACTGTGAAGTTGTTTGACCAAGTTCAAATGAACTGCGTGAAAAATTAATTGAATTAGTTGTCAAAACCATTGAATTCATGTAGAGCTAAAGAAAGCAGTGTGACGCTTCGCACATGATGTTTTTTAGAAAAAATAATCACCACTAGTTCCTAAATAAAGCATTGAGCTTAGTTCATATAAACTGAACGAAATCAGAATGGATTGGTTGCTACAGCCACACACACAGTGCTGGGGCAAGTAGTATATCGTCATACGAGATTTTTTTCTGTGAAATACGACTTACCTTACAAACTATTGGCCCTTCCACAAATTCACAGTCAATAGAACAAATGCATATATCGTTGTAATTGATCATTTTAACCCCTCCAGAGGGCTCCTCAACAACGTACACCTAGAGAACATGTAGACATCCCCGTCTTTTCATTATGGCATTAATCGTGGTTCGCTTAAACCTCAGCATAGTTCATCACACACACCCCCTTCTCACAGTTTCCTCATACTTGATATTTTGTACGACATCAGGTCGTCCTGGCTGATCTTCATAGTTAGCTCGTTGTAGCCTGACGTTCACAGTCTCAAGAATCGCGACAGTTTTAAGTTTCATTGATGCTGCATAGTAGCACCTTCTTTATTCTGGTGAGGTGCGAGATGCCATCTGCTTCGCCACACTTCAGCGCCATTAAGGTGACTCGATCGAAGATGATCTGCTTTATTTTTGTCCTCTCCTCGCATACGTCTTTTTCCCAAATTTTAAAGGTGGAAGTTCCCTCACGCCAAACCAACGTCAAAATTCCTTTTTAATAACGTTGGCTTAAAATCGCTTAGTGACGAAAGAGTTGAGCTCAATATCCGGCCTTAAAGCAATTCGGCAGGTAATCCAACTAAATTTATCTGTAAGCGAGTAAGCCGAGATTTGAATCGTTTTTACTTACACACCCTCTCAAATCGTTCCTCTTAATTCGCGATTCCAGCCTTGTGTCCCTTTCAGAAGCCGATTCGTCCGACGTTTCACCTCAAACGTTTTCCTCCAGGTCCGCAAATCTGTGAACGATTTTCTTTCCGTTTTTCTTTTTTGGCATGATAATGCGAAATTATTTAACGCCTGATACCATGTTACTAAATATGCATAAGATCGATAATGAATGTGATACTAATCAAGCGCCAAAATGGTGGTATGGCGTTCAGTGAAATCCACAATACCTGAGTGTATGTTCTTGTATATTAACTTTCTAATACACATTCATGACAAAAATTGATCATTTTTCTGAAGGGAAGGGAGAAGGAGAGTTCTGTGATAGTTTTGCAGGAAATATCACACTCACATGAATGTTAACGTTGAAAATGGAGTTTGCTGAATCTGAAAGCCTCAAGGCGCTAGAGATGTTTTTTAAACAATAGAACGTACACAGTTATTAGAACGGAAACATATGGTAGCACTGATGTTACTGCGACAATCATGACCAAATCTGGTAGGCCATTAATCTATTTTATTACACCATCATGTCAACTAAGGACAACAAAGCGTTATAAACCAGTACACGCACTGTAACCAGTACACGAGATTTGATCACATTGTCATGGCACTTGAAATGTCCTGCCCGTGTTGGCTATCGATACCGTATCACCATAAAATTTGAAGCAGCAACTTCCTTCTTGTAGCCCAAGCTCTCGTAAAATGGACGATTGTGGTCTTTGCAGTCGAGAGACACTTTGTAGCAAGACAATTCTTTGCAGAGTTGAGTCAGCAACAAAACAATTCTGAAATTAAAATGTGAGGCGTGACGAAAAAGAAAAAAAATGGTTATCGCGTCTAGAGACATTAATTGTTACAATGTCTTACAGTTTTCCTAATTGTTTCCCGCGGTATTGGTCGCTTACGACGATATCCTCCAGTCTTCCTCTCTGAAACGAACAATTTGATGGGATTATTAAATAGTTTTATCTGCATTCTGGGTGGTTGTGCCTACTCAATTTTATCGGAACGGACTCTGGGAAGCTTTGATTGGAACGTACCCGCCTCAGATATCAAAGAAAAATTACCCACCAATTACTATCATTGTTATCGCAAACGCCGACCGCATCGTTCTCCTTTCCTTTTTTCGTTCTGTTTTCTGCTTATTTAAAGTTAGTTTTAATTTTTCTTCGTGTATATCTGTCAACCCAAGCTGACGGCTTGCCAAGTAAAACCCGGCAAACGTCACTCGAGAGACGCGCTACGTGTTGTATCAATCTCACCGCTGCAACGACCACAGAGCGTCAAAAGCATAAAATCGAGGTAAAATTCCCTTCCCATCAAATCCTTCTGATCCTCACATCATCCGCTCTTCCATCTCCAACAGCACCTACCTCAATTAATACGCTCCGACGGTGTACGAACAGCCCTCAGGGTGAGTCCACTAACCAGCCACTTGTATTTTCGACGCATCCATAAAATCGCTGGTCCTTCACATTTCACGAATAGTAAACGCAAAACCACTGGGAACTTACATCCAGGATGAGTTAACTATGAAGTCACACTGTAGTTTATTTAGTATCTGTTATCACAGGGATCAGATTGTCTCTTCCCTGACGTCTAAATTGTACGAGTGCAAAGAAAATCCAACTTAGAATTGAAATTTCGGTTGCCAGGAGCAGAGTGAAAGACAATGTGAATCCTCAACTTAGAGCCTAACAGCGAATAAAAGATTTATTGAAATGAAAACGAAGTAAAGCTATCCTTCAAAATAAATAACTTATTGGATGGCGGTGAACAAAGAATTGGAGTGAACTTCTTTACGTAGGCGGGTTTGGAGCAAACAGCATTAGATTTGTCTGAGGAATGTCCTGGCCAGGGTGTTCATTGAATTACTACAAGGTAGTCCAGAGATGAACGTATCCAAACAGACGAATCAAAGACCCAACTGGATATTGGAGTCGAATATTCTTGACAAGGATTCTGGCTGACGAAAGTACTAGACAGTCAGTGTCAGTGAAAACGTTGGGTGATGCCAGGGGACAGGAAGGGAGTTGACAGTTCAGTCCACCAAATGGCGCTACTTCCTAGAGAAATTTCAGAGTAAGATTCGGTTTATTGTTTCTCCCTTCGAGCCGGTATTCTTGAAAACAATAAATTAAAGTACTTTTGCCGTGAAAACGGCAGAAGTTTTATTTCATTTGGCCGTTTTGCAGTTCATTTGGGAACTGGAAGTGAAGAAAAAACCTTAAACCGCTTCCAAAATCCCTAATCCAAAATTTAATGCAACACACCCCTCCTTATCAGATGAAGATCGAACTCCTTCAATTTCGAGGGGTCCCAGGTACCACCAGCTTTATCTTCAACAGTAACAAGTTGGCTAGTTCCACCAGAGCTACCTAATATGAAGGGATCTAGAAATATGCGGTACAGCTTGGTTGCACAACGGCCTTCAGCTGACGCTAAGATGAAGGAACGACGAAGCACGAAGTCACCCTTGTGAACGTGAGTTGTAGCGATGGCTTTGGCTTGAGCTAGACTTTAGGAGGTGCTCTTCAACAAGATAGTAGAGTTTCCTTATTTTCCATTACTTACCAAATGCTGTGGGTCAAGTACACGTCCACAGTTAAGGAAAGTGGAAGTACACTTGGTGGAGCTGTGAACGGCAGTATTTAGAACAAACTGAAGTTCACTCGAATATCTATCCCATTGAGAACCACTGGTTTTCAAAGTCAAGGTAGGGTATAATCAATTGCCGAAAATTGGCTCTCCGAACATTCCCCAGTAGATAGCCGCGCATACGGTAGAGACAACCTGAAACAGCTTCCCCCCTAATCCAAACTTCCACGGCCAGTGCCAAGTTTGCAAGTAGGTTTTGCGCATTTCAAATTCGCGGGTTGCTCCCAATTATTCTATAACCTTTACTCAACACTCATTATGTGGACACAGCGCAACACGGTATTGATGGGAATTTTCGTGTCAATTGGACATGACTTTACATAAAATGAGAGGCCATTCGAATTACCTTTTGCATAAAAGTACACAATCGCTCTTTTGAAGTTCACGTTTTCTTTTAAAGTGCCACAAAAATACTGACGAGAAAAGAAACAACAATCACGCACACAATTCACGAGCTATATGAATAATTCTCGAGAAAAATGTAACTACATAACGACGAGAAGGGACAGCTTGGAGAGATGTTTTACCGATAGGCAACGCTTTATTCCAATGAGAACGAAGGGAAAACCTTGATACCCCCAATATTCGAATTACTGAACGCTTTACTATTAACCAACTTATAAATACGTCATTTTAAAAAAAATTAAAATTTTAAAATTTAATTTAAATTGTAAAATTTTAAAAATTGAGTAAAACGCATGAGTGACAAACTAAACTCACCAAGGCACAGCCGTGAATTATTTTCTGTTCCACAAAGAGGGTTCCACTTCCAATTATTCGTCCTGTACTGATGTCCTCAATCACAGTCACGTAGTAAGAATTTTTGCAGGACTTCATCTTCCCAAAGGCGTCTGTAGCAAATGCGAACAGACAACGGATTTTGTTAGTTCATAAATTAATCGATTCGAAATTTATTTCTGAGGGGAAAAAATAAAATCTAATTATTAAATCAATAAAGGTTATTGGTTTTTATGTGAGACAGAATAGTAGTAGTAGTAGTAGTAGTAGTAGTAGTAAATACCTTTATTGAAAAAAAATTCTCTAACAGGATTAACACATGTAAAAAATATGCTGTAAGCTTATTAACAAACAATCTCTTTACAAAGGTTTGGAGACTGGCATGGCCATCAGGCCGTCAGCCAGGGGTCACTCTCACTTGATTAGTATCTCGCTGCTCTTGGAAAAGTTTACGACATATAACTCTCAACTAATTTCTTTATAAAATCTATGGTACTTGTAATACAGTTTTCATAGCAACAATTGATAACAATAATTATTAATAACAAACAAAACAAAGACAACGAATCACTGGTCACATTCATACAGTTTAATTTTAATTTTATATATATTTAACGATTATTTTATAAATTTAGCGATTAATTTATTAATTTAACGATTAATAACAGACAAAAAAGACAGCAAATCTCTGGTAACATTCGTACACTTTATTTAATTTTTAATTTTATATATATTTAACGATTATTTTATAAATTTAACGATTAATTTATTAATTTAACGTTTAATAACAAACAAAGAAGACAGCAAATCACTGGTAACATTCGTACAGCTTATTGAATTTTAATTTTATATATATTTAACGATTAATTATAACTGAACTCACGCACCAGTTCACCTCCTGTACCTCCATGCCATCTTGGAGTAGAGAGTTAGCTTGACCATCTTTCGCAGTCATTCAGCAGGTTGATGAAGTCTGCTTCAGGCAGCGTGCAGCATCCCAAGCACTTTTTTCCGAAACTCCTTCAAAATTGGACAGACAGCAACGAAGTGGTACACATCCCTCCTTCGCTTGCATGTTGCACAACGCACACAGCTGTATCCTCTCTTCAATGCATGGCTGGTAATTGAGATTGAGAAGCCCAGCTCTCAACTTGATGATCCAGCGCACCTGCCCCACCTCCCGATCCGCTGACATATCCGCACATTTACGCCGTGATTCAGGCATCTATACCAAGTGTAGTGCGATGAATTTGCCGCTCTTCCATCCACGACTGCTTGAGGCTGGTTTCAATTTCGTGAGAAGAGAGCTTATGGACTCGTTATCAAGGTACACAGAGTCATCTTCGTGGGTCACCCTGTACTTGCTTTTTAGCTCTCTTACATGCCTTGGCGAAGGCCACGTCCTTGTCCGCCATTTCCTGTGCCACTATCCGCGGAATCTTTTCTCATTCATTGCAGATATCTTTTAAGTACTGCAAGTGAAGTTTGAGACAGTGTAGGGCGAGAGGGGTCAATCCAGTTTCCAGGTAAATAATATAATGCGGGGTTCGTTCTGGGAGCCAAAACAGCTTCCTCACGAAATACATCAGAACGCTTCACTTTTTGCGGGGTACTATATCCCCACACTTGGGCGCCGTAACATAGTATGGATCGTACCACTGCCATAAATACATCCAGTCTAGCTCTTAAAGGTACTTTTGGGTCGGAGAGGATCCTACTCCACGCTGCGTGGATGGCATGTTTCGCTGCTAGGGTCTTCTGCTGAAATGTTGTTGGTATGCGAGTTGTGGGGTCAGTGTGATACCAAGATATTTGTAGTTGTTAACCACCTCAATCTGCCGAGCCTGATAACTCCAACTCTCCCCCGCAGCAAGCTTTCCCCGCCTAAAAAACCATCACCTTCGACTTCTCCAGATTAACCACAAGACTCCATTTTTCACAATATGATTGCAGCGCCCTGATATTCCTCCGCAAGAATCAACCGGCTTGCAGCAAGCAAAACCAAATCATCGGCGTAAGCAATCATCCCAATTTTAGTCTCCTTTATCTGTATTCCACAGGGCACCTCCTCAGCTAAGTCGTTCAAGAATATCGAGAAAGCAATCGGGCTGATTAAACATCCTTGCTTAAGGCCGCTCTCCACCTCAAAACCATCAGTAGTCCCACTACCGACCCAGACCGCCGCCCTTGTATTACGGTATAGGCTCCTTAGCGCTCTGACAACCCTCGTTGAAAAGCCAAGCGAATGAAATTTGTAGAAAAGTGCTTCTCTATTCACTGTATCGAAGCACGACTTGAAGTCTACAAAAATGTGTCCAACTTGTGTCTCCGTTTACTCAGTTGTAGGTTTACTATATTTGTTAGTACGAAGATACAGTCAACCGTTGAGTAACCTTTCCTGAAGCCCATTTGATTCTCATTAAGAATATTCTCCTTTCCACATAATCACTGATCCGCCTCAACAGTAGACCAGAGTATATTTTTGAATCTACTGTTAATGAACGACAATCCTCGATAGTTTGCCACCTCATCCGGATTACCCTTCTTTCAACAGGGGGAATATGATGGAGTTAGTGTAGTTTTGTGGGCAATTACTGTTCTTGAACATTTCTGTTAAAGAGACTCAGGAGCAGAGTCAGAAAGTTTTCCGGGGCGTTCTTGTAAAACTCGTACGGTATACGATCCTCACCTGGAGCTTTATTATTTTTCATAGTAGACAGAACACACTTCAGGTCTGCCAATGAAAACTGGCGTCTTGAATGGGGCATTTTATCATAGGCTCAGCGTACAGAATAGGCTCCCACCTACAGTCCGGTTTAACAAGGTGCGGAAGTGAGTTATCCATTCCGCCAAACTTACATTCCCGACTACCCGAGATTCACGTTTTGCGAAATTTTTAATAAGTTTCCAGAAAGCTTGTGCATTACAACAGGCCTTAAGTTCTTGGATGACAGTATTTGAATAAGCTCTCGCTTTATCAGCACACATGCTTTCATATTCCTTTTGACCTTCAGATATGTATCCTTGATAGACTCCGAGTCCTCATCTTTGCTTATTTTTAGAAGTGTAAAAACTCGTCTTCTGGCCTTCTCGCAGCCTATATCAAACCAAGCCTGCTTATATTCTTTCCTTCGCACGGGGGTCTGGGTGTTGCAGTTTGCCGCTATTTTAATCCTATCAGATAACCAGTCAGACCCAATTCCTTCAACGCCATCCTCTCCCCTTCACCATCCTCAACGAGTCTGCAAGTCTTGATCTATATGTCTCTAGGCAATCATCTTTCCAATTCAATCTGGGCAGGAGTCGAGTTCGTCGGCTCCTCTTCCGCATACATTCAACCGTCAGTTGGAGGGAAATCGAAGATGATCCGAAAATGCTCTGGTTCCACCTTAAAATCAGATATAACATCCACTCGAGAGCTTGTGACGGCGCAGTAATCAATCACGGAGCGACCCTGATCTGCTATATAAGTAAAACTACCCTGTCGATCCCCTTCAGAGCGACCATTCAGAACTATCAGGTGATAATTCTCGAAGAAATCCAGCAGCTTTTTGCCGTTCTTGTTCACAACTCCGTCCATAGAGCGTCTGGTATGTTCGAAGCTTTCCGACTTCCAACTCCGTGCTGATCTCCTCCAAGTCCTGGTTGAACCCTATTCTGCCATTTAGGTCTCCGTGCATACGATGAAGTCCTTGTTGTTATTTTCTATAATTCTATTTTCTAATGTAGTGAAGTCTGTTAACCAACTGTTTGGATTCAGGTATGTTGGGAGCATGGTAATCGGCTTGTTTTTTATACTGATCACAACCTCTATAGCCTGTCTGAGGACCGCAACATGCACGAATCGGTCGAGCCATTTATTTTTTAAGATGCCACAGAAAATTCCTCCACTGGCCCTTCCAAAAGTAGCACGCTTCGTGGGCACCAATCCTAAACAGCCTGTGCTTAGGAAAACACTATCGCATCGGTAACTATCTTCCATTACATGTGTTTCCAAAAGAAAGAAAATGTCGAAGTTTTTCACAAAAGACCAAAATTGAGGGATGAGTTTCTTCCCAGCCAAACCGATGACATTGTATGATAGGACACCAATGGCCCTCGAAGAAGGCGTCCCAACGCCCGACACTGTCGACTTAGTCAATCTGCCCTTTGCATTTCCTTGCCCAGCATTAGATACCTCCGCAGTGCGCGTTGATCTGCTCTATGCTCATCCGTGGACGTCGCACAGCGCCGCAAACCCGAAGCTTTATCGCACGCCAAGCCCTCCGAGGCGTCCCAATCGAACGCGAACCCGCTACTCCAGTCCGCCTAACACCAATCGACACGGGTCCGAGCTACCCCCGACCGCCTGACGAGACTCCGCAACTCTCAAAAAGCTTCGATCGCTTCGCGCCCTCTCTGGATAGTCCTGGTCCACACTTATCCCCGGGGTACCCTTCAATTTCTTAGTCTGTTGAAGGATTTTCCACTTGTCCTCGCCTCTCAAGAATGACACGATTATCATATTTCTCCTATTCTCCGTTTTTCCGCTAGCAAAAGGAACAGAGAAAGATTCCAGGGGTATCTGTACTCCAAGCGAGTCTCTAAAAAAAACCACCAGGTCTTCCCCCGAGGGCACCAGGCCTTTGGTCTCAATTCCTCTAATTATTAGATTATTTTTTCTTCCTCGTCGGTCCAGTTCATCCAATCTATCAGATAGAGGATTGTGGGCCCTGGTTAGCGGCTCAAGCTGCGTGGTAATTTTTTTCGTAATCCCTTTTAAGATCATTTACTTGAACATTAATAGACCGTATATCATTCCGTGATCGTTTCTATGTCCTCTTTCGAGGCCAGGTTGACCATTTTTTTATCTATGAGGTCACTCATTTCCTCCTTTGATGGTAAAAGTGAAATTTTCTGATCTATCAGTTTGCTCAGTTCCTGCAGTAGGTTTTTACTGTCACTCATTTCTCGCTGCTTTTTTGACTGACTTTCTTTCTCTAATGATCTTTCACGTTTCCTCGCAGTCAGCGGGAGTTGGGCACAGATGATATTTCCTCTCTGAAAAAGCTAGAATTTTTTTCTGCCCCCGACATAAGCGAATGGCACAAGTCGTGACAGCCAACTGGCTCACGGAATCAGACAGACGTGCGAAATGAACTAAATAAGTGAGGCAACACGGCGGGGGGGACACGCGCGGAGGGGGCCGCCCAGCGAACCGGAGATAACGCGATCGGGGGAAACCGGAGGCGATCGGGCGGAATCGACCTGTCCAAGGTCAAACTACCGTCCGGCCGGACAGCTTAATCTCGTCCGTCCGACCAACAATCGGAAAATAATTCGATGATTTGATATCAAAACTATCAGAAATCGCTAAAAGTGCTTGATTGGTGATGTATGGTTCCGCTGTACTTACTATATGTAGAAACGTGTACACAGTTTCAGGCCCGGAAAGCGTCTTTTACCGTATGAAACACTACTAATTATGACAGAGCGATGCGTACTCGATGACAGCTCGAACGTGACTCCGTGAGACAGAATAGTCTTAAATGGGCGTCTCTCTCGTATATGAACTGGTGGTCGTTCCATCGTGGGACATCTTACCTTCTCTCTCCCAAGAGTGGGCATAGGGTAGTGCGCCTTCCTCATTTCCTTAACTATTATTTATTTAATTTACCTTTTCGGCGCCATCGCCCCCATTCACAGTGAAAAAAACATAAGGTGCGCTTCATCAGACAACTTTCCTTATATGAAATTAGTAAAACATCACTTCACGATGGTTAGAGCCGTTTTTGCTTTTGCAAAAAAAAAAAAAAAAAAGAATGTTTAGTGTTTTCATCACTATAATTATAGTTAGTTTTGGTTGGATTTTGCTCATACTCTTATTTTGGTGTCACATGGTGACCGGCGGACTAGATATCACGTTTGAGCTGATTTGGTTCAGCCGTTTTCAGACACACACAACAGTTTTCGGACTCAGTAGGCTCTGAAACTTGAAGTTCTGAAGATAACTCGACTTTTTTTCAGCCGATTACATGACTTCCCTTCCTACTTCGTGAGGCTAAGCAACGTGTAAGTATAATACGTAAAGTTCACCTCTAAATAGATCTTCACTGATGTCGCCAACTTCAGTCAATTGCTTCAAAACGTCAAGGTACCCTGAAAATTCGAGTACATAAAATAATTAAAGAGCGATCTCAAGCATACACAACATTTTGTCAAGCAAGCTGAAGAGGTAATGATGAGCAAATGTAATACCAGCATGGTAATCACGAACGCAGAGAGGACGTACTACGAGGCCAGGGCCAGGAGCCAAAGGCGATGAACCTGGTGACAACGCCAGTTCCTTTTCCAGCGAAGTAAGATCCAAAGATCGCAAAATCGAATCATCATAAAGATAATCGTTGGAATCACCGTTCACGTAGCTAGAGCTCATTGTCTTGCAGCGTTGATTGAAGCTCTTTAAAGCGAGCTAATGATCCGTATTTTTCCTGCAAATGTACAAAATAAATTTGTTTTGAAATGAAAAGTAATTTTAAATTTAAGATGACAGTACAATTGCAATGTTTTCTGGAAAGAAATGTGAATAGTCCAGAAAAGAAGATGGTGCTATTTAACACCCCAAGAGCTGTGTTAAAATTTGGGGCAACACTGTGCACTCAAAATTTGAGTTCTTACTGATGCTACTCCAAACACTAGAAGTGAACTGGCGATGGTGAAAGTTCGTAACCATAAAGGTTGATCATTTGAAACTGTAATTGATTGATGCTAGTTAACTAATAGTCTGACAGTCTGCTCAAAGTTCGAACAGGGCTATAGTAGCGAGGTACTTGTTGGCAGTTTCTTCTGAACCTTACTGTTAGAAATGGCTCGGAAAGTACCTGTTTTATACACATTCCCATTCAAAAACGGGTCTAACGATTTTGATCAAACTTATGCTGTACTTTCAGATAACTAGAACCATTGTGCTGATCAACAACAGGAAGGACGAAGAAGAAGAAGTGTAACCACTGGAGGAGGCTACAATCATATCAGGGAAGGCTGAAAGGCTAATACATAGACAGAAAATGATCGAGGTGGTTGAACGGAACAATAAAGGAGGTCATAAGTTAGGGAGGGGAAAGAAAACCCATGGCAACATTTTCCGATTTGTGAGGCTTTCGTGATCAAGCCATAGGAGAATAAACGAAGTTCTACCGAGTATACCTATTCTCCACCAAACCACCACCTACATATAGTGCCTTACTAAGGTCTCTGTATGAATGTGAACGAAGATACAGCGCTTGTACAAATAGCATATCGAATTAACAGGAATTGCAGAACGTTGTGTTACTATTCATTATTCATTTCCTGTTTCCTTCCAACCACGACACAACAGAAGCTAGCAAATGGGTTCCATGGAGAAAGATAATCCTCCTGCCTGATATTCCTTAATTATCAGACAGGAATCGTACGAACTGTACAGGTTAACCAGCCATATAAGTCGTGTAATGCATTGATTGTGCAAATGTGCTTTTTACTCCACTGTATTGTTTCCACATTGTAGCCCACCCTTCAACTTTACTCGCTACTTGTTTACAATCTGCCTATTAGTGGCTATGATGGCACACGAGTAAAAAGGGCAGCTTGTAGCATGCTAAATCGCTTAATGTCATCAAGGCTTAAAAGACAGCGTACCAACAAGCACCAGACGATTGCCATGACACGCTAACAAACATCAAACCACAAGGCTCAAACATCAAGAACCACATTTACATAACAATACGTACTCTGTAGGCATTCAGAGTTATTCTTAAACAGAAAAAGCTCTGCTTTTCATGGACTTGGTCGATAGTCGTTTAGAGTGAAGACAACCATCGTTGTAATTTGAAGGCGCCAGAAATCCGGAGTTACAGCTCGATAAGGTTTAAATAACTTAAATTAGACGATAGCAGCTAGTTACAACTGTTATTAGGGTAACTATTGAGCAATGGAATCCTCAACTAATCAATTATGTGTTCTAACCCATTCAGCTCTCAACAAGTATTCGTTACCGATATTGTTTCATTCGTTTTCTCCACTCGTGACTT
This sequence comes from Pachypeltis micranthus, assembly GCA_020466155.1. Classification (NCBI taxonomy): domain Eukaryota; kingdom Metazoa; phylum Arthropoda; class Insecta; order Hemiptera; family Miridae; genus Pachypeltis; species Pachypeltis micranthus. The sequence continues at coordinate 23,761,528 of CM035774.1, read as the reverse complement.
GAATGCTCCATCACGTTATTAATATTGTTCTTTTTCTTGCTATTCGACCAGCCATGGATAGGCGAATTATTGTCCCTTACATTCATCGATTTAATATAGAAACCTCACGGAGTGTTGTGGATTCTTACATTAATATCGACTTGATAAGTCGAAAGATAAAACAAGTGGTAGGCCGAAAAATAAGACTGCCTCCTCAACATTTTGACACCTTAATTCAAACGTGTTATTTTAATTACTAAAGTTAACGAACCTGTTAGTTGAGTCCGTTTCCTCTGGCTTGTGAGATACTGTGGGCGAGCGCTTTCGATGTAAAGACATTTATTTTTACATATTTATATTAATTATCATTTCCGTCAATTTCGCGTTACACCTAGTGAATTTCGCGAATTTCATAGTTACGTTACGCTCACATTTGTCTTTTACATTCAATTTTATGGCTAGAGGTTGACTCGACTGTTATCGTGGGAAACCATCACTTACCTGAGCATCTAATGCCACAGTACTGGCCATGCATTTTTCCCATCGCTGAAAACAGGAGGTCACTTAGGGGAAATCCACTTTGGGTGAAAAGCAGTGTCTGAACGACAGGGAACCTGCTACTTTCAACTGCCCACTGCATATCACATGAGGTCGAAATGAATCATACTAACTGTTGAACTTTTGCACATCGGAATCAAACGATCTGAATATGGAATCAACCGTCAATCACGTATAAGCACCACGATAATCAGGAACTCAGTCAAGTTGGTCGATGACAATCTTCTTCCAGCTACTGGCGAAATATTTATGTCACCCAACTGATATACTGCTAATTAATTACAGCACAGTTATTAAGGGGTTACCATTGTTGGGCGTGCTTTTACTTCCGCTAAGCTGACACTTTGAAAAAGTTAAGCCACAAAGGGCTGCAAAGCAAAACTCACAAATACCAAATATTCATGCAGATCGAAACGTAACTCACCCGAATTCTCGGCAGCTGTCACCGAACGGATGAGTTGGCAGAGCGATGAAACGTCGTAAACACTGCGGCCGAACGCGAGAACTGAAATCTGCCCGAGCAACGGGGCAACATCGAAGTTCGGCGTTTGCCTTTGAAGAAAATTGCTGTTATTTCGTCAGCTTGACCTTGAAAAGGCCACAGATTTCGTTTCCTCGTTCTCCGAGGCGCGAGGGCCATTGCCTCTGAAAATAAAACAAAAAACAACCTGGTCAGAAGTGAAAGGAGCAAACTGGTTCGTAAACAGGAGCATATACCGGGCTTACAGGAGAAATCTCGATGATGCGTAGGGTGAAAATTCGAAAAAACGTACCACCAAATACATTGAATTGAGGGATGGTTACTGAAATATGTCATTTTCAATCACGAAATACTACAAAATTGTTCAAATTAACATTTTCTCTAACAGACGTTATCATCAGCAATTTGATAATGAACGTAAGACTAATTCCCCGAGAGAAAGAAATTTCCCTCTTTGAGGGAAATCAAGTGAACACTGTTGCTCGTAATACTTATCCTGGCAATGATTTAGATAATCCGATTTCGATTTTCAGGGACTGTACTAAGTACACTTTTGTGGATCAGAAATTGTATGAATTAAGATCATAGCGACGCAGAAGTAATTTTTACCAATCATTTAACGTAATTTGTTTGGAGCGTTCATCGAAATACAACAAACACAATTTACTTTATACTAACTTTCACTGAAGTTCAATCAAACAGTATACAGCACATAAATGGCGTTTAGACTGTTGGAATGCCTAAGGACGGCACAAGAACTTGAATAAGTTTTAAAGTTACTGCGTGACAATCTAATCAATCCCGTCCCGACAATATCCGAAATCCTACGAAAGGTTTACACCGTTGCGAAGTGTTGCTTAGAATACGGTGTTTTGTTGATAAAAGTGTTCCTTTCAGGACGTGCAGAAAGGAGTATCGCCCCCTTCTGTTTAACTCGCAGAGTAATTATAAGTATAATGGTAAGGTGGCCAATCAATGATTGTGGTAATCCCCCCAATGACAGCCTTTTTGAGACACAAATTTCCCTCATTTGTCAAGGGAAGGTTCGTAACGACGAAAGTTTGAGTCACAATAATCAATCTAATATAGGAATTTGAAGTTAAGTTTAGTTATTACTTACTTTGGTTTGACACTTTTGTGAAATTTTAATGTCAACCGCTTTTTGTAATCGCAGGAATTTTAGTTTTGGAGAAAAGCGCACGAGAAATTCCCCTTTGAGGGAAATGACAACGCGCACAAATCCCTGGGCGGATTCTGCGCCGCGCAGCGCTTCCTACGGCCAGTTGCGGAACTTGTGATTGTCAACAAAAATGGTGTGTCATGGCAGGCAGCCTGACGTCGTAATGTGTTTATTGGAAATCTACCAGGTAAATAATTGTTATTTGACGTTAATTTCGTTAGTTCGAGAGCCTCGAATATTCCTTAGAACGCGTCGGTGGCCTAACAAGACGTTTTTAGTTCGGTTTTACGTTCAAACTTGTTGCTCGATTCTCGAGCCGTCAATCACGGATTGATAATGACATTAACTTGGAAGGAAATCATCGTCGAATGCTTCCGATTTTACTATAAATTTTGCAGTGAATTGAGTCGTGACGGTGTGTTGTCGCGGAATTGTTTAAGATGAAATTGTTATTCCGTCGTTGGTGTCAAACTTTCTCTGACATATTGAAGTACCTCCCCCCTTGAGGTCGCCCTCGCCCGTACGTCCTTACTTTCATCAAATATTGCTTTACGTAACTATTGTATTCTATTCTCTTCATTTTCGACTTCGGTTAATTATCACTACGCCAATTTTGAACCGCAATTCGATTAAATGAGTTGTTCCCAGCCGTTAATAGTTGGTGTCACCAAGTGCATTGATTTCTATTTTGCGGAAATCCTCTGCGTGTTATCAACGTTCGAGTTGTTTATTTTTGACGAACCTCCGGCTCAACGAATTGATTGCCCCTATCAATGTTCAATTCAATGTTTTAACCGTTATCTTTATCGCCGGCTCAAGTTATTAACAGCCGCTCATGACGTCTTCCCTTAAAATATCATTTGTCGCGAAATGATATAACAGAATCAACAATTATTGTTTGACTGCAGAAAGAAAAGAAAACGGGCGAACAAATATAAACAAGAGCTTGAATCATAAGTTACTGTCGTTACATAACGTCATTTCCGAGAGGCAACTAGGTGTTGTCGGACGATATGGAAACCATTTCTGTGCAATATGTACGCTTTCTTATTCATTTCTCGGAGCTCTATAGACAGAATGATGTTTAACGAACATCACATTGTCGTTCATAAACTGTATATAGTTCATTGAAAGCATTTTGATGTGTCAACGTCCGAAATTGAACCCGCGCCTGCTAATCAGCTTTCCGTGAAGTTGACTTTCAGAATTTCGGATTGATTTTACTAGGTTTCCTACAATCGTTGATAATGCATTAGAAACAGCTGGCCGTGTTTTGCTCTCGCCTTTAATAGCAACCTACCTTTAAGAGAGAGAGAGAGTCACATTGAAACGAAGGCGAAGTTTCCTTCGTAAAATATAGAGATAGCATAAATGGAATGTATTCTCTGTGCATTGTTAATGTGCACAAAAGTAGTTTAAATGAGAAAGAAGTTGGCTACTATACCAGAAGCTTTGACTGAGAGCATCGTCTTCGAAATAACCATGAGTTGGGCTTAGGGGTGATACAGGTTTCGATCTTAAATCGTTGAACAATTTAGGGGAAATGAAGAATGAAAAGCAGGACGATTTGGGTGAGGGTGGGGTGGGGGAGCTTTCCGAAACCTAAAATGAGATATGTAGTGGGTCGGAAAGTACGGAGCGAATTATTTTCAGCAGAGGGTGTAAGGCATTCTGAAGGAATTTTCTAAGCATAGGCTCATGAGTGATTAGTTTGTAAGTGCAGTGTTATCATTCATCATTGGACGAATGATACAAATTTTACTTGTATCTAGCCCTCCAAACTACAAAGGAAAGTTAGGGTATTGACTGAAAGGAAGAGTTTCCTCCAGATCTTCACTTTTCAAAACGGATGTGTGTGTGTCTGAACTCGATTGAGACAGAGCATCTGTACCAAACCACATCAAATTTGATATTGATCCTACAGTTCAACAAAATAAGGTTATGTTCAAAAATTATCCAAATCAAACTACAGTCATTATACTAATCAAAACACCACTTTTTTTCTCAGACACAGTTTTGATTGAATTTTTCTTAGGACAGTTTCTATTAATAATTTAATGGTTTTACGAAACTTTCATACATGGGGAAAGTCGCGAGTGCAGCACAATAAGTTATGGCCAATTTTTACAAAAAGTAATATGAATGCTGAATTTTCTTCAAAAATAGTGCCCATATGGCACTAGTGTTTTCTACGGAAAAAATTTAGGTCGGTACGCATTGGTAGCTTAATTAGTGTTATAAAAGAACACGGACTCCCCATGAAATTCCGGAATTGAAACTACTGTCGTTTCTTTTATTAACTTTGGTAAAAGCAAATGGACCGCTCCCTCTGACAAGGCAATATATCGGTATATCATATCACGACCGAGGTCAGGTTATCAATATGCCCGACATCGTAGGCTTGACTTGCCATGTTTGAAATTAGAAATAACGACAGCTGTACGATTGTGCCAATTATTTAATGTTCATTATGTAATACCCCGTTATATAATTATTTTAAATGTACAAATACTATGAAAAGGAGTCAATTCAATAAAATTAAGAATGGGTATAGGAAATAAATATAAGATAACTAACGGATTGATATCGATACATGCAGTCGTAGCGTTATGAAGCGACCTATCGATACATGCAGTTGTAGCGTTATCAAGCGGTCGGTCCATATTCTTTGTTTCACCCTTAACTTTTTTCACAGTTTTTTCGCTATAATCCCAGAACTATAAACGTGAACTTTTCATCAACAAAAATGAGCTTGACAGTACGATGAGTTGCCTATGGAGTGGCTACTTAAGTAGGGGCAACCTAATTAATTCCGGAGCCTTCAGCTCCAATGGTTTTGACACAGAATGTTGAGTTCTATCAAGTTCATATTCACCTAACCTAAAGCTGCAGTGGTACAGCAGGTTTTGTCTCTTGGTGGTTCTGTGAGTCGCAACTTGTAAGTATGACTCTTCGTGAACTTTATTCTTTACTTTGGGGCTTAACCTGGTTTCTAAGTTCTTATGCAGGTGGCAAGAGTCAATGGGAGTGTTCAAGTGTGACCACGTTTTTCAGCCATAACCTTCTTCACAAATTGGGCCAAACAGTGGCTCTCACGTTTGACTGCTCATGCAACAACAACTGCTCACTATTGTAGGAACTACTTTCAGTCTAGAGCTACAATACGTAGTCGGATTGGGGAACCCATAATAATAATAAAAAAGTTAAGCCTACATTGAAGTCGCCACATACTGTTAGGAACTGGCAGATCCATTTAACACAGATTTCTTTGTCAAGGCTTATTAATTTAGCACTGCTAGTTTACATTCAGTGAGAAGTCCTCATAGTTTGCCCCAACTCAATGTGTATCTAGCTTTGGTTGGAGGCAGTCTTGTAGCTTTTGTTCACTCGCCAAATCTCTGGGGCACGACCCCTCATTTCTTTTGATTGACCATAACTTTGTGCTCCATATGATGGGGCTGTAATATCAATCACTAAATCACTCCTAACTAAATAGCTTTGTTCGTGAAGATAATGTTACACCAAAGCTGCCAAGGAGTCTTGGAGAAAATGGAAGAAGAGGAAAAACCATTGGCTCCTATTCCTATGAAGACGCGTAATGCACAAGGAAAATTAAAGGATAGGAGTAGCCGAATTTTGCTCATAATTACTTGATAGCTTCGTTGAACGTGCAACCGTTAAATGACGCGAGTCTAACTGGATAACTGCACATTTTCACGTTTTCGACGAAGAATAAATAGTTCCTTTTGTTTACTCAACACACGATTGTTATTGTAAATCATTGTGAGTCCCTTGCTTTCTGTTATTTACGAATTGACGATGTTGTGCATGAGTACATTTTCATTGGCAATCTCTCAAATGGCATTACAAACAGGATCATACACCAATGTGTTTTGTTGTAATTATTGCCGAATTGATTTATTGCTATTTGTTCATTTAAGTTTTGATTTTCCCGGCATCCATTACGCTGCGATGATTGTGACAAGAGTGTAGTTATTTGTTAATCAGAAGATCGTACACAAGGTTGACAGTTGAAACGAACGAATTATTATCTGCAGCTGTGGAGGGTTATTACGTATATATTGATGATAATCAGCATTGCCATTAAAAAATGACGTTCGCTTACAGGATGCCGATTCAGGCCCCGCAGTGGACGGAGTTTCTCACTTGTCCAGTGTGCTGTAATGAGTTTGATGGGAGCACTCGAAGTCCCATCAGCCTCGCCTGCGCGCACACTGTTTGCAAAACATGTCTCGCCAATCTTCACAAGAAGCAATGCCCTTTTGATCAGGTTTGTTCTTCCATTCAATTGTAATTTCTATTTTAAACTAAAACTGGTGAAAATTGCTGACCTTTTGGTTGAGGGGGTGGGGAGTGTATGGGCTATTCGAGTCTATAGTAGTTGTGTCCCTCCTTAAATGTAAAACCAAATACCTTAATACCTTTCGTATCATGCATGTTCCTCCTTGGGGCTCAAAGCGAAGCTCCTGCAACTGTGGGAAGGAAACAAAACTGGTTTAGCTACGCGGATTGGCACACACTGTGTAAGAAATGTAGTTATATTCAGATTTCCTCTACGAGCCCTCAGCATATCTTCTCTCCCAACAGCTAACCGGCTCACATAGTTGATGTGTATGTCTACTTGATGCTCAGGACCAATCAGTAGCACAGGATGTCCTTTTGGGTGAACTGCATCACTGCCCCCATCGCCCTGTACTCACCTCATTATTGGCACTATAGGTCAGAGCTAGCACCTGGCTAACCTATACCTAATCAGCAATAAATATTTGCCCCGCCCTGTCAATAACGCATTTTTCCTTAACCTAATTGCCCATCTACTCCCCGATACCTTAATTAAAACTACCTTACCCAATACCTCATTTAATATGGAAATGTAACATTTCAACAGACAATCATCAAAACTGAGGTCAGCGGGTTGCCTGTAAATGGAGCTCTACTTCAGTTGGTGAGTGGTGGGAGCACTCTAAGTCCAGATGAAACTCCATCGTGTTTGAGCAACTTACCACAAGAACAGCTCGATGCGTACCACAAAGCCAAGAGAGCGGTTGAAGAACTTGCTTTGTACTTGAAGCCAGGGCCATCAGGTATGGACTTTTTAATCATATTTTATTTTTATTCTTTTTAAACATTTCGTTTGGATACTGCCCACTTCTCGTACTGGTTTGCTATTTACTATGGCGGTGAAGAACAGATACCCTTTCAATGTCATACCCTTTCATTAGAAGAAGGGTTAGTACCCCTAAATTGCCCCTCGTAATCCTAATATTTACTTTCCTTATGCTGAATTAGTTTGAAAGACACGTAGTTGTCTGGCTGCGAAATCAGATTTCAACTACTCGTCAAATTTATAATTTTAAAGTCCCGTTACCTCAAACAACGCCATTTGCGATAGTATTTTTACTTTCCTTGGCCCTACAAAGTAGAAAGGAACGTTATGTAATCGGCTGAAAAAAAAATTTTGAGTTCTCTTCAGATCTTTACGTTTCACATCCCCCTGAGTCCGAAAAACACTATTTGGGAAACTGGTCTGTGCGTCTGTGAACGATTTTTAGAGAGAACCATCGTACCAAATCCACTCAAACTTGATATCTCGCCCGCAGGTTACCATGGGACGCAAAAATAAGGGTATGGGCAAAATCCACCGAAAGTTAACTATAGTTATCATAGTGATCAAAACACCAAATTATTTCTCAAAAACAGCTCTAACGATTTTGATTAAATTTTTTATATTGATAGCTCTCAATAAGGCAACTATACCATAAAGTTCCCATTTGGGGGAAAATGACGAGAGCAGCACAATAAATTATCAGAATTTTCGACGAAATCGTTTTTAGCGCAGTTTTTCCTTATATACTCCGCTGGAATTTTTGTAGTGTTTTAAAAAATTGGTATTGTAGTCCAATACCTAAAGGGTGAGTGTTTAAAAACGCTCATGAGATACATGGGGCTCACTCCAGAAATTCCTGAATTTCAACTACTGCCGTTTCGCTTACTACCAGTTCTAAACGTTTTTACCCAATAACTCTGCAAAAGTAATTACTATCCTTCTTCAAAAAATTTGTGTTTACAGCCTCATTAATTATCAGTGTACCAATTGCTCAACAATGGTCCTGCAATGAGTACTAGCAGCAGAATAAAATCTGGAACTGTAAGCGCTACCGCTTCCTGCTGCCGTAAAGTGTTGTTTGACCAAGTTCAAATTAACTGAGTGATAAATGAATTGATTAAATAGAATTAGCCATGTACAATGTGAATTGTTGTGGAGCTAAGGAAAGTTGTGTGTTGCAACGCACCAGATATTTTGTATTTATCCTATCACGATGCTTGATAGTTGAGACTTGAGACTATTTTAGTGTCGTAACTGCGAGGCTTTTGTTATTGGTGACACAAGTATCTACAATAATCTATGCTAATCGCAACGAGTGGTTTGCAGGATGCAGCAGCGGAAGTGGAGGAGGCCTCGTCTCGAGGAGCATGCAGAGAAAGTTGGTGACTCTCGTCAATTGTCAGTTGGCCGAAGAAGAAGGCAGATGTCGAGCCATGAGAGCAGCTCGGTCCCTCGGGGACAGGACCGTCACAGAGCTTATACTCCATCATCAAAATCCGCAACACCTGTCGGCCAACTTGTGGGCAGCAGTCCGAGCGCGGGGATGTCAATTTTTGGGTCCAGGTAAAACGATATTGCGCTCTTACGTAGTAATTGTGCTTTAGTGTGCAGCTTGTACTTGGTACGATTTATATTGTTAGTGCAACATTCTACTGTGTAATAATTAATACATTATGACAATTGTGCATTCAGATTCCTATGCCAGCTAAGTGTAAAATCTTCAATAAGTAGAACTATAGATTTTCTATGGAAGTCAGTTTTAGGGATGTAAGGTGTATGAACAAGTTAGTAAATTACAAAAAAAATGTATAAAGAAGGAATGTATTCATTTGTTGTAGTGTTGTCCAGGAATACACAGGATTATACGGTTTATTAAAAGATGGGAGTGGAACAGGGTTGTTCATATACTTTTGATCTATTCATTAAATACTTGGTGAGAATATTAAAGTGCTCATCCGCTAAAAATTCGAAATCTGTTGCGCTGGGGGCGATTAATAGGCGCGTTTCATGATTTGAAGTGTGCAAGGACCTGGTGGGGAAAAGAATAAGGTAACGTTTTCGTTCTGGTTGTATAATTGCTTCAATGGGACCAGTTGACAGTGGAATTACAGGATGCGTTTGTTATAAAACGTAAGAAGGGTGCTCAGATTGCCCATTGCCACTTCCTGTGTAAATATGTGTGTACCGTTCTGTCCAATTTACTTGGAGTAAGGGAAATATCGTATTTTTAGTGCACTGGACAAAGCACATTCTTTAATTGATCTTATTTTTCTCGTGCGCGGATGTGTTAATTTTGTGTTTACATGATTTAGCTATGCAAGAAGAGGTTCTTAAACTGGTGCTGCTCGCGTTGGAAGATGGCACAGCTCTTTCTCGCAAAGTTTTAGTCATGTTTGTGGTTCAGCGGCTCGAACCACACTTTCCTCAAGCATCAAAAACCAGTATTGGTCACGTTGTGCAGCTTCTCTATAGAGCCTCGTGTTTCAAGGTTAGTTGACTTTCATTGTGAAGCGCCAGACAATCAGCCAAAGCCCTAATTAAGTTGATTATCGGCGTCATACGGTCGAATAAACTCCTTTCCCATATTTTTACGTTCGTTTCGCAAATTAATGTAATCTTGTATTTTGAAACAGGTTTCAAAGAGAGAAGGAGATTCTTCGTTGATGCAATTAAAAGAAGAATTTAGGGGATACGAGGCTCTTAGACGCGAGCACGACGCTCAAATTGTGCAAATTGCCACGGAAGCGGGCTTACGAATCGCTCCGGACCAATGGTCCGCTTTATTGTACGGAGATACGGCACACAAAAGTCACATGCAGTCTATTATGGACAAACTTCAATCGCCCCAGTCCTTCGCTCAGTCCGTTCAAGAGCTGGTTATTGCCCTACAGCGCACCGCCGACCCTGGCAATCTTTCTAGTCTTCGCCCGCACCTCGAACTTTTAGCTGCTATTGATCCTAACCCAGGTGAGATTTATCGATAACTTCAAAACTATCGCCTTTACTCGGTATTCCCAGGCAACCAATCATATTCCGATAGAGAGTCAATAGAAGAGGGCATGCCGGCATTCTCGCAGGCTCCAACCTGACTTAACTTTCACTTTATTAACTTCAACTAAAATCTGAGGGCAAAAGGGTTGCATTCTCAAACTATGGTTTCTTTATCTGCAAACATTTATCCCCAATTTTGTTCTAATTTCTTGCAGAAGTGGTTGCGTACAGTATGATAGAACTAGCCAGAGGGCTGGAGGCATGTAAAGTTGTAGTCGCTGGTCTGGTTGACTTCATGCAAGCGCACGGAAGCTCTAAAGGAGCCCTCGCTAACTGTCAAGGCGCCCCTTGCTCAACATCTGGAGTTGGAGTTTTAGGGAGCGATCACATCAAATACAAAGTCAGTCTTTGTAGAGATCTCCTTCTTCGTGGAACGTGCCCAAGAGGTCCAAATTGCACTTTTGCGCACTCTGGTGACGAATTGGATAAGTAAGTTTTTTTTTACAATTGATTGAATAAAAATATAAAAAATCTCTGCCTTTATCCATTCATGTTTGTAGACAACACTCGTAGGTATAGAGTAATAAAAGATATCTTGAATGTAGATATTTGTTTGGTACCAAATATCGTTAGCTTTATCCAAATAACTAGTGAACTTCTAAATGAGTGTGAAAATCATTTTTGGTTAGATTGGGCGTGCATTGCTCCTTCCCTCCCCCTCTCTGTAAGATACCTCATTGGAATTTGTTATCAGAGCGGCTTCTGACACTCAGGTTGCACACATATTCAATTTCAACTCAGCATACTTCATTAAATCTGATAAGAACGACATTTTTCCAGCTAGTAATTATATTTTCCTTTCTTTATCGATCGAGGAAAGAAATAATATTTGTTAGCTATCTTAATAAATTATTTAAAAAAAGTTTTTTCATCTACTTCCTCAGAAATATCTGGTGCGACGCATCACACAACTTTCTTCAACCCCACACTTTAGACGTCCCATATTGATCTTCAGGGTATGCATCAAATTTGATCCGATTTGGTTATGCAGGTCAGGACACACACACACCAGGAGTCTTAGAAACGAGAAGATCTGAAAAGACACATCTTTTTGTTCAGCCGATTACGTAAATTTCCTTCTTACTTAACTAAAAAGGACGGCGTAGGATCAGGTAACAGCGGTGCTTACCTGAATGCTTCTCAAGATCGTTCAGAACTAGTAGTCTCCTCTCAAGTTGGCTTCGCCTCCCTTTTGTTAAATGCCAGAGGTAAATGAGTGTTCGAGTATGAACGAGTTGAATTGCTGGTTCTGAAAAAATCCCAGAGCTTGCTGAACTGGTCGTAGTTCTAAGCTCTTTAAGGTGTTGTTCTTATGTGACCGAACTCGTCAGGAATCAATAGTTTATCATTAAAGCCAGTCCTGAAACGTCTCAAACTCTTAACTCAACAGACTTTTGGGATAAACGAACTTAACTTAATAAGAAATGACCTGGCTGTATTGGTTCAGGTTGTCTTTCTCCTTCTGTATAGTCAAAATATTATAATAGATTCTCACTTTCAGGTTTCGTTCGAAAAATCGTAAAGGGCCGAGGAACTCCATAAGTTCGAGGGATGACGAGGTGCACCACGATGATTTATTTACTTGTCCTGAGGGTAAAACGCCATCTACTTCATTTGTATTCGTTCGATTAATAACTCTTTCAGGAATCGAAGAATCGATAAATAATGCAATTTCATTCACGTTACTGTCAATTCCAGGCAACGAGTTCGCAACGTACCCTCACGTTCAAAACGCTGCATACCAAGTCAACCAACATCCGTACGCCACACCCCCACCCTCTAACCCGTACCCACCGGAAATATTCGGGTAAAAACATCCCCTTTTAATAATAATTAAGTTCTTCGGCATATTTTTATAAACTGACTTTTTGTACGATTCAGATCGCCAACTCATGGAGTCATCTTACCTCCGGGAAGAACCTACCAGGACTACCCGCCACCGCCAGTTCTCCCTGCAGCTGAAGTTGGGAGGCCAATACCGAAACAGCTTTGGCGACAACAACACATCCATAACCCCAAGGTAGTTTTGTTTAGTTGGTGCTTTTCAAATGCTCTAGGCTTTTTAAGTGAACTTCAAAAACGTTTTTTCATTAGATTTTGTAATGAATTCTAAATTTGAACGTTCATACGCTTAGTTGTGTGTATGTATACAAGATTAATATTATGGTTAGTTTTGATGATGGTTTGAAGCTCACGTTTTTAGGTGTTAGAATGTTAAAACAATATTCCTAAGAATTTAGTAGTTAGCCCACTTGCTTAACAATTAATTGTATTCGTCCGATGTAAGTCTCAAATAGTTAATATACACGCTTTTTGTACATTCATTGACTAAGAAGTAGAAAGGAAAGTTATGTAATCGACTGAAATAACAATTTTGACTTTTTTTCAACTCTGTACATTTCAAGGGCTAGTTAGTGAGTTCGAAAAAACAGTATTTGGGAAAATGTGTGTCTGAACGCGATGAGACAATGGCTGATCCTAATCAGTCAGGCCAAAATGGGACCTATGGGACGCCAAAATTAGAGTATCCAAATTCGCATTTTTGCTCCACTATTTTTTTTTCTCAAAACGGTTCCAGCTATTGACGTTCAATTTTTTGTATAGACGGTGCCAAATGACACTACAATACCATCTAATTTTCATTCGTGTGAAAATGACGAGAGCAGTATAATAAATTACCAAACATTTTGGCGAAAATCGATTTTAGCGCGGTTTTTCCCTTTCCTCAAGTGTAACTAGATAAATTGAGACGGTAGTCCAATTAAGTGCTTAACAATATACATATTATACGATGAGCGTTTAAAACGGCTGTTAAGATACATAAGAGCTATCCCAACAATTTCGGAATTTCAACCAGAGCCGTTTCACTAACATTTCTCACAGTTTTTACTCGATAGTTCTGGAACAGTGGGGACTACGCTTCTCAAAAAAAAGTCGTGTTGAAGTGCTTACAATAAATTCCATTGTATGCGCTCTCACGTTCTTCCCCCGTAAAGTTACGTTTTACCACGTTTGAAGAAGCCTTGAAAAATAGTGATTTTAAGGTAAAGCTAAGGAATGTTGTGTGGTGCGTTGCGCCTGGTGTTTTTTAATTTGGCTAGTCAAACGCTGTTCGTTTGGAAATAAACGTTTTAAAAAGATTACATGCCATTGATTTGCCGTGGGGGCCCAATTAAGTCTGTGTTAACGAAGGTTCTAACGCAAACCCTGAAAATTCGACTATTCTGCTGTTAGCCTTTCAAACGTGCCCTTTTCAATTTCGTTTCTCCCTCACCCTCAGTATTTTATGTATTGGTGTATGTCGGCTCAAATTTGATATTCAACCTGCAAACTAACATGGGACGCTGAAATAAGAGTATGCCAAATTGGACAAAATTATCGTTGTAGTGATCAAAATACCACATGTTTGTTCTCTCAAAAATGGCTCCAACGATTTTGAATAACTAATAATAAATAGTAATAAATGATCAAACAATTGAACAAATTTATTGTTCTCTTGTTTAGCTTGATTGGAACCTATCCTATTCAATCTAACGTTGAAAAATATCATGAATCATGGCATATCAGAAATAAAGACAGCGGCAACTCGTATGCTAATGACTTGTCTGTAGACCCATTCCATTCGATTCAGCGTTAAAAAAGATACTAGTAAACAATGCGAAACATGACCACTTCAACGAAAATTGATGTGAGTGAGTGAGGCCGGAGGTGGATCGGGAAATGAACGCACGCCCGGGAGAAACAATAATTTTTGCTATATTGTTCCACGAGCTCCTTCAAGTAGTTAAATTTGCCTCATTATATTTACTTCGAATTCACCGCACCTCTGATACATATTCTATTTGACTCAGCAAAAAAAACAATTACGACGTAAATTCAATAAAACTGCCAGAATTTCGTTTTCGGCTGATGTTTTAAACCATTTTTATGCCCATAACAACGATGGGTTGCTGAGCAGGCGGGCACAACTAGATACTAAATGGAATTTGTGTGCAAAAGAACAGATTGTTTAGATCACATTAAAAGCAAAATATGGTGGGGACGGCGAACAGGCGGCAGATTTAGAATCCCTGTACCTTGAAACTAAGTGTCAAATTTTGTGGAGGGGCTGTAAAAAATGTCCTGGCCGACAACGTCGACGCGTAATTCAGTATGAATAATAAACCAAAATCGATTTTAAATCAGTTTTTTTCTCATAAATCGCGCTCATATTGTTTGCTCAACAAAATTAAGTTGGTTGTACAATGAGCTCATCCATAATTGCATACTTGTCTGAGTGAAAATGAAAGGCGCTGATGGGAATTATGTGATTAAAACTTACGTTCTATTTTTCAGAGAGTAGCGTCAAGCCTCGCAGTTTTACATCACAGAAAACAAGAGTTACTCAACCAATTGGAGCGAGTCGTCGCTCAATGTAATAATAACCCCGTGCGAAGTGTGAGTTAGTCACTGTGTGGCGTTTATGGACAATTATTGCAACGATTCTTACTTGATTGTCATCCATTTTTATCGCATTCTAAAGTTAAATGAGTAAGTTTGAGTGAATTAATGGATGCTGTCTTATTCTTTATCAGGACATTCCCGGGACTACCTCAAATTACTCCGTCTGGAATACCAACTCGTTGGTACATTCATCGGTCATTGATCCTCCTCCAGTTAATACGATGTCATCTCCTCATCCAGTTTTGTTCAGGTAAGTTAAACTTCGAAGCTGGCAGAAAAAATCAACTTCTTTAATGATTACCACATTCTCCCTACGATTTGAGGTCGAGGAAAGCTAAAATTTGCCAATGAAGAGTGAATTCCTGATTTTCCGGCAGTTGCAAAAACCGTTCCGAAAATAGAAATTGGCTTTTGCGAAATGCTAATGAGTTGAATCAACTGGTGGTTTGTGGTTTTTTCGCTTTGACGTGATTTTTCTTTTTTTTATGAAGGGCTGAAATTGGAGGACAAAGGCCGGTACCATCATGTAGGTGTCGATAATGGTGGGACAAGAGCTTAGATAAATAAGTGCAGGGCATGAGATATCACTGCTACAGCAAGAGCTCTGCTAATACGTTACGATTTGTAAAAATTCGAGATCGACTTAACGCCGTAAGGAATTAAAATTCCTGAACTCCCTGGAAATGTCGTACGAGTCTTAGGGTAGAATTAGATGTGGAAGTACTCGCAGCTAATGCTCTCTAGAGTCACTCTCATAGCTCTTTACGCGAGAGAATGAAATTCTTTCAAGCTCACTCGCGGAGAGCCTACTCTCGAGAGACTGAAAGACTGTTTACACCCTACGGCTGCAAGATGAGTCTCAAGGGTGATTCCACGAACATCACCCACGACAACTCAAATCAGAGAAGTGGCAACAGCATCATTTCTTTTGCCGCTTGCAGCATTATTAATCAAGTCGAACAGAAAACTAACAAAAAGTGGGCGAAGGAATGGATAGAGGAGGAATCATTTAGGAGCGTACCACGATTAAAAGCGTGAATTGGATCTGGAAGATGCCCAACAGTTCAGACATTTTTGTCGATTTTCCTGTGCACTATTTAGTATAATATACTGTAGACAGCTACATTGAGTAGGCGTAATATTGCATTGATAATGCTGTTTGTCAAATAAACATATTTACTTGTGTAATTTCCTAATAATTTCAGAAACTGTAATCGAAGTCTAGCAAATTTCTAGGGCATAACAATTTTTTTCATTCTGTCTCTACAATCCCACTGTTGAATTTTGCAGAGAATCGAGTTGTTCTCGTACGCATTGATTAGTTCACAAATCTCCTCATGCATCCACATTTTAATGGGTTTGACCATGATTATCAGACAATCTACCTACCAACTCTCAGCAATGCAAACTTTTTTATATTTCTGCGAGCCCTCGAGGAGAGCCAAAGGGAAAACGTTTACACTAGTGAGAGAGATGCAAAATGGCTACTCGTGGTGAGCTGGACATGTGCGATTTTGCTCTCGATAGTGATTTGCCGCTCTCGAGAGACCAAAACTCATACGTCTAAACACACCTTTACACGCCCCGTAAGAATTTATTTCTGATCGCCATTGTGCTCGGGGTTACCACTAACGCAAATCGATATTAATTTAACACGTTGGTTTTGTACTTAATTTATTTTCAAGGTTTTTACGCCCATTATTGAAGACGTATTAACTCATTTCGTCCAACGTTTCTAGGTCTGATTCGCTCCTCACTGATGAAGAATTTATCCCGTTCGACCCACCAATAGTCAGTAAATATGGTCCCATTTCAAGGGATGGCACCAAACTTGGAAGTACAAATAATTTCACCGATGCCAATAATTCTGCTCTGAGGAACTCAGTTACCTGGGTGTACAACAATCCACAAGGTCGGTACTAATGTGATGTAATGAAAGTTCTAGTTTGGTTTCTGGAGAATTGTATAGTCCGTTAAACTGTTCGTCAGAAACAGTATCATTCCTGTATAAAACTGAATAGAGAGAAGACTATCTCTCGAGCTGTATTTAAAATGGAAAAATATTCGCACGCTACATTACGTATATGTGTGCACAGCATACTAATTTAAGAATGGTGTGTGGGGGAGGGGAGGGGGGCTGGTTCTTCTATTTTCTAGTCTGCTAATTTTAAGCCTCGTAATGATAAATACATAAATACACTGGTCGTTTGTCTTTTTCTATAGCAAAACGAATCTGAGCATAATCATGAAGTAGTCATTTCCCTAGCTCAATCAGACAAAGATCAAAAATCAACAAGCAACATGTACGAAGCTGTGTTTTCTTTTTAAATTTTACGTTCATTCTCCGTTACGAACGAGAGCGGAATTTTGTTCTTTAAATGAAAGTATATAAAGTAATATTTTTAGTGACTTAGAGTCAGTTTTATTCGGGTCTCAGTTCGCCATTCAGGAACTGCAGTTTTCTATTCCCACAAGGGCATTTCTTAGAGGGAATATGATGTATCACAACGCGCCAGATGCCATAATTTAGTAAGCTCTCGTCCTGAGCGCATCAAGCTCTTTGTTGTTTCGAATATGATCCACCAGTTCTAACAAAGCCACTCCTGTAGTGTCCATCTTGAGCTCACTTGCATCTGTTCTTGATCTCGTCTGCTTCACCTACTCGTGGCGCTATTATTGTGTATTGTCGTATTTCTCCTGTACGTCATTCCTAACACGAAATCGTTGGATTCCACTTTAATAACGTCGTTAAATTTTATAGAACTTAACCAGTTAGTTGCAACTTGTCAAAACCGAAAATATTCACGGGTAAGACAGCAGGTTTGGCAGAAACTTTTAGTTAGGTACACATTTTTGCATTATCTGCCGTAATAATAGTGACGGCCTAATAGTTACGGTGTATGCCACGTTACATAGATTCCAGGCGCACAAATGTAACTAATGAAGCGCAGAAATGATTATTGCGCCAAAAGGGAGTGGACAGTCTGCCTTTTGGAGCACGCAGTTCAGAAGCAAGTCTGCGGAAGCGAAATAAACGAAAAATGAGCGTTTGGCTGTGGTTATTCTAAATGTTCTTGGGGATTGTTTTATTTAGTACATCATTGTTGTGTTGCTCTAGTTATGTATAACCTCCTTCCCTCCTTATTACTTATAAAGAGTTACGCTACAACTCTACTCATTGATGTTACAGGGACTTATCCTACTCACGTTGTTCGAGGGAATGACAGTTATATTGCCCTTCCTCCGGCCGTTATCGACAGTTCGCATATCATGCACCAACCGCCTTTGTATCCAGATGTCAACGTACCTAAAGAGTAAGTTGGTCTTGGAATGCTCTCGCGACTGCTCAAGTCTGCAAATTAGTTAATTCTATTCATAATTGTTTTGTTACAGTTTCCTAGTCGAATCTCAAAAAATGAAACAACAGCTTCGCTCTTTGGAGAAGAAAATTTTTGATCTTAAGGTAAATGTTCTATTAAATGCGTTTTTTCTCCTTATTTTAGTTGAATCGTAGCTACATGACCGAATCTTTAGTGTGGAAGGGGAACTCGGAACTCATTTAAATTACTAGCACTCGACAACTCACTTCCAGTTAATCAACACACTCCCAAAGGGGAGGGTAGTAATTTGTGTCAGCCTGTGAAATCAACTTCGAAAGCAAGCCCTGTGTGGGTAGATATGTGGGAATGGGTTTTAAATTGCGCGCATATCAAGATTACTATGAAACTACTATGTACAATGATTACTATGCTAGGAAGTCGTGCCATTCCCCGCTTAATGGACCCATCAACCTCCTCTACACAAATGTCTACTGATGCTAAACAGTGGTATATTATAAGGACAGATATGTTCATTTCCCTTATAAGGAGCTAAATCGATTGGTTCACAACTCCAAGTCAAATTAAGACTTATCTGATGAGTCTTTAATAACGCTCATAAGATCTATAGGAGCTACTCCAGAAATCCTCGAATTTCAACCACTGCCATTTAAAACTTATACCATTCCTACAAGCTTTTACCCAATAACACTGGAAAACATATTATTATCCGATAAAAAAATCGTGTCTAGAGCATCGTCAATCCTCTGTGTACCAATTGCTCAGTAGTGGTTGTGGCATAAGTAAACGTGCTTACAATAAATTCAGGAAATATAAGCGCGATCACTTTCTACCACTGTGAAGTTGTTTGACAAAGCTTGAATGTAAAGTTGAAAATTGGTGTTTTGATCATTATGATAACTATAGTTAACTTTCGGTGGATTTTACTCATAACCTTAATTTGGCATCCCATGGTAACCTGCGGGCTAGCTATCAAGTTTGAGGTGATTTGGTTTGGTCGTTTTCTCTAAAAACTACTCTAAAATCGATTACGTCGAAAATGTTGCATTTATTGTGCTGCTCTCGTCATTTTCCCATAGATGGGAGTTTTATGATATAGTTGCCATATTGGGAGCTATCAATATACAAAATTTAATCAAAATCGTTAGAGCCGTTTTTGAGAAAAAAAAATATTTGGTGTTTTGATCACTATGATAACTATAGTTAACTTTCGGTGGGTTTTGTTCATACCCTCATTTTGGCGTCCCATGGTAACCTGCGGGCGAGATATCAAGTTTGAGCTGATTTGATACGGTCGTTTTCTCTAAAAATCGTTCACAGACACACGTACACATACACACACACACCATTTTCCCAAATAGTGTTTTTCGGACTGAGGAAGGACTGAAACCTAAAGATCTGAAGAAAACTCAAAATTTTTTGTTCAGCCGACTACATAACTTTCTTTTCTACTTTGTAGAGCCAAGGAAAGTAAAAATGAATTGAATTTGTAGAAAAAGCCAGCTGAGAGGAGTTGTGTGATGCATTGCAGCTGTTTCTGTACCAATTAAACACAACTGAATCCGAAGCTTCTCGTTATACCCACGTTGGTAATCCAACGAACTACCTACTCGACGACAGTTTAATAATGCTTACGAAATGTCGACTGTCCCAAGAATTTAAACGTTGCCAATTTTACTTATTTCTGTCTTTACCCTTCAACTTCATGGTAAAAGGAACGTTATTGAACTGCGATCCCAATAAATAGTTCTCATTCGTTGTATTGTGAAGATTTTAAAATACATAGGGGCAACCAAATAAGTTTTGAAACGTTGACTGCTGCAGATGTGAAGGTAGACCCTGCCCCACTGTTTACTATGATACTGTATGTCATTTTGCAACAAAATTTAGGCTCATTTGGAACGTTAAATCCTTCACATAACGGGAATAATGAACATTGTGATTTGTCCTAAAGGGTTGTAAAAGTGCAACAAGTAGATCAGCAATGAACGCTGAGAAAAGTCAACCGAATTTAGGGTGCGATATGGCACACCTGTTCATTTACAGGGGAATACTTGATTTTTCTCTATGGTTTCCACATTATTTACTTGGTGTATAGCTGCTCGATTTATATTTTTGTTGACAAAATCAAGTTTGATTCAGTTTGAAACTTCCAAGTTCGTCTTCTTAATTTACAGCTGGCTACTGAAAGCACTGCAGCGTTTACCGAAGGGGAAAAATTGACTCAAGAGCTGCAGATGATAGAGCAGGGTATTCGTGAACGAGAAAAACAGCTAAGGCTGGTAAGGTTTAGTTTTTCCTCGATTTAATTTGCTTTTTGGACGTTTGTTCTTTCGAAGAGTTGCCCTACATTTGATATCGTCTTCCCTTGGGAAATATAAACGAAGAACCTGGTTGTATGGACCCTAATATAGAGACTGGATGGAGCACCGTTCACGAAATGGTAGCGTAAATGTTGCGTTGAGCACAAATCCAAGAAGATCCAAGGCTCTAGAGACTAACATGACAAGCCTCGGTCCTTCTCTAGGGGCAACCCAGTACGACTACTCTCTCCCCTCACCCTAGCTGCTCACAAGTGGTTATCACCTCTATGACAGTAGCATCCACAAAGTTACGATCCTAGCCCTTAAACGCCTCAGCACATAGGAAGTGAATGTACCAACGTTGGGCCTTCTTCTGGAGTCTACTCCATCAGAGCTGAAGAACCACTAAACTGATCACAAGCAGTGATAGACTCAACATGTTCCTGGCTTTTAGACAGCTAATATGGCCACGTCACTCCTCTGCGTCAGGTTGGCGCAAGTATCGTCCAACCTCACTTTCAAGCTTCTTTTTCTAATTTCTTCAGCTTTTGTCTAGGGATAATTAAATTGCAAAGCTTTTACCATTTCACGTACGGCACAAAAAGCTTATTCCGCGTTGTCTTCAATGTTTGTAAGTGACTAACCAAAAATGTCTTCAGTTTCTAGCTCAAGAAGAGTCATATGAAGAAGGCATAGCGAACGACATTCGAGAGTTAGAGCTGCGATGGGAGTACGAGCTCGAAGAACAAGAAAAACGTTGGTCCAGCGAGGAGGAGACTTGTAAAAAATAATTTTCCCTCTGCTGGTCTTCGGAACGCATTTGGCTTTCCTACCTCTATTGTAGTCTTGACTACCCAGGTAGGTAGCTCTATGTAGGTACCTATCTTAGATATCGTATCGTATCTATGAATACCCTCACCCCTTCCCCCACCCCTTTTTCCTCTCTCCACCCCAATGTTATCACGAACTATGTAGACTTTAATAATATTGATTTAAAATGGAAAAAAAAGTACATGAATAAATTTCAGCTGAAACATTTTAAAATACTACTTATTGAACGCACTACTATGCGTATTAGCGTTAACATTGATAAACCCTATTATGTACGAGGTGTAACGGCGGTACGGTCGGACTTCTTTTGTCAGTTGGATTGTCACGCTTTGACGCTTAGTTTCAGGGTTCAAATTCGTTACATGGATCGTTTTAGTGTTAATAGTATACCGTGTGGTCAGTTTGGTCGACGAAAAAGAGAGCGTACGCATGTGTATTTCTACACAATTTGACACTTTAAACAAGAAAAAAGCTCAGCTTTCCTCCCAAAACATGAGGCTTATTTGAAGGGTATTATTTATTTATTAAATCCCTGGAATGGCTAGGTATTTGTACGTAAAACAGGTTGGCAGAAAGTCTGTAAATAGCTGCTTGAGTGTAGCGCGTGTGGTTGCGCCGTCTAGCCTGCCTTGGCTGTTTTGCTGGCTTAGCAGCTTTCGGGCTGTAGTTGAAGAACGACTCATCAGAGGGCATGTGCTGGCCCTTTTTGGCTCTGACCACCGATTGACCTGAGCAAATCCTTTCGTGTACCATTATGCGCTTGATGTCCTCTGAGACAAGTTGGCCCTGTCCGCAAGTTTGAAACTCTCGACACCCTTTGTGTCCATTTTTGTTCGGTTGCCCTCGCGACACTACTCAAACTATTCCTTTTTTTTCTTCCTTCTTCTTTCCCTGCAAACTTTCTTCCATCTCCTAATCCTTTTTTAATAGCCGGATCTCAACGATCGGAACACAGAAGTCATCGACGACGAGTAGGTGAGTCGGCACTGAATTGGATTATACAGTCCATTTACTACTACCCTCTCGGGGTTTTTTTTTTGTCTATTCTGCTAATTCGCTTCACCATTTGGTTCCTTCGGGCCGAGATAGGCGGATTTCGTCGTCTATTTTTCGATAGCTTGCGACCCACTTTGGTGACTCGGTTCAGTGACTAAATCTCGCTAATAATAATTCGAATTGGACTAAACTAATTTGGTTCCCTGCGTAATTAGTCGCAACATAATTGTCGGTTTGCGTTACGCTCGAATTACTTCCAACCATGGGGTTTTGTCCAGCCTTTTTGGAACAGATAGCGGTTATAATACCTATTAGTCACAATACGCGTAACAAGATCGGACTTGTTTGAAATTACAGTGGTTTATCACACCTTGTGAAACGATCATTGCTGCAGACTGCTACAACCCTGTGTACCATGGCTGAGCTCAAATTTATCCGTGGAAAAATGAAGGAGGTTTTTGCGAGAGTACAAGGAATCTACACCCTGTCCAAAGAGGTATCCGATTCTAACAAAGACTTGTTCTTAACGAAGGCTAGTACGGTTGCAGAGCTTAGGATCAATTCCGCGAGCATGTGGATAGTGAGCAGAGGTTGCTTATGGCAGAAAGCGCCGATCACGTCCCAAACTTCCAAAAATTATCGAGTTTGGACGAACTTATTGACGTAATACGTACTGGGGAAAGGGTACTTTTAAGACAGCGGAGCCTGTTCAACAGAAAGTACTCGTGAGTGCAGGTACATCGTCCTCTAAAATTAAACTTCCCGGCATGAGTTACCAAAAATTTGACGGAACTTTTGAACGTTGGCCCAACTTTTATCAAGCCTTTCGAAAATTAGTTCACGAAAATACGGAGCTTAGCGACCTAGAAAAAGTAAATTACTTATTCACTCATTTGGAGAAACGCCAGGCCATTATGTGCCGGAATTGCGCCGACGGAAGAAAATTATACGAATTTGTACTCCACGTTAGTCAACCGTTACGATGACCCAAGGGCTTTGGGAAACTTTTATATGGACAAGTTGATAAACTTTAAACCTTTGTCACAAGACTCGGAAAAGGAATTAAATCACTTTTTGAACCACTTCATAGAACCTGCTATCGCCTTGAAGCAAGTCCCCATCGTTAATTTTTTGATTTTTAATTGTTTATCTGGCGGTGAAGAAGCTGGACAAGGGCGACACATGTAAAGGCTTCGAGAATGAAGTACGTGAAAAGGTTATGCCTTCATTTTCCGATTTGGAAAAATTTATTCGAGAGGTGAAGATAGTGGCCAGTGCATCGGCCCTCCATTGGCTCGCAGTTTAGGTCGAATACGTTGACTTTTGAAGTCGCGAAAAGGCTCATGCGTTTATCGCGAAAAAATTCGAGCCTCCTTCCAAGTGCTTGACTTGCAAGGATTACAAGCCCCATCCTTTGTACAGGTGCCCAGGTTTTCAAGCCATGTCTCCTCGTAGCCATTGTGAATTGGTCAGGCGATCAAAATTGTACTACAATTGTCTTCAGACCCATTCCACGCGTCTTTGTTTCTCAGGCGCTGTTTGCCGTCACTTTGGAAGAAGACACCACTCGATTTTGCATTTACCAGACGCGAGGGGCAGTAGTGCGTTGCTTACACCCACTGCTGGGGGAGCGAGGCTGCCCCATCAAACTCAACCTCATCTGAGTTTGCATCACGAGAACCAGAGACAGCCCAGACTGTCGCATTAGTAGCCTCGAGTTCTCGGATACCCACTCTCGTTTTGTTGTCCACAGCCAAGGTGCGCGTGAGAGACTCTGATGGAAGATCTCATGTGCTTAGGGCCTTACTAGACAGTGGAAGCCAGTCTCACTTTATCACCAGAGACTGCTGTAATAGACTGAGTTTGTGCGGGGTCCCTCAACGATGTGCAATAGAGGGACTTAGTAATAAAACCACTCGCTGCGAACAGAAAGTTAGTTTCAGTTTTTCCTCAATGTACCACCCTGGAATAACCTATGATGTAGACGCCTTCGTCTTAGAAGAAATAACCCACGAACTTCCATCTATGATCATTCCATTAAATAGAATGTCCCATTTGGAGGGCTTGCCTCTGGCTGATGACAGTTTTAACATACCCGGTCCTATCGACATTTTAATAGGGGCCTCTTTGTGACAAGTATTGTTTCGGGGGGCAAACGAACTGGCCTGACAGGTACTCCAGACGCTTTGGAAAGCAACCTGGGGTGGTTGGTCCTAGGTGAAACCCATCTTTTGAACCATTCTTCCTCTACAGAGTTTCTGTACCATTACTGACATTTCCACCCGACGCCCTCCTCCAGAAATTTTGGGAGGTAGAAGAGCTTCCGTCAGTTAATTTTCAATGTCCTGAAGAGGCAGAGTGCGATAGAATGTTCTTGGACACCGTTTCTCAGATGCTACTGGTCGATTTACAGTCTCACTGCCTTTTAAACAATCACCTGACCTTTTGGGTGACTCCTTGAGCCTAACCACTCAGCGATTTCTTTCTCTGGAGAAAAAGACTGTTGCAGGACCAGAATCTTCATCAACAGTATAAGCAAGTCATGAAGGACATCTCGCTGATGGCTCAGTCAGCCGAGTTCCCGACTGCGAAATACAGGGAAGAGGCAGTTGGGCACGTTCCTCACCATGCCGTGTTGAAGCCCGGCAGCACCAGTACTCCGCTTCGCATAGTTTGGAACATGAGTGCTAAACCACCTCAGGTTACTCGCTCAACGATTTGTTGCACGTTGGGCCTAAGCTCCAAACAGAAATTTTACGATCCTGTTGAATTTTCGTCTGTATAAAGGTCGCCGTCTCGGCAGACGTGCGCAAAATGTGCACCTACAAATCTTGGTACGGGAGGGGGATCGAAAGTTTCAGAGGTTCTTATGGAGGGACTCCCCTGATGAAAAATTGACAGTCATGCAAAGTAACACTGTGGTTTTTGGCATGACGTCCTCTCCATACCTGGCACAACGTGTCTTACGCCACTTGGTAGATTTGGATGGTGATAGATTCCCACTTGCCCGAGAAATAGTATTGCATGATGTTTACATGGATGATATAGCTACATCCGTGCCCACTGAAGAAGAAGCAATCACCGCTTACAAAGAGTTAATTGGATTGTTTTCACAGGGGTCCTTTACCCTGGCTAAGTGGTGCTCAAGCTCCTCGGCTTTTCTTACCCAAGTTCCCGCTGAACTTCGGTTATCTGAGTCGGTTTCCTTCGCTGATGACGCTCCCACTAAGATTTTGGGGTTGTATTGGAACCCAGATAGCGACTCATTTGCCTTTAGATTGAATCAGGTCAACGCTTCCTGCACCAAACGCTGTATACTTTCGGCGATTGCCAGAATTTTCGATCCTCGGCTTGCTTTCACCCTGGTGATTTTAGCCAAGCTACTCATCAAGACCCTCTGGTCCTTGAAGGTTGGTTGGGATGAACTACCTCCGAACCATGTCATCGAGCAATGGAGACAGTTCGTGGACGATCTTGCTGTACTTCCTTTATGGTCTGTCCCTCGCCACACTGGCATTTGTCCCGGATCCAGTTCGCTTTTGGTAGGGTTTGCAGACGCATCCCAGGAAGCGTATGGAGCTGTACTGTATGTGTGCACGCAGAATGAGGGAGAGGGCTCATGGACAACTAGGCTTCTGTGCGCGAAAAGCCATGTTGCTCCAATGAAGACTCTCACCATCCCGCGACTGGAGTTATGCGCCTGCCTGGTTCTTGCCAAATTAATGGCAGAAGTTGTCAAAACGCTGATGGAGCGCTACACGTTCAAGAAACTGTATGCCTGCTCAGATTCAACGGTTGCCCTGCAATGGTTATCGGCTTCTCCAGCACGTTGGAAAACCTTTGTGTCCAATCGTGTAGCTCAGATCCAGTGTTTGATTGAACCTGATTGTTGGTGGCATGTCAGGACACAGGATAATCCTGCTGATTTGCTCAGTAGAGGGACCAGGGCTCAATCTCTGCTCGACCATCCCCTCTGGTTCTGTGGACCTCCTTGGCTTCAGGAGATGGAGAATCAGTGGCCTCTAGTCCATGTTTCACAACTATCTGACGCCTCACCTCCTGAACAGATTAGAGTAGTCACCTTGACTACGACAAAAGAACCAGAATGGGTGCTGGCTCCCTTGCTGTATCAGTATCATCTCTGAAACGTCTACACAAGCATTACTGCGTGGGTTCTACGACGAACTCCACGGTCATCTCCATGCCACAAAGGTCAACCGCTACAGCTCCTCCTGAATTGCAATACGCTGAGTACCTTTGGTTGATGTACGTGCAGAGGTAAATTTTCCTGCCATACTAGAAGTGTTGAAGGTGAATCGGCTATGGCCCTTCGAGGAGGTTTAACAAGATACCTTTAGTTCAGCGCCTGTCACTTTTCCTCGACAATGGACTTATCAGGGTGGGAGGGCGTCTTCATAATTCTTCTTTGTCTTATGATCGACAGCACCCAATTCTTTTGCCAAAGCAGGGCACTTACATGGAGCTTCTTGTTGATGAAGCCCACCGACAGAATTTGCACACAGGACCGTTCTTATTAATGTCACTGCTCAGGATGAAGTACTGGATCCTATCCGCCCGGAACTTAATTAGACGATGTGTGCATAAGTGCAACATCTGCTTCCGCTTGAAACCGAAACCTACCCATCCCATGATGGCACGCTCCCTGGAATCCGCTTACAGCAGGTAAAGCCTTCACTAACAGTGGAGAGGACTATGCTGGGCCTTTCACTATTACCACTGCACGTAGAAGAGGAGGAAGAGGACAGAAGGCGTACCTGTGCCTGTTTATTTGTTTGTCCACTGGGCGGTCCACTTGGAGCTCGCAGGCGATCTTTCAACTTCCTGTTTTTTGGCGGCCTTCAAACGGTTTTTGGCCTGACGTGGACCATGCAAGGTTATTTATTCCGACCAGGGTACGAATTTCATCGGGCTCGAAACTTACTTGAAAGAGTTGTATTCGTTCACAGCTGCTCCGAGTTTCTCTTGACGATACGTGAAGGATTGAATCAGCAAGGAATAGAATGGCGGCTGAACCCCCCCGCTGCTCCCCATTTTGGCGGGATATGGGAGGCCAACATCAAGAGTGTGAAGACTCATCTCTCAAAGATTATCGGTTCTCAAATTCTCACCTTCGAGGAAATGACGACAGTCTTAGTCCAAATTGAAGCCCTACTGAACAGCCGACCGCTTTGTGTTCTGCCTGACGACCCTACTGCCCCTTGTGCTCTCACTCTTGCCCATTTGCTTGATGCTCGGCTCCACCCAGCAACATCTCCCTTCCCAAAACCTCAACGATCTACCTTCAAACCGTCTGGCCGCTATCAACGTGTAGATTGGATAGTACGGCACTACTAGCGACGATGGAAGCAAGAGTTACACAACCTTCAGCAGCGCCACACATGGGGTAAAAGGTTCCTGCCCTTGCTCAGGGCACAGTGGTGGTAGTCATGCGAGAGAACACGTCTTCCCTTCACTGGCCCTTAGGTATAGTCGACGAGGTTTTCCCTTCCAGCGATGGCACTGCAGAAGCTGCCAAAATACGAGTTGGGCACCGAATGTTGGTACGCCCAGTGGTGAAGTTGTGCATTTTGCCAACTCAATAAACCCACCTTCCCACGCTGTGAAAATTCCTTGTTGAGTTTGTTATTATCGTTATTGTTATTTGTTGTTATTGTTGAATCCACCAAACTAGCCATTTCTACTCATCTTGTACATTCGTGATGCGTAGACATTACAGGATATTGGAGCCTGTTACAGCACTATCACAACATGGAGCTGCCAGTTTGGGTAACGCAGTTCCTAATCCGCATTTCCTATAGACTCCAAGGATCGTAAAGGCCTGGACAGCCCTTTAGGTGGGGGAGTGGTTGCGCCGTCTAGCCTGCCTTGGCTGTTTTGCTGGCTTAGCAGCTTTCGGGCTGTAGTTGAAGAACGACTCATCAGAGGGCATGTGCTGGCCCTTTTTGGCTCTGACCACCGATTGACCTGAGCGAATCCTTTCGTGTACCATTATGCGCTTGATGTCCTCTGAGACAAGTTGGCCCTGTCCGCAAGTTTGAAACTCTCGACACCCTTTGTGTCCATTTTTGTTCGGTTGCCCTCGCGACACTACTCAAACTATTCCCTTTTTTCTTCCTTCTTCTTTCCCTGCAAACTTTCTTCCATCTCCTAATCCTTTTTTAATAGCCGGATCTCAACGATCGGAACACAGAAGTCATCGACGACGAGTAGGTGAGTCGGCACTCAATTGGATTATACAGTCCATTTACTACTACCCTCTCGGGGTTTTTTTTTGGTCTATTCTGCTAATTCGCTTCACCAGCGTGTTTTTAACTAACCAGCAGGATGTCATTGTTTTTTAGTTCAATTGATTATTTTTATAATTATTTGATAATGAACATTTTTCAAATTTAGTCATTGGTTACTCGTAGAAATTCAATTTAAAGCATATTACGTGGCATATTATTTTGATGACAAATGCGATTAAAATAAGAAAATTTGAAAATTTAGGTGCCAAATTTCGAATTATAGTCCGTCATTCGAAAATGTTTCTTCGTCTCATAGAAGCTAAATTTTTTTATAGTGAACATGGCTAATTTGGAATCGGAGCGGACGTTTCCAATTAAAAGTATTATTTCAAAGAAAGTTTCACGCATCTCATCCGACGAAGTGATCGGTCATAAAAGGAAAAATGTTTGGTTCAATTTCATTTAAACAACATTGAAAAACTCGATTTTTCTTGGTTCCCATTCGTTGAAGCCTTGGAATGCTTCATAATTATATATAGTGTTGCCGATGCTGTAGTTACGCTTGATCTCAGACAGTTTTGTTGTCTACGTACTCGTTCATTTGTTTCATTTATTCTTTATTCAATTCAAGAAGTAAATATAATCGAAGAAAGCGAATGAATAACATTTGGGAAGAGGTGGAGTGTTCACAACAGCGTTGCGTGGGTTTGCGTTTTATTTTATAAAAGGGGGAGGAAAGCTGGGTCACTTTTTTCCCCTTCCTTTTGCAGAACCCTTTTTCGGAACCAAAATAGCATCTTATTCCGCTTCGCGAAATAATCGCCTTTATTTTTAACCGCTTGAATTTTTCAAAACCGACTACGCCGTATATTGGCACCCAATTTTAGTATGTTTTAAACGTTTTAACTCTAAACACGCCGTTCTATCAAGTTTTTCCATACCTCTGTCGCAAGCCTTAAAATATGTTTCATTATGCGTGCATGTATTTACGTAAATACTGAGAAAGAGTGGCAACTGAAGAAAAGTGAACTAAAAAACGGGAGAGGGCTCGAAATCTTCGAAAATTTCGCTTGATTGCTTCGTTTTCAACTACTGACGCAGATGAAATAGAAAGAACATTTTTCGAAATGCGAGTACCACTTTTTCTTGTTTACATACTACCATTGTCCAGTTTTCTTGGTAAATAGCTCGCAAAAAAGAGCAAACGATCCATTCATAAATATATATAAATACATTATCCTTAATGATAAGAAATTGCTTAGTTGATTCCTATATTCTGAGAAACCAAATTTTTGATATTATTCAGTCAGTTTTTCTACGTGCGGTTTAAACTTGATAGAACGTACTTTTTATTTTATATGTAAATCTAAACAATTACCACTATTAAAGTCTACTGTGACACTGTTATGTGTGATTTTAATTTTATCATCAGACGCCATAATTATATGGTCTAGAATCTGTTCTCTCATTGTGTTTTTGCTGAGCGTGATAAATTGATACTATAAATTCTCGTTTTTTTTTGTTTTTTTTTTTTTTTTTACGAAATCGACATATAGAAACATGAATTCTTTTGTTGTGAAGTAGAGTTGAAAAGTCAACGCATTCATTTTTAATTCAATTTCGTTACCATGTCTGAAATTTGAAGCCATTGTCCAAGGAGCATGAATTTACTTCTAGCTGTAAATAATTGCGTTTGCTGTCATTCAGCTTTGGCGGAATGTAGTCAAATTGCCTCCAGGCTGTGCGTAGAGTTTGTACTGTTTGCCTGGTGCTGTTTAGGTAGCAGTGTCAGGGGCTCTTGCGAAGAAACCAGACTTGTCTTTAAATCTAAAAGCGAGATTTAGAGCTCGCGGGTGCTAAAACGTGCTGTATTAGCAATAGCAGAACAAATTACACGCTGTTCTTCGAAGAGTTGGGAAGAACCGAGACTGAGAATTTCTCTCTCATTAGTATTCATAAAAGGAAAGGCCAACTACTTTCACGTATATCCCTTCCTTTGCGGCCTTTTGTCTCAAATTGAGACTGATGTAATTCAGAAATATCGCGATGGGAGAAACAGTCTTACCTCCCGACTGAATATTTTCTTTATAACGAAATACGCAATTGCGCGAAATGCAACGAAAGTATGTCACCACACTAAATGTAAACAGATACGTGAAATTAAAAATAGCACTCAAATTTGCTTTTAGGCTTGGGGGGGGGGGGAGGTTAGCCGTTTTAACTTGTTTCTCAACCCCCACATGGCTGCAAAGGCATTCACCCCATTCAAGACGTAAATACTTCCGACTCGTGAGAAGAAACCAACATTACGTACTCTTTGCACTCTCAATTGATAAATCAAACCAGCCAAAATGTGCGTATTCAGAAGCAAACAGAAAATGCGAAGAGGGCAGTCAGGAACGAGGCGGAGCTGGTGGCAATATCCAACAGAAAACACTTGGGCGAATACTTTGGTGGCAACTCGAAAACTGACGGTTACAATACGTATTTGACAAATCAAGGGATGATTGCATGCTCAGGCTAATTGATTCCATAGCGCAGGTCTGAGTTCGGTGGATGCTGCAAGGGGCCGGCGAAACCGCAACTTCCATGACTGAAACCCTCGTTAGGGTTTAGGAAGTCATCAAATAAAGAAACAGACCTGTGATTCATTCAGAATGAGCTAGTACGGGAACAGTTGAACGTATCAGCTCCCAACGAGCGAGCACTACAGTTTGGACAGTGCACTTCACCCAAATGTGCGCGAGTACGAATTCATGGCGTATTGAGAAACAGCAAAAAAAAACGCGTATAGGAGTTGGTACAAAGCGGAGGAGGTGGCAATGTGGCACAGAAAACGCTTGGGCGAACATCTTTGTGGCAACTAGAAAAGCGACAGTTACACAACGCATATTTGGCGAAGGGGTGATTTCGCTGTGCAAAAGTTGAACAGTTAATGTGATTTATTTCGACTTGAAAACAAAGGCAGAAAGTGCTAGTCGGGGAACAGTTGAACGTACCAACTCTCAGAAACTCAATGCTACGGTCTGCACGATGCAATGCCCCCCAAATTTCCATTAAGTTATTTTATTATTCGAATACATGCCTAAATTATCTTTTGTGTTTATTGCGCACATTGTAGCTCCCCTGTTTTGCAAGTAGATACTCGAATAATCGCTGTTTTTACGAGGCTGTGCAAGAGAGGTTGCATTTTTTCAATTGATAAAAAAGGTTTTATCTATGTATAAACAGAACAGGTTAGGTATTCATTATTCACTGTCGATCAATCGGCGCTACAGACATAGCAAAATCAAAGTTGAACTTGTGCCCCTTGGACATGGCTTTAGACCAATGAAGATCATTTCTTTATTTCAACGTAAAGCACAATTTAAACAATTAAGTTTATTTGAGAAATTTCGGAGGCTGATAGGGTGAGAAAACTCGCACCTGAGCGAGTCAATGTAGGTCGTCGTGTAGATACAAGTTTGTACACTGTATAGTTTTTACATAATAGAGTCTATCTTAACGTGTAGGTACTATATTTTTTTATCGGAAGTAGGTATTGCGTGATGGAAATAAAAGGGGATTACATTTATGAGAAATCTTGAAATTAAAAAAAAAAGAAAACAAATTCCTTAGCGCTATTTTATGTAAAACTGTAGCCGTCGAAGTTATAGGTATATTTTGAGCGAATTACACTTGGAAGAAAGAAGCAAAAGAATTTATATTTAAATGTTTGACTGAATATTGCAATCAAATTTTCGTTTTACCATTGATGCTCTGTAAAACCTTTCTTAGAGACACCTTTATTTCTGGTACATTACTCAATCAATGTCTGTGCCAATTGTCGAGTACCTAGTAGTTACAGCTGTCTAAGACGTTATTGAGTCAGCAATTTCAATGTTGGAGTTTGTAGTTTTGCAATATTTTGAACAATTTAAATAAATTTGGATTTATTGGCTTGATGCGTCTTAGTAGGAACCACGTGGTCAGTAGATCAGAACCACCTTCGTATAAGTCTGAATTTATCATTAAAAATGTCCCTAGTTAAGTCTGGAACGCTGAATAATTGTCAGCTAGATCACGCCCAACTCACTCCCATGTATTGATAAGGCACTTGGCATTTTGGAGGGAAAATGCCCAGTAAATTAACAAAGTATCGTCGGGTTAGAACCAGCATAACGCTGCTTACTTCTTAAGAGAGCATCAAAACGGATTTGTGAGGTGAACAGTTTTATTCAGTCGACTAATCGACGAACCACTTCTTGTGTTCTTATGAACATGTGCTATGCAGACTTTACTTTTTGTGTGTATGTCCTATCCTCAAAACCCTTTCAATCAGCGGTGCTATGATGTAGTCTTAATTAAGTAACGCTTTTAATGAGTTCTCCACATTATTTTATTACGTTACGCGCAATTGAAAATGTTATCAAGAAATATGGGCTCATTTGGTTTTTCAATACCGTCCAAGTACAGGTATTTGGTGCGAGGCGGAGCTGGAGTCAGTGGAGCATGCATGTATAGCATTCTGACTGTCCCTCAGGTGGGATATGAGCCATGGCCAAACGACCTATTGTACCAGTCCGAATGTCACAGATCGATGCCCAGCCTCCCAAGGAATTCCAGCCCTGTGCAGTGTTTCCTGCAAGAGTCTTCTTTGATGTCCACCCTGGGAGAAGTAGTACCAAAGACCAGAAATCAAGTCTCCAGCACTGGGCCAGAACATGGTAGGGAGTCTTCTCATCTGTGCTACACCGAGGGGTGTCGACTATGCCCATAACGTGCATGTGTTCGTTCATTCTGCAGAGCCCGGCAGACACCCTGCCTTAGGTGCTTCCTCGCCATCCTCTCAAGGCTTCGTCTTATCTTGTGTGTTTGCCCCGAGATAAAGCAGCATTCCAGAGTGTCTGGTGCATTCTTCTGACATATTCTCCCACAGTCCTCTTGGCTAGTGACAGAGGAATCCCACAGTGGGGAGGTGGCCCTATAGCTACCGTAGACCAACCCCTTATGCCCAGGAATCCAATACATTAACTCTATTCGCGTTTGCTAAGGAGTTAAGCTGCATCCTGCACTCTCACACCAGTTTTGTCTTTGTGCAGTAGTTCATCACCGCCTTACAAGACGCTTGACTATCAGTCATTATGTTCATAGTTCTGTTGCTATAGCCTTTCTCATACATTATGATTGCCCCGGCGAGCATAGATCTCTGCTTGTACGACCGTTGTAGTGAGCCCCAGGGCAATGTGCGTCCCACTTATCCACCAGAGTGCGCCCTCCAGAGTTTTCGATCCATCCAGATTTTGGTGCCATTAGGAGGCCAAAACTGAGTGGAGCATGTACTGTGTATGTGTGAGGGGCTGGCTGCAGTGCGAC
The DNA here is from genome assembly GCA_020466155.1 of Pachypeltis micranthus. NCBI lineage: Eukaryota > Metazoa > Arthropoda > Insecta > Hemiptera > Miridae > Pachypeltis > Pachypeltis micranthus. The sequence goes on along the minus strand of CM035774.1, from coordinate 23,727,637 downwards.
CCTCAGAGTCGTCTTGCGCATCAGAGAACACCAACTCACAGGAATTCTGGGGGTGGAACTGGGAGAACATGAGGGGGCTCACGTATGCCCACACAATAAGCCGATGATATTTAAACCGATGCTGACAGGATGTTCTGCCGTAAATATTACCGCTTCCTGCATTCAGATCAAAAGTCTGATCGAACCAATCGATTAGGCGCAAAATATTGTACCCTTACACTACGAATTTTCCAAAGTGTGATGTTACCCAGGCATCCAGCGTTAAAGAACGTAATGTTCTGCCGAGTGTTTTCAACTTAGCTTAGCACTCTTAGCCCAACCAGTTAAAGCGCTACTCGATTCCTTGGGATTAACGGGAAGTGCACGTTATAAGTATAATGTGGTGATCTCTACCAATCCTATTTACTTGAGCCCTTAATGCCTCCAATCGGTTTCTAGTGAAGCCAAAATCCGTTAATAGCCGTCAACCTTGTTCTTCCGTTCATTTTCATGTGTGGCAATAGTTTTTCATCGCTGCAACAACTTATACCTATATTAATGTAGCTACCTGTATCCCATGGCAGTGTTGCTCGCATCTCAGCCGCTTCACTAACGTCTAAGAGAGCTGTACAACTAGGAAAAGTAATGAAAAAAAATCGCGCACTTTAGGTGCCGGATCGTTAATATTTGTCTCTTATTAACTCGCATGTAACAACCTCGTGATACTTGCAATTCTCTCAAGTTGTTTGCCAACTTCATTAGTCGATTTCTTGCACACTGAAGTTCAAGTTTGTTGTTACGAAAATTCAATTTCTTTTTGTTGTGTTGATTTGTGCCATTCGATTAAGGATGCCTTTTGTGTTTTATTACTAATTGAGATGTGATATTCTGTTATGAGTTACGAATGTTACCTGTTTACCACTTATTTCTATGCTTTTTTTTTGTGAACATATTTTCCAACATCAACTTATGGACTGTTGAACATGTCATAGCGTTCGAAGTGTCATTTATCATTTTTACAACGCCTCAGAGTTACGCCGTTTGTCAATGCGAATCGACCAAAACCAGTAGCACTAACTGTTCAATTTATATTACTTTTGTCGGTAGTTGAATGTCCTTTTGTGAGACGTATTTAAATGGCGGTGAAATTGCGATTGTAATGTCTTTTACCTCGGGCCTGATAACTTTTTACTGATGTTTTGAGTGATTGAATTAGTAGCTGTGACAGGTACGTGCGTGTTGTGGGGATACTGTCAATTGTGGTTGGCGAGCACAACACTTTTCGTCGTGCAGTCGTTCTTTTTCAAAATGAAATTCTGTGGTGTCTGTCCGCTAAAGGGGAGCTCTTCCAACATAAACTGAGTTAGAAGTTAGTTAACTCTCAACCAGAGTGCTCAGCCAGCCGGGGAAGGTGGGCTGATCTGACTACTTAAAACGTACATTTAGTGATTTATCCAACCCAATCGCTTGTTCACTTTATATTGAATACCAGAGCGCGAAGTTTATTGAAGCTGGATAATTGGTTATCTCAGGTTGTGGAGCAGACCATTTTTTTAGTAACAAATGAATGGGGAACCTTTATTGTTTGATGTCAGGCTGGCAAGACTAAGACGAGGGTTTGTACTCAGTCAGTAATAAAAACATGAAAAGTAAAAGCCAAGGAATAGGCAGGGTGAAGCGGGCTGGCAAACCACTCCATACTTTATCTGTTTTCCCACACCTTTTCAAATGCTCATGATGACAATTATTGTCCATGTCTGATCAACATCAGGGACTCTTGAGCTGTTAGAACTCACCTCGTCAAATCTGAGAGCAACTTAAACACTCTTGTTGATCAGGACGTTAGACGCGGTGTCGATCAGTCATACTCCGTATATTAACCAGTTTAGCATGATGCGATCTTCAAGACATATAAGACACTTTCACTGCTGAGACTCTAAAGCCAGGCTGCATTCAAGAATAGGGGGCATTGTTTTGTGCGTTCATATCTCAAATATTTCCCAATGTTGAACTGCCTTGAGCAAAAGTGATAGCTTCGTTTTCTGTTCAAAAGAGGAGCCCGTTGCTGTACATGGGTAATGTTTTCCAATGTAATAATGTAGTTTAACTCGTTCATAATGAACGACAGTTCGGCTGTTTGGTAGAACTGGATGTATTTCCCCCGCGTTAAATACGCAAAACTTGCCCTGCAAGTCCTGTAAAAACGGAAGTAAACTACAAGATTCCTTGGAAGATTATGAGGCTGAAATCCTGTTTACGTAAACGCACTTGATTGTTTGCCAAGGGTTGGCTGCTAATTCGTCCAATGAAAATGAGCCTTTGCTTCTCTGATTGTGACGCTCTCTGCTATGGGTTGGCGGAATCAGTATGTAATGTTCATATTGCCAACTGAATCACCTAGTTCGTGAAATGCAACCTCTCACTTACAGGAATCTCTCTATTAGCTCCCTTGCAAACATGTTTTCTGAGCATAGAGTATTGTTTTCATATTACTGTTTGATTGGGGACTGAAAAGGCCTAGACAGCCCCCCTCCCCCTCACCATAACAGGTGACGTTTGAAAACAAATAGTTTCTCCTGAGTCAAGTTGGGAGTGTGTTGAACTCGAGACCGAGTTTCTATTGTCACCCTGCTACAACCTCTGCAGGCCCAGTAGGCACTTTGAGTCACTGTGTCGTGTACTTATACTCGTTCCTCCTCGATTCAGTCTTGATGGAACCCCAAAGTGTTAATTAGTTCAACCCACCAGTTATTTTGTTCGAAGACGAAGGCAACTATTAACAAAACCAAATTGGCTCGTTTCTCCATATTTTTGTGGCAGCAACAATAAAAATGTTAAATTGTGAAGCCGGAAGAGGCACTGTAATGTCTAGCACGTGTATGTTGAAATTCTCCAATTTATCAAGTTTACCATCTGATTTTCAAAGTGAGAAATGAAGTGAGGTTAAGGTGATTATTTGACAATTTTCTTACGTAAACTACAATAAGCATCAAGAAGAATGTTCAGTTCCTGGGCAGTGAAACACCTTACAGCAATTGAGCGCCAGAAATGTCCTTTGAGGCTTATGCTACAGTAGACCTAAAAAAGTGTTTCCTCAGCACCTCTCCTTCCTATGCCCCATTTTCGTGTATGTTAAAAAATTTAAAAAAAAGCTTGGATTGTCGTAGTAGAATTTAGATCATTTAGCAAAGTTCTAATTGCCAACTCGAATTGATGAATTTTGACTGTTTTAATTTTTTCTTTGTTTTTATTTTATTTTCTATGTCTAAACTGTAACTGCTTATCGCCCTATTGAAACACCTGAGCTTTGCTACTGTTATAAGTTACGGATGTCGGTTGTGTACGTGTGGGCTTTGACCATCGATAATCATTACAATAACTACTACTGCACTAATACAAACTAATTTTTTAAAAAAAGCGCAATATTTTAGTATCAATTGTTGAAGCAGAAGTAAAGAGGTCATGGGTCAAAATAGGTGTAGTGCTGTTCAAATCAAAATTCTAGTAATGTAGGGGGAAGGAATCTCCTCTGGTTAACTCAAATTATGTGTGAATTACTCCAAAGTAATGATTGTAAACTGTTGATTGTGTGCGGGACACTCTTCTCGACACTTCATAGCTGTGCTGAAGCATCCCTTGTGGATAATGACGATGGGTGGAATTGTCGTCTGCCTTGAAACGTGACGAAGCAGAGGACGCCCAAATAACGCTCGAAAGTCTTGAATACACATTTGAAATTCATTTTGCTAGAGCAGAATAAGAACCTGAATCGTACTCACAACAAGAAGGTACTGTGATGTGGAGCGATGTTGACTTTTGAGTATTAAATCTCAGCTTCCTCATTCCAAAGCGCTAAGTTGGGGTTCAAACCCAAATCTACGCGCTGAGAGACATCTGTGCTCAACCAACCTGAAACAAGGAAAATGCTTTCCACGCTAACAAGCCAGAATCAAAATACACTAACCTTCTTTCATTGGTTACTCCAGCAAGCTCGTACTCTAACATATATCAATCAAGTACATAATCAAAATTTGAGTACGATAAATTGGGTTTTCCCTGTTTAATAATAAAAAAGCATTGAACAAGTAGACAATATTGGCGCTTTTGATGAAAAAGAGATGTAATTGTGCAGGACGCCTGGGCTCTAAAAACCCGTGAGAATAAAATCTCAGCGAAAAAGAAATTAATGTATTGTTGCCAGTAGGCTCTAACCATACAAATACTGTGCAGTATGTAAACACATTTAGATTAACCGAATAACCAATGGGAGGCAAATTTTATAGAACAATTGAGGCAGTAGACTTGGCCTGAGCCTTGAAACTGTAGCCCAACAAACTAACCAGAGGCCTGGGGAGTAATGGCTTTAAATTAGACACATTGTGGACACAGTTATTGAAAGCTATGCTCGAACCTGGCACTTCGAGAATTGTCCGTAAGAACCAGGATCAAACAAAAAATGGAGCTACTCAGGAATGAAAAACGTCATTTCTTGATTGAATGCACAAGATGTTTGCAGTAAACCATACCTTTGAGCACTCAAGCCTCATCTGCCTAGCTGTTACACTCTCATCCTGTGCGATCCGTCAACAGTAAGGAAGTCTGTGCTATCCCTGTCTGTTTTTCATGAAGACGGATCGAAAGCAGTAGTTCACTCTAAGGCACTACTGTGTATTATCTCAACGTGAACCTGTAACCCCTAGTAACGTAAAACTCTTATGTGGTTTAGCGTTTCTGTTCAAACGTGGCCTTGACCTGTTACGCTTGTCAAGCTGCATGTGATGTTCGAACGCTGAATTCGAATATATTAGAAAATTCAACTATTGCGCGTAGTTTCGTTAAACTGAAAGCTTTACATCACATTTAAAAGAAATTTCGTTGCATTTCTATCGATGGCACAAAGTCCACAAATTGTCTTTTCATCCGATGTAATTGTTCGTTTCGAAAAGGGAAGAACAATTACGGTAACGGTTGAAAAGAGGAAGAGAGAAAACACGGAACGAGGACAGTTAATCGGTGATATTTTGTAAAAATGAGGGTTGTATTGATTTTTATACGGTAGGAATAATAACATTTTAGGTAGCTTTGGGAGCTCAACTTACAGAAAGAGGTTCTATCTTGTTTCCATTTAACCATTCGTAATTATTGCCAGTATTGTGAATTTCACGCGATGGTTATGGTTTCTAAACACGAGTATCGGTTGTTGAATGTCATTACTTTGTCGAGATTTTCAGGACGATTTCTTGACTTTATAACACGACATTGGAGCGTTAGGACGACGCTCTGTATTATGAATGCTAACATTATGCAACTCAAACCTTCATTACATTACTTTATTGAAGAATCCCTATGCCCGGCATTTCGAAAGGCTCAATTAGTGCTCTTAGAGGTACCAACTAAGCTTCATTAGCCGCTTAGTGACATTTCCTAGGGTTAGGAACGTTGCACTCTCGGTTTCACAGGCTGATGTTGAAACTGGGACCAACTGGAGACCTCGTCATTGTTCGCTTCATGCACTTTAATAAACCCTCTATCAATGCATAGAATGATTGACTCTGCTGTCAAATACAAAGCGTGACACAACCGACCACATTGCACAGAGTGTATGAGTAGATGTCCAGTTCCATGAGGAGTGTCTGTTGTCTCACAAGGGCTAACCAGTTCATTATACAGTGACAACTCAGGAGTCATGAAGTTCCACGTTTGAGTGGATAAAGGCATGAGTTCTGAACAAATTGAACAGTCGTAGTATCTAGTAAGATTAAATTGATTTCCCCTCCGATTAGAAATCCGATTGCGTGGCCGTCCCAACTTTATTTATTCGCAGCTGCTTTAAATAGGCAGTCCTGTCAGTTTCATGAGGCTGTTGTTAGCAAGTTGGAATTTTCTGTTTTGCAAAAACTTCCCTAACAAGATTTCCCTTAATGGCCTTGAGTGTAGCAGAGCCATTATCAGTGTGACATTGACTTACATGCTGGTCTTCTTATCTTGCTCTTCTGTGGAAATTCTGAAATCAGTGGAACCAAATGGTGCCAGTGAGCTGAAGCTGGTGGGAAGTCTCAATCTAGGTTAATTTGAAAACACGAAACTCCAATGAATGGTTGCAGTTATGTTGGATTCAACATGACAAGAGTATTCAAGCTCCATGCTCTGGGTTAAAAATCAATCACGGCTCTACTTCGATGTCCCTTCATTATTACGCGGCTGTATCATACAAAATGTAACGGAATAAGGTTTGAAGATGTTACTGGAGAATCTAAGAGTCTATATTTGTAGCAATGCACGAAGTGGTTGATAGTTAGAAGGAACTAACTAACAATACATTCCTTTCATTTACTGTATCAACGTAACTTGGCTGCATTTATTAATCCACCATATAGAGCTGTGATTAACGCATTGATTAGTAAGTAAGAGCCACAGATCAAAAGGGTAGTGCTTTGGTGAATATTTATAGCTCGCTAGCATAGCAAATTTTAGGATTCATATTGACAACCTCTTGTGGTGTCGTGACCCAACCTAATCAAACCAACCTTCCTCCAATCATCGATGAGACTGAAGAAGCCGTCTAGGCAGAGATTGTATTATCAATGAACTGCCTAAAACCATACTAATCCCACTCTAACCCATCTCATGGGTCTAAACCTATCAGAGGACAGAGTCAGATGCGGCTACAGCCTTCTAATGACACTTCTGAATTCCAATCCCCTTCTCACAATCAAAAATACCCGTTCTAAGTGTTATCTATTCCCTGCACATCTACAAAGTATTCTTCGTATTCAAAACGGCGTTCTCATTAGGAAGCGTTGGGCTCCCAAAGCGAATTATCGGTGGTTCGCCGTCATGGCGAAAGATGTTGTTTTCTATGAAGGCACTTCATTTTAACTAAAGGACTGATGTTACAATGTGAATGGAAATTAAAAGTAAACAAAATGAAGATGTTATCGATGCATGTTAGACATGTCGCTTTTTTATGTTCATTTATTTTTGAACTTTCGTTTTGGAAAAAATAAAATTTATTGGACTCCGTTTTCGCGAGTATGACTTATTAATATTAAACTATTATTATAGATTTTATTTTTAACTATCATTTATTATTGTATGATCGTATTGCTATGATATTTACCTTTTATTTCGCTGTTTTTTTCTCTTACAATTAAAGCAAAATACTCATTCACTAATATGTAAAAAGAACTTGTGCAATGATATGATTTGTTCTCTCGAATTTGTTTAAATTCGTCCAAATTTATAATTGCATCGGCGTTATTGGGGTTTTGAATGGATAAAAGCGCATTTTGATTCGAAAAGAATAACAGTTTGTTCATATTTTAGACGTCCGTTGCAGTTTTACTAAACTGAAAAAGTTTTGAATTAAGTACTTCTCAACAGGTTTGTTCAATTGTAAAGGTCGTCGCTGTCCTGTTATACATCTACGTTTATATTGTTTAGTGTGAGAACAAATTGTTACTTCATACTCATTTTCGTCGATATCATTTAGCAAATGAGACTGCTTCGAATGGACTGTGAGTGTATGTTCAAAAAAACTTGGTCCCTACCAAAGTTATGTATTTGGAACAAGAGAAGCTGAAGTGCCAAAATGTAATACACGTTGTGGAGACTAGAATTATAGTTTCAATTCGGTTTGAAGGTGAACCTTGAAAAAATGAATGCTTTTTGTGGTACGAGGTCAAACGTGCTGACCTAAAAGATGTCAAAAGTAAGTGGGAATGTAGAGGATGGTTGACTGGAATGCTGAGTGAAATTCAAGAGGGACACATGGGCCCTTTTTTTATCTAGTAGCATGGCGGAGACAAACAATGGCCCGGAAATCACTACCATCACGCGTGTGGGGGGTTCATAAAACTATTAAATTTTCCTTGTAATAGAGAACTTAATACCACCCGTGTGATGATACTGACTGCTGGACGAATCACCCTCAACCAGCGAGCAAAAGGGGATAAACCGGGAAAAATATAAATGGAATGAGAAAATGAAAGGGCTCAACCAAGCTCTTCGATTGGCGCCAGCTTTGGTGAAAACCCACAGTTGTTCGTGAACAGACACAGCGGTAGCAAACACCGACGGCTTTATAACTAGAAAACCGAATCAGTTTCACTTCTACATGTAGAAAAAGGGGTGAAAAGGAGAGAGAATTGACGATTCTAGTCTTCAACGAAAGTTGGATGAGAATGAATGAAACAAAATAATGCGAAAAGGGGGCGAGGAAAGGGTGGTGTAGTGGCGATCCTTCCCAGTGTCCCCACTAACGTCCAGCGACCCCTCTGCCTATTGTCAAAATAAACACTTTCTCCAAAATTGAACAGAAACAATGAGTAGGGTTTGTTGAAATAGGGTATAGTTACCACAGTAATCAAACTTTCTTGAAAAATAGCTGTAATTATTTTAACTAAAAAACTTGGATTAAAATCGACTTTTAATCAGTAGATGCAACTTCATAGACACGAGTTCCCAATAGAATCGTGCAGAACATCCAACAAATCCCCAACCTGGTTATCGTTCAGTGAAAGTTATAAGATAATGAGGTTCGACCCAATAAATTCTAAAATGTGTCACCTCCATCCGTTTCAAAAACAACTTATCTCTTGCTCCCTAAACTTACATTAGTCTAAAATTATCGTTTACCAACATATTAGTACTTGCAGGTTTTCAGCATTCGGTTTCCCCGTGGTGCGCAGTAGCTGTCTCTCGTCATGGCATATACGGACTTCCTTCGTGGTGCAGTAGAAAGAAACCTAAGGAGGAAAAGCCAGCTGTACCATCTACAGGTGTTTGCGTGGTGGTGGCTGTTGATTGCTGAGAGAGCCCCCCAACTGTGAGCCTGAATTGTCTATGCGTCATACGATTCCCATTAGAGCGTTAAGGAACGACCGCTATGGAATGAAACAAACTCGTGCTGCGTGAGATTTTGCATCTTTGCCGTACTTTTAGTGAGCCCACGAGGAAAAGGTTTGCGCAAGAGATGGGAAAAATCACGTGCTTCCTCCTCAACAAAAACTAGATTGTAATGTGTTCTGTTGAACAGCTGCTCATTGGCATTTGTTATAACAACAAAACCGTGAAAATGCTCTAGATGTAAAAGAGCTTCTCTAATCACAAACATCACCCATACAAATACCACAGTAACGTTCAATACTCTATATTTATCCTGAAGCAGTAATATTTACATTCTCTCGTAGTATATGGGTTTAGGTTCTGCAGTACTACAGTGAATACCATTTCGTGTGAAGTGACAATTTGTATTTTCTTGCCTTTCTCGTATATTTGTATTCCCATTTGCTGCGATCTTTACGCCTTTTTAATTCATAATTTGGAGGAGCTGTCCTCCCTCTCCCCTATCCACCTTTACCGCCATTCCTTATTGATTTGTTTAAAATCCTAATTCAGCGTTTATCCTAACATTGGCAAAAACGGTTATATTGTAATAACTGTGTTCTGTCCAAAAAAAATCTGATTAAATTAAATAAAAAGCCTTGAAAGCCATTGGCGTTCATTTTTATCGTCCTATTTAATATAACCTTGTTTGTGGGGAATCTTAACAAGCAAGTTTCAATGAAAGTCGGACTGTTTTGTTTCTTTATGTATGAATGTGTATCATTCATGTAGCGTGATACGAAGTGGCAAAAATCTATTCTGATTCCCTGTGGTAAAAATGCTTAAGCAGAAACTTGAATGGTAACAGCTAGAGTGACTGGGTTGAGTCTGGGTTGAGTCCATCAAAGTCAATCTAATCTAATATAGTGAAAAGTCGAGCAGACCACTTAACTAACATTAAGTACTCTTTGGGGTCTCTTTGCAACTAACCAGATCAAGAGACACCATTTATGCGTATACAAAACCGCCTTCACAGTCTGGGTGGGTTGTAGAATTGAATGTGTGCCCGTACGGTAGCTCAGCAAATACCGGGGATGAACCCACAGAGACAAAATACAAAATAGTATAAAACTTCTAATAGAATAGAAAAATTATGTTAGTTAGCTCTGTCTCGAGTACAATGACACAAGTAGATGATGTAAAGGGACCTTCGCTAGGCTGATGAGATTAGGGGGCAGTAGATTGTTGAAGGGAAAGGTATCAGAATGAAGAGAGCTGATCGCAAATCACTGGCAGCTGAGGGGCTATAGTGGCGTACATAAACAGGTACATTAGGTTCTCAGAACCCAGTGTCAAGAGTCTTATAGAGGAGTATAGAAAAATATTGAAAAGAAACGAGGAAAAAAAAACAGACGTTTAATCCATCTCAACTATCGCAGCTCCCTTTCGCAGAACGTTCACACATTGCAGCCTTTGGCTTCATTCTCTTTACTTCCCGAGTAACTAAAAATCGATCAACACTATCAAAGTGTCGTCACTGACTAGTTCCTTGTACACCAGCTTGATCTGTTTATAGATCCTCTAGCCAACATTTAACCCATGAAACTATGTACACACTGAATGGAGACAGCTTCACTTAAGGATTATAACAACCGTCTTGCTTTCAGTTAGTTTCATAAAGCGTAGACGAATTTTGGGAAAGTTCACTTCCCAGAGGCACTACTTTGTGTTGAATTGTGAAACGTGTGGTTGGTTGATTGCCTACTTGAACAAAGTTCACGAAATCACGATGTTCCCAATTATGACGCCTCAAGATTACAAGGAAGTGGCCAAGCGGGAGAGGTATAAGCAAATTGAAGCAGAGCGGGCTAAAAGGATTTTCAATGCTAAAGAAAGGCTAATTGGTGAGAATGAAATATACAAGACTACATACATATAGATAGGCAAAGACTTCATCGTAAACAATTTCTAAAACCTGGAACATTCACAGCCCAGATGCTTTACGTCCTAATCATATTTCGTGATTGTCCCTATCTTTATGTAGAACATTGAGCAGCTCTTGTTTTCCAGTATTTATTACTGGCCTGATTGCACGAAAAAACTAAAGCTGACCCCAGTTGTTTTTGGGCACTAGTTGCAAGATTCTTTGTGTCATCACTGCTCCTTGAAAATAGTACGAATAGTCACCTCTTTTCCCTGAGTTAATGCTTCTAGTAGAGTAAAACCAATTATTATTTACTGTTTCAAACAATTACATGAAAGTTTTTCAATTTCTCTCAGAAGGCAGGTATCCCCCACTGAGCCTACAAAATGTCATTTTTGTTTCTGCAACTTTGACAGTACCTTGCCTCTCCCCAGCAAATTAAAGAGTTGTTCCACTGTTTCCTTTGTGTAATCCTCTCTCAAAGAGCTGTGTTGCAGTTGATTACTTGTGTCATTATTCGTTATCCAGATTTTGCTGCTATAAACCACGTGACTCAGCAAAAATTGTAGCGACCCCATCCAGCAAACTCAAGTTTGTCGGAATTAATTAAACAAAGTTCCGCACACTTAGTAGCTGAGCTACTTGTGGAACTGACTTCTGATTTTACTCTACTACACTGCACCCCTAACGCCTATTTCCCAAACTACATCGAGGGGTTTAAATAAACGTGACAAACTGTGCATCTCCTTTTACCTTGTAACCTAGCATTTACTGGTGCTTCCAACTCATACCAGGTATGGACTTGAAAGCTCTCGAAGTTCAAATAAAAGAGAAAAAAGAAAGGGAGAGGCAAGAAAGAATTGAAGAAAACATGTGGAACAAAAAGCAAGCGCAGGATATGTTGACTGTCAAGATTAGGAACAAACAATTAGAAGAGGACAAATTAAAGGCGATTAAAGAACTTAACGAGTACAGGTGAGCTGTGGCCGTTATCAAAACTGTGTTAACGAAATATGAGAGAGGCAGGCGTTTGTTGTGAGTACAACACACGTAAAATTTTGATTTCAGATGCCGTCATCAGAAGTATGAAGATCGTCGAGAGTATGATTTGAACTCGCCCTTGTAAGTATGTATAGCCCTTAAGGGATGCGAGAATACGCGTAAATATTGATGTAGTTAATCTGAGGTTACTTAAGTTGAAGGGGCCAGTGAGCACAGATTTGAAAAAGTTCTGACAATGCTACTTGTTTGAAGTATACATGAACAGCATTTACTAACGGATGTGTCATATTTGTATATGAGTTATGACCAGATTTGATGTTTCAGTAGCTAGGCATCAGTCATCTACAGCAACTAGGAGTGTGCGTTTATTATGGTGGTCCTCCCTCCAATTACTACAACTTGTGGAGATGAGCTTGATATCCTTGTTGTGAGTGATTCCTTTCCAGAGTCGTTTCCACGAGGTTCATTTCAATTATTGGAGAATGCTTTCCCAACCCAATCTTAGCTTCGCATATTGTACTACAGGCACACTGCACCTTTGGAACTAGACCCCAATGATTCGAGATTCGGTGTCTCTTCAATAACAAGATTTGAAGGGGATGAAGAGTTTCCGGGAGCCCGGGAAAAGGCCCAACTGGAACAGAAGAATGCTTGGCTTCAACAACAAATCATGGAACGCCATGAGCAGAAAGAAGCACAAAGGATAGCTGACAAAGTACTCATACAAGCTGAAATAGCAGAAGGCGAAAGGTATTTGTTTTACCTCTAGTGTCCTACATAATAGTGCTAGCCAATGAACCACAAAAAGGCAACAAACTCGTAACACAGGAGATGCTACTCTATGCCTTAACGCTAATGCCCTGACACATGAAAGTGATTTTGTTGATGCTGCTAGTAGGAGCTGTTGGGTGGTTTCGTCTTCTTAGCCTGGTGTTCCAACGTAAGAACAGCAATGTAGACGAGATCAAGATGTCAAAAATTGTGTTGTGAATCAATCTACTGTAATAAACGAAGAGAATATCTCGGGAATGGTGAACTCCAAAAAGTGACACTAAGCTGCCAAGATTTGTTACGCCTGGTACCATACGAGCAACAAAACAGAAAATCGTATGTAACCGCGAGCAGAAGGAAAGATCTTGAACGTGCGGAGGGGGGAGGGGAATTCGAGGGTGAAGCAAATAGGGGGTTTGAAAATTAGTTTTGATGAAAAAATGCTAATCCGATTCTGAAATGGCTTTTGAAGAGTAGTTGTTGAATAAAGGCTTCCCGTGGCGTAAAATACGAGATGATTAGGTAGCAGAGGTAATCAGCGCGACAAAACGAAGCTTTGAAGTAACAGCCCCCAGAACCAAATCAGTTACTCATCCCTCAAGACACTCTAGCTGCTTATAAGCTAAAGTGCTATCCGTCGAAAATTATAGTTTTTAATTTTGAAATGGAGCTAAATTTGAAAAAACCTGCCCGAGACATCGGTCTCCTCAAACTCTATTCTTGGATATTAGTGTCGATCGTGAATTTGTAGTTTTCCTTTGGGGCGCTAATGAAACTTTATTCGTTAGGTACCGTGCTCTCAAAGAACTAGAAGATCAATGTCGCAATCAGCAAATCAAAAGTACGGCTGCATTCAACAAAGCCTTGGCGTTGAGAAAACTACGAGAGAAATACGACGAAATGAAAAGAGACGTAGAGGAAGCCAATGCTCACACAATGAACATGCTAACGTCATCAATGCTCACTGAAGGTGGCACTGGCGGTAGTGCTTTGGGTCCAGGGAGGTAAATTTACTATTATTATTGGGTAAAAGCGGCAAGATAGTGGAAATCTATATTCGTAAGACACGAGACGCATTTCCACGAAAGATGAAAATTAACGAGTAGCCTGGTTTGGAATGTGCCAGCGCAACTCAATAACTTCCGACCATTCCTCTAGTTTTCCCGCCATTTAATATTGGATTGATTTTGTCTGGCATACGAATTCAGTACAATATGTGCAGTTGTGTTCTTATATAAACAATTAAAGTTCTACTTAGGTTCATCAACTACATTAAACAGACTGCTACTAGTTATTGTTAATTGTTTCTGATTACACTTTTTTTGCTCTTGGCCAACTGTTTTGTAATTGTCTTCCTATATAAACAATGGTCCATACTCCCATGATGGAAGAAATATAAAACGTTTGATCCTCTCTGACCCACCTTCCTTTTGCATGTGGCTCTTTTTACTTTCCTTGGCTCTACAAAGTAGAAAGGAAAGTTATGTAATCGGCTAAAAAAAAAATTGAGTTCTCTTCAGATCTTTACGTCTCAGACCCTCCTGAGTTCGGAAAACACTATTGGGGAAAATGGTATGTGTGTCTGTGTGTATCTGTGTCTGTGACCGATTTTTAGAGAGAACCACCGTACCAAATCCTTTCAAACTTGATATCTCGCCCGCAGGTTACTATGGGACGCCAAAATAAGGGTTTGAACAAAATCCACCGAAAGTTGACTATAGTTATCATAGTGATCAAAACACCAAATTTTTTTTTTTCTCATTTTTTATATTGTTAGCTCCCAATATGGCAACTATACCATAAAATTCTCAATTGTGGGAAAATGACGAGAGCAGCACAATAAATTATCAAAATTTTTGATGAAAAGCGCTTTTAACGCTGTTTTTTCCTTATAAACTCCGCTGGAATGTTAGTAGAATGTTAAAAAAAAAAATTGGTATTGTAGAACAATCCAATACCTAAAGGGTGAATGTTTAAAAACGCTCATGAGATACATGGGGGTCACTCCAGAAATTCCTGAATTTCAACTACCACCGTTTCACTTCCTAACAGTTATTACCCAATAACTCTACAAAGGTGATTACTATCCTCTTCAAACAATTCGTGTTTACAGCCTCATTAATTATCTGTGTATCAATTGCTCAATAATGGTCCTGGAATGAGTACGAGCATCACAATACACTCTGGAACTTGTTTGACCAAGTTCAAATGAACTGAGTGATAAATGAGTTGATTAAGTAGAAAAAGCCATGTAAAAAGTGAATTGACGAAGAGCTAAGAAAAGTTGTGTGTTGCAACGCACCAGATATTTGTCTATGTGATTCCAGGTGTGAAATATTGCTCACCCACTAACGAACGGTCAACTTGCCCACCACCTCTTGGAGGTATCATCAGGGAGTGTCTGTAGCAGATGAACGTGTGTACACTGTCTACAGCTCTTTTTGGAGGCAACTCAGGTTACTTTGATGAGATATAAGTACAGTTCCCTGTGTTCTTTTCAACTGCGGTTGAACATGATCTATGGATATAGCTGTTTTCTGCACTCTCCTGCCTTCCCTTAAGCTTTGACGGCCTACATCTGAGCGGTCGCTTTTATTGCCAGTACACTACGTTCGTATTACGCCAATGGGACCATGTCAGTCACAACGAACGCGATAGTTTGCTTCTAGTCTGTATAGTATGTGTAGACTACCCGAGAATACTGCCGCTTTGGTAATGGGGTCAATACTGCTATCCCGAGTTAAGTTATCCATTAGTAGAGGATCGCTAGTACTTTAGTTGCTTGGTGTAATGGTTCACTGCAGGATAGCCAACTAGGCAATGGGTAGTGCACATGTTAATCAGTAAATTAGATTGTTAAGGTAATTTACGTTAATCACAAATATACTTCAGCACTAATTAGGTTTGTTTTTCATGTTGATCGAAGGTTGTCTTCGACAACGTTTAAGGGAATGTCAGAAGAAAGCAGAGCCGAAATTAAAAGAATCCAACTGGAACAGATTGCCGAAAAAAAGGAGCAGAAAAGGCGAGAAGAAATGGATGAATTGGCTTGGGTTAATTTTCAAACGAATTTTCAACAGACTACCAAATTGGTTGGCATGAGGTTGGCTGCTGAGGTGAGCTTTGTGTTTACCACCGATCTATTTAGAATATCCACTCTAAAGCAACTGTCTAATTTTCAAGCTGACGCCATTTTTTTTAGGAATACTTACATACCCACCCTTAATTCGGCCTCCACCAACATGTAAATCGCCTAATTCCCCCTTCTCGATTTTTAATCATGTTGCTCAGATTTTTTCCTATATTCACAATTAGTTCTGACGCTGATCTGTGGAACTCTGTCACTCCAATCTTCCCACACAATTTATACTATAACATCACTTAGTGATATTGATCTCGTCGTTAAACGCTAGATAAACTTGACACTGACTTCTCTCGAATTGTAGGAAAAAGCAAAAGACCGGAAACTTCAAGAAGAGAACCGACTTCTGATGGAAGAACAAAAAGCTCAGAGAGCCTTCTTAGAAAACCACGTTTACGCTAATAATCATCCAACAGCTGAATATTTCAATCAATTTAATAAATCTACTCGTTGAAAGAAGATATCGTGGAAAATTACGGAATTTTACGCAGGGATGCAACAATATTAACCATTAATTTGGTTTATTGTATTATCAAACAGGTTTGGATTGTGCCTTCTCGAGACTTAGCAGAAGCTATTTCAGAAAGCATTGGGATTTAATTCTAACCAAATTGAAACGAAGTGATTGTGCCCCCCTCCCCTTCACCTAGGGCAATTGCAGCTCTTTTCTATCAGTGTGTATACCAATAATTGCGCGCCAGTAATTTTTATTTCTATGTTGGATGTGGTCATAAATGTACTGTTATACACGAGTATAGATATATCTCACAATTCCAGTTCATAACGCTGAATACCAAAACTGTCTCGTAATCCCGTTAAGTTATCCTCTGTGTGAACGATAGGTGTGAATCGCATGTTGAGATTTCGTTTTGTGGTCACGTTAAAAACGGCTATACTTGAATTTTAACGGCCCTTGGGGTTGGCCGATATTTTTATTTGCTTCAATCTGAGAGCTTAGTGTGAATAAATTAGAAATATGCATAACACTTTTATCGTCATGCCTTAATTCCATAATTACAGTTTATTTCTAACAAAAACTGATCTTTTCGGCGATTTCGTTGTTGTAAACTTTAATAATTGTGCTCGCTGAACTATAATATTTATCTCCATACCTGTAGAACTTGGTCAACGGAGAAAACAGCTTGAAACGGTTACAAAATATGCCAACGAAAGTTAGGTAATTCGCCTCTTCATTAAGTCGGCAAAGAAAATTAGTAATAATTTGTACAAGTGGTACGCTACTTTAGCCCATGATGCAGTGATGGTGAGCTCGAACGTCGAGCAGTGGCACGTACTAAATGGAAGAATTCATTGAGCACTAAAGGGCTATATCCTTATTATATGAATTGCCACTAACTATAATAAATACATGGTTATTGGGTGTTTATGAGTTTAAATCGTTGATAATTAGCTTCAAACAGAATAGATACTATAGAGGTTTATTTAGCAAGTTTAATTCATTTATCAGTCCTTGGAAAATGTTGGCGTTGTTTCGATCGCTAAGGCCGTGCGTACCCCTAGAGCTAAGGGGGGAAACTGCGTTCTTGCTTCGGCTTTGTTGAGTAGTAATTGTATTGGCTGCACAATTTATTTTGCTTACACGAACAGTACAGTTATCGCGTTTCCGAATTTTATCTACATACTTCCGTTTAAATGTTTAGCGGTGTGTCAGTCGTTAATTCATTCATATTTTTCCGTTAACTGATCTCGAAGAATGGCTGAATCACATGGAGACCCCTACGAGCTATTGGAACCGATGTGGTCCGGTAAGCCTCTTATTAAATTGACGTAGTTTTAATAAGTATGAAGAGATGAATTATTCAGATCAATTGAGAAGTGTTTCAAGATTGCTGTGCGTCGGAATGCTGCGGGCCTTGGCGTGATAACCCATGGTTTGTCTGCAAATATCTCTCGGCATTTAATTGCGTTTTAAATTCTAACACGTCTAGCGAATGGGATATCACGTCAATCCTTGTTGATCCTTACATAGAATGATTGCGTAGAATCTTGAAGGCAGGTTCATTTATAAATAGTCATCGGTTTGAACTCGCCGGAAGACTTCTGGTCTTACGGTCTGGTTAGGGGGGTTGCTAACTTCCTGAGTGGGGCGTTTCGTGTTTGTAGACAGTATTTGAGTTTCACTTCGATTTTAACATGACGGCAAAGAAGGGATATCTGGTATAGTTCTCATCAAGAAATGACGAGCAAGTGATTGGGAGTAGTTTTTTGTTGTGCGAGATATAGGAGTTTAGACGAGAACTATTTTTAACGTAACGGCTTTCTAGTAGAGCCAGACGTGTTACGTGTGGGTTGTAAGGATACGGAAATAGCCAGTAAATACTGTTTTCCTCCTAAATGCGTAAAATTACCACGCAGTTCGTATTACGCCGAAAAGTCTGCAAACCTCCCTGCCGCATGTTCGTTCATGATAACTTGATCGCCGTTCATCGGCTAAATGTGCCACTCATATTGAGCTTTCTACACGGAACAGAAGTCATTGGGCTGCACACAATCATCTTACAAACTGATTTGACTATGTTCGTTTTACTGTTTACACTTAATTTGCGTTAACATTCCGATGATTTGTGTTATTTTTATCGTTATCAGCCAACAGAGCCAGGTGCTATTCTGGAGATATATAGGCAAACAGAGAACCAAAAATCAACACGTTTGTTGTTGAAACGCAAAACACTGGCGGAAATTTCGTTAAATAGTGGAAACTAGAGTTCAAGATGTTGACACAGAACTCTTCTCTGACACCATAAATGAAAACAATTATTCCATCGAAAAATATTCTCAAGTTCCATTAGAAAAAGACACCTCTCATTAATACTGTGGCGTTTCCTGCTCTGTGATTTTAACAGCCTTATTGGGCTTATCGAGATAAGACTCTGGACTATTGTAGTGTCATGGGAGCTACAGTAATAAGATCTAATTAATTTGACTGGCTTAATAATAACTCATCTTGTGTTATTACCAGTTGGACTGAGACCAACGTTCTTTCCAAAAATTTGTTTGCTAGTCCCAAGATTGAACTTATTGGGTGGCAGCCAGTGGGATCGGTGCAAGCTAGAAAAGCCACGAGCTGCATTATATTCACAAACGACTAATATGGATCACAAGAGATTCTTGTGTGGGAGTTCTCAAGAACGGTTAATACGTTAAAAAAACAAACCTGGGGTGAGGATCCATCGCATTATGAGTGTGTGAGGTCGTACTCGCAGTGTATTTGAAAAACCATTGGTTTGGCGATGAGGGGAGGGAGGGGATCAAATTGAGGATTGTGCTTGGCTACACGACCTTGATTAAGGCGGTAATGACTTGCAAAAATCATTACCAGTTTCCTGGGAAATTGAATTACACAAACAATGGAACTGTCCCTGGTGAAAATTCAAGAAAAAAAATGAAATTAAATTTCTCTTAGAAACTATTCATCGAAGAAAGTACACTCGTACATTTATCTCTAATCGTCCACGGTTATCAACCATTGATGCAAAATCGTACTTTTTTCATTTACACATCAACTAAAGACATTTACTGAAAAAGGACCGTTTTTTGTCATTTTTAATCTTTCGAGGTGTTTAATTAGTGAATTTTTCGATGATTTTCCGCGTAGTCTTAGAGAGATTTTCACTGTGGAGACAAAAAATCAAGTACCCTGAGAGTTTGGTTAGTTCTCATCACTGTTTGGTATTCATGTACCATTTTTATCAAAAATTGCCTCGAGCTAGCGTTATTATAGCGTATTGTAGAATGTTTAGTAACCTTTCAGCCAACCAACATACAAAACTTCGTTGTTTTGGACTGTTATCAACGTGTGGCAGTAAATTTGAGAACTTCAGAACATATCGCGTGTTCATAGTTTCGACTCTGCAGGGATTCCAGATTTGCTAGTTGAGGTTGAGCATTAATAGTTCATAACTGCCATTTCAGAACCGTTAGTCGAGGATTTTTGGTGGTCTTATTGCTTTCATCACGCTGATAACTTCTTGCTTTTTACTGATTTTTCCCGATTCAAGAATTGACTGTAAACGTCGATACCTATCAAACGATTTCCCACTCCTAATTAAGGGAAAGTCCTGCTGCTGGCCTAACCAACTTCATCAGGCGTGTTAAGGTTAACGATGTACCTGTAAAAACTGTGACGGTTATAAGGCGCGAACTGCCAAATACCTGAGCTTTCTTGAAAAAGTTACCATGTTCAATGAAAGAACTTTGATTTGTAGTTGACTGTCCTGAATGGAACATGAAGTCTTGGTTTTAGAATAATTCATAACGTGTTAGTACCTGTTGCGGTTCTGTGCGGTGTGATCGGGAGCGCGATGTGTGTTGCTTGGCGAGACTTTTTGACATTTTGATCGGTGTTTCGTATGTTTTTGGGACGCGAATGCCTTTTCCATTGTAATTTCCACAAAAATGTTTCCTGTGAACGTGAAAGACCCTAATACAAGCTAATACAAGTATGTTCTACTAGCTCTTTTAAATATTCCGTTTCTGTTTTTCGATCCGAAATTGTGAGAGGGTGACGATAACAGTTGGTAGGTATTGAGTTGTATGGAGTTCACGATATTGTTCGAGTAACTTCTTAGTGTTACTGAATTCCCCTTGAGTTCTTTGCGCACATGCCCGGTATCGTATTGGTCTTACGATATCGGGTATTTTGATTATCGTGAGCTTCCTCCAAAATTTTAAAAAAATGGTCACACAAGAACAAGAAGTGAAAAATGGCTTTTTGATGAGTAGATCGAAAGTTGTACTGTTAGGATGTTCGATACTGGAGCCAAGTACCTGTCGAAACTAGTTTTCAAATTAACATTTGAATCAAAATATCAATACAGTAGTTCAGTTTAAACTTTAAAAACATCACCAATAAACAAAAAAGATTAAATTAATAAGGTAAATACCAAACAATCAATGACGGAAAGCCCGAACTACCAACTTTCACGCTATTTCACTAATACTAGAGTGGAAAGACATGAAAACAATTTTCCCTGGCCTACATAAACAGGCTACGGTTGTACTAATGTTCCTGATGCATCAGTTTAGTCACTACTGATACACTTAGAATACAAATCGAAACATTGTGCCTCGAAGTATGTTTCAAAACTTCCGTCCCTCAGGCGAACGGAGGGAGAGAATTTGTTTATAAAAATATACACTTTTTCTAATTACTTTGTTCATTTCCTTTGTAACTCCTCCGAAATCTCATAAAAGTGCTCAACGGCACGATACTCGTAGGTATTGAATACTCAGATACTCACGGCGCATCGAACATTTAACTCGATACGAGCGGTGAGAACTTTACGTTCCGAACGATCCGGAACAGCGAAAACAGTATCTGTGAGCGTTTTCGTATTCGCGAACCGCTTTAGTCACCGTTTTAATCACTTACTTATGAAATGCGCAAATCTACCATATGGAATTCTTCCAGTTCGTGATCGCTCTCACCTCCGTTTCTTCAGTGGTAAAGTTCGGTTGAATTAACATCTTTTCCAATCAGCTTAATTTTCTTGAATGGAGTTAATCGCCCTTGGTTCGTCGAATTACTTATTGTTTATTGTTATAGTAACGGCGCTAAGCGCTAAAAACGATCTTGTTGAAAATGTCGACGCCTTCTACAGTTTTAAGTTGTCACGCGCACTGGCTCATGCTATGTGATTAGGGTTGAATTGACTACTTACTTTGAAGAGTCCGGCGTGTTTGCCCGACATATTCCAATAGATTGACACAAACGTTTCCGATCTGTCACAAATCGTTCTCTTAATTGACAATTAATTAATTGACAAAAATGTCAAGTATGTTTTAGTAGTCGGAGCTCAATTTGAACACGCAAAATCTATTTAACCTAAGCGTGGTTGTAATAGTGGAGTAATATGACTTTAATAATGTATTTCTCAATTTCAAATTGATTGGCACAGACATCAAAGCCCTTAAGTATTATTAATTTCGTATGTTGAATTTCCACAAAAAGTTTAAAATGAACGGTGAGGGTTTATTCTTTTTCCCGTAGTTTTCTCGCTGAGTTTTGTGACTTGCTGTACAATTACTGTGCTGTCTTTTTAAAAAATCATTACAGTGGTGTTTACTTAATTTTGCGTTACTGCCATGGGCGATAGCAATTGTTGGCTTCCCGATTCCCTTGCCTCGAGAAGCTTAAGACGGCAATTTTTGGAGGAATCCTCTAATTTTTACAGTGAAACAGGAATTTGATTTGTTAAATTTCGAAATTTCAAAATTCGTCTTTCTGAAACGTTTTACAAAAGGGGGTTAAATCTCAGAAGACCAAATTACCTCGTCTTTTGCTTCGTTAACTAAGTTTCGGAGCCCATCTCCGCCGTCTAAACCAGTTAAGCGAACCCCGAAAAGGGCGGGGGTCGCAGGTAGAGGTTGATGGGAGGGGTCTTAATTGAATTTCTACCAGGGGATGCGGCTGGCTGCTAGGTACATCTCCGCTCCCTCGATTTCCTCTCAGAACCTTCATTTACTACTCCCTTTTTCTCGTAAAATTTGACTGAACGAAAAACCTTTCGAGCTATCGATTAAGGGAACTGTAGGACGTCTTAACGGTAGATTTGACGTTCTTATCATTTTCTGGAAGGGGAGCATCGGCGCATGCGTGAGCCAAAGGGTTTTGAGAGACTTTACTCGATGGCTTCGTTCGACCCAGCTTACACCGTCTTCGGCTTCAATGTGAGCTAAAATCAGTAGCTCAGTTCGTCAGATTTAGATTAAGCGTGTCCTTAGGCTACCAGGTGGGCAGGAGCGATGCTTAGGCCTGGTTTGCCGGAGTCTGGCAGAAAAGTCTAGAGTAACGTCCTTTGGGGGGACTGCGCCACTATGCTCTCAGAGAAGGTGAGACTCCAACAAGATTACTTTGAGCTTGGAGCGGCCAGTGCAGTTAGCAGATGTCCGCTGGCATTTAGTATTTGCCAGAAATTTGAAAACATTTTGCAACTACTTACATTAAGACGAAATTGACATGGATGAAGGTGCAGTATATTTGTGCATCTTTTAATTTACATTGTCAATGTTTCAGAAAAATAACTGCCATACAGTAACGAAAGGGCACAGCTGGTCGAATTTAGTTCACAGATAGTCACGTGGTAATTGGGGCTTTCTCAAAAACTGCTTCGAACGATTTTGATTAGATTTTGTGTGAACAGTTCCAAATAACAGAATGATGTGGTGAAACAGGGGCAACCAACCAACGCGTGTGACAAAAAGTTGCGCGTCGCACTAAATCCAGAAAGCTCCCGAGAGATACGATGTCGTTTGTTTTGTGCATTGTCTGAAGTCGATCAGAAGTTTCCGACAGCCTTCGGTCACGTTACGATTAGCCATTATTTCGCAGAGAAGAATTCGCAGGTTTTTCCATTTCTGACTCTTGTTTCCACGTCTCGTATGTTTAGCCAATTGCAATACCTTTTAGTCAGAAAATGCTTATTCTCGCCTCCTGCGAAACTTCGATAAAATATCGATGAATTACATGGAATCAGCAAGTCTCTCAAGAGTATAGCTCATTTGCCACGTGGGAATATACAATTGCTCTTAAGGGGAACTTTAGAGTCGAACTTATTAACGTATGATGAGTTAGAACCGTCGAGAGCTCACACATAATACGGATTACTCCTGAAATTACCTAACGAACATTGTGGATGTTTTTACCACGGAACGGTTTGTTCAGTAAAGACTGTAACGAGTAATACGACGGTAAATTTCGAATTCGATGGGCAGTATTGGTTTTGATGTCTTATAAGAGGGCAAACTTGAAGTTATAGGAAACTTGCACAATACGAGAATTGAATATGACAGTAGTTCTCGTTACAATTCGGAAATTTGTCGATGAACGAATCGACGTGAGCTTGAAAAACAGTCGAGCGCTCACGCTGCTTATTTCTGTCTCCTGCATAACCATCCCTGCCGATATCCTGTAATAACAAAGTGCTGCTCACGGATGGTGCAGCATTAAACCTCGACATTCCGCAATCCTGTACTCTGATCGCTGCTGTCGATACGTACGAGTATAGCTCTCAGGGTTCGTCACGCTAGGTGCATAACGGTTGTTCTCGCGTCCGCTCATTCGTTTAGCCATCGTTATGGAAACGTTCGTTTCTTATCGACATTTATGATTTCCCTTCGTAACTTCGGGGACTTTTGGATTGGTGAATGTCCCTGTGTGCTTGGAGATTGCGCGAACCCTATCAAACATGAAGCGTGAAAGCATGACGGTGACGACCTTGCCATTGGTAGCCTGCTGATAATCGTAACGTGGAAGGTAGGGTTAAGTAGGGTTGAATGAATGATAACGTGCTTTTATTGACCACAAATACCATAAGGCCCTGGTTTTCTGAAGATTCAACATGCTTGAATGGGTTTTAGGTGTAAAACACGCGATTGTCAGAATCAAACTTGATTTTTCAGCCTGCTTTCTGAGCAACTCGGAATTCCCCCTATCTTGTCAAGTCTCCTGTATTCGTAGATAGTAGATCGGCGAAGAACGCTTCATTCACTACCTTATTGACTCGATTCCAATGAAGTGTTGTGTTGATATTGCCTTGTGACAGCCCACCCATGTAGGATTTAGTTACCGGTAATTCAGAGGGGGTTGATCATTTCTTGATCTAGAGAGGGTTTAATGTAATTGGTTGACATTTCCCGTTGTCGAAATGTTGTCATTCAAGGAAACAAGGAAGCCTTTAACGTAAATAAATTTCAAGAAATAATTTCACTCACTATCTTTCATTTAATTTTTTTTTTAAATTTTTGGCTTTGAAAGTTTTCAAGAAGCATTTGACAGATGGTCAGATACTACGGTAATATTGGGAGTTCAGTACGTTACCGACAAAATATTTATTAATAACGGCATTAAAATGATTTGAAGCAACTCACTAAGTAGTGGAATGTAAACTTTTGTATTTTGACAAACTTTTTTCACGGTATTTCCCTATAATTCCCAAACTGTGAACATGAACGTTTCTCGAAACGTCTCAATAGATTATCTGTGTAGTTTCGCTGAAGGTCGTGACATAAATAGGGGCAACCCAGTAAATTTCGGAACTTTCAGTACTATTTCTTATAATGAAAAGCAGAATTTATCGGTTGGTAAAGTGGTACAACTAGCTGTGTGGAGGCTGAGGAATGTTGTGTGATGCGTCATACCGAATATTTGTTCCGAGATATTGACTGGGCTTTAAAAGATGTATATGGACTTGACATGCGAAAGAAACCGTTAGTTTTTTGTACACGATTAGGTTCTTATTGGTCGTCAGTCCTAGTAGTTCGAACCTCGACTCCGACGGCCAATGACCTTTGGCGTTACCGACAGCAAGTAAATGTTATTGTTATTGTCGGCTGAATGGAAGAAGTAGGCGTGGAAGCTCAGGGACCGGTTCCTCGACCGGTAGGTGGCTCCCTCTTATTTCCCCTCAGTCGCTATCGATCCCTATGCCGTCTTTGACCGAGAATTGCCGAAATCTACCGAGCACCCATGTACCCTTGTTCGACTTCCCAAACTCGACTTCTCTCTCATCCCCCTCTCGTTGTCAATTTTTCTCGCCCCTCCGCACCGCGTTATCATTTTCCACTCTTCATTCGTCTATTTCGTCCCCTTATTTCTCGGTGTTTGGAATAATTCTATTAATAAGACTCGGTGTCATAATGTTCGATTTGACCGTCAAATCGCGGATAACGCGTTGCGCGGTCATTTTTTCCGACGAACGTTACTCGCCATTTGTTTCATTTCGGCAGCACAGCGATAACAAATTAAGTGCGATTTTCCTTGAATCGCCTCGAGATTCCGTTTATCTACATTTAGATGACACGTTTTCGACGATACCTACGACGGTGAGTTAGTTCATTGTACCACTATTTCTAATATGTGTTCACCAATTGGAGATCCCGCTGACGAATGAAAGCGAGGAACAATGGTGGCCAACGGGATCGAAGAGGGTTGCAAATGGTATCAAAGCCCTCCCAAAAGCGGTCTTTGGGTTTCAGGCACGTGGCGACGAAATAGTCACCTACCTGTACCCATTTTTCAAAATTGGATTGACGAAGTGACTGAGAAGTCTGTCTTTAAAAATCTCCACAGAGTCCAAAACACTCGTTTTTGGAAATTGGTGAGTGCCTGTATGAAGAACTCGATAATCTATCAGTGCAGATAACTGGAGAGATTCGATATTCGTGTGTCGAATGTCTTAAATTCCATGAATCAAGGGGAGAAATGCAGTATTATTCCTTCATTTATTATTAAATGATTAATTAATGCGGAATTTTAAACTCTTTTTAAACTATTCTTCGGTTAAAATAACTCGTCTTCCTCGAGAACGGACAACCCTGAAAAATGTGCATAGGCATTTGTACTAAGGGATGGCACGGGGCGACACAAAAAATAGACGCGGTTTATTTTTAAAAAAATCGAAATTAGCACTAACTACAGCATTTCCAGATCAAGTACTTCATGTTACGTAGTCGAGTTTTTTTTTTAAAATCGTTAAATAGTTGCACGTGATTCCGGGTGCGTCTTGAAAAAACAAGCATATGGTAGAGTGAATGAGAGAACATCTCGAAAAGGGTTCTCATTTTCTCATTGTTAGTAATTCTAATTGTTCTAGTTTTCTACTATTAGTGGTTCGAAAAAGCTTTAAAATAACAATTGCTTTTCTTTTTCGATTCGCACTATTCTCGATATCTGGACAGTCGTTGATATTCCTTAGTAATTTCTCATTCGACGTGCGAACTTCCGCCGGTTCCAAAATATTGTTAGATCGTAGGTGATCCTAAAAGAGTTAGTTGCGCGTTGAGTTCATTTGATTCCCTGGAAGTGGATAGAAAAGCCTGGTTAGACCATCAGCCTGTTGCAGAAACCATTTCAGTACTTAATACTGAAGTTTGTTAGCGTACTTTAATGAAGTTGAATGTTACTAATTTATTTTGAGATGAAGTCTCAAACACATTCTCAGACCGATTACGCACAGATTGTGACCTAGAACTCCGCCCTTCGCCAGGCTTTTGCTCCTAGTTTGGTATTGCCCTTTTGATGAGTCATCGCGATCGAACGAACGACACGAAGCTGGCAATAAAGGTGGTTTTATCGTGATGTTAATTATAGCCGAAGTTTGGGTCGATTTCTCTTTCATGTCAACACGAGTTAACTATTCGCGTAGATAGTTGCGTTACGATGAGTTTTAGGGACAAAGAAAATGAAACATGCTTTAGTAATGACACTGGGAGCAAAATCTAACCAGATTGAATGTCCTTTCAGTTACGTTGAACTGTTTGAAGATAGTAAAACTCGATAACACAAATAAGTTACCTCCTTGTCAGGAGTGAAGTTGATATTTAAAATTATTTCCAAGGAAGTGAGCAGTTAGGAAGCATTCAGTATGTCACGTATGTCATTCGTACCGGTTAATCGTATAATTTTAGTAGGACGTTTATTGATGCGAAACTTAGTACCGCATCGTCTTTTGTACAACCAATGGCTACAGATTAAGGAACGTGAAAGATCTATTGACGTTCCATTAGTCGCATATTCAAAGCGACAAGACCAAAACATTACATGATCCAGAGCTCTCAGACCAGTCCCCACATAGGTTTTGAATCTCAGACCTAGCATAGCTGAAGTAAGTAAGCAAATCTTACTAGAAATGGCAACGGAAGACGTCTTATTTCTTAATACAAACCGTGTTCAACGCTCCATCAATAATCTCAACTCATTCATGATTTATTGTGTTGGAGCTACCAGAGTACTGTCAGGTGTGTGCTATTTCCTCTCGTATTATATCTTAGCCATTTCGCACAGTTGAAGGTTAAGACAGATTTCGTTCAGGGTATACTCACTGTTTTCTATCTATGGTTCATTCCAAAAATACAAAATGTTGTTCACCCATAACCAAGAACAATCGCACACATTAATCTTGTGATGGTGGAGGGAGGAGAGACGAAGAAAGTGAAAGCAAATTTTTGGTCTGTTCCCTTTCCTGGGTATAATTGGTTCCTTGAGTTCCCCAAACGATACCTAAATAACGATGATTTGTTTTAAACCACTGGGCCGTGTTCAGGAGGCGGTATAACGCTCTAAAGTACGGTCTGCGTAGGAAACATGTTTTTTGTTACCTTGACTTCTGGAAATGTCCTAAAAATCAACTCTAATAGTAGCGCATGATTGCGATGATGCGATTTTTACTTCAAACTCGTTTTATTATGTGATGCGATTTTTTAAATCATAGAACGGGCAATTAAAATTGAGATTATACAATTTTGAAATTGTTGGGGGATGGGGTGGAGTTTTTCGTTGAGTTAAATGTTTCATTATTGCACAGCCGAAATATTGTCCGCACTACGATGCTCATTAAAATTGCCTCAATTGCGCATTGCGGTTCATTAACCGCCTCGTTATGCTTTTTCCCGCTGAAAACCGGAAGGAAAAGTTCGTGCGGAGTTTCCCTAACCCGGTTTTTATAGTTCGACCTCTTGAAGGATCATTTTAAGGGGGCAGCGTCGTTTTTTCACCTCTCAAAAGATTATGTGCAATTCTTTGAAGATCGAAAAATAAAAAATAAAAGTAAAATAAAGAACACTTAAAAGGACCGTATCTTTGCCTTTGAGGGGGTGCTGTTGGTGGGTGGGGGGAGAGGGTTTGGGGGGTTGGAGGATCAATTGGTGAGAGGCGTGGCTTGAAGCTCCGCACCCTTCTTTACCTCCCTTCCCTGCCTTACATACCCCCTCCCTTGGCATATTTATTGATCCGGCAGCGGGGTGGCCCATGACGTCCAGCCGCATCATTCAAACAATAACAGTCCTTTAATCACTTCGCTTTTACTAAGGTGAAAAGTAATTCAATTTCCTTTCCCATCGGAATCCCCGCTGAAAACGCCAATTATATTCCGCCAACTTGTATTTTTTTCGAAATACGGTCTTGCCGAAGAATTGTTCAAGTACCAATTAAAACTGTGGTTTTTAACTTTTTTTTTAAAATTTATACTTCTGTACATAATTCGGTTTCCGTGTCGCATGGGTTGCAATTTTTCATATTAACTTTTCACTTTCCTCGGTCCAAAGGGTTCTGCCAGAAGTTCAAACGAGGAGTCTTCGGACGTGAGATCAAAAGAATCAAACGCATGTTATATTCTGAGTACGCTTACCGTTTCGAAGACCTATTATTATTTAGAATGGAGAACGGGAATTCAGTGGCAAGACGAAATAAACGATTCAAATAGACATAACAACAAAGCGCTTAGTATTCGCAGGTTTGAAACCGATATGTTGTCAACCCCGACGAAATACAGTGCAGAAGTACACAAAAACGCCCCCCTAGGGGTGCCAATCGACTCGACACATTCAAAAATATATGTTTACAAATATTTCATACGCGAGTCAAGTGGTACACGCTAAATATATCACATACTGAAGCCATCAACACACATTTAGGGACAATTATTCTAATGATGTTTTTTTGATTCTGTTTTATTCGTTATTTTTATTGGACGCCAAAACGAAGGTGCAAGCCGTTTCTATTTATGTGTATGTGGTGGTGTGGAGGGGGGGGGGCTTCTCACTTCTCGAAAGCGGCTATAACGGTTTTATTTACACTTTTTAAGCTTTGTGTTGTGTTTACATGAGCGAATACGTGTAAGTACTGAACGGAGACGGAGGACATTTTTTAAAATATTAAAAAAAAATTAAACTTTAAAAAAAATAAAAACTCGCAGGGTGTCCAACTCTCCAACGATCCGTTGAACAGAATTGTGACACAATGTATAAACAAAGCGTGTTTTTTCTTTTCTAACGCCGTCAAATGTTCCTCACTACGAAGAGGACTGACGTTAATACAGCTGATATTTTTTTGTACGTTATGTTCTCCACAGTTGTTGTTCCAACCATATTTCGAACCGTGGAATTCGAGAAAACGCACCGACGATAAAGTTATTGAAGGTTTTCTGATCAAGGACTGTTATGATTTCGATTGAACTCATAGGGTAAATTCAACTTGACGATATCTTCACCTTGCTCTCCATAATATTTGTGTAGAAAGAAATCACAACGCTCACTGGCTTTATTTATTACTTTACTCGAAAGTGTGATACTTCCCGCCCTATCTTGTAAATATTGAACTATACGAAATCTACCAATGGTTTATATTCCGTTCCTTAGGTAACTTGATGGTGTTTACTCCGGATGGTACGTGTTTAATATTGCGGAATAAATAAAACGAAACTCCCGGAACTCGATAATATAAAGTGGACTGTATTTACAAAGGGTTGTGGCACTGACGTACTGGGATTTCCACAGTTCCAGGTACCACGAATGTTCGTAATCTCGTGAACGGGTCGCGGATTCCGCCGACCGAACGCGAACTCCGATACGCGTTTGAATCAAACCACGACGGTAATTTACGTTCTAACCGGTGGTGTTTCAAACAAACGAAAACGGTGATGAATCGAAAAAAACGGAATATGGCCGCGCACAGCGCGAGCAGGTGACTTTTAATAATGCGTTCTTAATAAGCGCTGGAGTCACCTCGTGATGTCGAGATCCCGAACATCGTAGATCCGCGGAAAATGAGCGAATTTCGCCGGCGGTAAATAAAAGTTACAGTCAACAATAAAAGAAACAAAAACAACAACAAACTCCACGAACCGCAAATTTCAAATAAATTTCGAACACACTCCCCATTTGCGGCTCTTGGATAGTTGGCTCGGCGTGTAGGTACTCCAAGGTCAGTGGCACCATGAAGACAGCTGGTCTCTTGTGATGACATGTAGCCATCTTTCCCATTACCACTTGCACAACAGTGTCAGGGCCTGGATGGACTTCCTGGATTCTTCCCAAGGCCCACTGGGCCGGGGGCGTCTGATCGTCTGTCAGCAGCACCAAGTCACCAGTCTTCAGGTTGGGAGCCTTCACGTCCCACTTGTTATGCTGTTGCAGGGTGTTAAGGTATTCCTTAGACCACCGATGCCAAAAAGACTGTACCCGTTCTCGGATCAACTGCCGGCAGGTCAGGCGCCCCACTGGGTTGTCCCCAATGTTAGGCTCAGTTAGCATGTTGATGGGCTGGCCGATGAGAAAATGTTCAGGGGTTAATGGGTCCGTGTCGTTTTGGCTGCTGGATATGGCTTGCATCGGCCGGGAATTGGGGATACCCTCGATCTTCGTAAAGGCCGTCATAAGTTCCAATAGATGATGGTTGCCAAATGTCGTATGAAGGAGATCCTTTACCATCTGGATAGCTACCTCCCATCCTCCGCCGAAATGTAATGATGAAGGAGGGTTGAAATTCCACTTTAAGTTGAGGTGAGTAGTGTTGTCTACCAGTCGGGAGTGAGTTTCTCTCTGGCGGAAAAACTCAGGTATCTCCTGGAGATACCTATCTGCGCCTCGAAAGTTAGTTCCACCATCAGAGAGTATCTCAGCGGGAAGCCCTCGTCTTGCAATGCACCCGTCGAAGACATCAAGGAATCCCTCTGTAGACATAGACGTCGCCACTTCCGGATGGAATGCACGGGAGGACATACAAATAAATAGGCATGGATACAATTTTTCCAGTTGCAGGAACGAGGAGAGGTTGGAGCTCCACTTTCCCCACTCAAATCTTGCCTCAACCAGTAAGTTCACTAGTTGGGCCCCTAGATGTCTGAGATGTTCTGGGCTATCACTCCCACCTACTAGATCATCAACGTAAGAATTCGTTAAGATGATGGCTGCAGCTTCTGGGTACTGATCCCTAAAATTGGTGGCATGTTGAGACAACACTCTCTGGGCCAAGTAAGGAGAGAAAGACATAGTATTCAACTCAAAAAATTGTATGGGTTCATCAGGCGTATCTCTCCACACTATCTGTTGATGGCAACTTTCACTGGGGTTCAACAATATTTGCCGGAACATTTTCAAAATGTCACACCGAAACATATAAGTATAGCGACGAAAATTCAAGAGTATGGTGGCGATATCTGATTGCAGCTTGGGTCCAGTTAACGGTTGGTCATCAATGCTACAAGTTGCTGTTGGGAAACTAGCATCATAGACGACTCGCATCTTACGCCGCCCATCCTCAATCTTGAAAACCGCATGATGTGGAATGAGATAGCGGAGAATCCTGGCCAGGCTCATGTGCCCCAGTGTCAGGTACTCCTTCATGTGAGCTGCATATGCCAATCGAAGCTCCTCATTCTTCGCCAGTCTGGACTCCAGGGCTGGGAAGCAGTTAATCACCCTATGAGTTTTTGGAATCAGGGCTGGTGGGGAGGTCTTGAATGGTAAGGATACCACATACCTTCCATCCTCCCCCCGGTAGTGGGTGGTGAGAAAATGCTGCTCACATTGGTTTTCTTCAGGTGGAGCTGGTTTAGGGAAGTCGGGTTCCTCCAATTCCCAAAACCTCTCGACCAATCTTGAGCTGTTGGTAACAGTCATGAGAGAAACGGAAGAGCTTGGAACATTAGCCTGGGAATCAGTAAAACGACCCATTATGCTATATCCAAAAATTGTTGGTATGAGGCGGGGTCCATCTTCACAAATCGTGATGGGAGCTCCTATCACCACATCAGGATACAAATCGGCCCCTATGAGAAACGAGATCGGACCTGGCTGGGTGAAGTTGGGATCACTCAAGTCATACGTGCGATAATCCTCCCACATGCTGGAAACCAGCGGCAGTTGAGGTAATGGTGGAGTTATGGAAGGCACAATGATGGCTTCTGTGGTCAAAGACTGAGAGGTAATAGGGTTGAGGAAGGATACTGAAACTTGCCCCTTTACCTGTTGAAGTGGTGATTGATTCACTCCTGCTATGGCTCCTTGAAATGGCCGAGAGGACTTCCTCAGACGCCTTGCACATGCCTCAGTCAGGAATGAAAAGTGAGAACCAGCATCCAGGATTCCCCGGAATTCCATGGGTCTCCCATTTACGTCCAGTATGCAGGAAATAACTGTGCTAAGCAGTACCCCAGACTTGGTATGGGTATTCGTCCCTGCAAAGCCTGAATCCACCGGAGGGGTTGGTTCGGTGTTGTCAGAAGTTGTGGGAAGATGTAACAGGGTATGATGATGCTTATTACACTCCTGGCACGTTGTAGTGGATGTACAATCCTTGGTCTTGTGAGCTGGATTGAGACAGTTTCGGCAGCCATTGAAGCGTCTCAATAAATCGAGTCGCTCAGCGGGAGAAGAGTGAAGGAAACGAGGGCATTTCAAGATCTCATGATCATCTCTGCAAATGTAGCATGTCCTGAGTGTGTCAGAAGATTGGTTCGAGTCAGACCTCCTGGCCATCAATGCCGGCTTCGGGATGATTTGGTAAACTGGTTATGTGGTTTGGGAGGTTTAAAGGAATCCCGGGAGTCCGATTTGACACTGGGAATCCCAGGAGAAATCTGAAGGACTCGGTGGCGTATTTGTACAAAGTCTTGGAGGTCCAAAAAGCTTGGAAATGGAGTGCCAGCCATAGACATTTCAAAATCACGCCGTGTGTAAGGATCTAAGTTGCGAAGAGCCAGCTCACATAGCAGGTAGTCCGATAAATCCGGTATGTCTAAATTCCTGAAGGAAGACACACTCTCCATAACGTGTGACAGATATTTTTGCAATGAAGCAGCTGTGGGTTCACCTGGCTGTGGTTTGTAGCTGAGAAAGCGGTCTAAATACAGGCAAGCCAACTTGCGGAGGTCATCATAAGTCCGGAGTAAGGCCCTCCAGGCTTGATGGAAATTTTCACCAACAACTGCAATGTGGCGGATGGTGTCATAGGCAGGGCCTCGTAGGTAGCTGACGAGATAATGGAATCTCTCAGCGTCAGACAGAGAGGGTTCATCTCTGATTAGAGCTGTGAAGAGTTGTTTAAACGTTGGCCAGTTGGTCATGTCGCCATCGAACTCCTTAATGAGTATTTTGGGCAAAACAGCTCGTGAGGAACCACCCACAGATTGGTTGAGGTTCAAAGTTCCTCGGGGAGCATTATTGGCGATAATGTTCATTTGCTCTGAAAGGGTAATATGAAAGCCTTTAATATCGAAATATGTCCTTTCTATACTCACGTAATAATCCTGCTCCTCCGCTGAGGGAAATTCGAGCATTTCTTCACTATCCTCACAATATTGTATAGCTTCCTCCCACTTGGTTTGAAATTTCCCGAAAGTCTCCTCCACCTTCGTAAACATTGCACGGAAAAGAGTACGGTCGGCTTCCGACCCCAGTGCCGTAGCACCTTGCTGATGAATTCGTTGGAGTTCGTCACCGTGGGTCTTCAACATGCGTTTTATTCGTATGAAACCCCGATCAGCCACACCACTCATACTAGCACGGGGCTGGTCGTTACCCCTGGTTTCTCTTTTAGGCATTTCTACGTAAATTTAAAGTTAAGATAGTGAACAAAGAGGATGATACGATCGACGAATAATAAAAAAGTTGATAAACGATAGGAAACGAAAACTAGGCCACTGACGTTTGCACATAAAGAGTAAAGAGTTGTGAACACTCGTGATTGCACGACGCGTAGGAATCACACAGGCGCGTTGCCAAAATCCGGATCGGACGGAACCAAATGTTTAATATTGCGGAATAAATAAAACGAAACTCCCGGAACTCGATAATATAAAGTGGACTGTATTTACAAAGGGTTGTGGCACTGACGTACTGGGATTTCCACAGTTCCAGGTACCACGAATGTTCGTAATCTCGTGAACGGGTCGCGGATTCCGCCGACCGAACGCGAACTCCGATACGCGTTTGAATCAAACCACGACGGTAATTTACGTTCTAACCGGTGGTGTTTCAAACAAACGAAAACGGTGATGAATCGAAAAAAACGGAATATGGCCGCGCACAGCGCGAGCAGGTGACTTTTAATAATGCGTTCTTAATAAGCGCTGGAGTCACCTCGTGATGTCGAGATCCCGAACATCGTAGATCCGCGGAAAATGAGCGAATTTCGCCGGCGGTAAATAAAAGTTACAGTCAACAATAAAAGAAACAAAAAACAACAACAAACTCCACGAACCGCAAATTTCAAACAAATTTCGAACAGTACGTTCAGCTTCAGACTTTCATGTTTGCAGGGATTTGAGTTTGAGTCAACGCTACGTTTATTTGTTAGGCAGATATTCGTGCAATGTTTGGTACTGCTAAGTATAGAAATATGTGCTCCTCAAATAAACTAAAATTGGAGAATTCGTTTTTCGTGTTCTCTCGATAATCGGAGTTATGAGTTAGAGTTGTCACTTTTGCGGCCAGTTTTTGCTAATTTCATTCTGAAGGGTTTCTCGCGTTCACCGCAAAAAAAGCATCGTTTCTTGGAAGCATACAGAACCAGTCTCAAAATATTCGTTTGCTAAATTTGTTCTGTTGCCGGATTTTTACGTCTCGTGTTTGAAAGTGCGTTGTTAAAATAGTTGGGGGGATCAAAACATTATTAAAACTTTCTCCGAGAATTTCTGCCGCTTCTACCGGCATTTGTAAAGGAAAATCTTGTGAGTCGAACTTCCTGTAACGTGATTTTAGTTTTCTTTCGTAGCAAGTGTACCGGCATCCTGTAAGTCGTAACTATTAAAGTTTCGAGGATATTGGCGGAGGAGCCTCTCATCTACCAATCCACTTGTGACGCTCTGGCTCAATAGCTGTAAATTCGTATTACGGAGGGTTTTGGTGGCTGTTCAAGTGGAAAAGCCTATTATCGGACCCCTTGAAATGAGTTGAGCTTCACAAACGCATCGGAGTTCGCCTATGTGTGTGGCGTAGTGTCGTAAGTTGCGCTCGTGTAAATAGTGGACCACTCTCCGGGGGCATTGTATTTCTGTATTTCAGGCAGAAATGTTTGATATCAATGACAGTGCTGTCGGAAATTTGAAAAGGGTGCATAGCCAATGGCATTTCCTCACAGACAGGTTGCAATATGGCCTCAAAGCCCACACATCATATGATCCTGGTTGGTGATCTGCGAAATCTTTGCGCCATGTCAAAAAGCCGTGTGTATGACATTTATAATGCTGTAGGAGCGTTTATTGGTGCGGAGCTTGTGATTGGCGTCTGAAGGTCTTTTTTTTCAGAGGCTCATCGGACCAACCACTGGGAGATGGAGGGAGGTTCAAAGCAGACCCCTTAACCAGGCGGCCACTGACGAGCTGATGTGGTTCGATCTGATGATGATGACAGCTTTAGCACTCTGAAGCTTCATCTCCATAGCATCAGCTGCACTGTGGAACCGAGGAGAGTGCTTCCCTTATTATTTTTGATTGCCTAGTTGCCTCTAGGCGCAGGGTCCAGCTTTTTGAAGCACTCAACCCTGCACTAAGGGGCTTTTTGCCCCCCTCATGGGGCTAACATTTTTCAATGCTCCGGACCCCTTCTGCTGCCCAATTGTCAATCTACTATGAAACTTTACTTCAAGGATGGCCAGGCAGAGCAAGAATGCTGGAATGCTTAGGTGGTAACGTTGGGAAAGGTCGCTTTTACCAGATAATATTATGAACTAGTTTGTTTCTTAGTTTCTATTTTTTAATTTTATGGCGAAACGTAAACCAAACCATGACCACCATAATAATTGTTAGGAGATTAGCCTCGAGTAGTTTAATAATAACTACGAACGACGAAACGCAGCCTTGTTGCGCTCCTCCCATTTCTTCTTCGTTTCGTTCAATATGGAGGTGATAGAATATTCTGCTTGGTTTTCTTGGATTTCTCTTGCCTAGTGACTTTCTTGTTTCCCTCATCTCACACGTATATTCTCTCCCCTACTTAGGATGTGCTATTTGTCGCTCTTCCCTTACTTTGAAGCTTCCAGTATTCTCCAGTCCAAAAACGAAACTAGTGTCATGACAGCTGGTGCGACGCATCAGGTAAATTTCCTCAGCTCCGCGTAGATTCAGCTAGTTTCACTGCTCTACCTAGTAGTTCATTATTATGCGAACTTGTTAGAACTCAACCTCCTATAGCGGGAAACTGGTGTTGCTCGTATTTATGCCTTTATCAAGGTACGAGGGCAATACGTGAGACTCGAACCTGATTTTTTTTTGTGGAAAGGTTCCCATTGTGGAGTTGTGAAGGATTTGAAAAATTTGGTCTATAGCGGTTCGAATTCTGGATTTTAATGGTTGCTCCTAATTATTCGGCTTTCATCTTTTCTGGATTGTCGTTCTTTGGGCCTTTGAAAAGTGAAGAGCTGAAGAAAACTGTCGTGCGGGAAGAGGAATCAATGAAGACATTCAAGGCTATGTACGAATCTGTTTACCTAATGAAATGGTTCAGCTATCGTCTGTTGGATTAAATTTATTAACGTAGATGACTATCCAAATACTCATATCACAAAACGCTGACACGCTACCCTCAGCCCAGCTAACCCCCCACTCTACAAGGTCGTTTGAATTTTATTCCTCAATCGGCCGATTGACGGTGGTGAAGACTAATTCACCACTATATTGAAGATGTAAATGGAAGAAAGTTTAGAATCTATCGAAACCACCTTCGATGTGCAACGTGAATTCATTAACGTTTTCGATTTCGACGCATCCAAGAATGATGGTCGGGCTGTACGAGAATGTTGGAAGCTTTGGGGGTAGCGCAGGAATAAGCTTCCACGAGTGAAAAGAGGGGCTTCGACCAGATTATATCAGGGCTAAAACAAAAAAGACCTTTTGACAAGGAGGGGGCTCCCGCCTAAGGTGGCTCCTAACTACGCAGCATGTCTGCTCTTGGTCTTCTAGCGGTGTCACGTCTCGAATCCGTGCTTTATTCCTTTTTCTTGTCGCCGAGCGGATATATATTTAGAAATTTGCTCGGCTCTTTTATTTTCTTGTGATTCGTTGAAGTAATCTTCTCAATGGTTCAAAGTAACTGTAAGCCCGTCGTTCATGTTCCGATTTTATTGTTCTTAAAATACTCTGTTTTGTCTAAAGCATTTACGACGCACTTTGGAAGGACAAAGATTTAAAGAACATTCCGTCGTGCAGCCTGGAAGTGAAGCCGGTTTTTTCTAGAATTTGCTATTATCTCTCATCTTAGCGCTATCAACTCGGCATTGCTTACGTACTTAGTCGCAATTCGTCGATCGCTGTGGTAGTACAAAACCCCGAAACGTCAATTTGTATATTCCCTAGCTCTAAGTTTCTGTGCCTGTGGAAACATAGAAAGGGAACATAGGGCACTCGTTAATACTACCTTTTCTGAATATACCACATTCACAAAGGTATTACAGGTCAGCCTTATAGCTGAATTCGATTCAATTGTACCATAACCATTTTTATTCGTTCGTCTTTCCGGTTGATGGATCTGTATGATATCCACTCCCCTTCCTCGTTTTATTCTTTTACTTTTTCATCTCATTTCTTCGTCCCCTCAGCGCATTTTTTTACTTCAGAACTTCCGTTTCAGCACCAACTCTTGTTGAGGGCTGGGTGTCTTCTTTTTATCGCGGCCGGTCTTTTTCGTACAGGCGGTTCATAATTCCGAACGAACTTGCAAATTCTCCTAAAAAATTTGTGGCAGATTGAAGTGAAATTATCGAAAGAATCGGAGTTTCGGAAATCGTCGATGATTTCACAAAAAATAGTTCTATGAGATGGAAATTTCTAAAGTTAACGTACCTGTTAGGTGAGTCCGTCTCCTCTGGCTTGTGAGTTACTGTGGGCAAGCGCTTTCGATGTAAAGACATCATCGTCTGGCCGTTAAGACGTTCCATTCACCTTAGGGGTTTTCCCCGAGGTACATGACCTCCTCTCCCCGACCCTTCCCCGACCCTCCATCATTCCGTTTTACCTTCCTTTCATATATAAAGACCACGACGAACTGACTGACTCCAGTACTGACTTAACGGCCAGACGATGATGTCTTTACATCGAAAGCGCTTGCCCACAGTAACTCACAAGCCAGAGGAGACGGACTCACCTAACAGGTACGTTAACTTTAGTAATTTGCCTACTGGCGGATATAACCCAATTTCTTTAATAGATGGAAATTTCGTGGAAAATGCTCAATGATCAGAGCAGCTCGAACTTGGGAACTCCGTTGTCAACAAACAAAGCTTCAAGTTTCGGCTATATGAGGACAGTAGGGGAAAGCCTCTTCAGCTGGGTTCGTAATTGAAGGTGACTGTGACTACACGAATAAGTAGAGAGAAAGTCAGGCAGCTTGTGGCAAGATCATCGATCACTCGAGGTTACAATATTTTTGGAAGTGAGGTCTGGGGATTTATCCGTGAATTGACCAAATGGGGTAACGATCCAGGCCTGGAAAGGCCTACTGGGTCGTTGGTCTGCTGCGAGCGAGCGCCTCTATGCCAGGGCGTTGTCTATTCCCTGTGGTGGAGGCGCATCGCGGCTAGTGCGTGGGTATCTCGGTGGATAGTCCCTACTCCTCCTCGGCCTAGACCTGGGGGGGGGGCACCACAACTCCAACGCAGACAGATGCAGTCACACCAGCCCAAGTTCCGGGTGAGGTTCTCCGCCTCTACCACAATTGTGTGTGATGGGTGAGTAGCCATTGGCTTGAAGGAGCCGGCAGGACTGCCCACAAGATAGTGGATAGAACTGTACCCTGGGGGCAGCCAGA
Source organism: Pachypeltis micranthus (assembly GCA_020466155.1). Taxonomy (NCBI): domain Eukaryota; kingdom Metazoa; phylum Arthropoda; class Insecta; order Hemiptera; family Miridae; genus Pachypeltis; species Pachypeltis micranthus. The sequence continues at coordinate 23,688,455 of CM035774.1, read as the reverse complement.
GGTGATCGCGAGGGTCGCCCGCTGCTCGCCAGACCCTGTGGTTGCAGCCCTGTCTTCGAGAAAACTCGAGACGAGGCCGAAGATTTCGGGGGGCAATGCCAGGCGGCGGAGCGAGCCAAGCACCACTGGCCACCACGCTGAGTCGAATGCGCCGCTCCGTAAATTGACCAGCAGCATTTTACCCCCTAACTTGTGCAGGAAGTGAAACCAAAGGGCGTACTTCTACCAGTGACTGGTTGTGTCAAGTCTCCGTATAATGAAATTAATGCTCTTGATGGATACTCCAAAATGGGATTTTGTTTCATTTATGATAATAATCAAGTCGTAACTGCTGGGTGATAGCTTCTGGTGTTGAATTTGTTGGGCAGTTGGCGAGTGGGCGTTAAAATTTTGGCCCAGAATTCTCAAAAGGCCCTGCTGCTTCTTAGAAAACCTTGAAAATGGGAACTGAACCTCTGTTATAAACGAACCCACTGTACATCATGATAGCATGTTTATGGGCCAAGACGGTGGTTCGATTATTTTTCTTCTTTTTATTTATTTTTAACGGAAACACTGAAATCCATTGTTTCTTACAGGAGTGGAGCGGAACAAAGAAGATTCGTCAGTGTTGGATGCGTTACTCATCCATGACAGTCGTGATCTAACAGTATTGTAAGTAGTTGAATTTTAATTTTTCTTCAATGCAATACCCTTTCTTTTCTGACGGCAGTGCAAATGGCTTGTCTCAGAGAGCGAGGGTGGGTTCCTGATACAGAATAGCTGCCTGGACTTATCCATGAGCCTTGGGACATTCGTAGGGAGCTCACTAAGTCGACCCGCAGCGTTACATAAAAAGCTTCACACGCTCCTGTATACATCGATACACGCGGAAGATGTGTGCCATTTCGTCTGGAATTTTTACGAAGCCTGGCCCTTGGCTAACCCCCCCTTGCCAACGAGTCGAGCGTTCCATTGTGACCAGTAAAGTTCCAAATGTCAATATGACTGTTCGTGAACCCTCGAAGAGAACCTATATCATTCGACTGACTGTCAAGGAGGTTGCGATCATGCAAGAGGCCCTTCTGTCAGTCAGCCTGCGCCGAACCCAGACCTATGGAGGTGCGGCAGGTTTAGGCTTAGGTCATTTTGCCAACTGCGCGAAGGTATGACCCCTGGGGAATCCCGTACCATCTGGGAGGAGTTCATAATCCGGTTTCCCCCCTGTTCCTACTTGGGTGGCAAGTCTCAAAGGGAGAACTCAACTGTGACCACGTTTCTTTGCCGCGATCTTCTTCGCGAACTGGATGAAATGTTTATAGGCTATAGTAGCAGTCGATGCAGGTAGGTTTGGCTAATCTTCCAACGGCCTACCAACTACAGTCGAGCATGGTTTCTTGCCCCCCCCCCCCCCCAAAGGCTCAAGGTGTGTGTGCAGGTTGGAGTCTTTGAGAGAAACGAAGTGGAATCGCGCATTAAGTCGCCATGTCTTGTAAGGAACTGGCTCGTACAGTGGTCTGACTCAACCCACTTTCTCCCAAAACGTCCACGGATTTTGGTGGAAAACTCATTCGCCTCACGTCCTTTTGACGAAGTATCCCATCTCGCTTGTCATTTCATCTAGTGCGGCAAGTTTTTGTTCCATTCAAGACGTTCCATTCACCTTAGGGGTTTTCCCCGAGGTACATGACCTCCTCTCCTCGACCCTTCCCCGACCCTCCATCATCCCGTTTTACCTTCCTTTCATATATAAAGACCACGACCAACTGACTGACTCCAGTACTGACTTAACGGCCAGACGATGATGTCTTTACATCGAAAGCGCTTGCCACCAGCAACGCACCAGCCAGAGGAGACGGACTCACCTAACAGATACGTATCCGTTACGTTTCTTGTAATGTTGAGGTAATGTCCATCGTAGTCGCAATACCGGGCCATGTTTACTGCCCAGTTTCGATGCGGGTGGTTTGTGTGCTCACATCAAGCATTCGTTGTTAGTGACTCAACGAGGCGTTTGATTAAAGCGAGCTGCCGCGCGCCGTCTATACCGAGTTCAATTCTGTTTCCGGCTTCGACAAGTCACGCGTTCTGAGTCGGTACTGCGGAGGAAGTAGTTGGAAGACGTCAGCTAATTGAAATTTTGCCTGTTATATATATATACTATTAAAGGAAATCGGGACACACCCGTAGGACACTCACTTCAGTAGTCTCAGAAAAACAACCCCCTAATTTTTCCTTTCAGGACGGTCCGTTTAGCTCGATGTCACATTCAATGCTCGTTAGGTTATCGTTAACAAACTAGCCGGTATGGCATCCCTCGACTGTAACAATTCAACTTTTAAGCGCTGCTTTCATTCAACAGCGGCAACTTGTTATCATGTGATACGGTCTTGGTTGGCTCCATTCAGCAGGAGAATCGTCAAATCCCCTAGGCCTTCTCCATAGCGCAGTTTGCAATTGATATTCCATCTTTGAACCACATGACACTAGCCTTTGTGAAATTGAAATGAACGTGAAAGAAAGAAAATGAATAAATTGTGGGGATGACAAAGTATAATAAATTCGAAAAGGGAAAATTATATTTTAGAAGAGAGAAGTGAGACTAAACTGATTTGAAATAACGTAAACTGGTGGAAAACAAACTAAAATTTAAAAAATAAGGTCTCCTACCTAACCTACGGCATGTCGAAAATGAATTAATAAAATCACCGACTTGACCACTTGGTTCGAACAAAACGAAGTTCTGGGGTTCTAAAGGAACCGATATTCCTTAGGGAAGAGAGCGGGAGACGACGGAACGGGAAAATGGGAACGTGTCCGATGAAAATCAGCCTGGTAATGGATGACCTTTTTCACCCAGAAAACCTTGATTTTCTTCAAACAAGCGCTGGTCCAAGCGGCTCGAGGGAAGAGACACCCAGCCGCGTCCTCCAAATTGACCACTTTACGTTTCAAGGGATGGAGGTTCTAAATCTGCATGTTTGTCCTCTTGTCCTGGACTTGAACGTTGTCTAAAAAAAAACGTTCCTTCGGACACAAGTTCCATTTGGAATCTAGGGGTGTCAGGTTACATGACATTCCATCCTCGGGCCATTCTGGTGGGGGTCACAAGGTCTTGCCGTAGGCCTTAACAGGCAGCGTTGCAGGTCATCGCCAACTGCCCACCTTTAGACCCTTATTTGGATGCGCAAGTGGCACAGGTGGTTGCAATAACACAGCCGAACAAGGTGACGGTTCCCATCGTGCGCGAACAGGCTGGATGTCGCTGATGAAGGAGTGGGATACACAGACAACAGGCTGACACGCGCCCAGGGGCGAGGGAGAGGGCCAAGAGTCCACAAGTCATCCCTGGATACTGGGACATGGAAGCTTCAATGCCAAGTTGTCAAGGTGCCCGTGTAGACATCAAAGCGAAACAGCAGATCACATCCTGCGGGACTATTCCCTATACTCAAGCGACCGGGTGGAGCTTACGGGACCCCTACAGACCCCCTAATGAATCAGCAAAACGGCGGTCGGATGATGGAGAGGTTCGCCGAGAAATGTCACAAGAGGGATGAGAGGTGTCACGGGTGTGTATATGTTGTATAATTAGGATTAGGATGCTGCTGTGATATAGGTTAATTTAGGTTAGAGATGCTGTGGCGGAGGGAGGAGGAATATACAAGTACTCTTCACTTTTCTGTGAATCACAGCTTCCCCTCTCCCCCTCCTAAATACACCTCTAACCCTCTCCTTCACGATTCCACTATCAGATAATCCAGTTGCCATCTAGAAATCGAACAGTGCGCGTATAAAGCGGCTCTGGGGTCCAATGGACCCCGTGTTGTAGTTAACGAGTGATCTTCTGTGCTTTCGTCGGGAGCATAGTCGTGTTTCTCACCCATTTTTTGTAGTTTTGTTTATGTTTTTTACTTTCCGCTACCCGAAGGGAAGGAAAGTATAGTAATCGGCCCAAAAAAAAAAGTTGGGTTTTCTTCAGATCTTTACGTTTCAGACCCTTCTGAGTCTAAAAAACCTAATTTCGGAGAGAGGTCCGTGTGTATGTCTGTGTGTATGTCTGTGTGTATGTCTGTGTGTGTGTGTGTCTGTAGTTCGATTTGCGGGAGAACGGCTGATCCGATTGAGCTGGTTCTTTTTTTGTTTTGTTCGTTATTTTTTGTAGACACCAAAATAAGGTTATGGACGATTTCGGCCAGTGGGAAGGGGGTGGGGGGACGAAGATGTACCAAAAACTAGTGTTTTTCGCATTTTTCTCGGAAACGGCTCTAACGATTTTGATTTAACTTTCAAATTATCTTCTACTGATCAATACCTAACTTTTCTTCTCCATACATATCTCCATGAAAATACGGTGAACGGAGATAAGGGCTATGAAGCAAAAATAGGTTTTTTACGCTTTTGGCAAAATGACTTCAACGATTATCATCAAACTCTCAGGATATTTTCGAATAGTTAATACCTACATATTGTTCTCAATAAATGTTCCTCTGAAAGTCCATTGAGCAGAGATAAAAATGAAAATGTGTTGAAAATAACGTTTTTCGAACATTTCCGAAAGTTCCAGGGTAATTTTTTCACCAGATGTGATAAATCCTAATGAAGTGTCTTTTAGTCACCCATACCAACATTTTGTTCTCCATAACTATTTCTGTATATATATGTTGCACGGAGATATAAGCCACGTTAACTCAGAAAAGGAGATTTGTCGAATATTAATTTATCGGCATTCGTATTTTCTCAAAAACGGCTCCAACGATTTCGATAAAACTTTCGGAATACTCTCAGCTAACTAGTCCTTACATTTTGTTCCGTATAAATGTTCCTGTAAAAATGCGTTGAACGAAGATATAGCGCCCGCATGTGTAGGTGGTGTTCGAACTTAAATGGGTGGCGGAAAGTAGTGTGTTGCTACGCACCAGATATTTTTCTTTGGAATGCTTGATCAGGCAGGAGTCAATGCCGCAGTTCATCATGAAATGACCAACTGGGACAACTAAGTTCCTCGATAAAATTTTCTATACAAACTGGGCTTTACATTGATCAAACCATGGTTGGAAAAACGATATAAATCAACCGTACCAACGTCTCTCAAACTTTCGATTCGGCAGACTTTGGGAGGAACCCCTGACATTGCTTCAACTTCCAATTTAAGAAACAGCGATGTGCTTTCTGTAAGAGGGAAGAAGACAAAAAAAAAACGAAAGATTGCGTCAAGGATGTAAAAGACCAATGTGCGATGAACACCGTTCAGCGAAATGCTATGAATGTAGCGAATAGTGAACATTCTTGTGCTCGTACATTTTTCGAGATTTTGACGATCCGTTTTACTTTCCGCTACCCGAAGGGAAGGAAAGTATAGTAATCGGGTTTTAAAAAGTTGGGTTTTCATCAGATCTGATAATTATTTCTGTATATATATGTTGAACGGAGATATAAGCCAAGTTAACTCAGAAAAGGAGATTTGTCGAATATTGATTTGTCGGTATTCCAATTTTCTCAAAAACGGCTCTAACGATTTCGATCAAACTTACGGAGTACTCTCAGCTAACTAGTACGTACATTTTGTTCTCTATAAATGTTCCTGTAAAAATGCGTTGAACGAAGATATAGCGCCCACCTATGTAGGTGGTGTTCGAAATTACGGGGGTGGCGGAAAGTTGTGTGTTGCTACGCACTAGGTATTTTTGATTTTGATTCAGAAAGTATTTGACTTTTGAAATATTAATGTCTTGGTTTTTTGAGAAGCATATAGAATTTAGTTTTTTTTCAAATAATGTAAGGAAATAAAAAAGTACTAAAGTTAACGTACCTGTTAGGTGAGTCCGTCTCCTCTGGCTTGTGAGTAACTCACAAGCCAGAGGAGACGGACTCACCTAACAGGTACGTTAACTTTAGTAATTTGCCTACTGGCGGATATAACCCAATTTCTTTAATACCTAAATAAAAAAGTATCGAACGTATTCAAAGTTTCCATGTGTTTACTGTTGATAGAAACTAAAACATTTCACCAATTTTTGTTTTGTTTTGTTCCTTTTCTTTAATCCCATAGAGATGAAAAAGCAAACTTAGTTGGTCGAAATAACAACGAGAAAAATCAGAATAAATAAAATAATAGGTGTCAGATTGAGGTGAATGAATAAGGTTGTCTTTCTAGGGTCAATATGAGAATTGCGAAAGATCTAGGCGTGAAAACTTCAACGGATTCGAACTCAGCGCTGAAAAACCATGAACACCTATCAGTTTTCAAACAACGAAGATCGTGCAGAGTTGTGTTATTGTCACTGTTCCAAAATTATTGGATATTGGGACTCGAATGAGCGTCTTTTGAGCCCTGGTGATAAGTAGCGGCATAGTTGTTTTTACAGCTGAACCCCAAATATATAAAGCTTCTTTCGTGCCCTTGTAACTACATAATTGTAATAAACACCTTAGGGGGAGGAAGACGTTTGCACCGGTCTAAAAGTCATTCGCCGTTTGAAACGCGGTAGGGCGCGATGGCGCGGCGTTAGGGGTTGATGAGAGGGTGAGGTCGACGCGAGGGCGCGGCGGGAAGGGCGGCCGATATGGTCGGCGGCTGGTCGTCGGACCGTCCTGTCGATGGGAGGGGGGTCCGAAAAAACCAACTGTTGGGTCTCTCGTTCCCGTAGGAGATCGCCGGGGCCCCCGGCCGGTGGGAGGTTTGGGGGAACCGATCGATTCGGGGGAGAGAAGAGAGAGAAACCGTTGAATGAAAACGGAGGATGGTGTACTACGAGCGGCGAATGACGGCGGAAGGTCGTGGCGGGCGGGTGGGAGGGGGCCCGCATTCCACGGCTCCCCCATCGTTGGGCCCATCGATCCGCCGCTTCGGCCAATCCGAACCCGCGGCGTCACTTCTCGGAGGCGGGGTCCCCGGGCTCTTCCATTCAATTCAATGTTTGGTCGCTTCCACTCGCGCGACTCGCGACCGCTGAAAAACTCCACACCTCCACCCCTCATCCACTGTCTAAATTCAATTTCAAAGTCGGAACTCGGAAGAAAGTCCGAAAGTCTGTTCGTTTGTTTCTGGAAGGTCGTCGACCCTTCAAGTGGCGAAGCTTCCCTCCAAAGTCGTCTCACCACCGTGTCCTGATGTAGCACAAGGGGTGAAGAGTGAGATCGTTAGAATGCCGGATCCAACGTTTAATCCAGTCAGGAGGAGCTAAATACACCACACTCCATTACCACATAGTAAACACAACAATAACAATACGTAATTATCAATCGCCACGAAATTTGAGTTAATGTTACACCTAGTTCCATAGTTGGTTCAAGATCAGTTACTGGCGTGTGAGCGAGAGAGAGAATAAAATAGACAAAGCAATTTTCGTCGAAATGTTAGATCCTTTATGCTTTCCGCTGCCCCAAAGGGAAAGAAAAGTATAGTAATCGTGTAAAAAAAGGGTTTTCTTCAGATCTTCACGTTTTGAGGCCTACTGAGTCCGTGTGTGTGTCTGTAGTTCGATTTGCGGGAGAACGGCTGAACCGATTGAGCTGGTTCTTTTTTTGTTTTGTTTGTTATTTTTTGTTGACACCAAAATAAGGTTATGGGCGATTTCGGCCGATGGTATGGAGGGTGGGGGACGAACATTTACCAAAAACTATTGGTTTTCGCATTTTTCTCCAAAACGGCTCTAGCGATTTTGATTAAACTCTCAAATTATCTTCTACTAATCAATACGTGAACGGAGATATAGGCCTATGAAGCCTACGCTTTTCGGCAAAACGGCTGCAACAATTATCACCAAACTTTCAAGATGTTTTCAAACAGTTAATACCTACATATTGTTCTCAGTAAGTGTTCCTTGACCGTCCATTGAACCGAGATAAAAATCAAAATGTGTCGAAAATAACGTTTTTTCGAACATTTCCGTAAATTCCATGGTAACTGCTTCACCAGATGTGATACCCACATTTCGTTCTCCGCAACTATCTCTGTATCCATCGGTTGAACGGAGATATAAGCGAAATTAACTCAGAAAAGGAGATTTGTTGAATATTAATTTATCGGTATTCCAATTTTGTCAAAAACTGCTCTAACGATTTCGATCAAACTTACTCCATCAACTCCATATTCTAATGAAATTAGTCAGCTGAAAACACACTTTTTATAAAACTCGGGCACCTTCCGCCTCAAGAGCAAAGGATCCCTGGAGAATCACCTCCATATCATCAGCATCCCTAAGAGTGCTGGGGAATTGAACAGCACATAGCAGAATGCCGAGGAGCAGTCCCTCATAGGCTCGTGATGAGGGCTTGGAACTCGTTTCCTCACCCCGTACCAACCAGTCATCATGGAGCATCACCAGCCAGCTGATTCTACCAGAAGCAAGGTGCTCCAGGAGGTTGTCAAATAGAAGGTTCCATCGTTTCGGTCCTAGCACCAAGCGCTGTGTCACGTGCTTTACAAGTCTCGGTCATCAGCACCATTCTGTACATGAGGTAGCAATTTATTGTTTGAAACGTATCACGCTGCCAGTTGCTCTCTGCTTATAGGTACAGTAGAAAAACCGAAGGTTAAAGCTGAATCGTGGGCTGTGTCATCAGTTTTTTGGGATTATGTTTTAGCCTCTAATTCGACGCCTGACTATCCCCTCAGATACCAGACGGGAGGTACAGGCCGTCGTTGCCACTCCATCAAGCCTAACAACCAGTGGCTACTTCTCATCCAGCTTCTGCGGAAGGCATTCCTCTAGCGCCATCATTTCACATTTAACGGGGGCTAATTCCAGCTCGCTGGTCCACTCCAGGCTTCCAGGATACCCGACACTGGGGCACATTCCCCCTCAAGGTTGAGAGCTGGTCAACCCCAGGAGAATCACCTCATGCGGATGAGGTGTTGTGTGACTACCCCAAACCCACCGGTCTTGTAACCTTTGAGATCCTTTTAATGTAGGATACCAACGACCCCTCACATGCCTCGAGATGAACCCCTCCAGTGCTGAACCTCCACTGCCACTCCACCGGGCCTGACGACTGGCAGCCCTACCCCCACCCACTGCACCCAAGATCTGGATCGGTTCATAATTTGAAATGATATCAATGCTTTTGTAAAATTTGACTCAATAAGTTCTCAAGGGGCACGAGGATGAGGGTACATGTGTGGCATTCTGACCGTCCCACTGGTGGGATATGCACTGCGGCCAAACGACCTATTGTGCCTGTCCTAATGTCTCACAGGTCAATGCCTAGCCTCCTAAGGAATGTCAGGTAATTCCTGAAAGAGTTTTGTTTGATATCCACCTTGGGAGAAGTAGTGCCAAAGACCAGAAGTCGCTCCCACTCAAGTCTCTGGCACTGGGCGAGGATATGGTAGGGAGTCACCTCTTTCATGCCACACCACCTACATCGAGGGGTGTCAACTCTGCCCATAACGTACATGTGTTCGTCCATTCAGCAGTGCACCGTGATGATCCCAACAATCTGCAAGTCCTTCCTCAGAAGGTTGTCTTATCTCACATGTTTGCTCTGAGATAAAGCGTTTGGAGTGCCTTCCAGACTGCAGCTTCATGGCATATTCTCCCCTCAGTCCTCTTGACTAGTGACAGAAGAATCCCACGACGGGGAGGTGGCCAAATAGGTATCGTAGACGAACCCCTTATGCCCAGGAATCCAATACACATTAACTCTATTCGCGTTTGCTGAGGAGTTAAGCCACATCCTGTACTCTCGCACCAGTTTTGACATTGTGCAGTAGCTCATCAGCGCACTATCAGTCATTATGTTGATAGTTCTGTTGCTATAGCCTTTCTCATACATTATGATTGCCCCAGTGGTGATATCATAGATCTCTGCTTGAAAAACCGTTGGAGTTGGGCCTAGGGCAATGTGCGTCCCACTCCTTCCAGAGCCACTTATCCACACCCCGGAGCCTGTTCCCTCCGGAGTTTTTGCGATACATCTGTATAGATGTTGATGCCATTAGGCGGCCGAATCTGACGACTCTCGCTGTTCCGTAGGCCTCCCACTGGTCGTACACTGCATTTCCTACCGAACTCATCCATGGGCACCATCATGTCTGTGACCATGCTGAGTTCCGTGAAGGTTTCCAAGTTCCTAAATATAGTCTGGTTTTCATTAGTTGCCTGTGGCACCTTAGCCATACCGAGTCTAGTGAGTCAGTACGCCACCACCTTCATCGCCTCTGCCTTGACATGGTAGGTGCGGTCTTCATCACCCCCTGCCCTTGTACTTTGGCCAGGCTGCTACCATTCTCTACGCCACCACACAATCGACCCACATGAGATAATTAGTCTCACAATCTCACCAGCAGGCCATTGTGAGGATACTTCGGCTTCTTCCATTTCGGTGCTTGAGGAGACTCGACGTTTTGACCCCATTCATAACCCACAGGTGTCTCCGTGTCAATCCCGTTTAATGCGAATGTGTTCAGTTAAGTTGAGTAATTTTAGCACCCCCCAAGTAATATTTACTTAATAATTTCATTTTTGCTAGACTTATCATAAAGTTGTTTCAGCAACTAAAGGGTAGTACGATTTATTCAATTGAAACGCTGTAGTTGTTCGTTGGGAGTACGCTTGATGAGGGTGCTTCACAAAATGTTATGAATTTTTAAAAAAATCGTGATTTTGAAGGATATGTTAACAGTGAAATGATTGTAAAACATCGGACGTGACGCTTTCGGAAGGATTTTATATCGGTACTAGAGAACGTGTTAGCTACTTATAGTTGCTCCACTGATATCCATCCTCAGGAGGAAGAGACTCGCTCGCACCTGGAAATGGTTATTTGGTTGATGCGATGAGGTATGGTGGTGAGGGTAGTGGTGGGGTGGGGGGTATTTCCCCTTCCACGTGGGGAATCGTTTGTCAGTTACCACCTGCCCGCCACCTCAGGCCCTCGCGGCTGCCATCTGCCTCCAGCGCATCTGCTTCCCCTTACAACGCCCTCCCTCCTCTCCTCTCCTCACACATCACCAAACTCTCTGTCCTTTACAACCCTCCTTTACCCTCACTCATCATGAGGCATACCACCCCTTATGACGCCGCAACCCCCCCCCCCCTATCGACGAACACGTGCCGCAGCCGCTGTCCCGCAGCTATCCAAATTGAAGTACCAACATCTTTCATTATACCTTCCTCCTAGCGTGTTCCGCTCCCTCCAAGAAGTGTGGCCACGCTACGAAAAAAAAGGTAAAGCGCAGCGAGTATCGAAATGTCTTGTGTGGTGCGTTGCACAATTTCAGTAATTGTCAGGAAAATTCGTTTGTGCGCTACATACTCACGCGTCGTACCTTGGTTCAACGCATTTCTACAGAAACTAGTTGACTAGATCCGCCCAAAATTCTCATAGCCGTGTTAGTGCCGGTCTCACCAAAACAGCACTGATTACGGCTAGATAACTAAATCAAGGCTAACTTGTTTCGTTTCCACCACGCTACCCGAGATCACAAGCCATTTCGAGAAGGCAGTGGACACACTAAAGTAAGGAAATTGGGCGTCCGTTCAAAATCCTGTCCCGTAAACGTAAACGGCCCCGTAACAAGTAGATTTGACCAAGTTATTGTTTCTAATGTCAGAAGCCAATGTGGCCACGTTAAACTCTGCCCAAACTGAGACTGGTGAGGAGCATAAAGCGCGTACGCGTACTCCAACTGTTAGGGCTGCAGGAAAAAGTGTAATTAGTCCGGGAGAATGAACAAGAAAAATCGGAAGTGGTACAATAAAACAAGAGCCGAGCAAGAAACAATAAAAACCAAAATTGTGAGGTCGCAACTTTTAGGAGCATGGAACTTGAACGAGGAAGGGAGAATTGTGTTTAGTAAAAGTTGTTTAATACGCTAACGTGTGTGCAAAAGTGTGTTATTATTTAACATTCTCTACCTATCCGCTTTTAAATCCACCCAGGTAAGCCATTTGGGGCTTCTAACACGGCGAAATGACGTCTAGAGTTATTTCTAAAACTGCCCAACGCACATTTTACCCGAATAACAACTTGTTTTTGACGATCGTAATACTATTGTTCGCAACAGAATTTAAATGCGTCATGTCCATCTGAGGGTGGGATGACGATAACCTAACATTGGATTATCATCGGAGTGGAAATGCAACTGCAATAATTGCGCTCTTGTAAACAGCCTCTTTGTTTTATTATTGTTTCCAAAACATAGGTAGATTAGTCACAATAATACAAGAGAATATTCGACGGAGAACGTCAATGGAAAACAAATATTAGAAAGAATGATAAGAGCTAACCGTACCTAACCGCCTAATTTTTGTCTTAATCAAGGCTACAGCTTAACCCAATCTGGTGACCCCCGTTTTTGCAGCGGGATCAACACAATTGTTGAAAACTGCCCTTAAAATGTGAAAAACCCTGCAAATTATTACACAATGGTTTATTATTCTCACCAACAGCTTGACCTGGTGGTATTACTGCTCCGAGACCCATCCCATTCAATTCAGCATCGAATACTAGTAAACCATACGAAACATGACCTGGCTACAATGGAACTATGGAAACTAAATATTCCCCCGGCGCCAGGCGCCCGTAAACGTCTGTAGGCATTTATGATCCGATGGAGGGGTGTGCGGAGGAAGTAGCCTTGGCGCCATGTCGGGCAAAAAGAGTCGAAAGGGCGTTGGGTGTTGAGCGGGCGGGTGATTGAGTTTGATATGACGGGAGGGAGGGAGTACTAACAACGAAACGTTGACTTCCGCTGTAGTTCCCGCGTTATACTGCGTTTCGTTAATTTTTTTAACCATTTTTTGCCCATAACAACCATGGGCTTCGTCCGATAGGATTGCCTGCCGAGATGGCGGGCACAACTAGATACCAAATGGGATTTTTGTGCGAAAGAACAAATTTTTTAGACCACGTTAAAGGCACAAAACGGCCCGGACGGACATTGCAAATTTGGAATCTCCATGTCTTGAAACGTAAAGTATCAAATTTGAGGGGGGGTTGTAAAAAATTTTTCGTGACCGAAAACATAGGGTTATTATTCAGAATGAATAATAAACCAAAACGAACTTTAATCGTTCTGCGAATGTCATTTTCGGACGTATTTTGGCTTACAATTTTGTTGCGTAGAACAAAAAGTCGGTGCATAATCGTAGGATTCATTCAACCGCTTTCAGGTTGATCGAATTCATTTCGGCATTTACTGCAGAATACGTGTAAACGTTGTGACCCAAACGTTCATCGTAATTGCCGTCGTCCTGCAAGAAAATTGGCTATACACACACAAGTTGTCCGTTAGTTTGTTATCTGAGGAGAACCATTCAGACCTTTCCTTAGGTCGACGGGCATTCAGCGATTTTTATAGCTCTTCCAACTAATCAAATCTGAACGTATCTCTAGATTCCGGAATTTATTGAAATGCGCCTACTACGGCCACGACCGCTATTTAGTAATTAGTGATACATTAAACGGCAATTTTTATCAAAAATCGTCGGAATTGCAGGGTAAAAACTTTGAGAAATCTTCAAGTCAAACAGCTACTAAAATACTAATGTATCTTATGGGCGTTATTTAGCGCTAGGTAATTTATCGGACTACTACTCTAATTTTTCCTAGGTAACTAGTACCATTGACCAGGATTTATAAGGAAAAGCTACGCCAAAAGCTGTTTTCTTCGACGTTTTTCACAATTTATTGTATTGCTTTCGTTTTTTTCCCACGAACGAGTGTTATATACTACCTTTGTATTATTTGGAGCTGTTCGTACTAAAAATTATTCAAAATCGTTCGAGCCCTTTTTGAGAAAAAATTGGGTGTTTTGATCATTATGATAACTATAGTTAGTTTAGGTTTTCTTCGACGTTTTTCACAATTTATTGTATTGCTTTCGTTTTTTTCCCACGAACGAGTGTTATATACTACCTTTGTATTATTTGGAGCTGTTCGTACTAAAAATTATTCAAAATCGTTCGAGCCCTTTTTGAGAAAAAATGGGTGTTTTGATCATTATGATAACTATAGTTAGTTTAGGACCGTTTTGCTCATACCCTTACTGGGACGTCCCGCACTAACCTGAAGAATATATATCATGTTTGGGCCGATTTGGTTCAACCGTTTTCTCACAATAGCGTTCACAAATCAAAATGTAAAAATTTAAGGGGAACTTTCGTTTTAACCATCCAATGAAAGTAAAAATGACGAACTTCGTTGACTGTAGAGTTTCGAACGGCTATGTGGCTATATATTTCCATTGGTGTGGAAATGAGAGATTCAGACTAAAGCTCATTTTTTTAACAGTTTTTTTTTTCAAATAAATCCGGCTAAATTAAAAAGAGCGTTGTGTGTGCGGATAGTCCAATAAACCTTCTAAACGAAAAGAACTTAGTAAAGGTCATCAAATGAAATGAAATAAACTTTATTTTCTTATAAGACAAGACAGTAGAAACAACATTCACAATAGTAGAACGAAAAATTAGTTCCCCTAATGGGCAATGCCCGCGTTAGGGAGAACGAGTCAGCATATGTGAACTGAAAACAGATAATAAATGATTGACAAATTACATACCTATTCATAATCCATATATTAGTAGCTACTATAATCGCCGTCATAAAGAGACCAATATTAGGTAGCTAGATTACAAACGGAAGAGCAATTTTACACATCGACGAGCGAGGAGATACCAACGTATAAGTAACTACGAGTATAAAATGAAAACCAAACGAACATCCTTCTATTTTCCCTAGGTACTTTGCTTCTGTAGAAACCACTCTTAATATTTTATTTCTTTGCTTTGGGTGTTCGGTCAACTTCTCCTTTATACTGGAAGGAAGATTATTATACGTTCGTATACCCGAGGAGAAATAAAAATTCAGCGCAGCAGTTGTTCGCACAAATGGAAGAGCGATTTGGCCTTGATACTGGAACCTGGTCAATACATCGTGAGAAGGAAGTGAAAACTTCCCTTCCTTAAGGACTTGCTTCAGGCTGCTCACTTCTACCAGAGAACTCATTTTGAGAATCTGAAGCTTACTGAAGATCGGGCTAGTGTGCTCCAAAAATTTGCTCTTTGTAGCAACACGTAGCAATATCTTTTGACAGGTAAAGACCGGGTTGATGGTTGAGGCGTAGGCGCTACCCCACGCAGGCAGCCCATAGAGCAGCACTGATTGAGCTAGTGAAAAATAAATTGTTCGCATGAGCGTCTGCGTAAGAATATTTTAAATAGTGAAAAAACGTAGATAAGCTTCCTCAATCTCTTACCCACCAACTGAATTTGACTCAGCCATTTCATATTGGAGTCCAAGAGAATACCTAAGTACTTCACACTGGAGCGTCTTGATATCTCAGGACAGTATTCAAGTCGCACTTAACGTGATGGAGGCGCAACTTGAAGTTGCTGGCCAATATGCTCAATGTTGACAGATAGAAAGGCAAGGAACTCGTCTTAGGCAAACTTAATGTCAGTCCATTTCTTATAAACCAGTTATTTACAGTTTGAAGGCCTCGTTCCGCGCGGGCTAACACGCTCTCCCATCTGTCAGCTGCAAAATATAAAGCTGAATCATCCGCGAACAAGACTATCTCACCACCCATACCAATCCTGCCTAACTCGTTAATATAAACAATAAATAGAAGGGGCCCCAAAACCGCTCCCTGAGGAACTCCATAAGCACTACATTCAGTATACGTTCCAAGAGAGCCATTAAAATGTAAAAATTGTTTGCAATTTTAAACATTTTGTGAATAAAAAAACGTGTAATTACGAGCGACCAGTTGCTCATTGACTCTCACGTACCATCATATTTTCAATATAATTCTGCAACAGTGAACACGAACTCACATATAAAGTACGTAGTCGTTGGATGGTCAATGTATATAGGGTGTCCCAAAATTAACGCAAGGTTTGAATTTGCCGCCATTTATGCAGTACAGTGTTGCCAACCCTAAAAACAAAATAAATCGACAGTTGACAGTTTAGGGTTAGTAAAAATGGAGCGTTACGCAATAGAACAATGTGTCTTCATTGTTGAGCAATATTTCAAAAATAATGAATGCTTGGCGGCCGTAGTTCGAAAATTTCATACAAAATATGGTCGGAATAGTGTTTTAACTTCGTCAACTGTGAAGCGATTAATTGAAAAATTCCGTGAGACAGGATCCGTGGGAGACGCCAAACACACTGGTCGTCCAAAAACCAAATAGAGGCAAATGTCAATAGAGGCAGTGCGTGCGAATGTCGGTGACAATCCAGGAACCTCAATTCGGCGTCGTGGACAAGAATTGCAAATTTCAAGAAGCTCTCTACAGCGTATACTCACTAAAGATCTGTGTCTTCATGCTTACAAAATTCAATTAACACAACTACTGAAGCCCAATGACCATGCACAGCGAAGAGAGTTTGTTGAATGGATTATTGAGCAACAACAAATGAATGCTGATTTTTCGAGCAAACTCATCCTAAGCGACGAAGCACATTTTCACCTTGATGGCTTTGTTAATCGCCAAAATTGCCGCTTTTGGGGTTCTGAAAACCCACATGTGATTGTCGAAAAACAAATGCATCCACAACGTGTCACAGTTTGGTGTGCATTTTGGGCTGGAGGCATAATTGGACCATACCTTTTTGAAAATGAGGCTGGTCAAACAGTGACTGTTACTTCTGCTCGATATCGCGACATGATAACACGGTTCTTTTTGCCGAAATTGGATGATATTGATGTGGCCGATGTGTGGTTTCAACAAGACGGTGCCACATGCCATACAGTCCGTGAAACACTTCAATTATTGCATGAGACATTTCCAGGTCGTGTACTCTCTCGTTTCGGTGATCAGAGTTGGCCCCCTAGATCGTGTGATTTAACACCATTAGATTTCTTTTTATGGAATTATCTAAAATCACAGGTCTACGTCAACAAGCCCACAACTACGCATTAAAGGAGGAGATTCAACGTTGCATCAACGAAATTCAGCCACATTTATGCAGAACGGTCATGGAAAATTTCGACAAACGAGTGCGTATGTGTATGCAAAGCCGCGGAGGCCATTTGCCCGATGTGTTATTCCATAAATAACCCTATCATATGTACTTTATGAATCAATAAAAAAATTACAATCAAAAGACTAAAAACTGTGCTTTCTGTTTAATTCAAATCTTGCGTTAATTTTGGGACACCCTATATATTTCCTCAGGCGGGCAGTTCCAGACGTCGCGGCAAATGTCGCTTTTGATGCCTGAAGTACTTGTACACTTCAAGTTCTGCGGTGTTCTCATGTCACAGTAATGTTATCTTTCTAGAATCGACAAATAACAGTTTGCGAAATGTCATTAAAGGTTTGGAGAACGGGTAATTCGACCCACGGGGCGGCTTGTAATTTTTTTAGATACCAAATCAATTAAGCATCATCTCTGAAAAAAAAAGAAGCATATTGTACGGTCAGTTTCGGAAAAAATCGGGTATAAGCGCAACGAAATTATGACAAAGATGTCCGAGGCAGGTTGTCTTCTATCACGTGATATAAATATCATAAATTTATGCGTATTTGAAATTAGGTAGATGAAAAGGACAGTTAGATTAGTTGGAAGAAGGCGTTGATTCCTTAGTTATACTTCAGGTCTGTATGGTACTTGATGAAACTCCCTTTAGTTAACAGTTGGTAAAAAGCGAATATTTAATGTTGGGTCATTCGGCTCAGCATTCTTGACCTACGGGCAGTTGTTCCGTTCCGTTTCACAAAACTGTATGCTTTTTTGACGTTTAAAAAATGAAAAGTGTACCAACAGACCCCGCTGATTTCCACTAATGTTTGTAGTGCGTTAAGGGAAACCTTTGACGTTTGAATTGAAGGGCGTGGTCGCACAAACTTTTCAGTTTTGAAGTTCGCGGGGGCAAAAAGAAATCACTGGGAGACGACGGGCAGTTGATATGAGATGAAACGCGATGGGCTGTGCAGGGCGTAAGACGTCGGAGGCCAACGTGAGCGACGGGGGTTTCGTCTCGACTATTTCCAGAGCTCCTCAGTCTATTTTCGTGACGGGGGAAAAGGGGGCCGTTTTGAGGTCTGCTCTGTTAGAAGGCTATGGGCTAGCAAATAAAAGCGTCGGATGGCCGAGTCCAACGTACTCTTACCGCCGGTGAACAGCCAGTCGTGTTTTTCGCACAACTCTCGAATGTTCTGATTCGCTCTGCCCTTTATCTTCGTTAGCCATTCGGTTCTGCCATGAATTACCTTACGTTCACTACAGAAAAATTGTGTGCAGCAGCCGGCGACACGATTGCGATGCTGCTAACTATTTTTTAAATGCTGTTTAGCGGGCTCATTTCGTGGCTATGGGGTCCTATTCCCACTCTGGTGTGTTATGGAAAGGGTTGTCTAAATTAGAGCCTGCATTCGTCGGCATTATTTAGGCGCAGTGGCCTCAGCGCCTTTAGTTTTCAGTAACTGTGAATTCGTCAGAATAAAGTACGTGTTCTTAATGGGAATCTTTGCGTTGCCTGTGAATTTAGTATGGTATTCTGTGGCTGCCCACAGTGTTCCAGGCAGAGATGTCTGTGGTGACAGTTTGTGTGCAGTAGTTGACTGAACTGAGGAGACTGAAGCGGCAGAAGATTTATATTGTGGTGGACAATCAGGCCGCTCTCTAGGCCTTAGCCTCGTATTGCCTTACGTTACGGCTGGTCTGACTGCGCAGAAGTCCCTTGCCAACGACAACAGTGACACTTTGTGTGGATAGAAGGAAATTATGGGCTGTCGAAGAAAGTTCGGTTCAAATCCCGGTTGGTCCTGAACCCTTTTTGGGGACCACCAGGAGCCACCTACGTAGAGGGGTTGGCAAATGGGAGGATAGGTGCAGGGCTGCCTTTTGGCAGGTGGCGCCTGGTCGTAGACAGTCGAAACTCTATATCCGGCTGTCCAGAGGGAGGGCCAAAGAGGTGCTCAGTCTGAAAAGGTCCACAGGAGGTACAGGTTCTGTGAGGAGGGGCTGGAGACTGCAGAGCGCCGTCGAGTGTTTATGATGCCTATCCTACTGCCAGAAAAGGTGGTGAGTGCAGAACGTGAGGATGTATTCCCCTTTGTGCGGGGGCGGTGGGGACGTCTCACCGAGGAAGCCCAGTGCTCTAAGGTCTTACAATATGGCCGCAGCGGGGGTATTCCCAGCATCCACCTTGGAAAAAAAAGTTCGTCATAACGCGAGTATTTATCAGTTCAGCATTATACCAGCGTATCTTATTCTGGCGTTCTGACTTAGTGATTCTTCAATCCCTTTCAGTGCGTATTAAAATGTTCGTTGTGAAATGTTTCTCGAAACTTCACCCTCTTGAAATCTTCGTTTAATTCTCGACGCGATCTCTTGTGCGGAATATGAACGTATAAAGCGGTTTATTTCCCCACCTCCGTCTATTTACAACTTTCAATCAATAAACCCAAAGAGGATTTTTGTGAATCGTGAACCCGACAAAGTTGGCATGATGAGACGGTGGTGTAATAGCGAGCGACCTTCGTTTTATCGTCGAATAAAACCCTTTCGTCAGTTACTTTTTTGAAGCTTCGGTGATCGATGTCAATTCGCGAACTCGAATCATCGAATGTATGGTTAACATTTCCTTTCAACCTCAGTCACATGGCTTTACTGTTGAATGAAGAATGTTGTGCGAAGATTCGCTCTACACTTTTCATTTTTCTCCTCAAAGTTTCTTACGAAACTATTTCAATTTTGTGTACGTTCGTGTATAAAGCGTTTGAAGAGCTTCTATTTCTTCGGATGTACCTTGGCCCGTAGAAACAGTTATTCCCAAGAGGTAGTTATTCGTTCTTTTCACGGACCCTTATTGAATCTGAAGAGCGGGGTGGTTCGTTGAGTGTGCTGGAAAAAGGATATACCTTTTGTTAGGGAAGCCCGGCAACCTTGTAACTGCGTTTCTATGAATAAATTAGGTTGGAAGAATCCTAGCGAAATACTGAATACGTCTCCTGATACGTTAGCGCGCATAAAAAGCACTCCTCGGGCACATTATCTGCCACGAAAATTCAACCCGAAGTCTGATAAGTTACTTGACATTCACCTGATTCCTGTGTCACCCCGGAATAACAAAATGTACCATTGGAAATTGTCCCTAGAGCAAATCGACAAACATCTTGCTGCCGACAGTATTGAAAGGCTCCTTCAGCCCAGGTTGGCCTTGTATATTCGGAAGAACGAAATCTTTCTTTGATTGTACTGTCGTGTAGTGCGCGTCTTGCTTTAAAACCTTGAACCTAGCGCCGCTTGCGCACGATTTCTTGGCAAATCGAGCCCCGCAGATATGGTTGTTCCAGGTAAAATCATAGTGAATTACGTCCACTACGGTTAGTGTTTTATAGGCTGGTCCCTCAAGGCGTCCCTCTTAGCTTCTTACTGTCCCTGGTCTCTCCCGGAGTGTGGCTAACATCGTTATTAGTTAAACTGAGAGGATTGTTCACGAGCACTAATTCGCTTCTGCCAGTCAAAACCAACTTAGTTTCATGCTCTTGTGTGTGTGTTTACGAGTTTCTCCCTTAGGTCTTTTTTGATTTTGTCTCAAATGTCATCCATGGAATTTCCTTCGTCCGGATTAGGTCTGAGTTACCTAGTGGCAATGTCAAAATACCTGTGTAGAATCCCTACTTCCATTGCCCTTCGCATTCTTTGAAACCCGTGGATAGGAAAAATATTAGGTTCTTCAAATTCATTTCCTTTTTAGTTCTCCCTGCGGCTTTTTTGTTTTCTCGCTAAAACCCTCTCGCTTTGTGTAGAATCTGCCAAAATCAGTCCACACCAGCTTTGTTGGCTGAGGGGGAATTATTCGAACGTTCTATCGCTCAATTTCGTCCTCGATTTCCAATGTTAACCAACGTAGAGAAGTAGTTCTTAGCCCTTGTGGAAATTCTGATCTTGGTCCTCCCGACTCTATTCTGTGCCAAACTTAGTTCACCAGGTACATTTCCTGCATCTGCTTTACCCTGAAATTACCAATTGTTATTCTATAAATACGCTTGTTTTCGACAAGCTCTACTCAAGATACCCTCTCGAAGTCCAGCTGGAACATTCGGTCTGTGGTATGCTCACAGCTGTGTATATCACAATAAATTAAATTTATCTCAATATCAATTCATACGATCTGAACTGGCATAGGGTTGTACTTAATGACTAAGCTTTAACTTCAACTTTGAAACTTGCGTAACATGATTGGTTGAGTTATCTTCTTTCAAAGGGACTTGTCTCTATTTGGAACTTTTTTTCGGAAAAAAAATGGTTCAAGATACAAAAGCAAAATGTTCAGGGTTTGTATAAAATATCAAAAATATGTCTCAAACTTTGGAGGAGGCTCTGCCTTTTTTAATTTGGATATAAGCCTTTGTTATGGATACAAAAGCTATGTCGCACTAAGTGAGGAGTCGCTGGAACGACGAGGGAACCGCTCGATTACGACTGAAGAGAGCGAAGTTTCGTGCGAATTGGGGCATTTGAGGTGCCCAGTGTGTTGGAGTTCGTCCCAGTACATCACTCTGCCCTTGATGAAGTGCCTGTCCTCAGGTACTCTTGAACATTTTCTTGCCGTGTACTGCAATCATAGCGTTGCTGTCCACCTAACAATGGAGAACCTAATCTTGAGCAGAGAGTAAGAGAATGTTGATTAAAGTTACAAAAGGGTGTCCATGTTTGTGGTGGTAGTCCCTAATTAAGAGCTGCAAATAAACATTCACTCCCCGTCTCTGGCATGCACATTCCTGTGAATCGTATGTCTTCGTTCCACACAGCTGGGACAACCAGGGTTCAGAGAATCGGTTCATCTCCTGGTGAAAGACGCTTCTCTCAGTAAGTGGTGTCGGAGTTTCCCTCCTCCTCAGAGGACACCTGCCCTCAGGTGCGCCAGAAGGGGTAGTTCTTAGCGGAGATGCTTTGGCTACCGTGCACTGATTAGTTGGAAACGAGCGTGGCGTCCTGGCTCATAGATTGGAGAAGCGTGTCATCCCCCGATCTTTATGAAACCGCATAACTTCAAAAAATCATTTTCATTTCTTTTTGTTTACTTAAAACAAATCTAAGAATCGTTGAATGAAATGTATAAAATAAGTTAATAGATGAACATTAATGGATGGAAGAACACAATAATGTGCTTCGAAAGACGCCTATCTCGGTAACAAAATGTTGAGGAGTTGAATGTGAAGTTCGTCGCAGTTACGTTCTAAGCAGTCGCATTCGAAGGTCTCATTAAGCCATTCCCGGCAAGTTTTGACCGAATGGTAGGTACCTTTGAAGTTCTGGTCACCGTTAACACGCCGTCCAATCCTTTGAACACATTTTTGGCCAATGCCCGGAGCAAAATGTTTTTTTTCTCTTGGTTTTCTTTGTTGCCTGGGGTTTTTTTTTCCAGCACATGCTCTGCCGTCTCTAGCCCTACCTCGCACTTGCCAATATTTGCAAGGTGGTACCTCAGCGGACAGTGCCCGGTGAATAGGCCACATATGATCCTCACATCCTTCCTCCCCAGTGAAAGCACCTCCTTGGCCCTCCCTCTGGAGAGTCCGATGAAGAGTTTTGACTGTCTAAGGCCGGGCAGCCCTGCACTTGCCCTCCCATTTGCCAACCTCTTGTCTTTCCTTGAATCGCCACTTTCGGCATCAACGTGCCGTCGAATCGGGTCACACACTGTGCGAGTGATTCCAGTCACAGATTAGAACGCACGACGATTAGCTTCAAATTTTCGCCACAACTTGCGTACTTACAATTGTCCTTACAACCTCTAGAAATTGGCGTCAAAATCTCCACTCTCTTCTCCCGTTCTTGTTTCCGGCTATCTTCTTACGTGGTTCGCCTTTTCCTCCGAACGCTCATTCAAGCCCACCACCGTCCCTTCCTCCATCGAGGTCAAATCACGAGAACGAAATGAAAAAATAGGCCAAACTAGTCAAACATTCAGCAGATACACGTCGTCTGAACAACAGTGAGTTACGAGCTGATCTGTGTACTGGACAACACATGGACGCCCAGTGATGAACACGAGTGCCCAAGAGTAGTGGAAACACCACCCGTTGTCAGATTTGTTTACTTCTGACCATGTCAGAGTGCGCTTAACTCTATCGGTTGGGTAATAAATCACATTCGAATTTGAAGTGGGAAATATCAGTTCGCATTATTAGCCCACGCGGTCTGAAATGATTAAGTAGCATACCAGGAACGGATGAGCCGCTTTGTTACAAAAACATTTCTACAACATAACGAGATAGATATTAGCCGTTTTGATGGAAAACCGATTTTTTAAAGCAAGCTTTTAAAGGAGGATGTAAACCGTTTCGAAGGGAAAGTGACTTGCGAGGTAGTGGCATTCATCCCAAAGCTCCACAATCAGAAAACAATGTTTGAAATGGATATGAGCCCGTTTGAAAGAAAACTCTTCATTTAAGCTCAGTGCTATTTGAAACTGCCTACATCTGCAACGATGGCAGTCATTAGATGATGTTATTGCACTCCTTAAAACGGCTCAGTTGCATGATTAGATATTACGGTCTTCGAGAGACGACCTAGTTTGTATAAATTAATGCCATACCAAATTCAGAGACTTGACAGGCATTTACAGAAGCTCTCTTCAACTGTAGCCCGAAGGTTTCACGAATTTCCTTTGCTCATACGTACATCCATCGCTGACCAGTTGCTGTTTTGTTTCAGGGAGAGGAAAATCAACGACCTTATCTCCAGTTTTCTTGAACAGTTTTGGAGTATCTGCGACATACCGCCAAAGTAAGTAATGAGGATCAGTTATTTTTGCCTTTTTGACTACATTTCAACGCCTCTATAGTATATTTCCGGTAAATGTTTCTACCCCACCAGTGATTATGCGATGGTCAAGCCTAGAAAAAATGGCTTTAAGCAATACAGCATTAATCCTTATCCAATTAAGTATCTTAAATACGTTGTCCATTTAATATAGATGAATATGGCCCTGTACAGCATGTAATTTAAATGAACATTTCCGAAGATATTACAGATTTAAACTGCTGGGACATAGCATGCGTATAAATTGCACATCGAAGGGCATGCTCCACCCTATAGCACTTGAGGATTAGCAGGCATTGGATTAATCGAACAATTATAGAAAATTCTAATTAAACTCGAGAACGTGCAAGTGGTATGGAGAGGATTTGAAGGTTCGTGCGATACTGGGGAGGCAATGATTTGATGATGTTCAGATATTTGTTATGCGCGCGCCGAACAGTCCATCTGAGACACTCACAGAGCATGTGTTCCACTATTTCCAGGGCATTTCCACTGCTGCACGTCTCCTCATCTCGCAGACTGAGTTTGTGTAGCTTTTCCCTGAAGTCCCCATGCTCCAGTATAAACTGAGACACACAGTACCCAAAGGTTACCCACCTCATTGTCTATTCGATGACTCATTCGATTCTAGACGGGAGCGAGGCAAATGTCCATGGGCCACTGCCAACCCGTCTACCTTTTTTGCCAGACATTTATAAAGTGGATGCTAAGGAACAACTGCACTAACTGTTGTTATAATGTAATCCTCCACTGAAACGTTCGTTCTATTTTTGTTAACAGATTGACTCAAATTATGAAATTTCGCCATTTACATTGTTAATCAGCCTATCCTGGATTCCTTAAATCTTTACAACCTTTCAAGTATATCCTTCAAACTGTTACTCTAAGTAGTGTGGGTTTTATTCACAATTTTACGTTTTGACACCAACTGAAACAAAAGAGGGACATTTTATGCCTTCTTCTTTAAATTAAAACACGTTGAGGCTGGCGGGCGCGAAAGAAACCTTTTCACAAACGGTGGGTACAGCTTTCGCACAAGTACGCAACCACTAGGAACATTTTATCTCTTTTATTTTTGTATTTTTTTAATGCAATGATAACTACGTTTGATTGTGCTCGTTGATGGTTTCGATATAATGGCCGCGTCAATTGCAATTGATATCATCACTTAGTCACTGAGGTTATTAAAAGTGCGATGTTACCAAGCGTTAGATTTTGTAACAGACGTTACCATGCACTTAACGCAACACAAATTTCGTGACGCTTCTCCGTTACATATCCCGCGTTACATTTTCGAGTTCATGTAGCAAAGTAAAGACGTAAAATGTCAAAATGTCCTGGAAACAAACGAAGATGAGTGGAAATCGTTTGAACAGCTGTTGAAACGCCATTGAAATTAGTGCCAAATCAATTTTGGAGTATAGTGAATAGTTCAGAGCAAACTTTGGAGGATGTTATTTCTCTAACGATGGATGGCATTCTACCCCATTACCCTACGTTTAGTTGTGTGTCTGGTTTTTGCGAGCAGTAATCCCAGTACATGCCTGCAATATAATCGTATTACGTGTGAAATGACGCGCAAAACCTTTACTCTAGGCTGAGCTAGCACCCCTGCTCACAAAGTTTCTCATAACGGTGACCAAACGGCGGGATAACGACCGGCGTGTGGGTCAACTTCGTGTCTGTCACACTCAATCGCCCTCCAGAGCTGTATAAGTAAGACTGTTGTATTTCTCGCTTATAATCACAGTACTGTCGAGGAATTCGTTCAGGGGCGCCTCAATTTCCCTCGTCGTCGAGACCCTTTATCGTCCGTGTGTCAGACCGTGAAACGATCGAGGTGAGAAACTGTGTCAGCCAGTTTCCGAGTCGACCAAGTTGTTCTCTTCTTCGCACCTGAGCCTCGAACCTCAGGGTCTAATTGCTGTAATAACGTCTCGTCCGAGTTGATTTACAGTGAACTTGACTGTTGATTCTCACCATTCTCAAAAGGGAACGTGACTAATTATCCCTAGGCCAATATTTGTGTTCGTGGGGGCTCGAAAACTGGAACGACCTGTAATTTGAGGTTATTAGTCTCCTCGTGTTATCGTTTTCGTCCTCTGTAACAGGGAAGACAACCAACCTATTGACCGTGCGGGTCTGCTATCCTTATCTTCGTTGTCCTCGCCTAATTGCCGTAAAATGGCGGCGCTTACTAAACCGTTGTGCGTTAATCATAATAGTTTCCACTGAACTGGCTTGGGCTTCCCGGTCCTGAAAAGTGTGGCGATTTGCTGGCGCATCGTAATTTTACTAATCGCTATCGTGTTTCGTAGTACCTTAAATCATACTTTCACTCGTTCTGCCTCCTTCATCGCGGTACTGAATACCTCCGTGTCTTGCATTATTACGCAAACTAGTTTCACAAGGAGTCATACAACTTGTTTATCTCACCTCTACCTCGTGTTCAGGTAAATGCGGGAAACACTAAAACCTCGAATGTAAATAAACGATTGGGAAAGGTGAACATTAACTGTTCAGCTTTCTTCGGCTAGTTGACTCCATCATCAGAACGGAATTCGAATATTTGTATTTATTAGAAATTAGTTCAAGAAACAGAATACAGAAAAGTTCTGTACCACCAAAATGTGCGTATAGGTTGCTAAAAGACAAATCCAGTGAAGCAGTTACTCAGGAAATAAAAATGTTCAAAAATACACTATTTTCGACGCGTATTGGTTTTTTTTATCCCTATTGAATTGAGTCTCAGAGGTGTGCGACTGCGTCCACGTCAAAAACAGTGAAATCGCAGTAATTATAGTAAGCCAAAGAACTTGCAGGACAATTTTTTTTCGTTAATTTATTTCGAACTCTAAATACACATGGTTATACATTAGAATGCTACTCTTGTGAGGAAATCCCGCGCTTGGGAGAGGAGTTTACCTTCATTATGCTATTAAATACACCACGGAATTACATACAAAATATGAAAAATGTTCAATAATAATCTGGAACATATATAGAATATTTACCGGGGAAATTGTAGAGAAAAGAAAAAAGAAAAACTAAGTTATAAATAATTGTTTTATAGCTGCCTTGAAATGGTTTATGGTCGAAATTTCTCTAACTTGGGTGGGGGGAGTTTATTAAAAAGCTTCCACAGACACGCACGAACGCCTGATGTGGTTAAACGCAATATAACGTTCCCAGAACCACGAGTATTTGAGTCACAAAATTCATGCATATATTCTTATGGTTTTCTATTAAGATGACTATTTTGGACATCAACTCGAAACTCGGGACCCCAAACAGCCTGACAGCACAAAGGAGTGGATCCGTCCATGCAGGATTTTGATCAGGCATTTTTGAGCAAGAATGAAACAGTGAAAGTAATCGTTTCATCGTTAAGCACTCGTCTCGGTCCAACCACTCGTCAGCTCGACTCATCACGTCCTGCCAATTGCCTACAAGGTTCCTCAGGCGCCCTGTAATGTAATTTTCGAGGTTCTGTTGTAGTCTGGTCATGTTTCGTATCGTTTACTGGTATTTTTCGATGCTGAATCGAAGGGAATGTGTCTCGAAGGGGTGAAACTACACCAAGCCGTGCAAGAGAATGATAAACCGTTGTGTAATCATTTGAAGCTTTTTTTTTATTCAGTTGGTCTTGAAACTTGAAGAAAAATCAAAATTTTGTTCCCTTAGTGTCCTGCCGTTCGGCCGCTTTCTCTCAATCGCGCGCGTTCACCGGCACACACACTGGCCATTTTCCCAAGTAGGGGTTTTCGTACCATAACCCTTCAGCCGTAAAGATCTGAAGAGAACTCAAATTTTGTTGTCCTGTTACGTAACTTCCCTTTCTACTTCGTAGATCCAAAGAAAGTAAAATAAAAACGCTGTAAATTATTATACAACGGTTAACAACTCTTGCACAGCTGAGTCTCCTTTTTGAGACCCATCTCTTTCGATTGAGCATCGAACGGTGCGTAGCAGCCCCCGTAAGTTCGAACACCAGCTAAATATGCGGGCGCTATATCTTCATTCAATCCATTCCTACAGAAACACTTATGTAGAACAAAATGTGCGTACTAGTTAGCTGAGAGTACTCCGTAAGTTTGATCAAAATCGTTACATCCGTTTTTGAGAAAACTGGAAAACCGTAATATTCAACAAATCTCCTTTTCTGAGTTAACTTGGCTTATATCCCCGTTCCACAGATATATACAGAAATAATTATCATGAACGAAATGTGTGTATGGGTGACTAAAAGACACTCTGAACGATTGATCGAATTTGGTGAAGCGGTTACCCTAGAATTTACGGAAATGTTCGAAGAAACGTTATTTGCGGCACATTTTAATTGTTATCTCTGCTCAATGGACTTTCAGAGGAACATTTATTGAGAACAATATGTAGGTATCAACTATTCGAAAACATCCTGACATTTTGGTGAAAATCGTTTTCGTCGTTTTTTCAAAAAGCGTAAAAAACTTATTATTGCTTCATAGGCCTATATCTCCGTTCACCGTATTTTCTTGGAGATATGTATAGAGAAGAAAAGTTAGGTATTGATGGGTAGAAGATAATTTGAAAGTTTAATCAAAATCGTTAGAGCCGTTTGCGAGAAAAATGCGATAACCCTAGTTTTAGGTACATTTTCCTTCCCCATCCCCCTTCCCATCGGCCGTAATCGCCCATAACCTTATTTTGGTGTCCACAAAAAATAACGAACAAAACAAAAAACAAGAACCAGCTCAATCGAATTAGCCGTTGTCCCGGAAATCGAACTACAAATACACACGGACCACGCGCCGAAATTAGGTTTTTTAGACTCAGTAGGCCTCAAATCGTAAAGATCTGAAGAAAACCCAATTTTACCTTTACCTTTGGGTAGCGGAATGTAAAAATATCAGCAAATACGAAACATGACCTGACTACAACGGGACGACAAAAACTAAATATTCCAGGCGCCTGTAGGCAATTGGCACGACGTGGCGAGTGGTTTTAATGGGACGGGAGGGAGTATAAAAATGAAACGATTACGTTCGCTGTGTTGACTCGCGACTTTGGCTCACTATAATTATTGTGATTTCTCTGTTTTCGGTCTACACGCTGGACTCTTTTGGCCTCGTTCCATTCGACTCGACATCGAAAAATACCTAGAAAACGATATCTAACATGAAGTAATTGCGATAAAACTGTCAAAATTGCGTTTTTGTTAGTTTTTAAAAACATTTATGCCCCTAATTAATATATTATTCACTTCTACCATGTGTGACTGTCACACATTTCTTTTCATTCGTGCTTACTGTCTCTCAAGAATCCACATCAGAATTAACTTCTACAATCAAGAACGACACCACATCGTAATCTAAAATGACATTTTGTCCTCCATAAATGTTCTCATAGAAATGCGTTGAGAGAACAATGTTGGGTGTTGCTATGCACCAGGTATGTTTTGATCTGAAGAAAATTTGTTTTCAGGCGTTCACTCAACGTTTCGTAAGGGTAAGGGGAATAATACATGAATGTAGTCCAGCTCTTGTTTAAAGGTTGGGGATATTAAGGAATATTAGGTCACGTTTCAGTAATTCTCGTTAGAGTTTGGTTCATCTCGCGTAACGCCATGTGGAGGATCGCCCTTCGTCAGAGGCTTTCATCTTACAAATCCCCTCTCCGCTACATCACTAACCACATCCTTAACCTTAAACAACTACGCCGGTTCCTCCCGTCTCGTTCTCGTTGGGGCCCTGGAATGTGTCCTGCTCGGTTTCTCCGCTCTTCTTTTCTTTATCTTATGCCTTCTCCCTTTTTTTTTGGTCCTCTCTTTCTGGGTTCCCCACTTCTTTATCGTCTCCTTCTCTTTTACACCGACCAAACACCCGACGCAACACGCCCGACCTCCGCGACGCCGCGGACTCACGCACTCGGTTTTTCCCGCCGCGACGCAGTCGCTTCCCTCGTCGACGGCGGCCTCCGTCTTGTTGTTTACAGTAAAGAGTCGTTCACCTCGCGGTCGCCTCGCTCCCCCCTCAGCCCCGACACAACCGTCAGACTCTCTCACACGAGGGCCATCGACGCAAGTGCCGGGCTCCCACCATCCGCCCGCGTCCCCGGCGACTCCTCCCGACCCAACAACACACGACCGCCTTATAATCGCCTTCCCTCCCTCACCCACCGACCCCTTCACCATCCCGCCGTCCTCGTCGCGGCCCCGAATTAAAATATCGCTCTTGAATGAAAGCGACGCCACTTCCTTCCACCGACTCGTCCTCCCGGCGAGCTCTCGACTCGTAAAATTCAATATTGATAAAATAGTTATCCGAGTCCTGGGGGCTCCCGTCACGAGCCGGCGATTCACTGCGCAGCGGCTCCAATCTTCAACTTATTCGACAGAAATACTGCTACCTGAAAGAAGGAGCACCCCCCCCCCCCGAACCATACACCGCACCACGCATCTGTTCTACTATACTACGTTAGAGACATTGTGTAGCCAGTGAACGGTAGCACCTTCAGCCATGAACCTGAGAGTGAATAATATATTAATTAGGGGCATAAATGTTTTTAAAAACTAACAAAAACGCAATTTTGACAGTTTTATCGCAATTACTTCATGTTAGATATCGTTTTCTAGGTATTTTTCGATGTCGAGTCGAATGGAACGAGGCCAAAAGAGTCCAGCGTGTAGACCGAAAACAGAGAAATCACAATAATTATAGTGAGCCAAAGTCGCGAGTCAACACAGCGAACGTAATCGTTTCATTTTTATACTCCCTCCCGTCCCATTAAAACCACTCGCCACGTCGTGCCAATTGCCTACAGGCGCCTGGAATATTTAGTTTTTGTCGTCCCGTTGTAGTCAGGTCATGTTTCGTATTTGCTGATATTTTTACATTCCGCTACCCAAAGGTAAAGGTAAAATTGGGTTTTCTTCAGATCTTTACGATTTGAGGCCTACTGAGTCTAAAAAACCTAATTTCGGCGCGTGGTCCGTGTGTATTTGTAGTTCGATTTCCGGGACAACGGCTAATTCGATTGAGCTGGTTCTTGTTTTTTGTTTTGTTCGTTATTTTTTGTGGACACCAAAATAAGGTTATGGGCGATTACGGCCGATGGGAAGGGGGATGGGGAAGGAAAATGTACCTAAAACTAGGGTTATCGCATTTTTCTCGCAAACGGCTCTAACGATTTTGATTAAACTTTCAAATTATCTTCTACCCATCAATACCTAACTTTTCTTCTCTATACATATCTCCAAGAAAATACGGTGAACGGAGATATAGGCCTATGAAGCAATAATAAGTTTTTTACGCTTTTTGAAAAAACGACGAAAACGATTTTCACCAAAATGTCAGGATGTTTTCGAATAGTTGATACCTACATATTGTTCTCAATAAATGTTCCTCTGAAAGTCCATTGAGCAGAGATAACAATTAAAATGTGCCGCAAATAACGTTTCTTCGAACATTTCCGTAAATTCTAGGGTAACCGCTTCACCAAATTCGATCAATCGTTCAGAGTGTCTTTTAGTCACCCATACACACATTTCGTTCATGATAATTATTTCTGTATATATCTGTGGAACGGGGATATAAGCCAAGTTAACTCAGAAAAGGAGATTTGTTGAATATTACGGTTTTCCAGTTTTCTCAAAAACGGATGTAACGATTTTGATCAAACTTACGGAGTACTCTCAGCTAACTAGTACGCACATTTTGTTCTACATAAGTGTTTCTGTAGGAATGGATTGAATGAAGATATAGCGCCCGCATATTTAGCTGGTGTTCGAACTTACGGGGGCTGCTACGCACCGTTCGATGCTCAATCGAAAGAGATGGGTCTCAAAAAGGAGACTCAGCTGTGCAAGAGTTGTTAACCGTTGTATAATAATTTACAGCGTTTTTATTTTACTTTCTTTGGATCTACGAAGTAGAAAGGGAAGTTACGTAACAGGACAACAAAATTTGAGTTCTCTTCAGATCTTTACGGCTGAAGGGTTATGGTACGAAAACCCCTACTTGGGAAAATGGCCAGTGTGTGTTCCGGTGAACGCGCGCGATTGAGAGAAAGCGGCCGAACGGCAGGACACTAAGGGAAAAAATTTTGATTTTTCTTCAAGTTTCAAGACCAACTGAATAAAAAAAAAAGCTTCAAATGATTACACAACGGTTTATCATTCTCTTGCACGACTTGGTGTAGTTTCACCCCTTCGAGACACATTCCCTTCGATTCAGCATCGAAAAATACCAGTAAACGATACGAAACATGACCAGACTACAACAGAACCTCGAAAATTACATTACAGGGCGCCTGAGGAACCTTGTAGGCAATTGGCAGGACGTGATGAGTCGAGCTGACGAGTGGTTGGACCGAGACGAGTGCTTAACGATGAAACGATTACTTTCACTGTTTCACTGGATCGCGTTCGGTGTTTTTGAACAATCGGGTGAAAACTGTGAAACGTTAAGGGGTTGGAATTCTGGAATTTCTGGAGTTGCTTCTATACCTCTTATAAGCGTTATCAACACTATCACCGAATAAGTACTTGATTGGGCAGCCGCATCAATTTTAATGAAGACCCTAGTCTCATTTGAGCAGAGTTTATAAGAAAAAAAAAAACGTCGTTTTCGTCGTCATTTATTGTGCTGCTCGCGTCATTTTCCCACGGATGAGAATTTTATGGTATTGTATCATTTGGAGCAGTCTATACAAAAAATTTAACCGAAATCGCTGAAGTCATTTTTGAGAAAAAAAAATCTGGATTTTTGATCACTACGATGACGTAGTTAGTTTAGGGCGGATTTCGCTCATACCCTTATTCTACCGTGACCGGCGGGATAAATATCAATTTTGATTTGATTTGGGTCAGCCATTTTCTATCAATCACGCTCGCAAGACACACACATAGACCAAGCAAAGTACTGTAATCGTGTAAAGAAAAACAAAAAGGGGTGTCTTCAGATCTTTACGTTTTGAGGCCTACAGAGTCCGTAAACCCTAATTTCCGCGCCTGCTCAGTGTTTGTAGTTCGATTTTCGGGATAACAGCTGGACCGATCGACCTGGTTCTTTTCGTTTTATTCGTGATTAGAACATACAAAAATATACTATTAGCAATTTCCCCTAGATTTGTTTTTCAACAATAATTCAGTTCAATGTGTCTCTATAAGTTCCTTACAATTTATTGAAATGTAATTGCCTGCTGTGATATCCTATAGCCCTCATGATGCTTAATAAATTAAGCGAAACGTCGCCCTAGAGAACGTTGTTGAAGTGAAAGTTCTATATAGACGGTGTCTTAGGATTTTCGAGTCACGAAAAATTGTGTTACCGGTCACGTGGTAAGGCAAGACTAACATACCGGGTCTCGTCCGATCACCGAAGATAAGCAACGTCGGGCGTGGTTAGTACTTGGATGGGAGACCGCCTGGGAACACCGCGTGCCGATAGTGTCTTTTTTTCCTTAAACTATTCTTTGTTTGAACTATAAAAAAAACTGTAAGTCTGAATTTGATCAACCGGCTGAATTCCAGTAACATTTATCGTCATTTTGTTACCCGCAACTAATTCTGTAGCTGTCCATTGAACGGATATATAAACCAACATACATTAGGGACCTAGATTTTTTTCCCGGAGTGAATTCTGTTTTCTTGTTTAATAAAATAAAATATGTTTAAATAATATAAAAAATGCATTCATTACAATTTACCTACCCCAACCAAATCATAATTTGCAGTAAACCTGTGAATAAGAAATGTGTGACAGTCACACATGGTAGAAGTGAAACTTTAACGTGCAAAACCGAATCGCAACGGACAAGTGGGAAAACGAATCACAACGGACAAGTGGAAAAACGTATCACAACGGACAAGTGGAAAAACGAATCGCACTTGTCCGCTGCGATTCGTTTTTCCACTTGTCCGTTGTGATACGTTTTTCCACTTGTCCGTTGTGATACGTTTTTCCACTTGTCCGTTGTGATTCGTTTTCCCACTTGTCCGTTGCGATTCGGTTTTGCACGTTAAAGTTTCACTTCTACCATGTGTGACTGTCACACATTTCTTATTCACAGGTTTACTGCAAATTATGATTTGGTTGGGGTAGGTAAATTGTAATGAATGCATTTTTTATATTATTTAAACATATTTTATTTTATTAAACAAGAAAACAGAATTCAATCCGGGGAAAAAATCTAGGTCCCTAATTAATGTATGTTGGTTTATATATCCGTTCAATGGACAGCTACAGAATTAGTTGCGGGTAACAAAATGACGATAAATGTTACTGGAATTCAGCCGGTTGATCAAATTCAGACTTACAGTTTTTTTTATAGTTCAAACAAAGAATAGTTTAAGGAAAAAAAGACACTATCGGCACGCGGTGTTCCCAGGCGGTCTCCCATCCAAGTACTAACCACGCCCGACGTTGCTTATCTTCGGTGATCGGACGAGACCCGGTATGTTAGTCTTGCCTTACCACGTGACCGGTAACACAATTTTTCGTGACTCGAAAATCCTAAGACACCGTCTATATAGAACTTTCACTTCAACAACGTTCTCTAGGGCGACGTTTCGCTTAATTTATTAAGCATCATGAGGGCTATAGGATATCACAGCAGGCAATTACATTTCAATAAATTGTAAGGAACTTATAGAGACACATTGAACTGAATTATTGTTGAAAAACAAATCTAGGGGAAATTGCTAATAGTATATTTTTGTATGTTCTAATCACGAATAAAACGAAAAGAACCAGGTCGATCGGTCCAGCTGTTATCCCGAAAATCGAACTACAAACACTGAGCAGGCGCGGAAATTAGGGTTTACGGACTCTGTAGGCCTCAAAACGTAAAGATCTGAAGACACCCCTTTTTGTTTTTCTTTACACGATTACAGTACTTTGCTTGGTCTATGTGTGTGTCTTGCGAGCGTGATTGATAGAAAATGGCTGACCCAAATCAAATCAAAATTGATATTTATCCCGGTATGAGCGAAATCCGTCCTAAACTAACTACGTCATCGTAGTGATCAAAAATCCAGATTTTTTTTCTCAAAAATGACTTCAGCGATTTCGGTTAAATTTTTTGTATAGACTGCTCCAAATGATACAATACCATAAAATTCTCATCCGTGGGAAAATGACGAGAGCAGCACAATAAATGACGACGAAAACGACGTTTTTTTTTTCTTATAAACTCTGCTCAAATGAGACTAGGGTCTTCATTAAAATTGATGCGGCTGCCCAATCAAGTACTTATTCGGTGATAACGCTTATAAGAGGTATAGAAGCAACTCCAGAAATTCCAGAATTCCAACCCCTTAACGTTTCACAGTTTTTACCCGATTGTTCAAAAACACCGAACGCGGTCCTTCTCAAAAAATCCTGTTAACAGTCTCTCAAATCACCTGTGAATCGGTGATGGTCGCGGCACGAGTAGGAGCAGCTCAATAAATTCCAGAATCTTGAGCTCCTCCTGTCGCGTAGAACGTTGGTATGTACAGAATGAAGCTGAATTCGCATGAGCCCAAGGGAAGTTGTGCGTTGCATCGCACCAGATATATTTTTAGATCAAACTCACGGGGAGGTCTTCAAATAGTCGATACGTTATGGTTTTATAAGTATCCCTCCGATTCGTGAATAAGAAAATGGCGTTTTTTTAAACGATTTCGTCTTTTCCACGGTGTGCTCGCCTTAATGAAAGTCGCGTGGCGTCTTCTATTAATCTATATCTGCTCTCGCTGATTATTTGTGTGATCCGTTGTGGCGATTGCTTGAGCTAAAGTGCTACAGAAGATTAAATAAATAACGGACTTATTAGAGAATGAAAACAAAGAAAACTGTTTCTTCCTTGTAAATCCTGCTCATATGATACTAGCTCTCTCGCAAGTATCTGGGTGGTTGTCCATTAAACGCCTCATACAATGACGGCTTAGTAAGTTGATAAGATGATTACGAGCAACTTCAGAAATACCAGAATACAATCCTTCACGCTTACTACTATTTCTTATAGTTCTTACCCTGCAATTCCCAAATCCCTTTAAGAAATACAATGTCTGCGGTTAAATGAATCATCCATGCCCCCCAATAGTGCTCGTGGTAGCAGTAACTGCGTTACAATAAATTCCTTAATCTTGAGTGTCACCAGGTGTTAGGTGACGGAAAACTGTATCCGCCATCCAGCTGCTTTTCGGGGGTGGGGGTGGGGGATCCTTTTGTACCAGAGACCTGGGGCCCCCTGGTAAGGAGGGGCAAGTCCAAACCCCCTCCAAGACGGAGGTCCCTGAACCTGTAGGGGTGCACAGCCTGCAGAGAATGCTGGTACACCGTGGATAAGGTCCACGTAAGGTGGATGCCTCTGCAGGACAGTAGGGTAAAGGCGGAGCAATCGCCGATCCCTAAAAACCCTGCAATGGGGTCCTGAAGATATCGCAGCGGTCGAGGGTTCGCTGAAAGTAGTCCCAGTTTCCTACCTGATGGGATGGAGGCATGTTAGGGCCGAGAGGGCAGCACTGCCCTCCCACACCCCTATCTCAGAGCGTCAATGCCACCAGGTGTTGAACGTCATCCAAAGTTCATCATTTGCCAAAGTGATGAAAATCGCTAAATGCGCGTGGGTCTGAGGAAAGTTGTGTGATGCATCGCACCAAAGTAAGTAGTCGAGTTCCACGAAATTCCCGCTGCGAAACTAACATTTAATTTAGTAGCTTTTTCGGGATATCTCATCGTTTCCTCGAAGGTCAGTTGGCTCAGTGCGTCTTCCTTCCGCGCGAGGGAGACAACTGCGCCGAACCTTGGAAACGAATTCAAAAACGAATAAATGAGCAGAGTGAGAGGAAAATAAAAAGTGGGAAGCCTCAACACAACACCGTAGGTAGCCGATGAAGTTCCAACGGCTTCGGGGGATAAGGAAAGGGCCGAGGACCGGCGCCGTGGCACACACACGCACTCACTCACACAAAAAATATATATATACCTCTCCCCATCCTCTCATCCCCCACCCACCGATCACCGCTCTGTTCACCATCGAGAAGAGTTGAGTTTACACCCCTCACACGTAGCTCTGCTGGATCCTTGAAGAGAAACTTGAAAAGAAACCAGAGCGACGTGGGCTCGAAGGTTGAATGCACCGCTGCAAGTGCCATCTGACCAATGGACAAAGGGGCCAAATGGGTCACGAAAAAAACAAAAAAAAACAGTAGAGGTACGCGTGAGTGGGAAACCAGTTCGGAGGTTTAAGAGAAATATATTTTTTGATTAAAGGCGACGAAACGAGAGATGTTTGAGTGAAAGATCTCCCGAACCATATGCTTTTTATTGGTTCCTCCCTTTGTGCGTCTCTGTCCACCCACACTACATCATAATATTGTTGATTCCGTCCTATGTTCTATCCGCAGTCCGCATTTGCATTGTTGAGCGACCACGGCCTACATTTATATAAATGAACGTTTTTCAAGAAAATACGCGGAATAGATTGTCACAATTTTTGCCACGCCGAAAATATTATGCGCCAATGACTTTTACTAAATAAGGAGTAATTCCTGTAATCTGATAGTACTTATTAACAAAC
The DNA here is from genome assembly GCA_020466155.1 of Pachypeltis micranthus. Lineage (NCBI taxonomy): Eukaryota > Metazoa > Arthropoda > Insecta > Hemiptera > Miridae > Pachypeltis > Pachypeltis micranthus. The sequence goes on along the minus strand of CM035774.1, from coordinate 23,651,193 downwards.
TCGTGTTATGTTGCAACTTTGAATCCTTTTACTCGCTTCTTCTGATAATCATTGAGCGTATTGGCGTGCGTGAGGAACGTAACCGACTATCAACGTCAATAACATCAATTTCCTGCTGCGAAACACTACTAGTGCTTGACGTTGATTGTTAACACGTATCACAATACACTACCAACTCGATTTTTGGGAAAATACTCGCTGTATCCGGAAAAAGTTCTTGAGTTGATTTTAAAATATTATAATTAAATTAATTTATAGCGCTGCTCTCGTCATTTTCACGGGGTTTTCGTAGTACTATGTCGTTGGGAACTGTCCACAAATGAATTGATTGAAGCTGTTGGAGCCGTTTTCGAGGAAAGAAAAAACAAATGTTTGTGGTGTCACTATACTTTTCTCAACGTGCGGTAAATGATAATTTTTCCGACAGCTATGATCAAATGTATGGGGTACGCACTGACCCTACAGAAATTCATTGTTTCTCCAAACACCTTTCTCAACCCTTTATCAACTCATCTTTTCCCACCCCTCAATTTTATATTCCTCTCCACAACACACAGCTCTTCTCAACAGTCAGTCAGCACTCGTGAACGACGGTCGTCTCCCACTTCTCCCAACGATTTGTCTCTCAGCTCGCGCTACTCACAACTCAACGCCCCTCTGCCCCACCCCCTCCACTTAGTGTCTCATAACCAGTGCTCATGTATTGAGAGTCCCTTGTGCACGTGTATATACTCATACTCAACCAGACATCGCTTATCTGTCAAGTGTAGTACAGTCCTCACTTGCGCCCTTGGTATGTTTATTTCTCGGTTTAAACTTTCCCAGTCGAATGCGCATAAGGGTGCCTATGTACGTACCATTTGCAAATTTACTCTTTATTGTAAAGCCACACACAACCTGAAGGCATATTGTACTCAAGACGAAGAGAAGGGAAAGTCGAAGGCTTACTTCTTCTTTTTTTCTTTTCTTTTTTTAGTTATGAAAGAAAATCTTTCATTGGAATGGAAGGCTTGCCTTGCGATTCGTGTCAGTCAATCCTATTTTGTGCCTGGAGCCCTTCCAAACCAGCTCGACAGGGTTTTTTCCTCGTGAAGGTTTTGAGAAAATGCTAGTTTAAAATGTATTTAAACCATTTCCGATTATTTGGGGTTGGAAATCTCATCGCAAAGGTGATACTAGTGATAATTAACATTGAAGCTGCTGGGCTATGTTTCTCCGTATAAATAGGGAGGAGTGTCACCATCCTTCGCATCGTCATTAGGACTAGCTCCGTCTTTTTCAGGGTGAGGGACAGCCCGAGAGCTCCCATCCACTCTCTCACTCGTCACACAGTCCAGCGTGCGGCCAATCAAAACTGCTGCCACATCATCCGCATACTCCACCATGATCACGACAGGCATCTTGAGACGAAGCAGGCCGTCGTATGTCACGTTGCACGGAGTCAAATGCCGAATTCTGGGCAGCCCCAGCAGTGACATCCCTCCAGCGCCATCCCTGGGCTGTCTGGTAGATTAGTGGGCGATCGCGTTACCCTGTTGTGTCGACACAACCTTCTGGGTCTCAACCGCTTTTTGGATTGCTCCAAGGGTTGAGTACACTGTTCTGAAACCATGTTGGCGCACTGAGAAGTCACCCCCACCCCTGATGGAACTCTGAAGGCTTGGTAGCAGCATCCCCCAGCATTAAACCCCCCTTCTTTGCAGTATCTAGCATGCACTAGGGTCTGCAAGCTGACAACTTGGATCCCCCTTACCTTTTGGAACGACAAACAGCCTTGATCCAATGGCCTGTCTGAGCTCTTCCTCAGTAAACAGTGGGATGCTGAGAGCCAGCCTCTAAATGCTTATCCCCGCCTACCCTAAGAGGGTGCCTGGGGAATAGGGTATCCACGATACGACCACATCTTCATCCTGCAGAGGCATGAAGCTTTCTCATCTCTATTCTGTATCAAAGCCCCCACAGGTCTGAATCAACTTCTTCTTCCACCTTCCTCCAGCATCCACGTTTGCTTTCCTCCTTCCTGCTTCTAGAAGTGCTGCGCATCTCAGCCCCTGCGATAAGGCTGACAATACGGTACATCCGTGACGCTGAAAAGCCTTTCGAAACTTCAATAATCCTCGATCCACCTACCTAACTTGACACACTTGAGTAAGTGTGAATGAACGCAAATATGTGAGTCGAAATACACGGCCTCTCCTGATCTTTCAGGTTTTGTACTGTTGAGTACTGTGTTTTATGTCTACACTAGTAGCGCCGCACTTATTTCTTCAGGTTTTTCTAGATTCTTCGTTATTTCTATTTAGCGTTCAAAGTATTACGCTCAATTAATGTTCATCCAGTCATTTTACTCGTCCGATGACGCTAGTTTGGAATGAATCACGTCAACGATGAACTTGAACTATCATCTGTTTCGACGCAGTTTCACGTCTATTTCAATGACGACGCTGGTAGAACGTCCGGGAGTTTTGGAACTAAGTCTAGACTGATTGGCCTCTTCAAAAGTTTAGATCGAACTCACTTTGCTTACGTTATCGATCCATCCAACAAGAGGGCGAAGGCTTCTCATTCCATTGCCTTTACCTTATCGTTGGCTCCCTCGTTTCGGCTCTGCCAGGCACGAACTTCTATCTCGGCCGCCGGCTTTAAACAAAACAATCTCCTCTTCTCCCACAACACACCGGTTGCCAACGACAGCTTCTCCCTCTGGCGTCTTGAAAGGGAAAAGTACGAATATACCTCGAAATTAGTTACCTTAACTTTTCTCTCTCACACACACGCGTGTACAACTTCAAGTGCTCCTCATCCCTTCAACAATAGCTTTCTATCAACCGACAGGGCGATTTTTTTTTTTTCATTTTCGTCAAAAAAATGTTCTATTGTTGAGGCGTTCTGAATCCGAAAAATGTTATTTGGTGGAAATAGTTTGCATGTGTATCGGTTAACACAATTGAACTTAATCGACACAAATTTGATATTTGGCGTGCGGGTTATTATGTGACGTCTAAATTAGGGTATGACCGGTCCAAAAGTATCTCCAGTTGCCGCAGTAAACGTTTTTTTTTTCTAATAACCGGTTCCAATGATTTTGCCTGAAATTCTTTTTAATAAGCAGCTCCAAATAACACAACGCTACCATAATATTCTCATCCGTGGGAAAATGACAAGAGCAGCCCAATAAATTGGCAAATATGTAGAGGACAGATTTTAGCGTAGTGTTTGCTTATGAATCCCGCTCAAATGTTGATAATCTCACGTAGCACTTCATCGCGTTTAGCGCGCTATACGAAGAGCGTTGAGAGCCGTTTATAAGATAATTAGGAGCAACCCAATACATTCGGACCACCACCGGGCTTACCTGATAATTCCAAAACGATAAATACCTGATTTTTCTGAGAAGAATGTCAATACAATAGTTCTACTAATTGCCTATGCACTAATTATTCTATAACTCTCGTGGCATACGTAGGAGCAACTCAATAAATGCTGTAACCTCGACAATTTCTTTGTAGAGCGAATGTTTTTATAAAGTCAACAAAAAATTATTTTTACTAATCGCTGTGCGCCCGTGGGGCCAAGGAATGGTCCGTAATGCGTCGCATCGCATATTTTTACTTCCCTTGGCTCTACGGAGTAGAAAGAAAAGTTGAGTAATCGGCTGAATAAAATTTTTTTGAGTTCTCGTTAGCTCTTTACGTTTGAGACCCTACTGTTTCCGAAAAACACTATTTGGGAAAATGGTGTGTGTCTGTGGACTGTTTTGAGAGAAAACTGCTGAACCAAATCATCTCAAACTTGCCCACAGGTCAACACGGGACGCCAAAAGAAGGGTATGAACAAAATCAGAACATTACTAACCATAGTTATCATAGCGATCAAAACACCAAATATTTGTTTTTCTCAAACACGGCTATAACGAATTTTATTAATTTTTTTTAATAGAGACAGCTCTTAACAATACAAGGATACCATAAAATTCCCATCCGTGGAAAAATGACGAGAGGAGCACAATAAATTACTAAACATTCCTACGAAACTCGAGTTTAGTGTAGTTTTTCCCTTATAAACTCTGCTAACATGTGATTAGGATCTTCGGAAAAAGTCAGGTGGTACTCCAATCAAGTACCTTTATGACGAGTCTATAATAACGCTCATAAGATGTACAGGGGCTACTCCAGCAATTCCGGAAGTGCAACCACCGTCGTTTCAACTACCAGTTCTAAATGTTTTTACCCGAAAGTGCTTATTTCTGCCAATTGCTCAATAATAGCCACGGGTTGAGTACGAGCAGCACAATAAATGCTGCAACCCTAAACGATACCGCTTTCTGTTGGTTTTTTATCGAGTGAAAAATAAATTTGAGTTAGAAGAATAAGCCACGAATACAGGTGAATTCACGTCGAGCTAAGGAAAGTTATGTGATGCGGCACACCTGATTTTTTGTTGTAATGTTTGGTCGAGGGATGTTGAGGTTTCAGTAGTGAAGTACGTAATGGATCACGCATAGGAACCGTCAAAGCCTGATTTTTTGTTGAATATGGATATTTGTGTGGACCATATTTTAGAGTTAACATCATGAATTATTGGTGAAGAGGCGGGAAACAATGGAAAATGAAATGGAGCAAGAGCATGGCTGCCGCCTAATCAGACTTAACCAAGGTTGTCAAATGTTGACCTTTCCTCCAGATTGCCAGGTTAAAGAGATGATTTAGGTCAAAGGTGCCTTTCTCACAACGTCTTCCGGGATTCCTCTACTGACAAGAAAATATATCTGGAGCAATGCTCATCACGACTTTCTAATCTTCGATAATTTATTGTTCTGCTCCCACCAATTATACGTTACCGCTCAGTAAGTAGGAACTGTCCACACACAACGTTTTCGGGGCGGATGTTTGAATCATCGTGATAACTCGAGTTTGTTTAGGGTAAGTGACGACCATTCGCAAAAACGGTATTTTCTGACTCTGAGGAAATCACGTAATTATCTTAAGACAACACAAAATGATTTCTAGTTCCCGATTCTTCGTTGCGATTGGAGAAGTAATGAGAATTAACCGCAATAGCCTAATTTAGAACGGTGGCATTATCTCCCTGTTCAGTTATTGTGACAATGGGGTTTGTTCTATTGGAAGCCAAATTCTGAGTTAGCAACTTTCTGTAACCTCCTCATGTTTAGCGTCAGAGAGGTATCTAAAACTCTTCGGTTTTCCTGCGACCGAAGGACGGGACCTGACTCAAGTTCGAGAACACCGTTTTACCAGTGGATGTTCCCCCGTCTTGGGTTTCTTGGTGTTGTTTTCCTGCCCCTTTGCGAGTACCTGTCTTGGCGTCCCCGAGGTTCAGTTTGGCGGGCTCTTGTCCGTTCTCGGACGACCGCTCCTTGGGAGGGGTCGAGCCTCTGGGCCGCCGGAGAACGCCGGCGTTTCCTGGAAATGCCCCTCCGGAGAAGCCTCTCGTCAGGAGCAGAAGGGAAGAGCCGACCTCTTCAGGCCGACATTCCTGGCGTGCCGCACTCACACACACCTCGTTCCCTCTCCGTCCCTCCCCCCGCCCTCGTACCTCTCACTCCCTCTTTGGATCTTCCTTCTCTTTTATACTTCGGTAGAATTCCAATTTCCTACACAGCGAGAAAGTCAGGTCAAACAGGGCTGGCGGGCAGGAGAACGGTGGCCTGGCGGTGCCGGTGCCTTCCCTTCGACCGTTTTCAAATTCCGCAGGGCTTTTCCAAATACGAATATCTGCTCGTTTTCGTTGGATCGCTCCGTTGGTTTAGGCAACCGATTGTTATCTCCTTTCTCGAGCAGTTCGATAGCGTTGAGAGGCCCCTCGGATCCTCAGAAGGGCGTGGTGGGGCCTGTTCACAGCCTTCTTTTTGACCTGTGGTGGATTATCTCCTTCTCCGCAGGGAGAAAACTTGAAACGATATTGCTCCAATTTAAGCAGACATTTCTTTATTTATTACAGTTTAGGCGTTTTATGGGTCGTTTGGCGCTTTCGTTTTGTTGTAATTACATTCCGCATCCCAAAGGTATGTGAGGAATGTGTCGTAGTTGATTAATAAAAACAAGAATTTCATACAGATCCTCATTATATGATGCCCACAGAGTCTGAAAAATTCAATTTCAGAAGCTGTGTTTATCTGTTACAAAATCTGTGTACCGGAAACGCGTTGTTGAGCCAGCAATGGATGGGATCAGGTGGTCGCACGAGCAGAAAACTGCCTCGCACAAACCACTAGGACGTGCAGCTGAACGTGACAAAAAGTAACTTTATTGCTTTTTCATTTCGAGGAACGGAACTCGAGGGAAGCATTGCTCCTGCCTGGAAATTCGTCAAGTCCCTACTGATCGCTCTGTGGACGTAGAGATGTCTCTTGGATGTCACCAATACGATCTGGATACGGGTATGCAATCTGGATCGGATGTTGAAGGAGACTTGTCGAGTTTAGACCACCTAAAAATGTTCTACAGCGCGTTTGTACAACCGTCAATGATCTACGGGGTTTCTGGCGACATATTCTACCAAGACAAGACTACTAGCACTTGCTACCCGCACTGAAGGGCAACGGTGATTGATACTTCCCATGCCATGGGCAGGCTGGCGGCGCACAGTGGAAGACACAGTCGACCATCCCACGACAGAGGCGCTTTGCTCAATTCTCAATTTGCCAAGGCAGTGCTCAGCCAGAAAAGGGCAGAGCTTGCTGATCCAGGGCCTATATCTCGCAAGGATGAACAATGACGACATGGATAAAACACCGCTCTTAAACCTCCCACACTGAGTGGGCAGTATCGGAGGATGCATGGGAATGGCGGCACGTTGAAGGATTCTCGTGAAGGTGTAGAGCGATAGAGCCATCCCAGAGAAGCTTGAGACCCAACCTGATGCAATGTGCTGAACGGTTTCTCGATACGCAGGAGTGAAGTCAAGGTGCCACTGGTAGCAGAACCTACATCCTACGTCCCCCCTCCCCCACCTCGACAAGGGGCGCACATGAGCCCGAGGTACGAAACCATTTAACGCCTTACCACCGTACATCCGCTCGATAGCCAAGCTGGACGTCTTCCAGGTAGAACTGAAAAACGCGTCATTCTTCAAGAACTGTCGACACTGGGAGTGAAATGAGAAGTGTTCAATTAATTTGTGCAACTCAGTTAATTGTTAACTCGCAAATATGGCCATTACGATTTATAGGACAATCCCCCCTTGGCACATTACGTTTCATGGTGTGGGGATTCTGCACTGTCCGTTAATGGAGTCTTTACAAAAATCTTATTTGGAGTGTATTGCACACCTACTCGGCAATCTAACTGCCGAAACTCATGTTATGGTTACAATAATTAGCAAAAAACAAAATTAAGGGAGTTTAATTGGAAATGGTCATGTATGGTATTTGCTTGGTTGGTAGGATTTTTTCGATACTGCTTTTTGGTATCATTTCTCCCTGGCCTGCTCGAGCTGTTGGAAACACTGCAGCTTGAAGGCTTCGAAGTGGTCGCATATGCAGATGATCTCGCAGCTCTGATGAGTCAAATTTGCCTCTACGGAGTCAGAAAGGATGCAAGGAGCTGTAGGTATCATTCAAAGGTGGTGCGACAAGGAAGGACTCTTCATAAATCCAGCCAAGACCACCACGGTTTGTTTCACTAGACGAAGAAACCATGACATATTACCACCCATAATGCAAGGAGCAATCCTTTTGAACATCTCACCTCTTCATACACATTCAGAGGACTGCTTACCTGTGAGCGATAAGGCTTTTGCAGACAGGAAATATCTCTACTAGAGTCACGGCGAGCCTCCAAGGAATAACTAGACAGTTTAAGCTAGAAGAGGCCGCAGTCCTTGCTACTGACGTTATGCCTGAGCGGAAGACCTTTCGGCTGCCCTTCAGTGTTAGCGACCACTCATGGGAGCGATGGGAGAAGGAGACGGATTGAGGTGGGCGCCCTGCAGTGGTATAAATGCAGAGCTAGACTGGGCATTGTAGGGCCCAACTACAGTCTCGCCAAGTCGCTGGGAGAGTATGCCACGATATTTCAAGCGGAAATCCTAGCTATAAAGATCTGCGCGGAAGAGATCCTGACTAAAGGACTCAAGGGCAAGCGGATCTACATATTCTCGGACAGCCAGACCGCCTTAAAGGCTGTTGAGCCTATAGTTTTAGGTCCAAGCTGGCATGGCATGCGCTCAAGCAGCTCGGCGCCCATAATAGGCTCTCGCTCATCTGGGTGCTGGCTCATAGGGGGCATGAGGGCAACGAAAAGGCTGAATGCCTTTGCGAGAAGGGGTACAGAGTCCCTACCCATCGGGCCTGAACCCTACGTAGGTATGACGAAGAGTCACCTGAATCGTCTGGTGGCTCGATGGGAGATACAGGAACACAGCGCCCATTGGCATCGCCAGCCACGATTAAGACAAGCGAAAAGGCTCGTTATGCCCTCCTGTGAAAGGGCAAAGGCGATACTGACACTCTCTAGGCCTGATCTGAGAGTTCTGACATGCTTCCTCACTGGACACTGCCCACTCAGATATCACCTCAAGAAGATTGGCATCTCAGAGGCGGTGGAATGCAGCTTTTCGGAAAGGAGAACGACACGGGGGGGGGGGGGGGGTATGTACGACGCCTTCTACTAAGAAAGTGTCAGTGTCACAATAGGTGGCCGCAGTGACAAAGGGACTTGTCCCGCACGGGGGAAAAAAAACTCACCCAGGGCAAGGCCTGAAAATGCTGGAAAACTTGTTCTGCGGGCATTGTGGTGGTCGGTGGGATCTTGGAAGATAGTTTGCCCGACCCAAATTTTATTTTTATCCTGCGGGGTGTGAAGGAGGTGGGGGCCACACAGTCGTTACTCCCCCAGACATCCCCAAAGGCAGAATTGTTACTGTCCGTCCTCAGTCCAGGCCATATTACGGCCTTAACTGTTAGCCCAGAAAAAATCGATTCAGAATTTGGATGTACTCGTCTACTCAGCAATCCGATCGAACGAAAACCATGGTTGTTATGGCCAAAACATGTTTCTAAAAATTGGAAAAAAGCGAATGTGTGGCAGTTTTATTTCTATAACGTCGTGTTTGGTATCGTTCCCTAGGTGCTAAGTGGAACAGGGGTGGTGTAAGACTGCGTGGATGGATAAACAGTGAAATGACAGTAGATATAGCGAAGCGAATTCCTCTACTCGAAAGAACTCCCTGGCTTTGAGCTCGTAGATTTGGCGTTGATACCCAAAGTACTGAAGTACGTTACTTCTTTCCTGTATTTGAATATTTTCGTGACTTGAGCTGTGGGGCTATGGACCTGTTGAGACAGTGGGCATCACCTCTTATTCAGTAATGATCAATGGGGGTGCTTTACTGTTAGGTTTGAGAAGCAAAAAAATGGGTTTTCGTGCCAATTTCTTGACCAGTTTTAGGTAGGGTTCATTCCATACTAATCATATCATCCGTAGAGAGTGGCGGTTAAAGAAGATGGTGCCGCTGAAGTCTTTTGCAGGCGGAACCTATTGGCGGTATGGCAGATACAATCAACAAAAACGGTACGTCACTGAGACTGTTACAAAGTAAAATTTGGCCATTTTATAGCAATTAAGTCCTGTTAGGTATCGTTCCCTTGGAAGCCTTGGAAGGACGGGCCTCCGAGGTGTGGGACTACGTCCTGTTGGAAAGCAATGGAATCGCAGTAAATATAGAGGGCTAATTCTACTACTTGAAGGAACTTGTGGGGCAATATAGCAAAAGTTATCATTTCTCCCTGGCCTGCGGACATTTCCTGCACTCCCAGTTCCTCTGATGTGGCGTCCCTGATGCGTCTGCATCGTTCTCGCCCAAAACTCAAGGCGACCTTGAGTTCCATTCCTGCAACCTCCCCCATCCACAGTTGAGAAACCACGAGAACTGTGAGGCGCACTGCAGCCCCTCACTTGCAACACAGTACATGCTTTGCTAACTCTAGCTCAATCCCACTTCTTCTTCTGTATGTGCCTTATCCGTCTAACCGGACGTTGGCAATCACTGCGGCGAGAGCGTCCCGGTCCTCTGCAGTCCTGAAAAGCTCCTCCGCTCGCTGTATACCCGTCCACTTCCGCAAGTTATTCAGCCAGGAGAGCCGTCTTCTTCCAGCACCGCGCTGACCCTCGATCTTCCCTTTCATAATCAACTGAAGTAGCCGATACTTTTCTCCCCTCAATATGTGTCCCAAGTATCAAGTTTCACCGTAGCCAGGAGCTTCTTCTGAACCTGAGCCCGCCGGAGAACTTCCTCGTTTGAAATGCGGGCTGTCCAAGGGATCCTAAACATCCTACGCAGTTGCCACATCTCAAAGGCTCCTATTCTGCTCAGGGTGGCGGCCTTTAGGGTCCAAGCCTTCGCTCCGTACAACAAGACAGACCATACATAACATTTTACCATTCTCCATCGGAGAGAGAAGTTGAGGTTCTTATCACAGAAAAGATTTTATCATTTTCAAGAATACCGAACGAGCCTTCTCAATTCTATATTTGGCCTCCATGTCCGGATCCATAGATTCGTTGATGAGGCAGCCCAAGTACTTGAATCTCCTTACTCGTTCAACTCTGCGGCCATTGAGTGTCAACACAGCATCATCATGAGAGGAACGACTGAAAACCACCCATTTGGTCTTCATAATATTGATTGTCAGACCCGCCCGTTGGCCAGCACTCGAGAGTCCATTCAAGAGAAGCTGAAGATCATCCAGGCTCTCAACCAACAGCACGGTATCATCAGCATATTTGATGGATGTGATTCGCTCCCTGTTCACTCTGACCCCAACATCAAGATCTTCAACCGCTTCCTTAAATATACGATCTGCGTAAAGGTTGAAAAGAAGAGGTGAAAGCAGGCATCCTTGTCTAACCCCTCTCTGGATGCTGAGCTCAGGCGTCACAATATCACCCGCTCGTACCTCGGCCACCTGCTTCCAGTACAGGTTGTGGATTATGCGAATATCCTTCCCATCTACTCCACACTCCTTCAGAACCTCAAAAAGCCTTCTCATAGTCCCACAGAATCTGCAAATCCGCATTTCTGATTCACCAATCTTGACCAAGAGGTACCTTCGTGGAACAGGCGACGAACCATCCGTATACCCTCTCCAGACTAAGTATAATTAACAGCCTCGACTGCCTTTGGGCTGCCATGTCCTGCCAAAAGCCCTGCACTTCTCCTCCCACTTGCTAACCTCCCTAATGAAGTGGTTTTGGTGGTCCCACCGGGAGAAGCGCAGATCCTTTTCTTGCCAGTTTGTCAGCCTCCTCATTTCCTTCTATTCCTGTATGACTTGGCACCCTACACAGTGTTGAATCAAAATAACAGGAAATGCAAACTGTAAGGGGTGGACTGTATGTGAATGGGCGAGTGGAAATGAATTTAAAAAAATAAAGAGAAAATTAATGAAGGGCAGGTTACATTGAACAACAAAACAAACTGAAAGTTCTCCAGGTCTGTTGAAATGAAGGGGAGTGAGGCGCTGTGTAGAACTGGTCACATTGGTCACTGAAATTACGGTAATTTGGACGAACTTAACTCCAATCACTCAAAATAGCCAAACTGGAAAGTTCGAGGTCGCGAAGTCGTATTGAGCATAACACACGTCGGTAAAGCTCGGTCACAGTGACGCTGGCGACCACAAACGGCAGACTGGTCGGGATCAGTGAGGCTGAACCTAAAAAAGATTCGGGTTGCCCGAGGGATAGAGGAGGCTCACTGGCCAAAGGTTGCTGTAGATTGTCGAAGAAGGCGAGATATTATGTTCGACGCGTGAACACACAGTGTTAGTGTGTTTTCCTTTGCAAAGGTCTTTTGGCCAGTCAGGCAGTCCCAAACCAACCCGACTGTCCAACAGGAGGTGCTACATGCACACTGCGAGGAACTGTGCCTGGAAAACTGTGCACAGTGGTATCCCACAGTCCCCTAATCCATCTCTACCCCTTCCTGCCCCTTCATCTGTACTCAGTTTGTGACATGCAGTTCCCTCTACACCCACCTTATCCAATATCAGGTATTGCGGAGCCTTTCTTATCGCTTGACAAGACCCAGTTCGAGAACACTGCCTGCAAGTAGGCAGACATACGTGTGGAGAGGTGCGGGATCTGGCAGGACCTCTAGCGCAGCTGTGCAACCCGTCACAGCCAAGCTGCCTCTGCGCATGAACAGTTTTCTTTTTTGTCCCAGGCCTGACAATCGCACTGGCCCAACCTCTGCAGCAGTCATATGTCTTGCCGACCATGTTCTGGATGAAGGTCTTTGTATTGCCCTATGTCTAGGAAGACTACCGAGTATTTCACTTCGTGCCGGATCGTCACCACCTTCTCCTTCCTGTCCCCTGCTGGTTTTGTCTGGATCGACATATAACCCCCGCCCATTACACCATCTTTGGACAGTGTTCATAACGAATTGCATCCTCTCGGGAATTTCCCTCTCATAATTATGTACCGCCCAAGGAACGGCGCGCTATCGGGAGGAAGGACTGTTCCCGAGTGCCAGCATTCTCCCCCTTGAGAGAAGGCTTCACTATCGTTTCTCCTCCTTGCCGTTAACCATATCACCGGCACGAAGAGTGATAGTTGGAGTTGAGAACCGAATTCGAGGTGGCGAGTGGCCCAAATACGGATCAAGCCGAAGTGGAGAGTCCTTAGTCAGCAGAGGACGATCGCCGAGCCTTCCACCCAAAACCCGAGGTCTCTCCATTTCCAACCCCCGAGGAAGCAGGTTGCCCTCCACTAACTCCTCAATATATTTATCTAGTCCCCACAGTTCTTCTTTCTAGTCTCCCAGCACCTTCTCTATTACACATCTCTTCGCACCTTTCCTAATTATTTATTATCGTTAATCTTCCGACCCCTCAGTTTCGGCCACGTCGGAGCATTACAATTATTACCAATTCATTCGCGTATGCTATTGTTCTGCAGCCCTCTTCCTCCAACATCTGCAACCAGTGCGAGTTAGAGAGTAGAGTACACCTCCCTGGTGACACCCCCTGACCGAAGCAGTCTCTCCTCCTAGTTCTCAGCATTTCCTTCGTCCATACACTCAGAATGCCGTTTATTCCCTTCCTGATGGTCGCATCTGTGTCTCAAGCTGTGCAGGAGAGTAATAAACCGTTGTGTAGTAACGTGCATTTTGAAAATAGCCGCCGAATAGGTTCACTGTCCGCTTGTACGAGTGAGTTTGAGGCTGTTGAAGCAAAGCGTGGGCTATCTAAGTCGCGCCGCTGTCGTCAATTTGAAAAATGCGGAAGTCAGTCCCCGACAGTCTCGTCCAATGAATGCGGTCCAATTTAGAGGGGGCAGCTCCGAGTGGTTGCGGCGGAGGAGAGTTCCCTCGTTTCTTGTTTTTATTTCTTTTTCCTCTCCGATCGAAGCGCCGCTCTCGGCCGCTTTTCGAACTACGAGCAGTTACTCGGTTCCCCGCGACCACGCCGACGGCGCTAGTGAGCCCGTCTCCGACGGAAAGGCGGCCATTTCCTCTGGAGCAGTGAACTCTTCGCCGTGTCGCTTCTCGACAACCGCCCTCGTTTTTCAGTGTTTCAATCGATTCAGTTTACCGGCGATATTGTCGAAATATGTGCGAACTCGTGGCTTTTCGCGATCGTCGAACCATCGTTCGAGTGTTGTGCCTTTTTTACAACGCGGAGCCGTTGACGAATTTTATTTACTCGACGCGACCGAATGTGAAACCGCTCCCCCACCACCGGATCCCCTCGCTTCTACACGTGCGACCATTTTCACTAGCGGGGAATCTCACCTTCTCTCATTCAACGCGAGTTATTCAACTTTCTCTACGTTCGATTCTCCTTCGACGCTTCTCAAATTGAGGTAATTATTCGTTATAAGTCGTTTTCGTCTTTTCCGGCGACCGTCGCCTTCCAAACCGCGGGGGGGGGGGGGTTCTTAGAACCTTCAACCCCCTCGACGGAGGCCGGATGTGTCGCCTATGGGTGGGCTCGGCTCCTTTTTTTTCCCTCCCTCGTTTCGAAAAGGCGGCTTTTACGTGCCTTCCCGGGGAATATTTAGCCCTCGGACGCTTCACGTTCCGTAAAATCCTCAACCCCTTTCGTCCCCTTAGGAAGGTTTCGCCCCCCCACCAGTCGCCCTCTCACCCTTTAGTTGACGACGAAAACGCACCCCTATCGCTCACTGCCCGCCACCACCCCTTCACTACCATTTTTTCCCCGACCTGAAACTCCCCTTAGGGGTTGCTATTCGGTTTTCAGTCCCCTCGCCCTGCCTTATCTCCACAACACCCCATCAACAAACTATTTCATTTTTTTCCCCCCGAAGGGGAGCCGTTTCAACGGCCATATTTTTTCTTCTTCTATTTTCGACTCGCGTTGTAAAATGAAATTTCAGTGCGTCGTGACTTCCAAAATGAAAATGGTCGTTGACTTCATTCCCATAGGTGTTACTTTTGCCTGTTTGGTTGTGATGTCCTTACGGCGTCTCTCGGAGCGAGTCGGATTAGCCTTCTAGTCGTGATGGATAAGTCGTCGCGAGGCGTAGAGTAGAGTTCGTCGGTAGCGCGCGGGAGGGATGGAGCCGAGGGAGTTTGGGGCGGAAACGGACGTCGGATGTCTCTCCCTCTTCCGGGGAGCCCATGGGGGAGTGCCATCTGTCGTTCGGGGGCCGCGGGGGCCCCATCGCCGGGCTCCCGCTCCCGTCTTGGTGGCGCCAATGACCTAGGCAGAAGGTCACACATCCAACCGTTAGACCGACCTACCTCACTGTCTTCTATTAACTTCGTATTCGCGAAGAATCGAAAACGATATTTTCCCGCGGCCGCCGCGTCATTAATCGCTCGTTTTGAGGATTGAAAGCAGTCAGGAACTTTGTGTGCGTGTGGAAGGGGGGGGGGGGGTCGCCAATCCTCTACACGATAATTAGATATCTTTTTTGTCAACTTGGCAATTCCGATGTAAACGGAATGTGCTGTTGAAATGAAATGTCCAGACCGCTGAATACGCGCAAGATATTGCAGGCTTGTGCGTAGATAAACATTAACATTTTTAATGGTAAACAAATTATTGCGATAGTGTCGTGTATTTCTTCAGATCTTTAGGTTTTGAGGACTATTGAGTCTCAACAACACCATTCGGGTTTTCGTGATTGCAATTGAGTGAAAAGTATAACCAAATCAGCTCGAAAATGATACCTTAATCCGCGGGCCACGATGAAATGCCGAAATAATGCATTGAGCGAAATTCTCCCAAAACTAACTATAGTTATAGTGATCAAAACACTAAATTTTTTTTTTTTTTTTTTCAAAGACGACTCTTGATCATTTGAATCAATTTTTTTTGGTTAGACCGTTCCATATGACACGATAGTAACGTGAAATTCTCATCCGTGGGAAAGTTACGAGAGCAGTACATTAAATTACGACGATACATTTCGACGAAAATTTAGTTTAGCGCAGTTTTTTCTTTATAAACTTCGCTGAAATGTAACTGGGATACTCCACAAATTCCAGAATTTCAACCGTTTCACCAACTACTCGGTAATTCGGTAACAGTGATTAGTATGTAGAGCCTCATTAATTCTCTGCGTACTGATAGTTCCGTAATGATCGTGGTGCAAGTAGGAGCGACACAATTAATTCCTCAACTAAAAGCGAAGTTTAACCAAATGAATTGAATTAGTAGCGAATGTCGATTCCGCTGCACACATTACGAATAACTTGATTAATCGATAATACGAATTGACGTAACATAAAACGTCGGGTAAGACGCACCAACACAACCCCCCCCCCCCCCCCCTACGAGTGCATTTAGCGATTATCTTGATTTTAAATGATGAAATTTGTTTTTCATTTGGTCTTTAACGACGTTCTACTTGAGAACTGGTCGAGTTTAAGGTTCGGGAATTTATTGCGCCGCTCGTATTTATGCCATCGTTATTGAGCAATCAGCGCACAGGCGATTTCCTTCTCGAGTAGCTCCTATTTAGTTCATTGACACGTTAATAATATTAGAATTATTAGAATATTATTCTAATACCATTTGAGCTGAGATAAGAGGGAAATGGGTTAAAGTCTATTTTCGTTGAAATGTTGGGTAATTTTTACTTTCCTTGGCTGTACATAGTAAAAAGGAAAGTTATGTAATCGGCTGAAGAAAAGATTTCAAATTTTCTTCAGATCTTAACGTTTCAGACTCTACTGAGTCCGAAAAACAGTATTTGGGGAAATGGTCTGTGTGTGTGTGTGTGAAGTTTTTTTGTTTTTTTTTTGTTGAGAAAACCACCGAACCAAATCAGCTCAAACTTGATATCTCGCCCGCAGGTTACCACGGGACGCCAAAATACGGGTATGAGCAAAATCCACCGAAAGTTAACTATAGTTATCATAGTGATCAAAACACCAAATATTTTTTTTCTCAAAAACGGCTTTAACGATTTTGATTAAATTTTGTATACTCTTAGCTCTCACTAAGGCAGTTATACCATAAAATTCTCATCTGTGGGAAAATGACGGTAGTAGCACAATAAATTACCAAAACTATCGACGAAATCGATTTTAGCGCGGTTTTTAGAGAAAACGACCGTACCAAATCAGCTCAAACTTGATATCTAGCCCGCAGGCTATCACGGGTCGCCGAAATACGGGTATGAGTAAAATCCATCGAAAGTTAACTTATCATAGTGATCAAAACACCAAATATTTTTCCCCCATAAACGGCTTTAACGATTTTGTTTAAATTTTTCATATTGATAGCTCCCAATATTGCAACTATACCATAAAATTCTCATTCGTGGGAAAATGACGAGAGCAGCACAATAAATTATCAAAATGTTCGACAAAAATAGTTTTTAGCGCGGTTTTTTCATTATAAACTCCGCTGGAATGTTAGGTTACTAGAACGTTAAAAAAAATTGGTGTCGTAGTCCAATTCAATACCTATACCTAATCGCTCTTAAGATACATGGGGCTCACTCCAGAAATTCCTGAATTTCAACTACCAGTTCTAAAAGTGTTCACCCAATAACTCTGCAAAAGTAATAACTATCCTTCTTCAAAAAATTATCTTTTACAGCCACATTAATCCTCTGTATCGCTCAATAATGGTCCTGGGATTAGCATGAGCAGCATAATAAATTCCGGATCTCTAAGCCCTACCGCTTCCGGCTCCGGCTGCCGTGAAGTGTTTGACAAAGTTCAAATGAACTGAGTGATAAATAGTTGAGTAAGTTGAAAAAGTCATGGTACACAAGTGGACCGGCGTAGAGCTGAGGAAAGTTGTGTGTTGCAACGCACCAGGTGCCGTTCTCGTCATTTCCTCACGAATTTCATCGTATTGTGTTATTTTGAGCTGTACTAATTTTTTTTCGATCGCTATGATAACTATAGTTTGTTTTGAGCTGATTATGCTCATACCCTACATAAATACGGGTTTTTGAAATTCGGTAAGCCTTGGAACGTTGACCTGAGAACTCAAAAAACAATTCAGCTGACATAATTTTCCTTCGTACTTCGTTTAGCCAAAGATAAAGGAAAATCGAATCTATTTAAAAATACCATCAGCTTCTGTAAGTTTGAAATTGTGTGAAATATTTTTGCGAGAACTTCTAGGTTCGAGGGGCAGCGCTTAAAAAAAAAAAACAGATATAGCGCGACGCGCCACATAACAATCCCCAAACGCTCCAGGGAGATAGCTAATTATTCACTTGATTTTTTTTTTAAACCGTAGAAATTTTCAACGCTAGAGGGTTTCGGAATTTATCGAGTAGCTGCTACCTATTCCACGATCTGTCTGAACAGTGCGCTGGTGAGTCGTGTTACTCAGAAGGATGCACGTTTCCCGTTTCCAAATTATCTCCCTAGTAAATGAAAGGTTTTTATTCGGAAATTTCTAGAGTTGCCCCTAATTATCTTATGAACGTAATTCAAGTCTCAGCGCTCGGGGGCGTTTATTTGACTTGACCCCCCACGGTCTTTGTGAGAACGTGAGTATCGTATTAGCGAGATTTATAACGATAAACTGCCATAAAATATTTTTTCTTCGGCGTTCATTTTTCTTAATTTTTATTGCTCTACGTTTGTCATTTTCTAGTGCACTTGTGCTTATTTAGAACTGCCCGTACAGCTAATAGTCGTATATCAAGTTAGCTCCTGAGAGTGGCGGTAGAGGGTGGCACGTGTCGTATAAGTGGAATTTAGAATTGAAGTTGTTTCAAATTTCGTTTTTTCTCGAAATCGTTCATAATTTATTGTGCTGCTGTCCTCGCCATGTTGCCCACAAATGATAATGTAAATGTCCATTACGTAATTTGGAGTTGTTCGCACTAAAGGTTATTTAGAAATGGTGCATAATATTTTTGTTTGATTATTTTGGTGTCCACGACATTGACTTCCAATCTGATTACTGTGTCGGTGATGAAAACGTCTTCAGACGGTCGCCAGAACGTTTTGAACATTTATTGTTTTGTCCTCGGTTGAAGCCACGATGTCATGATGAAATGCTCTACTACGTTGTAACGCGTTAGAAACGAAAGTTTGAAATGCCGTTTTAATTATTTATTTGCGTTTTCCGAAAGCAAGTTATCTCAGAATTGTTCGCTTGTTGCAAAGCAATAGGCCAGGGGTCCGTCGTGTCGCGCCAAATCGAGTGAGGGGCTTACAATTGAATAAATGCGTCAAGATATTTCCTCACTTTCGGGAACACTGCTGCCACTTACCGTTTTTTGGCCACTGATTATCTTTAGGGCAATCCCTCCCAACCTCCCTGGCACTCACATTCTGAGCTTCAAGGTGCAATCCAAATACAAATCTGCAATGTCCTCCCATCCATACCAGCCTTTAACGCGGTATTAAATATCTGGTGCGTTGCAACACACAACTTTCCTTAGCTCTACAACAATTCACTTTGTACATGGTTAATTCTATTTGATCAATTCATTTATCACTCAGTTAATTTGAACTTGGTCAAACAACGCTTTACGGCAGCAGGAAGCGGTAGCGCTTACAGTTCCAGATTTTATTGTGCTGCTCTTACTCATTGCAACACCATTATTGAGCAATTGGTACACAGATAATTAATGAGGCTGTAAACACAAATTTTTTTGAGAAGGATAGTAATTACTTTTGCAGAGTTATTGGGTAAAAAGTTTAGAACTGGTAGTAAGCGAAACGGCAAAAGTTGAAATTCAGGAATTTCATGAGTGAGCCCCATGTATCTCATGAGCGTTTTTAAACTCTCAATCTTTAGGTATTGGATTGGACTACAATACTAATTTATTTTAACATTCTACAAAAATTCCAGCGGAGTTTATAAGAAAAAACCTGCGCTAAAAACGCTTTTCGTCGAACATTTTGATCATTTATTGTGCTGCTCTCGTCATTTTCCCACAAATGGGAATTTTATGGTATAATTGGCTTATTGAGAGCTATCAATATAAAAAATGTCATCAAAATCGTTAGAGCCGTTTTTGAGAAAAAAAATTTGGTGTTTTGATCACTACGATAACTATAGTTAACTTTCGGTAGATTTTGTCCATACCCTTATTTTGGCGTCCCATGGTAACCTGTAGGCTAGACATCATGTTTCAGCAACGGTTGTTTTCTCTAAAAACCGCGCTAAAACCGATTTCGTAGAAAGTTTTAGTAATTTATTGTGCTGCTCTCGTCATTTTTCCATAGATGGGAATTTTATGGTATAACTGCCTTAGTGAGAGCTCTGTTGTCGATAGGAAAACGAAATTGGGAGAAAGAAACAAAGAAAGGGGAAAAACTAGAAAAGGTGGCTGGGGGGCCCGCAGGTGAGGGGCAGGTATTGAAATAGTAGTTGGAGACAATTAGGCGGTCGGAGACAATGACGGGGGGAAGTCCGAGGTCAAAGACTCTGACAACTTTGACGCTTTGCGTCGAACAATAACTATAGTTAAATTTCGGTGGATTTTGTTCATACCCTTATTTTGGCGTCCCATAGTGACTTCCGGGCTAGATATGTGGAACTAAATAGCGTAATTGGTCGTTTCTTACCGGCGTGCGCTCATTTCCCATTCTTTCCTTCCTTCTTTCCCAACCGCTCGTCTAGTCGTGCCAATTACCCAGCGTCGCTTAGAAAATGTCAGTTTTCGTTGTTCCGGCGAACTCTGGTCATGTTTCTTGTCGTTTAACAATATTTTTCGATGCTGAACCAAATGGTGTGGGTCTTGGCGTTGAGAGAATAACGAACCGTTGTGTAATAATTTGCTGTTTTTCTAAAGTTAGAAGAGATGTGTAATGCCAGGGATATATATACCGTCAACTATTGAACTATGGATAAAATACGTATTGGGTTTGTATTAGATGTGGACAGTCCCTTAAAGCCATGTTTAAGGGACTGCAAAACTTCAGGCAACGTAGAGAACGTCAGAACCTGGGTTTGATCAATTATTGCGTTGAAGTAAATGATGCTCAGTCCGAATTAGCTAGGTCTTTGACCTCCAAAATGTCCATTAGCCCCGAACATCTCCGTCCTCAAACCCTTGTGTTTGTACCTGTGGAAGTCCCGCTCCTCAGTTATTTCCGAGTGACAACGGATTTCCCCCTTTCCTGGACTTTTCCCAATTATCTTTTCGCACCCGTCAGTTTAAGATTCTTCTCCACAAAACAGCTCCTTTCACAATTCAGTCATCCTTCCGCGCTCGCGAACTACAGTCGTTCCCCAGTTCTTCCTTCTCATTCGTCTCTCAAGTCTCAAGCTACTCACAATTCACTCAATCTCATGTTCGTCTGCTGGAATGGTTGAGTACGACCAAATCTCGCCAGATGTATTAATAAAGTCGCCATGTAATCATTCCCTCCACTTAGTGTTCCTCAACCAGTTCACAAATATTCAGAGTCCCCTGCGTTTATACACTTACTCTCAAACCACTATCGCTATTCTGTCAAGTAATACAGTCTTCATCACATCCATTTATCATTATTTAATTATTTATTTCAAGCTCCCCCATTCGTGCTCCCAACAGCAGGAAATCATCGAGGATCGGCTGGAAAACGGAGAATGTTTCTTTGGATTACATTTACTTTTTCCATGTGTGTTGGATGAGACCGCCCCCCTTCCCCACGCCATAATGACGTACTGCCCAACAAAGTGTACAACTTGAATATGTTTCTTGTGCAAAACCTTTTCGATCAAAATGTCGGGGTTTTCCTCATAAGAAATAAATCGAATCTAATCGTCTTCCGACGGCCAGTACAGTCGTCAGGTAGTCTCAACTCAGGAACAAAATGTGGTTATAAGCTGCCAAAAGCCGATCCATCACGTGTATCGAATTCTTCTGGGCAGTTACTGCGAGAATTTCGTAAGGAAACAATATATAGTGCGGATTAGTTGAACACAACTTCTGATGAAGTTGTCGTTGAAGCGTTTTTCCCTAAAAATCGAAAAACGCATCGATTCAAGGGTACAATGCTCCGTTTACAGCCTCTGCTCAGAGATATATGTAGGGAATGAAATTTGGCTGCTGATTGGAGACAAACTGAAAGTTTAATAAAAATCGTCAGACTGTTGTCTAGAAAATTTCAAAAAAACTTCCATTTTGTCACGTTTTGATCCCGCTCTCTTTATAGTGGTGCAAATTGTTCGTAACCTTGTGTTATTTAAGTTATGTTCGTTATTCCGGAGATTTAGTTTTTAAAAAACTCAATTTAACTTTCGATGAACAATTGAAGGTTTGTATACTACAGAAAGATGTTCGGGGTAACACACAGAAAATATCCCTAGTACGGATTAAGCATATTCAAGGGTGAAACGGGGTATTTTGCTGATGGCAACTAGCGAAAGCTGAAGATGGTAGACGACTGTACTGAGCTTCTCTCCTGGAGGAGGGAGGTGCAGTTTGATGGAAGTTGGGTGAAGGGATTTCTGCTGATGCAGCCCCTTTTATGATTAAATCTCCCACTTATTACGCCTACGTAACTTATATAAATAGGAAAGTTGCGCCTTCGACTGAAAAACAAACAAACTTGAAGTTACAGCCCCAAAAAGCACTATTTGGGAAAGCAGTCATTGCATGTGTCACTATGGGACGCAAAAATAAGGTTTTGGGCAAAACCCGCCGAAAACTAATTATAGTTATCATAGTGATTAAAACATTAAATATTTTTTCTTTCGGAACCGGCACTAATTATTTTGATTATATTTTTCATATTGGCAGCTGCTAATGAGACGACACTACTATAACATTTTCATCCGTGGGAAAATGGCAAGAGCAGTGTAATAAAACGCCAAACATTTCGACGAAAATTTGTTTTAGCGCGGTTTTTTCTTTATAAACTCCGCTTAAATGTTGCTAGGGTCTTCAAAAAAATTTGGGTGGTACTTCAACCAAGTACCTATATAATTAGTCTTTGATAACGCTCACAAGATATGCAGGGGCTCCTCCAGAAATTCCTGAATTTCAACCCCTGCCGTTTCTAAACGTTTTTACCCGATAACTCGGAAAAAATGATAACTATCTTCTTCCCAAAAATCGGGTTTACACCCTCATTTCTTCTCAGTGCACCAATTGCTCAATAATGATCGGGGGATGAGTACGAGGAGCGCAATAAATTCCAGATCTCTAAGCGCTACCGCTTTCTGCCGCTGTGAAGTGATGTTTGATCGAGTTCAAATGAATTGAGTTAGTAGAAAAAGCCCTGATGAACCCAAATGAATTGACAGAGCTGAAGTAAGTTGTGTGATGTGGCACTCGATGACTATGCCTGAATGACGCATTTCGTTGTAATTTTTAAGCAGGGACTTGATTAGAATGACGTCATTCCGGTTCCACTGTACACGGATCTCACGTGAGTTGCATATGATGCGACTGGCTGACCGACTCGAACGATCTAGCGCCGCGATTAAGCGATGAAATGTGAGATAAGCGCGAAACACGTGACTGCCCTACGTCGCAAAACTCGGTCGTTCCCTCTCGTTAGATTTTTCAAGATTATTCTATTTTATTTCTATCGCGTAGATGCGCAATGTTTTGTTGACTACTGCCCGTCGTTCGGTCACGTCACTGTAAATCGTTCCTGTACTTTTACTTTCCTCGAACCGAAGGATAAACGAAAGTCAAGTCATCGGTCGAGAACAAAGTCGAGTTTTCGTCATATTTTGCTGGCTCTAAACCCAAAATACACCGCCTAGCCTCTTTTTTCCATTGGAGACATGTGTCATCAGCCATGTACAACATAAAAGTAGATCCGAGGATAGTTGTACTCCAACTGAAGGTTCCCGAAAGTAGTGTGAATAGACTTCACTACTCCAGCGAACGAGCGCTAGAATTTCGAGTGAGTATAGTGCCCTGGTCCCCGTGGAGGACCTTGGGTACACATCTTGACTATTATGGTCAAGTATTAAAGAAATTGGGTTATATCCGCCAGTAGGCAAATTACTAAAGTTAACGTAACTCACAAGCCAGAGGAGACGGACTCACCTAACAGGTACGTTAACTTTAGTTATTATGGTCAAGGTTGAGAAGATCAGGGACTCGCACAAGACGAGGGAATTGAAGGTTTTTTAAATAAAGCTTCAATGCATTGACCTGACTCCCTTTGACGGTTTGCAACAGTGATAGACACCAATATGGTACACCCGACACATTTATTGAATTTCTGGTTTCAAAATTGCAGGGGCAAAGTTAAAATATTATTAAAAGTTATGTTACGCTGAAACGAAATTCGTTTAAAAAAGAACCCTCGGTCAGTCTTCTGTAGTTCAGACGTTTCTCCATTTCATCGTGTAAAGATGAACTGCGCTCTAGTAAAATGGAGTAACGTCGAAATGTGCACTTATAAGTCGTTGAAGGTTCGACCGTAGATTGAGGAAGGCAGTCTGAAGCCCTCTCTGAAACTGTTGCACGCTTCCTACGATTCGGCTTGGCTGAAGGTTCATCGGCCCGAATGATCCTGCCGAAGTTGTTGCGAATGCTAGTTCTCCTGAGCCTGTGCCACTGCTTGTCGGGCGCCAGAATGGGGGAGCTATAAACTGAGAAATAAAATAACGTGGTGAGCGTGAGTAATGACTGTATTACACTTGACAGAATAGCGATATCAGGGTAAGTATGAGTATATAAACTCGAACGTGGGGACTCTAAATATACGTGAACTGGTGGCTTAGGAAACTAAGAAGAGAGAGAATGAATGAACGATTTATTTAAAGACCAAAGAGAATTAGGGCCATTAGGGGCCCTCTCTTCCATTCTTCCTGGAAAACAGCTTTTTCGGCTCACAAATAAATTTCAATGATTTTCTCATAAAACGTCTCATAGTGAAGTTATGCAAAATAACTGCTAATTAGTCACATTCATACCTGATAAATCACATTCGTGCTAAATGAATAAATACGCTCACAGTTTCTACCCAGTCACCCACCATTCATACAAGAAGGTTGAGGTGGGTGAAAAGCCCCAGCCAACCTCGAGCCCACCCTCCAACGGAACTCCTCTGGACTTGACATGCAGAGCGTTGGACAGTGGAGGTCCTGAGACGGCCGGCCCCTAACTAAATAACTCATAGTAACATAAATCAATGGAAACAGAAAAAACAATTCGGTAACAACTTGACAAATAAAATCACAGCCTCCCTGAACTGGCGGGGGCCACCCACTCACTCACTTACTTTCATCCATCCATCCATCCTTCCATACTGTACACTGAGACACATGAACACATAATGTTAAATGATAAGAAGGGGTGAGTACTGTTTATTCCTCCCCTTCCTAGTTCACCTGCCTTGACGCACTAAACATACAAATACTTGATACATATGAAAACTACGAGTGCTATCCCATCAGAGAGCGAGTGTATTGAAAGATGAACGAGTTGTGAGAACTGGGAAGACGACTGTCGTTCGCGAGTGCTTATGGATGATTGACTTGGAAGGAGCTGTCTATTGAGAAGAGAAGAAAAGAGAAGTAAAGGGCTAAAGAAGGTAGTTTTTGGGAAGTCCCGAAAAGAGGGAAATCCGTTGACAACCGGAAATAACTGAAGAGGTGGACTTTCCATAGGTAAACAAAGGGAGTCTGGGGAAACGGACATTTCTTTAGGCTTAGTGAATCCCAAGAGCTTATTCGTCATCTTGCGCTTGGCTATGTACACGCTATTTTTGGTTGTATGTTGACTTGCTGTGACTTCTTACTCCCGAGTACGGCCAAAACTTCATTCGACATTCTTGAGGAGAACGCCATTCCTCGCAAATACGTCCCCAGTCTCACTTTCCTGCATTTGTGCCGTCTCCTCTCCAAACCGATTCAGGAGTTTTCTGTTTCTGTTTTTTTGTTGATTTATTAAGCATCGGAAATAAGCTCATGAGCCATTTCCTTTTGAGCAGCCATTTTCATTAACGTGTGCGGAGAAATGCGATGTTCATTTCATGCAATGAGCATATGGATTTGTGGCAGAAAGTTGCGTGATGCTTTTTGGGCGTGAATTTCAGCGTTGAACCCGTTTTGATCAAATTCAGTCTATTGATCGTATTACTTAGCGAGCGACCCTCGTGTTTTTCGTATTGATTTCCGCTTCTATATCTCATATAAGCGGTAGAACACGTCTGGGAATCTTCGGAAGTTTCATAATTGTTCCCATCAGTCGAGCGTCGCATTTTCCCGAAGTTGCCACCTACAAACCCCCTCTCCGTTGGGTCCCTTATGTTGATTCAGTTCAACTGCCAGGGATTCCCCCATCCGTGAATGGCTGCGTCTTGGAGACGTCGACATTTTGAAAATCCCAGTCGTTGAAAATAATTCCCTCATTGTCCCAGTGTTGCCAGGGCTTTGCTCTGTCTGGCGGAGTTCCCGGCTAACCCCTCTCCGTTTTCTCCCTTTGACCTAACCGACCTTGTACTCAGTCTGTATCTCCTTCCTACTTTCAGACAGTAATCTTCGATTTTCATGCACTTTCGCCAATTTTCGCCCTGTGATAGTACAGTACACCTCAATCGAAGTGCCTTATGTGGTAATGAACATAAGAATCTTGTAAATCGGGTTAATCCGTATTACATCAATTCCGCTCAGTTCTCACCTGCTCCACTCTTTTCTTAGACTTCAATATTTCTCTTTCTCTTGTGCACCGTAATTAAAATTGTGTAGCCTTCATCTCTCTGTTCTGAAATGTGTGATCGACCCTAGAATGAGCGGCGGTGTGTAGACAATTGGGGTGTACCGTTCTTGAATGAATTTCCTGTATGGATAACTCTTGGGAGCTAAGAAACTAAAGTCAACGTACCTGTTAGGTGAGTCCGTCTCCTCTGGCTGGTGAGTTACTGTGGGCAAGCGCTTTCGATGTAAAGACATCATCGTCTGGCCGTGAAGTCAAACAGTACACCTCAATCGAAGTGCCTTATGTGGTGATGAACTGAATCTTGTAAATCGGGTTAATCCGTATTATATCAATTCCGCTCAGTTCTCACCTGCTCCACTCTTTTCTGCCAGACGATGATGTCTTTACATCGAAAGCGCTTGCCCACAGTAACTCACCAGCCAGAGGAGACGGACTCACCTAACAGGTACGTTAACTTTTGTCATTTGCCTACTGGCGGACATAACCCTATTGCTTTAAGAGCTAAGAAACCTTGCGGGTTCTATGGGCCATTTCTTATAGTGGAGATGATTACCCACACCAGTGTACCCAAGCTCGGGACGTTAGTTCACTGCTTCTAAAAACATCTTGGCAAGAAGACTTAACCCCTCTTTCTGACACTCCAGTTGTTCTTTGCTGCTGCCGCACGATGAGCTAGAGCTGCAGCTCGTCCATCCAATTCTGAGGCATCCACAGCGCCCCAGCAGTCCTCACCATTCAGCATCTACTATGGTATCCGGAAATGGAGGCCGTACGATGGTTGCCCTTTGAACACTGGCAGTGTTTCATTCCCTCTACG
This sequence comes from Pachypeltis micranthus, assembly GCA_020466155.1. Classification (NCBI taxonomy): domain Eukaryota; kingdom Metazoa; phylum Arthropoda; class Insecta; order Hemiptera; family Miridae; genus Pachypeltis; species Pachypeltis micranthus. Next base: position 23,624,343 of record CM035774.1, on the reverse strand, counting down.
ATGCTCGGATTGACCAGCTCGGAAGGTGTGAATAAAAAAATAGTGCGACACACGACAACTTTCCTCGGTCCTCGGATTCAGTGGTTTTGGTCGTTTTACCACATAATAAAATAGGATTCTCTTCGAGTGAGTGTGAAATCAAAAGAAATGGTTGAACACAACAAGTTGATTGTACCGCCGTGACGTCACGACCTTGATTGTTTTATATTGAATTCATGGAGCTATCGTTGCCCCCCCCCTCTTCCTCCTCCTCCCGGAATGTGTTGAAGGCAGGAAGTAACAAGAGAAATATTTGGAGAGACTCATCAACTTGCCTTATCCCCACGAGTGTCCGACGAATTTTATCACTCTTACTAATGAAATCTGTTTTTCCTTCAGTTCACATGAAATGATAGAACGTAGCTCAGCGTTCTATGTTGAAACTAATGAAGTTGCGGAATTAATTGATTATCGCGTAGACTCTGAAGATAATGATCAAACTGCGAAAAAACACGACCCATTAAACAACAATTTCGGAATTTCACGTCCGTAATTATTTTTTAAACTTATTGGACTAACGACACGATTGTAGTTTAAAAGAACGCTGGTATATACGCAGAAATTAGCAAAGGAAGAAAAAGAAGACAAAATCTTCAACGATTACTCTTCCGCTTGCGTATTTTTTCAGAAGTGTAAATTTTGATTTACCGACCTGTCGTCTTGAACCACGTTTGTTTGAATTCCGAAATAACCGAGGTGGCTCGTGATTGTCTGATGACCATTACACCATAGCGACGTTGAACTTCCATAGCTCCTACACAAATTCTTCTGAAAAGGCTAATACCTTATAAGCGGGGTTTACAAAGAAAACCTCTAAAATCGAACCGTTTCGTCGAAATGCGCGTGAATGCAAAGTTTGTTTGGATTTGGTTGTTAGGAGAGAATATTTAAGCATTTTCTGATCGAAAAAAATGTTTTGCTGATTTGATTTAGCCGTGCGTTTATGCTCGCACTCATCGTTTTCTCAAATGTTGTTTCCCGGTCTTATAAATCGCAAGAGCTTGACAATGTTTTTTTATCAGCCAATTTCTTAATTTTCCTTTGTGGTTCTAATAGCTAAGCAAAGTAATGATGGCTCAAAACAAACTCGGTTAATTAGGCAAACTAGGCAAATTAGGTAAGTAGTGGATAGTAGACTTGTATAATTATTGAAAGAAGTATTATATTAGTTTTATTGACTTCACTTCCCTTGGCTCTTTGAAGTAGAAAGGAGAATTACGTAATCGAGTTTTTTTACTGACTACGAAAAACGCCATATTCGACTATCTGTCTGCATCTGCGTACACAATTACGAGAAAAAGGCGCTCAAATTTGGTATTTAGCCTACAGGTCACAATAGAACGTCAAAATCGTGATCAAAACACCAACTATTTTTTACTCAAAAGTGGCTCTTGGAAGATTTTCAATTAACTTTTTGTATGGACAAACACGGAAACAAACAAGAAATTATCAGTGTTTGCGTTCTTTATGAATTCAGGCGACCGTCTATAAAAATACGACGCAATTACTTATCAATAACGCTTTTAAGATAATTACGGAGTCTCTAATTACCATTTCTCACGGATTTCGCACGATAATTCCAAACGAACAACGCGATCCGTCTTTTTAAAAAAAATCGTGTTGACTGTCTCATGAAAAGGATTCGCGATGTCTGCTCGATAACGGTCGTGGAAGGAGTAGAAGCGAGTCAATAAATTTGTGAAATTTTACGGAGTTTGAATGAACTGAGTGAAAAATAGATTGGATTAGCAGCTACAGCCATGAAAATCGGTGTAAGGGAAAACTTTTATGACGCCATGCACGTGCTAGTTTTGAAACCATTTTGTCAATGCCCCATCTTGAAGGCGTCTTGCTGTTGTCTGCATGAGTTCGGAGGAAGGAGAGTACTAATTTGGGCGTTTATTGAATACATCACTTCAGTCACAAACGTTGATAATTTTCCCGCTATCAAATTACGTTATTATTATGGTGGTACAATTCGTAATAATACGCCCACTGAGAGGGCCGAACGTTATAAAGAAAAGGTGAAGTCGAAACGAAGGTCATTTCAATTGTGTCGAATGGAAGAAATTAGATATTCGTTTGCTTTGTAGATCATCAGGGTGGGGGCAGGGCAATAATTCAGATGTGGACTATTGTTTTTGGGAATCGACCTAGTTCTCGTTGTAGATGCTTGCTGACATTAGAAATGATGAATTGGCTTTGTTATATTTTTCACTTCTCACAATCCAAAGAGAGGTTTTCATCAGATCTTCAAGTTTTGTGTGAGTACCATTCGAAAACCGGCTGAAAACTTTGCAAATAATTACGCGACGGTTTATTGTCCTCTTGTACAGCGTGATTGCGACCTTATCCTATTTAGTGCAGCGCCGGAAGATATTAAAAATATAACGTGGCCATATCAATCATCCTGGGTATGACTGCTTACACGCGAACGACCATGTCCGAGGCGAATTATATTCGATTCAGCATCGACAAATACTACGAAGCTATACGAAACATGATCGCTTCAACGGAAGAACGAAGAAATTGACGTTTTCTAGACGACGCTAGGCAATTGGCACTATACGACGAGTCGAACTGATGTGTGGTCGGAGTGACAGTGCGGGAAATGAGCAGAGGCTGGGGAGAGACGGTAATTTTCGCTGTATTGTCCCACGTAGACGCAGTCCTACATCTCTTAAACCCGTTCTATTTGACTCAGATTCGAAAAATACGTGGAAAACATGGCCAAATACTATTATGTAGAAGTGCGAGAAAACTGCCCAACTTTCCGTTTTTTCTCATTTTGATCCGATTTTTTGCCCATAACAACCATGAGTTTCGTCTAATCGGATTGCCAAGTACTAGACCGTAAAAACCTTTTTTTCGTATGACCGGCTTTTTTTAGACCGCGTTAAAGGTAAAATATGGGCTGGACGGCGAACGTTAAATACGATAATACTGATTTGGAATCCCCGTGACTCGAAACGCGAAGGATCAAAGTTTGTGGGTAGGGGGTTACGAAAAATTGTCCTGAATGATAATCTAAAAAAATGGTTGTGCTGCCGCGTCATTCCAGAAAAATGTTTTGTTTTTCTTAAATTTTAACCAAAATGTACATTCTTTAGCCCTACTAAGTAGAAATGAATGTTGTGCAATCGGCTGACAAAATTTGAACTTCCGTGCCATCTGAGTTCAGAACACCATTTACGAAAATGACCTGAAGATCAACGTGACAGTTTAAGCAAATTAAGTTCAAAACCCGTACATTTATCGTGATCAAAACGCCAAATGTTTGAAGCGGATTAATGAGGAAAGTTATTTTATCGGCTGGATAAAGTTCGTTTAGTTTTCTCCGAATTGTTGCATTTCGAGGGCTATTACAAATTTTTTGTACGGATAGTTCCAACGTACATAACACCGCTACGTAATTTTCGTTCGTTGGAAAATGAGGAGAGTCGCGCAATAAATTGTTGAAAATGTCGACGAAGAGCGAAAAACGAGTCGCTCAATTGACTAGCGTTCTCAATAATAAAAATCTCAGTGGTAGTCAAAGAACATGCCAATTATTATGGTGCCGTAACGTGCAACCTCACAAACCCCGAAATTCGAACTACCGTTTTTTGATATATACTTTCACGAGGAGCACGGCCTTTCCGCATAGTTCCAGACCTTACACGAACTTTCTCAATAAAAATCAGTCCTGTTTCCCCGCGTAGTGTTTCGCAGACTTGGAGGCTAATGAATCGTGTATAGATCGGGGGTGAAACAAAGAACAGGGACCGACCGCTTGATAACCCTACGACTGCATGTATTTTCATTGAATTAACTCCTTTTCATAGTCTTTGTACATTAAAAATAATTATAACGGTGTATTACATAATGAGCATTAAATAATTGGCATAATCGTACAGCTGTTGTTATTTCTAATTTCAAACATGGCGCCAGAGCCTACGATGTCGGGCATATCGATAACCTGACCTCGGTCGGAGATATATCGATATATTGCCTTATCAGAGGGAGCGGTCCCCTATTCTTTGCTTTTACCTAGATCGGAAAGGGATCATTTTGTTTGTTTTTTTTTCTCGCCTGAATACATCTTTCCTTTTCATTTCGTAGAGCCATGGAAAATAAGAACGTCGTTGAAAGTCGTTGCGATTTAAAAAATCATTCTTCATTGAGGCTGGCTTTACAATGCAGGTCGTGTCGTTATTAGCAGTACCAGCATAACGCATTATTACGAGAACAACACAGTTATCTAGAACATGTCGACAAAGAACCTTAGTGCAATTTTTCTCCGTAAATCCTGCTTTTATGCTGTTCGCTCTCAATAAAATCAATTCGGTAGTCCAATATGAACGGTAGAAGTGCATAAACAATGTTGAGATAATCGGGAGCAACCTCAGAAATTCGGAAATTTAGACTACGACGTTTTTTCGACTCATCTTTTTCACTGTTCTCCCAATAATTGTAGAACTCAACCTCCAAAAATGGCGCGGGCATTCCCATAAATTACCCACAACGCTGCTCTACAACCTGAATAAAAAATAGCGAAGTAAACGAAAAATCGTTTTACTCACGCAGAGTTGAAGAAGGTTGTGTTATGCGTACAGTTCGACGTGCCTATAACGGTTTGACGGGGCTGTAAAATTTTTTTCATAATTCAATTTTATGACTTTGAAATAATTGAAGTAATTACGGAAGTTTATCAAAATAGGTGTTTTTTTTTTTTAAATTATAGAAGTTTCCGAAATGCTTGATGTAATTTGTCAGCCTAGCGGGTTGTGGTTTTCAGCAACCTACACCTACGTTTTCTTCCACTTTTGCTTTAACTATCCGTTGAAAGAAGATATTGACCTAAATACGACAGAAAATTACTTGCAGGTTGTTAAGTGGTCGTTTTTTACATTTTCACTAAAAACGGCTAATTTACTTTCGAATAATCAGTAACTACGTTTTGTTGCCGATATGCGTTAAACCGAAATATAGCATCTGTTCATGTAACATATCATAATGACCATATATTTTTTAACGATGTAAATATACGCCAGGTGTTACCAGAGAGATGTCATTTTGGAATGCAGGTGTATGTCTACCGACAGACTCGAGTGATCTTACTCTAGTGATTATAGACAATGAAGAATCCGACGAAAGTTGGGCGTTGGATCGAAGCTCGTGATGGTTGTAATTTTTGCTCAAGTCAGCGGCTCTCCAAACATTTCCAAAGCCCCCCCCCCGGGTCAAGGCATATAAAAACAGATGTACAAAGATAATTGAACGGGATGATTTTAACTTTACCAATCAGTGGGCTGTTAAGACGCTCCACTTACCAGCACATTAATCTTCTTGAAGAGAATTGAAGCATTTGTACATATTATGTTATCTTTTGTAAAGTTATATGTAATGATGAAATGAGTGAGAAAAAAAAATCGTTGAATTTATAATTATTGTTTACCCTTTAGTGAAAAAGAATTTCGTTCCGTTTATGGTGTTTTATTTATTTCCAGAAAACGACGTGCATCTACCGATAAATCTCTCCTGAAGTTATGGGGCTCTGGTGTTTTCAATATTGATCGCGATCCTCATGAAGTTGCTGGGTATCTACCAGCGGCCTACGTGCCCGGTGAGTTTTAACGTTAATTGGTCTAATGTATTTTGTGTAACAAAGTCGAGAGGCGTCCTGTTATAATTATTTTGATAGAGGTGTGAGAATTAACCTCTTGTGCGTAGACGCGATTGAAGGATCCCCTTTACCTCCGTATTTATCGTGCCCTTTTAAACAATTGGCCGAATTTGAATCATCGGAAATCTCGGAACCGCCGACTCATTGATAGTAATGCGGACCTTCGCGAAATCCATTGAGTCGGTGACGAGTTATTTCCATTCACAACTAAAGCAATCGTGTCAGCCTTGCTGACTCAAAATTCGATGAAAGGGAACCTGCAGCTCATACACTCGTTCCATTGACGCTGGCGAACCCATATGTCAAGTACCTCGGTCAATAGTACAAACTGTATCCAGTATCTAGGCCAATAATACGGACCTTCGCGAAACCCATTGAGCCGGTGACGAACTATTTCCATTCACAACTAAAGCAATCCTGTCAGCCCTGCTGACTCAAAATTCGATGAAAGGGAACGTCCATCTCATACTCATTCGATTGATGCTCTCTTCCAGTGCGATCTATTTCTTAGTTGCTTCGTGGTTGAACAACCGAATTCAGCCTATTTTTAAGCGATTTATTTAATCGAAATTGCGTTCGACTAAACCCATGCGCACCTTCAATTGACAATTCCTAGCTATCTTGTGGGAACATAGTACAATTTGCCTCAGCCCACGTGTGTCCAGCGATTTGAATTACTTCCAGGTACTACATAAATCCAAGACTAACTACAGTTGTAGTAATCAGATCACCAAATACTCCCCCCCCTCCCTCCCTCTAATAACTGGCTCCAACGGTTAACTTCGTTGTACGGGCAGTTCCAAGCTAATTTAACAGCACCACGAAATTTTCATTCGAAAGAAAATGACGAGAGCAGCTCTAGTAGCGTTTCAAGTAAATCGTGTTAGTTATCCAATAAGTTATGTACCCTAGTAACAGTTAATTAGCCTTATCCCTAAAAATTCCGAAATTCAAACTACAATCGTTACATGGTTTAACTTTTGACATTTTATGTCTTTACTTTACATAAACCGAAAATGTAACGCGGGATATGTAACGGAGAAGCGTCACGTAATATTTGTTTGGCGTTAGGTGTACGCTTGGTAACGTCTGTTACAAAATCTAACGCTTGGTAACATCACACGTTTTAATAACCTCAGTGACTAAGTGATGATGTCAATTGCAATTGACGCGGCCATTATATCGAAACCATCAACGAGCACAATCGAACGTAGTTATCATTGCATAAAAAAAATATCTGGTGCGTTGCAACACACAACTTTCCTTAGTTCTACTTCAATTCACTCGGGTACATGGCTAATTCTATAAGATCGATTCATTTATCACTCAGTTCTTTTGCACTTGGTCAAACAACACTTCACAGCAGCAGGTAGCGGCAGGCGCTACAGTTCTGGAATTTATTGTGCTGTTCGTACTCATTGCAGGACCATTATTGAGCAACTGGTTCACAGATAATTAATGAGGCTGTAAACACAAATTTTTTGAAGAAGGATAATAATTACGTTTGGAGAGTTATTGGGTAAAAACGTTTAGAAGTGGTAGTAAGCGAAACGGCAGTAGTTGAAATTCAGGAATTTCTGGAGTGATCCCCATGTATCTCATGAACGTTTTTAAACACTCAACCTTAGGTATTGGATTCAACTACAATACCAATTTTTTTTAACATTCTACTAAAATTCCAGCGGAGTTGAAGAGGAAATAACTGCGCTAAAAACGCTTTTCGTCGAAAATCTTAATAATTTATTGTGCTGCTCTCGTCATTTTCCCACAGATTGGAATTTTATGGTATTATTGTCTTATTGAGAGCTATCAATATAATAAATTTAATCAAAATCGTTAGAGCCATTTTTGAGAAAAGAGAGCCAAAATTTGGTGTTTTGATCACTATGATAACTATAGTTAACTTCCGGTGGATTTTGCCCATACTCTTATTTTTGCGTCCCATGGTAACCTGTAGGCTAGACATCAAGTTTCCGCAGATTTGGCACGGTTGTTTTCTCTAAAAACCGCGCTAAAAACGCTTTTCGTCGAAAATCTTAATAATTTATTGTGCTGCTCTCGTCATTTGCCCATCAATGGGAATTTTATGGTATAATTGCCTTATTAAGAGCTATCAATATAAAAAATTTAATCAAAATCGTTAGAGCCGTTTTTGAGAAAAAAATATTTGGTGTTTTGATCACTATGATAACTATAGTTAACTTTCGGTGGATTTAGTTCGAACCCTTATTTTGGCGTCCCATGGTGGCCTGCGGGCGAGATATGAAGTTTGAGCTGATTTGGTACGGTGGTTTCCTCTAAAAATCGTTCACAGACACACACACAGACCATTTCAGACTCAGTAGGGTCTGAAACGTAAAGATCTGAAGAAAACTCAAAAAAAAATTTTCAGCCGATTACATAACTTTCCTTTCTACTTCGTAGAGCCAAGGAAAGTAAAAACAAAAATATTGTAGGCCGTGTTTTCACAGTATTTTCACTGCTGTTGGTATTTGGCTTGCTCTATAAAAAGTAGCATACAACCATCGGCTACTGGCGAAGATTAATAAGTGATAATCCAAATAAGAGATCTCAAGATGCCCAGCACCTGACAGTGTTGTTAGCAGTGATGCCGATCGAGCGTTACACTCATCCATACAGCCATGCACTAAAAGATGTAGTGCCAATTATCGTCTTCTACCCCTACTGAACTGATGAACACTGGTAACTGGGAAGACTTGAAACTGATCTAGTTTTATTACGCGCCTAAAAAGGTGTAACGTGTGAGTTACTTCCTTGGAGACAGTAAGTAATCGAGTGAAGAGGGCAGGGGGGGAGGGGTACGTTCATAAATTGTAAAACGGTTGTTGGCTTCGTAGGTCCAACGTGATACCTAAATGCTCGTGCGAATGAAGTAATATTCATTTTGATTGTAAATTTTGCCTTCTATGTCGATTTAGTCTCGTTAGTCGATGTCCACGAGGGGGCCTATGCAATGAAACTGACGGGTTTACAGTTTTCCTGGCAGTTTGAGACGTCCAGGTTTTTATTAAGATGTCTCAATTACGTCTTAACAGGGTCCGGTATACGTTGTCTGTTGGTATTCGTGTGGAATTTGTTGGTACCGCGCCACGCCCAATAGCCTTCCCTCTCAACTGCCATGTGGTCTTGGGGGACCGGTCGGGTGGGCACCATTCCTACCAAAAAGTTGAGTGGCTATAGGGACTGAGGAAGGAGGGAGGGTTCGTCGATGAGTCGGATTTCCTAGCAGGAGATCGTGGGAGAGCTCAGGATGTGACGTCATGAGCTGCGCGGGTCAAATATTCCAGACGAGATCGTTTCTTCTCTTGAAACGCGGTCCAGCCCAATAGCAAGAGACCGGTCTGATCAACATCGCGGTTGACTCGATCATTTCTGAAACTATACTCGTGACATTTCCATAATTTTGATAGAAATTAATAATTACTCAGATATAAACCTTTGAAATGATTTTATATTATTATTTATCCCGTGGTTTACTCGCATCACTGACATTACACTTTTCAGAACCCTTGACATGTTTACGACGGTCGTTTCGTAAGTAACTCAAAATTCGGCATATAAGTATGATGAATCAGGTGCCCATTAAATTATTCCAATCTGTCTGAAGAGATAATAGCCGACAGAAATGATCTTATTCACTTGGAATTGTTAAAGGTAGACCGGTTTTGGTGTTAAACCCATCATCATCAGTCGCAATAATAAACTGATGACTGCTCAATCGCCGAAACGGATCTTAACCTATTTTCGTGTAGAAAAAGTATCTCAGTGTATATATATTTGATAATCGCTCTTTACTCCGCAATTGAATTAAAGGGGTTTCCTCAGTTCGTGTAAAGGGTGAATTGCACCGATAATCCAAAATTCGTTTTGTGGAAAACTAAATAGAAAGAAGTATAATTGTGTCGCAGCTCTCTCTGTACCTGAAATATGTACCTATACGTCCTCTCACGCACGTCGTAAGATTACTGTGCATCCACAAGGCATGACGCTGACACTTCTGATACCTTCGTCATACCCGGTGTTTGCTCTGGGATACCGTCGTGACAGAACCGCCCCCGTTCTATTCATCGATATGAGCAAAAAAAAGGAAGCTTTATAACCCTTTCCTTGGAAAAACTTGATTATAAACATTCAATTTCACGCGGCGTTTGCCGGAAAGCCCGGAAGTATACTTTCACTGACAATTTCCATCCCACCTTGAAGTTACCCGCTATACACAACCAATTTCCCCTCCCCCCTTATCAAACCTTGACAGTCTGTCGTAAGTGTTCGTTAATTGACTTCGACGTGTTGCTGTCGATAGCATTACTTCGTATTTAATCAGGGTTCCTAAGTGGCAGAGGGAATAGGATACATTGCAACCGAAAATAGAAATCCGATCACCTCAGTGGTGGAACTTACACAAGCGATGGATGTGGAAATATCAAAAAGTGCAACCAAGTTCTGTCAAGATTTGACGCACATAATTAGTTGGAGATTCGGTTACATTATACTTCGAATGAGGCTGGTGGAAAAATGTTGATATTGTTTCCATTTCAACGAAAATCGTTTAATATGCGTGTGACTGAGAACATTTCTAATGAGTTTTCCTTACGTTTTACTTTTTTCTTTCGAACCTTTCCCTGTCTGAATCCAGCTCAATTATCGACAAATATCTTGCAGAGTGCTGACCACCGTTGCCTCCGGCGCACAGCGTTTCCCTAACAGTAAATTGTAGAACAACCAACACCGAGCCTTGAAAAGAAGTCCCAGAAAATGACCTACACGCTGATATTTCTCAATAAATGCTGGATAACTAAAGGCAACCCAATATTTTCCGAAATGATAACCGTATTGCGGCCAACTTCTCCCGCCCCAGAGCTATTTTCAGTACAGAACGATCTACTGGACCTTCTCGCGATCTGAGGAGCTAATAAACAATTTTTGGGTCATTTGGTACATTCGCGACTCGATGAAGTGACGTTTCATTACTTGTTTCCGTCGTATATTTACTAAATGGAACTCACTCAAAGGCGCTTTCATCTCGAACCACAACTAGAAGCTGAGCTATCAAAGTGTTTACATTGTTACTATTTGCCGTCCTTTTCGTTTATTGTAGTTGTTTTTGTTGCCTTATTATTATTATACCCGTTATGCGATCGTTCCCCCCCCCCTCGTGTTTTCCATTCGCTCCGCAGCTGTTTTTCTTTCCGATCCCGGTTCCTTTTAAATCAATCGGTTCCTTACGCAGCACTGTCGTCACCGCGATATCGTTCAAGACTGGTTAGAGCATTAGGTTGTTAACATTTTTAAACCAGCACAACATTTCGTTTGTGTTGGGCCAAGCCCAGAGAAACTCGATAATCTCATATTACTTCCCGCTACCCGAAGGGAAGGAAAGTAAGTAATCGTGTCAAAAAAAAAATTTGGGTTTTCTTCAGATCTTTACGTTTTGAGGCCTACCGAGTCTAACAAACCTTATTTCGGCGCGTGGTCTGTGTGTGTCTGTAGTTCGATTTGCGGGAGAACGGCTGATCCGATTGAGCTGGTTCTTTTTTTGTTTTGTTTATTATTTTTTGTAGACACCAAAATAAGGTTATGGGCGATTTCAGCCGATGTTAAGGGGGGTGGGGGACGAAAATGTACCAAAAACTAGGGGTTTTCGCATTATTCTTGAAAACGGCTCTAACGATTTTGATTGAACTTTCAAATTATTTTCTACTAATTAATACCTAACTTTTCTTCTTCATACATATCTCCATGAAAATACGGTGAACGGAGATATAGGCCTATGAAGCAAAAATAGGTTTTTTACGCTTTTTGGCAAACTGGCTTCAACGATTATCACCAACCTTTCAAGATGTTCTCGAATAGTTAATACCTACATATTGTTCTCAATAAATGTTCCTCGGACAGTCCATTGAACAGAGATAAAAATCAAAATGTGTCGAAAATAACGTTTTGGTTTATTATTCATTCTGAATAATAACCCTATGTTTTCGGTCACGAAAAATTTTTTACAACCCCCCCTCAAAATTTGATACTTTACGTTTCAAGACATGGAGATTCCAAATTTGCAATGTCCGTCCGCCGTCCCCCGTCCCCCGTCCCCCGTCCGCCGTCCGGGCCGTTTTGTGCCTTTAACGTGGTCTAAAAAATTCGTTCTTTCGCCCAAAAATCCGATTTGGTATCTAGTTGTGCCCGCCATCTCGGCAATCCGATCGGACGAAGCCCGTGGTTGTAATCATCATTCTCATTATGTTTTTTTCATAGATTTTTGGTTAAATTTTGATATTAGTATTTAGCGTGCATGTTTTCATATTAAAATTCAGTTTTTTCTAGATACTTTCGTGTTTTTTTTTGTTTATTTTAATATTACGATTCAGTTCTTTTCGACATTTTTTTTGGGTTTCATTATGATATTTTTCGATGCTGAATCGAACAGGATGGGTCTCGGAGCATTAATGCTAGGTCAAGCTGATTATCCGAATAATAAACCGTTGTGTAATAATTTGCAGCGTTTTTTCGAACATTTCCGTAAATTCCAGGGTAACTTCTTCACCTGATGTAATAAATCCTAATGGAGGGTCTTCTAGTAACCCATACCCACATTTCGTTCTCTATAATCATTTCTGTATACATATGTTGAACGGATATATAAGCCAAGTTAACTCAGAAAAGGATATTTGTCGAATATTAATTTATCGGTATTCCAATTTTCTCAAAAACGGCTCTAACGATTTCGATCAAACTTACGGAGTACTCTCAGCTAACTAGTCCTTACATTTTGTTCTCTATAAATGTTTCTGTAGAGATGCGTGGAACGAAGATATAGCGCCCGCATATATAGCTGGTGTTCGAAATTACGGGGGTGGCGGAAAGTTGTGTGTTGCTACGCGCTGCTCATTTCCCGTATTTATATTCCTCCATTATAAACGTCCCTTAACCCATCACGTAGACGCTGTTATATTATTTCCAAAGGGGGGTTTCCTGAAACGTACGCAGGTGTTTATCCACCAATTGGGTGCGCATCCGGATAGTTTAGAGATCTCGCTAATCTATACGCTACAATACTCACACTATTTCGTCGAGCTTCCTCAGTGGGGCAGAAACGTCATGAGTCGGTTATAATTAGTTGAACTCTTTATTTCTGTTGTGGTAAACAAAGACAAAATTGTGTTTAATTGTGTGTGTCTGGTTAGAAACCCCAGCATCCGTGAGAATGCTTACGCGTAATTTGTACCGATATCGTTAGGCTATTCTCTCTGTCGTGTTCGATTAATGCGAACATTTCTTACTGGGAAGATACATAATGTACGGAAACAGAAGGGTTCATCCTGTAACGAATAGTCTAAATTAGCGTTCCACTAACTTGAGTAACAACAAAGTTATAGTTCGTAACCGGCGACTTACTGGTCCATATCAATTCAACCTTTTTACTCGCTAGAAATTATCAAAATGTGAAGATTGAGAATTCGACAATTCACTTTCAGCCTCCTAAAAGGTCGGTTTAAAAAAAATCTTGGTGTTCGTGCTGTTTGCAGTAGTATTTGCCGGAAAACTGTTGTTTGATTTCAACTTGAATCGCCTGTTGAGTTTTCCGGTTGTGAAAATAAGGTTAACCAACTATGTGAGTTTCAACGTTAATTTTCCTCTGGGTGTCCGTTGAACTGAGATAAAACTCGAATTGTGCCAAAGCGATTTTTTCAAATCTTCCTCGGTTAATGGGAAACGAGTTTCATCGACGTGACTGAGTTTCTTTCAGCAATTTCCTTCCCCGACGTCCCCCAAAAAGTCAAATTTTGTAGCCAACGCTGCAGTATTTGTAGTCGTCCGCTCCCTCCCATATGTTCGATAAGTCGGAAGACTTGCCTGTGTGTGTATGTATATACTCATTTCTCTCAGTGATACTACATAACTTTAAAGGTGTTTAGAAGGCGTGAATGTTGTGTTTAAGCTTAGCATTTTTTATATCTATCTCTTACTTTCCTCATTTTTTGTGTAGCGAACTCTAAAAGTTGAAGCTCTTCGGTCGAGGAGAACGTGCGGCGTTCGAACAATACTCTGGCTTGCAGGGCAAACTACCAGGAGCGGCATTTCGTCAAAGAACATAGGACTGCTGCATGTACCGGTTGCGGGAGGGCGTCTTTTCCTATTGATCTGACTGGGGTTTCCGAGCTGTTCGTTGGTAGGGTGTGCTTTCCCCCTCTTCACACATCCAGTAATCTCCGGCGGTCCTCCTCTGTCGTCCATGTCCATGGCTACTTTCACGCACTCCCTCACTGGAGGGACCCACTTTACAAGGCCACTACGCACTGGCACCCTCTCCCTCTCTTCGCCTTTAATCTACGGATGCCTCTCTTTTGTTTTCTTTCGTGGAGGATCGTGAGAGAGCTCCTCCGCCTATTGAATTGTTTTAATGATTTAAATTAATGATAATCGTGAAACGAAGTTAACTGCCATAATTTCTCATATGGCGTTTTCTTACGCGATCTTGTTCTGTGTTCCGAATTTTTGACGTGCTCGGCGGGATCCCCCCCCCCCCCCCCCCAACGTGGGGGAGCTACTGATCTGTTTGGACTGATACATTTTTTGTTTTTGTTGTTATCTTTTTCGAAGGGCGAAATAAAGTTACTAGCAGTTTCCGTTGAATAGGGGTGGGTGCACACTAACTATAGTTACATCGATCAAACCTGTCTTGTACGTAGTTCATTTAAACAATGAAATTCAGATTTTATTAAATTTCGAAGAAAATCTATTTAAATTTAATTTTTTTCTTGTGAATCCTGCTTAAACGATTCCAGAACTAAAGATACGAAAGTTCTCAAAATGATCGTGTTGAGAAATAAAAATTCTGTAGAAAGTTGTGTGACGCATCGCACCAGATATTTCCTGTTAGCACCATTTATGTTGATCTTGAAGTTTGTTTTCCTGGGGGGTGGGGGTGGGGGGTCGCTGCTCTAAATATTCTGTCGACTCTGGTGCCAATTACAAAAACTTGTCTTTTCGGGTTCATGGGAGGGGTGGATGCCAATGCTAACGAATGATGCGTAGTAGTTCATTCCGTATTGAAAATTCGTTGGTTTAGCGTGGAAAGAAGTGTGCCACAACGAAACGGCTTCAAGGTTGTAGTTCGTGTTTTTATTAGGTCCTACGTCATTAAATCACCCGTGTGTAGTTAATTTTTTGAGCGGTAAACTTTTTACTTCCTTCAGCTCTACAAAGTAGGGAAGATTTTTTTTTTTTTTTAAATATATCTTCGCGTTACAAATTTTATATCAGTCTCCTGGTAAACATAGGACGCCAAAATACGGTCACTAGCGAAACTGGTCGATAACTAAGGTTATAGCAATTAAAACGCCTCATTGTCCTAAAAAACGGATAATGAATTATATTACGAGAAAATTCGATTTCGGTACATTTTTCTCACTTAAATCTCTCTTGCGAGACTAGTTAGTATTCTAACAAAATCGTGTTAATGACTCAAAAATCTGCTTGGTCGACATTAAATTACTGTTGGAATTTAATACACAGCTCTCAGCTTAATGGAATTCCTCAATTCGAACTTATTGCCTTCTCTTTGACCTGATTTTGTTACAGAGTTTGCTGAGTAATTCCTAAATAGTAAACTAAACAATAGCCTTAAAAAAATATAAAAATAAAAAACTTGTCTATAGTCCCGTGAATAACGAATTCGCCGCGGGTTATTAAATAAATGTCATACGTGTGGACAATCCAAAAAATCCCGGAGCACCACCTGTTCCTAAATAGAACGTCCAAGTTAGGTTCTACTAATTTCATATAAACTGACCGAAAAACATTGGATTAGTTGCTAGTGAGACAACAACCGCTGTGGGGCTTGAATTATGCGATGTGGTGCACCGAAGCGGGAAAGAAGAATGAAAGTTAACGATAGTGACTGAATGATAAATGGTCTCCCATTCGAAATTTAATGGGCTACTCATAATTGCACAATGCTTTTATTGAGTTTTACGCAACAATTTTTATTGAATTTTCGTCGTGTTGCTATTGGACTTCCACGTGCTTTTTGCGATAAGGCTCGTGTTTGGTGAAGCAGTGATTAATTCACAATTAATCTGGTCACAGTTATATTTTCGAAACTATTGTTTGAACCCCCGTTGTTGACAAAAACTTCGTCAAAATCGTTTTAGCCGTTTAGGAAGTGGCGTATCCATAACATGACCTTATTGCGCTATAACCAACTCCATACTCCTAAATTTCGACCTTCTATTCCCGTAAATAACTACCATTTCGAAAAATAGTTCTTCCCCGTCGGTTTCTTCTACCTTTTTGTTTCTTAGCTCGCAGTTCGAAATTATTTGTACTATTTTGTTGACAAATGTTATTCCTATCAGGTTTAATAATAGTTTGCGTTGGCTCCCTACGTGTTAAAGACGAATTACTAACGAGCAAATTCTATTATCTGGTCTGTAAATAATTTCTTTCGTTACATTTTATCTATGTAACCTTGTTTCACTGATAGCTAATGGAAGCACGTCCCCGTAATAGCCGATGGCTTAAGTAACGTTTTACGTAACAAGAGGATGAAAGACAATTGAGATTTTACTTTCCGCTACCCGAAGGGAAGGAAAGTATAGTAATCGGCCCAAAAAAAAGTTGGGTTTTCTTCCGATCTTTACGTTTTGAGGCCTACTGAGTCTAACAAACCTTATTTCGGCGCGTGGTCCGTGTGTATGTGTCTGTAGTTCGATTTGCGGGAGAACGGCTGATCCGATTGAGCTGGTTCTTTTTTGTTTTGTTCGTTATTTTTTGTAGACACCAAAATAAGGTTATGGACGATTTCGGCCGATGGAAAGGGGGGTGGGGAGACGAAAATGTACCAAAAACTAGGGTTTTCGCATTTTTTTTCGAAAACGGCTCTAACGATTTTGATTAAACTTTCAAATTATCTTCTACTAATCAATACCTAACTTTTCTTCTCACACATGTCTCCATGAAAATACGGTGAACGGAGATATAGGCGTATGAACCAAAAAAAGGTTTTCTACACTTTTGGGCAAAACGGCTTCAACGATTATCACCAAACTTTCAAGATGTATCCAAATAGTTAATACCTACATATTGTTCTCAATAAATGTTCCTCGCACAGTCCATTGAACAGAGATAAAAATCAAAATGTGTCGAAAATAACGTTTTTTCGAACATTTCCGTAAATTCCTGGGTAACTTCTTCACCTGATGTAATAAATCCTAATGGAGGGTCTTCTAGTAACCCATACCCACATTTCGTTCTCTATAATTATTTCTGTATATATATGTTGAACGGAGATATAAGCCAAGTTAACTCAGAAAATGAGATTTGTCGAATATTAATTTATCGATATTCCAATTTTGTCAAAAACGGCTCTAACGATTTCGATCAAACTTACGGAGTACTCTCAGCTAACTAGTCCTTACATTTTGTTCTCCATAAATGTTCCTGTATAAGTGCGTTGAAAGAAGATATAGCACCCGCATATGTAGCTGGTGTTCGAACTTAAAGGGGTGGCGGAAAGTTGTGTGTTGCTACGCACCAGATATTCAGTTGCTGTCCTTTTCCGAAGCTACTGTATACTGCTGGGCCGCTTCGTTACCAATCTTATTAATCGACCATGTCACTAATTTCGTCCCTCGTTTTGGGTCTTTTAATTTCAAGCTACATACTTGACAGTAATGTATTTACCTTTCTTATTGTTATGTATTTTTGTGTTGGGATTATATTTATACATTATTTCTTTCATTTGTTGTGAGTTTGGACCTAAGTATTTAATTAACGTGTATTTCGAGTCGTTAGTGTTGGGATTTGGAGTTTTGAATGGAATGTTGATTGTAGACATTCCTCTGTGATTGGGTAACTTTTGAGAGGAATTGGTATAAGATATGACTTTTCTTTTTGGGATAAGAAGAATTTTTTTTCCCCCTATCATTTCTATTTGATATTTTACTGTGAATTCTATTAATAGTAAACCACGAGCTCTGGACGGAACGTAATAGCAGCAATTCCGCTATTCACTTCCGCGCGTAAGATATTTAGACACCACATCAACAACGTCTTTGCACAGTGTTATCGAATCTAATAACAACTTAGTTTTCTTTTATCCTCTTCCTCTCCTCTCTTCTCGTGTGCAATGCGTTATCAATCTTCTATGTTATTAACATCTTAGATTGCTAATTCCAAATAACTATTTCTTCGGCTGTAGGAGCGAATAATGAAATATCCACATCAATAGAGCCTAGGGTAAATTCCCAATACAATGGCCGCCGGTACATTTGCGAGGAACTTCGGTTCGCGATTCGGAACGTTTAATAGCGTCACTGATACTGGTGAGCCTAACAGTAGCAGTAAGAGTTGAGCAAAGTTTTGTCGTAAAAGTGAATGTAAAGAACGCGCGCGAAACTAAGTCAACATGGACAAACAGTGCGCGCCTAATGCAACAGGACAGATATTGCCGATCACAAAAATAACTTAAAATATCACTCACCTCTCAAGTTACGTATCCGAATTTTGGGGGGAGATGGCTGCTTGCTTTGATGGTTTCAAATAACTCTTGTCATTCATTCCCCCATGCACCACATTCAGGACACAGATACTCGTCAGAGATGAAACCGACACTCATACACCAATCCACAACAATTCGCAAGCCTTTTTCTCCGAATCGATGAAACAAAGTCGTATTAATTTGCCTATCCATGGTTGCACCAGTATCAATGACGTTCTTCAATGTTCCGAATTGCGAAACGAAGAACCGGGCAAATGTACTCGCGGCCATTGTTTTGGGAATTAGCCGAGCCCAGTTTTGGGCCAGCAGGATCGTTGTGGACTCTATGCACAGACTAATATTTGTCATTAAGATGGTTTTGTACATATTTAACGCACAAACACTGTTTTATTACTCGGTTGCGCTTTTATAGAAATGTTAATATCCCGCTTGAGGCCGAGTAAAGTTGTGTGCGGGCTGTAATTTCATTTAATCACGTTCTTACTATGGGTTACGTTAATTATGCGTTATGCCGCGAAGATGGAACTTTCAATTTACAGTTTTTGTTTTATTTTCAGATAAATACAAGTGGTTTTGGAGGGTGTTTACGACTCTTGTGGAAAGGATCAATGAAGTTGAGTCGTGGAAGGCGTGCAACAGCCTTCTGGACACCCACATTTACCCTATACTTGAAAGTCTATTCGAGTTGCACATTTTATCTAATTCTGCCGAGAGAGAGGTGAGCTGATTCAGTGATTCGAGATGAACAGTACGTGCATGAATTTCCAATAACGTCGATTGTTGTTTCTACTTTTCTTGCTGTTCGCGAAATACACAGAAAACTGGCGCCTGTCGAAAGCTCCTATTCTAAATCCTAACTACGGTCTTATTAGTTAGAGAAAGCGTCATTCACGTTGCAGATCAAATGCTGAACATTTCGTTCCTCAAAAAGACGCCAAGTATTATGATTGTCATGTTCTACATTGCCAATAGCGAAGCAGCCATCAATTTTTTTTTTGCTGGAAAAATTACCCGAACGACGTGTGAATCCTCAAATATTTGGGCTAATATGAGGTTGTTACCACGAATTCTAAGCCAGTGAGTACGAAGTCTTCGAAAAAAAGCGTGTTCAATAAATTGCCTGCAAGTTGGTTATGAAATAATTGAGGGCAGCCCAACGAATAATCTAAGTGACAGTCATTGTCACTAACAGTTTCAGGGCCAATGCTTTTCGGTTATATATTCGGCTCTATTTCAATACATAATGATCTGTAGATTTTCTACCGTTCACTTCGGCGCGTCGTGAATCCGTAAATGAAATTTGAGGGTCTCAAGCATTATTACGAGAACGACTTCACCAAATTAACTATTATGTTTTCTATAATTCTAATTCATGGCGAGGGATTGAGAAACGAAATTGAGATTTTTGCGTGAAGAGTCGCGTAACTCTTCAGAAACGATCAACAACCAGTAAACGTGTTTTTTTCGCTTCACGATAAAATGTGCTCTTGAAATTATACCGTTCAACATGTTTTTACATTTTTATGTAGAACGGAGTGCATTGTTCATTTGTAGGGAATTAAATCGAAATCATTTTTGCCGTTTATGAGGAAATCTGAAGAGCGAATTTTTAATGTTCGCAGAATCTTATTTTTTGGCCTTTTTCTCGTATAAATATTGAGGAACCAAATGTTGGTATAAGACACCATTTGTACAGTCAGTTGTTTATGCACTATCTAAAATTGAGAAAGGCTAAAACATTCTTGTTTTTGCATTTGTTGGTTTTATTTCCGCGGAAAAGTTAGTGTAAACGTTTGTGTTACGATATTGGCTAGTAGAAAACACTCAGAAATGTGCAGTTGTCCTTAGTCAGACGTTTTTGTATAAATCAAAAATGAAGCTTGATTCTACCTGGTTCACCACGGGCTGGTTCACAGAATTTTTTGAATTTTGATTAGGAAAATATGAGTTGGAAAAAAAACGCGAAGCATTAAAGGATTTTTGACAAATTTGGAACTTGGGAGAGAAAAAATAGAGCGTGGCAGAACGCTCTCTAAGTAAAAGTATCGTTTTAACATAGAACTTCTTATACTGCCCGTAAGGAATGTCATTAAAATTCCGTAAAGCTTAATTCGATTTTGTAGTAATTGCTCCAAATTTCCTTTCGTTGACTAAGAATTCGTTTGACTGCCGACAAACTGCTTGTGTAATACGACGAATATTCATTCGTTGAATCTTGACAAATCGTCTTGGTGACTCGGATTATCGTTAACTTGCAATCGTGTGACGCGCTTTGATGATCCTTCAACGACCAAAAATAGCAACTTTATAGCTTGTGGCATTTTTGTGTCATTTCCTTAACCCGAGCGTTTTTATATTAATTTGATGAATTTTTTTT
Organism: Pachypeltis micranthus; assembly: GCA_020466155.1. NCBI lineage: Eukaryota > Metazoa > Arthropoda > Insecta > Hemiptera > Miridae > Pachypeltis > Pachypeltis micranthus. The sequence goes on along the minus strand of CM035774.1, from coordinate 23,603,742 downwards.
ATCTTTGCAGTTTAGAGGGCTCGATTTAGTGTGTACACGGAGGACTAAGTGTATCGGTTTTAACGGCATCAAGACCCGATTTTGGCCAATTTTGTTGAGGATACTAGATTCAAATGAGCTAGACGAATCCGAGGAAGAATATGTAAGTTTACCTTGTGGCTTTCGATGCCAATAGCTCTCGTTGGATTTGTATTCTACTTTTTAAGTTAATGGTAATTTCTTTTTTTACTGCAACTTCAACTACAACTTTGTTACTCACTTGTTAGAGAGTTGTGGAATCTCGTATTAAATCCTATTTATTATAAGGTTTGGGTTTCTTGTCATTGACAACCCAAAGTGTTTTCGTTTTACGATTAGTTGAATTCTTCCATCGTCGAAACAAGCTACTGAACCAAAACTTATTGCTGTTAGTTCCGTATTTACTAAATTATGTCCATTTCTAAAAGATTGTGACTCATATCGAGGGTCGACGGTCGTTTTACAAAGATAAAAACTTGGATTTCTAGAAAGTGGCAGATAACCCGTCATATTCTGTCCCACTCCTTGGATTGCAGCCTAGTGGGTGTAGTGTGATCATGAAGCCTTGAGACCTACTTGATTTCAAGTGGCCTTAGCAATGCGGTTTAGTGCGACGTGTGCCAAAGGACTCGTACGTCAATCAACTCCCCGGATATTCGGATGATTTTTTGGTCATTATTCCGTGTGACACACTGGCCCCGCCCCACTCATCTTTTGTTGTGTGTTGGAGCCTTGTTTTACCATCAACCCCACACTTCGTCCAAAACCTTCCTTGGCAGTCGTAGAATTGAACCAAAACTGCGATAAAGTGTGATCAACTGTTGCACGTTTAGTTTGACCTCCATGGGCTTCGCACAAGTTCATTATATACGTGAATAAAGTGTCGTCCGGCGCGTGTTCGGGTTAGTAAGCTTGAGTTGCGCGACCGCTGAATGTTTCTTGTTGGACAGCGGCCAAGTCTAGTTACCGGGGGAACTTTTTGACGCCCGTGCTTCCTGTTCGGTTGATAGTTGCTCGTTCTTTATTCTGGGGCTTCTATTGGAACTACAGGACGCTCTTCAAGTGTGCCCATAACTTATATGAAAGTTAGGTTCATATTTGTGTTCTCTAATGAAGCGGCAGGCACTCAGGATGTAAGTCGAATGATAAGGAATGATGTGGTCGTCTAAGGGCGGGTTTATTTTACAACAACCTTTCGGTGTTTGGTGGAGCAGGAGTGAATTACTGAACTGGTTAGACGTCGTTCTGTTGCAGTATAAACTCGCCCTTATACAATTCAAAATATTTGTTTTGAAATTCACGCAATCGACAAGATTTGCAGAAATTTGTTGTAAAATACGTCAGTTAAAGCAACATGATACGTGATTTAGGGATGTATTGCGTGAAAGACATGGGTAGTGAGATGATTCGACTAAGGTTCATAGCAGCATCTCACTACCTTGTCTTTCATGCAATTATTCCCGAGATTCGCCTCGCCGTGAAACTCCCTTGGACGCGGAGATAGATCGTATTGGTTGGTTGGTCGTCAGTGGCATCAAAGCCGGTCTGTTATAGGGAAACGTTTGATTCTATCACAGCCAGCTTTGATGAGCACCGACACCAGCGATTTCGCCGAAGCTCAGCAATCAACCAATTGAAGAGCGAGATTTTTGATGGAGGCAAACTCGTCTAAGTGGCTTGTGAGTATGTTTGATGTAGTTTTCATATCACAGCCACTTAGATGAGCTTTGATTCCGTTCATTCCAAAACTGTTCGCCATCATAGATCATCGTTATTTTCTAACGTGGACTTTATTGTTTACCATAGTATTAAAGTGTTGACTGAAAGAAGAAACGAATCGTTAAATGCAGAACGGCATTCAATGTTGTTCTCTCTGGGCAGCCTAGAAACCTGTAGATTTGTCGGTAAAAACCTTGTAACCATTGTTGTATGTAACTTGGGTTTTCGGCTTTGTGTGTTGTAGTTTGCCCTGTAGATGGAGAAAAAGTGAAGCTTCTAAACGACAAATCAGTTGTCTCTTTCTAGCAGAACCTCAATAGTATAGGAGTTTAATAATCTATCACTTTATATTTATAATCAAACCGACTGCCATATAGGATGTTGTAACATATTTCGTCTTTTACGATTTTCCTGAAATTCGCAGGTGCAACTTTTCGAGGCTGTGTTTCTTTGGTGTTCTTCGCAGTTTTGAGCACTGGCTGGCAATGGTTGTTACAACTCATCACGTCACTAGCTGTTCGGTGGATGTGCCGTTGCACCAACCTTTATTAGCGTTATCTCGTAGTTAGCTGTTTGCGGACATAAGTTCACTGTCCTGTCTGGCCTCAATCAAGATCTTGACATCCTTTCGACAGTTACGTTATTAAATAGTATTAAATACAAGATTTAGTCGAGTATATTTCTTCTCAATATGTTCACGGCATTTATTGTTATTATGTACGACCCTCGTGACAACTCCCAACGTAAATTCTTCGTTGTTCGTGGTTCAGAGCAATAATTTTCAGAAATTTTGTCAACAACTATATATAAAGTGACACCAATCAAACAATCGTTGATTTTTGCGGAAAATTACTCTGGATTCGAAAATAGGCTGATTTGGAGTTTCAACATTCGCTGGAGAATGTATTAATGAAAAAGCTACTAATAAAATATTAATACGATTAACGCAGATTAGCGCGCAGAAAATTGGTGAGATCAAATCAGTTTTCCTGATGGTAGCTGAATTGAGTATGATTAGTTTTGTATGAACTTCTAAGTCTACGTAGTTTGGTCGGCATTATCGTCTGTATACAAAGTCTCTTTACAGTTAGTAAGCTGGTTGTGTGAAAAATGAACAAAACTATTGCCCAATCGAATAACAGTATCACAATTAAATGCTTTATGTTCATAATATTTAAAAATAAACTCTGTAAGTAGGCGCTGCGTCTTGTTTTCAGGAAAGTTGTTGCTTCTTTGGTAATTTAATTATTGAAACATCCACAGATTTCATGTTTGGGCGTATATTAATAAGAAATTCAAGATGGAAATGAGAATTCGTGTTGAAACACCACTAATTTGACGACATCGCACTTGATTAGTTGTTAATTAACATGAAATGATATGTTTGGTCAAACGCAGCTTGTTCTTATCTTTTAACATCGGATTAGCCCACAGAACGTTTTCGCTTTAGACTCTTGCACAATCATGCGATGTTGGAGCAAACTCCGATTAGTTTGAGGATAAATGTAAGTGTTCAGCTAGCAATTGTGGCATGGTTGTAAACATGTAAAACCTCTTACTACTTTTCAGTTCGTATTCGTTTCGACAGCAGCGAGAGCTTGTGACGAAGCTCGTCAAATTGGCTGTGGAATGTTGTTTTGATTCATATCACAGCCATTTTTGACGAGTCTTGTCATAAGAGGACCGTCGGCAGCGTTTTTGAAGAAGCAGATTTTGAGGCGTGGCGACTTGCAGTGTCGCTCTCATTTTGTATAAAATATTTGTGAATACTACCTTAATATTTGTTGCTTCCTACGTCGAATTTGGAGAGGTTGCGTGGATGTATTGTAACTTAGTGCGGTAGTGCCCTTTTTTTTATTCGTATCATTCTCTAGACGCTTTCTTTTTTTATTAGCTTCTACTCGCGTCTTTGCATGTTTGGTAGCTTCCTATGAAATGTATTTATACCCCGGTGACTCTTGAAAACCGTTCAAATTCAACTCGTCCTTTTGGAACGTACCTTGATGAAAAACTCACATTTTTGTTTGTGTTTTCTGAAGTTCAATAGTTGTTGCTCGGCTGCCCAACTCAGTGGCATAAGTTACGTGGGAAGCGCGCTGTCACCCCTGTGTGCTTAGAGCTTAGAGCCGAGTGGGTTTCTTGAATTCGTTGAATATCGCGAAAAGTATTTATTTCCCTTTTGTGCTCGCATCGTGTCTAATCTGCCACTTCTGTCAATTTTACTAGAACAAATACGTCAGTCGACCACAAAAAGAAGTAATATTTGTCTCATTGCTCGATCATGCTTTTATCCTTGATTCTCCTATTACTTCTGAATTAAGGGGGGATCTTTAAAAGTTCTGCAATAGAGATGGAAGGGTGTTAGTTAAGGAATGTTCTCAGTTTTTACTTTACTTAGTCCTGTGAAGTTGACAAAAGATTGTATGTGATGATGAAATAGCTTATTTTGTGTGTGTTTTCTTCATATTTGTACATTCAATGTTCAAATTGACTTCAATTCTATTGTAATGCCTCCTGAGTGCCCAAAACATCGTTTGAGAAAACGTTATTTGTGCGTGTGATTAGGATTAAGGAGGAATGCTCAGCCGAATCAGCTCATGTATGAGAAATATAGCGTGCAGATGGGCATTTAATATCAAAATACGGCTGTGAGCGAATTTGATTCAAAATTAACTGTAGTTATTACGAAACGAAGATAGACAAACATCTGCACGTGTGCCAGGCTTTGCCGCGCTCTGAAAACATAATTTTGTCAGACCTGCTCTGGTATAGGAAAATTACCCTAACTTCTATCGATAATGTAGTAGTATGGTTCTTGGGTTTATAGTCTATAATAAGGCCACTTTATTGACGAACGTCGTTGTAATTCCACAACGGCTGTTCAGCCCAATATCCCTGTACAAGATCACGATCTCGAATCTGGAAATGGAATGACCGCCCCTCCCTCGCATCAGTTTCACCTTGTTCCATTCCGTTGTCGCCGCAGTTTCTTGCCCGTAATAAGGAATTCAACAGGTTTCTTTCGGTTTTATATAGTTTCACAACTGCTATAATCTCCACACAGCTGCACCATTGTCGGTTTACTTGTATTTTAAACGTTACTGCGTGGAACCGAAGTGTCCAAAACAGGGAAGTTAATCGCTTAGTACTGAATGCCACCAACAGGCCCAGTAAAAAAGCCCTTTACACTTTTACAAAAAAGGATCCTCAAGTCATGTGAGATAACAATCACTGCGGTGTAAAGCACTGAGAGCAAAACTTTAGCATAAAACTTATAAAGGAATACGAAGAAATAGAGATGTTGAGAATATTTTAAAGTTACTAAGTAATGAGCTGCAATGCTATGCAAGTGGTGATTTTAATTAGTAGTTAGTACGAGGGACGTCCCAAAAGTAAGTTCCGATCATTTGTAAATCCGTGGGAAATGCCGTAGGGAAAAAATTCCAACGGGGATACTTCGTGTTACATCTGGTGGCTACACTGAATTTTTCCTATGTTGCTATCACTTGTTGCGGCTTATCAGCACCAGTGTAAACATGGCTGCTACACTGAAAAACCCGTCAAATTGTGAAATCCGTTTTTTAGTTTTTGAGAATGTTTCTGTGCCCGAAATTCACCGCAAACTCTCTTCAGCGTATGGAGGAGGGGTCATGAGCATCGAAATGGTCCGTACCCCCCATACTCTCCAGACCTTGCACCGAGTGACTTTTTCCTTTTCCCCCTCCTCAAAGTCCACCTGGGCGGAAGAAAGTTCCGTACGAACGCCGAACTCGAAGCCGCGGTCTCGGAATTCTTCAAACAAAATGACGCAGAATGGTACGACAAGGGGTTACGTAAACTGGCACCACGGTACCAAAAATGCATCGATCGGAATGGCGACTACGTCGAAAAATGAAGTAGATCCGTACCTTTAACAATAATTTTTTTTTCTTCAAATTGGTTGAGTTTTCGATTTTTCCCAGCTCTTCGGAACTTACTTTTGGGACGTCCCTCCTAATTGAGTTCGAGGGCCGATCGTATTGGGAGCAATTGTGTGTTCCGAGTCCTGAGTGATTTTCCGCACAGCGCCAATCTGGCCAATCGTAAGGGTGCCCTTATAGTCTAAATGGAACGCAGAACGCGCACTATCGATATATTCTTGGCCTTGAAATGCGCCGTTTACTGAACGGTGCTTGAAACGACAATTTCTGTTCCTAAGAATACGCTCAGTCCTTCGAAATACTGATCAGGAATATTCGGATGTGTGGTCAAAACGTTGTTATTAACGTACGTACGTAGCACCTTGTAGCCGCCAAGGCTGCCTAGTGTCAAAAGAGCTAGAGGAAATTTCATACCAATAAGAAAACTGATGGTTCAAAAGAGTTTTGAAGGGTGTAATGTAGAGAGTGAGAAGAGTGAAACGTTTGAAGCACCCGAGAGAATACAAAGAGCCACATCCTTTTCAATACTTGCGAGACGTGAGACAGTCAGTACTGACTTAACGGCCAGACGATGATGTCTTTACATCGAAAGCGCTTGCCCACAGTAACTCACAAGCCAGAGGAGACGGACTCACCCAACAGGTACGTTAACTTTAGAAATTTATTTTTCCCAATACGAAGGCGAAGAGTAACGGTGCTATGGTCATGTTGAGCTGACTGGAACCCTACCATCGTATTGTGAGTTTTGTGAATATCTGTCGGAACGAGAACCATTTAAAGGACAAAGTTGATAACCGAGGCGAGAGTTGCATGATAAGATATTCGAAGATTTTTTTTTTTATACATCTACCATATTAAAGCCTTGTCATCAAAATAGGTAGGCAATTTTCATAGATCGTTCCTGAGGTCAGAATAAATAAATTTACGTGTCACATTGCTACCCGCCTGGGTTGCAGTTTTTGAAGTTGTGCAGTTCACTGCCACATAGCGTTAATCCCCCCCAAGATCAGATGTTGATGCTTAAATCCAGGTGTTGTCAGGGAGACCAACAGTAGGTGAAGATTTACTAGTTTCACCACTAGTGTGCATAATGGTCAAAAAACTTAACCCCAAAATAATTCTTCAGGTTGTTGATGTTCATGTGGCTCTATGAAGTAGAAAGGAAAGTTACGCAATAGGCATTTTGAGTTCAGTTTCATCACGGCCTACTGAGTTGGGACAACACCGTTTGGGAAAGTTTTCTGTGTGCGTGTGTGAACGCGATTGAACGAAAACGGCTACACCAAATCAGCTCAAACTTGATATTTAGCGCGCAGGTATGAACAAAATCCGCCCAAAACTAAGTTCGTAGCGATCAAAACACTGCTTTTTTTTGTCTCAAAAAGGGCCCTGGAGATTTTGATTGAACTATTTGTACGGAGAGCGCGAAATAACACGAGAATGTGACATGAAATTCACACCAGTGGCAAAATGACGAGAACGCCACAATAAATTGCCAAAGATTTCCACGAAAATCCATTTTAGCGGAGTTTTCCTTACAATGTTACTGAATTCTACAGAAATAGTGAGGTGGTAGTTGATTAAACATCCAACACGGTTAGAGTTTAATAACGCTCATAACATAATTAGGAGCTACTTCAGAAAATTCCTGAATTCGAATCACCGCCGTTTCTCTTATCAACATTTCTAAATGTTTGAACCCGATTATTGCCTAACTATGAACACGATCCTTCTCACAAGAAAAAAATCCCGTAGTCGGTCATCTAAATCACCTGTGCGCTAATTGCTCAATGACGGTCGTGGCACGAGTGGGAGCTGCATTCACGATGGCTTCTATGCCATCAACGTACTCAGTTCCTCGTACGTTAGTGGGGTGCTGGAGATGATTTGTTTTCAGAATTGTCTTCACGCTGGCTTCTCACACATACCACCAAAATGTGGTGCTTGAGCAGGATTGAAAGACCATCCCTGAGATGACAAGTGCTGATGGATTGTGACAGAAACGTCACGTTTCATCCAGAGCTTGCCTTCGATTTTTTCTTAAAAATCCATACTATCGCATTTGATATCTATTTGTGCTCGGCGATCCAATCAGTCGAAACTCATAATTGCTTGGGCAAGGAATGGTTCTTAACATTTTCCATTAACTAAATTTTGTTGTGTTAACTAAATTTGTGCAGTTTCATTGCATAGCATCGTTTTGTAGGTATTTTTCGATGCTGAATCAAACGGGACGGGTCTTAGAGATGCATTACTGCTCCTAGATGGACCACAGTCAATAAAGTGAGACGAATTCCGTCATTTGAAGGAACTCGTGGGGCAATAGCGAACTTTGAATGCCTCCCGTTTTCACGTAGGACGTTGTTATACACAGAATAGAAAACAGATTTGTTTAGTTGCTAAAGTCGAGAAAATCGCTGAATGCACGTGGCCAAGGAAATTAGTGGGATGTGTCGCGCTTGATGTTTCATATTCAAGATTCGATTTATTATCCAAATGTGTCGGTTTGTAATAATTTTTTATTAATTATCTAATACTTGATCAATGATACCGCCTCACAAAGTGGTTGTAGTATGTGCTTTATTGCCTTCATCACTGTTCTTCATATCACAGCCAGCTTTGATGAGCGGTGTCTTGTTTCGTCAGCCGTTCATCCAGTTCTCTACAAGCCAGCCAGTCGCGCAAGACGAATCTGTTGATTGAGGATAAGAAGACGACTGCTCTCAACGTTCGTCAAAGTGGCTGTGAATTGCGGTAACCATTCATTTTCACGTATCACAGCCAGCTTTGATGAGCGGTGCGTCAGTCAACTTCAGTAGCAGCTAAATGTTCGTTGAGCGATGGAGCTTTGACGGACCACTATTCGTTGTGATTGTATCGATATTTTCTTCCCAGTTTTATTGCTTTAAAACTGTAACAATGTCGCATTATTGTTTTTATATGTGATCAATTGTACGCATTACGTCGACTGACTGTTATTTGTGTATAATTGAAGTTGTGTTATTACTTAAAAATTTGTGTCAACTTGGCACGTATAAAAACATAACATAAATTGTTCCTTTCTAAAGAAGTTTTTGTCAGAAGTTGCTAAACTGAAAAAATGCTTCAAATGATTGATTGCCTGTGTGAAGCTATTTACCGAAATTGCTGTCTTGAGGAGTTTGTAAATTGTCTGTAATCGAAAGAGTTGCACGGTAATTGGATATGCAGTTGGTCTTCACAGCTACATGAATGCCAACCGATGTTAAAATCTGGGCACAGTGGCAAACGAGTTAACTTGAGTCAATTTACTGAGTTTTACTGGTAGAGCGCCTCAAACTCCGAGCGCTCGTATTCACTAACACCCCCCACTCACTGTTAGTGCTGTTTAATACTTCTTTCGTGATTGTGTGACCCATATTGTAATCTCGTCTGGAATTACTATGATTGAATTACTGCTCTTGTAGAAATTCGGATTGGCGAACAGGTGCTTGAAACAAATTAAATTTGAGTTATTAGAAAGTAGAGCGCATTTTGGGCGAATTTGTGGTTGCAAAATCACACCACTTTTTGTACGTTTACACCAGTAAATAGGAATTGTGATTGTAACAGGCGTTAATATCGGAATAACTTCACATAAGTTAGTTATTGATGGAAAGTATTGGAATGAAATGAGCAGCAGAGAAGAGAAATTAATTATGACGATCGTAATACAGGGTGAGCCACAACAAATGGTGCAGTTTCGAAGGGGTGCTTCATGCCTTGTAGTGGGGTTAACGACCTGGGAGGGGTCTCATTGTGCCCGGGCAGTGGTCCCGTTTTCAGTCGTTACAATGGTTTGGAGCGGAGAGCAACGAGGTTTCGTCATTCGCCCGTTTTTTGAAAGTGGCCGTTCGTTCATCGCCACCCAGCGGGCCTTCCGACTGCGTTACAACATCCCACATCGTGATCCCATCCCTCTCCGCAATGTTATCGCAAGTTGGGTTCAAGCAGTGGAAGAAACTGGTTCCACAGTAAGGCGTAGAGGTGCGGGAAGACCAAGAAACGCAAGAACACCTGAAAATTTGGCTCGAGTGAGAGCAGCAGTGGAACAGTCGCCTTGGCGCTCTGCTCGGAGGCACGCAGTAGCACTGAACATTTCTAACACCTCACTAAGGAGTATTTTGCATATGGACTTGTCATTCCATCTGTGCAAGATTATGATTGTTCAAGAATTGTCACCTCCAGACTACCAAAACCGCTTGAATCGATGCCAAGAGATGATAAACCGCATCCCACCAACGTCCACTTTTTTCAGTTCGGACGAAGCCCACTTCCATCTCTCTGGAGCGGTTAATAAACAAAATTTCCGCTATTGGTGTGACCGCAACCCAAGACAAATTCACGAGAGACCTCTCCACTCCCCGAAAGTCACTGTCTGGTGTGCCACTTCAAAATTTGGGGTGATTGGGCCTTATTTTTTCGAGGAGGATGGAAGGACTGTTACCCTCAATGCTCAGCGTTATCTTTTCGTGCTGGAAAGATTTTTTGAACCCGAATTGAACCAGTTAGCTGAAGAAGAGGACCTGGGGGATATTTGGTTTCAGCAAGATGGGGCTACAGCCCACACAGCGCAAATCTCAATGGTGAAACTGCGGCAGATGTTTCCCGCACGCCTCGTCTCTCTCAGGGGTGAGTTGGGGTGGCCGGCAAGATCGCCAGATTTGAGTGCGTGTGATTTTTTCCTGTGGGGCTACTTGAAGGAAAAGGTGTTCAAACATCGACCTCACACTCTGGAAGACCTCAAGATTCGAATCAGGGAAGAAATCGCTCGCGATTCCCATCGAAATGTGCCAGAGGGCGGCTGAAATTTTCAGGAATCGCCTACATCAGTGCGTCGCTGCTGAGGGCGCCCACCTTCCTGATGTAATTTTCAGGACTTAATCTACCGAAATGGGGTGATGTATGGCGTCCAATAAAACAAACCGTAATCTTCTAAGTTGCGTTTTTTTAAAACGCCCTTTGAAACTGCACCATTTGTTATGGCTCACCCTGTACTTCTGTATGCAACAGAACTTGAATGCATACATTTTGATGTCGGCGGGATGACGAATACCTAACATATTAGATTATCATCGAAAAGCAACTGCATTAATTGCGCACTTGTAAGCAGCACCTTTGTTTACTATTATTATTATTCAAAAATATATGAATTTATTTACAATAATAGAAGAGAATACTCGGTAGAGCAAGGTAATAGCGAACAAATTTCAGGATAAGATAAAGAAAGATAAGAAGAGCTAACCAGACCTAACTGCTCAATTTTTTTGGTGGTGACGATTGATCAGGGCTAGAGCTTAACTCAATCTGGTGAAACAGGCAGTTAGGTACTGTTAATCGAGTCTAAACGGGATAAACGCAGCTGGTGAGAATGGCCCTAAATACTAATTTCTTATCTTGTGTCGTAATGATACTAGAGATAGTATGGCACGTAAGAACTGGAGCTTTGAATTATTTGGTGGACTCGGTAAAACGAATCAGTTCTACTGCTGCCAGTTCCGTGAACGTTTGAACTGGGGGCTGTTCAGTAGTTCTTCACAGCTGGCCACCCACGAACTCTGATCTTCGTTTCCGGTTCAGTGTCTCCCAAAAGCTATCTTTGGTCAGATGCTTTCTATTTAAAGTCGCTAAATTAATCCAGTTTTCGTGAGGAAACGTTGCATCTGCCCGCTTGACTGTTTGGAACGATTCTCCTTGAGCCTGGGGCCACACACAAAATGGACCATGCCCTCGCGACCATGATGGATGATGGTGATGAACAAAGAAGACAAAGCAGCTCCTCCCTGACTGAGTGTTGGAAGATGTCATCACTGAGAACAGTATTACGCATGCGTAGACAAAGTTTCAATTTTTTTCTCCCACGGATTCATGGCTCCTACAGCGCTTTCCCACTTGAAAATAGTTTTACTTATTGTCGCACTAAATAAAAGTTCAGTTCAGTCTCGTTATGATTTATACCAATTCAGCGTGGGAAAATGATACAAATAAACCTTCATTGCAGCGTTAAGAACTCTGTGGAATGTACAAAACGTGTTATTCCCATCTTTCATAGGGTTCCATCCATCCAACTCTCATTTGCTCTGTAATTTCCAAAACCGCCGAAATTGGGTCGCTCCATTTCACGGTTCTGATCGAGTTGAAAGTTTCAAAACCAAATTAGAGGTGTTTTTCACGATGTTGCCGATTAATGAACATGGCGTAGAGTGCTACTCATATTATTTGTTGTGTAAAATTTGAACCTCTGGGCTCACTTCGTCCGAATGTTATTTTACATATTGCCGGGCATGGGTGCTGAGTGTAATCAAACAGCTTATCAAAATTGAGTGTTTTATTTTGTCGGAATGAGTGACTATTAATTTTGATGAAGATTAAACATTTTTATCATTTTTGAAGACGATAGCGGAAGATTATATTTTATAACTAAAACGCTCCTAACTGTATAACATTTTGTTTCTAAATTTATATGTGTTCTTGTATTTTATTGTACAGAAATATTTCGACCTTTTTTTGTCATGAAATGAATCAATTTTCAACAGAATGATCTATTAAATTACAAGTATTAATAGTTATTAACGTATTATTTCTAGACGCATTTTGTAACTTGATTAACGTTGAATTGAAATTAACTTATCCATTCTGCCACAGAGAAGTGAAGCATTTTTTTCGTCATAGTAATTTGTTTTGTCCGTAGATTCTGCTCCAAGTTGTTGAGCTGTTGTCTCACATGCGCCCGAGCGTCGCCCAGGAATCATCAGGGCTGCCCCCGAGATCCCTTGAAGAATTCGTTTTGCCTTTGCTCGAAAGGAGAATTTTCTACAGGTGTAAAACGGTTTGCCTCGGCGTATCAGAAATCGCCAGGATGTTCGCGTATGTCGATCCAAAATGCGCTCAAAAAATGGTAAGCTGCGATTTTCTGGACATTCATTCGTCGACTTTTCCTCAGTAGTACTGTTACGGAGGGGATTAATATTGAAGCGATATCGCACTAAGAGAGTCGGGAAGTTGGCACGATATCAAGCCGAATGCAATTGGAACAGAGTTTTATTCGTGAATTACATTCGGAGATGTTTTACCACCACAGACAGGGGAACTGAGTGGGAGCGAACGCGAGCTCGGGCAACACGGCGACGAGGGAACCGACTCGCTTTTAACTGACTGCTGCGAAGTCTTGATTGCCCAGTCAGCATAAATACCCTGGATGAGCCTCTGCTGAATCGAAGGGTTTGGTTCGTCCCATTACACCACTATAGATTCGTATTTTCGTTGCTATGAGGAATTGAACTGGAACATGCCGAGCCTACTTTTGTTTTGGTAGTTTGATCACTATCATGTAAGAGTTATTGGAGTAGGTTCCTAAAAACCTTATTGTGGCGTTTCATAATGATGCGCCCGTTCGTTTGACCATATTACCTACCTCACACGAGTGTAAGTACACTTCATTATGTTTGTATTACTATTAGGTATCAGGACTGAAGTTTATGTATACTAATTTATGTGAAGCGTGAGTTAACGAAACTAGCCACCCAGTGATGGCTAATTGCAAACAATTAACTACTATGATTTTTACTTTTGGGTAATAAAAGCAATAGGCTAGGTCCGCCAGTAGGCAAATTACTGAAGTTAACGTACCTGTTAGATGAGTCTGTCTCCTCTGGCTGGTGGGATACCATGGGCAAGCGCTTTCGATGTAAAGACATCATCGTCTGGCCATTAAGTCAGTACTGGAGTCAGTCAGTTGGCCGTGGTCTTAATATACGAAGAGAAAGCTAAACAGGATGTTGGAGCGTTGGGGAAGGGGCGGGAAGGAAGAAGGTCATGCACCTCTGGGGAAACCCACTAGAGGTGAAAGGAACTTTATGTTTAAAAAAAAAAAAAAAGAGCTCTGAAGATCTAAGGCAGTTTACCATGGGACGCCAAAATGAGGGTATGAGCTAAATCCGCACAAAACTAGAGTTATCATAGCGATCAAAACACCAAATTTTTTTTCTCAAAAACGGCTCTGACGGTGTTGATGAAATTTTTTGTGTAGATAGCTCCAAATGACTCGACAATACCATACAATTATCATCCGTGGGAATTTACACAATCATTTCTGAATAATGATAATAATCGTTCTAAAAAGAATCGCGTTCACTGTCTAGTTAATTTTCCGTGTAGTAATTGCTCAATAATGGTGTTGGCACATGTAGGAGCGACTCCTTAAATTCCGGAACTGTTAGTGCCGGTGCCCAGTGTCCTTTCTACCACCAAGTTCAAATGAACTGAGTGGACAAATAAATTAAATGATTAGAAAACCAGTGAATTTCCGTAGAGCTAGGGAATGTTGTGTGATACATCGCACCTGATTCTTATATTTAAGGAGAGGTAGGTAGGTGATTGTGCGAGCTAAGGAGTCATAGCACATTTTCATGGTTTCTCCCACACATCTCCCTTACCTCCAATAACTTCTTTTTTGTTTTATTCTCAGAAGAATGCTTTTTTGGGAGTCACTGCTCCCAGCGTACATAAGATGGAACCCGAGCCAGCCCTAAAGGGGCTACACTCATTTGAGGTAGATCGGAACAGCCCTTGCATTTCGTACGGGTGGTTGATTTCTACTATGAAGAAGCTTGTAGAGATAGTAAACAGATGTGAGGAGGAAAACTAGTTTTAATCGAATGGGATGGGGGAGCACTAATACTAGGTCAAGTTGTTCATGAGAATAATAAACCATTGTGTAATAATTTGCAGGGTTTTTACTTTCCGCTACCCGAAGGAAAGGAAAGTATAGTAATCGTGTCAAAAAAATTCTTCAGATCTTCACGTTTTGAGGCCTACTGAGTCTAAAAAACCTCATTTCGGTGCGTGGTCCGTGTGTGTGTGTGTCTGTAGTTCGATTTGCGGGAGAACGGCTGATCCGATTGAGCTGGTTCTTTTTTTGTTTTGTTTGTTATTTTTTGTAGACACCAAAATAAGGTTATGGGCGATTTCGGCCGATGGTAAGAAGGGGTGGTGGACGAAAATGTACCAAAAACTAGTGTTTTTCGCATTTTTCTCGAAAACGGCACTAACGATTTTGATTGAACTTTCAAATTATATTCTACTAATCATTACCTAACTTTTCTTCTCTATACATATCTCCATGAAAATACGGTGAACGGAGATATAGGCTTAGGAAGCAAAAATAGGGTTTTCACGCTTTTTGGCAAAACGTCTTCAACGCTTATCACCAAACTTTCAACATGTTTTTGAATACTTAATACCTACATATTGTTCTTAATAAATGTTCCTCGAACAGAGATAAAAATCAAAATGTGCCGAAAATATCGTTTTTTCGAACATTTCCGTGAATTCCGGGGTAACTGCTTCACCAGATGTGATCAATCTTACAGAGTGTCTTTAAGTCACCCATACCAACATTTCGTTCTCTATAATTATTTCTGTATATATATGTTGAACGGAGTTATAAGCCAAGTTAACTCAGAAAAGGAGATATGTCGAATATCAATTTATCGGTATTCCAATTTTCTCGAAAACGGCTCTAACGATTTCGATTAAACTTACGGAGTACTAGCTAGTTACGGAGTAACTAGTCCCTACATTTTGTTCTCCATAAATGTTTCTGTAGAAATGCGTTGAACGAAGATATTGCGCCCGCATATGTAGCTGGTGTTCGAACTTAAAGGAGTGGCGGAAAGTTGTGTGTTGCCTCGCTCCGCTCGTTTATTCAATCTTTCCTGGTTGCAGTATAATAGATGTTATAACAATAACAAAAATAATGATGATATCCCGAAACAAAAAATAAACATTCGAGTCTCCCCCCCCCCTCTCATCCATGAACTAATTTCCTGGGACTGTATCCCACAAATTCGTCCCATAAACTGGTAGTACGTTTTGAATTTCACTGTCGCAAAACTTGCCCACGGGCAGAAAGCATTCTTGAATTATTGAGTATTCATTTGTGTTTAAGCGTGGCTCATGATGCTGCAAGTACCTTCAATTACTGTTTGAGCCGTGACTGAAATTAGTTTGGGTATAAATCGGAATAAGTGCTTAATACCTTGTTTGTGTACCCCTGCTTGATCCTGAAAGGATTTTTATTTGACATTAGTTGGTTGTTAGCATGGCGTGCGTTGTTATCTTGCTGTGAAGTTCTCGAAGTTAGTCCAATTTTAGAAGTTTCAATTCCCGAGATCAGCGCGCGGCCCTGTACATGTTGGGTTGATTAGACGTAGCTCCTCAATAATTTCAAGTATCTCTGGAAGATTCGTTTCTTTTTTTTCCACAGGTGCCACATTTCGTCGAGTTCGCTCAAGATGATGATGAGATGAGGCGGCAAGAGAGCGCCGAAATAATCACAATGGTCGCGTGTACTGTGCCCCTTAATTTGAGGAAAAGTGTCTTCGTTCCCCTTTACTGCAAGCTCCTTCGTGATCCTCATCAGGCTGTCTCTTGTACCGCCTATTACGGCCTTGGACTCTTCATAGTGGCTCTTTCCAATTTAGACATTTTGAAAATCGTCTGCTATAACACGTTGACATTGGACGGGGCTGCTGTTTGGTGAGTTGGCTATGCACTTGGTTAGCAAGAACCAACGCTGGTGATATTGATTATTATGCTTAAGGGAGATATAAAATTACTATTTGCTCAGAACGCTCAATTTGGAATGATGAACCCGACTGAGCGTGTCGACCGATGGCAGGAACCAGTTACAAATCACTCTCAACCCAAACGGAAAGTTTCGAGTGCCGATATAACGTATTTTTATTCATCCCCTTGATAACCGAAAATTAAAGAAGGCTAAAAAGAGCAGTTACAGACTCTTCTGATGGGCAACACCACAAGGGGCCGCTGCCTGCTACTCCATTCGAGAGTAGCTTGTGGCTAGTTCCAGTCCTGGTGTGGCTGGCGTTGTATACTATATATACTTATTTAAATATGTAAAATCTGAATGAGTATTCATTTTAAAGGTAAACACCAGAATGATCTCTCTATTTTCTCCCCGTCTTTATCAACCCGCCAGGAAACCAGATGAGTAATTATAATAATCATAGTTGGATACTACATCTTTTCCCCTTACCTAATTATTTATATAAAATATAGTCTTTGAGTTTGGTAAAAAAAAAACCGAAAACAGACGACGTGACCAAACTTTTATTCAAGACTTTCTCATTGTTCGGATTACCAAGCACTATCAAGACTGGCAACGGGTCTCCCTTCAACGGGGTTGAATTTGAAAGATTTTGTAGCATTCTTGGAGTAAAACATCACCGAGTTACGAGTCGTTGGCCTGAAGCTACGAGAGGGGGTCAATAAGTCCTTCGAAAATCCAAGAGATGGCGCTCGTAGTATCGAAAATGAATTTTTTTTAGTAAGCAGCACTATTAACTTGAAAGCAGTTAAAGTTTCAGCTGTATCAATCAGTTAGTTTCTTTTTTATCGTGAATTGTTGTAAACAACTATCGTTAATTAATAAAAATGAAAAAAAGTGAGTTTCGAGCGGTGATAAAACATTTTCATTTTTAAAGGCCTAACAGCGAAAGAAATTAAAGCTGAGTTAGATGCCGTTCATGGTGTATCTGCCCCTGTGTTTGCCACTATTTACAACTGGATAAATGAATTTAAACGTGGTCGTACGTCAACAAAAGATGAGCATTTAGGACGCCCCGTAGAAGTGAGTACCCCGGAAATGATCGACAAAATCCACGACATAGTGTTAAGTGATAGAAGAACAAAATTGCGTGAAATAGTTGAGGCCACAGGGGTGTCGAAAGGCACCGTCACTTCAATTTTGCATAATAAACTGGATATGAAAAAAATATCAGCAAGGTGGGTGCCGCGTTTGCTCTCAGCTGAAAACAAACGCAATCGTGTAGTCGACTCTAAGGCGCTCTTGTTGGCGCGCATGCGTTCTAATCAGGCTGAGTTTCTTCTGTACGTCGATTCATAACTGTAGACGAAACTTGGGTACACTACCACACTCCCGAGACGAAGGAAGTCATAACAATGGATTACTAAAGGCGGCGAACCGGCTCCAAAGAAAGCGAAGACGGTAAAGTCAGCCGGAAAGGTTATGGCCACGGTTTTTTGGGATGCACGTGGCGTTATTCTTATTGACTATTTGGAAAAAGGAAAAACCATCAACGGACCATATTATGCGTCGCTATTAGACCAACTGAATGATAAAATAAAGGAAAAACGGCCTCATTTATCAAAGAAAAAAATCCTCTTCCATCAAGACAATGCACGAGTGCACACGAGCGCAGTTGCAATGGCCAAAATTGAGGAATTAGTAGACCAAGTTCGAATTAGTAGACCATCCTCCGTATTCACCAGATTTGGCCCCCAGTGACTATTATTTATTTCCTAACCTCAAAAAGTGGCTTGCCGGACAGAGATTCACGTCGAATGAGGAGGTCATTGCCGAAACAGATGGCTATTTTGAGGAACTTCCAAAATCATATATCTCTGATGGCTTAAAAAAATTGGAAAGACGTCTGGAAAAGTGTATCGAGCCCAAAAAAATTGTTTTTTCTATCTTTTTCTAAGGACTTATCGACCCCCCCTCGTAACGGCAGGGTCGAACACTTCATGTTCAATTTTAACAAAACGAGTTGATAAAGACGGGGAGAAAATAGAGAGATCATTCTGGTGTTTACCTTTAAAGCGAATACTTCTTCAGATTTTACATATTTAAATAAGTATATATAGTATACAACACCAGTGTTTTAATCGACTTTATTATAGACACTGGGTGTTCAGTCAACGTTATTAATCGAGCAAGTTACGAATCTTTGATTAATCCGCCTCCTTTGAAACGTACTCGCTGTTCTCTCAAAGCTTATCAAGCCTTTGGGCTGTTATGTTGCTTGGTGAATTTAAATACGATTTTGTCGTCAAAACTTGCGCTGTGAGAGCTAAAGTGGTCGTTGTGGAGGAAGAGGACTCGCTATTAGGCTGTGCTACTGCCAGAGATCTGGGAATTGTATCACTGGCCCTAAGAATAGCTTACAGAAAGGACTTGGTCAAGAAAAAAATTCCCTAAAGTTTTTTTATGGGATTGGCAAGTTGAAAAACTGTTCTGTTAATTCGCACGTGGATCTTGATGTGGCACCATCCGCTATAATGTACCGTCGCACTCCTTTCCACCTGAGGGAGAAATTAAAGGGGGAGATTGAAAAACTGATGAAACTTGATATAATTGAGAAGGCGGAAGGACCAACATCCTGTCACCAGTCGTCTTTGTACCTAAATAGGATGGTAGCGTGAGAGTTCGTGTGGACTTTTCAGGACCTTGGCCGAATGGGCTTTATGTGTGTGTAATCAATTTCCAGCAAATTCCCGATTGCTGAACCTGTGAGTTCACTGAAAACAGACGACGTGGTCAAACGAACTATATATATATACTTATTTAAATATGTAAAATCTGAAGAAGTATTCGTTTTAAAGGTAAACATCAGGATGATCTCTCTATTTTCTCCCCGTCTTTATCAACTCGTTGCCAGGAAACCAGATAATTATAATAATCATTGTAGGATACTACAGCTGGATCGATATGTCAGTCGGTAGATGTATTCGATACCATTTTGGGCATTCATTCTGAAGCGAGCGTACTGAGCGTTGATCAAGTTGTTTCACCCCCTCCACAATTCCTAAATGTCAGCGGGATTTATTGAATCACTTCACTCTCCCGATTTCAAACTATCTTTAATAAAAGGGCGAGTTGCCATTTGAGCTCAGTTAATGGTTTAACGTCTGCCACTGTTTTTATTTTCCTACACAAAGTAGAAAGGAAAGTTATGTAACTAGTTGAAAATGTAGGAAAATAGTACTTTTTCAGTAAGAAACCCGCCACTAATCGTATTTGACTTGAGTTTTCTTCATTTCTTTACGTTTTAAGCCCAAATAGTTTGTGTGTATGTTTCTGTGAGTGCGATTGAGCGAAAATGGCCAAACCTAACAAGACCTAGTCTAGTAGTTTGACCCATATGGTATTCCCAAATTATATACAGGAAGGTTATTTGCAAATAAACGTTTCTCCCTCACTCCATAGCTCAGCGAAAAACAAAATCGTTACTTCTTAGGTTGGGCAAAACAAAGACCATTATAACATAAAAATATCTGGTGCGTTGCAACACACAACTTTCCTTAGCTCTACGTCAATTCACTTTGCACATGCCTAATTCTATTTAATCAATTCATTTACCAAGCAGTTCGTTTGAACTCGGTCAAACACACTTCACAGCAGCAGAAAGCGGTAGCGCCTACAGTTCTCGAATTTATTGTGCTGCTCGTACTCATTGCAGGACCATTATTGAGAAACTGGTTCACAGAAAATTAATGAGGCTGTAAACAGGGAATTTTTGAAGGAGGATAGTAATCACTTTTGCAGAGTTATTGGGTAAAAACGTTTATAACTGGTAGTAAGCGAAACGGCAGTAGTTGAAAATCAGGAATTTCTGTAGTGACCCCCATGAGCGTTTTTAAACACTCACCCTATAGGTATTGGATTAGACTACAATACCAATTTTTTTTAACATTCAACTAACATTCCAGCGGAGTTTAAAAGGAAAACACCACGGCAAAAACGCTTTTCGTCGAAAATTTTGATAATTTATTGTGCTGCTCTCGTCATTTTCCCACAAAAGGGGATTTTATGGTATAATTATCTTATTAAGAGCTATCTATATAAAAAATTCAATCAAAATCGTTAGAGCCGTTTTTGAGAAAAAACAAATTTGGTGTTTTGATCACTATGATAACTATAGTTAACTTTCAGTGGATTTTGCCCATACCCTTATTTTTGCGTGTCATGGGAACCATGTAGGCTAGTCATCACGTTTCAACTGATTAGGTACGGTGGTTTTCTCTAAAAACCGCGCTAAAATCGATTTCGTCGAAAATTTTGATAATTTATTATGCTGCTCTCGTCATTTTCCCATGAATGAGAACTTTATGGTATAGTTGCCATATTGAGAGCTAGCAGTATAAAAAAATTAATCAAAATCGTTAGAGTCGTTTTTGAGAAAAAAATATTTGGTGTTTTGATCACTATGATAACTATAGTTAACTTTCGGTGGATTTTGCTCATACCCTTATTTTTGCGTCCCATGGTAACCTGTAGGCTAGCCATCAAGTTTCAGGTGATTTGGTACGGTTGTTTTCTCTAAAAACCGCGCTAAAATCGATTATGTCGAAAGTTTTGGTAATTTATTGTGCTGCTCTCGTCATTTTCCCACCAATGGGAATTTTATGGTATAGTTGCCATATTGAGAGCTATCAATATAAAAAATTTAATCAAAATCGTTAGAGCCGTTTTTGAGAAAAAAAGATTTGGTGTTTTGATCACTATGATAACTATAGTTAACTTCCGGTGGATTTTGTTCAAACCCTTATTTTGGCGTCCCATGGTAACCTGCGGGCGAGATATGAAGTTTGAGCTGATTTGGTACGATTGTTTTCTCTAAAAATCGTTCACAGACACACAGACCATTTTCCCAAAGAGTGTTTTTCGGAAGGGGGGTCTGAAACTTAAAGATCTGAAGAGAACTCAAAATTTTTTTTTTCAGCCGATTACATAACTCCTTTCTACTTCGTAGAGCAAGGAAAGTAAAAAGGTCACAAGAGTATTTTTATTGCGCGTCACTCTCAAGAGTTGAACGGCGAACTGGTAAGGCGTGCCTCTCTATTTTTCGAACAGTTATGACGTACGCAGTTTCTCAGACAAAACTATTTTTACTTTCCTTGGCTCAATATGGCAACTATACCATAAAATTCCCATTGGTGGGAAAATGACGAGAGCAGCACAATAAATTACCAAAACTTTCGACATAATCGATTTTAGCGCGGTTTTTAGAGAAAACAACCGTACCAAATCAGCTGAATTTTGATGTCTAGCCTACAGGTTACCATGGGACGCAATAATGAGGGTATGGGCAAAATCCACCGAAAGTTAACTATAGTCATCATAGTGATCAAAACACCAAATATTTTTCTCAAAAACGGCTGCAACGATTTTAATTACATTTTTTATATTGATAGCTCTCAATCAGGCAATGATACTATAAAATTCTCATTCGTGGGAAACTAGCGACAGCAGCACAACAAATTATCAAAATTTTCGACCAAAAGCGTTTTTCGCGCAGTTTTTTCCTTATAAACTCCGCTGGAATTCTTGTAGAATGTTGAAAAGAAATTGGTATTGTATTCCAATCCAATACCTAAAGGGTGAGTGTTTAAAAACGCTCATGAGATACATGGGGCTCACTCCAGAAATTCCTGAATTTCAACTACTGTCGTTGCAGTTACTACCAGTTCTATCAGTTATTTTCCAATAACTCTGCAAAAGTGATTACTATCCTTTTTTTAAAAAATCGTGTTTACAGCCTCATTAATTATCTGTGTACCAATTGCTCAATAATGGTTCTTCAATGAGTACGAGCAGCACTATAAATTCCGGAACTGTAAGCGCTACCGCTTTCTGCTGCCGTAAAGCGTTGTTTGACCAAGTTCAAATTAACTGAGTGATAAATGATTTGATTAAATAGAATTAGCCATGTACAAATTGAATTGACGTAGAGCTAAGGAAAGTTGTGTGTTGCAACGCACCAGATATTTCACGAATCATGTCCTGCAATCAACTGAAAGAGCTTGGGATGGAGTATCCAATTGTTAGTAATTATTATGGTTGAGAGTAGAGTAACGGTTCTTCAAACTGCAATACTTTTGAATTGTTTGTTTGTTCGGCAAATGACAGAATTACCTTCGTTATAATTTTTTGGGGGCTTAATGGAAGGAGTTGTTGACGATTCGTCGAAAACTAAGACCTTTATAGGGCAGCATTTCGGTTAATTTATTAATCACTTACAACTTATAACTGCCTGAGTGTTGAGCGCAGCGCATTTACCTTCAAAAACTGCGGTAGCAGTGATTATTTTGCCAATGCGTGTTTTAACACGAACAAAATATTAGGAACACAGTGTTGATATTGAATATGAGTCTAAACGGGCATATGAACAAGAGGTGACCTGAAGGAACGTCGATAATCGCTGTGCGCTCAAAACCTTGTGCCGTTCTTGTATAAACGTAGAGGTCAAATAAGAAATTCCAGTAGAATATGTTGAGCCATTTCCTCTCAATCTTTGTTCACACGTGCACACACAACCCAAGCGATCGCGTAACTTTCCATTGACCACCTGTAGGTGGCCATTGGCATCTCGTTGATACATTAATGATATACTTTTTCAGGCTAAAGTTGGTTTCCGCTCATCGACAAATAAATAATGAGATTTTATTTCTTACAGGTCGAAAAACCTAAAATTCATGAGCTTTTCCGTAGGATATGGCGACTCAATTGGACATATCAACTCGAACCTGTTCAGAAAATATTTTACTCCCAAGAACCCCGTTGACTTCAGGTATTCATTTCGTGTTTATATTTGTCCATTTTCAGGCCCTACCCACGAATGAGTTTAAGATTTGAATAGTTCTGTGTACTAAGCCCCGCGTAATTTACTTGAATAAACAAATACTTTGATAGTTGAATTAGACACCCTTTCGGCTAATCCCAATAAACGGGACAGTAAGATTAGTAGCACAAAAAGTAAAAAAGTAAATTATCTCTTTTGTGACGATAAATATGCAACACAATTGTTATACTGTAATTAGTTCAGTGGGGGCTATGGTGTTGCTGTGGCTTTAGCTCTTGGCATCAGTTCTTGCTTTCCTCCTGTCAGGTGCACATCTGATACTTGGAGAGTCAGAGCCAGGATTGGCTGATACGATTCCATTCAGAGGGTTCAGTTACTAGTGCCACAGTTGACAGGTTGAGGACTATTTGACTGTAGTAGTAATAAAAGAGGTTTTATTTTCCATAACTTACAAAACGGAGTAAACAGCGCTTCCACATAACCTAGGTGTTAAGAAGACCAGGGTGACTCGAAATAGGAAAATGTTCTTTACACGCACTTTTATTCAAACGGAGATTACTATGTACGTAATATTACTGAAGATGTTACACGATATTAATATTTACAGGGAGACGGTTATATACAATCGGGGATAAATACGCTTAACAGTTAATACTTTACCGTAAGGAAGCATAAAACTCGAAGGCAAAAGCAGAAGTGAAGTAGTACAAGTTTTTCGTCTTTCTAGCAAGTTCTCGGTTCGTGAATTTAAGAAATAAGGAAGAGGTTGGAAATTTTAGGAGTTCGTACAGAGGGGGTTGAAGGGGTTCATAACGGTGATGAATGATGATGGTCTGGAAGGATCTAGATTGGTGACGAGGGGAATGACCGTGGTTTGGGAAAGCCTAGGAATGTACCCCCCTTCGTTGTGGGGACACTTTCGGCAAGAGGAGATTGACAGGTCAGGATTTTATGAATAACGAATTGGAACGGACAGATAGAAGTTAATGCCGGAATATTGGTTAGGTCGGGTGTTAACGCTAATAAATTTGACTTGGGTTGGACAGCTGAATGGTTTGAATGAGGATGGGGATTTCTGAGGTCAATATACAGATATTTTGAGCTTGTGCTCGAAACACTAGGTACCAAACAAACTTGCTCCTTCTGTA
Organism: Pachypeltis micranthus; assembly: GCA_020466155.1. Lineage (NCBI taxonomy): Eukaryota > Metazoa > Arthropoda > Insecta > Hemiptera > Miridae > Pachypeltis > Pachypeltis micranthus. The sequence continues at coordinate 23,579,511 of CM035774.1, read as the reverse complement.
CTTAGTACTATTATACAGTACTGTTTCCTTCCTTTTTCTCTTTTCCCCTCCTCTATTTATTTATTTTTTATATTTACTTATTTATTAAATTTGTTACATCTAATTAGACAATGGTGCTAGACCGTCTTGTCATGTTCGGGTTTCTTCCCCTCAAACTCTCGCATTAAAAATGGTTAAACTGGTAAACTAATAGGTAAACCGGGAAATTGACTGACTTGTGTGCAATTGCGACGATCCTGCTTCGTCTGTGCAAGGGTCCTCGAGTTATTGATTCATCGGGCAGTCCAACGGGGGTTAGGCTCGTATTTGAAGGAACCTTTGTTCGCTGATTTATCTGACAACCCAGTGGAGTGCCCTTCAGTTTTGGTTGAATCCCCCCCTCCCCCACCTAATGGGTAACTAGTCACCTCCTGGGACATGCCTCCTGTTTACCGCATTGTCCCCAAACCCCACCCATTACTTACTACGGCTCTATGCAAGACATAATCCGTGCGTGACAAATGATTTTTTCTAATCGTCCATACCAAAACTAAAACGTTTTCGTGGTGGAGGGGAGGGGGATTTGGTGGTGAGTGGAGGGGGCGGGGGTTGAACGGGTTAATGGATGTGCTTCTGACTACTTCATGAAGTTTGTCCCTTTCCTGAATTTTTGCAGTAAATATTCCGTGTGTTAATCTTTGTTCATTCGTGTTACCAAGTTTTCCAAACCCTACCTTATATTCCACGAGATTTTTCGTAATTTCGTAGCTCCTCTCCTTGCTGCCCAAGGTATTTTATATGTATACATGGAATTCGAGCTCAAAGATTTAGTTTTATCCCACGTTGTCTGTGTTTGTTGACACGGAGGTGGGGTTTTCACTAATAAAAAACCAATACCCAAGTGACAAAATTAGAAGATCCTATCAAGTAAAGGTAAATAACGAAAAATTGAACAATTAATAGGGAAAACGTTAAAATTAGCGTCCTCGAGGAATTAGAACAAGAAACGTCTGACCATTTAGCGAAGCGGCGATTCTTGTAGCGAGGAATCGGCAAATGATGCTCGTGTGAAAGCTGGACGTCAGTGGGATGTCGATGGCCCGGTAGTGTCGTTTTGAGAAGCTGATGGCTCAGGGAAAAACGGATCAAGTGGCAGATTGATACAAGACGCGTTGTACCTATAAAGAAGAGCGGGGCAATAGGTGAGAAACTGTGAACAAGTGGAGCGGGGGGACCATATGACAATAAAATTCGTCTTCCTTTTTTGCGTTGACAATCAGTTCCACTAGTTTTTCCCATTGGGCTCCTCGCCCCCTCTCACCTATACCCCCATCCCGATGAATTACGTACTCTTATTTAGGCCCTTATTGCGCGTTGTACTTGTTGGAAGTCTACAATTAAGTAAAATTGTTGATCAGGGGCGGTCGATTGCGGTTAGTGGTCACGAAAAAACGCGCAATTAGTCAATGCCACGTTCTAATGAACGACCTGGTTGGTGACTTCCATATTTGGTGATAGGCCACTCCGACTCCTCGAATCAAAATTACCTTTATTTCTAATTAGCCACCGACGTAATGATGAGCCATAATTATTATACAAGTAATGTAGTACACGTGAGATATAAATGTGAACGATTATTAAATATAATAAACCTTGTAGGTACTGTAAAATGTTTAACAGAATATCAAAACTTTTAACCTTATGTTTCCCGTTTAATCATAAATTAAACTCAGGTCTGGTTATGTGGTAGTCGTGCGCCAATTGTTCCTGTAAATTGGACTCCTCGAGGTTTCACACAAATCTTGATTTTTCGAGTAACGTTCGTATCGTCAGTAGGATCTGAATCGTTGTCCCGAGGTGTAGGTTTTGGGTCTGTTCTCACCTAGTTTTCTTTTTTTTCCCATATTTATTACGCTGGTTGTACTGTTATTAAAGATGAGACTATAACAGAAGCCCACTTATCGTAAATAATGGAAGTCCTTTTAAATTTAACGACAATAATATCAACGAAACACGGAACGAAGAAATAGTTTTTCTTTCTCAGTTTTCGATGGTGTTTCAGAAAGTTCAGGTTTAGGATATTTACCTTCAATTATGTCGACCGCGTTAAAATACACCATGACATCCATAACTTTGTCTTTTTATTTAGGTCAATCCTCTGCTCCTCTCAACAGTGTTCGTTCCCTTGACCAATTCCATAATCGATGGAGACACTAATGAAATGCACTCGCGCACTTATCGGATGTAGAATCGACAGAAAACTAGATCCTTGGGAAAAAAGTCTCAGTGTGTCAGCGACGAACTTCATCAACAAATTTCAGGGCGTCTTTCTGCTCGGGAGGCATGGGACATATTAACTAAGGAATTCGATAATATAGCTGTGGATCAACTTTTTCGTCAATGCCTTGATTTTTTACTTTCCTTGGCTCTACGAAGTAGAAAGGAAAGTTATGTAATCGGCTGAAAAATAATTTTTGAGTTCTCTTCAGATCTTTACGTTTCAGACCCCCCTGAGTCCAAAAAACACTATTAGGGAAAATGGTGTGTGTGTGTGTGTGTGTGTCTGTGAACGGTTTTTAGAGAGAACCATCGAACCGAATCCATTCAAACTTGATATCTCGCTTGCTGGTTACCATGGGACGCCAAAATAAGGGTTTGAACAAAATCCACCGAAAGTTAACTATAGTTGTCATAGTGATCAAAACACCAAATATTTTTTTCTCAAAAACGGCTCTAACGATTTTGATTAAATTTTTTATATTGATAGCTTCCAATGAGGCAACTATACCATAAAATTCCCATCTACGGGAAAATGACGAGAGCAGCACAATAAATTACCAAAACTTTCGACGAAATCCATTTTAACGCGGTTTTTAGAGGAAACAACCGCACCAAATCAGCTGAAACTTGATGTCTAGCCTGCAGGTTACCATGGGACGCAAAAATAAGGGTAAGGGCCAAATCCACCGAAAGTTAACTATAGTCATCATAGTGATAATAACACCAAATTTTTTTTCTCGAAAACGGCTCTAACGATTTTGATTACATTTTTTATATAGATAACTCTTAATAAGACAATCATACCATACAATTCCCATTTGTGGGAAAATGACGAGAGCAGCGCAATAAATTATCACAATTTTCGACGAAAAGCGTTTTTACCGCAGTTTTTTCGTTTTAAACTCCGGTGGAATGTTAGTAGAATGTTTAAAAAAATTGGTATTGTAATCCAATTAAATACCTATAGGGTGATTGTTTAAAAACGCTCATGAGATGCATGGGCTCACTCCAGAAATTCCTGAGTTTCAACTACTACCGTTTCGCTTACTACCAGTTCTAAACGTTTTTACCCAATAACTTTACCAAAGTGATTACTATTCTTCTTCAAAAAATTCGTTTTTACATTTGATTAATTATCTATGTACCAATTGCTCAATAATGGTTCTGGAATGAGTACGAGCAGCACAATAAATTCCAGAACTGTAAGGGCTACCGCTTTCTGCTGCTGTGAAATGTTGTTTGACCAAGTTGACATGAACTGAGTGATAAATGAATTGTTTGAGTAGGAAAAGCCACGTAAAAAGTGAATTGAAGTAGAGCTAAGGAAAGTTGTGTGTTGCAACGCACCAGATATTTCATCATTGAGTGGTCTGATGGCGAAGCCAATTTTAGCTCGTATCAAAAATCAGCATCGTGATTTGTTCTCGGCTGACATCTGCGGTCCTTTTGAAAAATCGTTCAACGGCCGCTGATACTTGATTGTGATCAAAGATCATTTTTCACGTTTCTGTTCGTTTTGTGTCGTAAAATTTTAGTTCCGTGTTTTTTAATTGTATCAATCGGGTTAATTAAAAATTTTGTGTTCGTACCAGATTTGTTTCGCTACGAAACTAGAAAAATCTCTTCAAGTCCACGTATGCGGTTTATCAGAGTAAAACGTCGGGATTGTACTCGGTGCGGCATAAAGGTCGGACGTTTTTGAAAAAATCATAACTTCGGTAATTTTTACTCAAAAAAATTTTTATTGACATATTTAGATTCACAATTTAAAAGCATTTTAGAAATTAATGTGTGGAAAATCACATCAGTCTAGTGGCGTCCCTCGTTCGCGATACACTGCTGGAGTCTTTCTTGGAAATTTCCGTAAACTCTTTCCAACGTTGCCAGGGAAAAGAGGACGAATAACGTTCGTTGTTGCCCTTGCTGTGTGAGCGGTTGCCCCACCCTGTTGGAACCACATACGTCAGATTGCAATGCGTTTATGTCTCAATTCAGGTGTAAAGAAGCCGGTTATTATCTCGACATTGCGTCATGAGTTGACGGTAACAGCAATGCCATTGTCGTTTTCAAAGAAGTAAAGGGCCGATGATGCAAGTTTGGACTATGGCGCTCCAAACAGTAACTTTTGGGCTATGCAGCGGTTGTTCGTGTAATTGTCGGGGATTTTCATCAGCCCAATAACGACAATTTTGCTGAGTCACCATGCCATTGACTCAGTGGAAGTGAGCCTCATCGCTCATGAACAAAATGAGATCCTCATTTTGTTCAATAAGTGCTTCCATTTCACGGGCGCAGGTCATGATCCCCTGGGTGTAATTGTTGCACAATGGACAACTTACAGGGGTGAAACCTCAACTCTAGATGCAAAATACGCTTCACTGAGGCGAAGTTCAGCAGCATGCAGGCGAGCTGTTCGACTCGGGCTGCGAATTAGTGCTTGTCGTACACTTGTTCTCAGGTGTTTGAATCGATCTTGGAGCTCCCGATGGTCTGTTCCTCAACAATGAACCTCGTGTGCGAAGTCCTTCAACCCAATTCATTGTAAAGAAATGGGGTTTCTAGTGGGAACAGCCCGATTTCGGTGGATATTAAAATGACGACGAAACTCACGCTGGACTGCCGTGACGGACTCGTTATTACGAACGAAACTGTCGTAAGCAAAAACGCGGTGCTCTACTGTCCACAGGTCCATGACTTCAACTGGTAAAAAAATGCTAAGACCTCCCGATTACAATGGTCCCTTCCCCACGTTGGTCGACCCATTAGGGGGGAAGTACTGGCCATTTCAAAAACGTCCGACCTTTATGCCGCACCCTGTATTTTTCAAAGTACACCACCAAATAACTGAAATTAATGTTTGTTTTGAGCAGTCGCAAATAATCCTAGTTTTGTTTCTAAAGGCAAACGTTTATATTTCAGTGACGACGCAGGTCTGGCATTGGAATATAATCTCAGGGTTCGCAGCAATAAAAAAGGTATTAAATGTGCTTTAATAATAACTCATGATCCACTTCATCGTCAATAGTTACACACTTGACACACTCAAGGCTTCGTTCGATCTAATTCAGTTTGACATTGACTGGAAAATTTGTAATAGTTAGATAAAATTTGTTGGTACATTTAGGCTACTATCACCATTTAAGACGTGCGTTGCTCAATTTTTTGGTCGGGCGGATGTGGCATGCTGGTCCCTCTCTGTACTAAACACGACCACACCTGCCCGGTGGGTGATGAGCCCTGTGAATTGCATTTTTCTTCAATCTATTATACATTATTACACTAAAAATAGACACTAACAATGGAGAAAACACGCTGAAGGCGCAAAGACAAACAACATTATGAAGAGATTCAAAAGTTGGGGTTTTAGCGACAATATTTTAAAACAACCTTGACAAACTTTGAATATACGTTTTAATATCTTAGGAGCTGGTTTCTATCTATTTCGTCGTTTTTATGACATTGGGTCTCAATTTGCTAGCATTTGAGACGTTACGATGGGATGCTCGAGCGCTCGTCAGTGGCTGGACAGTTTCGAAGTAGTGCATTTGTTTTATTGTATCATGTTAACTGTAGCCGCTTTTAAATCGTTTTTTTTTTGTCAGGTGGTCATGTTACCAATGGTTCTGTATCGTGCAACTCAGAGATGTGTGAAGAATACACAGAGTTCAACAATTTTCTCTTCTGGCGTGATCCTTTGCCTAATGTCGATGCTGAGCTCGAGTTGACTAACGGAGATCGGTGTGCAGAAGAGGAAGGGAACAGTGAAACATGCAGAACCAAATCGAATCACAAATTCAACGTAAGTTGAAGAACTTGTGTTCCAATGACGAATCCTGGCTGAATAGGGTTAGGAAAGCGTTTTTGATCGATTGTGTACTTTTTTTGTGGTTTCGTTTTGATCAGGTGAAATTGTAGAAATATGTAGTTCACGATTACATTCAGGCTTTTCATTGGCCAGAGGTAGTGAGTTGAAAACCTGAGGGCTCTTGAGCGGCATGATCTGTGGCACTAATACTGTCAGAAGTAAATCGGCAAAGATCTGCGTTTTCATAATCAAAGCTGCGGAAGAGTTTCCCAGTCGAGGAGTAAGCGACAAATGATACGATGCGGAATCAGTTGATGTACCAGCGTGTAATGACTTCCGTCAACTCGTTAGTTTTTGCAAGGGAATCAGACAGAGTAGTTGCATCCGTCAATTTTACGTCGATCACATTTCATTGTCGCTCACCGCAATTATTTAAAGGCTAGTTACACGCAACAACAATTTTCAATAGGAAAAGAACTGAGACCACTGGCTACTATGTGATGATGGGAGGATGCAATATTCCTCTCTCATCACCAGTGAAATATCTAGGAGTCATACTAGACAGACAACTTAGATGGAAACATCAGATAGCTAGTCAACTGGAAAAAGGAAGGAAACTTCTCCTGCATATCAAAGGCCTGATAGGGAAAACATGGGGCCTAAAACCAACATTTGTGAAATGGATATACCAAACGATAGTAAGACCTCGAGTTGTGTATGGAGCACTGATATGATGGACAGGAGTCACCAAAAACAGTGCCCTGTACAAGTTAGACAGAGTCATAACTATGTCAATTACAGGGGCATTTCACAGCACACCCAATGTCATAATGGCCGTACTGACAGGGGTGCTACCAATGAAATGGGAGGTCACACAAGAGGCAATGAGAGGGGTACTAAGACTTAGAAAAAACAACGACTAGAACCATTCACACAATCACGGCCACGGATCTGTTTGCACAACCGTCATAAGCAGCATACCAGAGGCAAACATGCCAATGAATGACAGGACAACGACATATCAATTCCAGGGAAACCTCAACACTAGAATAGACTCAAGACAAGTGTGGGAGACCAGGATGAATCTGAAATCATCTGCTACACAGACGGCTCCAAACACTTAAATGGTAACGCAGGAATGGGAATATACATTCCTGCACTAGAATGGGAAGAATCACTTTCACTAGGTACCAATACCTCAGTGTACCAAAGTGAACTCATCGCGATAAACTTATGTATTAGCACACTTGTAACAAAGAACATTAGGAACACGAATATAGCTATCTACACTGACAACCAATCTGTGGTAAAAACATTGGGTAATCCAATAGTCAGGAGCTATCTCATAGAAGAAACAAAGCACAAGGTTGGGAAACTCCAACAACTAGGGAATACAATAACGCTAAAATGGATACCCGGGCATAGGGGGTATGCGGGGAATGAGAGAGTGGACGAACTAGCCAAGGTGGAAGCCAGAGGACACTTCTGTGGACCAGAACCATTCTCGCCTATCACAATGGAGCAACTGAAAGTAAAAATAAATGAGAAAATGTGGAGAAATGTATGTGATGAAATAAACAACAATGAAGGGTACCAACATTCCAAAATTATGGGTATAACTAGTTATAACCTACAAAGAACCAATTGGGTACTGGGCTTAAGCAAGATAAGACTACGAAGAATCACTGGAATGCTATCTGGGCACTATGCGGTGGGTAAGACCCTAAACAGGATAAATCCGAACATCAACGCTAGGTGCCCATGCAGAGAAATAGAAACAGTAGATCACTATCTTAGGGAATGCCCGTTATGGTTTGGCACTAGACTCAACATATTAGGGGAGAGAATAATAAACAGCACTAGTTTGAGAGAAACCGAGTGGAAAAAGATCCTAGAATTCGTGGAGGGGACTGGTAGATTCCATAACCCCTTTTAAAGAAGCCAAGCCGACTCCCAATAACTCTGGGGAGATGGGAAATGGGCCTGAATGGCCACAACTTCGGCCATTGTTCCCTCGGCCTTGACAGGTGCCCTGATATCTTCTACACGCAACAACTAGCCTTCGGCAAATTCAATTCCCCTGTCTCATGTACAATCACATCTATAAAGCACGCCTTTGTGTGATATAAAATAGGCATGTGAAAATAAGTAGTATATTTCCACAGGGGTTTTATGTTTTTAAACTGATTCAACTTTCTACACCATAAAATGAACTTAAGACACAGCCACTTGTCCTACAGTCCAGCCACATCTTCTCCTTCCCACGAACTCACATACAATGAGGTATCTCTTTAGCAGTTTTGAAACCACAATGGAGATGTGGGCAACAAAAATGCTGACACAGCTCGTATCAATTCATTTGGCTGTAGCTAATGATACGCGTTTTTTGGCTCCTCTACAAGTGGGGCGCAAAGCAAACCGCGTTTTTTTTTTCAATTTATTGTTTGAGTCTGTTACATAATATTGTATCATACCTCATCGACATGTGTGTAAGCACTTAAATTGCTAATCTTTTTAGTTCTGCATCAAGGTACCTGATGTTGGCTTTTACTCGGTTGGAGGTGTAAGGAAATCTAGGATATGCCGAGGTCTGGTTAGTCTTCTATCGTAGAAGGGTGCACAGCCACTTGTGACAAGCGGGTTGAAATGGTCGGAATAATTTCTGTGGAGCTTTTGCACACAGAAGCGACGAAGTTCAGATGGCGATTCCAATACGAAGTCCTTATAAATTGTTGCATTCCTCACAAATGGTGGGGTGTGAATGATGTTCCGCTGCAGCGTGATGTTCTGCTGGGCCTCGAGTCTCCTAAATTGGGAATCCGAGCACGTCCCCCAGATAGCTAGACCGTAAGTCCAGATCGAACGAACTAAGGTTTTATACAGAATGATTTGGTTGGACAGTGATAGGTTGTGGTTGTTGAGGAGTGGCTTTAGTTGGTTCGTTCTAATTTTCGTCTGCTTAATGACGTCTGAGCTTCCGCGAGAAGTTTGAGGGAACTAGGGGTTTGACAGGCCGTGTCGAGGATATTGAGTTTACTTAGAATCAGCAAACGTGTGACAAGTCGTAGCCAATTTTTACCGCCCCATCGAGTTGAGCCAGTATTCGACCCTTGTGAGTTGTTTGATATGGCTCTTTGACCGCCTTGTCCGGAAGGAATTGCCCTACCGCTCTTCCTCTTATTTACTCCTTGGACCGAATGAAAACAAGTTAATTATTCATTGCGTTGGCAGTTGAGCGATCCAGTAATGTACATACAGAGTTCGTGCGTACAATATTAATTCGATGAAATGTAACGTTTTCCTCGTTTTAGGTAAATACGGAAATATCTGTGGAAGTTCGGAACGACCTCGATTCAAGCGCCCCTTCCAAAGAACGTAAGGATCATCGTGTTCATATTTTTATGTCGATGAAATTCGAAGATATTTTATTTTGAGAAAAATGAATCTTATAGTTAATCGTTGGGCGTACCTTTTCCCATATGAATTTACAAGATTCGTTCGTTTTAATATGTAATCTGGATATTGTTTCCTTGGTGTATTCTACCGCCAGTTAGACTAGTTACTGAATGTGGGAACAGCCAATGAATCATTGATAGAATTCAAGGACAATAATGAGCATCTGGGAGCCAGCAGGATTGGTGAGAAATAAAGACACGAACATCCAGTGAACGAAATAAACTACTCGTACGTTCCTTTGCTGGACAGAAACCATATTGAAACAACGGAGAAGTTCTGTTTTTTTTTTCTGTCGAATTTCGACGAATTTCTCGACATCTGCCAGGCAGCTCGTTAAAAATTCTTCGCACGTTCCTCGCGACCGTTCACAGTCAACTGACGACTGAACCAGCAACAAACGCGCATCTCTCTTCTGAACGAAGATAAGTTGGGCTTTCACGGTTTTACTTGAGTTGTGCACAATAGGAAGAAACTGGTTTTGCACGGATGATGAAACGACTAAACTGCCGATTATGTGTAGAACGCAGGCACGCTTTTATAATATGCGTAACGCCTCGAATTCTCGATAAATCTCTGGCATGAAAAAATGAGAAGAACAAAAAAGATTATTTTTGGGTTTTCATTAACGAAGATGTTCACTATTTATTACCCAACGCCCTGACGAAGCGTGACTGCGGCTTGGAAAACACGAAAGCATATATTCGCCAAATCGTCACGTATGGCTGATTGCGGGGTTACTTTCAGAACTCACACACTCGGCCATTTTCTCAGACGTGGTCAAGTCTGTTTTGGTTTATTATTCATTCTGAATAATAACCCTATGTTTTCGGTCACGAAAAATTTTTTACAACCCCCCCTCAAAATTTGATACTTTACGTTTCAAGACTTGGAGATTCCAAATTTGCAATGTCCGTCCGCCGTCCGGGCCGTTTTGTGCCTTTAACGTGGTCTAAAAAATTCGTTCTTTCGCACAAAAATCCGATTTGGTATCTAGTTGTGCCTGCCATCTCGGCAATCCAATCGGACGAAGCCCGTGGTTGTAATGGGCAAAAAACGGTTAAAAAAATTAACGAAACGCAGTACAACACGGGAACTACAGCGGAAGTCAACGTGTCGTTTGAACTCCCTCCCTCCTGCCCGTCTCAATAAAAAACGGCGGCAACGCTGCAGGGCAGGCAGCTCAACTCCCCTTTTGCCTCGCAACGGGTTCGCTCGAAGCGCCCGACGGGGCAAAATCATCAGACGTTTTGTTTCTGTAGTTCCATTGTAGCCAGGACATGTTTCGTATGGTTTACTAGTATTCGATGCTGAATCGAATGGGATGGGGGAGCACTAATACTAGGACAAGCTGTTCATGAGAATAATAAACCATTGTGTAATAATTTGCAGGGTTTTTATTTTCAGGTATTCCTGAAGATCAAACCCCCATTTGCCCCGTTGATACAACCGATGAAATTAACGGGATACCGAAAATTCTCATTGACAAGTTTTTGAATGATAAATATGACTACGACTCCGCTTCTCGCGCGTACAGTTTTCCTGCGGTGCTATTATGTCTCGGCCGAGAGAATTGGCCTTTACTCAAAGAGGTCTACGATAGTTTTTTTGTGAATAGTCACTCGGTAAGATATGAAAAATTACACAGTTTATTGAAATAACTCGAAATTCACTAGGCCTTGCGTCATATTAGACTTCAAAGCGTGCTCGTATTATATTATACGTGTTTTGATGCGGCAATTCTGTGATCTCGTTGCATTGTAGATAGAAGCGCAAATCGCATCAAGTTACCTTCACGAATTGGCGGAAATGCTTGGCAGTGAAGTGGCCGAACGAGATCTAGTTCCGCTCTTCATTAAATTATTTCAAGATGGCGCGTACAAATCGGTCGTTTCGTATATAGAAGATTTTTGTAAGGTATGCAAATCTCAACTACTTGTAGTAAACTCTTGACGCTCTAATAATATTAAGGTTTTCGCGAAACTGTGTCTACAGTCGCCATGGTGAATGGAGTAATCGATTATCTCGATTTTTCTTCTATTTATTCGTTGTCTCCTCGAGACGAAAATAAAGTTATGAAGTCAATTCTATGGATAATTATTGGTTTGGTGAGGGGTGACGTAAACACCGGAATTTTCCTCATGTTTTTGAAGGTTCTTGATTGTGAAGTTACAGCAAGTGTCTAAACTACAATTGTGTGGGTAGTCTATTCCACTGCTTCGTTGTTTTTTCAAGTTACTCTACAGTTTGGGCCATGCCCAAGATTTTGTGATTTTTGGTGAGCAGTGTTGCTCGTGTCCAACAAATCAGGTTTCACTCGTGAAAATTCGTTGTGTGCGGAGGTAGTTTGGAGATGCTTTTGAAGAGCTGCTGACTCAGGCAAAAGTTACGGCAATTGCGCCGTAGCTCCAATCCACAATCCTCGACTTACGTCGAGAATTATGAACAATGTCTTAACCACTAGACCACGATCGCCCAATGCCTTTAATAGGAGTCAGTCAGCACAGTTGTAAAACATTGATTTCGAAGTTCGACTCTTTCCTGAGCTTATTGCTTAGTGTTCAAGTCATACTCTGTGTACAAAGTCTACGAAACTGCATCTTGGTTTCTTTACTAAAGAATGTTTCGGAGACATTTTTGCGCCGTGATTGGCGGTGGCGACCAAATCTTGGCAGGAATAAATTCGACGGTCCTTCAGTATATTGTTGAGAGTATGCTCAAAGTGCGTACAGAACTTACTTTGTTTAATTTTGTCACAATGGTATTCTGCGCTAACGTTTAAGGTCTTTTCAATAATTTGTGTAGTCGATCGAGAGACAGACTTGACTGCCCCTGTCTGATAGCGTGTGTCCCAGCTCACCACATCACCAGTGGCTGAAGGCTGACTCTGAGCAGCATCTGAAAAATCCTTCATGCGTCTTAGTCCCGGTGGGTGGCTGGGCTGGCAGCTGCGGCACATGTGGGGACCTTTCCTTGACCCTCAACGGACCAGCGAAAGGGGCCAGAATCAATATGCCTGAGGGGGAGCTTCCAGGACACTGCTTCGAGCACCTCTCGCTCATACCACTAACACACACAACAAATGAACATGTTCAAATTATTTCGACTCAGGCCCGAATGATCTGATCTCAGTGTCTTTCGTCAATTCTGTGTACTTTTGAACCTTGAAACCCTCTTTAACGCTCGAAAACGGCTCATAGGATTATCACTGTACACAGATTTAATCATTTCCTATGTTTTTGTGTCCCACTTTCCCAACTTGAAACAAATTTTCGTGTTTGTTCGCCGTTCCATTTTTTAACAATGACAAGAGCACGCTGACCCTATCTAAATGAATGCTGACTACCTGGAACTCGTTGGAAAGGATAATAATGTAGGGTAGGGCAGAATAGCACCACGTGTTTAGGTTTCAATACACTGAGTACATATATATTAGAAACAGAAAAGAGAAAAAAACATCCATGATTCGTTGCTGGTGGGTCCTGTGAAATTGATTTGGGTGCGAACATATGTCGATAATTCGCATTCTAACACATTTGGCTCAACCCCAACGGCTTCAATCTTTAGAATGAGTCTGCTACTAACACGCAGTCATTAGATTTAACGAAAAAATACCGCCTAAATGTCGTAATGTTATACTATACCTATAAAGGCGTTGCATATTCGTTCTCTGCATTCCTACAGAGGGCCTGAGAAGAAAGGAAATTCGTGTGGATGCGTTGACACCTAAAGATCGGATTAATCAGCTAAAGAAGTAGGAAATTCGTGTTGGGCTGTGTCAAAATCACTATCAGGGATTGTGCAAAATGTATTTGAAAACTCAGTTTCAACCCGACACGTTTAGCATAATTATGTACCAGAGAGGCAAAAAACTGACTTCACTCGGAGTAATTTCTTATTCTTTATAGGCTCTCTCATCTTCTGGGCGGCTCGCTGTTATACCTAAAATACTTGAATGCGCTCCCATGAAGAACCTTATCTCTCTTTTCATGGAAGATGCTGGGTCGCTGACGATACCTTATTTTTGTCAGTATATATGGCCAGGTAAATTTCTATTGCGCGCATTTTTTTTTTTTGTAATTACATTAATTTGAATGAGATTATCGGGGAAAAGTCCTTGAGTCATTCTGGTCGCTTTCACCCGTCACCTGGGTACGTCTGTGACTTGTTTATTTCTTACCTTGCCCTTTCTCTATTTTCCAGCGGCGCTCTCGTTGCTCAAGGATCGAAATCGTTTGCAACGCAACGAAGCGATAAAGTTGGGCATCGAAGTTCTTTCTCACGTAGCGATAGACTTATCCCATTTCCAAACCATTCTCGCTGAATTGGCGGAGCAGTTAGCCCATAGCTCGCAGTGGTATCGACGTCAAACGTTCATTATGCTTTGTTCGGAAATGATCTGCGAGTCTATTGTCTCAGACGAATTGTTCTCTCGAGATCTTCTTCCTCATCTGCTCGACTTGTCGTGGGATCGGGTCCCCAATGTTCGAATATCAGTCGCTAAAACGCTTACTTATCACATACTCCCTCAACGTGAGTTTTTTTGTTTTGCTATCAAGACCTTTTTTAGTTACAAGAATTTGCTTTTCTCTTAATGTTTTAATGTTGTTTTTTTCTAGCCTACTTTGCGAATGTGGATTGTGTGCACCGTGAAGTCGTTCTGAATGTTTTAAAAAGACTGCAAACCGATAAAGACAGAGACGTACGATACTTCGCTTCGTTGCTTAAACAATTATCGCCCTCTCATGTTCGGTGAGTATCTATAACCTCATGTTTAGGGAATATTCGATGAGAAAAGGAATTTTTGCAAAACTGTTGAAAGTGAATTAATTACGGGCATGACTAGTGGAAACTCACTGGGAGAATTTGAGCTGCTGGTCTTACATGACTTGGACCGTTGAAGCCAATCAAAGAGACACTGGCCCTGGGGTGGGAACAGGGGCACAATGAGGGGTTGAACGCTAAGCGTTGGCAGTTTCTACATAGCGTCCCTCCACGCTGTTTAATATTATCTAGAATTCCTAAAACATAATGATCATTCGTCTATCTATCATTCCAACCTACTAATTCTCTTTGAAATAATTCTTCTACGAACGCCAGATCGTTTAATTGACTTTGAGGGATCGTTTGGCCAATTCTGTCATAAAAGTGCTGTTGGATGACAGCGAAAGGTTCAAACCAGTTTAATTCTCTTGAAACAGCTTACTTCAAATCAAACAATGAAAATGAATTAGTGCACTCTCATGTTGACTCGGAAGAAAACTGCCAGAAAATTATTTATTCTTATTATTTCCTGTGTTACGATGAGGTTAGCAATATCGCACTAAGTGATTCAGGAGTAAGTGTGATATCAACCGAATGCAATGGGAACAGAGTTTTACTCTTAATTACCCTCGGGGAAGTTTAACCCCCACAAACAGGAAACTGGGTGGGAGCGAAAGCGAGTGCGGGCGACACAGTGATGAGGGAACCGATTGATTACAACTGACAGTAGCAAAGCTGAATGAAATAGTTTGGTTCGTCCCGATACACCTGCGTAACATACTCTCGTCTAGATCCTGCTTAACATTTCCGAGGAAGTTGAGTCAAGAAATGTTTCATACTAATGGATTGGTTGGTGGAGTGATTTAAAAAAATATCTGGTGCGTTGCAACACACAACTTTCCTTAGCTCTACGTCAATTCACTTTTTATATGGCTTTTTCTACTTAATCAGTTCATTTGAACTTGGTCAAACAACATTTCATGGCAGCAGAAGGCGGTAGCGCTTACAGTTTCGGAATTTATTGTGCTGCTCGTACTCATTCCAGGATCATTATTGAACAACTGGTACACAGAAAATTAATGAGGCTGTAAACACAAATTTTTTGAAGGATAGTAATTACTTTCGCACAGTTATTGGGTAAACACTTTTAGAACTGGTAGTAAGCGAAACAGCAGTAGTTGAAATTCAGGAATTTGTGGAGTGACCCCAATGTATCTCATGAGCGTTTTTAAACACCCACCATTTAGGTATTGGATTGGACTACGATACCAATTTTTTTTAACATTCTGCAAAAATTCCATTGGAGTTTATAAGGAAAAAACTGCGCTAAAAACGCTTTTGGTCGAAAATTTTGATAATTTATTGTGCTGCTTTCGTCATTTTCCCGCAAATGGGAATTTTATGCTATAATTGCCTCATGGAGAGCTATCAACATAAAAAATTCAATCAAAATCGTTAGAGCCGTTTTTGAGAAAAAAAATATTTGGTGAAAAAAAATTTTGAAAAAAAAACTTAGTTAACTTTCGATGGATTTTGTTCAAACCCTCATTTTGGCGTCTCATGGAGGCCTGCGGGCGAGATATCAAGTTTGAGCTGATTTGGTACGGTGGTTTTCTCTAAAAATCGTTCACAGATACACTTTAGTGACACACACACACACAGACCATTTTCCCAAATAGTGTTTTTCGGACTCAGGAAGGTCTGAAACGTAAAGATCTGAAGAAAACTCAAAATTTTGTTTTCAGCCGATTAAAGCCGGAAACAGGGTTATTATTCAGAATGAAAGAGGTGTGAGTTGTGTACCGCTCTTTAAATTATTTAAACTTACGGAGTTTGATGTTTTTTGCAGGGTGGCAGTTGGACACTGATGACCAAAATGTTCTACCTCTCGTCTACCTACTTTGTTGTTACGGCTGTGACGCCCATAGCCCTCATCAATATCTCGGATGTTTATTTTCTTAATCGATTTATATTCAAATATTAAATAATCGTGTTACTAGATTCATTATAGATTGCTGAGAGATCGCTCAGTTTCCAGCGCTGTGATAGTTAACAAAAGTTAGATCGACGATTTGACATAAGGCGGCTGCTGATTGTACCAGTGATGTAGAGATGAAATAGTTTTTGTACGCAACTTGTAAGTTACTAAGCATTTTATTGTTCTTACCAGAGTCGTGAATACTTACGTTGCAAATATTGACGAATTGATATTTTCCGTTTATAAACTGTTTTTCAAAATATTGAATTGAGATTTATTTATTTCATCACCCACGAAATGCGGAATAACTTTGCAAAGATTTTTAGTCTCTAAAGTGCTTGATAAAATGTTGCAGACTAATGAAGGTAGGTGAGCAATAACGTTTTGTCGCTCGAAGCAAATTAAGACGCTGTATGGGATAAGTCAGGGCTACGCATCTAGTCGCCTTGTGTGAGACAGCACTAAGAAACTGCTCCTTGATTGTATCGCATTGTTCTTGCCACTAATGAGAAGTTTCAGCTTTTTTGAATTGCCACTCCTCATATTTGTTCGTTATGAAAGGTAAGATTGGAAGAGCCTGTGATAGGCGTCAGGTAAGAAGAGGAGTCAGCGATGCCACACGGTCAAATGCCTGCTAAATATCAAGAATGACCCCATAATAACATTTTCTGTCTTGATGTGCCTCTACCTTGCTAGGGGCAGTAAGGCATTGGCCAGAATTCGAACTGAAAATCAGATATTCGATTACACAGCTAGTTTTTGGTTTATTATTCATTCTGAATAATAACCCTATGTTTTCGGTCACGAAAAATTTTTTACAACCCCCCCTCAAAATTTGATACTTTACGTTTCAAGGCATGGAGATTCCAAATTCGCAATGTCCGTCCGCCGTCCCCCGTCCCCCGTCCCCCGTCCGCCGTCCGCCGTCCGGGCCATTTTGTGCCTTTAACGTGGTCTAAAAAATTCGTTCTTTCGCCCAAAAATCCGATTTGGTATCTAGTTGTGCCCGCCATCTCGGCAATCCGATCGGACGAAGCCCGTGGTTGTAATGGGCAAAAAACGGTTAAAAAAATTAACGAAACGCAGGAAAACGCGAGCTACAGCGTCCCTCCCGTCTGAATAAAAAACAACCGGTGCCGGGCCGTCCTCGCCTCGCGGGGCGGGCGGCTAAACTCAACTCGCCTTTCCCTTCGAGCGCCCCCGTTCCTATTTCCCCGACGTTTTGGTTTTAATACGATTCAATTTTTTTAGATTCTTTCGTTTCATTCTCATTTTGGTTTTTTCATAGATTTTAGGTTAAATTTTGATATTAGTATTTAGCGTGCATGTTTACATATTAAAATTCAGTTTTTTCTAGATACTTTCGTTTTTTTTTGTTTATTTTAATATTCCGATTCAGTTCTTTTCGACCTTTTTTTGGGTTTCATTATGATATTTTTCGATGCTGAATCGAACAGGATGGGTCTCGGAGCATTAATGCTAGGTCAAGCTGATTATCCGAATAATAAACCGTTGTGTAATAATTTGCAGCGTTTTAGGGTCTGCTACCAGTTTGATTGCCATCAAATTATTATGACCTCAACGTGTTTCCAGCGTGACACAATTTAATGTATGAATGTCAGAAGAAAACGCTTTCGAGGAAGTTTCTTGAGCAGAGGCTGCACAATCAAGCCAGCTCCAGTTGCAAACATCTGCTCTCAGTCTCTCCTAGCAGCTGTTAAAGAATGGAAAAATCAACTAACGCTGTTTTTACGTTCTGCGCAATATTTGAAAACCTATCAGTCTCGAGTGTACCGAAGTGTGCCTCATTAACAGATCATACTCCCTAACTGGTAGTGCACCTCGACAAAGGGACGACTTACCCCATTTCGGTGAGCTTGTTTAATGTATTTGGTCTCTTAAACTACTGTGGGGGGTTACACGCTCCTTGATCGGAAGGGGGGGGGGGTATGGGGATCAACTAGCTGTGTTAACGTGTAATTAAAGAAGTGATCAGCAGAATTCAATAAATCCGGATTATTTCTTGGAATGGCTTCATTAAGATGAATTAATTTTCATCACATCAAGATCTTTCAGGACACCAACATGCTTTCACCTGGATCGGAGCTCCGGCGCGATTGCTGTAATTTTTGCCTGAGTTAGCAGCGCTTCAAAAAGCATCAGCTAACTACCTCAGTACAATTTTATCGTGAGAATAGATTGTAGAAGGATAGGCTGTATTATGGGTTCATTTGAATAGAATCGGTCAAATTTTGTCTTTCTGAATTGGATAGCTTAAGAAAGTTGAGTAAGTTGAAAAAATAAAATCCGGGCACCAAAAAAAAATTGAAAGAATTAAAAAGAAGTTAAAAGAATTTCGTTACTTTCCTCAACTCAACAGGTAAGTGTTATAGACGGTTTACAAAAAATGTGCTGAAAGGTGAGGGCTGAAACTGTGGGGAAATGACTATTGCAGATCAATAAATTATCAAAACGTTTTATAAAAATATATTCTAGTATTTCCTATTTTCCTTAGTGTACCGACTGGCTCCTATTAGTCTAGTGGTTCATAATCCTGACGAAAGTTAAGCAATGGATCAGAGCTCGTGATCGCTATAATTTTTGCCCGAGTCAACGGCTCCCCACTCATCTCTACCCCCCTCCCCCCTAGTAACAATAGTAGAAAGAAAAGTTAAGTTCTTTTTATAGTTTTACTCAGTTCTTTGCATTTTTGTAGGCTTTCATAATTACTTTCCGCTACCCGAAGAGAAGGAAAGTATAGGTAGCAATCGTGTCTAAAAAAAAATCTGAGTTGTCTTCAGATCTTTACGTTTTGAGGCCTACTGAGTCTAAAAAACCTGATTTCGGCGCGTGGTCCATGTGTGTGTGTGTCTGTAGTTCGATTTGCGGGAGAACGGCTGATCCGATTGAGCTGGTTCTTTTTTTGTTTTGTTCGTTATTTTTTGTAGACACCAAAATAAGGTTATGGACGATTTCGGCCGATGGGAAGGGGGGGGGGGAACGAAAATTTACCAAAAACTTGGGTTATTTGAATTTTTCTCGAAAACGGCTCAAACGATTTTGATTAAACTTTCAAATTATCTTCTACTAATTAATACCTAACTTTTCTTCTCCATACATATCTCCATGAAAATACAGTGAACGGAGATATAGACCGATGAAGCAAAAATAGGTTTTTTACGGTTTTTTGCAAAACGACTTCAACGATTTTCACCAAACTCACAGGATGTTTTCGAATAGTTAATACCTACATATTGTTCTCAATAAATGTTCCTCTGAAAGTCCATTGAGCAGAGATAAAAATGAAAATGTGTCGAAAATGACGTTTTTTCGAACATTTCCGTAAATTCTGGAGTAACTTTTTCCTCAAATTCGATCAATCGTTCAGAGTGTCTTTTAGTCACCCATACCCACATTTCGTTCTGCATAATTATTTCTGTATATATATGTTGAACGGAGATATAAGCCAAGTTAACTCAGAAAAGGATATTTGTCGAATATTAATTTATCGGAATTCCAATTTTCTCAAAAACGGCTCCAACGATTTAGATCAAACTTTCGGAGTACTCTTAGCTAACTAGTCCCTACATTTTGTTCTCCATAAATGTTCCTGTAAAAATGCGTTGAACGAAGATATAGGGCCCGTGTATGTTTTGAGAAGAAGATCTATGTTTGTGTGTGGTATGGGTGAACCAAATAACTTTAAATTAAATAATTGACTCACATCACAACTTGAACATGAGTGGTTCAGGCAAAGTTGGCTTAAAACGAACTACGTGTATAGTTATGACAGCGACCTTAACAATTATTTTTTCTTTACGACCCGAAAAATTTTGATTAGTTTTGTGTGACTAAATACCGGAACGTTGATATAAAGTTGTCGTCCGTGGAAAATTGGAACAATAAATATAAAAATTTGTTTTCTATTCCCCTCATAAATCCTGCTCATATAACGCTAGTGCGATGAAACACTATGCCGTCATTTTAATAACTCATCGACCCAATTGTAGTTTAATAGTGGTTGCCACTAATTTAGGGAGATTCTGTAATTCAAACTGCGTCGTTTGAAGTATTTTTTTAACTATATTTTTCCCTTAATTTCAAACGGTAAACACGAACTTTTAAAAAAATCATGTTGGTTACCTGCAGGCTGGTTACTCTGTAAATGGAAGTGTAATAAATGCTAAAAGTTAAGCTCTGCCGGTTTCAATGTACAACGTTCGACCAGATTCATTGAAAATTAGTGAAAAACGGGCTGGGTTAATTGGTTGAACGATAAAAATTGAATGAGGAGCGCATCGTCCGTTCAACTTTGCAGCGCTTCTAGCGAATAACGTCCGAACTAATTCCGTATAACTCTTCAGCTCTTCGTAACCTTTGTCGTCATTGTCATGAAGTGATCTCGCCGTGATTTCATCTCCTGTAGTGAATCCAACTAAGCTCCTGTGTTTTTAGTTTGTTTGATTTTTATATTTTGCTGAGTTCGACTCATTCTTGCGTCGAAGTGTTCACTCCTAAGGGATAACTTCACGAAGATGCCAGTTTTTCACACGAAAACTATCGAAAGCATTCTCGAGCCAGTCGCTCAGCAGGTAATTTTGTTTCTTCAATAAATTTGGAATTTCTAATTTTTTTTTGTATTTGACAAGTAGCGCACTAACGCGATAATTGACACGCCCCTTCAACTTTAGATCTAAGATTAGGATTAACGCTATGGGCGTGGTTCGCTGTATTTAAATTACACGAATTTCACTCCCGTATAGTTTTTCATCTTAGTACGTGTAATTTATCCTCAAGTTTTTTTGCCGTTATCTGAAATTGGTTTCGATTTCAAACTCAACCGTTAACAGTTGGATTTGCGATAAATGCGAGCCTGGCTCTTGGCCGAGGTTTACGTATTCCTTATTAGGGCAAGACAGATGGTTACAGTGGTTTCTCCCCTGTTCCCCCACATGATATTCGCCCTCTCACCTGGTTCTCTTCTGTCCGCCCAAAAAGACCCACACACTGCGGAAACGAGCTCGATGTACGACGTCATCCAGTTGTTGAATGGATTGAGCGGGGAGACTAATTTGAGGGAACGAAATTTGGGGAAATTGCGAAATTTAAAAACGACTGAATTATATATATATTTCAATCTATCCGAAGAAATCTGTAGGCATTTATGTTCTAATATTGTTCAGCACAATGAGTGGTCTTGGAGCCGAAGCGAATGTGGTTACGAATGACTCAGCTTCAGTTCCTATTTTTAGTGGAATCGTAGAGCCAAGAAAGTAGGCGAGGCTTTGAAGATTGAGGCTGTCGGCTTCTTTAATCGTCTTATAGAATACAGATGCTCCTGTCTAGTCGGACTATTGCGAGTTTTATTTAGTTTCAATCGTTTTTTCTCTATTACTTTGCTGCACCGGTACCAAGTTGAAAGTAACAACGAAAATACCGAGCATGCGAGACAAATCTGCGAAATTGTAATATAAGGAACTTGAACACGCTAAGAGCCATTCATCGCGCAGAAAATTTTCATTACACTTTTGTAGTTTTACAAACACTTGTGAGTTGAACAATTTCCCAATGGGCAGCACAATGAATTACTTTCGACAAAAATCGACTACATTAAAGTTTTTACATCCATTCACTGGAGCGTTATGCTAGCAGTACAACAAACGACCTACTTAACGAAATCTTGTGATAAGTTATCTAATAATAGGAGCAAACTACAACATTTCGGACAGTGCGTTGAAATCGCCTTGTTGACTAACTTGTTTCAGTGATTTCCTACACATCCATAGCAGCTTTGTTTGAAGCTTTCGAAAAAATATCTGGTACCACACAACTTTCTTCTGCCCCATTGTCAGTGATGTTTACCACTCTTAACATCTAACCCAGTGTGAGCCTGCCAGAACTCAACGAACCCAGTAGTGCTTAATGCTCCGAATTTTATTTCGTCGTTCCTATTTCTCGCGGCCTTTCTATTGTAATTCTTGGGATTATTTGTGGAAACGTTTATGTTTATTGTTCTGGAGTTGTAGTGTGTACACTGTGAAATAAATTAGTTATTGAAACGAGAGTATTTTGAATTCCAGAATTTATCAGGTGGCTCCTAGTCTTGCTATTGCTGTAATTTCATCGTGTATGTCGCACATTGAACTGCCAACACGATTTTTGTTGGAGAGCTAACTTTATGAGTGGGAGTTGGGTGGAAAAGCTGCAATAAAATCAATTTTTGTCTACATTTGATAATTTATTGTGCTGCCCCAATGTGCAGTTTTCCCGCTGCTCATTATTTCATTTGGAGATGCCCCTGCTTAAAATTTAATCAAAATCGTTGTAGCGGTTTTTTAGGAAACAAACTTTTGTGTTTTGGCCACCGTGATAATTATAGTTATTTTGCGACCAGTTCTGTTCGTACCCTCGTGTGCAGTACCTATCCTATTGAGGGATCAAATGAAAGGCTGCACAGCGCTGAAATACTATCGGTTGCTGGTGCTCGTTACACAGAGCCCAAATCAAATGAACATGTATAACTGCTGAGGGTTAGTTACCTGGAGATGAAGGAGACTCCGTTTCCCATCGACGGGCTTCTAGTGCAGTATTGTGAGATTGGGAAAAGGAAAAGATTTTCGGGTTTCGCACTCGCGCGGTTTTACAGGAGAGCAGCGGCAGACGGACTGAAGGTGGGGAAGAGGAAAACGGAAGAGCAGAAGGAAAAGTGGAAGGGAGCAACAACAGAAAATACAGGCATCGACATGAACTCTGTGCAGGTTGACCGATAACAAAACCGAACACCTCGTTCTGACACCCAGGTTGATCTCCAGGTGATATGGCCCAACCATTTTGTCTCAACCATAGACACATGCCGTCTTCTCTAATGATGTTTTTTGAACTCAGAAATATTTATCTGGGGATACCTCAATTTTCGAAAGCAATCCCCTGTATCTTGGACAAAGTTTGGTTTAGTGGCTTCTTGTTTTGTCCCAAAGCTATTTTTCTGGGACTAACCTACTTGCAACTGTTAAAGGATGGATCGTTCGGGCGTCACTCAATAATTAGGCCTTCCTTCCAATACCTCCATGAATCATATATTCAGTTCCGTTCCCGTCAATAGCCCACTGGCACAGATAGTAAAGAGGACCGAAGTGGTGCCGCCAGAGCCTGGAAGAGGAATAGGCTGAGTGCCTCGTTGCGCGCCGTGGACCCGATTTTCCTAACCTTCCCATCGTTGCAATGCGGTCCCCCCTCTCCCTGTTCATCAGCAGCTATCTTCCTCTTCAGATTTAATCGGAGCTGCTTCAAGTGTCTATGCCCGATAAAAGATGCTCCGGTGTTCCGAGTCACAGCTCAATCTGATCGTGCCTGTAACATCACTCCCCCTTGCAAGAAGATCATGTCCTCATGATCAGGCGTTAAGGGGGGGGGTGGTTAGGCGTTTTCCCAGGGTAGGTCCTCATCTTCTCTTCTTGAGCGTATAGCGAGGAGGCGCAACAGCGGTGGCGCAGGCAGGTGGGAAGGTACGCTTGTGGTTGCTGGGCACGGAGCGGTCAGGTACTTGGTGACTGGAGTGTGGTGGAGCATGAGTCGCTGAGCTTGAGCGGCTGTGTAGGGCCTGGTTAGGCAGCAGCGATCCGACATCTGTGTAGGAGACCCCAGAGTGATGGTCCTAGGTAGCTGAAGTGAAGGTGGGCGTCCGTGGAAAAGTGTAGTCCGTGAAGCACCGAGCCTGGGTTGTGGGCCAGTTGGCAGGAGGCTGGCGACCATGGGAAGCGTGAGCCATGGCGCGTTGTGCTGGAGAGGTGCGAAGGAGGTCGTAGTGGTATCGGTCGAAGGCGCGGCGGCGGGCATGGACGAGCGGTAGGGGACAAGCACAACTTGAGAAAAGTGGTGCTATAAGTAACGCCTGATTTTTTTTCTTTTTTGCGTACGTTGTTTCATGATAATTAGTAATATGTTATTGACAAGAGTTTTTTTTATTATTGGACTTAATCCAAGCAGTACAGAAATATGTATGGTAGAATTTCGGGACGCATTTATGATTGCTTATGATTTTCAGGTGTCTCGTCTCGTTATTCTCCATGAAGAAGCCGAAGATGGCAACGCAATGCCAGACTTGGAGAGACCAGTCCAGGCTGTTAGCAGGGCTGTCGCCAACTTGGTCAAGGTACATTTGCTTCTAGTTATGTCCATCCCTAAATACTAACAGCAAAGGCTAAGTCAAGACCTGGTGGAGAGGGGAAAATGTAAGAAATGAAAAGGAGTAAAAGGTGTTGACGTTTCTGACAAAAAAACTGGGCTGAAACGGCAGGTTGGTGGTTGGAGGAAGAGAAACGTCCGTGACAACGAGAGCTAAATATCTTAACTTGTTTTTTAGGAACGACTGTGGCACTAGGGTCGTGTCAGTATTTCCGTTTGTTACTATATGTACAGAATGGGCTAGTCGCATGCAATCAATAGATCCTTGCATGATGACGTTGACTTTTAAACTGCTTGTGCAAACACTCGGTGTGTGCTTGGCTGGGTTAAACCAGTTTGAGCTGCTTCACCGGGGGATTTTGGGCATAGAGGGGATTGCTGATCTTGGTGCTACAGCTATGATCAGTTTTATTAGGGCACTAGGGAAGAAAAAGAAGCTCTGTGGTTTTGTAATTTAGGAGCGTTGTCTCGATAGAATTGATAAGTCGCTAAAATTGACTTCACGCCACAATTAACGAAGCTTTTATTTGTTGTTTGAATCGAATAGCGTTGCGGTTTTCTCGTGAACAGGAGAATATGAGTGGTGGTGTGGAAGGATCCAGCGAGCGGCTGTGGCTAAATTAATTCCAAGGTGAACTGTACACTAGCTGGCGCTGTGCTTGACTGCTGAGGCTAATGAATGTTCAAGCGGTGTAAAAGGAGAAGTTGAGCCGAGGGGGTGAAAGTAATGAACTGAACTAAACCTCCCATTCTGGGTTGTGGATGTTTCAATTTCTGTGATGTAAGGAATACACTGACTCTGTGAACATCCAGTGCTATTGTTGACTGGAAGCAGTTAGGGCGTCTACAAATGTTACCCAAACCGAAATTAACAAGTTATGTAAGAAAAAAAAAGAAGTACTCTACTTCCACAGAGATTTTTTTTGTAAACTAAAAAACGTTAAGGATCTCATATAAAATCCCCGTGGAAATAGAATACTTATCAAATTTCGGGTTTATAATGGATTTTGTCGCATATGTTAAACTTTATGTGTTACAGGTTGGCAAAGAAACGATCAGTAGTAGCGACGACCCTATTCTCAAACACGATATGCCATCTGCCCTCGAAAGGGTGGAAAAAGCGTCGAAATACCTTGAAGAAGCATCGGGGATGTTGAAAAATGACCCATACTCTGGGCCTGCCAGGTACGGAGTGATCAGAATATTTTTCTTCCTGATTGTATCGAAACCTGATTGTTATTGGCTCACGAGTCGGATTTTTGTTGAGTTGTCATGTTGTTGACATTTTGGAAAGACAATCACTAAATTGCTTTTCAAACTGTGGATCTGGTGACTGAGAAGTGGCACGATACGAGTGTGAATGGTATCAAATCAATAGTTTTGAAAGTAGCCAAATATCTAATTGGAAGTATGAACACTGGCCAGTAGAGTACACAATTATATTTGCACACTGACAAAATTCAATTCTTCAATCGTAAGGTGTGGCTCTCGTCAACTATGTCGAACACAGTGGGAGAGAGTTACGAAAATAATGCATGAGCTAATGGTTTTTACAAAATATTAAACTACAAAATTATAATGGAACAATACAAAAGATAATGGCTAGATCATTGAATTGTTACACAACTAGCAAACCAAAATCTCTACTGCCTGGGCCTCTTCAATAAGGGGCCGCCAGGAACACTGCATCTTGCTGAGCGAACAAGACTTTGCCGTGGCAGTAACACGAGAATGTGGACAATGGCTGCCAGGGGATAATTGCCCTAAGAATCATTACACTTTTCAGAAGGGTTCCACTGTTACAACAATGAGTACTTAGTTTTTATCCATTAAATTATTTATCATCAAACACGACGTAAACGAGGCAGAAAACAGTTACGCACAGCCTCAAGCGCACTGGGAGCTAGTGATAATGGAGTTCGCTTTGGTTCCACGTCACAGTTTGCGTTGGTTCATGGTACTGGGGATCTTTCGCCCCTTGGTGAGTATAACGTTTTGAAAAGTGTCTTAGCATTAGGGTAAACCTTAAACCGCATTTGGCAAAAAAACAAACTGCAGACCATCTGACGTTAGAGAATGGCGATTGCCCTTCAAGATGCTGCCAAACATAGAATAGGGCTAACAGCAGCTGGGAAACAATCACACGTAAGAACAGTTACTGTTACATCTGTCCGATGATCGTAAGGAACTGTTGTCTGCAGCAGTTAATTTTTTATAAGTCAAATTATTCTTACTCTATCAAGGACGAAGCGTTAAACTGATGCATGCGCATCTTTTTAGTACCCCTGTGCGAGTTACTGATAATGAAGCATTCATGATTTAGTGGGTCCATCCCTCGTCCTCTAACACATACTGTTGGGGCGCACGAAAGGGGGAGCTTGAGGATCGAAATAAAAATGAAACTCGGTGAGCGCGAGGAGGACTGTAATATACGTGCGTGCGGAATTGAGTTGAGTTAAAATTGAGCTGAGATGGTTTACAAATGGGCGACACAAGGGCAGTACTCGGAACGCGTGAACTGGCGCGGGCAACTGTATGAGAGAGCGAGAAGTTACTGGGGCGATAGTTGGAAACGGAATGATTTTGGAAGTGCTCAGTCTTGGAGAGGAAAATTGAAATTGGGGAGATAGAAGTAAAGAAAGGGGAAAGGGGGCTGTTAGAACCAACCAACCGCCGCAGCGAGGGATTCCTGCAGGTGAGGGGCAGGTATTGAAATGGACAGAGACAATGACTGGGGAAATCTGAGGTCAATTTGGCACTTAGCGTCGAACACATACATTAATCAAAAATTCCAGTTGTTGAAGCGAACTACAAAAAAAAACCCCAGAGAGACTGTCTTGCCCAACGGAAAAATCGACTCACCTAATAGTCAATGGCTCCAGTTTTCAGAGCGTTGAGATCCGGCTATTAAAAGAAGGATTAGGAAATGAAAACAGAGAATCGGGGGAAGAAGAAGGAAATTAAAAAGAAACAGTTTGTATAGCGTCGTGAGGGCAACCAAAAAAGTGGGCACAAGAGTATCGGAAGTATAACTTGCGGACAGAGTCAACTTATCTCAGGGGATATCAAACGCATAATAAATCAAGTAAAGATTCGCTCGTCAGGTCAGTCAGTCACCAGCGCCAAAAACCCCTTCGATGAGCTTTTCTCTAACTACAGCCTGAAGGCTAGAAGACTAAATTTAACGCAATCATTAAATGTTGCGAACGAAGTCTGTACTCCACATCTCATGAGTTGGATGATTTACATTTTTTGGAATAATTATCGCTCGACTAATCTTTCCGCCCTCTCCCTTAGGAAAAAGTTGATCGATGGTTCAAGAGGAATTTTACAGGGAACGTCCTCACTCTTACTTTGCTTTGATGAAAGCGAAGTGCGGAAAATCATCAGGGAATGCAAGAAAGTGTTGGATTACTTGGCAGTTGCTGAGGTGATCGAAACGATGGAAGATCTCGTGCAGTTTCTTCGTGATCTTACTCCTTGTCTGAGCAAGGTATTTAAAATTTACGCTTATTCAATTACCTCAAATGTGCAAATGATGCAATTGAAAGTTTAATATTTGGTAATTCACGAAAATCTTGGTTAGCAAAAATGGACAAATAAACAAAACGAGTGAAACCATTTAAAAAAGTAATTTGCAGGCATGACCACTACGGTTTCACAAAGACAGCAGTACCGACCAATGTTTCCTTTTCAATTTAATAAAACATTCTGTTGCAAATCATTCAACATTTTTATCTAACACAAATTAAGTTTCATCAACTTTCGCACAGTCGTGCAGTTGTTGTCTTTCGATCGAGCGCAAGTTTGTTTTTTTTTTTTTCGTCTGCCACGACTAAGCAGAATGCACTCGAGTCTACTCCAAAAGATCCGTCTCCCAGTGAACCTCAAGTTGCTAGGATCTCAATTAAAATTCCGCCTTAGGGGCGTTGGAACGTCCAAATCTGGTGCAAGTTGACGCTCAATTTTCGACATAAACCGTGACTCTTGAGCTTACGAAATACAACTGTGCACTTACAGTTCCTCACAACGAAAAAGGTTCCCTTTTCAATTTTCTAGTTCATCTTGTTC
Organism: Pachypeltis micranthus; assembly: GCA_020466155.1. Taxonomy (NCBI): domain Eukaryota; kingdom Metazoa; phylum Arthropoda; class Insecta; order Hemiptera; family Miridae; genus Pachypeltis; species Pachypeltis micranthus. The sequence continues at coordinate 23,550,997 of CM035774.1, read as the reverse complement.
TGTATCAATCCTCACATTACACAGAACAACAAATACACAAAAAAGAGTTTAACTAAAGTTGCCAAATAATTACACGTCTCTTGGCCGCCTGTTGTCAACTATTTGTTGGACTCGGTGCGGCAAAAGATTTCTCAACGGGAAAGTAATGCGTGCACGGGATCCATCTTTCTAAAACCATCTGAACTCGTTCAGTTTCGTTTTTTGACGTGTTGACCGCAACAATTGAGAAGCGAATTGTTAAGGGTTGTTTACACTGCCTAAACATCTCGAGAATCAAGCATTTGCGATCATTGTTCGTCAGTTTTTTAATGAGCATGAACGCAAAAGAAGCCCACTATTCGCACTGCCTGAGGATTTCGTGCCAATCAGTTGTTTGTGAGCATTTCCTGCAGCACCTACAGCATTTCCCACAAAACAACAAAGGGCTACACACGACATTTAAATGAGAGAGATGTTCTACAACTTGGCGAGAACTAGATTCGATTAGGCGAACATCGACAATGCGGCATCGAGAGCGGCGTGTTAACGCAGACCGAGTGGCAAACGTCACCGGAAACCCAACATTGGGCGAATCAGCCTCGAGCACGAACGAAGATTCCACACAAACCTTGCTCTGCTGGAGTCGACTGTTAACACTGGCTGAGCCTCGAGCCACTCATTCGTAACCCCTGCTCGTGACAAATGCTCAGGCAGTGTAAATGGGCCTTTAAATGTTGAAACATCTAGTGAACTAAAATCTGAAGTATTTAAATCTGCGTGCTTTATTTTTCTTCTCTTAGTAGGAAGGAAACAATTGCCTTAATCAAACATAACGTGATGGGGACATTCGGACAGAGCCTAATCAGTTCTAGTTCTTGATTCGATATTTATGTTCAAATGAGCGGGCACAATGTTGAGCAAAAATTGACCATAGTTGTCATCGAAATCGCAATCGTTTCCACTAAATATTTAATGAGCCTTGATGAGGAGGTATCTTTATTTTTCAAGTTCTGAGGCTAATTTTGACATATCTTGAAAATTCGCTCATTGCAAAGGACGTATTAGTTATATTAATTTGTTTTCATTAGCTTAGAATTTGTACTTGTACTTCTGCCGATTTTCCTTCGACAGTTCATTTTTATCTGTCTTATATTTTTTTGTTTCCCTCGCTCAGGTTTCTCAAGAAGTAGGTGCTCGTGAAAAAGAACTTACTCATCAAGTGCATCGAGAAATATTGATTAGATGCTTAGACCAGGTCAAAACCCTGGCTCCCATTCTTATCTGCAGCATGAAGATATTCATTCACATCATATCTCAAGGTAAAATTAGTTCCTGCTTGACTACAATTAATTGTATAAGTCATACTTCACATCAAATTCTGCTAATACTTGTACAGCTTTTATAATGAAGCCCCCTTCAACTGAATAGTCCATTAATTTTTTTATTATTAATCAAGTATTGCCAACTCGTTCGAAACAAGAGGTGTTGTTTTTCAACTTTTTGCTTAAAAAAAGAAAAAGAGTTTTGAAGATTTCCAGGCGTCTTCTATATCTATGTATTGTTGTGGATAAATTCTTTTGCAAAAATTCGGTGAACAGAATGGAAAAGAGGCTGCATTTGATTACTCAATGGTTCATTATTCTCCTGCACAGCTTGACGAGCCCCATCCCATTTGATGGAGCATCGAAAAGTAGTGATAAACGATACAAAACACGGCCTGACTACAAAGGAGTGACGAAAATTGATGTTTTCTAGGCGACACTAGGCAATCAGCACGATTTGACAGGTCGAACTGAACTGACAGTGTGAGGTAGTGTGAGGTAGTGTGGGAAATTAGCGCAGGCCAGGGAGACACGATAGCTTTTGTTACATTGATCCCAAATGGAGTTTTTTGAATTCATATCGTAGCCATGGTGGACGGTGAATGGACGTTGCAGATTTACACATTAACATTTTTCATAGTAGCTCCATGCAGTCAACGCCTAGGCAATGGCGCTTCACCTCGAGACTGGCTACAGCCTGCTGTACCTTCATAGGTCTGGGTTCTGTGGATGCTGGGAAAGTGACCCAGATCTTTCTCCAATGACGCGCGACTGACGATCTTTCTCCAATGACGCGCGACTGACGATCTTTCTCCAATGACGCGAGGGTTCAGAAACAGTCCGTTTGATAAGGAAACAGACCTTACGGGTTTCTTGTATTCTAGTTGTATTGGGTTGCCATGTGTTAGGAGAGCTGGGAGCATTCTAAAAACTGATGTTTAACATGTGTGAATGTGTTCTAGTCTTCGCAAATAATATCCCTTCATTCTTGTGATTAACGAGTCGCTGGAAAAAATCATTTCAGTTTTACTGAAGTCGATGCTCATTTCAGTCCATTCGTTCATTCCAAACAATATTTGCCCACTCCCCTCTTATCCCCTTGCTCCCCGCAGTTTCCAAATCCTAACTCCTCTCTCAGCTCTCAATGATCCCCTAGGTCTCTCTCTTTCTACCCAATGCACAGTAAATTCATAGGCGATACTCAATCACTTGGAGTATCGCGTATGCGACTGTTAAATTTTTTCTCTCTGACATGCAGCCTGTTTTGATGCTGTTACACGATTCTCTCAACTTCATTCAACTTATATCGTAATACCCTTTGTCTCCGTCTTCTTTTGCTTTCATTATTAATGTGGTTTATACAGGTGGCAAAGGCGCGGAAGAGGCAGCCGAGAACAGGAATTATCTTGCTTCCCGTATGACGGACGAGCTTCACGAAATTATTCGCGTTCTTCAATTGACGACGTACGATGAAGATGAATGGGATGCAGATAACATAACTGTCATGAAAAAAGCTATTAGCACGATTCAGAGCAAATATCGAACTGCGCGGGATTTCATTGAGGTGAGCTTTCCAACGTTCCCTATTAATTGCCCATTCGTTCCCATTTATGTTACTAGTTGTTCCCCGTTTACCGCAGACTACGCCGCCGTGTGGCTGGACAAAAGTTTTTTCTTGCAACAAATTTTTTTTTGTCTTGAGGGGGGGAGTGTGTCTAACCTTTATTTCCTTCGGTTCTCCTTCCTTGGCGCTCTCTGCCATGCTTGGAAAAGCACGAGTAGGGCGAGCAATTATTTTGCGAAACTTTGAGCTTCTTATTCTCATTCTGATTCATCACGCGCCCTACGACGTATTAATCGAGCCTCTCCTTTATCAGCCAGATGTTTTAAGTTCAGTATTTTCTTCCCTCGCGTGAATATTGTTGGATAAAAGTAAGCAAACCCTTGTTTATTAACCCTCTTGCCCAGATATTGTCTTTCATAATGATCCGAGCAAATTACTTTGATTAAATATTGAAAGGAGTTTGATTCATTTATCTCATTTCTATTAATTCGATTAAATGCAAAGTGGGTCTAATTGCGTTCTTAGTTTCATTTCCTTATTTTTTCCACAAAAAGAGTTATTTATTTGATATCCGAAGTAAGTTTAGTGAGTTCTTGTCTGATTAAGTATATTTGGCCCAGACACGAACTACTGTAGTACAAAACCGCTAGACACATCACAACAATTAGTCAATTTTGTCTGAATTAAACGTCGAGACTAAACGGAGTGAAGTTTATTAATTGAGCTTTACAACGTTAGTCAATTACAGTAAATTTTTATGTTACGTTACTCTCCCTTGTCAATTCAACCCTCTACCATAGCAATTCTTCATAGCAGTTCCCTCTCTTAGCCCCAGCAACTACTTGGGTTTGTAGTTACTTCTATTGAGAGTGGTTTCATAATGTGATGGTAAGTTCGTCCCACGAAGTCGTTCAAATCACACGCTTTGCTTAGCCTTTAAGTAAGTGTTTAAAATGCCAATGCTTTTAGTAATTTATAGTTTAACTCTAACTTGGAGTAAATCTGTGAGTTACTTTCAATTTGATATTTTGAATGGTTTTTGTCCATCGCAGGATCCAGACTCGATGAGAGGAGGAATTTCTGAAAAGGCAGTTCGTCAAATAGTAGAACATGCGCATGCAGTGGCCGATCGAGCTCTTCTTGGTGATGAGGACGTCATTAATCGTCTCTGCTCGGAGGTTGATTCAATGGTCGAAACTGTCTGCAAATTGAGGCAAGGAGGCAAGGGAAAAATACCTGAGGTAATATTATGCGCCAAGTCTACGTTTTTATTGGCAAATGCAATATCATTCGTTCTCCGTTCAGCGCGTTGACTCTCTCTCTCTTTTTTTGTAGGCTCAAGTTGCTTCTCGGTACATTCATGAGAAATTGGACGAATTAGTTCGAGCCGTGAATACAGCGGTGAACAACATGGAGCGTCTCGGCGGCGAGCAAATCGCTCATACTGTCACCGGTCGTTTAGAACAGGCGGCAAAATGGCTGCAGCACCCTGAAAGGGAAGACAACGGTGTTGGACATCGTGCGATAGCTTTGATCGTCGATGAAGGAAAGAAGGTAGGCAATCGTAAATATTTATTCTCCTGCTAATGAGCCGAGCTTTTTCACACACCGAAATTTGCAGAATATTTATAAGATGGAGTGAGTTGTGGGAGAGTAGATCACATTAGGAAGTGTGATGTATTAAATAATAAGAATTACGTTTATCCCAGCCGAACTCACTGTGTCTTCCACTATTCAATTCCTACATACAGTTCTACGAAAAGTCGTCACCACGAAAAAAAACCTTGTTTCAAATGTTCTCAAATTTTGTTTAAAAAAAATACAAAAAAAAGCGGAATGTCTTTTACCATCTTTTGGAAATGTTTGGGGATCTGCTGATTTAGGGAAAAATTACATCACTCGCTAGCTCACATCCATTAGCCCAACTTTCGTTGGATTATGAAGCTTCGTCTTACCACTAGTCTACAATTGCTTGGGTGCCCACAATGGGAGTCAGTCAGTACATCTCCCCCCTCACCTTTAGCCGCTGCTCCTGAAGTGGACGGAAAATCTGTTCAAAGATTTGAAGAAAGAGGGAGCTACAAGGAAAGGCTTATCTTTCACATTGTAGTAGTTGCGTCACCATTTTGGTTTATTATTCATTCTGAATAATAACCCTATGTTTTTGGGCACGACAAATTTTCTACAACCCCCCTCAAAATTGGATACTTTACGTTTCAAGACATGGAACGTCCACTGTTTTGTGCCTTTAACGTGGTCTAAAAAATCCGTTCTTTCGCACAAAAATCCAATTTGGTATCTACTTGTGCCTGCCATCTGGCAATCTGATCGGACGAAGCCCATGGTTGTAATGGACAAAAAAAGGTTAAAAAAATTAACAAAACGCAGTATAATCGCAAATAAGCCGTGTTTCGTAAGGTTTTCAAGGTATATTTACATCCTGGGTCGAATGGAATGAGTATCAGACGTGTACAACCGCGTATAGGGAAATTACAGTAATTATTAGAGTCAACTAATTGAAAGAACTCGCGGGAACTACAGCAGAAGTCATCGTTTCATCGTTAGTACTCCCTCTCTCCCTCCTGTCTCATCAAAACCACCCGCCCGCTCGACTCGCAACATTGTGCCAATTGCCGAGGGTTCGCTGGAAGTCCCCATCCAAATTTCCCCGACTCTTTTTGCCTGACAGGGCGGAGGAAGGTTAGGGCCAATGAGGCTGGCACTTCCTCCGCACACCCCTACATCGGATCATAAATGCCTACAGACGTTTACGAGCGCCTGACACCGGGGGAATATTTAGTTTCCGTAGTTCCATTGTAGTCAGGTCATGTTCGTATGGTTTACTAGTATTTTTCGATGCTGAATCGAATGGAATGGGTCTCGGAGCAGTAATACTAGGTCAAGCTGTTCATGAGAATAATAAACCGTTGTGTAATAATTTGCAGGGTTTTTCTCTTTGCTGGAACTTTCACAACCTCAGCAAATGTCAGACCCGAGAATTCGTCCCATTATTTCTCTCTTTAGTTTTTTGATTTTTCTCTCTGGCCCTCTTCTTTTTCTTGGTATGAAGGAGCGTGTTGGAGTTCAGAACTTGTGACACCATTTTTTTACGAGGGGTTTTTGGAAGCGTTTGGGAAGCCGCTGACTCAGGCAAAAAATTACAGCAATCACAAGCTCTGATCCATTAGCCAGACTTTCGTCGGATTATGAACCATCGTCTTACCATTAGACTACAATCACTTAGGTACCCACAATGGGGGTCAGTCCGTACAGAAGTACATGAGAATAGTTTTAAACATATGGAAATAGTTTTCCAAAGTACAACAAAAAATGAAATTCTTTGAAAATCGATACGACTTAATATACCTCGTATTGTATTTCGAACTGACATTATTATGTATATTTATTTGATAGAACAAAGCATTACTGTAGAAACTGTACACACTGTGCACGGTAACATAAACATGTGTGAGGAAAGTTGTATGCTATGGCACCATGGTTGTACACATTTGATCATGGATAGGAAGAGTTAGATTGCAGGTAGATTAGTTTAGTGGTTATGCCCCGCTATCTCTTTCACGTCATCACGCTGTTTTAAAGGCCATTTTCACCAGAACAGCGCTAATAAACATAAACGCCTTGGAACCATACATCCCGTTGATGCTGAACCCTCAAAAGACCAATATTTATTAGAAGCCAAAGAGGCATCTACCGAAAGCTGAAACTTTTGAGGAGCCAAAATGACAAAGCTCTTTCTGTTTGTGTGGGTTTCTTTTGAGTAAAAAAATCGGTCTATGGTCTCTTTGTAATTTGACGTTGACTTGGTTTATTAACTACATACGTTTGTTTTTATCAGGTCGCCGATGGGCTTCAAGGCGTTCACAAGTCCGAAATGATAGCATTGTGCGAACAAGTCGATAGATTGTCCCGACAATTGAGCGACATGTGTAGAAGAGGATTAGGAAACACTCAACCGGCCCAGCAAGTTGCCAGGTAGGAACTGATTAACGTGGGACTACGGTCTCTCATTTTCAACTCACTGAGCTCTCAAATCTTTTTGTAAATTTGAGGAATAACGGTTCGCCTCCCCTTCCACGCAATTATTGACCTATGTTGTCGTTTTTTCAATGTCGACTCGTGCTTTTGCAGGACTCTCTCAGAGAAGCTTCATGAATTGAAAGACAGCATTCAAAAAGCGGTTGTTAACCGAGTCGTAGAAGATTTTGCTGACATCAATACTCCTCTGAAGCAATTTACTGAAGCTGTTCACGTACCAGAAGGTATGTTATACGCACTTGTTTCAACCAAGGCCTCTAGAACAGGTTAATTTAAATTTTTCAATCGATTCTAAGTTTGAAAGTGTCTGGTGTGGCGCTTCACAAAACTCTCCTCCGCTCTTGTAATTCGTTCGTTGCATTTTCACGTTTATTCAGAACAACACGTAGTTGTTAGGGAGCTGAAAATACCTGGTGAGAAGCTGACAGAAAGCTCAAATAGTATGTTTAGTTGAAATAAGGATGTGAGCAAAATCGGTCCAAAGTGTAACTATAGTTATCATAGTGATCAGAACACCAACTATTTCCTCAAAAAAAGGCTAATTATTTTGAGGACATAGTTCCAAATAACGCGACTGTACCGTACAATTGTCATCCTCGCAAAATAACGAAAGGAACGTAATAAATTATCAAGGTGTTATGAGAAATTACGTTTTGGCTCTGTTTTGGCTTCATAAATCCTGCTTATGTAAAAAAGCATTGTCTGGACAGTGCGGTTCAAGAGTATTGCTTACGTAAGAAGAGTTTATGATAAAAGCAAATGTGAACAAATCACGAATGGGAAGTGCAATGCGTGTGAAATGCAACAAAAGTACGTCGTCACCCCCAAATGTACGTTAAATTAAAAGTAGCACTCCCGAAATTTAAGGTGGGGGGGGGGCTGTTATGTTTTTGGAAGGCATAATATTTGGCGACTCGTTTTTTTACTGCCTTGTGCCAAATGTACTCAAATATTTATCCGTCCAGTGCCTCCTTATCCCGCACTTCCACACACTGCAGTACACGAATACTTGTCAGGGATCAAATTGGCTTTCATGCACCACTGTAGAACATTACGTTTGCCTTGCACTCTCAATTGAGAAATTTACCAGCCGAAATTCATGGCTTGTCGAAAAATGGCAAACAACGAATAAAGCAAAGAGGGCAGTGGGGAAAGCGCTAAGAGGAGAAAGGTGCCAATACTGCACAGGAAACACTTGGGCGAACACTGTTGTGGCAGCTTGAGAATTGAAGGATACAAACGTGTACGAAGGAGGGATATTCGAACCGATTCCGTTGTGCAAAAGTTCAAGTTTGTGCGATTCATTTCGAATTTTAAAACGGCACAGTGAGCTAATCGGGGCACAGTTGAAAGTAGCAGCTCTTGACGAGTGAACGCTACAGTCCGGACAATGCAATTCACCTCCTGCTCATATGACAGCATTCTCAGACAAATTAAAGCGGTATTCCAATAAACTACCTGTGTGTTAAGAGGATGTTAACACTCACCCGATAATTCCAAAACAGCAAACACAATCCTTCTCCTAAAAATCATGTTGATGGCGGTTTCGTGTTTTATACTCTCAGGAATCCGAAGGACCAGCATAAATATGTTACGTATAAAAAAGACTAGAAGAAGTTGCTAGTGCGTTTGGTCTCACCTACAGGGCTGTTTGTGCACTGCTGGACCGTAGCTATCGTGATATGTGCTGTCAGAGGTAGAAGAGCGGATGAGGTGAGAATGAGCGGAATTTGACCAGAATTTTACTTCTCCGAATTCAACGCTTTGTGGTCGATACATCTTTGATATTGAGAGGTCTCGTCTGGTACTTGAATTTCAGAACTATCAGTTTGGTATGGTGTTTATAAGTGGCAAAACTAAAATATTTAACGAAGAGCAAATGTGAAGAAAAAACATAACTTTCCTTTCTACTTCGTAGAGCAAGGAAAGTAAAAAGTTGTGGTCGGTGGTTGCGATGACAATGATAAAGGGTGGCAGCAGTTTGTGTTATCACAGTGGAGTGCGTTCCAGTCAAACCCCCTGGAAGATAGAATTAGATCAACCAGACCGTCTCATGAATCACTTGTGAACTGATACGTCATAATTGATATTAGCGGTACACAACAAATTCTGGAATCTGAAGCTACTACTTACTATGTAAAAGGCCAAGTTATGTGTTACCAAGTTCAAATGAACTGAATGAAAAGTAGATTGGATTATTAGCTAAAGCCAATATTTTTTGTTATCTCCGCTGTATCTTGAATATGTTGGTACTGTGATGTACTGGGAGGATATTTTTACAAGGGCGGAAGTGATAATGGGAACGCTCTTTTGATTCATATTGTGCACAATTGATGCCTAGACATCACACTCGGGAATTTCGTTAAATAATCATCGGTAAAGCTTTGCAGACGGTTACTTTTGAAATTAATGCAACCTAGTGATTCAGGAACGCGCCTAATTTTTTTTTTTTTTTTTTTTTTTTTTTCCCCCGAGGCCATCGGGACAAGTCTCTTTGTCACTGCGGCCACGTGTGGGCCTATTGTGACTCTAGCCCTTCCTTAGTAAAAGGCGTCGTACATACCCGCCCCCTTTATGAAGCCGAGTATGTCCTTCACCGCAGCTTCTGCTATGATGTGGGGCTCAATAATCCCCTGGGCAAAGAATCCAAAGCGTTTCGCTGCTAAGGCAGGGCACTCACATAGGATGTGCTCCGCCGTCTCGTCCTCCTCACCACAGAGTCTGCATTCCACCGCCTCTGAGATGCCCATCTTGTTGAGGTGATACCTGAGTGGGCAGTGTCTGGTGAGGAAGCTGATCAAGACCCTCAAGTCCCTCCTAGAGAGTGTCAGCATCGCCTTTGCCCTTTGACCAGAAGGCGTAACAAGCCTTTTTGATTGTCTAAGTCGTGGCTGGCGATGCCAATGGGCGCTAATTAAACGCGCCTAATTAAAATATCTGGTGCGATGCAACACACAACTTTCCTTAGCTCTACGTCAATTCACTTTCTATATGGCTTTTTCTAGTTAATCAATTCATTTATCACTCACTCAGTTCATTTGAGCTTGTCAAACAACACTTCACAGCAGCAGGAAGCGGTAGCGCTTACAGTTCCAGAATGTATTGTGCTGCTCGTACTCATTCCCGGACCATTATTGAGCAATTGGTACTCAGAGAATTAATGAGGCTGTAAACATGATTTTTTGAAGAAGGATAGTAATTACTTTTGCAGAGTTATTGGGTAAAAACTTATAGAACTGGTAGTAAGAGAAACGGTGGTAGTTGAAAATTGGGAGTTTCTGGAGTGACCGCCGTATATCTTATGGGCATTTTTAAACACTCACCGTAGGTATTGGATTGGACTACCACACCAATAATTTTAAACATTCTAGTAACATTGGAGCGGAGTTTATAAGGAAAATATCTGGTGCGTAGCAACACACAACTTTCCGCCACCCCTTTAAAATCGAACACCACCTACATAGGCGGGCGCTATATCTTAGTTCAACGCATTTTTACAGGAACATTTATGGAGAACAAAATGTAGGGACTAGTTAGCTGAGAGTAGTAGTAGTAGTAGTAGTAAATACCTTTATTGAAAAAAAATTCTCTAACAGGATTAACACATGTAAAAAATATGCTGTAAGCTTATTAACAAACAATCTCTTTACAAAGGTTTGGAGACTGGCATGGCCATCAGGCCGTCAGCCAGGGGTCACTCTCACTTGATTAGTATCTCGCTGCTCTTGGAAAAGTTTACGACATATAACTCTCAACTAATTTCTTTATAAAATCTATGGTACTTGTAATACAGTTTTCATAGCAACAATTGATAACAATAATTATTAATAACAAACAAAACAAAGACGACGAATCACTGGTCACATTCATACAGTTTAATTTTAATTTTATATATATTTAACGATTATTTTATAAATTTAGCGATTAATCTATTAATTTAACGATTAATAACAGACAAAAAAGACAGCAAATCTCTGGTAACATTCGTACACTTTATTTAATTTTAATTTTATATATATTTAACGATTATTTTATAAATTTAACGATTAATTTATTAATTTAACGTTTAATAACAAACAAAGAAGACAGCAAATCACTGGTAACATTCGTACAGCTTATTGAATTTTAATTTTATATATATTTAACGATTAATTATAATTGAACTCACGCACCAGTTCACTCCTGTACCTCCATGCCATCTTGGAAGTCCTTGTTGTTATTTTCTATAATTCTATTTTCTAATGTAGTGAAGTCTGTTAACCAACTGTTTGGATTCAGGTATGTTGGGAGCATGGTAATCGGCTTGTTTTTTATACTGATCACAACCTCTATAGCCTGACTGAGGACCGCAACATGCACGAATCGGTCGAGCCATTTATTTTTTAAGATGCCACAGAAAATTCCTCCACTGGCCCTTCCAAAAGTAGCACGCTTCGTGGCACCAATCCTAAACAGCCTGTGCTTAGGAAAAACACCATCGTACTGCGGGTAACTATCTTCCATTACATGTGTTTCCAAAAGAAAGAAAATGTCGAAGTTTTTCACAAAAGACCAAAATTGAGGGATGAGTTTCTTCCCAGCCAAACCGTTGACATTGTATGATAGGACACCAATGGCCCTCGGCGAAGACTTCCCCAACGCCTGACAGTGTCGACTCTAGTCAATCTGCCCTTGCATTTCCTTGCCCAGCATTAGATACCTCCGCAGTGCGCCGTTGATCTGCTCTATGCTCATCCGTGTGACGTCGCACAGCGCCGCAAAACCCGGTTTTATCGCACGTCAAGCCCTCCGAGGCGTCCCAATCGAACTCGAACCCGCGCACTCCAGTCCGCTAACACCAATCGACACGGTCCGAGCTACCCCCGACCGCCTGACGAGGCTCCGCAACTTCAAAAGCTTCGCTTCGCGCGCCTTCTCTGGATAGTCCTGGTCCACACTTATCCCCGGGTACCCTTCAATTTCTTAGTCTGTTGAAGGATTTTCCACTTGTCCTCGCCTCTCAAGAATGACACGATTATCATATTTCTCCTATTCTCCGTTTTTCCGCTAGCAAAAGGAACAGAGAAAGATTCCAGGGGTATCTGTGCTCCAAGCGAGTCTCTAAAAAAAACCACCAGGTCTTCCCCCGAGGGCACCAGGCCTTTGGTCTCAATTCCTCTAATTATTAGATTATTTTTTCTTCCTCGTCGGTCCAGTTCATCCAATCTATCAGATAGAGTATTGTGGTCCCTGGTTAGCGTCTCAAGCTGCGTGTTAATTTTTTCGTAATCCCTTTTAAGATCATTTACTTGAACATTAATAGACCGTATATCATTCCGAATCGTTTCTATGTCCTCTTTCGAGGCCAGGTTGACCATTTTTTTATCTATGAGGTCACTCATTTCCTCCTTTGATGGTAAAAGTGAAATTTTCTGATCTATCAGTTTGCTCAGTTCCTGCAGTAGGTTTTTACTGTCACTCATTTCTCGCTGCTTTTTTGACTGACTTTCTTTCTCTAATGATCTTTCACGTTTCCTCGCAGCCGGCGGGGAGTTGGGCACAGATGATATTTCCTCTCTGAAAAAGCTAGGAATTTTTTTCTGCCCCGACATAAGCGAGCGACAAGCCGTGACAGCCAACTGGCTCGCGGAATCAGACAGACGTGCGAAATGAACTAAATAAGTGAGGCAACACGGCGGGGGGACACGCGTGGAGGGGGCCGGCCCAGTTAGCTGAGAGTACTCCGAAAGTTTGATCGAAATCGTTAAATCCATTTTTGAGAAAATTGGAATACCGATAAATTAATATTCGACAAATCTCCTTTTCTGAGTTAACTTGGCTTATATCTCCGTTCAACATATATATACAGAAATAATTATAGAGAACGAAATGTGGCTATGGGTGACTAAAAGACACTCCATTAAGATTTATCACATCTGTTGAAGAAGTTACTCTGAAATTTACGGAAATGTTAGAAAAAACGTTATTTTTGACACATTTTGATTTTTATCTCTGTTCAATGGACCGTCACAGGAACATTTATTGAAAACAATATGTAGGTATTAACTATTTGAAAACATCCTGTGAGTTTGGTGAAAATCGCTGAAGCCGTTTTGCCAAAAAGCGTAAAAAACCTATTTTTGCTTCGAGGGCTTATATCTCCGTTCACCGTATTTTCATGGAGATATCTATAGAGAAGAAAAGTTAGGTATTAATTAGTAGAAGATAATTTGAAAGTTTAATCAAAATCGTTAGAGCCGTTTTTGAGAAAAATGCGAAAAACCCTAGTTTTTGGTACATTTTCGTCCCCCACCCCCCTTCCCATTGCCGAAATCGTCCATAACCTTATTTTGGTGTCTACAAAAAATAACGAACAAAACAAAAAAAGAACCAGCTCAATCAGACCAGCCGTTCTCCCGCAAATCGAACTACAGACACACACGGACCACGCGCCGAAATTTGGTTTTTTAGACTCAGTAGGCCTCAAAACGTAAAGATCTGAAGAAAACCCAATTTTTTTTTTGACCCGATTACGGTGTAAAATATCTGGTGCGTAGCAACACACTACTTTCCGCCACCCCTTTAAGTTCGAACACCACCTACACATGCGGGCGCTATATCTTCGTTCAACGCATTTTTACAGGAACACTTATACGGAACAAAATGTAGGGACTAGTTAGCTGAGAGCACTCCGAAAGTTTTATCGAAATCGTTGGAGCCGTTTTTGAGAAAATACGAATACCGATAAATTAATATTCGACAAATCTCCTTTTCTGAGTTAACGTGGCTTATATCTCCGTGCAACATATATATACAGAAATAGTTATGGAGAACAAAATGTTGGTATGGGTGACTAAAAGACACTTCATTAGGATTTATCACATCTGGTGAAAAATTACCCTGAACTTTCGGAAATGTTCGAAAAACGTTATTTTCAACACATTTTCATTTTTATCTCTGCTCAATGGACTTTCAGAGGAACATTTATTGAGAACAATATGTAGGTATTAACTATTCGAAAATATCCTGAGAGTTTGATGATAATCGTTGAAGTCATTTTGCCAAAAAGCTTAAAAACCTATTTTTGCTTCATATAGGTCATTATCTCCGTTCACCGTATTTTCATGGAGATATGTATAGAGAAGAAAAAGTTAGGTATTGATTAGGAGAAGATAATTTGAAAGTTTAATCAAAATCGTTAGAGCTGCTTTGAGAAAAATGCGAAAAACCCTAGTTTTTGGGTCCATTTTCGTCCCACCCTTCCCATCGGCCGAAATCGTCCATAACCTTATTTTGGTGTCTACAAAAAATAACGAACAAAACAAAAAAAGAACCAGCTCAATCGGATCAGCCGTTCTCCCGCAAATCGAACTACAGACACACACACACACACACATACACACACACGTACAGGTCTGTTTCTTTATTTGGTGACTGTACCTAAACCCTCGACGAGGATTATATCAGTCATAGAAGTTGCGGTTTCGCTAATATGCAAGAGGCCGGCCCTGCAGCATCCAATCGAACTCAGACCTGTGGAGGCACGGCAGGTATTTGGTCTTAGCCAGTCTCACCAGAGAGCTGTTGCCCGTGGTGTTACCGAAGGCCGGAGGTTGACCACCTGAGGAATCCCGTACCATCTGGGAGTATTTCATAATCTGGTTTCTACCTGATCTTACTTTTTTTACTTGGGTGGCAAGTTTCAAAAGGACAGATCAACTATAACCACGTTTCTTAGCCATCACCTTCTTTGCGAACTTTGCAAATGGTCATATTTCCTTTGTAGCAGTCAATGCTGCTAAGTTCGTTTGCCCTACCAACAACCGTCGCTCACTGTTGTAGAAACTACAGTGGAGCAGCACATGGTTTCTTGTTTCCTCCGCACTGGAGGCACAAGACGTGCATAATGGAGAGTCTTTCAGGGAAAGAAGTGGAGCCGCGCATTGAAGTCACCATGTCCCGTGAGGAACTGACTCGTCCAGTGGTCTGGCTCAACCCATTTTCTAGAAAGACGTTCACGGATGTTGGGGAAGAACTCATACGTATCACGTCCTTTTGACGAGGATTCCCATCTCGCTTGCCATTTCTCTAGAGCCCATTCGCCGATGGCGTAAGTTTCTGTTCTGTGGTGAGATCCGCACGAGTTCAGCCCAAAGCGGGGAAGCTCCGCTTTCACTCTCCACTTGTCAATCATGCACTCGACAGCCAAATCAACTGGTAACTGACCAGTGATCACCTGAGTGCTTCCGCTGATACAGTCTTGTAGGCCTTGGTGATCCACAGGAGCGCAGCTCTCTGGGATTGGGCCAATACTTTTGATTGACTGTTAGTTTGCTACCCCAGACAACGGGGCAGTAGCCAATCACACCTAAATAGATGGCCTTATACATGAGGATGGTGTCGTGGTAACACACACCCCAAGTGGCCTTGCTAATGGCACGCAGTGAGGCAAACCTTGCAATGGTAGTGCCTTTAAGGGACTGGAGGTGTTGGTTGAAACCCCACCTCTCACCTATATTCACTCCTAAATACTTGACGTGCTTTTCAAGAAGGAGCCTGTGGCCGCCAAAGCGTATTGCGTGGTGGATTATTCACTTTCCCCTTCAAGAGGATTAGCTGGGTTTTTCCTCAGCCACCTGCATCTTGACATGCTCGCACCATTGGTTGACAGTGCGGAGCACATGGTGAGTTTTTTCTTCAATTTGGCGGACTGACTCTGCAAAGATCAGCACAGTCAAGTCATCCACATAGGCGCATGGCTCGCAGTCAGTCTCCATGAGTTTCCTGAGTAGACTTCGAAGAAGGCATTCCAGAGTGCTGGTCCTAGGACTGAGCCCTGTGGGCACCCCTTCTCAATCTTTCTCCGACGGAGACATGCCTACTTTCGATCGTAGCAGTTCTGTCTGTCAGGTAACTTCTGACGAGTGAGTACAGGTTATGGGGATTCTCCTATCTTTAAGCTCATTAAGGAGCGCTGGCCACCAAAGGTTGTCAAACGCTCCTCTGATGTCAATCAGAACTGCTACGACGTACTTAGCCGGTGCCAGCAGGGAAACACGCCGAATCTCGACAATGACATCCCGCGTGGACCTTCCTTTGGTACACCCAGTATTGCTCGCCCGTGAGGTTGCGGCCAAAGACTCCTTCGAGGGACTGCAACATCAAGATTTCTAGTGTTTTGCCTAATATGGAAAGAAGGCTGAGTGGTCTCCATGATCGCGGTCTGACTGATTGCGGCCGCCTCCCTTTTTGAAGAGTGACAACACGCCGCAGACTTCCACTGAGTGGGGAACTGTCCGACCTGCAGACAGTCATTAAATAAATTAAGGAGACCGCTGGAGATTGTCTGCTCAGCCTTCCTTAGCATATTGCTTTCTATTTTGTCTGGCCCGGGGATTTGTTGGGCTTTAAGGTCGCAAGGGCCCTGCCGAGGTCGCCTGTTGTCCACAATGGGATGTCGGGCTGGCTCGGGAGGGTCCATGATCAGCTCCCCTGCTGTCCTCTGGGCTTCAGTGTCTCGAGCTACTTGGTCATCTGGGAACGCCTTCTCAAGGAGGGGTTTCCAGTGAGCTTTGATGCTGCAGGCCCAGCCTGACTCATTTTGCATCGCAGCTAAGACTTGCTCTACGTTTGCTTTTCCTATGGAGGACTTGTAGTGTCTGCCCCAGGGGTTCTCAGAGCCTCCGCTTCCACAAAATTTCGCCAGCCTTGCCGCTTGGCTCGTTTGATGGCGCGTGGAAAGGCCTTCTTCTCTGGATGAAGGCAGTTCGGAGTGTTGCTCTGGCATCAGGGTCACGAGTGTTTTGGCACATCCTTCTGGCTCTATTTGCACTTTGCTTGAGGGGATTAAGTTCTCAGTCCACCATGGGACTTTTGATCGCCCTGTGCTTCTGCTGGCCAAGTACAGAGAGCCCAGCAGAGTGCAGTGCTGTGGTAAATGTGTCCACTTTGCTGTCCACCTCTTCAGGTGTGGATGCTTATGCTTATTAGGTCGGGTGTCTGGCGTGCACGCAGTTCACCTTCCAGTACCCCTACAGAATTGTGGCCAGTCAGCATTTTTTGTGCGGAATCGCTTTTCACGCATGTCTTTGCAGAGGATGTTGTCATCCGTGATGGCAAAGTCAATAACCATGTGATCGCTCTGCTTGCACCTGGTACGACTCGCCAACCTTTGCAATTTGAGTAGCAGGGTGTAGAGACACGGCTGTGACGTCTATACACGACCTTCCTCCTGGACCATCATAGGTCGCCTCAGTCATGGGGTCGTTGGCAACAACCAAGTTGTACCTGGTGAGCAGCTCTATATACGCCTCGCCCGCCTCTGTCCAGGGTTGGGGATCCCCACAATGGTGATCTGGCGTTTGCATCAGCACAGACTCACGCAGGGTCGTCCTGATAGGCCTGCTAGAGCCCGGCCGAGTGGTTCAAGGCTGTTGGCAACTGGTGCGCCAAATTGCCTGTAAATGATATTACAACCAGCTCAAAGCCACCGGCTCCGTATGAGCACAGCGCCAAGTGCTGGCTGTTCAGGTGGGTGAGTGCGAGCATGTCAATGGACGGGTCGGTGCAGGCTACTGCTGCCTTGGCTCTCGTTCTCTGCTCCAGTCACCACTGTGCCTGCGATCCCAGACCAAGGGTTTTGGATCCTATGTATGGTTCCTGTATGGCGAGGACACTGCAGCGTTTCTTGAGTGCATTTTGCAGCAACTCAGCCATAACTGGGCAACTCTTATTTGTGTTGTGCTGAAGGATTCGAACACACACACGTACACACACACACACATACACACGGACCACGCGACGAAATTAGGTTTTTTAGACTCAGTAGGGTCTGAAACGTAAAGATCTGAAGAAAACTCAAATTTTTTTTTTTGGGCCGATTACTATACTTTCCTTCCCTTCGGGTAGCGGAAAGTAAAAACCGCGCTAAAACACGTTTTCGTAGAAAAGTTTGGTAATTTATTGTGCTGCTCTCATCATTTTCCCACGAATGGGAATTTTATGGTATAATTGTCTAATTACAAGCTATCAATATAAAAAATGTAATCAAAATCGTTAAAACCATTTTTTGAGAAAAAAAATATTTGGTGTTTTGATCACTATGATAACTATAGTTAACTTTCGATGGAGTTTGCCCATACCCTTATTTTTGCGTCCCATGGTAACCTGCGGGCTAGATATCAAGTTTGAGCTTATTTGGCATAGTCGCTTTCTCTAAAAATCGTTCACAGACACACAGACTATTTTCCCAAATAATGTTTTTCCGACTCAGTAGGGTCTGAAACTTTAAGATCTGAAGAAAGCCAAGGAAAGTAAAAAACGTACCATTCAGTATTGAGAAAATCATTATTTCACACATTGGAAGCGTTCTACGTTTTTGCGTCGTTTTTTTTTCAGGTGTAGTTGGTCGAGAGACTAACTTGAACGATAGAGCGGCTCAGTTAAGTGGTTGGTCCAAATGCGTCGGGCGCACTGGGCGATTGGTCGCTGCAGGCGGAACAGACGGGAAGAAAAAGTTGAGTGAAGCTCTTGTCTCAGCTGCTGGAAGAGTGGAGTCCTTAACGCCTCAACTTGTTGCCGCTGGTCGCATTCGTCTGAGCTATGCAGGTTCCAAGGCGGCTGAGGAGCATTTCGAAAATTTGAAGAAGCAGTACGCCGAGTCTGTGAATCGCATTCGCCATTTGTGCGACGAAGCAATTGATTCTGCTTCGTTCTGTAAAATATCAGGTATCCGACTTTTTAAACATAATTGTTTGCTCATGGTAGTACCAATTGTAACTGAAGCTATTTCCACTTTTGGAAGAATGAAGTCTTACTTTGATTTTAAGTAATTTTCACGAATTTCAGTTTCGTGTCAGCCCGTGTGCAGCTATTTATGTTCATAATTCTTTTACCCTTGACCTGTTCATATGTTTTTGTTGTTGACGACCCAAAATTCGGAACTTGCTGACAGTTTACTGGTATTTACGTATCTGCAACGCGCCTAATTAGAATGAACTGACCCTGATTTTGATTTTTTATCACAGAGGACCACATGCAGAAACACACGGTTCTTTGTGACAGCGCCATTGCCAATTCCAACGCCGAAAAAATGGTCGAGCACACGACTGCGATTGCTCGACTGGCCAATCGCGTTTTGCAGGTAGCGAAGCAAGAAGCTGAAAACTCTGAAGATCCACTTTACATCGCCGCAATTAAAAAAACTGCCGACAATTTACAAAATTGTAAGTTTCCTCATTTGTAACCCCCTCGACTACCTGACCTGTATAATTTCTGAACTAAACAGGAAAAATTGTTTGCAGGCGTTACACGAATGGTTCAAGATGCCAAGGCAGTTGCAGTTAATCCGGCTGACCACATCGCTGTATCACGTTGGAGGGAGTCTAATAAAGCAGTAAGTTTTGTTTTTTTTGGTTGTCATCAATGCCGTCTAATTAATTAAGTTTTCAATAATTAAGTTTTTTCTGTGCAGAAAACCCCGAGAAATTTCAGCTATTAATAGAACAGGTTATTGGTGTAAGAGGAACAGAACGCTGAATGAAGGAAACACTTGAAAGGTGCACATTGTTATTGTCAAGCTCTCAGTGTTTAGCAGCCAACTCGACATTCAAAGCTCTTGGCAGCAACAATGTGCACGTTTCAATGCTTTCATATCTTAGCTTTTTGTTTCCTTTATTTAATATTGTGGGCGTAATTGCTCGTAGCAAGTCTCAAATTTGTTTCAAACTCATTTATGTATCCGTAACCAATGAAACGGATTTTTTTGGGAACGTTTTTCGAAAATTCACACCAACATTTTTTACACAATTGCGATAGCTTCAATTTCCACGAAAATTTGTTGAAAGCTCAAAGAAAAATGGAGCACTTGAAAAACCAGAAATGCTCCCTGACTTAATTGTCGTAAATAATGAACTATTTATGTTCTTTTTAATAAAAAACGAAAAACGAGATTGTACCGGCAATGTTACAGTGTGGACAGGGGACGTCACTGTTGAGGAAGGCTCAGGTTAGGTAAATTATGTCCTGGTTATGTACATACCCACGATGCGGAGGAATTCAGGGTGGTGTTGATACCAAAGCCAGGAGGCTCCTCGACTCAGGCTAAGGCCTGTAGTCCTCTCTGTCAAAAACTATGGAGGAGATAGTAGGTCTTACTATAAAAGAGGAGAACTGTCATGCTCACATCGCACCCATCCCTTGCTCTCAAGCACGCCTATCTGAGGGGCAAACACACGAAGACTGCACATACATCCTGCTGTTTGAGGATACATTGGAGATGAGGGAAAGTGCTCTATGCAGGACCTGACCAAAGGCAGTCACGGTTATTCATTACACTGTCCAGGGAGCGATCGTGGCAGGGCCTCATTCTGAAAGAAAGTATATGGATGGTGTTGAAAATATACCGGGGTAGCCAACCCTAAATTCTCTTAAATTAAAAGTGGACTGTATTACCTAATACCCCGGAACCGAAATAAAGTATAACCCCCAGTCCTTGGTTGAAAGCTGGCCTCCGCCGATACCGAGACCTCGCTGACCTGGAAAGGAATAAATACAGGAATGGAGAAAAAAAAAAGGAGGAAATTCTTCTTGCACACCTCTCACTTCTTCTTGCACTCACCTTCTTGCACATGGCAGACGCTTCTCCCTGGCCAGGAAACACTAGACTTAGCGACGGGAAACAGGAATAAAAACCAAAACTTAGCGGAAGCTTCACTTTCAAATTACAAAAGGGAGTGGGAAAGGTTTAAATATATCGCAATTAACGCATAAAAATTAAGGGCTCCGTCTCAATGGAAAGTAGAAGAAGGTGTGAGGAAGGGTGAGCTGGCCTCCGTGGAGGGGAAGAAGACGATAAGGTCCGGTCGGCAGGCCTGGGCGATTCGGCAGGACGAACTTACGTTTCCAAGAGATGGTATTTGGCATGGGGTATTAAAGGAGGGGGGGGGCACTGTCCACTAATGTACCACCTTAGATTGGCAAGTTGGAGGTACTGATTGCGGAGTTGGAGTCAGCACGTGCTGTGTACTTACGAGGGGATGGCTGTGGCGTGTCTTAAAGGGCTTGAGGGATCTTTCCTGAAGTTGGAGGAGAGTACAGAAATAGAACTCTGGGGGGGGGGGGAGTATTGGTAACATCGCACCAAGGACTACCAGGTCCAAGGGATTTGGGTGTGGGTGGATGGGTGGGTGGGGGGGGTGATATGTGGGTGCTCATAGGCCCATTTGAGACTGCAGTGGGGGTTATCTCCGGTTCCCGTTATCTTTTCGTCATTTCGCTAACATTTTTTCCCACGATTTCAGTTGCTCAGTGCAGTTGGCGGAGTGAGGAGAGCGTTGACGGTTACACCAGACATTGGCAATCTGCGTATTAGTGGTGAGTTGCTACAGATAACCTTTAAATTTCTTTGCTAAACCCGTGGACCAACAGATGTACATACTGTAGACATTAACAATGTGCATATTCGCTTTACTTTCGATATTTCAAGGGTTTCAATGATCAATAACCGATTTTGTGTCTAGACCTTTCAGCTCCAAAACAGAATGCGGTCTGTTTTAGATTCTTCTCTTATTCCACTGTCGTCCTCGACAATCGAAAACGATCCTCCTGTACAGGACTACTGTTCTATTGAGAAACGTTCCTTTAAGGCTTATGCTTCTTATGAAGGTGACTTATTAGCTTTTCGCTCTAACTTGCATGACCCTCTTCCCTTTATGCACTCCTTTGCTCAGTACACATTATTGTGAGGTACCTCGATTGCATCTGGCTTACGCTGTAACTATTTTTGGCAACTAGACAGTGAGGAGAGTGAACAGTGATGAAGCAGAGTTGCCTGTCAGGTAAAAAAAATTAAGATGTGCATTCTGTGGTAATGTTTTTGGGTAGTTTGTAGGGCAGCAAAGGAATTCAGTTTTTACGAAAATGTTCGTATTTTAATAATGGAAAGCAGTGACTGCGTAGGAATTATTGACCATTGCCATCCAATATTTGGTAAGTCGTGATATTATTTCTTTAGCCTCCAGCACCTCTTCAAAGTTTCTTTCAACAGTTATAAAAAGCCGTGTGTGGGTTTTTACAAATCTTTCCACCCTAACGCGCACACAATTAATCGTTTTCCCAAATTCTCTGACTTACCAACGATGGTTCAATCACTAAGCAGCACTGCAGATTTCCTCGCTTTGGAAACTAGAATACATCTAGATACACGTTGCTCCTTGGACTGCCCCAATGTATTGTGTGCTTTCATCTGATCTTCGGCAAGTTTTTATTTATTTCGAGTATCTCTCGTCATAATGACATAACCACAGATAACGCAGCTTCAAGGGGAAACTGAAGTTCCATCTGCTGCATAATGAGGGCTATCGATTTTGGATCCTACTCTCAAGAGACTACAAAAACCTTCAATCATCAAGCTGGGCTAGGAGGAAGAGACCAGAGCAGAATTTCAACAACTCTATGCTCACATAACGTAAAATTAATTAGTAGTTGAAACGAAACCTATGAACACAAATTTTGTTGCACAGAATTTGCGAACACTAGGTGATTGTGATTAAAAATCAACGTTCCGTCTAATCGTACGAGTATATTAAACGAAAACGAGTAAGTAACTGAGCAAATGGAAAGAAATGTCTTCTTGAGTTGTTAAGGTGCTACGATGGGAATTTCGTGACCTCAACACATAGGGCTGGCTTGGAGGACCACGGCAAAATACCGAGAAATTATTAGCGAAACAAATGGTGTAAGAAGGGAAAGCTTGGTGAAAAGAAACAATGAGGAAAATAATTCGAAATTAAAGGGTTTTATATTAAAATAAGAAATTCTTCTGAGAAAATGAAAATACAAAGAAGGCTCGAGCAAAGAAATGAATAAATGAATTTGGTTTTCGTTGGGGCCCTTGATGAGGTGGATGAAAATACGGTGAATGTGGCGACATGATGTGTGGAAGAAAATTGGAACTATCTTACCGGTGTTCGGAAGTAACAGCGATGATAGAGGAAAAAGATGAGATGAAGCAAAGTGAAGCGACATGTAGAAAAAGGGTTTGATGGCTCGCGTCTTAAAGATTTGGGTCGAACGCGGTTGTACTGCAGTAGATGTAGAAACGCACTGATCGCATGAGCAGCTCAGTAGGCGGAGGAAAGTTGGTGGGGTGATGCCAGTTTTGGTGTGTCTTGATGGGATTATATGAGCAAAGTTTTCAGGGCCACGTTTGTTTGCTGCTCCTTTCTGTTGTTGGTCAAAGGAGCAGCGGAGCCAGTAATGAGGAGATCGCAGAGTTCGAGGGCCTCAGAAATTTTCGCCCCAATATTAAACATGAGTTACTGGAGAGACGGGCGGGAGGGAGGGAGTTCAAACGACGAAACGTTGACTTCCGCTGTAGTTCCCGCGTTGTACTGCGTTTCATTAATTTTTTTAACCATTTTTTGCCCATTACAACCACAGGCTTCGTCCGATCGGATTGCCGAGATGGCGGGCACAACTAGATACCAAATCGGATTTTTGTGTGAAAGAACGAATTTTTTAGACCACGTTAAAGGCACAAAACGGCCCGGATGGCGGACGGGGGACGGTGGACGGACATTGCAAATTTGGAAATTTGGAATCTCCAAGTCTTGAAACGTCAAGTATCAAATTTTGAGGGGGGTTGGGGGTTGTAAAAAAATTTTCGTGGCCGAAAACATAGGGTTATTATTCAGAATGAATAATAAACCGAAAACAAATGGAAGTAACTGCCTGGAGGTTTAGGCTTATTTAGTGAGGCTAAAATATCGCTAATTGCGCTTAAGCGTGCGGAAAATTGTGCGAATTTAACTTTATATCTGTCGTAATAGATGGGGAGTGAATAATAAGGCCGCTTCAATAATTGGTGATGTATTTTCACAAGGTACATTTAGTCTCAGAGCCCAATCTAGATAGGACCATCTGCGTCGCGACTCCCCTCCCCTGCCTTTCTTCCAAAGTGTGCGTTGAGTTCCTTTAGCACTCGTTTAGAGCCTTCAACATTGCTTTACAGGTTCCCATAGAGCTAGATCTCGTTATGTTGTTACTACAGGTTCCAATTGGGTCTTCTCCTTGTTGAAAGATTGTGTTCTCACGATCACGTGGCTTCAGGGAGACTGTGTTTCTTCATGAGGGAGATCGTTTTAGTCTATTTTGACAATGTAGAAGTGGGAACTAGATAGAAGATAGCACTGGTAGTTACGTGACAAGGAGCAATTGGGTGTTGGTAGTCGTAGAATTTGGAAAAGAGAGGTGTAAGCTCAGGCACCAGTAGATTGGCGTCAGTGGAGAGCGTAGGACATGGATCAATGGGCCTGAGTTGGGTATCAGTAGTTCCTTCGCATCTGTGAAGAGCTTAGGCCACAGCATCAGTGGGGAGCGTAGGCCACAGCGTCAGCGGTGAGCAAATGGTCTGAGATATGCAGCAGGAGGGAGGTTAAATGTCTGTATCGGACGAGAGAATAGGATGCGCCCCAAAGTCGAATATACACTAATACAGTGGATGTCACAATATCCATTTGGTGTGATTTAATATAAAAGATAGAAAACAAGAGAGAATAGATGTGTGTTGGCGCAGCGAAAAGGGGTTAATGAGCGTAACCGCTGACTTTCTCAGTCCATCATGTGTTTTAACTGCTCTTGTATTAGGCACAAATGAAATTGTAAAATACCGGTACAAGTGATGGTTATACGTCGTATGGGCCAAATTATAAAATCGGAAAAATCTGACCGGGAAGAAGTCCAAGGAAGTCTTGAAGGAGCTGGAATACTGGGTTGAAGGCGTTATCTCAGTCAGTGGCAGGGAGAGGGCCGCTCTCCGCACAGCCGTCCTTCTACCATGATCTCTCGCGTCTTCCTTGCTACCTTTCGTGTCATGTGCCGCAAGTATGGATAAGATACAGAGAAATAGGTAGAGAATAGAAAGTACACATGGGCGTCCCTGCTGAAGGCAATGAAACGAAACGACAGGTTCCATAACACGCTAACAATAAATTCGTTATCTGTCCTATTCTGCTGGTTCTTAACACCAAGCTTCAACGAGAGTGGCTTTTCCCAGTGCCAATTTTTCTCATTTATCTCCACTTGTCATTAGTAATCAACCCATCCCAACACATATTGACTGCCTTCCCCCTCCATGAGAGTTGAGAATTTCTCAAGATAGTGAGGGGAGGGGGTATAGCTTGTTGCATTGCGTGGCGGAGGGGGGGGGGTAATTATTTGAAACAGAACATGTGCACACTCAAAATTGAGCAAAGCGCAGTTGCAGCAAGAAGAAGTTTCAGTGGGGGGCCTCGTGGTTTTAAGAAGAAGGAACAGAGTTAAGGTAGCGAGTCCACAAATGGGAGCATCGGACTTCTTTCAATAATTAGAGCGAGCCGACTTGCCCTCATACATTTATGTTTAGTAGTAGTTAATTGAACAGTTATCAGGCACAATTGCACTTGCTTTCCAACCTCCGATTCACCTGCACCTAACAATTTTCTCTTAATTCTTCGTTAACACGCTGTATGTCTGTACGTCGAAAACTCCCACCTTATCACCCGTGACGTTGTAAAAATGTATATTAGTTGAAGGAGTCCCTGCTCGGTGCTGTGTACATTCTAATCCAAAGTGGATTGACTAGCTTGCTTTTTTCAGAGCCGACATTTGAGCCTCGCATCCGTCAACCAGTTTATTATGCTGAACCAGGTACACGATACGTCGATAGTTGTGCCCGATTGATTTTGCCGTGTTTCGTTGATAGTTTGACGTCCCGTTGCATGTCTTTTTCCGCTGTTTTTATTAAATTGTATCAACGCGCTTTTGCGACCCGCTTAAGTGATTGCCTGACTTCAACAGCTGCTTGCACGTTTCGCTTTACTTACGCTCATTTATCAGGAAAGAAAGTTGTGTAACTGTCTGACAAAAATCGACTTTCGATCAAATCTTCGCATTTTCGATGATTTCTACGACCAAAATGTGGATTTTTGAACGATGGCTCGGGTGTATGTGAATTCGAATGACCGAATAGGGTCGAATTTCTTACTCCGGTTTTATGAGAAATCCAACGATACTGAGAGATTGATCCAAACATAAAATATTTTATGTATTTGGACCCACAGATTTTTAAATCAAATTTACGCTTTTCTTAGCTCTACGAAGTAGGAAGGGAATTTCCGTTCTCTCAGTTTTGATTAAATTAATTGTGTGGACAGATCCAAATGCCAT
Organism: Pachypeltis micranthus; assembly: GCA_020466155.1. NCBI lineage: Eukaryota > Metazoa > Arthropoda > Insecta > Hemiptera > Miridae > Pachypeltis > Pachypeltis micranthus. Next base: position 23,524,891 of record CM035774.1, on the reverse strand, counting down.
AATAGGAAATAACTGGTGCGAAGCAACACAACTTTCCGCCACCCACCACATCCCACGTCAGCTACATATGCGGGCGCTATATCTTCATTCAACGCATTTCTACAGAAAAATTTATGGAGAACAAAATGTAGAGACTAGTTAGTTGAGAGTACTCTGTGAGTTTGATTGAAATCGTTAGAGCCGTTTTAGAGAAAATTGCAATACCGATAAATTAATATAAGACAAATCTCCTTTCCTGAGTTAACTTGGCTTATTCCTCCGTTCAATGTACATGTACAGAAATAATTACAGAGAAGAAAATGTGGGTATAGGTGGCTACAAGACCCCCTGCAAGATTGATCAAATCTGGTGCAGTGGTTACCCTAGAATTTACGGAAATGTTCGAAAAAACATTATTTTCGACACATTTTGATTTATATCTCTGTTCGATGGGCTGTCAGATTAACATTTATTTAGAACAATATAAAGGTACTAACTATTCGAAAACATCCTGTGAGTTTGGTGAAAATCGTTGAAGCCCTTTTGCCAAAAAGCGTTAAAAAAACCTATTTTTGCTTCATAGGCCTATACCTCCGTTCATTGTATTTTCATGGAGATATGTATAAAGAAGAAAAGTTTTGTGCTCACCGTTAGAAGACAGTTAGAATGTATAATCAAAATCGTTGTAGCCGTTTTCGAGAAAAATGCGAAAAACCCTAGTTTTTGGTACATTTTCGTCCCCCACCCCCCTTTCCCATTGACCGATATTGCCCATACCCTTATTTTAGTGTCTACAAAAAATAACGAACAAAATGAAAAAAGAACCAGCTCAATCGGTTCAGCCGTTCTTCCGCAAATTGAACTACACACGGACCCGTGCCAAGATTAGGTTTTTTTTATTCAAGTAGGCCTCAAAATGTTAAAACCCAATTTTTTTTTTGACACGATTACTATATTTTCCTTTCCCTTTGAGTAGCCGAAAGTAATATAATATTTTCACCCACGGGAAGAGCAGCACAATAAATTATCAGAAATTTCGGCCAAAATCGATTTTAGTGCGTATAGTTTCCTGATGAATCCCGCTTATAGGATACTAGCGTACGAAAAAAAATGGTATTCGCTAAAGTACCTACACAATGGTCGTTTAATGACGGTTATAAAATAATTAGGGACCCGAAAATCCAGAACTTTAATTATTGTCATTTTTTATGTTCAACGTTTTGGCACACTGCTGAAGTACTCACGTGACCGTTGACGATAAAATTATCTAGATAAATTATTTATACTCTTGCTACTCAATCACAGTTGTGACAGAAGTAGGGGCAACCCAATAAATTAACCGCTGCCGGTTTCGTGTAGAAAATTGAGGTAAGTCTTTACCAAGTTTGTGTAAACTCAGTGAGTCGCTAAATGCATGTGGGGCTGAGGATGGTTATGCGATGCGCCACACTATATTTTTCTGCTCATTGACGTATTGTGGGCCGTTGTTTGAGTGTGTTTTCAGAGTCTTCTAAAAGTCCTGAACGGCATTAGTTTTTATTTTAGTTTTAGGGTAATGTAAATTATTGCTTTTATTTTCGTTTTTACTTGCTGCCCGATTGAACTTTTATTTTTATTACTGTGGAATAAGAACCTTTAAGTACGTTTAACTCTTGTGGAGAATACTGGCATGGTTTGAATTGATGTGTTGAAGTATCTTTGGTTTTTGATTATTGCATGCTGAACCAATTTTTTACAAAATCTTTGCGTACGACACATTTTGTCGTGTTATGTTACTTAGTTTATTTTCAGGCTGCACTCTTCACTTATACCATTTGGGACTGCTCTATGCTCGTAACTGGCGAAATTGAAACTTTTTAATCCTTTCAAAATACCGTTCTGTTGATAATAATTTTATGGTTGCATTGCAGAAACTGCTCCGCCGAGGCCTCCACTTCCAGGTGGCGATCTTCCTCCTCCAAGGCCACCCCCGCCAGAAACTGATGACGAAGACGACATGTTCTTACAGGCCCCTCAGCCCAACCAACCTATCATGGTACGTTCTTCGAAACGCCCGTTAGAATTGAATCGCGCTGTCTGAAATTATCGCCAAATCTCACGTTTACCTTTTCTTTTAAGGTTGCTGCTCATGGGTTGCACGAAGAAGTGAGACAGTGGTCGTCCAAGGACAATGACATTATTGCCGCTGCCAAGAGAATGGCTCTACTCATGGGTCGATTGTCCCAACTTGTCAGAGGCGAAGGAGGAACCAAACGAGACCTCATAGCTTGCGCCAAAGAAATTGCGGAAGCGAGTGAAGAAGTCACCAGACTCGCTAAAGATTTGGCGAGAGAGTGCACTGACAAGAGAATGAGGACCGTAAGTATTTTGGTATTGGCAAGACTAGTGTTTCATTTGACAACATTCTGTGGAATGATCTGCAGTTCTTCCCCTGGGTATCCTCAGGACACATCATATCTTCATAAGTAGAGATCCATAAAGCTGCGAAGGGAGGAGGACAGCGCATTCGTATGAACCCCTCATTCCATAATCCCACGTGCAGCATCCTCACAGATTCCATTTCTTGGTCAACTGCAGTGGTGCATGAACAACTAATGGAAAAGACCCCCCCCCCTTTTCACCACTGATCCATTACACGCCACAGCAGCTCAGGGTACATAATCCCCTCCCCCACGCCATGACCTTCAGTATTAACTCATATATGCGAGGGAATGATGTTCTACCTCGTGATAAATCGATTAGTAACGCTGACAACCAACCAGCTACCCAGTGGCAGGTGCCCATGACTTACCAGTGGGATTCTAGTACCTCGGTGCAGTGGAGCTTTATAACTAATAAAGAACCAGAACAAACTACTTCTGTGAAAGTTACACCTCACCCCATAAGCCCTATGTCACCAGTATCTGTATTCTTTCCCCGATTGATCTGGAGAACTTCATTCATTCCCTCCACCAGCTAACTGATGCAACCCTCTAGTCTACTAAGGGTCCCCAACTTGGCAACTATTCTAATTCAGCTATCAGTGGCACATAAACACCACTCATGGAAGCATAAAATAGTCATCAAGATCACAATTAGCTGAGGTCCTGGATTTTTGACCAAAAGCCCCTCAATACAAGGGCCCTTCATGCTGCTGAGAGAAGTGAAGTAGAGTAGTTGTAATAGTCACATCTCTTCCTATCACTATGACCGGCCAAACCACAATCTCGTACATACAAAAAGTCTCTCCCATAATTTCACACATTCGTCGTATTCAGAACGTAATTGCTTGCCAGCTATCAAGCCAACATCCATGCACCTCTGTAGAACTTTACGATTGCCTTGCATTCTCAATTGAGGAATCAAACCAGTCTGAGAAGCAGAAAATGGCAATGGCTTGCAGAAGAATCTTAGAAAACAATAGGGGAGGCACTAAGCAGAGGTGGCAAAATATAGCCTAAAAACGCGCTTAATGAAACTGGGAACACTTTAGCTCGAGACTGAAGAACTGATGCGTATATGATGATGCAAGGAGTGATTCCATTGGGCAAAAGTTTCACGGCTTATTTCAAACTCATAACGACAGTAGGATGCACTAGGAAACAGTGACTGAATGAACGCTACGGTCTGGACAATGCAATTCCGCACAAACTGATTTGAATTTTCTTCTAGTATTTATGGTTGGAGGTCTGCCAAATCAAAGAAAACTCAAACATGTGTGTTCTATCAGGTTTGAAAGAAAACGCCTGAACTTTCTGAGCTCGTTTTTTAAGGAGAGAAAAGGGTTGTGGAACGTTGTGTGATGCTGCTCTCCAGCCATTTCGATTCAGGGGGCCTCAAAAACTTTCCTAATTACGAAACTTTCTTCATCCCGTGTGTTCAGCACAAGCCGAATTAGATGGGTTCTTGATCTCAGAACGTCCACCAAACACCTTCGTCCTCAATCCCTTGTGTTACCTATGGAAATTCCACCTCATTTATTTACAAGTGACAAAAGATTTCCTGGACTTTCCTATCTATCGTCCCACCCCTCAATTTTAGATTCCTCTCCACAACAGACTGCTCCTCCCAAACTCTTTCACCTACAATTCTCGCAAAAGTCAGTGGTCTCCCAGTTGTCTCGACACTCAGTCATCTAACAGCTCTCGCGATACAGTCGTCTCCCAATCCTTCCAACAGACACTTGTTTCACCTCTAATCGACATCTAATTCGGATTTCACCTTCCTTCCCTGTACAACTTGTTTCAGAGCCTTCAAATCATAGTCTGTTCTTGTCACCTCTTTTTTGTACATCTAAGTCTTCAAATCTTGTGATATCCCAACTCTTCAAAATACAAGTTCATGCTAAACCAAAACCCGTCTTCGAGATTCATTGAAATCATAGATGGAGGTGACTGAGCTGCTATTCACGCACTAACTGAGCACAGATGTACTAACATATTACTATATTACTATAACATGTACTACATATTACTAACGATCGTAGGTTGTGGTGAACACTGCGACGGTGCTATTGGCTAAATCTCCAAAGACGTTGCAATTAATATTTTGCCGCCTTGTCGCTGCGATCTTAGAAATTTGGGGAGAGAACGGGAAAACAAAAGGTGGAAAGTTTAAGAAATTTTATAATAAAATATTATGCTGTGCTAAAATTAAATTAATTGACTTACGAAAAAGGTAACTGAAATCTTGCTGGTAAAAAATAAAATGGAAAAGTCAAAAGTAAATGAAATGTTTTGGGAGCGCACCTGCCTTCCGAGGAAACAATTTTCCGAGTGAAGAAAATAGCGGAAATCTAACTGTCTAACTGCGATGACTCGGGAGCGGCTTCGACGACGGACTGACTGGTCTTGTCGCCTGTTAGGTCTGCCTCCCGCGCTAGATTACGAACATGTTCTGGGCTGTCTTGTCCGTGACAACACATCGAATGTAAGAAGAAGTTATCGTCTCAATTCTGTTAAGTGTGGGATGAGCATTTACACCATGCGAGCATTCGGGAATTTATAACCCTGTAATTGTAATCCCTGCGTGAATTTTACACAAGATGAATGTTCTGTCTGCCCATCCTGATCTCCAATTATAAGCGATTTAAACCATTGTCTCATTCGGTCGTACGCTATCTAGAAATCAATGAAACACGCCCCAAACATCTCATCGCTCAATGAAATATTTCTACACCATGAAAATTGTCCTTCTAATACTACACGATCAGTCTGTCATAGCATGAATAATATAATCTATGTTGGTAACTCATAATATACAGCCCGCATTCAGTTTCATCAATTTTCCATTTCAGAGTTTACTTCAAGTGTGCGAACGCATTCCAACGATTGGAACTCAACTTAAAATTTTGTCAACCGTCAAGGCCACTATGTTGGGAGCTCAAGGTAGGCATTGGATGCGTCTAATTTATACATATGTATTCTCTCCTGTTTCTGGCTTGTTCCTAGTTTTAAGGGGGCGAGGCGACTGAATGCGTTGGGGTGTGAGGCTGTTCGGGTCCCTGACCAGGCATCCCCCTCTTCCATTTCTGGGGGGAGTGGGAGGGAATGGGTACTAGCGATACATCTGGGAGACCTGAGTGGGCTCGAGAGTTCACGGGGAGTCGGGAAATTGCCCTAAGTGGGCGCATGCCAAATTTCCTTCTGTTTCTCCTGACTTCCTGCTTTCTCTCCTAGTTTTAACCCGAATTGTTCAGCTAAAAATAATTAGATACACTTAATTCTGTGAGTAAATTTACGCAGAGCTTAGAGAAGGCTGTGCGGTTAAATTCAGGTTTGAGAGAATTCGAATTATCGACGATTCTGTTGGACCTTTGGTAATAAGTTATGTCATCCAGCCCAGCAGTTATTGGAAACGACAACCCTTACTTCCATTCATTCGATGGCACTTCTATCACCTAGCCTTTAGTAATTCTTCTTGAGATAGATTCTGAAGAAAATTGGAGTGAAGTTGGAGGATGGTTATTGGGGTTTAGACAGTGGGAATCACAACTCTGGGAAACAGATGCTGATGTCTGAAACGTTAGTGAGCCTACTTTAGAAACTGCCCAGCTTACGTTCGTTAGTCATGATGTAACGTATAGTTCATGAAAATAGGAAAGCTCCTCCTTGGTTAGTAGTTATTGTAATTGAGATTAATGCCAATCGCATGAATCAGAATGCTATGCTGTGCAAAACTAACGCCATTTTCAAATAAGAACGACCTTTCTGTATTCCTGTATTTTTAATCTCTTAAACGACAGTTCTCGTACAAACTTATCAAATGAAGGACTTTCTCGTTTGCCCACTCCATTTGAAACTTTTGTGCTCACTTGCCCATCAGCCAGAACACAATCGAAGCTGGGTGAGGCTAGTGGTTGTCTCGTCCTCACTCTCCATTCTCGTAATTTTCTTTGAAGGAGATTGACACTCGAGAGATTCTAATAGGCGCACTGTTGGCTCAATGGCTCTTTTTCTGTAGGTCAGATGTACGTAGTTTTTGACTGGCAAAGAGAAACAGTTGAAGAGATCAGTGTCACCTAAATCAGAAAATAAAACTTATTGATTGATTGCCTGGCAAAGAGAACCATGGTGCGGACGTTCCTACAGTCTAAATCCCTCCCAAAATATTTGGGGCTGTAATTATCTGTTTGCTATAAATAAGTCTTTAGTAGTATGTAGTTGCCACAAGGTGACTGATATTGTCCAGAGGTAATTTATCAACGCTAAGGATGGTTTTAATGATTCCGGACCAATCGACCTCGAAGAGAACAGGTCTCAACGGTTACTATGGAAAAATATCGACTTTGAGAGAGGTTGGCAAGTCTGGAAGGAAGGCTTGTTCCTTTCATGAGCTGCAAATTCATTTAGTATCCCCATTCACTGAAACATCAATTTGGACGTAGCAGTCGCATCTTCTGTGACGTTTGTAGCGTCTCACTACAATCAACCTTCTTTTAGCTTTCCTTAGCCCTACGTTGTAGAAAGAAATGTTATGTAATCACCTCAAGAAATGTTTTGTGTTTTCTTCATACATTTAGGTTTGCACTTGCGTTGTTTCCCCGAACACCTTCATACATATGGAAAGTCCACCTCTTCAGTTATTTTCCCAAATATTTACTAAATTTACTTTCCTCTGCACAACAGACAGCTCCTCCCAAACTCATTCACGTACGAGTTCTCGCGAAAGTTGGTCGTCTCCCAGTTCTCCCAACAATTCGTCTCTCAGCTCGCGCTACTTACAACTTAACTCTCTCTCTCCCCATCCCCCTCTCCACCACTTAGTGTCTCATAACCAGTTCACATGTATTGATGTATTATTACAATTAATTAAAACACTTATTGGGTAGGAAGGGTTAACAACTAGGTTCTCAAATTATCAATAAATTCAATATTCTTCAATATTTGAATCAGGACAACTACTGTTGATCTAATTTTGGCTCATATTGATGTTTTTCTTTCGCTCAGCCTAGCAGTAAAGTTTTGAAAACAACTAAAATCCATTCTGTGTGTCTGTGAATGTGATTACTAGAAAACGCCTGAACCAAATTTCGTGTTCTGTGGTAAGCCGAGAGTATGAACGAAATCTGTACGAAATAGGCGTAATCGAAATGGTGACTTCAACGAGAGTAGCGCAATAAATAACCAAAAAGAGATTTTAGCGCTCTCTTTCCCTCAAATTGTCCTCACAACCCAAGAGTGGTGTGAAGGGCCCAGAACCCCTTGGATTGGAAAGGGGCTGACTTGATGCCGTGGTGGAAAGAGCAGCTTCCCTCCTTCCACCAGAAACAGAGCTCTACTACTGTGCACAAGTTATAACTCATAATTTTTTCCAAAAAATTCCATTACCAAGCTACACACTACTCCACTGGGGAAGCCAAGTCGAAATCAAAATCAAGCGTTTTGTGGCACCTTGTGGCTGGCTCTGAAGTGTGATATCTCGTGGTGTGAGTATTAAGTTACACCTTTGTGCCAGCTCTCAGCGTACCAAGCGCTTCGTAAAACGTGCCAGGACCTAAGACATTATACTTCATCTTGGCTGGAGTTATACGTGTAATTGAACGCACCATTCGTCCGTATATGTATCTCATACCGCAAATAGCCGATCCCACGGGGTATGTTGGACACAACCTCGAAACAAAACCATCCGTGTGGATTCAGCGCATGAGTAGTAGTGAAATTAGCTACTAATACGATGAAAGTTTAATAGCGGTTATTGGATTGGCAGCTAAAATGTACGTGAGGCTGAGGAAAGTTGTTTAATAATCGCACCAGACATTTTGGTATGGCATCCAGGAAAGTGTCTTTCTCTCTTTCCCACTCAGCATGCTTGAGTTATTACTGTTTCCCTTGTTCGAAGTTGACTTAGTGATGTTAGTATTGCGGTACAACAATTTTATTAGACGTTTTTTAACTTTCACTGTAAACATACACAATCACATTTTCCTCAAACTTATAGCTCAACATTGGACTATTCCAGACTGAACGTGAATTGCAACCTACTATTATATATTTACCCCACAACCTTTAACACACTTTTAATGTTTACATTATGTTTTACTGCTGCATATAAATGAGCACGGATCATTTCGCCCTTTCCGCGCACTTTTCCTCGCAATCGTGTACTTTAATTTATGCACTGCAGTTCTATGAATTCGTGTTTATGGCTGGTGGCTGACGATATGTATATTGCTGTATTTATTTGCTTCACAAATGTTGTATATAATTGTGTCGGCGACAAATTGCAGAGGTTCTCCCAAGGAGAGAAAACGCAGAGCTGGAAGGGGGTAAATCACAACTCTCATTCATCTAGCTCTTCTTTGATATGCACGATACGAAATTTTATTTTTCTTCTCTCTTCAATGCATGACTATTTACAACTGCACACGAAAAACGTTTGTTTGGTTTCTTGAGCACTTGTGATATTTGCGTAATTTCGGTCGTTCGACATATTTTGGATGATTCGTGTTGGGTCGCGGTGTTTGCGTTGAATTTTGTGGCCAACCTTGGCTACCTATTGTTTCGTTGACTAGTTTGTGTAGTGCTCTTTCTTGTACACCACAAGAGAGGGTTGTTATTCAGTTCGGGGATGTATTGGATAACCTGAAATGCCGCAACTGTGGGGTTTTATAGATTTGAAAATTAGTGTTGAAGAGGAATTGGTGACTGCGTAATTCGTTTTTTACTTTCCTTGGCTCTACGAAGTAGAAAGGAAAGTTATGTAATCGGCTGAAAAAAAAATTTTGAGTTTTCTTCAGATCTTTACGTTTCAGACCCCCCTGAGTCCGAAAAACACTATTTGGGAAAATGGTGTGTGTGTGTATGTGTGTCTGTGAACGATTTTTAGAGAAAACCACCGTACCAAATTAGCTCAAACTTCATATCTAGCCCGCAAGTAACCATGGGACGCCAAAATAAGGGTATGAACAAAATCCACCGAAATTTAACTATAGTTATCATAGTGATCAAAACACCAAATATTTTTTTTCTCAAAAACGGCTCTAACGATTTTGATTAAACTTTTTATATTGGTAGCTCCCACTATGGCAACTATACCATAAAATTCCCATTCGTGGGAAAATGACGAGAGCAGCACAATAAATTACCAAAACTTTCGACAAAATCGATTTTAGCGCGGTTTTTAGAGAAAACAACCGTACCAAATCAGCTGAAACTTGATGTCTAGCCTACAGGTTACCACGGGACGCCAAAATAAGGGTATGGGCAACATCCACCGAAAGTTGACTATAGTTATCATCGTGATATAGTGATCAAAACACCAAATATTTTTTTTCTCAAAAACGGCTCTAACGATTTTGATTACATTTTTTATATTGATAGCTCTCAATAAGACTATTATACCATAAAATTCCCATTTGTGGGAAAATGACGAGAGCAGCACAATAAATTATCAAAATTTTCGACGAAAAGCGTTTTTCGCGAAGTTTTTTCCTTATAAACTCCGCTGGAATGTTAGTAGAATGTTTTAAAAAATTGGTATTTGTAGTCCAATCCAACACCTAAAGGGTTAGTGTTTGAAAACGCTCATGAGATACATGGCGCTCACTCCAGAAATTCCTGAATTTCAACTACTGCCGTTTCGCTTACTACCAGTTCTAAACATTTTTACCCAATAACTCTGTAAAAGTAATTATTATCCTTCTTCAAAAAACTCGTGTTGACAGCCTCATTAATTACCTGTGTACCAGTGGCTCAATTGTGGTCCTGCAATGAGTACGAGCACAATAAATTCCAGAACTGTAAGCGCTACCGCTTCCTGCTGCTGTGACGTGTTGTTTGACCAAGTTCAAATGAACTCAGTGATAAATGAATTGAGTAAGTAGAATTAGCCATGTACAATGTGAATTGTTGTAGAGCTAAGGAAAGTTGTGTGTTGCAACGCACCAGATATTTATTTTTTTGAAGGAGTCGTACGTTTTGGTAAAGGTGTGCTGGCATCAAGCATGGATCACTAAGTGACTCGCCTTGTCCCCGTGCACGTTTTGAACGTCTAGGTAACTCTTATTACGAGCGACCTAAAGTACGCTATTGATGACCTTCTGCCAATCTCTCTGCCTTCCAATTCAGCACAGTGCTTATACCCTGTGGATCGGTTAGAGCCGTTTTTGGAAACACGTGAAAGAGAAATTGATGTGCTCAGTTTTTAAATGTATTTTGGGTTATACATTCATTCGATGGATAGTTACAGAAATTGTTGCTTGGAACGAAAAATTGGAATAGGTTGCTAGAAAATACTTCGTCAGATTGATGAAATTTAGTCGTTAGTATGAAAACGTTAAAAACATAGTTTTGGGCTTGGTTGCGCCTTCTAGCCTGGCTTGGCGGCTTTCGGGCTGTAGTTGGAAAAAGGCTCATCAGAGGGCATGTGCTGGCCCTTTTTGGCTCTGATCACCGACTGACCTGACAAGCGAATCCTTTCTTGATTTATTATGCGTTTGATATCCTCAGAGAACAGTTGGCTCTGTCCGCAAGTTCTAAGACTCTCGACACCCTTGTGTCCATTTTTTCGGTTGCCCTCGCGACACTATACAAACAGTTCCTTTTTTACTTCCTTGTTCTTTCCCTGATTCTTTCTTTCCATTTCCTAATCCTTTTTTTTAATAGCCGGATCTCAACGATCTGAAAACAGGAGTCATCGACGATTAGGTGAATCGGTTTCTCTGTTTGACTATACAGTCCATTTAGTATTACCCTCTCGGGTTTTTTTGGCCTTTTTTAGTAGTTCGCTTTACCAGGACTCATTTTGTGTGGTATCTACGTTCGACAGACTGTCAGAGGAACATTTATGAAGAACGTCTGTCCTGTTTGTGGTGGGAAAACTTTTCCAAAAGTAATTCTGTTCCATTTACTACTCAATGGATATTATACTCACTCCCCGACTCACATTGTGTGATATCACTATTCCATTATAACAGATACATAGGTATTGACTAGTTGAAGACATCCTGTGCGTTTAACATGAATTATCAGTCATTTTTCCAAAACCCTCTTTGTGGTTCTTACGCCCATATCTTCGCTCGCATAGAGGAGAACAAAAGTTAAATATTAATTATCAGAAGATGATTTGAAAGTTTAATCAAAATCCTGAGAAATCGAGAAAAATGCAACTCCTCATTAATAGTGCTTTTGATCCCCCTCATCCCTGTCTTTTCACAGAAAATTCGCATAACCATCGCTTGCGCCTCTTTAGTTTCAGTTGTGGCTCTCTCATTGATTTTAGTTAGAGAGTAGCTCAACAGCTGTTGCTGCGCCATTCAGCTCTACTCATCGTCTGACTTAATGAATTAATCTCTACTTGGATTCATAATGTGTTCGGTATCTTTGGAGTTCAGCTCAGTTCAGCCCTGTCTGTGAAGTCTACCTTATTTTGATACTATGTTCAGTTGTTTTGGTTTATTATTCATTCTAAATAATAACCCTATGTTTTCGGTCACGAAAAATTTTTTACAACCCCCCCCTCAAAATTTGATACTTTACGTTTCAAGACATGGGGATTCCAAATCTGCAATGTCCGTCCGCCGTCCAGGCCGTTTAGTGCCTTTAACGTGGTCCGAAAAATCCGTTCTTTCGCACAAAAATCCAATTTGGTATCTAGTTGTGCTCGTCATCTCGGCAATCCGATCGGACGAAGCCCATGGTTCTTATGGACAAAAAACTGTTGAAAAAATTAACGAAACGCAGTATAATCGCAAATACGCTGTGTTTCGTATCGTTTTCAAGGTATTTTTACATACTGGGTCGAATGGAAGGGTATCAGACGTGTACAACTGCGTGTAGGGAAATTACAGAAATTATTATGAGTCTAATAATTGAAAGAACTCGCGTAAGTCAACGTTTCATTGTTAGTACTCCCTCCCTCCCTCCTGTCTCATCAAAACCACCCGCCCGCTCGACTCGCAACGTCATGTCAATTGCCGAGGGTTTGCTGAAAGTCTCCGTCCCAATTTCTCCTGCTCTTTTTGCCCGATGGGGCGGAGGAAGGTTAGGGCCACTTTCTTCGCACACCCCTACATCGGATCATAAATGCCTACAGACGTTTACAGGCGCCTGAGGCCGGGGGAATATTTAGTTTCTGTAGTTCCATTGTAGTCAGGTCATGTTTTGTATGGTTTACTAGTATTTTTCGATGCTGAATCGAATGGAATGGGTCTCGGAGCAGTAATACTAGGTCAAGCTGTTCATGAGAATAATAAACCGTTGTGTAATAATTTGCAGGGATTTTTCGTTTTTCCACACGTCTCTTTACTCGTTATTCCTTTTTTCCTTCTTCTTTCCCTGATTTTCTTTGTTGTTCCTTGTCCTTACGATAGCTTGAGCGGTTTGAAACTGGAGCCCTTGATGATTGGGTGAGTCGATTGTTACCGTCCACTTCTTAGTGCCGCCTCTGGGTTCGTTATTACTCTTCAGTTCGTTGCATCAACACCCACTTAAAAACAAAAAAAAAGAAGTTTTCCTAGGCATCTTGAAATTTTCCAATTTCATCGGATGTTGAGTGAACTGAAGTTGTGAAGTTCGCCAACAGAATGTCGCGACAACTCAGAAACTGATATTATGAGCGCTAGTTGAAGTATGAATCCTGAAATTTCTGATTTGTAAAAAGTGCGGAGTGCGGCGGTAACTTGTCAACTGACTGTGTAAAGACATCTTTAGAAAGGTAGGATCTTGAAATTTCGGTTTCCTGGTGGCAGTTTCTGGGAAAGCTCAAACTTTTCGTGCAACAACTCTGATCAAAATTTCTCCTGCAAAACGAATCTTCAGTCGCGTTGGTTTGGAACAACTTGTTGTCTGTCAAAACGTACTCTTTGAGTTTGTTGCTACTTCCATTATTTAGTTGACTGCTGATCAGGAGGACTGTATAGAGTTCTTTTGTGGTGTCAGCAAGCAGGTTATGCTGCCGGCTTGATGTCTCTGCTCCTCCTCTACAATCCAGCTTGTTTAGTTTCAAACACGTCGCAGTCACCAATTTATCTCTTCTTTTTACTGCTTACGGGTATTTGATAGAGCTTATTTGTGTGAAGAAAGACACAATGTATTTTTTAGGTGTACAAACAACAAACCAGTAATAGGATATTTGTGAGCATGAATAAAACATGTTTTAAAACGACACGTGGAGTTGAAGCAACATGTAACTGGTCTTGATGATAATTGAATCATGTTGAGTTGTCCGAGTCACGATTGGCCAATCAATGCATGTTAATGGGAGCTTTTTCGTCTATATTGGGGTGCGATGTTAACCGGCACTGGGGGGTTGTCCATGATCTCGGTATCTGAAGTTACCGTTAGTTACGACGTAGCAGACTGTAGAGTTGCTCTTCGTCGGCGTTTTTTACGAGTATTTAATTTTGTAATTGTTTGAAGCTTGATCTCATGAAAATTGACGAATAAGTGCATTGCATGCCTATTGAATGCCAATCTTCCTCTATCACTGGGCGGGGCCCGTCAAAACGACTTAGGAGTCTGTTCACGAGCGTAGCAATAATAATCTGTTTTCCCATTTGTTTTTGTTGTCTGGCTTCCCAAGACACGATGATTGGCTCAAGTAAGTGGCCCAATGCTACGTTTAATGTTAGCGTCGTCGTACGACATTTTTTAAATTTTACGTCACTACTTCCCTTTTAATTGTACTTGTGTATTTACATTTACTGCGTAACGCGCGTAACACCAACGTCGTATTATAACTCATCCATCGGTTCTCAGAATCAATCACCCTTCCATAAATTACCGTTAATATGGCTCCAACTTGAGAAGCAAAGTACTCGTTAGCCGGAAGAGTAAGTGTTGTATCCTGTGTGGCATTTTTCCTCTTGAATCTCTCGTAAATGTACTGTAGTGTACGGTTGTTGAGCGCATCTTCACTCTGTAGAGCGTTTGGTCATTTTCTTTCCAATAGTTCGTATCTTAGTAATATTCTTGAAAGTGCATGGTTTTAACGTTTTACGATATTTGAAGTATGGAATGTTCGTATAAGCATTTTAGTTTTAAAAAACCCCGAACCATTAGACGTTTATTGTCATAATATCCAATGTTTTGTTAAATGCCCGTTTTGGACAATGTGGCAGCCTCGGGAGGCTGACTTATTTCACTCGTGCTCAGCCTGAGAGATCTAGGCTTCGTGCAACTAAAAAAACTGTCAGGTGTACTCAGAGTCCAGGTAAAACACTTTGGTAGAAATAGTTGGTTCCGTCCTGCGTAATTAGATCATTCGCGTAGAAATAGTGGAAAGTAATTATTGAAAAATGTAAAAAACGATTTTTGTGTGTCAACAGATTTAAGTAACATAACGGTAATTTTTTCATGTGTCGGGAAATGACGAGAGCAGCACAATACGTGATCAAAAATTTGACGAAGTTCGATTTTGGTGGTTTTTTACTTTCCTTGGCTCTACGAAGTAGAAAGGAAAGTTATGTAATCGGCTGAAAAAAAAATTTTGAGTTTTCTTCAGATCTTTACGTTTCAGACCCTCCTGAGTCCGAAAAACACTATTTGGGAAAATGGTTTGTGTGTCTGTGAACGATTTTTAGAGAAAACCACCGTACCAAATCAGCTCAAACTTGATATCTCGCCCGCAGGTTACCATGGGACGCAAAAATAAGGGTATTAACAAAATCCACCGAAAGTTAACTATACTTATCATAGTGATCAAAACACCTAATATTTTTTTTCTCAAAAACGGCTCCAATGATTTTAATTAAATTTTTAATATTGGTAGCTCTTAACATGATAATTATACCATAAAATTCCCATTAGCGGGGAAAGGACGAGAGCAGCACAATAAATTATCAAAATTTTCGACGAAATTGATTTTAGCGCGGTTTCTAGAGAAAACAACCGTACCAAATCAGTTGAAACTTGATGTCTAGCCTACAGGTTACCATGGGACGCAAAAATAAGGGTATGGGCAAAATCCACCGAAAGTTAACTATAGTTATCATAGTGATCAAAACACCAATTTTTTTTGTCTCAAAACGATTTTGACTAAATTTTTTATATAGATAGCTCTTAATAAGATAATTATACCATAAAATTCCCATTTGTGGTAAAATGACGAGAGCAGCACAATAAATTATCAAAATTTTCGACGAAAATCTGTTTTAGCGCGGTTTTTTTTTCCTTTTAAACTCCGCTGAAATATTAGAAAGTGGATTGACGTGAAGCTAAGGAAAGTGGTGTATTGCAACGCACCAGATATTTCAAATAAATGCCGCTCATGTGGAGCTACCAATCTTAAAGTCGGTTTGTAAGATGAGCTACTTTTACGATTAAAGTTAAACAATGGTTGGAAGATAATTAGGAGCTACGTGATAAATTCTGAAATTCCAACTGATGTTCAATTGACTAACTTTTCTCTGGTGTTAAATCAATAACTCCAGAACAAGTAACGCGTATCTCGCGAATCTTCCGAAAAGCGTATCGCGATGACAGCCTTATAAATGACCTCTCGGTGGAGGTTGTGGTATAAGTAGGAGCAACTCAATAAATTCCACTCCATTACCAGAGCCTTAAGCACTACCTTCTCCGTAGAAAGCACCAAGTTCATGAGTGAAAAATGTATTGAAGTAGTTTGAGTGATGAACATTGGCGTCACACGAGACGTATATTTTTCTCCTGAAAACTTACAATTAAGGACTGTTATAATATGTTCAGTTTAATTCGTTATGCGGTTAATTTCTATCCAGTGGTGGCTCGCAACCTGATAGTTGTCGATAAATTATACAACAATAAAGAGCGTTATACTTTAATGAACGTAACAATTAGTATTTAGAATCGTGCACCACAAACAGTTACTTGGTAGTTTGTCAGGAAGCTGTTGTCATCTGCAACGAGATCAGAGTGTTGATTGTGGTTTTGCTTTGATGTCTTAGTGGTGGGTAGTTTAATATCATGATTTGAAGAGCATTTTGGGTTGTGAATCTGGGGGAGCTTAGTGTAAGAAGACCGCTTTGAGTTATTTTTAGCTCTTGGTGATTGATCAGCTCAGTCGTATTCAACACAGATTATGTGTATTGTCGACCATGAGAGTCTTTGTGTTAAGGAAGTTGTTATCTCCACGCTCTTAACCTCTTATGTACGTGTTCTTCACCGCCCTTCATCAAATTGCTTGGACCCATTCTGTACTGACCACTTGGATTGTTGACTTTTGTGGGTTCTTGTATCAATGGTGGCGCAGAACCGTTCGATTCCAAAACTTGCAACCCTGGTGGCCTGTAATTCCATGCTCATTTCTCCGCGTTATAGTTGCCTGTTCCCTAACCAATGAATCTATGACGCTAGGTGCTTCGCTAGAGTTTTACGTAATTAGAACTCTCGCCCTGTTATCTTTCCATTCTGAGTGCAGCCTCACAGTATGCATCGGTGACCATGATAATAAAAAACCAAACTTCCTTAAACGAGTCGACAAAAAAAGTCAAAGAAGGAAAGATGAAAAGAATTCTCTAAAACTCGGCATTTAAGAGAATTGAATTACAAAAATGAAATTTGAGTTTGGTTGAGGGGAACACAATCAACAACCAGTCACAATCACAATCGATCATCTTCTCGTGTGAATATGGCACAAACAATAATTATAATAAAATAGCAAAATAAACCGAATCTTCTAAAATTAAACGTAAAAGTTAGAAAGATGGAAACCAAAATAAACGAAGACTATGGGAGCCTTCAAGGGAGAAGTTCAGGGGACTTTGGGAAGACTTCTCGGAAAGAGAGAAAAATACGGGACTTCGCAATGACGGGATTGGGGGAACAGGGCCTCAGATAATCTCTGGAAAGCGTTCCTCAGTTCATCTCGGTTGACGGGTAATGAGGCTCTTGGAAGACGGATGACAGATGAGGTGGAGCTGCGAAAGGCAGTCATGGGGCAACGTTTGAAAGGCAGCTCCTTATTTGAGACTGCGTCACAACTTCCACGTTACACTTAGTTAGTGAAGGAGTAAATTGAGCAGACCACCAACCAGGGCCGCTCCCTGCTTCAATAAAGAATCGTGTTTGGAACTGCTTTTTCGCTTGCAGAATAGGACCCCACCCTGCTGTTTTTCACCACACGAAAACCACCATCCCACTCAACCTCTGGCCACTAACTCATTTTGCCCCACTTTTATACTGCAAACTTTCCGATGAATAGCGGAATAAAAACGGGAATAAAGAGTCAAATGAAAACGAAACAATAGCGAACGCAAAACGAATCTCAAGTCAGTAACCTCTGGTAAATTAGAAACCTTACTTTAGTTGGAGCTTAGCTGAAGAATTGATCCCTGAAGTTATTGTTATCCCTTTTTGATGTGCAACTAATAAATAGACCATTTTGTTCGCGCTCTACAAATATATCCGAGCCTACCCTCTCAATATTTGTTGTGCCTAATACCGCCCAATTTATTTAAATCGTGTTTTTTTTACTTGATTCTGATGCCTTAAGAGTCGTACAACTGGTAAAAATAGTTTTATTTATTCTGACCTATTCATAACTAGCTTGATCAGTAGTCACGGGTATTGAAGTTCGATAAATTTCTCAGTATCTGTCTCGTCTCTCAGTACCCTTCCAGGCACTTTCAGGAGTCGCCTCTGGATTTAGCTATTTGTGGATATACTACAGTTAAGGTAATTAATTATTGAGTTGTCTTTACTCTCTGGTTTTGTAATTTTTGATAAATTTGTTAATACTATCGCTCATTACTTTACTAGCAGCGTATTTTAATTACTAAATGGATCTGTTGGTATCGCAGTTCCTAACTGAAAGGGCAGTTCTTTAGGTCCACAGACTTAACAAGCATTTATGATAAATTAATCATTCTAGGAACATTCAATACGACATTCTATGAAATAATATTTTTCACTTCAGGTTCTTAGGTAGGACAAGAAAAATTAGGGCTGGGTTGAATGTGTTAATCGATTTCTAAAAAAATCAATTAAGTTACAGAACAGAGTGCAGGCTAAGAGTTGGCACATTTTAAAAATGTGGGGTTAAGTAGCATGCAATTTGGTACTCTTTACGTCTTTCAGTGAAAATTTATCTCAATTACTTCACTACTTCATTGGCGTCTAAATTGTGCCTGTGTGGTTTGTTTAGGCACCGAAGAAGACCAAGAAGCAACCGATATGTTGGTTGGCAATGCCCAGAATCTCATGCAAAGCGTGAAGGAAACAGTTCGTGCTGCAGAAGCTGCTTCAATCAAAATTCGCACGGATGCTGGAATCAGTCTTCGATGGGTTCGCAGACAACCCTGGTACAACTGCTATTGAATCCATAGCACGACGCGACGACAACTTCTGCCAATTATTAGAAAATTCGAAAGCTCAGGTATCGATCGACTTCGTTAATTTGCAGTAGAAATTCTCTTCCTCGTTTTACTTTATTGACTATTGTTTTGCTCGTGACTATCCAGCTAATGCTGCGGCTAATAGCCACATCTACGTTTTCCTCATTGTACAAGGTCTGTCCCAAAAGTACGGATAAAACGCCTTAGTTCGCACACAGCGCACCCAATAGTCAGAAGCTACCTCATCGAAGAAACAAAGTACAAAGTTGGGAATCTCCATCAACTAGGAACACAATCACGTTAAAATGGATACCCGGGCATAGGAAATATGCGGGGAGTGAGAGAGCGGATGAACCACGGGATGCATTTGTGGACCAGAACCGTTCTCGCCTATCACAATGCAACAACTGAACGCGAAAATAAACGAGAAAAGGTGGAATCACGTTAGGGACGAAATAAACAATCATGAAGGGTACCAACATTCCAAAATTATGAGCATTACTAGTTATAACCTGCAACGAACCAATTGGGTACTGAGTCTAAGCAAAGTAAGACTACGAAGAATCACTGGGATGTTATCTGGCCACTACCCAGTGGGTAAGACTCTCAACAGGATCAATCCCAAGCTCCTGTGTGGAGAAATAGAAACGGTAGATCACTTTCTTAGGGAATGCCCGTTATGATTGTGCTGCTGTGACTGATGAACAAATATAAGGAAAGAAAATTCGGCGTGTTGGGAAGAACCCACTATTTAACTTCTGAGATAAAAAAATTTTTAAATTGGACCAAGGCCAGGAAATATGAAAGTCAGACGATAATTCATTTAAAGAAATTGTAAATTCTTTAATAAAAAAAAATTAATTGTATAAGGCACTTCTCAGGGCTGTCACTTGGCGACACAAAAAAAGGAAAGGTAGCAATACTTAGTAGATTTTTAATACTTAACTTTGTTAAGTCTGGTAAAAATTGTACCAATATCCTACGGCCGTGGATTGAACAACTTAGCTAGGTACTTATCGATATTTTGGGTCGGGCGATAGGCCAGTAGGGTCGAGAAGGAAACTGGCATTCAAGGCAGCTGTGCTTGAAGCTTCATGTCTGCTCTCGCACTCAGGGGTATGCTTGTATGCGTAAATAGTAGGTAAAGACGTAGTATCGAAGGGATGCGTGGAGAAAAGGGTGTTGGAGAATTCTTCCCCGCCTCTGCTTCCTTTACTTCCATGGTGATAGGTCGGTGCGGAGATTCGAATTCGTGGGAAATCGTTGATGAATTTCCAGCAGAGAAAATGAAGTTATCCGAACCACACATGGGGTTTTTCCAAACCAAAGAGAGAAAAAATTGCAGAAATGGTAGGAGACGATGAGATAACGTGGACGAGAACGAAAGAAACGGGAGCTCGGGAGATTCGTGTCGTCAGCTTCAAGGTGGGAGCACCATCCAGAGCGAACTTTCACAGATAGAACGACGCCGAGACCGCGTAAATTCAAATTTTAAAGTTTTCATGTCACATGGTTTGGTACTAGGGAGATAATACTAAATAACACTAGTTTGAGAGAAACCGAGTGGAAAAGGATTCTCGAATTTGTGGAGGGGACTGGTAGATTCCGAACCTCCTTTTAAAGAAACCAAGCCCTGGTTCTGGGTTATCTTCCTAGGAGCATGCCCATGCTACCAGGCGCGACCACGGGTTGTGGATAGTGGAACGGCCATGGAATTGGCCCCAGGGGCATGTCTGCGACCAGCTGTGAATAAGGACAGCATGCTGACTGAATAAGCAGCCACGAACAATGGGCAAAACCCAAGAGATCGCAGAAGAGATCCTGAACAAAGGACTCAAGGGCAAGCGGATCTACATTTTCTCAGACAGCCAGGCCGCCTTAAAGGCCATCACAGCCTATAGTTTTAGGTCTAAGCTGGCATGGGAATGCCTCCATGCGCTCAAGCAGTTCGGCACCCGTAACAGGCTCTCCCTTATTTGGATGCCGGCTCACAGGGGGCATGAGGACAATGAAAAGGCTGACCGCCTTGCGAAAAGGGGTACAGAATCCCTACCCATCGGGCCTGAACCACACGTAGGTATGACGAAAAGTCACCTGAACCGTCGGTTGCTCGATGGGAGATACAGGAAAATGGCGCCCATTGGCATCACCAGCCACAACTAAGACAGGCGAAAAGGCTTGTCACGCCTTGCTGACACTCTCTAGACAAGATCTGAGAGTACTGATAAGCTTCCCACTCAGATATCACCCCAACAAGATGGGCATCTTAGAGGCGGTGGAATGCAGACTCTGCGGTGAGGAGGACGAGACAGCAGAGCATATCCTGTGTGAGTGCCCTGCCTTGGCAGCAAAACGCTTTGAATACTTCGCTCAGGGGACCACTGAACCCCAAATCATGGCAGAATCTGCGGTGAAGGACATACTCAGCATCCTAAGGGGGGCGGGTATGTACGACGCCTTCTACTAAGAAAGGGCCGTCACAATAGGCCCATATGCGGCCGCAGTGACAAAGAAACTTGTCCCACACGCCCTCGGGTCCAAAAAAAAAAAAAGAAGCCTAGCCGACTCCCAATAACTCTGGGGAGATGGGAAGTGGGCCTGAATGGCGAGGCCATGACTTTGGTCATTGTTCCCTCGGCCTTGGCTGGTGCCCTGATATCTTCTTCTTCTCCCACACAGCGCGTATTTATTTACAACTTTTCTACGTTCGTCGCTATTTCTTTATTGCTAAAACTGGCAGAACGAACTGAACAGCGAAGTTGCATAAAATTTTGCTCTAATCTCGATAAAAGTTGTGCAGAAACAATTGAAATGTTGCAAAAGGTCTTTGTGTGGGCAAAACGCAAATAAAAGAGCGGTATGAGCGGTTCACAAGTGGCCGCACATCTGCTGAGAGTGATCCTCGGTCTTGGCAACTATTAATGGGAACTTCGTCGGGTAATGTCGAGGTGTGAGTGTCGGAGATATTTGAACAGTGTGTTTCCCTTTGAAACGGTCAGCACCATTATCGACGTGGATTTAATTGTTGCGACCTAACACAGCATAGTGTATTTGAGCTGTATTTCAGCATTTATTTAAAAATTTCTTCGGTTTATTGTTCCAGATGATTATAGTCTAATTCTAGCTTGTTAAATTGGCATAAGACACGAATTACCTAATTCACGTTGAATCTTTGCTTTTATGTTTTGATAGAAACGAACTTCACTTTGTGCCATTCGCCGTACTGCGCTTCTTCCACAACAATGTGCCACCGATGAGGCGCGGTTAGGTTCACTTCATCTGATATACATAGTGTTATCAACCATTCGATTGGTGTACACCAAGGAAACATCGAATTTTAAACATCGATTTTTGACGTTGGTATTTTCGTCAAATTCAGGTGCTTTTTTTTGACAAAATGAATCAACAAAGAAACATCAAAATGGTGATGTTCGATCGAAGTTACGTCAAAGTGAGCTTTAGGTCGGGTTAGAAAATAATATTCATCAATTATGTTAAATTGTGTCACATTCGTGCTTCCTCAGTTTTGTACAATCGTCTGCAATTGACGAGGTTACAGATCAATTTTGCAGTGAGTTGCTGTTATTCCGCTCAAGGTTAATCAAATTGACCTTCGTTGCAATACAAAATCAAAATTGTTATAGCTCACTTTGGCTTCGCTGTTGTTCATAATATATTTTTTAAGTTTAGACTCGATGGTGTTCTAGTGTTAAGTGCCATTTTGTTGATTAGCGTAAAAACGGTTCTAATGCTTGATTTTTTGATGCTGAAATTATTGTTGATATTTCACTATTTCTTTAAATGAGGCTGTAGGTTGATATTTATAGGTTGTCTCAGTTTCAGTATTGATATTCAGCTCTGTAGTTTAAATTATCGCAACAGTCGCCTGAATGTTGAATAGTACGATTTTAAAACGACACGACAGCCCGCTTTCAAGCTTACAGTTTGTGGAAGCGCGAAAAAACACTTCATTAACGGCAAACAGGACTCAAATTCGAATCTTGAGGGGCAGAGCAACCTTCCTGAGAACGGCGCTAGAAACAAGACAAAAGAAGGAGACGAACTTGATCCTCTCTGTGACTCAAAATGCCGCTCACTGACCAAATTGGATGCCTACACTCATCTCCCCCACCCCTCAGTTCGATGTACATCAGAATATGTAAGTAAAACTGAGACGATCGAATTTATGAAGTGAGAAGTTGAGGGGAAGCGTATTTTCCTAGAGGGTGGGACAATATCCCTTATTAGTATTTGTTTGTTTTGAAGTAATTTCTTTTATGTCGGCAGTAGTACAAGGAGAGTGTACTGAGGTACCGTTTCATTGTCTCGTTCTAGCGAGCCCCAGCTCACCAACCCTCCACAAGAAGTCAGTTTGAGTTACTTGATCTCGGGGAAGCGCCCTTGGTGGGAGACGTGCGATTGGAAGAAAAATTTAAAAGTGAAACTTGTAATAGAGTAATAGAACGAAAACAACACTTCTTAACAGAAAAATAATAATACCTAAGGCAGGCTACATTCTCAGGGCGATCGTACAAATAAACTGCGAACTATATAGATGCAAAAGGGAGTTTGGCTGACATAGTTAATACAATAAACTTCCCGCTAATAAAATTGCCAATGGGTTGCGAGATGAGGAAATCTTCGAGGGGATTCCTCGAACAGTACGTTAAACGCTGGTCCTGTAGATTTTTTCGTACGCATTCGAGTCAACGAAAGAAGAGCATGTTCGTACTCAGGTCGTTTTCTCTGTTCTTCACCTTGTGTTTTTTTTAATTTTAGATATAAACATGAAATTCTCCTTTATTTTTATTTTTAAAATAAATTGTTGCCCCAACAAGTTAGCGAGCGACGGGAAGGCGCGGCTGAGTCGAGAAACCTGTCCCAG
This sequence comes from Pachypeltis micranthus, assembly GCA_020466155.1. Lineage (NCBI taxonomy): Eukaryota > Metazoa > Arthropoda > Insecta > Hemiptera > Miridae > Pachypeltis > Pachypeltis micranthus. Next base: position 23,501,297 of record CM035774.1, on the reverse strand, counting down.
TCGGTTAATTTTTAAACTTACACGCCACAGAGTGTACTGTCGTGTACTGTACGCAACTTATCTAAAGAATTTCTTCCAATATTCAATTATAGTAGATTTTGTAGATTGAAGACGATTATCAACTTTGGCAAACTAGGGAAACTGGCGTTAGTTAACGTATCAGTTTGGTTTCGAACTCTAGTAAATTGAACTGAATTGAATTATTAGACAATCATTGAAGCCCGGGGTGAGAACGTTGCAATTGTTTTCATTTTGAATGAACAGTTTTGCGTCTTTAATGTCAAAAATAGAAAGTAAGACGTCGGTTTAGTTTTAAAACAGCGCGCATTTACAATTTATGTTTGAATTGAAACATTATTATTGAAATTACATTATTTTTGAAATAGTAAAGGCTCAATTACACAAAGGACATTATACGCTACGCTAACTAAACTGGGTAATGGAAAGGCGCGTTTCTCTCGTCTTTCAATATTTATTCTGTTCGAGGGATTTGAGTTTGGGCAAACTTTTAAAAAAATTCAATGGTTTTGGGCAAGACACTTGAGGTTGGTAAATACAGCTCAATCTTCGTCGTCGTTAAATTCGGCCATGTAATGCCTGACGTCCATTAAGTACTTCTTGAGGTTTTGGTCGGTAATGTAAGTCCTCCACATCTCAACCAGCTTGCCCAACATGTCACTCGAGCTTTTTTTCATCGTATTTAAGGCTCTTGAAAATAATAATAATTGTGGAGACAACAGCATATTAAAAATTAGATAGGTACACTCAGAAATGACCTTCGTTATTGTAATATTGTGTGCATTTCCTTCATCACCTCGGCCGTGACATGGGTGGGGTGGGGGGTGTGCCTACGGGTGAGGTGGATAAGAACAGCCGTTTTCTATGTACATAGTTCCTGTCCAAAGGACTCAAGGGCAAGCGGATCTACATATTCTCGTAAGGCCAGGCGCCTTAAAGGTAATTGCAGCCTATAGTTTTAGGTCCAGACTGGCATGAGAATGCCTTCATGCGCTCAAGCAGCTCGGCGCCCATAATAGGCTTTTCCTTATCTGGGTGCCAGCTCACAGGGGAAAAGGCTGACTGCCTTGTGAAAAGGGGTACAGAATCCCTACCCATCGGGCCTGAACCCTACGTAGGTATGACGAAGAGTCACCTGAATCGTCTGGTCGCTCGATGGGAGATACAGGAAACCAGCGCCCATTGGCAGCGCCAGTCACGATTCAGACAAGCGAAAAGGCTTGTTATGACTTCCTGTCTAAGAGCAAAGGTGATGCTGACACTCGCTAGACAATATCTGATAGTCTTGATTAGCTTCCTCACCGGACACTGCTCACTCAGGTATCACCTCAACAAGATGGGCATCACAGAGTGAGGAGGACAAGACGGCAGAGCCTACCCTATGTGAATGCCCTGCCTTGGCAGTCAAACGCTTTGAATACTTCGCTCAGGGTTTTATTGAATCCCAAATCATAGCGGAATCTGTGGCGAAGGACATACTCGGATTCCTAAGGGGGCGGGTATGTACGACGCCTTCCACTAAGAAAGGGTCAGTGTCACAATAGGCCCATGCGTGGCCGCAGTCACAAAGGGACTCTATGCGTAGTTAACGAGAGCCACGTAAAATGTTGAACACCTGAAATGAAATTTAACGAGTGTCAAAGTCAACGCTTTTACGTATATACAGAATACTACGTACGGTAGAGATCGGTGCCGAACACAAAAACAAACAAATTTCCTTTGATCGTACTTCCCAGTTTTCCTCTCCAAACGGGAATAAATGAATGGGACCAAATACTCCAAAATGACTCTTGGAACGATACTAAACACGGCGTATTTGCGATAGAACTGCCGAAATTTCGTTTTGGTTAATTTTTGACATTTTATGTCTTCACTCTGCTACATAATTTCGAAAATGTAACGCCGGAGATGTTACGGAGAAGCGTCACGAAATGTTTAACCCGAATTGCAAGCCACAGCCCCTGTGGCCTAATGGACAAGGCATCGGTCTCCTAAACCGGGGATTGTGGGTTCGAGTCCCACCAGGGTTACAATTATTTTGTGTTTTTGACATTTTATGTCAAATTTTAATTTAATTTGATCTAACGCTTGGTGACATCACACGTTTTAATAACCTCAGTGACTAAGTGAAGATGTCAATTGCAATTGACGCGGCCATTATATCGAAACCATCAACGAGCACAATCAAACGTAGTTATCATTGCATAAAAAAACAAAAACAAAAGACATAAAATGTTCCTAGTGGTTGCGTACTTGTACGAAAGCTGTACCCACCATTTGTGTAAAGGTTTCTTTCATTCGCATCGGAGGATATCGAGGTTTTTTATTCAGTTTTTGCCCATAACAACCATAGGCTTCGTCCAATCGGATTGCTGAGCAGGCGGGCACAACTAGATACCACACGGGATTTTCGTGAGAAAGAACGGGTTTTTTAGACTGCGTTAAAGGCACAAAACGGCCTAGACAGTGGACGGGCATTGCAGATTTGGAATCCCATTGTCTTGAAACGTCAAAATTTTCCTGACTGAAAACATAGGTGTATGATTCATAATGAATAATAAACCAAACAGGAATTTAATAATCTATAATAATTTTTTTTCAAATAAATTATGAGACTTTCCACAAATTAATGTTTAAGAAAAGATATATCAACGTAAATAGGACTTGACAAAATAATGTAAATGAAAAAGTGGCACTGGCCCCACCTTGCTCTCGCTCGAGTTAGATTTAAGAATCAGCGATTGAATATGAAGATCCCTCGGTAAGTCATCCAATTCTTCGACGGCTTGAAAATATCCACAACTTGAAGGTTTTAGTCGATGTCCTTCAGACGTAGCGACTTGGCGCCTACCACCTTCTTCATCTGGCGCAGGGCAGGCTCGATGGGGACGTCTCCCAGCTTCCCACGCTTTTTGATGCGTTGAAAGAAAATGTTGCCACCGCAGCATATAATTTTCGTTTTTCCGGGGAGAAAGTCATAAATTAAGGAGTTGTTGTCCTGGTCAGCTTCAGGGTCGGGAGAATGATCGTTTGCTGACAGCACTCGCGACACACTGCTATACTTTTACACACTTGTACTTTTCATTGGCGCGACGAAACGTTATGGGCCCGTTTGCCATCGTGCGGAATTTGTAATACTTAAAACCTCACCGTGACGAAAACTTCCTTTCAACATTTACATCCATCGCTCGCCAGTCAACTGATCCCGATTCGCCTAATCCCACGGCGTTCAGATCTTAAAAACATTGCTCATCTTCGCCCAAGGTCATTGGGATTTCAATTACCTTTCACTTCCTATTTGCCCAAAGTCCTCTTTCTTCTCCACCGGGGCAAGTTGAAACGATTCCTGTGGGTACTACTTTGTGCACAAATGTGAATCCACGGATCATTGAGATAATCGTAGCTAGTTTTCCCGTGACTGCATTAGTCAAAAATACAAGTTTGTACCTTGGATAATGAAAGTTCACAAACAGAAGATAAAACACTTTGAATTGTAGCGAGTGAAAATGCCTTGTGTACTCGAGCCTGTATCTGTACAAAACTTATTAAGGAGACGAGTTTTCAGTTTTTGTACTGGTTATGTGCAGGTAATTTGTGCGATGACTGCCCGATTTTACCAAGCTGTTGTAGTACTTAGTCCTGACATAAGTTCTGTTACGTGGAGAAATGCATGTATACATATTGTCATTCGTGAAGTTATTTTATAAGATGAAAAAAACGATGTGTCACTCAAAATGTCCGCCTTCGGCCTTTGCACAAGCTTTTAACCGATCATTGATGATAACGCGCGCAGCACTTGTGGGAAATAGCGAACAGCTTTCACCAGCGAAGACTTCAAACTTTCCAAATCGTGATGCCCTTTGCGACGAGCCATTTGATGGGACCGAAGTTGGTAATTCGAAGAGTTCAAATGTGGGCTACTTGTGGGCCAATCTGAAGCAGGGATGAACTCAGAAACATTCGGCGCTAGGCACTGCTGCGTCGTTTGAGCCTAGTGGGCTGGGGCAGAGTCTTGCTGGAAGGTCCAGTGTTTTCCCTCGAACAGCGTGTCGCTCAGAGGCTTCACAACTCGCTCAATGATTGTTTCTGGTCTGAGTTTTCGCAAAAATGGAGCTCTGTGGTGCCATCAAAGCTGACTTCCCACTACGCCAAAATCTTTTCATGTGTAAACACAATGTTGTTATGACCTGCTCAGCAGTGCTTTGGCTCTTTCGGTTCTGATTTTTTTTTAAGCCACCTTAAGCCTTTCCCCAGTCATTCTTTAATAGGCACTCACCTTAAGGTCATGTTTGATGAGCTGGGTCACGGACCGGGGAGAAATATCCACTTTCCTAGCCGCGATTTTCTGCTTTTGAAGCGGATTTCTCCTAATTCCGTTTTAAGCCGCATTAATGACTTTCCTCGTTCGTACAAAGCAAGGAAAACCAGATCGTAGGCCTATCATTGACACGCTGAAATGAATAGTCTTCACGCAAACATTCGATTGATTTCAGGGTTTGGAAAGAAGAATTGGATCCCCTGCCTTAGGCCGGTTTCACACAGAGAGCCGTACGGCTCTCACTCGCGATGAGGAGCGTTTTCCGCTCTTGACTCCCACTCTTTCACACGGAGAGCCTTTTTGGCTCTCGATCGCCTTTTTTTGGCAGTCATCTGCACCGAGTTGAAGGACGATGGGTCGCACGCATGCTTTGGCCATTTACCTCCTTCACCGCCGTCGTGTTCAACGCCAAAAACGCAAAAAAAAAAAAAAAGTACCAGACAGTCCATCCGATCAACCAACAGTGGGATGAAGAAGGAGTTTACGCCACACTGTACGAAAAACTTCGAAAAGATGACAAAAAGTTTTTCAACTTCTTCCGGATGTCAATCGACACATTTGTTGAGCTTCTCAGCAAGGTGAAGAATGCCATTCAACTTGAAGATACCAACATGCGTAATTGCATTAAGCCTGAATTAAGGCTTGCAATAACATTGAAGTAAGTTGAGTTGCTTTGTTTTCAATTCACATATTTCCATGTAAAACTCCAAATATCTGCGTGAATGGTTGAAAATATGCACCTTTAAATCATTTTGAGTAGGGAATAGAGTATATCCATACTTTTGTAGCATTAGTTATTAAGAAAAAAATAGTAGCAATGTAGGTACATGAAAGTGTTGAAGTACAGTAACAAGGGGAAAATACGGAATTAAGGAAGGCTAGACTAGGCACTTTCTAGTTTTTTTATTTAAGTAGGTACTCACTGTAGCTGTAAGTGCTCATTTCCATATATATTCTGTGGAAATGGAGTGGTACAAGGAGAAGGAAAAGCCGAGTTCTTGGAATTCGCCAGGGTTGTTATTGAATATTGAGATGGAGATGGAGACGAATAAACACGCTGTGAAGGGAAAACAGCATGCGAAGAGTGCAAGGGATGACACTGGGAATGCTGAATAGGAGTGCTGGAATGTCCCCATCCGACATGAGCTGAAATCCTTGCCGATTTTATTTGCTGTATCAACTGTAGACAGCCAACTTGGAATTGCAGAACTTCATCTTCCGAGAAAGTGTCAGCGTTGGGAGGAGTCCTTGTACGAATGACATGTGTCTGCTTGGGGTTTCCAAAAGCTGTAACATTTTCTGTTCAAATGGGTCAGGTTTTCTGCGTTCATTCCTCTTTTTTGAACTGATAGGTGTTTGTGGGGTGGCAATGTTTTCTGGATTTATGTTTCCAGAAATTTCGATTTCATCCTGAACGCTTGCCTCGTCACTGGCGTCACTTCCCAAAGTATCATCTGTTGGTCGAGCGTCAAAAACCTTTCTCAAGAAATCCATCTGCTCGCAGTAGATGTACTTCTTGATTTTTGCAGCAGGGGCTCCTGATCGCCTTGCCTCTATGTCCACATCCATTTTAAACTCAAAATGAATAAAAAAAATGAACAGCAACCGTGTATGGCAGTCGATGGATGGCTGGCAATAAACTGAGGAGCGGGAGCCGTTTTCGCTCGTCGTGTGAACGCTCTCATCCCCCTTTTTGTATTTCGTCGAAGAGCCCGAGACTTGCAGCTCAAAGTGCCGAGCCGTGATCACTCGCGTCTCGCGAGCCTTCACCGCTCTCGCTCTCCTTGTGAAACCTCCGCTGCTCCTAGCGTATTTCAGTCTCACGCGCCGTCCTCCTCTTTGCGAGCGAGAGCCGTACGGCTCCCCGTGTGAAACTGGCCTTATGAAGGGCTTTGGTTCGCGTTCACTCTCCATCTCGCCGATACGAATAATGAACGAAAACTGAGCGCTCCGCATTTAAGACCCAGTCCAAAGGTCAGTCTTATGTCATTACGGAGTCCCATCAACCTGCTGCCGTTTCACAGGAGACTCCACGCCTCATTCACCTGAGTTTCTGACACCAATCCGTTCTGTTCGCGTTTTCCCTCTGTTCTCTTTTTACCACATTTGTTCAGTCTTCTTCTATCAACTATTTTTAATAAACGCAGTCATTAGTCGATAATTTAGAACTTATGGCAGGACTAGGTAAATGTGTTAGCAGATGCTTCATCGGCATTTCGAAATCGTTCAATATATCTACCGAGAAAATTAAAATTATTATTACCGCCTCAGTTTTTCCACGATTATCTTAGCTGCTGCATCTCATCTGCTGTCTGGATGTCTGTATTTGCTCTTTCCTAACATTCGATGGCTGAGGGGGGCGTTAGGGCGTTTAATTCCCTGACTGCTGGTTGGAGTTTACGACAGTACATTTTATTCGTGCTCAATTTTCTGTTTTCTTTTTATCGTCTCCTTAATAATTTGATACTTGTGTTCCAAATATTTAATTTTAAACAGAACAAACTGAACTCTTGTCAGAAATGACGTTGGTGCTAATAACTTATTTGACTAACAATTAATGTTAACCACTTGTTCTAACTGCACAATTCTGGTTAACGTTTATTTTATACTGTAGAAGCTAAAATTAAGTGCAATACTGAGTGCTCAGATAGTTACAGTTTTGAAACGCTTTTTATTAAAAAAAAAAAAAAGAAAAATGTAACTGTAAGTTTTGTACGAATTGAAAAATATCTAACAAGAGCCCCAGAATCTAGTTTGACTTTTAGCGGTGCCAAATGCGTTGGTGAATTCAGCTTATTATAGTTAATTATTGTTATTGTTTGGTAACTAGAACGTAGAGGTTGTTTGTGTGTCAGGTGGAATGTGGAGGCGTTCCTACGTCCTGTTTGTATGTCGTCGCAGTAACTCCTTCGGTACTTAGAAAGGGTTTGGTACTTGAAATTAACGTCTAGCGAAGTTCAAAACGGGTTTGTTCAGATGGAGTACTAAGATGTAAGTCATTTAAAAAATGTCAAAACTTTCCCCAAATCACGTTCTACTATTTTCTCATTTGGGAAGGTTAGTAGAACGTTTAAGCTAACAAATTTAACGGGTTTCTCGTTTGTTCCCAGCCCAGGCTGAAGACTCGTCTTTTTATTCCATTTGCTTCCTCTACGTTTTTACTTTCCTTGGCTCTACGAAGTAGAAAGGAAAGTTATGTAATCGGCTGGAAAAAAAATTTCTTCATATCTTTACGTTTCAGACCCTCCTGAGTCCGAAAAACACTATTCGGGAAAATGGTCTGTGTGTCTGTGAACGATTTTTAGAGAAAACCACCGAACCAAATCCACTCAAACTTGATATCTCGCCCGCAGGTTACCATGGGACGCCAAAATAAGGGAATGAGCGAAATCCACCGAAAGTTAACTATAGTTATCATAGTGATCAAAACACCAAATCTTTTTTTCTCAAAAACGGCTCTAACGATTTTGATTAAATTTGTTATATTGATAACCCCCAATAAGGCAACTATGCCATAAAATTCACATTTGTGGGAAAATGAGGAGGGCAGCACAATAAATTACCAAAACTTTCGACGAAATCGATTTTAGCGCGGTTTTTAGAGAAAACAACCGTACCAAATCACCTCTAACTTAATATCTAGCCCGCAGGTTACCATGGGGTGCCAAAATAAGGGAATGAGCGAAATCCACCGAAAGTTAACTATAGTTATCATAGTGATGAAAACACCAATTTTTTTTTCTCAAAAAAAGCTGTAGCGATTTTGATTACATTTTTTATATTGATAGCTTTGAATTAGGCAATTATACCATAAAATTCCCATTCGTGGGAAAATGACGACAGCAGCACAATAAATTATCAAAATTTTCTTCGAAAAATACGGTTTTAGCGCGTTTTTTTTCCTTTTAAACTCCGCTGAAATGTTAGAAAGGGAATTGACGTAGAGCTAAGGAAAGTTGTGTGTTGCAACGCACCAGATATTTGTTTTTGCCCCACGCCCCGTGTTAGAGCGTCATGTTGTACAGCTCCAGCGTATTTTAAAATGCATCGAGCTCCAAATAAAGAGCAGGAGGCACTACGTCTAGAGTGTCGAGATCCCTCTCCACCCCTGCATCTCTTAGAAATTCAAAACGAAGAGTGGCGTGGGGGGGGGGTCCATGCAAGGGCGATGTGGAGTTATTACCAGCCTGCTCGTTGGAATCAAAGTCTCAACATATTATTGAGGCTGAACGATAAACGCGAAAGGCGAGGATGTTGGGTAGGTCACCTCGAACTTCTGGAAAAGTCTAGTTGCCAGGGAATCGTCGCTTCAACCCTCCTTTTCAGCTCGACATGAGTCTCCGCCGTATAATAAGGGAAGAAACAACTACTAATTTTCATTCCCAGGCATTCACTTAGAGGCAGGTGCCAAATTCGTTTAAACGTCATCAATTTATTTCGGCTTTATTTTAATTGATGAAGTTTTTTGAAATCCAAGGGAGGTTGTTATTTGTGAGCTGGGGAGGAAAATAGAAATGAACCCGTGAGAACCTCTCCTACGATGAGCTCTCTCGCCATGACTGTTTCTTTCTATCGGGGCGAATTGATTTTCCTAAACTCCTTCCTAGTGCTTCGTCTCTCGTCCCATTCCCCCTTTGGTTCTTTCAACCAATTATTTGTACCACCGTTCCTTCTGCCACATTCCTCGGAAAGTTAACCCGCTCTCCTCACTCAAGTGCCAACTCTTTCTCTCATCTCTCATTCTTCCTAGCTGCTCTTGTGGCTAATTTTTGCATTTCCGTGCGTTATCGGTGTCAGTTTCTTTTGTAATTGAGCTTGCCGCGTATACGTATAAATAAATAAGCCTCTCAGCGTATAAGACAAATAAAATCAGCCTTTGCCGTGTGAATCTCTCTTCTCTGCCAATCAACACCAAACTTGAACTACCAGCTTTAAAGCAATCAGCATTTCGGTTATAGATAAACTCATTGAGAATGACATCAAATAGGACCTGGGATCGTCTCCTCACGGTTGGTAATAATTATTTTTATCTCTTGTATTACTTGCCTCATTCGAAATAAGCTTTGGAGACCGTTGTCATTTTGTACTAAACCTTTGTTATTGTTCAGATTTTTATTTTTGTGCTTTGAAAACAAAACTTGTGCTGCATAATTCGTAGTTTAGTTTTAATTAATTTTAGAGGTCTAATTCGAAAGGGTACTGTTATATCGCTGAACGAACCCGGGGGAAAGATAATAAAGTTTGCACAAAGTTATATTTCGTTGTTGATATTCCTTGACTTTGACTACTCGAAGTTGTGTTTTATAATACGCCCTGATTGATGAAGAGGAAATGCCGAAACTAAGAAGGAGAAGATTGAAATTCAGGACAAATTCTTGTGTAGTCTGTACTACTAAAGGTTTGTTGTCAAGAAAGAAGTCCAGGTTTGAAGGGTCTGTTTACTGCTAAGCATTTTGTGTTTACATTATGGCCAGTAGTCTTTAAGAATAAATAGGCAGGGCGGGCAGGAGAGGGACTTTAGAGTGGAATACTTCGGAGTGAACAGCTGGGGACAGTAGTCTTCTTTTTAATTTTATTTAGTCGTTAGGACATCAAGGACTTTATTTGTATTTATTCTCATCATTTATGTACGCAAGACGTTTAAAAATAGACGTTAGGGAAGTTGTTCGATTGTTGTTTGCAGTGCTGCCAACTGCACACAACCGCAGCTGAAAATATCTGGTGTGTTGCAACACACAACTTTCCTTAGCTCTACGTCAATTCACTATGTACATGGCTAATTCTATTTAATCAATTCATTTATCACTCAGTTAATTTGAACTTGGTCAAACAACGCTTCACGGCAGCAGGAAGCGGTAGCGCTTACAGTTCCGGAATTTATTGTGCTGCTCGTACTCATTCCAGGACCATTATTGAGCACTTGGTACACAGATAATGAGGCTGTAAACTCAATTTTTTTGAAGAAGGATAGTAATTACTTTTGCAGAGTTATTGGGTAAACACTTTTAGAACCGGCAGTAAGCGAAACGGCAGTAGTTGAAATTCAGGAATTTCTGGAGTACCCCCCAGGTATCTCATGAGCGTTTTTAAACACTCACCCTTTAGGTATTGGATTGGACTACAATACCAATTTTTTTAAACATTCTACAAGAATTCCAGCGGAGTTAATAAGGAAAAAAAAAAAAATGCGCTAAGAACTTTTTGGTCGAAAATGTTGATAATTTATTGTGCTGCTCTCGTCATTTTCCCACAAATGGGAATTTTATGGTATAATTGTCTTATTAAGAGCTATATATATAAAATTTAATCAAAATCGTTAGAGCTGTTTTTGAGAAAAAAATTTGGTGTGTGATCACTATGATAACTATAGTTAACTTTCGGTGGATTCAGCCCATACCCTCATTTTTGCGTCCCATGGTAACCTGTAGGCTAGACATCAAGTTTCAGCTGATTTGGTACGGTGGTTTTCTCTAAAAACTGCGCTAAAATCGATTTTGTCGATAGTTTTGGTAATTTATTGTGCTGCTCTCGTCATTTTCCCACCTAATGGGAATTTCATGGTATAAGTGCTATATTGAGAGCTATCAATATAAAAAATTTAATCAAAATCGTTAGAGCCGTTTTTGAGAAAAAAGATATTTGGTGTTTTGATCACTATGATAACTATAGTTAAATTTCGGTGGATTTTGTTCAAACCCTTATTTTGGCGTCCCATGGTGACTTGCGGACGAGATATCAAGTTTGAGCTGATTTGGTACGGTGGTTTTCTCTTAAAATCGTTCACAGACCATTTTCCCAAATAGTGTTTTTCGGACTCAGGGGGGTCTGAAACGTAAAGATCTGAAAAAAACTCAAAAATTTTTTTTCAGCCGATACATAACTTTCCTTTCTACTTCATAGAGCCAAGGAAAGTAAAAAACGTTTTTCGTAAATGCGAGTGTCCCTTACTACAAAAGGGGTGTATGTACCAGCTTCCTTCAAAAAGCTAAATAAGTCGCTTCTTCGGGTTGAGTAAACAAAAAATGTTTTAAAAATCAGGTACGTAGGAACACAACCTTCCACGATCCGTGTAAATTCGACGACCTGTTACATATCTTCGTTCAAAGCATTTCTACAGAAACAATTACGTAGAAGAAAATGTAGGTACTAGTTAGGTGAGAGTACTCTGTGAGTTTGTTCGAAATCGTTACAGCCGTTTTCTAGAAAATTGGTACACTGATAAATTAATATTCGACAAATCTCGGTTTCTGAGATATCATGGCTTATATCTCCGATCAATAGATATATACAGAATAGTTGCGTAAAAATAAATGTGGGCATGGGTTGCTAGAAGACACTCTATAAGAATGATTAAATCCGGTGCTGCAGTTACTATAGGAACTACGAAAATGTTCAAAAAACCTACATTTCGACGCATTTTGGTTATTATCTCTGTTCAATGGGCTGTCGGAAGAACATTTATTGAGAACAACGTATAGTTATTAACTATTTAGAGACATCCCGTGAGCTTGGTGAAAATCGTTGAAGCCGTTTTGCCAAAATGCGTGAAGACCCTATTTTTAGGTTTGTCGGGTTCAATAGGCCTCAAAACGTAGGTTTCTGAAAAAAAACCCTACTTTTTTTGTTTGGCAACTGTGTCGAGTGAACTTCATTCCACAACCTTCGAATATTCAAATCTTAGAAGACGAAAGCCACTCCAGCGCATAAAAAAATTCGTTAGAATACAAATCGTCATGTGACAATATTATAAACTGTCGCTTCCTTCTCATCTTTTTCATCTGAACTCAAAAATTATCTAAATTTCTCGTTTCCCTTTATTACAACCGTAATTTAAACCTTTGGGCACGAACCATTTCTCTCGACGAAATGCCGTTTTGGAACAAACTGGGCCTCTCTTGGCTCGAGCAGCGAATTTGAAAAAGGTTTAATCGCATATGCGAGAAAAATGAACTCTACTAGTAGAAGGTTGAGCTACGTTCTAGCAAGTTCATCTAAATTGAATGTGAATCAAATTTGGGTAAAATGAAATAACAGGGAGAGAGAGAGAGAGAGAGAGACTGACTGACTGAAGAATTTATTTAACAACCTGGGAAACAATAGGGCCTTAAGGCCCTCTCTTCCCTGTTCCCAGGAATTAATTACGTAGCAATCACTGTTTCTAGTTGTCATAAAATAAAAAGTCTCTTGTATCTTGAAAATCTTCCGTTGCACTTCTACGTCCACTACACTCTCACAGAGAGAGAGAGAGAGAGAGAGAGAGAGAGAGAGAGAGAGAGAGAGAGTGAGAGAGAGAGAGAGAGAGAGAGAGAGAGACAGACAGAGAGAGAGAGAGAGAGAGAGAGAGAGAGACAGAGAGAGAGACAGAGAGAGAGAGAGAGAGAGAGAGAGAGAGAGAGAGAGATATTGATTGATTGATTGATTGATTGATTGATTGAAATCTTTTATTTAACAATCAGGGATGATTAGGGCCATTTGGCCCTCTCTTCCACCATCCCTGAACAATTTCACAAATATTAATCAGTTGTGTTCATTTACAAATTAAATTAAAATAATTTTCTTCTACATATAACTTCACATATAAATTCTTCAATATTCCTTAGTTAACATTTCTTTAAATTTTTCTTTGAAAGAGTCTACCTTTTTACTTAAGTCAAACATATGGATGTGATCGTTGTACAATTTGGATGCCTGTACCACAAAGGATCTTGAATATGTCGAGGAACGGTGCGCGGGAATTTTTAAAAGTTTGTTTCTTGATCGAGTGTCTCTTTGGTTGAAAAACTGAAATTTGTTATACAGGTACAGTGGTTTTTAGTTTTTAAGATCTTAAATACCGTTGCAGCTATCTGAAGCAATTTTCTTTCCCTAATTTTTAACCATCCAAGGCGTCGGTAGTGTGGGGTTACATGTTCATCGGGACGCAGTCTCAAAGCGAGTCGGAGTGCCGCATTTTGTGATTTCTGCAGCCGACTGATTTCGCAGCTCTTGAGATCACATAGCGCGGAGGTAGCGTAATCAAAGTGTGGCATTATTAGAGTTTGCACTAATTGTTTGCGCACGTATGTGGGAAAATCCATGGCAATTCGTCGAAGTTGGTAGATGCTGCGGAAGGCCTTATTGCAGATAGACGTGGTTTGAAGATCCCAAGATAATTTTTCTTCAATTGAGATTCCCAAGATATTTGCAGACTCGACATATTCAAGAGGGGTATCGTTGTGGGTGATGTTTGGGATTCCTAAAGTCTTTGCTTTATTGAGCATTTTTGGATATCCCAATACCATTGCCTTGGTTTTTCGCAGGTTAATTTGCATACCATGCGATACGCACCAATCAGCAACTCGTGAGAGATCACTACTGAGTGTTTTGACTGCTCCATCAAGTTCGTCTACATCGCACGTCCGGTAGAACTGGAGGTCGTCCGCATATGCAGTATATTCTGTCCCCTCTGAAAAAGTTTGCGGTAAAGTCGTTACATATAGGATATAGCATAGTGCAGACAAAACCGATCCTTGTGGTGTGCCTACTTCTACGTCTTTCCAAGATGACAAGCAGTCATCATCTCCTTTGACAGCCAATTGTCGTTCTCTTAAATAGGACTCGAACCACATTAGCGCACTTCCTGTGATTCCAACCGAAGACAGTACTGCACACAAAACGTCTCTCTGGATGAGATCAAATGCAGAGGAGAAGTCGACCATAACCATTATAGTGAGTTTTTTACGATCCATCGCTTCTCTCACGAAGTCCAGAATGCTAATCAACGCAGTTTCTGTGCTAAAACCTGAACGGTAGGCTGATTGTTTTGGATCAAGGAGGTTGTGTTTCTCGACATAGTCACGTATTTGCCTGTATACGATCTTATCCAGAACTTTTCCAATTGCACACAGGAGGGAGATTGCTCGAAAGTCTGCTGCAGTATCTGGCTGTTTAACTTTAGGTAGCGGTTTGATAATTGCTTTTTTCCAGATGGTTGGATATACTCCGAGGGTCAACGATTGAGTAAAGATGTGAGTGAGCACCGGAATGATGGCACTGGCTAGCGAATGTAGTACCTGAATAGATATGTTGTCCGTTCCTAGTGATTTTGATTTGATACTGAACAAACATTCTTTTACGACGTCCTCAGAAACTTCCAACGTGCTGAGAGGTTCTTGGGTTGTCTTGGTGTTGAGGTATCGGTCAATAACGCTTTGGTCAGCTGGGTTACTTGAGAAACGACTGAAGTGTTGAGCCAGCAATTCGAGTGAAATATCCGAGTGTGCTTCAGATTTTTTATTACATAAGCCAAGCCCTCTAATAATCTTCCAGTATTCTCTTGTGTCTTTATTCTGCTTAAACAGTTCGTGGTAATATTTATTTTTTGCATTCCTGATGTGTTGTTTCGTACTATTTCTAAGTTTTTTGTACATGTTGTGTGTTTCTCTATTTTTAGTTTTAAGGTATTTTTTATATTCTTTGTCTCTTTTTTTCATTTGTTCTCTTAATTCCACGGTGATCCACGGAGCTGGTTGATATTTGGGTTTAGTTTTAATCTGCGGACAGTGCTTGTCGTATAAGTCCAGGATGATCTTATTAAACAGTTCGACTTTCTTGTTTAGATCTGGTTCAGAATAAACTGCATCCCAGTTTGCTTTAGTGGCGTCATGTTTGAAAGCTTCGCTATTCAAATTTTTTTGATCTCTGATGATGATTTGTTTGCGTTCCGACTTATTCGACTTGAGGTTCAACGAGCAGTAAATCAGATCATGTCTTGACAAAGCGCAGGCAGGAATCTGGGCATACTTGCTGACTAAGCTGAGGTCGTTGACAATTATGAGATCAAGAAGGGAGCTTGAGTTAGTTGATTGATGAGTGGGGCCAAAAGGAAGATAGTGTAAATTAAGGGATTCTAAAATTTTTCGTAGTTGGCGGCTGTAAGCATTTTCAGTTAGCAGGTCGGAATTTAAATCCCCCAGTACAACAATGTGATTGTACGAAGCTTGCAACTTTGCCACTTCGTCGAAGACTTCTTGAATCTTCCCCACTTTTGGTGGGCGATAGATCACTCCAATTGCCAATTTAGCTGTTGTGTGTTCTAGTTCAATAAATATGAACTCTGGGCTTTTACTGTAATCTGATGGTGACTTGCATAGGACTTTAAATTTCAGCTTGGAGTGAACCAGTAAAGCTACTCCTCCTCTACCATGGCCTATTCGGTCGTTTCTGACCCACTCGTAACCTGGGATTTTGACAGATTCAGAGGAGACATTTGGCTTTAAGAAGGTTTCACAGATAGCGATGACATCAAAAGTATTTCCAGTGAAAATGTCTCTTATTTCGTCAATGTGAGCAATTACGGACTCTGCGTTGATATGGACTAGGTTCACATGTTTTCGTAATGTTCCTATTTGAGAATTGATTGTGTCATTTATTGAGTTCATGGTGTTGAGTACTTGCAGATAACGACGTAGTATGTACACTTCATTCGCTGGGTTTTGCGTGGCAAGACATCTAAATTTTTGTTGTTGCAGAAAGATAGACTTTTTTCAGGAAAACGAATGGTAAGACAATGAGGTAGAATAAACGTAAAAAGAAGAAATAATTTCTTGTAAGACTTTATATAGGATCGAAGTGATATCCACGATTTGACTTGCATATTTATATGGAGGCGGGGAGTAATGTCCCGCCATCGTTTCCGTTTTTTGATGAGTTCTTCAAATCATTGATCGAACGAACCAATTGGGGCTGGGATTTTTCGTCTTCCTTTAAGTAAATGTTCCCATTAGAAAACCAGGCAAATTTGAACCCAAGTTCATTTTTCTTTATTTTAGCCGCACTGAGCAGCTTCCGTTTCCCATAGCTCAGACTGTGATTGATGTAAATTTTGCTGGATTCTTTCTCCGCAATAAAACCTAAATCCCGGCTAGTCAAGTTGTTGCGCTTGCGGGATGCAATCATGAGTTGATCTTTGTCTATTTTCCTAACAAAGGAGAGATGAATTGAACCTGGTATAGTTTTGTTCGTGGATGAACGGCGCCTATAACAATTATTTATTTGCTGTTCTGGGATATTTATGTTGAAAGCCTCAATAACACGAGTCGTCAATTCAAGTACGTTCTCTCCAGATTGGAAAGGAACACCGCTTATTTCTACACTATTAGCAAGCGCTAATTGTTCGGCATCACTCGTGAGGCTTTCTACCTCATTCAGACGGGTTTCAAACTTCAAGCATCGGTTAGACATTTCTCCGAGCGTTTCTGTGAAAGATGTTAGTTTTGAATCTAGAGTATCTATTTTTGACGTATTCTCATCAATCACATCGGAATAGTGATTCAGATGTTCTTTAAGATCGCGTATCTCCTCCTTGAAACCACTCAACTGTTTCTCTAATTTCAAGTTAACTGTTTTGAACTCAGAACGCATTTCATCGATTACTTCTAGGATCTTTTTCAGACTTACTTCTTGATTCTTAATTGATGTGGAATGCGGAGGTGTGCCATCAACACTAGTCTCGTCTCTTTCCTCAATGTTCATAGTTCCTCTTCTGCTCTTCACGCAACCTAAACATTGGTAGGGCTTCTTTTTGTCTCTTAACAAAGTGAAGTCCGATTTTTTCATATTCTGACAATCCAAATGAAATGTCTCTTTGCATAACTCACATAGGAGGCGATATGCGTTGTTTGCGAAACCTCTATCACATTTGACGCACTTCTCTGACATTTTAAAGCGTTTAGTCGGGTGACTTGGTGAGGTGGTGTTGACGAACGGGAGCGCCGAATGGACTTTGCCGAAAAGTCAACTAGAGAAGACCGACCTTTGCCTAAAAAAAGCTGCAGGGCTCACAACAAACTGTCTACTTGAACTCGTATAACGCGAATTCTTGAGTGAGAAACTGGCGAAAAACCGTAATTATCACGCGAAAATCGTGGGAATTTTCCCGCTAACACCTTTGATACAATTAAGTCTACTCGCGAAAAACAAAAAATCCAAGTGGAAACTGCTATGGTCCTCGTTTAACTAGTAAAAAGCGGGGAGCGAAAGAAACACGTGTGATCACTACAATGAACAGAACGCAACTGAGAGAGAGAGAGAGAGAGAGAGAGAGAGAGAGAGAGAGAGAGAGAGAGAGAGAGAGAGAGAGAGAGAGAGAGAGAGAGAGAGAGAGAGAGAGAGAGAGAGAGAGAGAGAGAGAGAGAGAGAGAGAGAGAGAGAGAGAGAGAGAGAGAGAGAGAGAGAGAGAGAGAGAGAGAGAGAGAGAGAGAGAGAGAGAGAGAGAGAGAGAGAGAGAGAGAGAGAGAGAGAGAGAGAGAGAGAGAGAGAGAGAGAGAGAGAGAGAGAGAGAGAGAGAGAGAGAGAGAGAGAGAGAGAGAGAGAGAGAGAGAGAGAGAGAGAGAGAGAGAGAGAGAGAGAGAGAGAGAGAGAGAGAGAGAGAGAGAGAGAGAGAGAGAGAGAGAGAGAGAGAGAGAGAGAGAGAGAGAGAGAAACTGACTGACTGATTTATTTATTAATCTGTACATTTTTGGGCCTAAGCGGCCCACTCTTACAAACATACAGAAAACTTTATGAAAAACAAAATTCAGTATCTTAAAATTTAAATAAATGTCATCTATCAAATTTTCATCCAATATTTAAACAGTAAATTATCAAAACAAAAGAAACAATTGAAATTTTCGATACTAAATACTTTATACTTTCAATTAAATATGATGGCAGTTATCTAGACTGGAGAACAAGTTTTTCCTTGAACAGTTTTTTCAAGCACATAACATTTTTCTGTCCCCGGAACACCTCCTGGTTCTCATTAACGATCCTACTGGCTGTGACAATAAATGAATTACTCATTTTCTCTGTTCGGTGTCGAGGCATTTCCAAAGTGTTAATGCCAGCTCTAGTGCTACTGGTATGAGAAGACGCACTGCCTAGCATACGGAATTCTGATGCCAAGTACTTTGGTATCTTTATTTTCAGCAGTTTATAGCTAAGTGAAGCTATGTTCAATAGGCGTCGCTGCTTTACTTTCAACCATCCGAGTTGCCTAAAAAATGGCGTGAAGTGTTCATCATACCTTAGGTCATAGATGAAACGTATCGCTCTTTGCAGGTCCTCATTATTCCTCTCTAGCATATCGGTATACAAGCAGGAACAATACTCGAAATAAGGCAGTATTAGTGCCTGAACGAGCCTAACTTTCACGTATTGAGGAAAATGGTAGGCGAACTTCTTCAACTGGTACAGAGCTTTGAAAGAAGCGTTCCTTATGTTACTGACTTGTGCATCCCAGGACAAATTTTTGGTTATCATAACCCCCAGATCTTTTATTTTATCCTGGTAGTCAAGCACGACCCCGTCTACCTGTATTCGGCAAACCTCATCAAGATTAATTAATTTAATCATGCGTGAGCTCCCCAAAATCATAGCCTTACACTTTGTTGGGTTCATCTTAAGGTTATGCTTTTCGCACCACTTTACTAATTTGGAAATCTTCGTATTCAATTTAGCAACTAAAGCGTTAAGATTTGCGGGGTAGGCCGTCGCATAAACTTGTAGGTCATCTGCATACATCATATATTTTATTTCACTATGCGCTCCCAATACCTTAACTATTTTATTTATATATATGATGAAGCAGAGAGAGCCGACAGGACGGAACCTTGCGGAAAACCAATCACTATTTCTCGCCAATTAGATAGTTGCCCATCCGGTACACGCACTCGTTGCTTCCTCCCATTCAGGTAAGAGCCAAACCACCGCACCACTTCCCCACCCATCCTATGACCGCGTAGAGTTGCAAGCAACAAATCATGGCTAACCGATTCGAAGAGAGAGAGAGAGAGAGAGAGAGAGAGAGAGAGAGAGAGAGAGAGAGAGAGGGAGAGAGAGAGAGAGGGAGGGGGGGAGAGAGAGAGAGACTGCAGGGCATTAGCCAAGGCCGAGGGAACAGCGACCTGAGTCGTGGCCACATATGGGCACATTTCCCATCACCCAAGTTGTATAAGGGATCCGGCTTTGGCTCCTAGAACGGGTACCGGAATCTTCCGGTTCCCTCCACATATTTGAGGATGCTCCTCCATTCATTGCGTCGTATATCGTCCCTATCTATGGTTCGTCCTCCGAAATAACAGCGACCGCTTCATCTGATAAGGCAATATATCAATATATCACGACCGAGGTCAGATTATCGATATGCCCGACATCGTAGGCTTTGGCGCCATGTTTGAAATTAGAAATAACGACAGCTGTACGATGATGCCAATTATTTAATGTTCTTTATGTAATATCCCGTTATATAATTATTTTAAATGTACAAAGACTATGAAAAGGAGTTAATTCAATGAAATTAAGAATGGTATAAGTTAGGTGTTCAACCCCGAGAAATCAGTTTTTAAAAAACACTTTATTTACACGGACCACACAACGTTCAGAATAAGCGGGCAGATGGAAGTACGGGAAGAGACTGAGGAGAGGTTTTATAAGACAGGAATTGCTAGGTTAGCAGGAAATATGAGAATGGGTTGTCAAGGGTTGAGTCAGCAATAATAGTTATACACTGGGCAATATTATAGTACATAACTCGTCCCCCCCGAGAACGAAATTTTGGATGAAATTAACAGAAGGGGTCAAAACTGGGGTACAATGATACAAGACGAATGTGATCGTTGTGTGAACAATAAATGGTAAATATGCACATACAGAGTGCTTGACATAATGGAAATTATTGAAATTGCAAAAAGAACAATGATATTTACAAAGTGTGTACAGGGTTACGTAACAATGGTACCCTGTCTGCTAACATAGTTATAATACCTTATAAAGTTAAATGTCAATAAGGAGATTAACAATATGTACAGGAGTATAGTCCAGAAGCTTGGTTTAACCATTTCATAGTACGAAAATTCTATAATAGGTTTAGTGTCCTCGATCCGTACTGATGAGAGATCGAGGTCGAGTAGGTGAATTTGCGTATTAGGGCGTTTGTGGAGGATGTGGTTGTGGGTATGTAAAGTTCAACCGAACTTCAGATGAGGCGAACGCGGCGAGCGCCGTCGTTCATGTTTGATCAAGCGCCCAGCGGGCTACCGTTCTCAGCCTCACTTTTCGTTCGGTTAGTTGCTATCGAGATTCGAACGCCGAACTATTGGATTCATGCTCGAATGTTCTTGTGTTTTGATTTCTTCGTTACAGGTTGGTTACATGTTTATATTTTATATTCCATTATGAATGGTCACTCTACGTCATTTAACTGTTTTCATTTGTTCAATAAATCTTCGTTACAGATGCAATCATACATGATTCATTCATCCCGAGTACGAATCTTATAGGTAGTGTTGGTGACTATTAATGGTGTGCCTGGTATGCTTCGATGTGCCGCAAATAGTGTTCGGTTGTGGTATGTTATGTGTTGAGTTCTTTGATTAAGAAGGTATATTCCTTGAAGCGTCATGGTTTCTGTGCCAAATTCACTGATTACGTCCAGTGTGTCGTGGTGCGGGAAGTTTAAAAGGTATTGGTTAATTTCAGGTAATAGTTTCACGTTGTTTGTAAGTGCGTTAAGTCGAGTGTACTCACACTGTTCGGTGGAGTGGTGCAGTAAAAATTGCGTTGTGCATGGAAGGTCAGTCTCGAAGATTTGTTGGATTGGGCATAGGTGGAAATAGTGTCCCAACGGACAGGTATCGCGAAGTGCTAGGACTTCATTATGTTATGTTATGTTCCTGTTAAGACAGGAATTACTAGGTTAGCAGGAAATATGAGAATGGGTTGTCAAGGGTTGAGTCAGCAATAATAGTTACACACTGGGCAATATTATAGTACATAACTTATATGAAATTAATATGAGATAACTAACGGATTGGCGAAAACGTACATTTAACAAAAGTTGGAACAATGTTATACTGTACTTAAAGGTTCTAAGAAGTCCCTGACGAAGAACTGCCGGATGCTTCCTCTCCTCCACTGATCACTCGGAACGCCTGTACCACATCCTTCAGAAATGCCCTCGTTAGATCATCATCAAAAAAATATGTTATTTCATATACCCATTCTTAATATCATTGAATTAACTCCTTTTCATAGTCTTTGTACATTTAAAATAATTGTATAGCGGGTTATTACATAATAAACATTAAATAATTTTAATAATCGTCGCAGCTGTCGTTATTTCTAATTTCCTACAGAGCCTACGATGTCGGGCATATCGATAATCTGAGCTCGGTCGTGATATATCGATATATTGCCTTACCAGAAGAAGCGGTGACAGCGGTCCTTTGTTTCTCCCCAAATTTGATTGGTTGCCGGAGTGATAGAACTCGCTAAATCAGCTGAGGAAGTTCTACATGACCTGCCAGAGAACTTTACGCATATTCTCAATTACGATTTCCACTCCAATTATCAGATTGTTTACTTCGTTTCTCAATAATGTTCACCGCATTTCCAAACAATTCTCTCCACAGTACAACTAGTTGCACCCGAATTCCCAACAAACCCCCGGGGGGACTTGTCAATCATTTCGGCTCAATTATCCTAGTTGTGCCCCAGTAAGTGGTACAGGGGTCCCAGCTCCCAACCAATTTCCCTGAACCAAATAAGAGTACCACAGAAACTAACAAATTAGTCATTTTAGAGTGATTTTCAAAACGGGCAGTGAACAAGCTCAAGAATAAGCTATTTTTGAGTATGGAACTTCTTTTTGTTATGCTACTTTACCATGTTATTGGACAGTCTCATTCCACTAAAACCCTTTAATTTGGGATTGATGTTTCAGATGGTGCCTTTCGTAATACTATTGTTTGTGGTTGTCGCTTTCTCGTCGAAGGAAGGCAAGTAACGCACAAAATGTCTTTACTGTCGTTTTGTAAAGGAAAACATTTTTGGGGAATGAATTCCTATACATGGAAACCGCTCATAACATTATTTTGGCGCCATCGAAAAATCAGAAAACTAAATATCTGGTGCGTTGCAACTCACAACTTTCCTTAGCTCTACTTCAATTCACTTTTTACGAGGCTTTTCCTACTCAAACAATTCGTGTATCACTCAGTTCATTTGAACTTGGTCAAACAACATTTCACGGCAGCAGAAAGCGGTAGCCCTTACAGTTCCGGAATTTATTGTGCTGCTCGTACTCATTCCAGCACCATTATTGAGCAATTGGTACATAGATAATTAGTGAGACTGTAAACACGAATTTTTTGAAGAAGGATAGTAATCACTTTGGCAGAGTAATTGAGTAAAACGTTATAAAACTGGTAGTAAGCGAAACGGCGGTAGTTGAAACTCAGGAATCTCTGTAGTGAGCCCCATGTATCTCATGAGCGTTTTTAAACAATCACCCTATAGGTATTGATTTGGATTACAATACCAATTTTTTTAAACATTCTACTAACATTCCAGCGGAGTTTAAAACGAAAAAACCGCGGTAAAAACGCTTTTCGTCGAAAAATTTGATAATTTATTGTGCTGCTCTCTTCATTTTCCCACAAATGGGAATTTTATGGTATAATTGTCTTATTAAGAGCTATCTATATAACAAATTTAATCAAAATCGTTAGAGCCGTTTTTGAGAAAAAAAATTTGGTGTAATGATCACTATGATGACTATAGTTAACTTTCGGTGGATTTGGCCCTTTCCCTTATTTTTGCGTCCCATGGTAACCTGCGGGCTAGACATCAAGTTTCAGCTGATTTGATGCGGTTGTTTCCTCTAAAAACCGCGTTAAAATGGATTTCGTCGAAAGTTTTGGTAATTTATTGTGCTGCTCTCGTCATTTTTCCACAAATGAGAATTTTATGGTATAGTTGCCATGTTGGGAGCTATCAATATAAAAATTTAATCAAAATCGTTAGAGCCATTTTTGAGAAAAAAAATATTTGGTGTTTTGATCACTATAATCACTATAGTTAACTTTCGATGGATTTGGTTCAAAGCCTTATTTTGGCGTCCCATGGTAATCAGCAAGCGAGATATCAAGTTTGAACGGATTCGGTACGATGGTTCTCTCTAAAAATCGTTCACAGACACACATACACACAGACCATTTTCCCAAATAGTGTTGTTTGGACTCTGGGGGGTCTGAAACGTAAAGATCCGAAGAGAACTCAAAATTTTTTTTTTCAGCCGATTACATAACTTTCCTTTCTTCGTAGAGCCAAGGAAAGTAAAAAGAAGCAACCCAATCGGTCTAGTCATTCTTATGCAAATCGAACTATATTCACAATTTTCTCAAATGACGTTTTTCGGTCTCACAAGTCTACAAGAACAAAAAAAACTCATTCGATCACATAACTTTCCTTCTTACTTCGCATGGCTAAGGAAGGTAAAAACTACTTGAAGTCCCAACTACTTAATTAAATAATTCTGTAAGATTTGTGCCGTACAGGAGATAAGCAATCTAAGCAAAGCAACAAACGGTCACAACACAGAATGTAACAACTATAGATCTTTCTTGGAGGTACTGCCAACCTGCAAGACACGTTCCCGGTTGAGCGGGGAGGTAACCAGCCAGAGCAGTTTCGTAGCTAAAACAGTACAAGAAACTTAGCTAAACGTTAACGCAAGTTTTAAAATAAACACGACAGTGCGGCGTAAACCAAAATTGCCAGTATCGTGAGATTGCAGCTGAACGCTTCAAAAAGCTCCGCCCAGAATGAAACAGGTTACTAATAAATGTCACGGATCAATATGTACAAGATGAAGTGAAAATTGTACAATAACTCCTCATATTTTAAATATAATGAACAACCATATATTTAAAAAATGAATTTCGATTTTTACATTCCAGTGGAAGGTCAATGTAGTAAGCAAGAATACCAGCGCTGCGTCAGTAGGGCTGAACCCTTAATGAAGGATCCTCACTTGATTTATCCTAACAATACGAAAGGCATCGGAAGCGTTTGCAGGTACCAAAATATTTGACGTCAGTTGAAATCTCCTCAGCACCTGATTCTACAACAATACTTTTTTTTAGGAAGTGGTCGTTTTTTATGGGCTGTATAGAGGACTATATCGTATGGTGTTTTACTGAAGCCAGAAGGCGGGAGTTCAACAAAGCAATCGACTCGCTTGACAATTCAATTTACAAACTCTGTTCGTCACCAGAATACAGAAATGGTAATGGTTTCGTTTCTCAATTATACGCGATTTCCGTTCTTACTTGTCAGTCCAGAACAATAGGCTTCAAATTCTAATTCCGCAAATCATGTCTAACGAGCCCCGTTTCTCATACACTTCCTGTCACTCCTCTACTGGTCACAAATGTCCTCCATGCTAAATCTACCAATAAAAACGTAGACGAACTTTATACCCCTTCCGAATTGTAGTCCCTTCCCCTGACCACGCACTCAGAACTACTATGATCTGTGATATGTGTTACTAAGTTCAAATTCCACTGTACATGTAAGTGTTTTAATCTTGTGATTTCCCAACTCTTCGTTTACAAGTTTCGTGCTACAGTAAACCGTGATTCGTTCAAGTCTACTCAGGTCAAAACACACATGCTACAGTTTAGACTTTTGCTTTCATTCGGTAGCGTCAACAGTAGCTGTTATGTGGGTGACACATAACAGCTCTCTACCGGGGCATGGCTAAATGACAACCTGCACAATCTCCAGGTCTGGGTTCAGTGGATGCTGAGCGAGTGACTGGGCTTTGGCACGATAGCGCCACATCCTCCAGTCATTTGGATGAGGAAACAGACCTGTGTTAAATGAGAGGGGGGTTGTTTGGCTCCATCCAATGGGATATCGTCTACCATCCGAAAATAGGACCCTCCTGCGTTCCACAATTGAATGTGAGTAGAAATTTGAAACCAGTAATAATCGAATAAAAGTTGAAGAAAAAACAAGTAAACGCCGTTCACAAGTTCAGCAATAATTTGACGAAGGAGTGTTCTACACAATCCTCTTCACAACTTTCCTTAGCTCTACGTCAATTCACTTTGTACATGGCTAATTCTGTTTAATCAATTCATTTATCACTCAGTTCCTTTGAACTTGGCCAAACAACACGTCACAGCAGCAGGAAGCGGTAGCGCCTTTAGTTGTGGAATTTATTGTGCTGCTTGTACTCATTGCAGAACCATTATTGAGCAATTGGTATACAGATAATTAATGAGGTTGTGAACACGAATTTTGTGAGGAGGATAGTAATCACTTTTGCAGAGTTATTGGGTAATAACTGTTAGAACTGGTATTAAGCGAAACGGCGGTAGTTGAAATTCAGGAATTTCTGGAGTGAACCCCATGTATCTCATGAGCGTTTTTAAACACTCGCCCTTTAGGTATTGGATTGGACTACAGTACCAATTTTCATTAACATTCTACTAACATTCCAGCAGAGCTTAAAAGGAAAAAACCACAGCAAAAACGCTTTTCGTCGAAAATTTTGATAATTTATTGTGCTGCTCTCGTCACTTTTCCACGAATGAGAATTTTATGGTATAAATATCTTATTAAGAGCTATCAATATAAAAAATTTAATCAACATCTTCAGAGCCATTTTTGAGAAAAAAAATATTTGGTGTTTTGATCACTATGATAACTATGGGTAACTTTCGATGGATTTTGTCCAAACCCTTATTTTGGCGTCCCATAGTAGCCTGCGGGCGAGATATCAAGTTTGAGTGGATTTAGTACGGTGGTTCTCTCTAAAAATCGTTCACAGACACACACGCGGTTTGTAAAAAACCGCGCTAAAAACGCTTTTCGTCGAAAATTTTGATAATTTATTGTGCTGCTCTCGTCATTTTCCTACGAATGGGAGTTTTATGGTATAATTGCCTTATCAAAATGTATCAATATAAAAAATTTAATCAAAATCGTTAGAGCCGTTTTGGAGAAAAAAATTTGGTGTTTTAATCACTATGCTAACAATAGTTAATTTCCGGTGGATTTTGCTCATACCCTTATTTTTGCGTCCCATAGTAACCTGTAGGCTGGAGATCAAATTTGAGGTGATTTGGCTCGGTCGTTTTCTCTAAAAACCGCTCTAAATTCGATTACGTCGACAGTTTTGGTAATTTATTGTGCTGCTCTCGCCATTTTTCAAATGATGGGATGTTTATGGTATAGTTGCCTTATTGGGAGCTATCAATATAAACAATTTAATCAAAATCGTTAGAGCCGTTTTTGAGAAAAAAAAATTTGGTGTTTTGATCACTATGATAACTATAGTTAACTTTCGGTGGATTTTGCTCATACCCTTATTTTGGCGCCCCACTGTGACCAGCGGGCGATATATGAAGTTTGAGCTGATTTGATACGATGGTTTTCTCTAAAAATCGTTTACAGACATACACACAGACCATTTTCCCAAATAGTGTTTTTCGGACTCAGGAGGGTCTGAAACGTAAAGATATGAAGAAAACTCAAAATTTTTTTCCAGCCGATTACATAACTTTCCTTTCGACTTTGTAGAGCCAAGGAAAGTAAAAAACAAGTAAACGCTGTTCAGAAGTTCAGCAATAATTTGACGAAGGAGTTTTCTACACAATCCTCTTCATTATTGGTTGAGGGCTTGTTATCCGATCTATTGTGAACTTGACGTGACATCCCACATCTTCATTCATTAAAATGATGCTTCCATCAAACAATTCAGGGAGGTAACGAGGAAATCGAGCATAATACTGTACCGTTTCCCAATAGTTCGTATCTGATAAAAACTGGCTTACCTCTGAAAGACAATAACAACATACAACCAACGCGTGAACTGTCTAAACTTTATGAACAATAACTTTAAAACTAAACAAACTGTTGTATTTTCAGTCCTCTTTCTATTAATCAAATGTTCTTGAGCACACAAATCGTTCACGTTTCGATAACCGGACACAACAAATTTCAAGACGGAAATTCCGACACGACACCATTTTTACTTTCCGCTACCCGAAGGGAAGGAAAGTATAGTAATCGGCCTAAAAAAAAAAAATTTGGGTTTTCTTCAGATATTTACGTTTCAGACCCTACTGAGTCTAAAAAACCTAATTTCGGAGAGAGGTCCGTGTGTATGTCTGTGTGTATGTCTGTGTGTGTGTGTGTCTGTAGTCACCCTGCAGTCGGGGGTCCAGAATACCGCTGACGTATTCCCTGCGTGTCGTATGAGCCGACTAAAAGGGAAAGCCGGGTGGGCCCAGCTTGAAAGACAACCTCACCTCTACGAGGTCCCCGCAGGATTACATCCAACGAGGCTTAACTGTGGCTGGGCGTCACAGTGTACTCTGTCGCCACACTGTGCTCACCCTGCAGTTGGGGGTCCAGAATTCCACTGCCGTACTCCCTGCGTGTTCGTATAAGCCGAACTAAAAGGGACACAACTTACACTTCATTCACATACATGACACACTGGGAACCCCCTACCTTTAGCTGGGATCGCAGAACACACTCCCCGCAGGAAGGGGGACAGAATTCTCCTGCCGTATCCTCTGCGTGGTCGTTAAATCCGGCCTTAAAGGGGCTTAAAGCTCACGACACTGACACACACAACATATTCCAGATACAAAATACACTGCAACGGCTTGCGTGGCAGAACATATTGACTTAAAACACTCATAATGAGCGAAAGACAGTCCTGGAGGTAGCTCACTAACACCTTTGAGCGATCCCCTATATAGGTGCGGCCTTCGGAATGAGGAGGGAAAAACCAGGTTTGAGCGTTCCTGGGGCGGCTGATAGCGTGTGTCCCGCTCACCACATCACCAGTGGCCGAGGGCTGACTCTGAGCAGCAGCCGAAAAATCCCTCATGCGTCTTAGTCCCGGTGGGTGGCCGGACTGGCAGCTGCGGCGCATGTGGGGGCCTCCCTTTGACCCTCAACGGACCAGCGAAAGGGGCTAGAATCAATATGCCTGAGGGGGAGCTTCCAGGCCACTGCCTCTCGAGCACCTCTCGCTCATACCACTAACACACACAACAAATGAACTCACAAGGATACACTACACCAGTCTGCTTCTTTAATCTCCCTCAAAATTAGTAAAAAACATGACTAAGTCAAATAACACAATTGCAGGTAATAAAAACGCCACCTGCGCCTCTTCATCGGGCTCGCCAAGCTCGACCCCTCCCTCTTCGGACGATGAGCAATCTACTCGTCGTCCAAACAAACAAGGGCGGAAAGAACCGGGCAAACCGCGTTCATCACCCCCTTCTCCCCCTAGTAGCCCGGGCAACCCGGCTACTACAAGCACACGACACGCCGTTGACCCTAATCTGTCGGACATGGAGCAAATTTGCGCATATGTCCAAATCATCCACGGCCAGATGGCACGGATGAGGGTCAACGCGACAGGACCTATGCGGGACCTCGTCACTAGTTGCCTCTTCGAAATTTCGAAGCTGGCTATAAAAGCTAATGCCCCCCCAACGACATCGCCCCCTGCCACTCCCCCCCTGCGGGAAACTGTGGCGGCTGTCGTGAGGGAAGAGCTGCGTAGGGCAATTGCCCAGCAGCCAGTGCCACCAGCCCCCCAAACTCAAGGACCTTCAATGAGCCAGGGTAGTACCCCAGGCCCCTCATATGCGGCAGTAGCCGCTACTGCGCCCTCCTCCCCCCCTCATGGAGCTGAGGCGGAATGGCAGTCTGCCAGGGCCAGGAAGCGCAGGGGGAAGCGGAAACAGGCCCCAACTAAGCAGGCTGAGGGCAGCGCCCCGCCTACGCCTCTGCCCAAAAACAAGGGCAAAAGTAAAAATAAAAACAAAAATAACAAGCCTCCACCGCTTGCCAAACTCCCCCCTAAAAACCCACGACAAAACGTGGTAGTGGTTAGGCATACATGTAAGGAAGGAGAGGCTGGTCCCTCCAACCCTGATACAATGGAAGCACTGATGCGGGGTGTCCCTGCTACGGACCTCCAAGCTCTAAGCGTCCGAGTGCTAGACATCCGCACCGCAGTAGGAGGTGGCGCCGTCATTGTGACGGAAACGCCAGAAATGGCCAAGGCGCTCACGAGCCACATTTCAACAAAAAAGGAGTTGAAGCTCCAAGCGTCAGCCCCCCTGGGTCGTTTCCCACGCCTGCTATTGTGCGACGTGCGGACTGACCTTCAAAAAGAGGACTTGGCCCAACAAGTTGTTGAGCACAACCCTGCGTTAGGCTTGCAGCCGCAGGATGTCAGGCCCCTCTTCACCAAACAGCGTGGAAGGCAGAAGGATTGGGTGATTGAGGTATCACCCAGCCTATACAAAAACTAGAGGGGCAAGGCACCTCCAAATAGCCTGGCAGCGGTGCGCCATACGAAAGTACCAAGCCCCCACTCAGTGCTACAAATGCCAGCGCTATGGCCACCTGGCAGTGGCCTGTACAAGACCTGTTGTGTGCGCCTGGTGCGCCTTGCCACATCTGAGTAAGGAATGCAAGCGTGATGCTCCCTCAAGTGTGCCAATTGCGTCGAACGCAAAATCCAACAGGTCGCACACTCTACACGAGACGCACGCTGTACCATTCGTCAGCGAGCGATTGCCCTCCAGGAGTCACGAGTGGATTATGAATAGGTCAAAAACAGTTCGAATCCTTCAGCACAACACCAATAAGAGTTGCCCAGTTATGGCTGAGTTGCTGCAAAATGCACTCAAGAAACGCTGCAGTGTTCTCGCCATACAGGAACCATACATAGGATCCAAAACTCTTGGTCTGGGATCGCAGGCACGAGTGGTGGCTGGAGCAAGAACGGGAGCCAAGGCAGCAGTGGCCTGCATCGACCCGTCCATTGACATGCTCGCACTCACTCACCTGAACAGCCAGCACTTGGCCGCTGTGCTCATCCGAGCCGGTGGCTTTGAGCTGGTTGTAATATCATTTACAGGCAATTTGGCGCACCAGTTGCCAACAGCCTTGAACCACTCGAGCGGGCTCTAGCAGGCCTATCAGGACGACCCTGCATAGTCTGTGCCGATGCAAATGCCAGATCACCATTGTGGGGATCCCCAACCCTGGATGGGGCGGGCGAGGCGTATATAGAGCTGCTAACCAGGTACAACTTGATTGTTGTCAACGACCCCATGACTGAGGCGACCTATGATGGTCCGGGAGGAAGGTCGTGTATAGATGTCACAGCCGTGTCTCACACCCTGCTACTCAAATTGCAGGGTTGGCGAGTCGTACCAGGTGCAACGCAGAGCGATCACATGGTTATTGACTTTGCCATCACGGATGACAACATCCTCTGCAAAGACACGCGTGAAAAGCGATTCCGCACAAAAAATGCTGACTGGCCACAATTCTGTAGGGTACTGGAAGGTGAACTGCGTGCCGCGAACACCGACCTAATAGCGCAAGCATACACACCTGAAGAGGTGGACAGCAAAGTGGACATTTTTACCACAGCACTGCACTCTGCTGGGCTCTCTGTACTTGGCCAACAGAAGCACAGGGCGATCAAAGTCCCATGGTGGACTGAGGAACTAAATCCCCTCAAGCAAAGTGCAAATAGAGCCAGAAGGATGTACCAAAACACTCGTGACCCTGATGCCAGAGCAACACTCCGAACTGCCTTCATCCAAGAGAAGAAGGCCTTCCACCGCGCCATCAAACGAGCCAAACGGCAAGGCTGGCGAAATTTTGTGGAAGCGGAGAGCTCTGAGAACCCCTGGGGCAGACACTACAAGTCCTCCATAGGAAAAGCAAATGTAGAGCAGGTCTTAGCTGCGATGCAAAATGAGTCAGGCTGGGCCTGCAGCATCGAACGTTCACTGGAAACCCTCCTTGAGAAGGCGTTCCCAGATGACCAAGTAGCTCGAGACACTGAAGCCCAGAGGGCAGCAAGGGAGCTGATCATGGACCCTCCGAACGAGCCCGACATCCCATTGTGGACAACAGGCGACCTCGGCAGGGCTCTTGCGACCTTAAAGCCCAACAAATCTCCTGGGCCAGATAAAATAGAAAGCAATATGCTAAGGAAGGCTGAGCGGACTATCTCCAGCGGTCTCCTTAATTTATTTAATGACTGTCTGCAGGTCGGACAGTTCCCCACTCAGTGGAAGTCTGCGCGCGTTGTCACTCTTCAAAAGAGAGGCGACCGCAATCAGTCGGACCCGCGATCATGGAGACCACTCAGCCTTCTTTCCATATTAGGCAAAACACTAGAAATCTTGATGTTGCAGTCCCTCGAAGGAGTCTTTGGCCGCAACCTCACAGGCAGGCAATACGGGTGTACCAAAGGAAGGTCCACACAGGATGTCATTGTCGAGATCCGGCGTGTTTCCCTGCTGGCACCGGCTAAGTACGTCGTAGCAGTTCTGATTGACATCAGAGGGGCGTTTGACAACCTTTGGTGGCCAGCGCTCCTTAATGAACTCAAAGGTAGGGAATCCCCGCAACCTGTACTCGCTCGTCAGAAGTTACCTGACAGACAGAACTGCTACGATCGAAAGTAGGCATGTCTCCGTCCGGAGAAAGATTGAGAAGGGGTGCCCACAGGGCTCGGTCCTAGGTCCAGCACTCTGGAATGCCTTCTTCGAAGGTCTTCTCAGGAAACTCATGGAGACTGACTGCGAGCCGTACGCCTATGTGGATGACTTGACTGTGCTGATCTTTGCAGAGTCAGTCCGCCAAATTGAAGAAAAAACTCACCACGTGCTCCGCACTGTCAACCAATGGTGCGAGCATGTCAAGATGCAGGTGGCTGAGGAAAAAACGCAGCTAATCCTCTTGAAGGGGAAAGTGAATAATCCACCCACAATACGCTTTGGCGGCCACAGGCTCCTTCTTGAAAAGCACGTCAAGTATTTAGGAGTGAATATAGGTGAGAGGTGGGGTTTCAACCAACACCTCCAGTCCCTTAAAGGCACTACCATTGCAAGGTTTGCCTCACTGCGTGCCATTAGTAAGGCCACTTGGGGTGTGTGTTACCACGACACCATCCTCATGTATAAGGCCATCTATTTAGGTGTGATTGGCTACTGCCCCGTTGTCTGGGGTAGCAAACTAACAGTCAATCAAAAGAGAGTATTGGCCCAATCCCAGAGAGCTGCGCTCCTGTGGATCACCGAGGCCTACAAGACTGTATCAACGGAAGCACTCCAGGTGATCACTGGTCAGTTACCAGTTGATTTGGCTGTCGAGTGCATGATTGACAAGTGGAGAGTGAAACGGGAGCTTCCCCCGCTTTGGGCTGAACTCCGTGCGGATCTCACCACAGAACAGAAACTTGCCGCCATCGATGAATGGGCTCTAGAGAAATGGCAAGCGAGATGGGAATCCTCGTCAAAAGGACGTGATACGTATGAGTTCTTCCCCAACATCCGTGAACGTCTTTCCAGAAAATGGGTTGAGCCAGACCACTGGACGAGTCAGTTCCTCACGGGACATGGTGACTTCAATGCGCGGCTCCACTTCTTTTCCCTGAAAGACTCTCCATTATGCACGTCTTGTGCCTCCAGTGCGGAGGAAACAAGAAACCATGTGCTGCTCCACTGTAGTTTCTACAACAGTGAGCGACGGTTGTTGGTAGGGCAAACGAACTTAGCAGCATCGACTGCTACAAAGGAAGCCTATAACCATTTTGCAAAGTTCGCAAAGAAGGTGATGGCTAAGAAACGTGGTTATAGTTGATCTGTCCTTTTGAAACTTGCCACCCAAGTAAAAAGTAAGATCAGGTAGGGAACCAGATTAAGAACTACTCCCAGATGGTACGGGATTCCTCAGGTGGTCAATCTCCGCGCGGTAACACACGGGCAACAGCTCTCTACGGTGAGACTGGCTAAGACCAAATACCTGCCGTACCTCCACAGGTCTGAGTTCGGTGGATGCTGCAGGGGCCGGCCTCTTGCATATTAGCGAAACCGCAACTTCTATGACTGATATAATCCTCGTCGAGGATTTAGGTACAGTCATCAAATAAAGAAACAGACCTGTGTGTGTCTGTAGTTCGATTTGCGGGAGAACGGCTGATCCGATTGAGATGGTTCTTTTTTTGTTTTGTTCGTTATTTTTTGTAGACACCAAAATAAGGTTATGGACGATTTCGGCCGATGGGAAGGGGGGGTGGGGGACGAAAATGTACCAAAATTTAGGGTTTTTCGCATTTTTCTCAAAAACGGCTCTAACGATTTTGATTAAACTTTCAAATTATCTTCTCCCAATCAATGCCTAACTTTTCTTCTCTATACATATCTCCATGAAAATACGGTGAACGGAGATATAGGCCCATGAAGCAAAAATAGGTTTTTTACGCTTTTTGGCAAAACGGCTTCAACGATTATCACCAAACTTTAGAGATGTTTCCGAATAGTTAATACCTACATATTGTTCTCAATAAATGTTTCTCTGACAGTCCATTGAACAGAGATAAAAATCAAAATGTGTAAAAAATAACGTTTTTTCTAACATTTCCGTAAATTCCAGGGTAACTTTTTCACCAGATGTGATATATCCTAATGAAGTATCTTCTAGTCACCCATACCAACATTTCGTTCTCTATAATTATTTCTGTATATATATGTTGAACAGAGATATAAGCCAAGTTAACTCAGAAAAGGAGATTTGTCGAATATTAATTTATCGGTATTCCGATTTTCTCAAAAACGGCTCTAACGATTTCGATCAAACTTTCGGAGTACTCTCAGCTAACTCCCTACATTTAGTTCTCCATAAATGTTCCTGTAAAAATGCGTTGAACGAAGATATAGCGCCCGCCTATGTAGCTGGTGTTCGAGCTTAAAGGGGTGGCGGAAAGTAGTGTGTTGCTACGCACCAGATATTTTCTCGTTGTTACTCGCGTCCCCGTCGTCCTTCCCTAGCAACATCATCACAACTTCCGTTGCTTGGATTCGACACCACAATCACATAAAAACTGTCAGCATATAACGCATACGAAATAAAGCTAAATAAAATGATCACTTTCTACAATCCTTGCCACAATACTGTTCAGTGCCGGGTAGGGTAGTTGGTTTAGCACTAGATTTTGGCCACGGTGGTCTATAAACATTGGTTGTAAAAATCAATCTGTGAATTAAATTGTCTGCATTTCAAAGCGTTCAGGATACTTTGATCCCAAGCTGCCAGGAAACCCCCGTTTCCTGCTGAATATACTAAATGGAAACGTAGGTGTTCCAGAGTCACGCCATTTTATCGTCCGCTGCAAGTTTCATTTCTTGTCGATGGCAGTCATTTTTCGTTTATCGCACTCGCATAAAACAGCAAATTATTCCACGAAGTTACTTTTTCTTCGCTCTTAACATTTAACGACCGTATTTTAATTATTGTTCGCCATTGTTTACTTTCAGATTATCTAAAGCATGCAACCTGCATGAATATGATATTGACCCAGGACACCATGTGCGGTCTTCACTACAAACTCCTCGTCAGAAAAGTGCCAGAGGAGGCGCCACTGTCTTTTCAACCATCTAGGGCTGTTTGCGAGTTCGTTTCATATTTACTTGTTGCCGCCTCAATCGAATCTGTTGCTTATTGAGAAAAAAAAGTTAATCGAACTCAATTGTTCTTAGCTAATGGGAGCTGTCAAGCAAACTATAGAATGGGGGAGCGTGATGTAATGCACGCGAAATGTTGCGGGTGTAGATTGCAACTGGGGCTGCAGAACTGAAGCCAGTTGGCTTATTGAACTACTCAACACCTAAAACAGGATTCGAAGCTCCTTCTTGTGGACCCTTGACGAGATCCAGGCGTTAGTGCAGTCCCTAGGTGTTGATGCAGGAACCCACGCGCAGACAATGCTAGTCAAAGAATGAAGGGAAGCGATCTCTCCTCACAATGTAAAGGGTTTGAGCCTTTGAGTTACCCCGAGGCAATGGAGGTGACAACTCAAGGTGCTGACCTCTACCACGATTTATGAGTCTGACATGTCTTCCGCAATTCCCTGGTTATGTGCAGCCAATACGCACTTCCTTTCACCTCTTAGTCATTTGATTAATAACCCTTTTATTGATGATATGGGAAAGGTTCCCTGAGATCCCTTCAGAGTCAGTGTGTCTGCATTCTCCCTCCAAACATACCTCTGCGCCGCCATCCACTGAAGGGAGCCATTATTTCGTGTTAATGAATATGGCACAAAGAGGCTGTAAACTGTCCAACACCAACCTGGAACTGATAGCAGGGACTATTAAGGCCTTAACAGCCTAACTGTCTGAAAGAAAACAGATTTCCCGTGTTACAAAGGCATGCGGCTTCAAAGGACACCAAGATAAGAACCACTCCCCATCTTGCATCCATCATTCGCCGAAAGACAAGAGAGTACGCTGTTGGGATTCCTTATCCTGGCCATGGCACAGTTAATTGCCATCGTTAGTTTGTTCAAGTGGCCTCAGACACGCGTGAGCTGAACCACCAACATTGACTTGGGCAGCGCAGGGGAAAAAAGAACCACTTCCTATTTAAATTAGATTCCTAACATAGAAATGTATCTTTTTTCGACGTATGTGAATGACTGGAATATACGAAAATCGTAAATTCAGGAACTATATTGAATTCACTGTTAGATGATACAGATACAGCAGGTTCACACTCTTACAACTCACCGACAAACTTGGGCGCGCGTAGTCGACATTGCGGAAGAACAGCTGAACTGATACTTTTTTGGTTTGTTCACTGTTTCTCGAGGCGCGAAAAAAAGGTTGAATAAGGCCTTAGGAAGTACCAAAATGTACATAAATTGAGAGAGGATTCCCATTTTTCTCGACAACGGCTCTAACGATCCCTTAATCTAACTCACATTAATTTTTATTATTATTTGAATTTACAGCGGGAACAGTTGTGTGATACGCGACTTACAATATGTCCTTTTAAAAAATCTATTACCGTTGTCTTCGTGCAAAAACTCATCACTTTTTCCAACGATGTGACCCGTAGAACGATATAATAACCCAATTTTCCAGACTTAACGTTCGATTATTGTTTCAGTTCTCATCATTCACTGAGTGAATGTGTCGTCGACCACGCCAAACGCTCGTGCGATCCTGAATCGGCACCATCCGCATCAAGCATGTTGGACAAGGCACTGAGTTTCCTTCGTGAGCAATGCGCCAACTACGTGTACGTGTGCCTGTCTATTTATCAATGCGTTAACCACCGGATGGTTATCGGAAATTTTCGAGCGCGTAAAAAAATACAGAATACGAATCATTGAAAACATTTAAGTTGAGTACGAACTGGAAATGTAGATTTGACATTGCTGGATATATGAGCACATAACTTGGGGGATTAGGAAATGGAACTGGTAGAACAAGCTTCAATTCAAAATTAATTCACAGTTGGAATTTCTTCGGAGTTCAAGTTTCTTGAAACTATACATGATTCAACGATTGCCAAATTCAAAAAACCTAAATGAGTGAAGAAGTGAATCTAGTGAGCGTTGACTAGATATTAACACAGACATGTACACATTGAATGGGAGTGGAGTAAAGTCAAGAACGAGTTAAGTTGTAAACATAATTCCTGTGCAGACCCTTTTTGTATAGTTGATCCTTCTAACTTACTGCGTTTTTCAGGGCAGCTACCAAGTCGAATCATTCATCAACAATGAGCACATCGAGCCTGCCAACGTCTACAATGCCCTCCAGCCTACCAACGTCTACAACGCCCTCCAGCCCAGACTATTCGATACCCAGTATGAGGTAATCGTATGCCAACCAACTATTCGATGGGCACTAAATGCTGGTACCGAAATTCCATCACCTCAGATTGTTTTGCATGGATTCATGTAAAATATAAAAACTAAGGTTTACTGTTTCCCGTTCCACACTTCAAAACCCCCTACTTCATCTGATTGAAGAGCGTTTTGGAAGCTGGGAGGCTGTAAAAATATTCTGGTTGTAGGCAGCTGCAGAAATGAAATGTGTATCTAGGAACGAATAGACCAGCGCCTTCGTTTCAGGCAACATACTTCTCCGTCAGTAAAACTATGGAAAACAATTGGGCCCACTATTAGGGAATAAACAAGTTCGTTTACAAAACGAAATCACCATCCAACATAATCAGACCCATATGGGCACACGCCGTGCCAATGTAGGGTACATGTTCCAAGTACATTAACCTCCTGGTAACGAAAGCTTTCAACTTCCTGGCAATCGAAGACTCAAACGCCCACAGTGCATAAGTCATGATTCCTAAACAGAAACTTCTTCTTTAATTAAGAAATACTTGGTAAACTCAGGCTAACCACGCCTCCTCAATGTATTGTTACTTCTGAGTTTTCTCTAAGTTTCTAAGTTTTTTCCAAGACCCCTTAAGTGTACTCAATACTGATCTGGTCCCCACTTTACGATTTCAGACCCCCGCAGGTGGTCGACGATTCAACTGATGAACCCAACATACAAGGGCTGAGCGGCTCACAACGGCTGGATAACTCAGGAAACCAACTCACCTCTCTGGTTCTCCTTCTGAGGACAGCACTGATGCTTCTGGCCCGTGGACCTGCTTTGACAAGATAATAAATATACGAACCCATTTTTAAACAAGTTACAGCCACCCGGTTTACCATCACAAAGAAGCTTGATGAATCTGGGTTTGACGTTTTAGTTGTAACGAAGCTTTCATCTTGCGGTACATTTGTACGCTGAAAACGGGTAACAAGTGATTTTGGCCTGCCTATGCTACATAAACGCGCGCAATATCTTCGTAAAAAGCATTTCTACAGGAACATTTACGGAGAACAAAATGTAGGTACTAGTTAGGTGAGAGTACTCTGTAAGTTTGTTCAAAATCGTTACAGCCGATTTCTAGAAAATTGGTACACTGATAAATTAATATTCGACAAATCTCGGTCTCTGAGCTATCATGGCGTATATCTCCGTTCAATAGATATATACGGAAATAGTTGTCTAACAAAAATGTGGGTATGGGTTGTAAGAGTGATTAAATCCAGTGCTGCAGTTACTATGGAAATTAGGAAAATGTGCAAAATGTTCTTCCGACAGTCCATTGAACAGAGCTAATTTGTGAGCGCAGTTGAGAAAGAGATGTAACGTGGGATATGTAACGGAGAAGCGTCACGAAATTTGAAAGACACAAACGGTGGGTACAGCTTGCGTACAAGTACGCAACCACTGGGAACATTTTATATCTATTATTTTTGTTTTTTTTTAATGCAATGATAACTACGTTTGATGCTCGTTGATGGCTTCGATATAATGGCCGCGTCAATCGCAATTGACATCATCACTTGGTCACTGAGGTTATTAAAAGGGTGATCTTACCAAGCGTTAGATTTTGTAACAGACGTTACCATGCACTTAACCAAACACAAATTTCGTGACGCTTCTCCGTTACATCTCCCGCGTTATATTTTCGAGTTTATGTAGCAAAGTAAAGACATAAAATGTCAATAACCAAAATATGTCGAAGTTTTTGCTCTGTTCAATGGACTGTCGGAGGAACATTTATTGAGAACAACATATAGTTATTAACTATTTAAAGCCATTCCGTGAGTAGGTGAAAATCGTTGAAGCCGTTTTGCCAAAATGCGTGAAGACCCTATTGCTGCTTTTTAGGCCTATATCTCCGTTTTCCGTATTTTTATGGATATATGTATGGAGAAGAAGTTCTGTACTAACTAGTAGAAGATAATTTGATAGTTGAATTAAAATCGTTACAGCAATTTTCGAGAAAAAGGCGAAAAACCCATGTTTTTGGTAAGTTTTTGTCCTCCCCCCCCCCTACACATAAATGGAAATCTCTCATAACCCTATTTTGGCGTCTACAAAAAGTTACGAACAAAACCAAAAAAGAAGCAGCTCAATCGATCCAGCCGTTCTACCGCAAATCGAACTACACACATACACACGGATCACGCGCGGAAATTAGGTTTGTCGGGTTCAGTAGGCCTCAAAACGTAGGTTCCTGAAAAAGAAAACTTACTTTTTTTGTTTGACACGACTACAATACCTACCTTTGAGTAGTGGTAAGTAAAAACCATCAGGTGCACCGCCCTGCACAACTTCCTTAGCTCTACGTCCGTTCACTCGGTGTTCATGGCTATTGCTATTAACTCGATTACTCGATTATTACTCAGTACAACACTACACGGTGGTAGAAAGCGGTACGCTTACAGTTCCGAAATTCATTGTGTTCCTCGTCCTCATGCCCTGACCATTATTGAGCAATTGGTACGCAGCGAATTAGAGTAAGTCAAACAGCGGTGGTCAAAATTAAGGAATTGGTGGATTAGCTCCTATATATCTTATGAGCGTTATTGAACCATCACCTTATAAGCAGTTCGTCGGACAATAACGGATCGCACAATGTCCTCCCATACCAGAATCCTTTGGTCATGAATGAAGTCGAGCGTAGAAAGGGGTTTGACAATAATGCACGACACAACGTATTGACAGTCCCATGAGTTGCTAATGGAACGAATAAAGCCACTCCTCACTCAATAAAAGAGAAGGAATGGTTCAGATGTAACTTGTGGAACATCATCGAGCTGCAGTCCGATGGTACAGATCGTTATGGCGACGAAACGTTAAGAAGCTCTTCCGAGTCAACTTCATTTCACAACCTCGAATTCGAATTTTCAAATCTTAGGAGACGAATGTCACTCCAGCGCATCAAAAAATCCGTTAGAATATAAATCGTCATGTGACAAAACTATAAACTGTCGCTTCCTTCTCATTTTTTTCGTGTGAACTCAAAAATTATCTAAATTTTTATTTTCTCTTTATTACAACCGTAATTTAAACCTTTGGGCACGAAGCCTTTTTCTCTCGACGAAATGCCGTTTTAGAACAAATTGGGCCTCTCTTGACTCGAGCAGCGAATTTGAAAAAAAGGTTTAATCGTATCTGTGAGAAAAATGGATGCTACCAGTTTCTAAGTAGAAGGTTGAGCTACGTTGTAGCAAGTTCATCTAAATTGAATGTGAAACAAATTTGATTGGTTGCTGGAGTGATAGAACTCGCTATTTCAGTTGAGGAAGTTCTACATGACCTGCCAGAGAACTTTACGCATATTCTCAATAGATTCCACTATCGGATTGTTCACTTCGTTTCTCACGTGAAAGTCTCTCTAACGTCACGTACTTCCAAACATATATCTCCGTGGAACAACTAGTTGCACCCGAATTCCCTACAAACCCCCGGTACTTTTCAATCATTTTGGCTCAATTTTGCTATTTGTGCTCAAGTAAGTGGTACAGGGCTCAACCAGTTTCCCTGAACCAAATAAGATTGAGGTGGCTGGCCATATTCCGACAAAAGGCGCCTCGCAGCGAAGTCTGGCGGCAAAGGAAATATGAGGGATCCTGGCTCTTCCTGGTACATTAGTAATCACCAGCTCTGAAAGGAAACTGGCCTCCTCTCCCTCAGTGAGGCCGCCTCAACCTACGCCCTCAACCTTCGCAATTCGGTGGCTGGGCACCCCAACCCCTCCATCAACTGCCTCACACAGTGCACCCTCACCGCCTCGGGCATCGTTCGCAGGCCCTGTTCCCTCATCCCACGCCAACCCCGTCCCTACCTCCTAGCCTCGCAATTGCGCGTGAGTTCCCCTGCATCCGCAGGCTGGCCTCCAATCCTTCTGGTTTAGAACCTCCAGGTTGGCAACTGTGGGGGAGGGGTTTTAATCGGTAGAAATCCGACACTACCCACGGGGGATTCTTTATGAAGATTTCCCCTCCCCGGAAGCCTCCGAAAAACAACAAAAAAACAACAAACTTCATTAGCCTCACTTAGCGCAACCACCATCTACGGTACGAGAGACTACACGTGAAAGAATGCGCCAGCGGAGACGATTCCCTCATGTGAGGAGCTACTGCTCAACCGAGCCCTTCGTCTCACAGATAGATAGATACCTTCGCCTCGCGCCTTGCCAATCGGCAGAGACAGATCGTCGGCCCTTTTTAAGACCACAAATTTAATAAGGGAACCCGACAAAGAGTACGAGTAAGAGATTTTCAAAACGGGCAGTGAAAATACTTAACAATACGCTGTTTTTGAGTTTGGAACCTTCTTTTTGTTATGCTACTTTACAATGTCAATGAACAGTCTCATTCTATATAAAACCCTTTAATTTGGGATTGATGTTTCAGATGGTGCCTTTCGTGATACTATTGTTTGTGGTTGTCACCTTCTCGCCGAACGAAGGCAAGTAATGCACAAAATGTCTTTACTGTCGTTTTGCAAAGGAAAACTAAGTTTAGGGAAGAAATTCACTCCCCTCCAGGAGTTTGTTTAGATAAAAGTCGCCGCTAACATTTTGCTGAACCACAGACTACCCCTCACTCTAAAGTCTAAAAAATCCGTTCTTTCGCATAAAAATCCCATTTGGTATCTAGTTGTGCCCGCCATCTCGGCAATCCGATCGGACGATGGGCAAAAAACGGTTAAAAAAATTAACAAAATGCAGTATAATCGCAAATACGCTGTGTTTTGTATCGTTTTCAAGGTATTTTTACACCCTGGGTCGAATGGAATGATTATCAGACGTGCACAACTGCGTGTAGGAAAATTACAGTAGTTATTAGAGTCCACTAATTGAAAGGACTCGCGGGAACTACAGCGGAAGTCAACGTTTCGTCGTTAGTACTCCCTCCCTCCGGTCTCATCAAAACCACAAGCTCGTTCGACTCGCAACGTCGTGCCAATTGCCGAGGGTTTGCTGTAGTCCCCGTCCCAATTTCCCCGACTCTCTTTGCCCGATGGGGCGGAGGAAGGTTAGCACACCCCTACATCGGATCATGAATGCCTACAGACGTTTACGGGCGCCGGGGGAATATTTAGTTTCAAATGGAATGGGTCTCGGAGCAGTAATACTAGGTCAAGCTGTTCATGAGAATAATAAACCGTTGTGTAATAATTTGCAGGGTTTTAGTTATAAGCTCTAGCCATCAAACCGTCAGAGGACTTGTAAGAGCTCTTCGCTTCCACAAAATTTCGCCAACCTTTCCATTTGGCTCGTTTGATGGTGCGGTGGAAGGCCTTCTTCTCTTGGATGAAGGCAGTTCAGAGTGTGGCTCTGGCATCAGGGTCACGAGTGTGTTGGTCCATCCTTCTGGCTCTATTTACTCTTTGCTTGAGGGGATTAAGTTCCTCAGTCCACCATGGGACTTTGATCACCCTGCACTTCTGTTGCCCAAGTACAGAGAGTCCAGCAGAGTGCAGTGCTGTAGTAAATATGTCCACTTTGCTGTCCACCTCTCCAGGTGTGGCAGCTTGCACTATTAGGTCGGTGTCTGCAGCACGCAGTTCACCTTCCAGTACTCTCGAGAATTGTGGCCAGTAAGCATTTTTTGCGCGGAATCGCTTTTCACGGGTGTCTTTGCAGAGGATGTTGTCATCTGTGTGGCAAAGTCAATAACCATGTGATCACTTTGTGTTGCACCTGGTACGACTCGCCAACGACCTTCCACCTGGCCCATGATAGGTCTCCTCAGTCATGGGGTTTTGGCAACAACCAAGTTGTACATGGTGAGCAATTCTATATACGCCTCGCCCAGCCCATTTC
This sequence comes from Pachypeltis micranthus, assembly GCA_020466155.1. Lineage (NCBI taxonomy): Eukaryota > Metazoa > Arthropoda > Insecta > Hemiptera > Miridae > Pachypeltis > Pachypeltis micranthus. Next base: position 23,458,606 of record CM035774.1, on the reverse strand, counting down.
AGAGTCGGGGATCCCCACAATCTGGCGTTTGCATCAGTACAGGAGGGTAGTCCTGATAGGCCTGCTAGAGCCCGCTCAAATGGTTGATCGCTGTTGGCAACTGGTGCGCCAAATTGTCAGTAAAACAATAATACAACCAGCTCGAATGAGAACAGCGGCCAAGTGCTAACTGTTCAGGTGGGTTAGTGCGAGCACGTCGATGGACGGGTCATGTAGGCCACTGCTACCTTAGATCCGGTTCTTCCTCCACTATTCGTGCCTGCGATCCCAAACTAAGAGATTCAGATTCTACCTATGGATCCTATGTTGTGTTGCTGTATGGCGAGAACACTGCAGCTTTTCTTGACTGCACTTTTCAGCAGCTCAGCCATAACGGGGAACTCTTATTTGGGTTGCGCTGAAGGATTCGATCTGTTTTCAACCTATTCATAATCCACTCGTGACTCCTGGAGGGCTATTGGTTACACACGAGTGCTACGGCGTGTGTCTTGTGTAGAGTGCGATACTGTTGTAATTTGTGTTCAACAGAGCCTCATGCTTGCCCTCCTTGATCAGATGTGGCATGGAGCACCAGGCGTACACCATAGTTCTCGTTCAGCCTGCTGCCAGGTGGCCATAACGCTGGCATTTAGAGCACTGTGTGGGGGATTGGTACTTGGGGAAGGCGCACTGTTGCCAGGCTATTTGGAGGTGCCTCGCCCTCTCGGGTTTTTTGTGTAGGCCGGGTGACACTTCGATCACCTAATCCTTCTGTCTGCCCCCTTTTTGGTTAAAAGGGGGCAGACGTCTTGCGCTTGCAAGCGTGATGCAGGGTTGTGCTCAACAACTTGTTGGGCTAGGTGCTCTTCTTGGAGGTCGCATCGAACAACAGACACACACGAAACACACATCAAAATTAGGTTTTTTAAACTCAGAATCCCTTTGGGTAGCGGAGAGTAAAAAAAACGAATCCGATTACATAACTTTCCTTTTTACTTTGCATGGCTAAACACTACTTGAAGTGCCAACTACTTAATTAAATAATTCTGTAAGATTTGGGCGGAAGAGGAGGCAACAAGCAATCTGAGCAAGGCAACAAACGGTTACAACTACAGATATAGTGCCTCTTTTCTTGGAGCTACTGCCAATCTGCAATACACGTTTCAGGTTGGGCGGGGAGGTAACCAACCAGCCAGAGCAGTTTCGTTGCTAAAGAAACTTAGCTAAAAGTTAACGCATGTTTGAAAATAAACACGAGAGTGCGGCGTGAACAGAAATTTCCAGTATCGTAAGATAGCAGCTGAACACTTCCAGAAAGCTCAGCCCAGAATGAAACGTTACTAATAAATGTCACGGATATGGGTTCAAGTATGTAGGCGTGAATATATTCAAGATGAAGTGAAAATTTTATAACGACTCCTCATGTTGTAAATATAATAAACAATCATTATTTTAAAAATGAATTTCAATTTTTACATTCCAGTGGAAAGTCAATGTAGTAAGCAAGAATACCAGCGCTGCATCAGTTTGGCTGAACCCTTAATGAAGGATCCTCACTTGATTTATCCTAACAATACGAAAGACATCGAAAGCGTTTGCAGGTACCAAAGTATTTGACATCAGTTGAAATCTCCTCAGTACCTGGTTCTACAACAATACTTATTTTCAGGAAGTGGTCGGATATTGTGGGCTGTATACAGGAATATGCCAGAAGGTGTTTCACCGAAGCCAGAACACTAGACCAATACGACAGAATAATCAACATGCTTGACACGTCAATTCGCAATGTCTGTTCGTCACCAGAATACAGAAATGGTAATGGTTTCAACAAGACAGAAAAAATATTATTAACACGGTTAGTTACAAGTTGGTAGTTGGCACTAACCGTTACAAAAATTGTAAAACTTGGTGGGAAATCTAATGAGGTTCAATTAGTTTTTCCCAGGCTCTTCAAAATTCCCCATCTCTCCGATTACCGTTGTTACTTGTCAGTCCAGAACAATTGGCTTCAAATTCTAATTCTGCAAATCATAACTAACGAGCCTTGGTAAGTCCCGGTTTCTCATATACTTCCTGTCACACCTCCACTGGCCACAAATGTCCTCCATGCAAAATCTAGCAATAAAAACGCAGACGTCCTTTAGAAAACATTCCCCAGTTAACTAACCAATCGAACTTTGTACCCTTTCCAAATTGTTGGTCCCTTCCCCTGACCATGCACTCAGAACTACTATGATCCGTGGTATGTGTTACTAAGTTCAAATTCCTCTGTACATGCAAGTGTTCGAATCTTGTTGTGATGAGTTCATCGATTACAAGTTTCGTACTACAGTAAATCGTGATTCGTTCAAGTCTACTCAGGTCAAAACACACACGCTAACTATTGTTTAGACTTTTGCTTGCATTCGGCAGCGTCGATTTGCAACCTTGCAATTCCACCTTTAAATGACAGGAGGTTGGCTGGCTCAGTCTAACATCCTAAAATAGCGATCTGTGATTGGCTAATACCCGGTTGGCTGGGGTAGCAAACTCACAGTCCATCAGGAGAGAGTGTTGGCCGAATCCCAGAGAGCTGCGCTCCAGTGGATCAACAAGGCCTGCAACACATTGTCCACTGCAGCATTCCAAGTGATCATTGGCCTGTTACCTGTTGACTGGGCCATTGCGTGAAGACACTTCCCCCGCTCACTCTGTATATACCAGTCCACTGAATGAAAAAGAACTGCGCTAGATGAATGGGCATTAGATAAATTGCAAACGTGATGAGAATCATCGTTAAAAAGGATGTGACGCATATAATTTTACCAAAATCCGTGAATTTCTTAGGAGATAATGGGACATGGCGACTTCAATGCTCGGCTTCACTTCTTTTCTCTCAAACACTCTCCACCCTGCTTGTCTTGCACTTCCAAGACTGTTGGAAAAGCGAACAAACCTTCCATCTTTGACTCTTACTAAGAAAGCTTATAACCATTTCACCCTCCCTGATCTCACCCTTTGAAGCTTGCCACCCAAGTAAATAGTTAGATCAGGTGAGTGACACATAACAGCTCTCTACCGGGGGCATGGCTAAATGACAACCTGCACAATCTCCAGGTCTGGGTTCATAGGATGCTGAGCGAGTGACTGGGCTTTTGCACGATAGCGCCACATCCTCCAGTCATTTGGATGAGGACACACACCTGTGTTAAATGGCGGGGGGTTGTTTGGCTCCATCCAATGGGCTATCGTCCAACATCCGAAAATAGGACCCTCCAGCGTTCCACTATTAAATGTGAGTAGAATGAATTTGAAACCAGTAATAATCGAATAAAAGAAAATTCGGGAAAACCCTGTAAAAGTTGGCGAAACAGAAGGTGGTTTGGAGGAAAATCAAGTAACAACTGTTCAGAAGTCCAGCAATAATTTGACGAATGACTGTTCTACACAATCCTCTTCATTATTGGTTGAGGACCCCTTATCCTGTCTATTGGGAAATTTACGTGACAAATACCACATCTTAATTCATTGAAATGATTAAAAGAAATTGATGGTAGAGTAGAAATGTTTGGAAGATCGAATAAATGCTGTCGGCAAATAACGCATACATCTCAATTTGTGAGAAAATAGAGACCTCTAAGCAATCGCAAATCTTATTTCTGTGGCGTGTGCTTCAAGTAATGAAATTATCACTTCCTACGGCCCTTGCCACAATACTGTTCATTGCCGGGTAGGATAGTGGTTTTAGCAATAGATTTTAGCAGACGGTGGTTCTTGATACTTTGATCCCAAGCTGCCAGGAAACCCCCATTTCCGGCTGAATATACTAAATGGAAACGAAGGTGTTCCCGAGTCACGCCATTTTATTGTCTGCTGCAAGTTTCATTTCTTGCTAATGGCGGTCATTTTTCGTTCATCGCACTCGCATAAAATAGCAAATGTATTCCACAAAGTATGTTTAATCTGCTCTTAACTCTCGACGACCATATTTTTCTTATTGTTCGCTATTTTCTACTTACAGATTATCTAAAGAGTGCAACCTGCATGAAATCGATATTGACCCAGGACACCATGTGCGGTCTTCACTACAAACTCCTCGTCAGTCAAGTGACAGGGGAGGCGCCACCATCTAGGTCTGTTTGCTGGTTTGTTTCATATTTACTTGCTGCCGCCTCAATCAACTCTGTTGCACATAGAAAAACATGTTTTTTAAACGAATTTACAAACTTAATTGTTCTTAGCTAATGGGACCTGTCTAGCAACGAAGTAATGGAATGGGGGATGTGATGTAATGCACGCGAAATGTTGCGGGTGTAGATTGCAACTGGGGCTGCAGAACTGAAGCCAGTTGGCTTATTGAACTACTCAACACCTAATAGAAGTGTCGAAGCTTTGGCAAAAGAGGATCGAAACTGTGCCACACAAAGGGTTTGAGTCGTGACTTACCCTTAGGCAATGGAGGTGAAAACTCAAGAGGGTGACCTCTACAACGATTTATGTGTCTGACATGTCTACTGCAATTCCCTGGTTATGTGCAGCTAATACACCAATACACTTCGTTTGAGCATGCACTAAGTTCCTTTCGCCTCCTAGTCATTTGATTAATAACCCTTTTATTGATGATATTGGAAATGTTCCCAGAGATCCCTTCAAAGCCCATGTGTCTGCTTTCTCTCTCCAAACATACCTCTGCGCCGCCATCCACTGAAGGGAGCCATTATTTCGTGTTAATGAATATGGCACAAAGAGGCTCGAAACTGTCGCACACCAATCTGGAACGGATAGCAGGGACTATTAAGGCAGCCTAACTGTCTGAAAGTGAACAGATACCCCGTGATATAAAGGCATGCGGCTCCAAAGGACACCAACATAAGAACCACTCCCCATCTTGCATCCATCATTGGCTGAAAGACAAGAGAGTATGCTGTTGGGATGCCTTACCTTGGCCATGGCACAGTTAGTTGGCATCGTTAGTTTGTTCAAGTGGCGTTTGACACGCATGAGCTGAACCACCATCATTGACTTGGGCAGCGCAGGGAAAAAGAACCACTTCGAATTTAAATCAGATTACTAAAATAGAAATGTAGTATTTTGTTCGTCGTATGTGTATGACTGGAATATACGAAAATCGTAAATTCAGAAGCTAGATTGAATTCACTGTTAGATGTTACAGATACAGCGGGTTGACACTCTGACAACTCACCGACATACTTGGGCGCGCGTAGTCGACATTGCGGAAGATCAGCTGAACTGATACTTTTTTGGTTTGTAACTATTTTTTCGAGGCGCGAAAAAAAAGTTGAATGAGGTTCCAACGTCGGAAAGGGAAAGCACCAAAATGTACATAAATTGTGGGAGGATTCCCATTTCTCTAGAAAACGGCTGTAACGATTTCAATCTAACCACAACACTTATTATTGTTTGAATTTATAGGGGGAACAGTTGTGTGAAGCGCGACTTACAATTTTTTTTTTTAAACCTATTACCGTTGTTTTCATACAATAACTCATCACTTTTCCTAGCAATGTGACTCTTTGAACATTAAAATAACGAAATGCTCCAGACTAAATAGTCATGCGAAGGATGAAACGTTGGATTATTACGTTTCAGTTCTCATCGTTTACTAAGAGAATGTGTCGTCGACGACGCCAAACTCTCGTGCGATCCTGAATCGGCATCACCTGCATTAAGCTTGTTGGACAAGGCACTGAGTTTCCTTCGTGAGCAATGCGCCAACTACGTGTACGTGTGCCTGTTTATTTAACAATGCGACCTAGCGACTCCCAGGTTACTGGAAATTTTCGTGGAGCCAGTAAAAAAATACATAATACGAATTATTGAAAACATTTACGCCGAGTATCTACTGGATATGTGGGTTTGGTTTTTCTGGATATATGGGTACATAACTTGGGGGATTAGGAAATGGAAATGGTAGAACAAGCTTCAATTCAAAATTAATTCACAATCGGAATTTCTTTGGAGTTTAAGTTTCTTGGGAACTAAACATAAATCGACGATTACCATAGATCTTCTAATGAATGGTTACAGATTTGTATCAAACTCTTCTTACGAGGGGCAATAGGGGGTTTTGTAGTACTCAAGATTCCTTTTCAGTGCATCTCCCTTCTAGTGAACTGAGAAATTGCTGGTTGATAAAATTATGACAATCCTGCTCACGGCAACCTCCCAAAATATTTGTGATGAATCTTCTAAATCTTCTCCGAAGGGGTAGTTTCAGATTGGGTGGTATTCAATAGACATTAGGGCTTCCTCAAGATGTACAAATACGGTATCATGCACTAAAGAGTTGAGGTGCTCTCGTCTTACAATGCAATGCCTAAGGTAACATCTTAATAGAACGATCAAGTCTACATAATTGTAACTAAAGATATTATCTGCACCTAAAAGCCTCGGATTTAAGAATACAGAGTTGACTAGATATCAACACAGATATGTACACATTGAATGGGAGTGGAGTGAAGTCAAGAACGAGTTAAGTTGTAAAAATAATTGTCGTGCAGACCCTTTTTGTACAGTTGAACCTTCTAACTTACAGCGATTACGATCCGACCGTTTGCACTGGGGCCGCTTTCAACATGATTTTTTCTTCGATGCCAAACCACACGCATTATTCAGCTGACTCCACTCCGACTGCTTTGGGTATGGGGTAATCGTATGCCAACCAACTACTCAATGTGCGCTAAATGCTGGTACCATAAATTGTCTTTACTGTCGCTTTGTAAAGGAAAACCAAGTTTAGGGAAAAACTTGACTCCCCCCCCCCCACCACCACCAGGATTTTGTTTTAGATATAAGTCGACGCTAATATTTTGTCAAACCACAGACGTCTGACTAATGGACTACCCCTCACTTCGGCATTCTCTTTCAAAAGAGCGTATGGGTGGGTTGGTCACCCCTTTTGGTTTATTAGTCATTCTGAATAATAACCCTATGTTTTTGGTAACGAAAAATGTTTTACAACCCCCTCCTCAAAATTTGATACTTTACGTTTCAAGACATGGGGATTCCAAATCTGCAATGTCCGTCCGCCGTCCGGGCCGTTTTGTGCCTTTAACGTGGTCTAAAAAATCCGTTCTTTCGCACGAAAATCCCATTTGGTATCTAGTTGTGCCAGCAATCTCGGCAATCCGATCGGACGATGGACAAAAAGCGGTTAAAAAAATTAACAAAACGCAGTATAATCGCAAATACGCCGTGTTTCGTACCATTTTCAAGGTATTTTTACATTCTGGGTCGAATGGAATGATTATCAGAGGTGTACAACTGCGTGTAGGGAAATAGCAGTAATTATAAGAGTCTACTAATTGAAAGAACTCTCGGGAACTACAGCGGAAGTCAACGTTTCGTCGTTAGTACTTCTCTCCCGTCTCATCAAAACCACAAGCCCGTTCGACTCCCAACGTCGTGCCAACTGCCGAGGGTTTGAGGGTTTGCTGTAGTCCCCGTCCCAATTTCCCCGACTCTTTTTGCTCGACGGGGCGGAGGAACGTTAGGGCCACTTCCTCTGCACAGCCCTACATTGGATCATAAATGCCTACAGACGTTTACAGGTGCCGGGGGAATATTTAGTTTCCATAGTTCCATTGTAGTCAGGTCATGTTTCGGAGCAGTAATACTAGGTCAAGCTGTTCATGAAAATAATAAACCGTTGTGCAATAATTTGCAGTGTTTTACTTTCCTGGCACGACGAAGTAGGGAAGCAAGTAATAGGCGGAAAAGGTCGAGTTTCCTTCCGATCGTTTCGTTTCAATGGTACATTTTAGTTATTAGCTCTAGCCATCAGACCGTCAGAGGAAGGTAGGTATTGGCTATTTGAACCCTATGAGTTCAAAGAAAATCTTTAGTAATGCTATCCCAAAATGTTGAAGAACTTTCTTTTATAGGCCTACACCTCCGCTCATCGTATTTTCATGGAGATATGTGTAGAGAAGAAACGTTTTGTACTGACTAGTAGAAGATCAGTTGAAAGTTTAATCAAAATCGTTAGAGCCGTTTTAGAGAAAAATGCGAAAAAGCTTAGTTTTTGGTACATCGACCGAAATCGTCCATAACCTTATTTTGGTGTCAACAAAAAATAAAGAACCCAACACAAAAAGAACCAGCTCAACCAGTCCAGTTTTCCTGCAAATCGAACCACAGACAGGTCTGTATTAAAATTAGGTTCTACTAATATAAAATATGTAAGGCAAAATACGATATTCGGACAATTTATTAAATTATTGAGAGATATTCGGACAAGATTAAAAACATTGACATGACATTAAGAGTAACGTCAACACGAGGAGCAGAGTAACGCTAGATGGATTTTGCATCATTGCATGGAAGTAACGAGTGACGTAACAAGATAAGTCTTTCATTCCAACAGTCTGTTTCCTTATTTAATGATTGTTCCTAATCCCTCGACGAGGTCTATATCAGACATGGAAGTTGCGGTTTCGCTAATGTGCAAGAGATCGGCCTGATCTAACTATCTGTTAGGGGGGGGGGTTAATATTGAAGGGATATCGCACTAAGAGAGTCGGGAAGTAGTACGATATCAAGCCGAAAGCAATTGGAACACAGAGTTTTATTCTTAATTACAGTCGGAGTTTTACCACCACAGACAGGGAACTGAGTGGGATCGAATGTGAGCGCGGATGACACGGTTTCAACTGACGGCAGGGAAGTCTCCAGCGAATTGGGGCATTTGAGGTGCCCAGTCAGCATAAATGCCCCGGACAAGCCTCCGCTGAATCGAAGGGTTTGGTTCGTCCCGTTAGATACCTACGTGGGTGGTAAGTTTCAAAAGGACAACTATGACCACGTTTCTTAGCCATCAACTTCTTGGCGAATTCTGCAAAATGGTTATAGGCTTGCTTTGTAGCACCCAATGCTGCTATGTTTGCTTGCTACCGTGTTCACGGATGTTCGTCGATGGCAGCAAGTTTTCATTGTGTGGTGAGATCTGCGCTGAGTTCAGCCCAAAGTGGGGGAAGCTCCCGTTTCACTTGCCACTTGTCAATCAAGCAATCAATAGCCAAGTCAACCAGTGGCGCCTGCTAGAACTGGGGCCCGCGACCCATCAACCTAGTGGGGGGGGGGGTGCCCTGAACAGCAGGTGTAAAATCCCTCTGGGCCGACATTGTCAGCTGGTGTCTGGATGGGACCGTGTCGGCTTGGATGGGTTCCTTTGCCAAGGCTTGAGGCGGTGCGTTGGGCCTGGAGCACTGCTTGCGGGCTTCCGGCTCATCGGTGTCAGCTCATCCTTCTCATCTTCGCTGGTTTTTATTTATTTTTGTTTTTTAAATTTCATTATTTTTTATATACATGTGTATATGTAAATATTTTTTCTTTCTAAATTTTATTTAATTTTTAGTGTTTTATTTCAGTTCCCCCACTTAAATTTCTCTACACTAATCATGATGCAACCCCTAATCATGGATGTGACCCCGGGGGCCTGGTTGCAGCGGTTAGCACTGCGCATGAGCTCAGGGAGCATATCCTCACTGCCATCATCAATCGTTAGAGAACCATGCAGGTCCTTGACTCCCTCATTGACCACATCGACGCCACGGTCCTTGACTCCCTCATTTACCTCATTGACGCCATAGTTATCAGTTGTGGAGTGCTTGGGAGCCTGAACCACCCTTACTACCCCAGACGTAACGCCCCCCATCATTGCTGCGGATGCCTCTCCAGGCCCCCCTTCTACTGGCGCCAAACTTCCAGCCACCAGCTCACATGAAGTAATGGCAGCGCTCAAACAGACACTCGAGGATGTTATCACACTTGTTACCGACCCACTTTGAGCCCTAGAGGATAGTGTTCTGTCCACGCTCCCCCTCCCTCCACAAACCTATAGCTGTCCAAGGCTGCCCCCCGCCCCTCAGCAGAGGCTGATCTCTGGCACTCACTCCCTCTGACCTCAGGGCGGCCAATGTGAAACGCTCATGCCGCACGGGGTCAGAGGTGGCCTAGCCGCAGGATTCGAACACAATCCTCGCTCTGGCTGAGGGTGTCGTCGGTGTCCAGGCTACCGCAATGATGGCAAGGCGGCCGCACACGCCGTCGTTGGCGGCCAAAGACCTCAGAAGGGACCTTGGCCAGAGCAATCCCTTCCTGGAAGACGATGGGGCCGAGATGCTGCCTATTTACCCCCCACAAGGGCCCAAGGCCCACAAGAACATATACTGCACCGTAACAACACGCACCACTCTATCTCACACGGCTGTTCAACAGCTGTCTTGCCCTGGGATACTTCCCTCGCCCCCTAAAATTGGCCAGTGTGATATTCTTTTCCAAGGGCAGGCAGCGCTACCCACTAGTAGCGAATTCATCCCTGCCAATAAGTTTCCTGCCAGTAGAGGGCAAGTGGTTGGAGAGACTTGTCCTCTTGTGCCTCTATTTGCAGCATTGTCCACCCAGGTATCCATGAGAATCAGTTTGGCAGAAAGTGGAGCCTTTGACTCTGTGTGGTGGCCCGCAGTCGAGGGATTGTTGCGCCGCCTCCCACTCCTACCGAACATATGGCGCCTACTCAAAAGCTATCATGAGGATAGAGTGGTTTCGTCTGGTCACGGTGGCCAACGAGCAACTCTCAACATTACCTCAGGCTGTCCCCAAGACGCTGTTTGGCTGGATAGGCCTGCTAGACCTCGCTCGAGTGGTTGCTGGCTGTTGGCAACTGGTGCGCCAAATAGTCTGTAAAACGATATTACAACCAGCTCAAAGCCACCAGCTCGGATGAGCACAGCGGCCAAGTGCTAGGAGTTCAGGTGGGTGAGTACGAGCATGTCAATGGACGGGTCAATACACGCCACTGCTGCCTTGGGGCTCGTTCTTGTTCCAGCCACCACTCGTGCCTGAGATCCCAAACTAAGAGGTTTAGATCCTACCTATGGATCCTGTGTAGTGTTCCTGTATGGCGAGAACACTGCAGCAACTCAGCCATAGCCTGGGAACTCTTATTTGTGTTGAGCTGAAGGATTCAAACGGTTGTTAACTTATTCATAATTCGAAATACAGACACACACATGGACCACGCGCAGAAATTAGGTTTTTTAGAGTCAGTAGGGCTCAAAACGTAAAGATCTGAAGAAAACTCAAATTTTTTTATTTTATACGATTACAATACTTATCTATCCGGTTACATTACTTTCCTTTTTACTTCGCATAGCTAAGTAAACACCACGAAGTCCCAACTACTTAATTAAATAATTCTATAAGATTTGGGCCGAGGAGGAGGCAACGAGCAATCTAAGCAAGGCAACAAACGGCCAAAACACAGAATGTAACAACTATAGATCTATTGTCTCCTTTCTTGGAGCTACTGCCAATCTGCAAGACAAGTTTCAGGTTGGGCGGGGAGGTAACCAGCCAGAGCAGTTTCGTTGCTAAAGAAACTTAGCTAAACGTTAACGCATGTTTTAAAATAAACACGAAAGCGTGGAGTAAACAGTAATTGGCAGTATCGTGAGATAGCAGCTGAACACTTCCAAAAAGCTCCGCCCGGAATGAAACTGGTCACTAAAATGTCACGGATATGGGTTCAAGTATGTAGGAGTGTACATATTCACAAGATGAAGTAAAAATTGTATAACGACTCCTCATATTGTAAATATAATAAACAATCACTTATATTAAAAATGAATTTCGATCTTCACATTCCAGCGACAAGAGTATGTTATAAGAAACGAAACAACCACTGCGTCAGTTTGGCTGAACCCTTATTGAAGGATCCTCACTTGATTTATCCTAACAATACGAAAGACATCGAAAGCGTTTGCAGGTACCAAAGTATTTGACGTCAGTTGAAATCTCCTCAATACCTGGTTCTACAACAATACATATTTTCAGGAAGTTGGCGGATATTGAGGCCTGTACGAATAACTGGTGTTTCACAACTACTGGATTCAATCGACACAAAGCAGTCGTACCGCTTCTCACTTCAATTCGCAAAGTCTGTTCGTCACCAGAAGACAGAGATGGTAATTGTTTTGTTTCTCAATTATACACGACAGAAAAAATATTATTAACACGGTTAGTTACAAGTTGGTAGTTTGCACCATGAGACCCATTTAGCAAACGACATTCGCGTTGGATCGATTGTTATCATTGCTGAATAGAATTCAATTGAGCGTGGATAAAGCGAACTAAATGATCTCTTTTGGGCCGTCAAGTTCACTGAGAAGATACTTACGTTCATTTGGTAATAGATATTATTGAAGCAACACGTAGGGGTATCGTTGAGTATGGCTCTTGCAACAACTCACTACCCTTTGCCACCAGAAATATTTACACGTTAACTGTTGGACCACCCACACTGTTTTGAATACGTTGACCTCAGCCAGCTTTTCGTTCTTTGCAGCCCCTCGCTGTTCCCCTTTTGAATCCGACAGGCGAGACCTTCCAATCCTTGTGTTTGAGAGTCATCTGGCTCTAAGCACATGGAGTTCCTGAATTCATTTCTGCGATTACCGTTCTTACTTGTCAGTCCAGAACAATTGGCTTCAAATCCTAATTCTGCAAATCCTATATAATGAGCCTTCAAAAGTCCCGGTTTCTCATATACTTCCTGTACCCTTCCTGTCCCACCACCGCTGGTCACAAACGTCCTCCATGCGAAATCTACCGATGAAAACGCCTTTTGAAAACATTCCTCAGTTAACTAACCAATCTGACGAACTTTGTACCCATTCCAAATTGTAGTCCCCCCCTGACCACGCACTCAGAACTACTATGATCTGTGATATGTGTTACTAAGTTCACTTCTCCTCTGTACATGCAAGTGTTCGAATCTTGTTGTGATCTCCCAACTCTTCGATTACAAGTTTCGTGCTACAGTAAATCGTGATTCATTCAAGTCTACTCAGGTCAAAACACACACGCTAACTACAGTTTAGACTTTTGCACTAACATCCTAAAATAGCGATCTGTGATTGGCTAATACCCCGTTGGCTGGGGTAGCAAACTCACAGTCCATCAGGAGAGAGTATTGGCCCAATCCCAGAGAGCTGCGCTCCTGTGGATCAACAAGGCCTGCAACACAGTGTCCACTGAAACACTCTAAGTGATCATTGGCTTGTTACCTGTTGACTTGGCCATTGAGTAGCGAAACTTCCTCCGCTCACTCTGTATATACCAGTCCACTGAATGAAAAAGAACTGTGCTAGATGAATGGGCATTAGATAAATTGCAAACGAGATGAGAATCATCGTTAAAAAGGATGTGACGCATATAATTTTACCAAAATCCGTGAATTTCTTAGGAGATAATGGGACATGGCGACTTCAATGCTCGGCTTCACTTCTTTTCTCTCAAACACTCTCCACCCTGCTTGTCTTGCACTTCCAAGACTGTTGGAAAAGCGAACAAACCTTCCATCTTTGACTCTTACTAAGAAAGCTTATAACCATTTCACCCTCCCTGATCTCACCCTTTGAAGCTTGCCACCCAAGTAAATAGTTAGATCAGGTGAGTGACACATAACCGGGGGCATGGCTAAATGACAACCTGCACAATCTCCAGGTCTGGGTTCATAGGATGCTGAGCGAGTGACTGGGCTTTTGCACGATAGCGCCACATCCTCCAGTCATTTGGATGAGGACACACACCTGTGTTAAATGGCGGGGGGTTGTTTGGCTCCATCCAATGGGCTATCGTCCAACATCCGAAAATAGGACCCTCCAGCGTTCCACTATTAAATGTGAGTAGAATGAATTTGAAACCAGTAATAATCGAATAAAAGAAAATTCGGGAAAACCCTGTAAAAGTTGGCGAAACAGAAGGTGGTTTGGAGGAAAATCAAGTAACAACTGTTCAGAAGTCCAGCAATAATTTGACGAATGACTGTTCTACACAATCCTCTTCATTATTGGTTGAGGACCCCTTATCCTGTCTATTGGGAAATTTACGTGACAAATACCACATCTTAATTCATTGAAATGATTAAAAGAAATTGATGGTAGAGTAGAAATGTTTGGAAGATCGAATAAATGCTGTCGGCAAATAACGCATACATCTCAATTTGTGAGAAAATAGAGACCTCTAAGCAATCGCAAATCTTATTTCTGTGGCGTGTGCTTCAAGTAATGAAATTATCACTTCCTACGGCCCTTGCCACAATACTGTTCATTGCCGGGTAGGATAGTGGTTTTAGCAATAGATTTTAGCAGACGGTGGTCTATAAACTCAGGTTGTATAAATCAACGTCTTTGGTCGATTAAATTGTCTACATTTTAAAGCGTTCTTGATACTTTGATCCCAAGCTGCCAGGAAACCCCCATTTCCGGCTGAATATACTAAATGGAAACGAAGGTGTTCCCGAGTCACGCCATTTTATTGTCTGCTGCAAGTTTCATTTCTTGCTAATGGCGGTCATTTTTCGTTCATCGCACTCGCATAAAATAGCAAATGTATTCCACAAAGTATGTTTAATCTGCTCTTAACTCTCGACGACCATATTTTTCTTATTGTTCGCTATTTTTTACTTCCAGATTATTTTAAGCATCCAACCTGCTTGAACATGATACCGACCCAGGACACCATGTGCGGTCGTCATTACAAATTCATCGTCAGTCAAGTGACAGGGGAGGCGCCACCATCTGCTCCACCATGTAGCTCTGTTTGCTGGTTCGTTTCATATTTACTTGCTGCCACCTCAATCAACTCTGTTGCATATAGAAAAAAAAATCTTTTACCGTTGTTTTCGTACAAAAACTCATAACTTTTTCTAACGATGTGACCCATTGAACGATATAATAACCAAATTCTTCAGACGTAACGTTCGATTATTGTTTCAGTTCTTTTCATTTTACAAGAAAATGTGTCTTCGACCACGCCAAACGCTCGTGCGATCCTGAATCGGTACCTTCCGCATTAAGCATGTTGGACAAGGCAATGGGTTTCCTTCGGGAGCAATGCCCCGACTATATGTACGTATGCCTGTCTATTTATCAACGCATTAACCACGTAGCGACTCCCAGGTTACTGGACATTTTCGTGGAGCCCGTCAAAAAATGCAGAATACGAATCATTGAAAACATTTACGCCGAGTACCTACTGGAAATGTAGATTTGGTATTTCTGGACATATGAGTACATAACTTGGGGGATTAGGAAATGGAAATGGCAGAACAAGCTTCAATTCAAAATTAATTCACAATCGCAATTTTTTCGGAAGAAACTCGAATTTCTGAGAACTATACATGAATCGACGATTGCCAAATTCAAAAAGTACATGAAGTCGACCACCTAAACGAGTGAGGAAAATAGATCTAATGAATGGTCACAGATTTGTATCAAACTCTTCTTATGAGGAGCAATAGGGGGTTTCGAAGTACTCAAGATTCCTTTTCAGCGCATCTCCTTTCTAGTGAACTGAGAAACATATTTTTCGAGGGTGGTTGATAAAATTATGACAATCCTGCTCACGGCAACCTCCCAAAATATTTGTGATGAATCTTCTAAATCTTCTCCGAAGGGCTAGTTTCAGAGTGGGTGGTATTCAATAGACATTAGGGCTTCCTAAATATGTACAAATACCAACCTACCAGCCATCACATAACACGAATTAATGGCAGTGCTCAAACAGACACTCGAGGATGCTATCGCCCCTGTTACTGACCAATGTCGAGCCCTAGAGGGCAGAGTTCTGTCAGCACCCTCCGGAACCTATAGCTGTGCCGAAGCTGCCCCCCGCCCACCAGACGCCGATCTCCCGGCACTCACTCCCTCCTTCGAGTGGCAACAGCCAACAGGCGGGAAATGGAGAAGCCGCCGGCGTCACACCCAACCAGCAGCCAGCTCCAACAGCCAACACACCTGTCGTCTCCATCTACCTACCCCCTCACCACACAGATATTATCACAATCCTTGACCGCCTCCAGGACATGCTGCTGACACTTCAACCTATAAAGAATATGTTTTAAGGATCAATACAAGCGCTGCATCAGTTTGGCTGAACCCTTAATGAAGGATCCTCACTTGATTTATCCTAACAATACGAAAGACATCGAAAGTGTTTGCAGGTACCAAAGTATTTGACGTCAGTTGAAATCTCCTCTGTTCCTGGTTCTACAACAATACATATTTTCAGGGATGTGACGGATATTCCGACCTATGACAAAGACTGGTGTTTATATAATGTTAAAACCACTCGAAACGAAGCAGTCGTACCGCTTCTCACTTCAATTCGCAAAGTCTGTTCGTCACCAGAAGACAGAGATGGTAATTGTTTTGTTTCTCAATTATACACGACAGAAAAAATATTATTAACACGGTTAGTTACAAGTTGGTAGTTTGCACCATGAGACCCATTTAGCAAACGACATTCGCGTTGGATCGATTGTTATCATTGCTGAATAGAATTCAATTGAGCGTGGATAAAGCGAACTAAATGATCTCTTTTGGGCCGTCAAGTTCACTGAGAAGATACTTACCTTCATTTGGTAATAGATATTATTGAAGCAACACGTAGGGGTATCGTTGAGTATGGCTCTTGCAACAACTCACTACCCTTTGCCACCAGAAATATTTACACGTTAACTGTTGGACCACCCACACTGTTTTGAATACGTTGACCTCAGCCAGCTTTTCGTTCTTTGCAGCACCTCGCTGTTCCCCTCTTGAATCCAACATGCGAGACCTTCCAATCCTTGTGTTTGAGAGTCATCTGGCTCTAAGCACATGGAGTTCCTCAATTAGTTTTTCCCAGGCCCCTCACAATTCCTCATTTCTGCGATTACCGTTCTTACTTGTCAGTCCAGAACAATTGGCTTCAAATCCTCATTCTGCAAATCCTATATAATGAGCCTTCGAAAGGCTCGGTTTCTCATATACTTCCTGTACCCTTCCTGTCCCACCACCGCTGGTCACAAACGTCCTCCATGCGAAATCTACCGATGAAAACGCCTTTTGAAAACATTCCTCAGTTAACTAACCAATCTGACGAACTTTGTACCCATTCCAAATTGTAGTCCCTTCCCCTGACCATGCACTCAGAACTACTATGATCTGTGATTCGTGTTACTAAGTTCCAATTCCTCTGTACATGCAAGTGTTCGAATCTTGTTGTGATGAGTTCATCGATTACAAGTTTCGTACTACAGTAAATCGTGATTCGTTCAAGTCTACTCAGGTCAAAACACACACGCTAACTACTGTTTAGACTTTTGCCTTCATTCAGCAGCGTCGATTTGTAACCTTGCAATTCCACCTTTAAATGACAGGAGGTTGGTTGGCTCAGTCTAATATCCTAAAATAGCGATCTGTGATGGGCTAATACCCTGTTGACTGGGGTAGTAAACTCACAGTCCATCAGGAGAGAGTGTTGGCCGAATCCCAGAGAGCTGCGCTCCAGTGGATCAACAAGGCCTGCAACACATTGTCCACTGCAGCATTCCAAGTGATCATTGGCCTGTTACCTGTTGACTTGGCCATTGAGTAGCGAAACTTCCTCCGCTCACTCTGTATATACCAGTCCACTGAATGAAAAAGAACTGTGCTAGATGAATGGGCATTAGATAAATTGCAAACGAGATGAGAAAGGGATGTGACACATATAATTTTACCAATATCCATGAATGTCTTAGGAGATAATAGGACATGGCAACTTCAATGCTTGGCTCCACTTCTTTTCTCTCAAAGACTCTCCACCCTGATCGTCTGGCACTTCCATGACTGTTGGAAAAGCGACCAAACCTTCCATGTTTGGTTGTTGCTAAGCAAGCTTATAACCATTTCACCCTCCTTGATGTCTCCCTTCGAAACTTGCCACCCAAGCAAATAGTTAGATCAGGTGAGTGACACATAACAGCTCTCTACCAGGGGCATGGCTAAATGACGACCTGCACAATCTCCAGGTCTGGGTTCATAGGATGCTGAGTGACTGACTGGGCTTTTGCATGATAGCGCCACATCCTCAAGTCATTTGGATGAGGAAACAGAACTGTGTTAAATGGCGAGGGGTTGTTTGGCTCCATCCAATGGGCTATCGTCCAACATCCGAAAGTAGGACCCTCCTGCGTTCCACCATTAAATGTGAGTAGAATGAATTTGAAACCAGTAATAATCGAATATATAGTTTGGAGAAAAATCAAGTAAAAACTGTTCAGAAGTCCAGCAATAATTTGACGAATGAGTGTTCTACACAATCGCACTTGCATAAAACAGCCAATTTATTCCACAAAGTACATTTTCTTCGCTCTTAACTCTTAACGACCGTATTTTTCTTATTGTTCGCCATTTTTTAATTTCAGAATATTTAAAGCACGCAACCTGCATGAAAGTGACATTGACCCAGGACACCATGTGCGGTCGTCATTACAAACTCCTCGTCAGTCAAGTGACAGGGGAGGCGCCACCGTCTAGGCCTGTTTGCTGGTTCGTTTCATATTTACTTGCTGCCGCCTAAATCAACTCTGTTGCATATGGAAAAAATTTATTTTTTTAAACGTATTTTTCAACCTAATTGTTCTTAGCTAATGGGAACTGTTTAGCAACGAAGTAACGGAACGGGGGATGTGATGTAATGCATGCGAAATGTTGCGGGTGTAGATTGCAACTGGTGCTGCAGAACTGAAGCCAGTTTTCATATTGCGCTACTCAACACCTAATACAGGAGTCGAAGCTTCTTCTTGGGTAACCTTGACGAGATGCGTTAGTGCAGCCACAAGGTGTAAATGCATGAAGCCATGTGCAGACAATGCTTGTCAAGAAATGAAGGGAAGCGATCCCTCCTCACAATTTAAAGGGTTTGAGTCGTGACTTACCCTTTGGCAATGGAGGTGAAAACTCAAGAGGCTGACCTCTACAACGATGTATGTGTCTGACATGTCTACTGCAATTCACTGGTTATGTGCAGCCAATACGCACTTCCTTTGAGCACGCGATACAGTTCCTTCACCTCTTGGTAATTTGTTAATAACCCATTTGTTGATGGTATGGGAAAGGTTCCCTGAGATCCCTTCAGGGCCAGTGTGTCTGCACTCTCCCTCCAAACATACCTCTGCGCCGCCATCTGCTGAAGGGAGCGATCATTGTGTGTTAATAATTAGGGCACAAAGAGGCTGTAAACTGTCCAACACCAACGTCGAACTGATAGCAGGGACTATTAAGGCCTTAACAGCCTAACTGTATGAAAGAAAACAGATTTCCCGTGTTACAGAGGCATGCGGCTCCAAAGGACACCAACATAAGAACCACTCTCCATCTTGCATCCATCATTCGCCAAAAAACAAGAGAGTATGGCACAGTTAGTTGGCATCGTTAGTTTGTTCAAGTGGCTCAGACACGCGTGTGCTGAACCACCAACATTGACTTGGGAAGCGCAGGGAAAAAAGAGCCACTTCGAATTTAAATCAGATTACTAAAATAGAAATGTAGTATTTTGTTCGAAGTATGTGTATGACTGGAATATACGACAATCGGACGGAATTCACTAGTAGATGTAACAGATAAAGCGGGATGACACTCTTACAACTCACCGACAAACTTGGGCGCGCGTAGCCGACATTGCGGAAGATCAGCTGAACCGATACTTTTTTGGTTTGTTCACTACTTTTTCGAGGCTCGAAAAAAAAGGTTGAATGAGGTTACAACGACGGAAAGGGAAAGTACCAAAATGTACATGAATTGAGGGAGGATTCCCATTTCTCTCAACAACGGCTCTAATCATTTTAATCTAACTCACATTACTTCTTATTATCACTCGAATTTACAGGGGGAACAGTTGTGTGATACGCAACGTGAAATACGTTATTTTTTTAATTTATTTGCGTTATTTTCGTACAAAAATTCATCACTTTTCCTAACAGCGTGACTCTTTTAACAATAAAATAAAGAAATTCTGTCGTGCGAAGGACGTACCGTTCGATTATTGTTTCAGTTCTCATCATTTACTTAGAGAATGTGTGGTCCACCACGCCAAACGCTCGTGCGATTGTGAATCGGCACTATACGCATCAAGCACGTTGGACAAGGATCTGAGTTTCCTTCGTGAGCAATGCGCCAACTACGTGTACGTATGCGTTTATATATCAATGCGTTAACTCCCAAATTACTGCACATTTTCGTGGACGAAGCGAGCCTGTCAAAAAATACAGAATACGAATTATTGAAAACATTTAAGCCGAGCACACGTACTCGAAATCTAGATCTGACATTGCTGGTTATATGAGTACATAACTTGGGGGATTAGGAAATGGAAATAGTAGAACAAGCTTCAATTCAAAATTAATTCACAATTGGAATTAATTCGGTGTTCAAGTTTCTTGAGAACTATACAAGTTACATGTTCCTAACCCGCTGATGTCAACAACTAAAAAGCTGTGTAAGCACCCTTCAGGTGCTAACTGCTGAATGTACACGGGCGAATGGTTAAATAGAAGTGTTAGAGCCAAGGCTGGTTAGTTCTCTTCAGCCCTGTCTCCTTGCACGTAACTTGTGTCTTTGTAAATAAAGTTCAAAGTTTCTTTTTTAAAAAGTCAAACTTCTCCCCATCAAACTTAACTGGCGCAGTCGATAGAGGACCACTCCGGATAGAACCACCGCGAACGTACTCGCCATTCTACAACGAGCGGAACCTTACGATCACCCACCAAAGACACGCAAGGAACAGCACCGTCTGAAGAGGCTCCTCGCAGTACCGTGTTGTGCTACGAACAAGCACCCTGTGAGTAAATTTCAGAAATTTAAACATTTCACATTTTTGCCCCACCCGCGGCAACTCGATCAGTCCATAACTTAAGGACAACAATTTTTGGTAGACGCCGTCTGCGTTACCAAAACCTTTCTACAAGCAACCAGCTTTAATAAGAAGAAACTTTTCTTCGCAACAGTGCGAGCTTCCCGGCAAGTCTCTCCTTCTCAATATTTCGCTGCCGCACTCGTATCTGTTTTTCTCCGACTGACCCTCGCCCGCATATTGAGGGGAACACTTTCAACTTCCTTCATCATTTTATTATCGCTACTTGATTCTTTACTTCTCTTTCATCCAACTGGAGCCCGCTTCGTCGTAATCTCGCCGTCCGAACACCAGCGCAGATTCGTAGAAAGGCCTTCAAGGATCTTCTGACACAGCTAATCCTCCGACACTTCCTTACCAACTAAGTTTAACTTTTAAGTCTTGCCTGATTTATATTTCTTAACTGTTTGCACGTAATAATCGACTTTACCCACAGCACACAATTCATAAAATTCCGGTCTACAATTTTCACACACAGCACACACGACCGCCAAAATTCCGAAAACTTTGAAGCAGTACGTGCACGACCGTTTAGGGAAGTACAAAACCCATCTCCCCGTCGTACACGAAAACCCCATTATGGAGCACGCTGCCTCTGCTAACCCAACCAACGAACAAACCACAGACGACAACATAATAATCATAAACCACCAACAAACACAAATACAGCAATTGCAAGAGATGATTCAACAGTTACTCGTGAACCAAGTTGTCACTAACAACCCTCCCGCCAGACAAAACTATAACTCCGAGTCTGACAACAGGCGCGAATACCTGCACCTAATCCCACCGTTCACAGGAGAACCTGAAACTTTACACGAATTTCTTCAGGTAACCGAAACACTACATGAAAAATTCTTTAATACCCAAGAACCCGATTGTTTCCAAAATTATACTCTGATTATGGCAATAAAAGCCAAAATATTACCACCAGCATCCACACAAATATTCTCCAGCAGTCTGACGACTTACAATCAAATCAAAGAAGCACTCCTCAACGCCTACTCTGATCGCAGAGGCGATATCACTTTAGTGATGGAATTAATCAGCATCAGACAGTCGGAAGGGGAAAACCCGTTTAGATTTCACGACAGGATCCTAAAACTGCTAAATCTCACCATCGCTTACGTACAGAATCACGAAACACAAAACGCGGAAATCCTTATTGAAAAATATAAAAAGTTTGCGCTCAGAAGTTTCCTAGTTTAAGGACTAGGCAACCGCCCGACCTAAACACAGCCTTGTCATGGCTAACAAATGACTACCAATTGCTATCAAATAGTAAACCCAAAACCCAAACAACCTTCAAACCCACGACAAACAACAAACCAACGAGCAATTTCCGACCACAAACCAACTACAATAACTTCAGACCACAATTTTCTTTCCGTGCAAACTACAATCCCCCAAATAAAACACCCCCAGAACCCTCTCAACAAACGCGCAATTCAAATGCAAAATTCACAGCAAATACGACCGTCAGACCAGACTCTAAGTTCCGAAAGGGGACTAGTTCAAGGAGCGTAGTTCCAATGTCTTGGCGTTCTGCCAACCCAAACTTCCATTTACCCCTTTACTTTGGTCCAGACAATAATGACCAGCCCAATGAAGGAGACCCCATTAATGAACATTGCGAAAACGAATTAGACGAACAAGACGCTCACCCTGAGGTGGACGATTCTTTTTTAGAAGAAAGCTGCCTCCAACACCCCCCAGATTCGAGCTAATGAATATCGAAAGAAAAACTATGAGCGAGCTACCTTACATACACGTCCCTAAAACAAACCTAAAAATACTGGTAGACACCGGCAGTACGAAGAGCTACATTAGCCCGGAGATTGCCGAACAATTTTTTTCCAAAAAAATGAAAAGGGAGCCGTTCATAGTTCAAATCGCCCACGGATCATCCAAAGGTAAACACACCACGCTAGTACCTTGCGGCGAATTATTCCGTGACCGAAATCTAAACCTAAAATTTTAGGTCTTCAAATTTCATAACGCTTTCGTCCTCCTCCTAGGACTTGACAACTTAAAACTCTTAGAAGCTGACATCGACCTGCAAAACCATTTGTTAAAAACCCCGAACACGAACGTCCCAATCCACTACTTAAACTCAAAACACGCGAACGTAAACCAAATAGACGCGAGGTCGGTGCAACAAATCCGACTGAGAGTGAAAAATGTCGAAAACGGAGACGCTATCATTCCGTACAGGAAAATTGGACCACTAGAAATCCCCAATTGCGTAGTTCATGTGAAAAACCACGAAACGCATGTCAGAGTCCTCAACCCCAACCCAACCATGGAAAAACTGATCCAAGTCAGCCCAATTCCAGTTGGAAAAAGTTGACGACCTAATCAGAAGCGAAAATTTCTCGAACTTGAACAACCACTTCGCAGAAAATTTCCCGACATATTTCACAGAGAAAACGAACCGCTCTCCTTCACAAATAACGTGAAACATCTGATCAAAACCACTGACGACCAACCCATCTACACCCGAAACTACAGATTCCCTGAAATATTTAGAGAAGAAGTAGACAACTAAATAGAAGAAATGATAGAGCAAGGTATCGTGAAACATAGCGAAAGCCCATGGAATTCACCAATTTGGGTCGTGCCAAAAAAACGCGACTCTAGCGGCAAATCGAAATTTCGGATAGTTATCGACTATAGAAAACTTAACGAAAAAACTATAGAAGATCGCTATCCCCTTCCACAAATATCGGAACTGCTAGACAAACTAGGCCGCAGTCAATACTTCAGCGTCATTGACCTAAAATCCGGATTCCATCAAATAGAGATGCATCCGGATAGCATCGAGAAGACGGCCTTTAGCACCTCGAATTACCACTTAGAATTCAACAGAATGCCCTTTGGATTGAAAAACTCTCCCTCAACGTTCCAACGCATGATGGACTCAATCCTAAGAGGGGTAGCCAACGAATACTGTTGCGTCTATCTCGATGATATCATAATATTCAGTTCCGTAATTTCCGCGAAAGGAGTACAACCAAATCCAGACAAAATACAAGCGATACTGGATTATCCACTCCCAAAAACCAATACGGAAATTAAACCCTTCCTAGGACTCCTGGGCTACTATAGGAAGTTCATAAAGGATTTCGCGTCTGTAACCAAACCGTTTACTAAGTGCCTTTTTTTTTTTTTAAACGGTGGATGCAGGCAGTACCCTCACTGCAGCCACAAACGGGCCTATTGTAAGGGCGTCCATGATACTCGGATCATGGCCCACCTGCACCACCCCCAGGCCCCACGGCACTGGTCTCACTTGGTGTGACGTCACCTATGCGCCCCCACCACCCCCGCACATAGCGGAGGATATCCGCAAGTTCTGCATTTGCCTCCTCTTCGGGCTGAAGAAAGGGCCTCCCAAACACAGAACGGCGCGATGCCGCGAGTCCATCGCATACGCACAGCACGTGCTCTGCCGTCTCTAGCCCTACCTCGCAGAACCTGCATACCTGTACCTCGCACTTGCCAATATTTGCAAGGTGGTACCTCAGCGGACAGTGACCTGTGAACAGGCCACATATGATCCTCATATCCTTCCTCCCCAGAGCAAGCACCTCCTTGGACCTCTCTCTGGAGAGCCAGATAAAGAGTTTTGACTGTCTAAGGCCGGGCAGCCCCTGCCAATGAGCAGCCCTGCACCTATCCTCCCATTTGCCAACCTCTCTACGTAGATGGCTCCTGGTAGTCCCAACAAAGGGCTCAGGGCCAATAGGGATCTGCTCTGATCCCTTCTTAGCCAACCTATCAGCCTGTTCGTTTCCCTCTATACCCTGATGCCCTGGCACCCAACACAGTGTTACACTGTTGTCCTCGGCCAGGGCCTTCAGTCCAGTCAGACACTCCCACACCTGCCGCGATGTAAGACAGTATGAGGCTAAGGCCTTGAGAGTGGCCTGACTGTCCACCATGATGTAGATTCTCTGCCGCTTCAGTCCCCTCTGCAGCAGCCGCTGCACACAGACTGTCACCGCAGCCACCTCTGCCTGGAACACCGTGGCCAGCGACCCCAATGGGATCGCTGCTCTGATCCTCGGCCCAAAGATGCTTGCCCCTGCAAGGCCACCCTGCACCGAGCCATCAGTGTAGTATACCAGGGCCCCAGCTTCGAAAGCGGGAGCTCCCCCTACCCACCTGGATCGCTCATGAATGAGTATCCGAAAGGGTAGCGCGAAGTTGAACCTCGCGGGCATTGAGTCTACCACATGCAGTTCAGGCCCCCCCACCTTCACCTTATCAAGGATCAAGTGGCAGGAACTCCTCCCCCGCATGATCAGACCCAACTCCAACATACGCGCAGCCTGGAGGAACGCCATCCTTTTAACATGTATGTGGAGTGGAGCTAAATCTAGCAAGACCTCCAGTGCAGCCGTAGGGCATGTTGTCATACAGCCTGTAATGGCTAGACACGCCCTACGCTGCAGTTTATTTAGCTGCAACTGCACTGTTTTGTTTTCCACCCTAGTCCACCAGACCAGGGCTCCATAGGTGACTACAGGCCTAACAACCGCAGTGTACAACCACCGGATCATCCCAGGCCTCAGCCCCCATGTCTTCCCCACCATTCTTTGAGCTGCCCACATCACCACCGACGCCCGCTGTAAGGCTTTTTTCACGTGTGTGGCCCAAGTGAGCTTTCCATCAAGAAAGACTCCCAAGTACTTGATCTCATGCTGGATCTTCACCACCTTGCCATCCAGCCAGAGTTCCCGCAGTATAAGGCTGCGTCTTCTGGTGAATGGGATCAGGCTCGTTTTGTCTGGATTGACAAACAGTCCTTGCCCATTGCACCATGTCTGTAGGGTATTCAGTGCATGCTGCATGCATTCACTGATTACACTCGCGAATTTACCCCTGACTATAATTACCAGGTCATCCGCGTATCCTATTACCTTGTAGCCCTCCTCCTCCAGCAGCTCGAGAAGGGTATCAGCTACCAGTAACCAGAGGAGAGGAGAGCACTCCCCCATGCGGGCATCCCTGGTGGGCACCACAGAGAGTGTTTCCCCCCCCAACTCCGAGAAGACCACCCTGCTACTCAGCATCTCGTTGGTCCAAGAGATTAGGTAACGATCTACACCCTTCCTACCAGCCGCAGCCGTGATTGAGGCATACGACGTATTGTCGAAAGCCCCCCCCAATATCCAGAAAGCAGCACAGCGCAATCTCTCCGGATCTCAGAGTATCCTCCAGCACTGTTGCCAGTTCGTTCAGAGCAGTCTCAGTGGATCTCCCCCTCTGATAGGCATGCTGGGAACTCCGAATGGGGTTCTGAGTTAGATAGTTCTCCTTTATTGATAGGCACACTATCTTCTCCATTGTTTTCAACACGAAGGACATGAGACTGATGGGGCGGTAGCCCTTAGCCAGGGCCGAGGAGCCACCCGGCTTTGGTATAAAGACCACCTTCACCTTCCTCCACATAGTGGGTATGTACCCAAGGACATAGCTCGCCCTGAAGAGCCTCACCAGTATCGGACCCAGAGCCTCCCTACCATGCTGCAACATGGCTGGGAAGATCCCATCCGCACCTGGCGCCTTGTAAGGTTTAAATGAACCAATAGCCCATTTAACCTTATTAAGTGTGAACATTTCTCTGGAGGCTGCAGCTAGCAGTGGGTTCCTTGATTGCCCATGACAGGTACCACCATCGGCGCTCAGCTGATGGTGGTGGCTATCTCCCCACCGCAGGCTTTGAGACCCTGGGAAGTGAGCTGTCAGTAGCTCCTCCAAGGTCTCCTTGCTGCCCCTTGTGAATGTTCCCCTGCCTTTAGGAGAAAACCGATTTGCGGTCTCTCTTCTCTAGAGAGGATCTTCTGTACCTTGGACATGGTAGACAAGTCTTTCATGCCCCCACAGAAGTCTCTCCAGGATTTCCTTTTAGCCTGTCTAAGGGCTTTATTGTATGCTGTGAGGGAACCCCTATATGCGTCCCACTCACCCTTCTTTTTTGCTCTGTTAAAGAGCCTCCTCGTTTCTTTCCGAAGCCTTTCCAGTTCCTTGTTCCACCAAGGAACCTCCCTATTGGATCTTCGGGTTTTCAACTCGCAGCTTTCTTCATACGCCTCTACCATAGCTGCGCAGATCTCCCCTGTCGCCCTTTCTACACCTTCGACAGTTTGCATTTCACAGCTGTAGCTCTCCAAACTGGAGGCCAACACGCGGCTGTACAGAACCCAATCCCTGTTCTTGGGGTTTCGATATGTCTCCGTCACACTATTAGGGAACCGCAGCCTGAACCTCACCATCCGGTGGTCAGACATTGAAGTTTCCCCAGAGACATGCCAATCTGTTATTCTGCTGGCATAGAAGGTACTTGAGACCGTAATGTCCAGCACCTCCCTCCGCCTGCGTGTAACAAAAGTTGGCGTGCTCCCCCTATTAACCACCACCATTTCATTGCACAGTAAGTAGTCAAGAAGGGACTCACCTCTTGTGTCTGTGCTGCCCCATGCCATGTTATGTGCATTGGCGTCGCACCCGACAATCAACTGAAGGTCTTCCCTTCTGCAGTAATGGATCAGCTGCTGCATAATCAGCGGGGGGACGTCAGCGTCATCGCCTGGGAAGTAGGCTGACGCCACCACTGTCCTCGCCCGGAGTCCATTACTGTCTTGAGCTTCCAGCATTACCGCCACCAAATCCCTGTGACAGAACTCGGGAATTTTTAGAATATGCAAGTTGTGTCTTACCAAAACAGCCGCCCTAGGACGACCTTCTGTGCCACAGTAGACCAACTTACCTGTACTAGCAGGTATCCCTTTTACGTCCCTGCTGTCCGCCCAAGGCTCCTGCAGTAGAGCCACATCACAGCTCCCCCAGACAAAGCTCCTGCACATCACTGCCGTAGCTGCTTTGGCCGTGTGCAGGTTGATCTGGAGGAAGCCCACATGCTGCGCAATCATCGTCGCCCACGCCGACCCCCAAACCCCCGTGGGACCTTACATCCCTGCGGAGTGCCCGGAGGGCGAGCAGGCGCGACTGCCTCTCTGCAGTTTGGGCTGGAAGGACCTTGTCGTCCTTCCTGCCCTCCCTGCCAAATCTGGACCCGCCAGCCCCCCCCCCCCCACCCCACCCGCAGCCTTTGCCGAAGCCGTCACCACAGGAGGGGGAGGAGGGGCCACCAGGACCCCAGCACCGCTGTTTCCAGGAGCCGCCACCATTCCTGCCGAGGCACCCGAGGCGGGGCCCCCAGCCAGGACCGCGCAGCGGGACCCTAGGTAACCGCTGCCTGCAGCCCCCCGGCCAGCAGCCCCACCCCCCGACACCCCCGCAGCGGCAGCGCTCCCTCTTCCCCTTCCACCATCTCCAGGGGCATCCAAGGAAGGGATACTCGAGGTAGGTACCTCTCCAGAGCCCTGCTTCCTCACTCTGATGCTGCCTTGCCTCAGCTTTATGGAGACTGCTGGCTCAGCCTCCAAAGCCTGGGCAGATTGCGCATCTATCAGCAGGCCCAGAAGCACCGCTGATTCCTTGTGGACCCGAGAGAGCACCGTCCAGAACTGTGTGCAGAGTCTCCTATTCTGCTTCGCCAGAAAGCCCAGGATCCTCTCATCCTGCTCATCCTCACACCCCGGCAGGTACGCCACGGCTCTTCGTGGTCTCGGAAGGTCCTTCCCCTCACAGACCTTCAGCCTGGCACCCTCCCAGGGCTGTGCGGTGGCAAAATGCTCTCTCAGCCATGCTGCCGTGCCCTCATCCTTACAGGTCACCGCGTACCACCCCCTTCTACACATGGTACCGGTGAACCCTGGCTCCGGCCCCTCATCTTCGTCGAGAGCGAACACGGCTTCCACCATGCTCCTCTCCACGGCCTCCATCTGCTCCGCTGTGAGGAGCTCCGCCGGGTAGTCCTCATGGAACACCCCCAGCTTCACCCCTGACACAGCTGAGCTATATGAGACTGGTGGTCGCCTGCCAGGACCGCCCTTAGGCACTCCCTGCTGCCCGGAGCCACCAGCCCCACCGAGGTGGGCTGCAGACGTGGAACCTACGTCCCCACGCTGCCCTTCACCACCTCTCACTCCCAAAGAGCGTCTCACCTTCTTTCTCTCCTCGGGAGTGTCTCCAGTGGAAGGCCGCTCTCTTTTTTGGCCACCTTCCACCTCTTTCGTCAGCCCTCCTCTCATCGCAAGAGCCCTGGCATCAGCCACGCTCTTACCCTCTGACAGGAGGGCTTTAAACCGGCGCCTCTGTGCGCCAGTAAACTTAACGTGGCGCCCTCGCTTGTGCCCAGAATGCGTGCCCGATGGCCCCGCATCCGACCCTTCGGTCAGCGGCTCCAAGCCTGTGTCCTGGTTCTCAGGAGCCCCCGAGGACCCCCCCGCCT
This sequence comes from Pachypeltis micranthus, assembly GCA_020466155.1. Taxonomy (NCBI): domain Eukaryota; kingdom Metazoa; phylum Arthropoda; class Insecta; order Hemiptera; family Miridae; genus Pachypeltis; species Pachypeltis micranthus. The sequence goes on along the minus strand of CM035774.1, from coordinate 23,429,544 downwards.
GGGGAGGGCCCAGCACCAGCACCCCCCTATCGGGAGGCGCCCCGGCACCAGGCCCCACACCGGCAGCCGGGACCCCCAGAAGCCCCCCGCCCGCAGAATGTGACCTTGCGTCTCCATCCGCTGCAGATGAACCTCCTTCTACAGCTGGGAGGTCACAGTACAAATCCATGACCTCCTCCTCCATCACTGAGGAGGGACTCAATAGCAGTCTCTCTTCCTCAGCTAGGGTAAGCTCCTGAATGTTCAAATTTATTTGATTTTCTTCATTCATGTTCCCGCGAGTAGCTAGGGTAATACACAGTCGATCACGGCAGAGCCCCGCATGCCGTGACAAGGCTACTTACTGCAAGGAGGTCGCCTGGTATCCTTGAGGCTCCGTGTTTGACACAATGTCCCATGTGCCATCCACCCTTCGCCACGGGTCGCTTTACAGCTTGGGTTGGGGGCGCAAAAGAAAATAAAGAAAGAAAGAAAGAAAGAAAGAAAGAAAGAAAGAAAGGAAAGAAAAGAAAAAAAAAAGAAGTTGATGCGGGGAGCACGAGCAGGCGCCACTACTCGCCCCCCTCACCACCTCTCAAGGAAAGCTATCCACCTCCCAAAACGGGGGGGGGGGACAACCCAACATTGCTCCAATCTGTCGGCCCCACTCCAAAGGATATGGGCACTAACAGGCTAGACCTCGTGAAGGTTTGGAGATGTTTTTAAGCCTGGCTATGCTAAGTGCCATCCCCAAAGGTCTGGCATAAGCCATCGAGAAAATTCGGTGGCTCGCAAAATACCGGCTTACTTCTAGCCCTACTAAGTGCCTTAAGAAAGGGAACAAAATAGACTCAACGCACCCGGAATATTTAGACTGCTTCGAGACGTGCAAACGACTACTAACGAACGACCCCATACTACAATGTCCGACCTTGACAAAACTTTCCACTTAACTACAGACGGAAGCGGTATAGCAGTAGGCGCAGTATTAAGTCAATCAACTGACGGAGCCGACCTCCCCATAGCCTATGCCAGCCGGACCCTGAATGACACCGAACGCCGCCTCTCTACCATTGAACGCGAATTACTCGCTGTCGTGTGGGGCTTCGAGTATTTCCGACCATACCTGTTCGGAAGGAAATTCCGCATCTTCTGTGATCACCGTCCCCTCCAGTGGCTCTGGTCCATCCGCGAACCTAGTTCAAAACTTTTCAAGTGGAGAACTAAATTAGCGGTTTACGATTTTGATATCGTCTATAAGAAGGGCTCACTAAACTCCAACGCCGACGCTTTCTCCAGAATAGAGCTGCTGAACAATAACGAAAACGTAGATGACCCTCCGAACAACAACACAGTCATAGAAAACGCGCTAGACGAATTCTTTGCCGCCTGCACCCCAAACACATTAGAAAAAATTACTGATCTACCAATAACAGACATGGACGAAACCGGCTCAATATTCGCCAACATTGACCCAGACGAAAATCTCGAAATTAAAGACGACGAAACGAACACAGTAACGAGAATTCACTCAGACATAATCGGACACGCCATAGTCGCCATACCTATCAAAGACGAACCGGTAAATGTCTGCAATCATCAGATCATCGTCGAAATCGTTAAAATCCCCGTACAAAAACCCGTAAAAATAGAAACTATTTTCGGAAATAAATCCAGGATCACAGTACAATTCTCGCAATCAAACTTGGAACAGGAACTTACGGAGTTCGTAAAACAATATGTGGTACCAAAAATTAAATACGGACTTTTCTTCTCAGACGATATCTACGAAGACGTTGCCAACCTCATGACGAAACATTTCAATTTTTCCGAAATAATAATGACCAAATACAAAAAGAAACTCATTGACGTTACTGACGAGACCGAACAAAAGGAACTCGTACACAAATACCACGAAAGTTACACTAACCACAGAGGAATAGACGAAACCCATGAACGCATTAAGAGGACTCACTATTGGCCTAACATGAGAACTACGATCCAAAACTTTATCAACAACTGCGAAGTCTGCACCCGGTGCAAGTATGATCGTAAACCATTAAAAGTTAAATACAATATTACGCCAACAGCCTCACGACCACAATAGACACCATAACACTAGACGGGTCCAAATTTTTAACTATCATCGACTCTTTCTCCCGCTACGCCCAAGCATACCCACTGAAAACCGCCAACTCAACCGAAATCATAGACTGACTACTAAATTATTTTACACTTTATGGGATATCAGTTACCCTCGTCATGGACAATGGACCTGAATTCCAAAACTCCCTCGTTATAGAATTCCTACTACTACACAAGATCAATGCTCACTTCATAGCCTCCCAACATCCTGAATCCAACGGGCTAGTAGAAAGATTCCACTCCACCCTGATTGAGCACATCAGAATTTTCAAAGAGAGGAACGAGTTCAAAAAGGAAAAAATTAAGTCCAAAGTCACCCACGCCATTCTAGCATACAATAAATCGATACACTCAACCTCCAAGTTGACTCCGTTCGAACTCCTATTTGGCCACACTAACAAAGACACCCTACTAGACATGGATATTAACCAAGTATTATCGAATAATTACGTTACGCTCCACAAAGAAAAGATGAAAACCTTATACGCTCAAATCAAAGAAAAAATGCACTCCGATAAAACAAAGATAATAGAAAAACGAAATGTAGACAGAGAGGATCCCCCAGATATACCAACTGAAATATTCGTTAAAACCGTGCAAAAACAGTCGAAAACTAAACCAAAGTACAACAAAGAAACGATTAAAACAATAAATCAAAACCTCAAAACCGCCCAAATCATACATCGACACCATAACACCAAAGAAAAAATTCACTTGAATAATATTCGCCGCCCTAAGAAATTTACAGAATCAATCGCCAACGCTTGGAACCAGTCGCTAGACCATTCGGAAATCCTCGCCAACAGATTCGGACTCAGAATTACCAGAGAAGATCTCTTAACCTTAAAAGACAACAATTGGCTGAACGACAATATAATTAATTTCTATATGGAGTTACTGGACCAAAGAAGTAGGCAAAACCAGAAATTTCCCTCCACCTTCTGCTTCAACACCTTTCTGTACGTATCTTTAATAACTGGAGGCCACCAACGAGTGAAAAACTACTCTCGTAAATCGGATATCTTTGAAAAAGATATCGTTGTAATTCCCATATTCAAGTCCTCCCACTGGAGACTAATAGTGATCAACATGAAAACACGAGAAATAGAATATCTAGATTCCCTAGGGTTGGATGGCACCGACATAAAAAAAGAGAAAATCAAATACTACCTTAGTGAAGAACACAAACACAAAAGGGGACTCCCCCTGGAAATCACTTCCTGGAAATGCTGCCAACGAACGGACATCCCGCTCCAAAATAACAGCGATGATTGTGGAGTATTTATCTGCCAATACGCCAAAGCCCTAACCTCCTCTAACGAACTAACATTTGACCACAACGACATCCCAAACCTTAGGGAAACGATGTGTTTAGAAATCGTCAAAGCTTGCCTAATATAGCCACAACCTCTGACAACTTGCATTACATGTTTTACAGCACCGCCCTCACCATCATCTGGGCCCAAATATCCTTGGGGATTAAAATCACGGACATATCGAACAACCTGGGAATAATACCGATCCACCTAGGACCAGCCAAGAAAATTGAGGACTACCATACCATCGCCCACTTTTACCAAACGAACGGACTAAAAACCCAACTAGAAACAATATGCTTGCATTTCGACGACATATTACATACCGTCAACTCAGATCCTGAAGTCGAGGAAGCCGTTCACGTTAAAATACAATTGATAAACCATCTACTTTCATTGGCGCAGGACAAGTTAAACGAATCCGTCCTGCCAAAGCGACGAAGTCGCGGCCTGATCGACGGACTTGGCTCGACCATCAAATTTATCACTGGCAACCTTGACTCTACTGACAAAAGGAAATACGAATCCATTCTAAACAAATAAAAACCAAACAACAAACTCTCTCTAAACAAATAGAACGACATTACACCATAAACTACCAATCACTTAAACTCCACTATAGAGTCAATCGACAAAAAACACAAAACACTGACTCAAGAGATTGAACATCTTAAGGACGCCAGTTCATTCCACACCCACGTCCTTCAAGTTGAACGCGCACTAGACCACAATCAAATACTGCTACAATTACTCCTGGACCTAACACAAGACATAGACAACTCCGTTACATTTTGTAAGCTGGGAAAAGTCCACCCAAGCATCATAAAACCGGAGACTTTACTGGACGCCCTACGCGAGCTAAAAACCTACTACAATGACCGACTACCTGATTTTTACGGCAACGCCTTATTTGAATTACAGACACACATCAGAGTAAGGTGCTACATCGGAGAAAGTGAAATCGTATATTTCCTAGATATACCGATTACACACCCGGATAGTTTCGATTTAATATTTTTGCAACCCGTTCCCTCCGTTCTTTCGGGCACCTTCGTTACTGTATTGCCCTCCACTCAATATGTACTCAAATCAGGCACCACTCAAGAGACAAACTTCCTCAATGAAAAATGCGAGTACGGTCCAACCTACACCTTGTGTCCCAACAATTTCGATTTAACAAGTAACTTCGCTTGCGAGCGCGGCATCCTCATCGACGGCTCAAACGATCATTGCGACACATTCAAATTAGAAATAACCGACAATTGAATAGAATATTTGGAACAAGCAAAACAGTACATAGCCATTTTTCCTTCAGAAGACAGACTCACGATAACGACAGGAAAAAAAATCGAATTCAGAGATTTGCGAGGAATCTTTCTCTTCGAACCGGATTCTAGCCAAATCCAGTACCGAAATAGAACATTAATAATTCCATCTACGAACACAACGAGAAACCCCGTGGTAATCTACCACTCGAAACTTAATTAGGTTTTTGAACATGCACCAAAAGCCTCGATCAAACTCAAAACGATTAATTCCCTGACACTACCGGCTCAAACCATCACACCCATAGAAAACGTTATCACTCAGTATGTAAGACCTAGTGTATGAACAATTTTACTGTATGGATTAGTAATCATGTTAATCGCTTTCGTTTGTATTGAATGTCCTAAAACCGTTGAAATAAACTCGCAGCCAAGCGTGTGAAATATTGTAAATAAACATTAGTAACCTCATTGTAACAATCCATCATAGTCTCTCGAGGGCTTACGCTTTAATGTAAATTGTAACCCGAACTAAATTGTACCCCGTAATTCTATTCTCCGGGAGGGACGAGTTACATGTTCCTAACCCGCTGATGTCAACAACTAAAAAGCTGTGTAAGCACCCTTCAGGTGCTAACTGCTGAATGTACACGGGCGAATGGTTAAATGGAAGTGTTAGAGCCAAGGCTCGTTAGTTCTCTTCAGCCCTGTCTTCTTGCACTTAACTTGTGTCTTTGTAAATAAAGTTCAAAGTTTCTTTTTTAAAAAGTCAAACTTCCCCCCATCAAACTTAACTTACATGAATCGACGATTGCAGAATTCAAAATGTACATGAAGTCGACCACCTAAACGAGTGAAGAAAATAGATCTTCTAATGAATGGTTACTTATTTGTATCAGACTCTTCTTACGAGGGGCAATGGGGGGTTTCGTAGTTCAAGATTCCTTTTCAGCGCATCTTCCTTCTAGTGAACTGAGAAACATATTTTTTGAGGGCTGGAAAATCAAATTAAGAAGGTACTAAACTGGTGTAGTCGAGCAGATCAATGTGACAGCCTGCAAGCTTTTCGTTGCTAGTCAAGCAAAATAAAATTATGTCTATTTTGCTCACGGTAACCTCCCATTAGGGCTTCATAAAGATGTACAAATACGGTATCATGCACTAAAGAGTTAAGGTGCTCGCGTCTTACAATGCAATGCCTAAGGTAACATCCTAATAGAACGATCAAGTCAACATAATTGTAACTAAAGATGTTATCTGCAACTCAAAAGCCTCTGATTTAAGAATACAGAGCTGACTAGATATCAACACAGACATGTACACATTGAATGGGAGTGGAGTAAAGTCAAGAACGATTCAAGTTGTAAACATAATTCTCGTGCAAACCCTTTTTGTACAGTTGAACCTTCTAACTTTCTTAGTTCAACGGCTTACTGCGTTTTCAGACCCAGCGAGACCAATTGCCCTGGGGCCGATTTCTACATGAGCACATCTTCTTCGATGGCAACTTCCAACACGCATTATTCAGCTGACCCCACACTGACCACTCTGGGTATGGGGTAATCGTATGCCTACTCTCAACTACTCAATGTGCACTAAATGCTGGTACCAAAAATTGTCTTTACTGTCATTTTGTAAATGAAAACTAAGTTTATGGAATAAATTGACTACCCCTCCAGGATTTTGTATTAGATAAAAGTCGATGCCAACATTTGGTTGAACCATAGACGTCTGACTAACGGACTTCCTCTCACGTTGGCATTCTCTTTCAAAAGAGCGTATGGGTGGGTTGGTCAACCCTTTTTACTTTGCTTAGCACGACGAAGTAGGGAGGAACGTAATAGGCGGAAAAAGTCGAGCTTCCTTCCGATCGTTTCGTTTCAAAGGTACATTTTAGTTATTAGCTCTAGCCATCAGACCGCCAGAGGAAGGTAGGTATTGGCTATTTGAACCCTATGAGTTCAAAGAAAATCTTTAGTAATGCTATCCCAAAATGTTGAAGAACTTTCTTTTATAGGCCTACACCTCCGCTCACCGTATTTTCATGGAGATATGTGTAGAGAAGAAAAGTTTTGTACTGACTAGTAGAAGATCAGTTGAAAGTTTAATCAAAATCGTTAGAGCCGTTTTCGAGAAAAATGCGAAAAATCTTAGTGTTTGGTACATCGATCGAAGTCGCCCATAACCTTTTTTTGGTGTCTACAAAAAAATAAGGAACCAGCTCAACCAGTCCACCCGTTCTCCCATAAATCGAACTACAGACAGATCTGTTTCCTTATTTGATGACTGTTCCTAAACTCTCGACGAGGTGTACATCAGACATGGAAGTTGCGGTTTCGCTAATGTGCAAGAGACTGTCCCCTGCAGCATCCACCAAACTCAGATCTGCGAAAGTACAGCAGGTATTTGGTCGTTAGCCAGTCTCTCGGTAGAGAGCTGGTGCCCGTGTATGAACACCTGAGGTATCCTGTACCATCTGGTAGGAGTTCTTAATCTGGTTTCCTACCTGATCTAACTATCTGCTACGAGGGGGATTAGTATTGAAGGGATATGGCACTAAGAGAGTCGGGAAGTAGTACGATATCACGCAGAATGCAATTGGAACAAAACGTTTTATTCTTAATTACATTCAGAGAGGTTTCACCACCACAGACAGGGAACTGAGTGGGATCGAACGCGAGCGCGGACGACACAGCGACGAGGGAACTGGCTCAGTTTAAATGACAGCAGCCAAGTCTCCAGCGAATCAGGGCATTTGACGTGCCCAGTCAGCATAAATGCCCCGGACGAGCCTCCGCTGAATCCAAGGGTTTGGTTACATATCTACGTGGGTGGCAAGTTTCGAAAGAACAACTATGGCCACGTTTCTTAGCCATCGCCTTCTTCGCGGATTCTGCAAAATGGTTATAACAAAATGTTCGTTTGCCCTCCCAACAACCGTCGCTCACTGTTGTAGAAACTACAGTCAAGCGGCATGTGGTTTCTCGTTTCCATCGCACTTGAAACCGCTGCATATTGAACTCACCATGTCCTGTGAGAAACTGGCTCGCCCAGTGGTCTGGCTCAACCCATTTTCTTGAAAGATGTTGGGGAAGAACTCATACGAGTCACGACCCTTCGACGAGGATTCCCATCTCGCTTGCCATTTTTCTAACGCCTATTCGTCGATGGCTGCAAGTTGTCATTCTGTGGTGAGATCTGCACCGAGTTCAGCTCAAAGCGGGGGAAGCTCCCGTTTCACTCTCCACTTGTCAATCAAGCAATCAATGGCCAAGTCAACTGGTAACTGACCAGTGGCGCCTGAAAGAACTGGAGCCTGTTACCCGAAAATGGTGGGGGGGGGGGGAGAGAGTGCCCTGAACAGCAGGTGTAAAATCTTGCTGGGCTGACATTGTCAGCTGTGACTGGATGGGACCGTGTCAGCTTGGACGGGTCCTTTTCCGAGGCCACCACTGGCTTGTGGGCCTGGAGCACTGCTTGCGGGGTTCTGGCTCATTGGTGTCAGCTCATCCTTCCCATCTCCTCTGGTTTTTATTTTTTTTTTAAATTTTATTATTTTTTAAATATATATTTGTATATAGTTTTTTTCTTTCTGAATTTTATTTAATTTTTAGTTTTTTATTTTTGTTTCCCCCACTTAACTTTCCCCAACTAATCATGATGTCTTCTTGGAATACAAAGCGATAGTGAGCAGCACTGTCGTTTTGCAAGGGAAAACTAAGATTAGGGAATAAATTGACTCCCCCTCCAGGAGTTGGTTTAGATAAAAGTCGCCGCTAACATTTTGCAGAACCACAGACGTACGACTAACGGACTACCCCTCACGATGGCATTCTCTTTCAAAGGAGCGTATGGGTGGGTTGGGCCACCCTTTTTACTTTCCTTAGCACGACGAAGTTGGGAGGAAAGTAGTAGGCGGAAAAAGTCCAGTTTCCTTCAGATCGTTCCGTTTCAAACGCACATTTTAGTTATTAGCTCTAGCCATCAGACCGTCAGAGGAAGGAAGATGGCAGTTAAGACCTGCTCTACGTTTGCTTTTCCTATGAAAGACTTGTAATAGCTCTCCGCTTCCACAAAATTTCGCCAACCTTCCCATTTGGCTCGTTTGATGGCGCGGTGGAAGTCAGTTCGGAGTGTGGCTCTGGCATCAGGGTTACGAGTGTGTTGGTCCATCCTTCTGGCTCTATTTACACTTTGCTTGAGTGTAAATAGTAATACGTCAGTCCACCATGGGACTTTGATCGCCTGGCACTTCTGTTGCTCAAGTACAGAGAACCGTGCCGAGTGCAGTGCTGTAGTAAATATTTCCACTTTGCTGCCCACTGCTTCAGTTGTGGCAGCTTGCACTATTAGGTGGGTGTCTGCAGCACGCAGTTCACCTTCCACTACCCTACAGAATTGTGGCCAGTCAACATTTTTTGTGCGGAATCGCTTCTCACGGGTGTCTTTGCAGAGGATGTTGTCATTTGTGATGGCAAAGTCAATAACCATGTGATCGCTTTGTGTTGCACCTGGTACGACTCGCCAACGACCTTCCACCTAGCCCATGATAGGTCTCCTCAGTCATGGGGTTGTTGGTAACAACCAAGTTGTACGTGGTGAGCAACTCTATACACGCCTCGCCCGCCCCTTTCAGGTTCAAGGATCCCCACAATGGTGATCTGGCGATTGCAACAGTACAGGAGGGTCGTCCTGATAGGCGTGCTAGAGCCCGCTTGAGTGGTTGAAGGCTGTTGACAACTGGTGCGCCAAAGTGCCTGTAAAACGATATTACAACCAGCTCAAAGCCACCAGCTCGGACACTGCAGCGTTTCTTGACTGCAATTTGCAGCAACTCAGCCATAACCGGGGAACTCTTATTTGTGTTGCGCTGAAGGATTCGATCTGTTTTCAACCTATTCATAATCCACTCGTGACTCCTGGAGAGCAATTGGTCACTGACGAATGGTACAGTGTGCGTCTCGTGTAGAGTGCGATACCTGTTGTAATTTGTGTTCAACAGAGCCTCACGCTTGCACTCCTTGCTCAGATGTGGCACAAAGCACCAGGTGTACACCATAGTTCTCGTGCAGCCTGCTGCCAGGTGGCCATAACGCTGGCATTTGTAGTACTGTGTGGGGGATTGGTACTTGCGGAAGGCGCACTGTTGCCAGGCTGTTTGGAGGTGCCTGGCCTCCTCTGGTTTTTGTGTAGGCTGGGTGACACCTCAATCACCTAATCCTTCTGTCTGCCCCCTTTTTTGTAAAAATGGTGGTTTTTTGTAAAAAGGGGCCAGACGTCTTGCGGCTGCACGCCTAACGCAGGGTTGTACTCAACAACTTGTTGGGCTAGGTGCTCTTTTTGTAACCAACCACACAAACCATGCATCGAAATTAGGGTTTTTAGACTCAGTAGGCCTCAAAACGTAAAGATCTGAAGAAAACCCAAATTTTTGGTACGATTACAATACTTTCCTATCCCTTTGGGTAGCGGAAAGTAGAAAAAAACCAATCCCATTGCACAACTTTCCTTTTTACTTCGCATGGCTAAGGAAGGTAAAAACTACTTGAAGTGCCAACTACTTAATTAAATAATTTTATAAGATTTGGGCCGAGGAGGAGGCAACAAGCAATCTAAGCAAGGCAACAAACGGTCACAACACAGAATGTAACAACTATAGATCTATTGTCTCCTTTCTTGGAGCTACTGCCAACCTGCAAGACACGTTTACAGTTGGGCGGGGAGGTAACCAGCGAGAGCAGTTTCGTTGCTGAAGAAACTTAGCTAAACGTTAACGCATGTTTTAAAATAAACACGACAGTGCGGTGTGAACAGAAATTTCCAGTATCGTGAGATAGCAGCTGAACACTTCCAAAAAGCTCAGCCCAGAATGAAACAGGTAACTAATAAATGTCACGGATTTGTGTTCAAGTATCTTGGAGTGAATATGTACACGATGAAGTGAAAATTGTATAACGACTCCTCATATTGTATCTATAATAAACGCCTATTATAAAAATGAATTTCGATTTTTTCATTCCAGTAAATAGTAACTGTAGTAAGCAAGACTACCAGCGCTGCGTCAGTTTGGCTGAACCCTTATTGAAGGATCCTCACTTGATTTATCCTAACAATACGCAAGACATCGAACGCGTATGCAGGTACCAAAATAATTGACGTCAGTTGAAATCTCCTCAGTACCTGGTTCTACAACATTACTTATTTTCAGGAAGTGGTCGTGTTTTGTGGACTGTATAGAGGACTATACTGCAAGGTGTTTCACTGAATCCAGAAGGCAGGAATTCAACCAAGGAATCAAATCGCTTAACACTTCAATTCATAAAGTCTGTTCGTCACCAGAATACAAAAATGGTAATTGTTTCTCAATCATATACGAAAGAAAAAATATTATTGACACGGTTAGTTACAAGTTGGTAGTTTGCACTCACCGTTACAAAAATTGTAAAACTTGGTGGAAAATCGATTGAGGTTCAATTAGTTTTTCCCAGGCCCTTCAACATTCCCCATCTCTGCGATTACCGTTCTTACATGTCAGTCCAGAACAATAGGCTTCAAATTGTAATTCCGCAAGTCATAACTAACGGGCCTTCATAAGTCCAGGTTTTCAGAAACTTCCTGTCACTCCTCCACCGGTCACAAACGTCCTCCATGCGAAATCTACCAATAAATATCTGGTGCGTTGCTACACACAACTTTCCTTAATTCTACGCCAATTGGAACACAGAGAATTGATGAGGCTGTAAACACAAATTTTTTTCAAGAGGGATAATAATTACTTTTGCAGAGTTATTGGGTAAAAACGTTTAGAACTGGTAGTAAGCGAAACGGTGGTAGTTGAAATTAAGGAATTTCTGGAGTGAGCCCCATGTATCTCATGAGCGTTTTTAAACACTCGCCCTTTAGGTATTGATTGGACTACAATACCAATTTTTTTCAACATTCTACTAACATTCCAGCGGAGTTTATAAGGAAAAAACCGCCAGAAAACGCTCGACGAAAATTTTGATAATTTATTGTGCTGCTCTCATCATTTTCCCACGAATGGGAATTTTATGGTATAATTGCCATATTATAATCTACCAATATTGATGAGTGATTTCCTAACTCTTCGATTACATGTTTCGTACTACAGTAAACCGTGATTCGTCCAAGTCTACTCAGGTCAAAACACACACACACTAACTACTGACTGAGCAACATTCATCAGCGTCGATTTGAAACCTCCTGTTGCAGGTCTTTTGTGTACTGGAGTCTCTGTAACAGATCTCTAATCTCTAATTCTTACCTAATCAAAGTACCCAACTTTTCTGCTCTATTCAATTATTAACGAGAGGGGTTTCTTGGGATCTTTGTGTTGGGATCTGCGTTGCGTTCTCATTTGTATACAAGAGACAGTACACAAGAGACCTCCAACCAATCTTGTTACAATGGCGCGTAGTTCAAGTCATGAAATGGTCGCTTCCTACAACCCTGTCGCAGAAATGTTCAGTGCTGGGTAGGATAGTTGTTTCAGCACACGGTGGTTCATAAACTTACGTTGTAAAAATCAACAGTTTTGGCCGATTAAATTGTCTGCGTTTCTAAGCGTTGGGATCCCGAACTCAGCTCAAGCAGCTCGATTCTACCAGAAAACCCCGTTTCCTGCTGAATATACTAAATGGAAACGAAGGTGTTCCAGAGTCACGCCATTTTATCGTCTGCTGCAAGTTTCATTTCTTGTCGATGGCGGTCATTTTTCGTTCATCGCACTCGCATAAAACAGCAAATTTATTCCACAAAGTATTTTTCTCCGCTCTTAACTCCCAACGACCGTATTTTTCTTATTGTTCGCCATTTTTGGTCAGGAAACATTTTTTACAACCCCCCCCCCCCTCCAAATTTGTTACCTTACTTTTCAAGACATGGGGATTCCAAATCTTCCATGTCCGTCCGCCTTCCGCCGCCCGGGCTGTTTTGTGCCTTTAACGTGGTCTAAAAAATCCCATTGGGTATCTAGTTGTCCCCGCCTTCTCGGCAATCCGATCGCACAAAGCCCATGGTTGTTATGGACAAAATGGTTATAAAAAATGAACAAAACGCAGTATAATCGCAAATACGCTGTTTCGTATCGTTTTCAAGATATTTTTACATCCTGGGTCGAATGGAATGAGTATCAGCAGACGTGTACAACTGTGTATAGTGAAATTACAGTAATTATAGTGAGATAAAGTCAACTAATTGGAAGAGATCTCGCGGGAACTACAGCGGAAGTAAATGTTTCGTCGTCTGTACTCACTCCCTCGCGTCTCATCAAAACCACCCGCGCGCTCTACTCGCAACGTCGTGCCAATTGCCTACAGTCGCTTACAGGCGCCTGGCGTAGAGCGAATATTTAGATTTCGTAGTTCCATTGTAGTCAGTTCATATTTCGTATGGTTTACTAGTATTTTTCGATGCTGAATCGAATGGAATGGGTCTCGGAGCAGTAATACTAGGTCAAGCTGTTCATGAGAATAATAAACCATTGTGTAATACTTTGCAGGGTTTTTTACTTTCAGATTATCTAAAGCACGCAACCTGCATGAAAATGATATTGACCCAGGACACCATGTGCGGTCTTCACTTCAAACTCCTCGTCAGAAAAGTGCCAGAGGAGGCGCCAGTGTCTGCTCTACCATCTAGGCCTGTTTGCTGGTTCGTTTCATATTTAATTGCTGCTGCCTCGATCAACTCTGTTGCATTTTGAAAAAAAAATCTTTTTTTATAATGATGTTAATTGTTCTTAGCAGCGAAATATTAGAATAGGGGATGTGTTGTAATTCACGCAAATTTTGTGGGTGTGGATTGGGGTGAAGAGCTGAAGCCAGTTGGCATATTGCGCTACTCAAAACCAAAAACAGGAGTCAAAGCTCCTTCTTGGGGAACCTTGACGAGATCCATGCGTTAGTGCAGCCACAAGGTGTAGATGCAGGAACCCACGTGCAGACAATGCTTGTCAAGAATGACGTGAAGTGATCCCTCCTCACAATGTAAAGGGTTTGAGTCTTGAGTTACACATAGGCAATGGAATTTAAATTAGATTCCTAACATAGAAATGTAGTCTTTTTTCGACGTATGTGAAGGACTGGAATATACGAAAATCGTAAATTCAGAAGCTAGATTGAATTCACTGTTAGATGTTACAGATACAGCGGGTTGACACTCTTACAACTCACCGACAAACTTGGGCGCCCCTAGTCGACATTGCGGAAAAACAGACAGACCGATACTTTTTTGGTTTCTGACTATTTTATCGTGGCGCGAAAAAAAAGGTCGAATGAGGTTCCAACGACGGAAAGGGAAAGTACCAAAATGTACATAAATTGGGGGAGGGTTCCCATTTCTCTCGAAAACGACTCTTACGATTTTAATTTAACTCACATTACTTATTATTATTATTTGAGTTTACAGGGGAACAGTTGAGTGAAGCGCGACTTACATATGATTTTTAATAATCTATAACCGTTGTTTTCGTACAAAAACTCATCACTTTTCCTAGCAATGTTACTCTTTGAACAATAAAATAACGAAATGCTCCAGACTAAGTAATAATGCGAAGGACGTAACGTTCAATTATTGTTTCAGTTCTCATCATTTACTTAGAGGATGCGTCGACCACTACGCCAAACGCTCGTGCGATCCTGAATCGGCACCATCCGCATTAAGCATGTTGGACAAGGCAATGAGTTTCCTTCAGGAGCAATGCACTAAGTACGGATGCCTGTCTATTTATCAATGCGTTAACCACCTAGCGACTCCCAGGTTACGGGAAATTTTCGTGGAGCCCGTCAAAAAATGCAGAATACGAATTATTGAAAACTTTTACGCCGAGTACCTACTGGAAATGTAGATTTGGTATTTCTGGATATATGAGTACATAACTTGGGGGATTAGGAAATGGAAATGGAAAAACAAGCTTCAATTCAAAATTAATTCACGATCGGAATTACTTCGGAAGAAAGTTGAATTCTTGAGAACTATACATGAATCGACGATTGCCAAATTTAAAAAGTACATGAAGTACCACCTAAACGAGTGAGGAAAATAGATCTTCTAATGCATGGTTACAGATTTGTATCAAACTCTTCTTACGAGGGGCAATAGGGGGTTTCGTTGTACTCAAGATTCCTTTTCAGCGCATCTCCTTATAGTGAACTGAGAAACATATTTTTTGAGGGCTGGTTGCTAGTCAAGCAAGATGACAATCCTGCTCACGGTAACCTCCCAAAATATTTGTGATGAATCTTCTGAATCTTCTCCGAAGGGCTAGTTTCAGATTAGGTGGTATTCAATAGACATTAGGGCTTCATAAAGATGTACAAATACGGTACCATGCACTAAAGAGTAAAGGTGCTCTCGTCTTACAATGCAATGCCTAAGGTAACATCTTAATAGAACGATCAAGTCTACATAATTGAGTGGTTTCCCCACAAGAACCGAATAAGTCCAAAATTTTAAAAAACCCGGTGAAGGCGCCATTTTGCTCAGGATGATATTGTTGAAGTGGTGGAAAGTTTGTCTTGGCAAAAACCGAAAAGGTACCGTCTCGCGGAAGGCTTCCAATAATGGTTGGGTTTAGCAAAAAAACATGTCAATTCGACCACAAGAACAAATCAAGTCCATTGTCCATCTCGTGCAGTCCAGCTGTTATCATTATCCATATTTTTCCGTGCTGCAATTTATCGACTGTTTTTGTTTGGAAGTGCATCTGTACCTAACTATACCGAATAAACCTATACCTAATAATAATGCAATAAATATACAAACATGTAATATTGGGCTTCAATGGAAAATTCATGCAGGTACTTAAACTTCTAAAAAGTTCCAGCAAGAACAAAACAAGTCACATTTTGGAGCCTGGGCAGCATTTCCGTCTGAGAAGAGCATTTTACAAAATTCTTGTTTCTGGCGTTTACCAGTTTTGGACTTATTCGGTTTTTGTGGGGAACCCCTCAATTGTAACTAAAGATGTTATCTGCACCTCAAAAGCCTCTGATTTACGAATACAGAGCTGACTAGATATCAACAAAGAAACACATTGAATTGGAGTGGAGTAAAGTCAAGAACAAGTTAAGTTGTTAACATAATTCTTGTGCAAACCCTTTTTGTACAATTGAACCTTCTAACTTTCTAAGTTCAACGGCTTACTGCGTTTTTAGACCCAGCCTGACCGATTGCCCTGAGGCCGATTTCTACATGAGCACATCTTCTTCGATGGCAACTTCCAACACGATTTATTCAGCTGACCCCACTCTGACCACTCTGGGTATGGGGTAATCGTATGCCTACTCTCAACTACTCAATGGGAGCTAAATGCTGGTATCAAAAATTGTCTTTACTGTCGCTTTGTAAAGGAAGACCTGGTTTAGGGAAAAAATTGGCTCACCCTCCAGGATTTTGTTTTAGATAAATGTCGAAGCCAACATTTTGTTGAACCACAGACGTCTGACTAACGGACTACCCCTCACGTTGGCATTCTCTTTCAAAAGAGCGTATGGGTGGGTTGGTCAACCCTTTTTGCTTTCCTTAGCACGACGAAGTAGGGAGGAAAGTAGTAGGCGGAAAAAGTCGAGCTTTCTTCCGATCGTTTCGTTTCAAAGGCACATTTTAGTTATTAGCTCTAGCCATCAGGCGGTCAGAGGAAGGTAGGTATTGGCTATTTGAACCCTGTGAGTTCAAAGAAAATCTTAATCCTGAACCTTCTAACTTTCTAAGCAGCTACCTTCGTCTACAATGCCCTCCAGTCCAGACTATTTTATACCCAGTATGAGGTAATCGTATGCCAACCAACTATTCAATGGGCACTAAATGCTGGTACCGAAATTCCGTCACCTCAGATTGTTTTGCATGGATTCATGTAAAATATAAAAAGTAAGGTTTACTGTTTCTTGTTCCACACTTCAAAACCCCCTACTTCATCTGATTGAAGGGCGTTTCGGAAGCTTGGAGGCCGCCAACTATTAGGGAATAAGCAGGTTCGTTTACAAAACGAAATCGCCATCCAAAATAATCAGACCCATATGGGCACACGCCGTGCCTAGTACATTAACCTCCTGGTAACGAAAGCTTTCAACTCCCTGGCTACCGAAGACTCAAACGCCTACAGTGCATTCTCGATATGGCATTAACACAGCCGTAATTCATGATTCCTAAACAGAAACCTCTTCTTTAATTAAGAAATATAAACTCAGGCTGACCACGCCTCCTCACTGTATTTCAACTGCAATTGTTACTTCTGAGTTTCCAAGTTTTTTCCAAGACCCCTTAAATGTACTTAATACTGATCTGATCCCCAATTTACGATTTCAGACCCCCGAAGGTGGCCAACTATTCAATCAAACAAGAATCCATTCGACATGGCTCACAACGGCCGGTTAACTCAGGAAACCAATTCACCTCTCTGGTTCTCCTTCTGAGGACAGCACTGATGCTTCTGGCCCGTGGACCTGCCCTCACAAGATAATAAATATACCTCAACTGCCTCTCAAAACTGGTTATCAACATGTCTGCGTTTGTTTTATTCTCAATTTACTTCAACAAAACGCAACGTTCCGATTATTACGTTTGATATTTACAATTATCTCTGAAGCAATAGTTTTAAATTACAGTGAGCTCAAGTAAATTGTCAAGTACGAATTTAGTTTTTAAACATGTTATATCTAACTGCCACCCGGTTTACCATCACGAAGAAGCTTGATGAATCTGAGTTTGACGTTTTAGTCGTAACGATGCTTTCATCATGCAATACATTTGTACGCTGAAACATGTTCTTCAATTGAGAGAAACCTGAACCAAAGTCAAGGCAAAACACCTCTCCGCCAGACGGAAAGAAATGTTGCCTATGGTGATGAGTAGGGCGTTGAAACGGGAGATAAATGAAAGTTCCACGTTGAGGCTGGCGGGCGCGAAAGAAACCTTTACACAAACGGTGGGTACAGCTTTCGTACAAGTACGCAACCAATAGGAACATTTTATGTCTTTTATTTTTGTTTTTTAATGCAATGATTACTACGTTTGATTGTGCTCGTTGATGGTTTCGATATAATGGCCGCGTCAATTGCAATTGACATCATCACTTGGTCACTGAGGTTATTAAAAGGGTGATCTTACCAAGCGTTAGATTTTGTAACAGACGTTACCATGCACTTAACCAAACACAAATTTCGTGACGCTTCTCCGTTACATCTCCCGCGTTATATTTTCGAGTTTATGTAGCAAAGTAAAGACATAAAATGTCAATAACCAAAATATGTCGAAGTTTTTGCTCTGTTCAATGGACTGTCGGAGGAACATTTATTGAGAACAACATATAGTTATTAACTATTTAAAGCCATCCCGTGTGTAGGTGAAAATCGTTGAAGCCGTTTTGCCAAAATGCGTGAAGACCCTATTGCTGCTTTTTAGGCCTATATTTCCGTTTTCCGTATTTTCATGGATATAAGTTATGTGTACTTGTAATACTACGTAATCACTGTTAATGCATCGCTAACCAGAGATGTAAACACCTAACGTGCCTACGCATAGACTATCATGTTATCCACTGCCCTTTCCCACATAGTCAGCTTACGAACATTATAAATAGGACGAGCAGATGAGAGCTCGTCAGATTATCTCCAGCCCCTGACTTGTACAGTTGTAGTTGCTTTAACTTGTGTAAATAAAAGTTTGTTCTTTTTAAAAAGTCCTTTTGGCAGTCTCCAAACTTAACTGGGGCAGTCTCGTGAGCACCGTACATCGATCTCTACTTCAACCGTGTCAACCTACGCAACCAAGCAACCAACCACAAGAACAGGCACCGTCTCGAGAGTCTCCTCACAGCAGCAAATGGATCCAGTCATTACTCTGTGAGTAAAATTTTTAAAAAAAATTTTATTTTTCCGAAATCAGCCCATCTGGAAGAGCTATTTCGTTTAACGCCCCACCCGTGGCATCATTTAAACTCGTTCCGAAACTAAATACTTCGAACATTTGTCTTCAAATTGGAACGAGCTCCAGTTCTATTCGAACACTTTAATTTCATCGAGAGGAAGTTGAATTAGCGCCAGCACATCGCAATTCTCTGAATCTCATCCACTTCGACAAGGAACGAAAAGATCAGCGCCCGTATATCGCATCTTTCTCAACCTCTGTCCTTTTTCTTCCAAGAACGTCTCGTCGGCTTGTACGAAGACTTTATCTCTAACTTACGAACGCTACGTCGTCTTGAACTCTTTTTCGCTGTGGTCTCGCGTCCAGTCTTCCCAGAGAACTTCACGCCTACCTAGCATAAAACTTATTTTAAGATCTAATTTTAAATCTTAACTCTTACTATTCCACTTTGTGTCTTTAACCAAATCAATTTTGACCTCGTTAAAACTGTTACGTTTATTTCAGGGTATCGTAAAATTCAGGCCCACAAAATTTTTAACACTCGTTCAATTAAACCGTCAAAATTCCCAAATCACTGAAATAGTACGTCCACGATAAACTCGGAAAATATAACGTCCCACTCCCAAGTGTTACCGAAGACCTAGAAATGGAACCAAATACAGCCGCTAACGAACAATCCCCTATCCACCAAAACATTCTTTTAATATCGCAACAACAAACCCAAATAAATCAACTACAAGAAATGCTTCAACAACTCCTTGTCAGACAAGTAATTCACGACACACCACCACAACACTCCACAAACAATTCACAACCACTCAGACGAGAATACCTCGACCTCATACCGACATTCTCTGGCATTCCAGAAACGCTACACGAATTTTCACAAACGACACAGAAATTATACGACCGATTTTATGACCATCAAGACCCCGACAACTTTCAAAACTTCACGTTACTAGCCGCAATGAAAGCCAAAATACTCCCACCGGTATCTAATCAAATTTTTTCGTGTAACCTGTCAACTTACGACCAGATAAAGGAAGCTCTGCTAAACACGTATTCTGATCGTAGTGATGACATCACTTTAGTAATGGAACTCGTCTCTCTAAGGCAAAGCGAAGGCGAAAATCCCTTCAAATTCCACGACTGAGTTCAGAAATTACTAAATTTGATAATCGCGTACCTCCAAAATCATGACCCAATAAACGCAGAACTGTTTATAGAGAAGTACAAAAAGTTCGCATTACGAATTTTTCTACAACAGTTAAAGGAACCGTTAGGAACATTAAACCTCAATTCAAACCAAACTTCAGGCCGCAAAACGTGTACCAAAACAACCCTCAGTACAACACAAGACCACCAAACCCACCACCGACTTACAAAACGAACAATTATAACCCCCCAACAAAAAGCCCACCAACGAACACAAAACCAACGTCCTATCAAAAACCGTTCCAACCCACAGTAAGACCCAATGGTCCACCTCAAGGAGCAGCTAGCGCTCAAAGCGCCGTGCCCATGTCCTGGCGCACCGCTAACCCAAATTTCCACCTAACATGGAACCAAGAGCTTGAGGAGCTTGAGACGGACGAAACCCCGTACTCACCCGATCATGAAATACAAGAACCGGACGAAAACGTAAATTCACATCAGGACGACCCTTTTTTAGAGGACGAATGCCTCCAAAAACCCCCCGATTCGAATTAATGAACATCGAAAAAAAACCTTAAGCGAACTGCCCTACATAGTATTCCACAAACACAAACTCAAAATTTTAATAGACACTGGAAGCACTAAAAGTTACATTAATCCAGAAACAGCCGAAACCTTCTTCCCCGGAAAATTTAAGCAGGACCCATTTATTGTGAAAACGGCACACGGATCATCTAACGGCAATTTCACTACCTTAGTACCTTGTGGTGAGATGTTTAAAATCAGAAACTTAAATCTAAAATTCAATGTCTTCAAATTCCACGGTAAATTTGACCTACTCCTCGGATTAGATAATTTGAAAATTATCAAGGCCTCCATCGACTTGGACCGAAATTTACTAAAAACTCCCGAAGTAAATATTCCATTAAACTATCTAGATTCGAAATACGCAAATCTGAATCACATAGAAGCTAGATCAATTCAGCAAGTAAGAATCAGGGTCAAAAATATCGAACACGGAGACGCCATCCTTCCATACACGAAAATCGGAACCCTAGAAATACCCGAGAGTCTGATTCACGTCAAAGACAACGAAACATTTGTACACGTCCTGAATCCCTCCAAAACAAAAAAAAGGTTTGCCCAAATCAAACCTATAGTAGTAGAATCAATAGACGATCTAACTAACGAACGAGACTCGACAAACCTAAACAACTACGTAGATGAAAACTTTGACTTTAAATTTGACTTAACTAAACTCAGACTTGAACATACTAACGACGAAGAACGCGACAAAATAATACAACTAGTTACACGATACGCAAACATTTTTCACCGAGAGAACGAACCTCTGTCATTCACCAACAATATTAAACACCAAATTAAAACAACAGACGACAGACCAATATACACAAGAAATTACAGATTTCCGGAAGTTTATCGTAAAGAAGTTGACCGCCAGATCGAGGAGATGCTCGAACAAGGAGTCGTTAAACATAGCGAGAGCCCTTGGAACGCTCCGATCTGGATAGTCCCAAAAAAAAGCCGATGCTAGTGGCAAACCGAAGTTCCGCATAGTCATTGACTATCGGAAACTAAACGAAAAGACAATTGAGGACAAATACCCTCTGCCACAAATTTCGGATCTATTAGACAGACTTGGCCGAAGCCAATACTTCAGCGTAATAGATCTGAAATCCGGTTTTCATCAAATTGAGATGCACCCGGACAGTATAGAGAAAACGGCTTTCAGTACTCCAAATTATCATCTGGAGTTTACCAGAATGCCGTTCGGACTGAAGAACTCTCCTTCTACCTTCCAGAGGATGATGGACTCCATTCTGAGAGGAATAGCTAATGAATTGCGTCTACCTAGACGACATCATTATTGTTAGTACAAGTCTGTCCGAACACCTCATCAAACTAGAAGAGATCTTCAAACGATTACTGAAAGCTAATCTCAAAATTCAACTTGATAAGACCGAATTCTTGCGCAGAGAAATCGCGTACCTTGGTCACGTTGTAACGTCGAAAGGTGTCAAACCCAACCCGGATAAGATAGCAGCTATAATGGAATATCCGATACCAAAAACCAAAACCGAGATTAAGTCCTTCCTTGGCCTATTCGGCTACTACAGGAAATTCGTAAAGGACTTTGCCGCTATCACCAAACCCCTTACCAAATCCCTCAAAAAGGGGAGCCAAATAAATCCGAAAGACCCGGAATACGTCGACGCTTTCGAAAAATGCAAACACTTACTAACTAACGACCCCATATTGCAGTACCCGGACCCCCTTTCATCTGACTACCGACGCTAGCGGAATAACAATCGGAGCCGTCCTTAGTCAGATAACAGATGGAGCGGATCTGCCGATAGCATACAGCAGCCGTACGCTAAACGACTCCGAAAGACGACTATTGCAAAACACTTTACATTTTCCGAAATTCACCTTAATAAACATACGGTATTACTGACGGACGTCCTAGACGAAACCGAAAAGAAAGAGTTGGTACAAAAATACCACGTAGGTATCACCAACCACAGAGGCATTGAGGAAACCTACGAACACATCAAGAGATCTCATTATTGGCCTAATATGAGAACCACCATACAGCGTTGCATTAATAACTGTGAAATCTGCACAAAGTGCAAATACGATCGCAAGCCGCTGAAAGTGAAATATTGCGTGACCCCAACAGCGTCACGACCTCTGGAAACTATTCACATCGATTCAGTCACCCTAGACGGATCAAAGTTCCTGACGATAGTAGACTCTTTCTCTAGGTATGCCCAATCATACCCTCTAAAATCCACCAACGGCACCGAAATTGTCGACGCACTAATGACCTACTTCTCACATCATGGAGTACCAACCAATCTAGTCGCCGACAACGGGAAAGAATTCCAAAACTCTGTAGTTAGAGAATTCCTTCTTCTACACAAAATCAACACACACTTTACCGCCTCCCAACATCCCGAGTCTAATGGCATAATAGAAAGATTCCACTCGACCCTAGTGGAACACGTCCGGATCTTAAAGGAAAGGACCGAATTTAGAAACGAAAATATTAAATCAAAAGTAAAAAACGCCCTACTAGCTTACAACAATTCCATCCATTCAACATCCAAACTTACACCCTTCGAACTACTTTTCGGTCATACTAACGAAAAAACACTTCTAGAACTAGACATAGACCACATACTTACTAACAATTACTTATCCCACCATAAAGACCGTATGAAAATCCTCTACCAAATTGTTAACGAAAAACTGAGTTCTGACAAGGAAAAATTAATAAACTCAAGAAACAGAACTCGAGAGAATCCACCCGAAATGCCCCAATAAATTTACGTCAGGACAGTACGAAAACAATCAAAGACGAAACCTAAATATAATAAGGAAGCAATCCGAACAGTCAACCACAACAGAAATATAGCAGTTAGACCGGGCACAAATAACGAACGAGTTAACTCGGCTTGTATACACGGTCTATTGATTGAGTTGATACAAGAATATAGATGCAAGATTAATAGTTGGTGTACAGAAGCAAGAATAATGTTCGAACAGACGCGCGCGTCACAGCAAAACAGAACCCGCCATATTCCCCAAAAAACACTTGGGCCAACATGACAACACTTAAATTGCCCAAGTAGGGCCACCAACACAACACCAAACTGGATGGAAATTTTCCCTTCGAAAACAACCCTTCACTGTCAAGATAAAAGTAGAGGGCTAGGGTGAGCCTGAATGATTTAATTGAACTGAACTTGAAGAATACAGATTAAGAAAAAGGAAAGGGCAAGGATGGAGCAGGAGTGATTTAGGGAAGATGGCGTCACAAAGAAAGTAACAGTATGGAGTAGTCGAATACCTTCTGCTCGGCAGAACATCCTCCCCCCCTTTCTTTGTCAAGGAGGTCATTCTTCCATTGGTAGAGGGCAAAGTTTGGTTAACAGTCGAGTTTTCACCCTGGTGCTGGTCCGAACCTCAGCCACTCGGGAGACCCCATCCGTGCCAGGATGAAGCTGTGAAATGCGCCCCATGGGCCAAGATAGAGGGGGGGCATTATCTTCAGCTATGCGAACAACGTCTCCCACAGAAGCCAGTCTATGAACAGTGTTCCATTTGGAGCAGTGCTGAAGATCTAGAATGTACTCGGATTTCCATTTTTTCCAGAAATTTTGGACTAACTGATTAACAAACCGCCATTTGGGGACAAGACGTGAGCTTCGGGTAGAATGTCCTAATGGACTAGGGTCTGGTAACGCGAGCAAGGGTCGCTGGATTAAGAAATGGGCCGGAGTGAGAGCGAGAATGTCATCTGGAGAGTTGGATTGGAACACCAGGGGCCTGCTATTGAGGACTGCTTCAATTCGTGCCAGAATAGTATCAAAGGTTTGAAGAGTAATCTTCTGATCCCGCAAGTTAACCTTCAGGAGGCGCTTGGCTGACTTCACTGCTGCCTCCCAAAGACCACCGAAGTGAGGACCTCGAGGCGGTATGAATTTCCACTCCACCCCGCGGTCAGCCAGATTATTTACAAACAAATTGGTTCCAGAATTTAGACTCGATTGCGCTTGAATTTCTCTGAGTACATTAGACGCCCCCAGAAAATTCCGACCATTGTCGGACCAGATGGTGCTAGGAATGCCCCGCCTCCCCATAAATCGCTCGAGGCACTGCATGAAGCCGTCTGTGCTGAGGTCCATGACCTTTTCAAGGTGCACAGCCTTTGTGGCAAAACACACGAACACTGCCATATATATCTCAATGGCTCGGGCACCCCGTAAGCCAGCCACATTTACAGAAAAGGGACCAGCAAAGTCTACACCAACCTGCTCGAATACAAATGAGCGCTCAACTCTAGCAGATGGGAGCTGTCCCATTACAGGCTGGAATGGACGAGGCTTGAGTGAAAAACAACGTTTGCACCTAGCCAGGAGCTTGGTTACAACGTTGCGACCATCTACGATCCAGAATCTGCTGCGCAAATGAGCTAGCGTAGCTCGAGGGCCTACATGGAGGCATGTCTCGTGCGCATGTCGCACTAAGAGGGGTGCAAGGACGTCATTGTGTGGAATGAGAGCTGGGTGCTGAGATGCAAAAGGCAATGAGCTATTAGATAATCTACCGCCAACCTGAATTATGTTATGTGAATCCCTGAATATTCCTAATTGTTTCATGTACTTTGTAGGTCGCCCCTTGGGATTCAAGGCTGCGTGAATATCAGAGAGGCCTCGTTGTTGGGACTGTCGCACAAGCGTGAGCTCAGCATCTCGAAGCTCGGCTGTTGATAAGGGGCCAACGTGAGAACGAGAATTGAGGCAGTTGACTTTGAAGCGAAGAATCCATGCTACAATTCGCCGCAAGACTTACTAACTATAGCGTTCTTCTATGAGTGAAACAGCGCTGGAGGCTACAAGGGCATGAACTTGTTTGGCTCGAATTTCTAGCTTTACTGACTCTTGATTTAAATCGGGGCGGACACGAGTGATGGGCCAATTGCCGCGATCCTGAATCAACCACTCAGGTCCTTGCCACCAAAGCCGGCTGTGCACGAGCTTATCTGGAAATGCTCCTCTAGAGGCAATGTCTGCAGGATTATCTGATGAGCGAACATGATACCAGAGTGATTGAGGGATGTTACTCAATGTTTTAACGACCCTATTCCTACTTCACTTGCCCATGACTGGTCCAAACCAAGACACCACAATACTATAGAAAAGATCCATCTAGACAACATCCGCCGCCCGAAAAAATGCTCAGAACCCTTGGATCCGACTTTAAATGCTTGGAATGAATCTTTAGACAAATCCGAAGTCTTAACCAACAAATTCGGACTGAGACTCACTAGAGAAGACCTCCTTACATTGAAGGGCAATAACTGGCTCAAAGATAACGTCATCAATTTCTACATGGAGCTAACGGACCAAAGGAGTAGAGAAGACCAAACACTCCCCTCAACCTTTTGTTTTAACACCTTCTCATATGTGTCCCTTACAACCGGAGGATACCAACGTGTCAAAAACTACACGCGAAAATCGGATATTTTCGATAAAGAACTCATCATAATCCCAATCTTCAAGTCATCGCATTGGAGATTGATAGTGATCCGTACAAAAACTCAAGAAATAGAGTACCTAGACTCCCTTGGCCTAGATGGTACGGAAATACTCGAGAAAATAAAATATTACCTCACCCAGGAACACAAAAATAAGAATGGCGCACCATTAGAAATCGGCTCGTGGAAATGCTGCCAACGTACCGACATCCCTCAACAACAAAACCAAGATGACTGCGGTGTATTCGTATGCCAGTACGCAAAGAGAATTACTTGTTCTATCCCACTAGACTTCACTAACTCCGAAATCCCAAATTTCAGGAAATTAATGTGCGAGGAAATCCTCAAAAAATATCTATTATAGGGCATGACGCTTCATCACGTTTTACCTTGTTGCAGTATAACCCTCCTCGCCTTCCTCACGTTTCAACTACAAACTTTCGGGACGGAAATAACGGACATAACAACTAACCTCGGACTGTTACCAATCCAACTGGGACTAGCTAAACGCATCAACCACTACCACACACTTACGCACTTTTACCGGACCGATGGGATAAAAACCCAAACGGAGACTGTACGCACTCATCTTAACGACATTTTAGATATTGCCAAATTGGACCCTGAAGTCGAAAAATCAATCCATCCCAGAGCCCAACTAATAGAACATATGCTGTCCCTAATCGAAAACAGGATGAAAGAGTTCACCCCGCCCAGACGCGAAAGACGCGGAGTTATTGATGGGCTGGGCTCAGCGATCAAATTCATTACAGGGAACCTTGACCATACTGACCAAATCAAATACAACAACATTTTAGAACAACTAAGAGCGAAGCAGGAAAATTTATCCAAACAAATTGAACAACATTATTCTATCAACTATTCAATAGCTAACCAACTCAACTCTACCATAGAGTCAATTAACCACAATCACCAATTGTTAACAAGCGAAATCGAACATCTCAAGGACGCTAACTCATTCCAAAGCCACGTACGATTAGTACAGAATGCCTTGGACGATAACCAAGCAGTACTGCAGATACTCCTTGATATAGCACAGGACATTGAAAACTCTGTAACATTTTGCAACATTGGAAAAATCCACCCAAGTGTCATTAAACCTGAAGTCCTGTCCAACGCTCTCCTAACCTTGTCGATGTATTACAGGAACAGGATACCTAACTTTTTGAGCGAATCACTTTGGGAACTGCCAACACATATCAAATTGAGATGTTATCTAGGAGAAAACGAAATTGTGTATTTCCTGGATATCCCCATCGTACACCCGAACGAATTCGATCTAACCTTTTTGCAACCGGTACCTTCACGTCGTGAAAATTCTTTCATTACCGCGTTACCCTCCGCGAAATACGCTTTAAAAACTCGAGCAACCGGAGAAGTAAACTTTTCCAACCAGGAATGTGAATCTGGCCCGTCTTATTTCTTGTGCCTCAACAGCTTGGAATTGATCAAGGGAAACGATTGTGAACGCAATATCATTATGCTCAATTCAAATGAGAAATGCCCATTAGTAGATCTAGAAATAAACGGCAACCAAATTGAATACCTCGCGAAAGCGAACAAATTCATCCTCATCTTTCCTGAACAAGAAAAATTGAAAATATCCTCCAAGGAGAAAATAATACTTAAAGATTTACAGGGAATATACCTCCTGCAAACCGACTCAGAAGAGATTCAATACCGTGACCAAACGTTAGTAGCCCTGTTTTGAGCAAGTCTCAAAATACATTGACCTCAGTTTTTCCCAACATCTCAACATTTCCGTTTTTGGATCCGATAATCCTTATACCTGCAAGTCGTCCGGCTCTTACCGCTTGGAGTTCCCCAATTGGTTTCCCAAGCGCCTCGAAATTCCCCACCTCTGGGATTACCCACATCAAAAAATCGCTGCCATCGTTAAACGTCCTGACCTCGGGGGGAATGTTCAAATGGTCGCTGTCGATAGGATTTTGCTCCGCTCCCAATGCCTTCCGTCTGATCGTACACAGCGATGTTTTCAGATTATCATACTTCGGAAGGTGGCCGACGAAATCGTATCCTCTGTGTTATGAGGGGTTTGCGCAGTGAAACATATATTCGTGAGGAAAAGAATGAAAAGTAGATTTAATATTAATGACGACACAGTGCACACTTCGTATAGGAAAAGGGAACAGAACGTGGTGGCAAGTCGACAAGGTTAGGACAACTATCTGATAGGTACTCGAGGATCAGTACACACTCTTCCTCCATATCCTTATATCCCAACACTCTGTCTATAAGCTCGCCTATTTCTTCTCGGAAAATACGATTTACAGGAACGGATAGGTCTTCTCTCGCGCGTTTGCGACAAACATCTACTTTAACGATTACCTCCTGCTCAATCGCATCGATCCCGCTGCACGTGTGACTGGTCTGGCATAAAATTGTCAAGTTCGGTGTTGTCTTCAAGTTGCCGGGGCATTTAAGTTTTTTATCGTTCATGCACACCCACGACACAAACTTTTCATTTTTGCGGTGACAGCGATACTTGAAACCGTCGTACACAATCGCTTGTTTTCCGCGAGAAGTCGACACTATCTCCATTATCGAAAGACTGACCACCTGATACGCTGTTTACAGTTCGGTGATAAATAATCGGTGCTCTTTGACTCGATCTCCATTATCAAAACACTCGCAAACCCCATGCTGCCGAGTTGCGGCCAAGGCTCGTCCGCAAATCCCACGGTTTTCTTGATCTACTCCTCGCAACCCGTAGTTCTATGTCCGCAACTCCCACGGAGCCACCCACGGTAGGTAGAAGAGAGCGGTAGGGGTCATCAGATCGGCGCTCGGGAAAAACCCAGCTCCAGTGACGTAACTGGTGAAGACTGGTCGACGGAGGACATCGCGAAGGCTATTACCCTGCGCTCCCTGTCATATAAAGCTTTTCACTATGCGAAAAATGTACTAAATTACCCACTTCCAAGTGAAACCACTATGAAAAGGCGGATTCGTCAGTTTTCAGTGATTCCTGGCTTCATTCAGCTCAGTTTGAATATTTTGAAAGCCCAGGCACAAGTGTTGTCTCAGTTCGAGAAAGACGAATACCGGAATGCCAGACGAATCAGCTCAAATCTGCTTTCGGTAAATGTGAATTTCAACAAATTGAAGCGTTGGAAAAATTATTCAAGCTAATACAGACAATGAAGGTACTTGAGAAGAAGAAAAATCAGAACCCTCCAGAAAATAATGAAAACACTGTTCTCCAAACTGTGCCAACAGAAAAAACAACTAAAATAAATAGTAAAAAAGTTAGACCCAAATCTGCTTTACTTCCATTTCAAAAAGGATTTCTTTTGTCAATAAAAAGTCTTCAAGGTCTGTTCAATGATTTGAAGAGTGAGGGCTACTCGTATCTAATGGCTTCTAGATGTAATCAGGATGTTCTGGAGAGTTATTTTTCAAAACTAAGGGGTTTAGGAAGCAGCAGAAGCCAGGAAAACGTAAAAACTCAAATGAACGAAAAATCGCGAAAAAATTTCGTAAAATAGTTAAATAGTGTAAAATATGTACCTAATTGTACAACTGAATACAATTTTGACTGAATGTTCACACAACATGTGTAAGGATATATAAATATATGTGTATACTTTATTTCATGATATTATTTAAATAAACTTAACATAAGCATGGGAATTTTGACATGTTTTTAATTATTTCAACCCTGTTTACACTCGTCAGTTTGTGCTTTTAATGTTTTATTATAGGTATTCCTTCCTCTTTAGTCAAGATTGGAGAGGGAATAAATAATTAGCAGAACAAGTTATAAATGAGGATATAGGTTGAACCACTTGGCGCTTTCTCGAAAAACGTTCAGTTGAATGCAAGAGAAACGGAACGCCTGGTCTGGACTATTCACCAGTGACGTCACA
The DNA here is from genome assembly GCA_020466155.1 of Pachypeltis micranthus. Classification (NCBI taxonomy): domain Eukaryota; kingdom Metazoa; phylum Arthropoda; class Insecta; order Hemiptera; family Miridae; genus Pachypeltis; species Pachypeltis micranthus. The sequence goes on along the minus strand of CM035774.1, from coordinate 23,399,822 downwards.
CGGCGTCGACCGCTTCCTAACGACCCCTACCGCTCTCTTCTACCTACCTTGGGATTACCATTCCTACTTGTCACTTCGCAACAATAGGCTTCAGATTCCAATACCACAAAACACAATAGAGCTCCCGACTAAGGAGCTTTCATTTCTCAAATACTTACTGTCCCCATCCAGTCACCCCTCCACTGGTCACAACCATCCTCCATACGAAACCAACCAATCAGAAGAATTTATACCCCTTCCAAAGCGACAGTTCCCCCCCCCCTGTCACGGCACTCAGAACGATTTTATTTTATGTTATGTTAACTCACTTCTCCCCTGTACCTTGAAGTGTTCGAACCTTGTTGTAACTTCAACTCTCCAATTACACGTTTTGTGCTTCTTTAAACCGTGTTCATTTAAGTCTATCCTGGTCTATACAAGCCCCGTCAACTAACTCGACACAAAACCCTGTAATAACCCTCTACTCAGAACCTAAATTGAATTTCGACCGAACACCAACGGCTTCGATACAATTAAAAACCTTAAACTCACTCTCAGAACCAATTCAACAAATAGTGCCGATAATCAACACAGTACCACAATACATTATACCCAGACAATTATTTTATACTGTTTCATACTCTGAACCGTAATGTACTTCTTCGCTCAGTATCGCAAGTATAGAGCAACGGCTCAAATTTGTCCACCAGCAAACCAATAGACGTTAAGAAATGTGATTTTGTAAATAGTCTCTATGAACTATACGAACGTCTCTCCAAGAACTGTAATACGACCTCTTAAAAATTTTGTGCCCCATAATTTCACTCTTAGGGAGGGACGAGTTATGTGTACTTGTAATACTACGTAATCACTGTTAATGCTTCGCTAACCAGATGTGTAAACACCTAAAGTGCCTACGCATAGACTATCATGTTACCAACTGCCCTTCCCCACAGAGTCAGCATACAAACATTATAAATAGGACGAGCAGATGAGAGCTCGTCAGATTATCTCCAGCCCCTGACTTGTACAGTTGTAGTTGCTTTAACTTGTGTAAAAAAAAGTTTGTTCTTTTTAAAAAGTCCTTTTGGCAGTCTCCAAACTTAACTTATATGTATGGAGAAGAAAGTTCTGTACTAACTAGTAGAAGATAATTTGATAGTTGAATTAAAATCGTTACAGCAATTTTCGAGAAAAAGGCGAAAAACCCTAGTTTTTGGTACGTTTTTGTCCTTCCTCCCCCCTCCCCCCCTCACATAAATGGAAATCTCTCATAACCCTATTTTGGCGTCTACAAAAAGTTATGAACAAAACCAAAAAAGAAGCAGCTCAATCGGTCCAGCCGTTCTACCGCAAATCGAACTACACACACGGATCACGCGCGGAAATTAGGTTTGTCGGGTTCCGTAGGCCTCAAAACGTAGGTTTCTGAAAAAGAAAACTTACTTTTTTTGTTTGACACGACTACAATACCTACCTTTGAGTAGTGGTAAGTAAAAACCATCAGGTGCACCGCCCTGCACAACTTCCTTAGCTCCATGTCCGTTGACTCGGTGTTCATGGCTATTGCTATTAACTCGATTACTCGATTATTACTCAGTACAACACTACACGGCGGTAGAAAGCGGTACGCTTACAGTTCCGGAATTCATTGTGTTCCTCGTCCTCATACCCTGACCATTATTGAGCAATTGGTACACAGCGAATTAGAGTGGTCAAAATTAAGGAATTGGTGGAGTAGCTCCTATATATCTTATGAGCGTTATTGAACCATCACCTTATAAGAACTTCGTTGGACAATAACGGATCGCACAATGTCCTCCCATACCAGAATCCCGCTGTCATGAATGAAGTCGAACGTAGAAAGGGGTTAGACGATAATATACGACACAACGTATTGACAGTCCCATGAGTTGCCAATGGAACCAATAAAGCCACTACTCACTCAATAAAAGATGAGGAATGGTTCGGGTGTACCTCGTGGAACATTCTCGATCTGCAGTGTGAAGGAACAGATCGTTATAGCGACGAAACGTTAAGCAACTCCGTCGAGTCAACTTCATTCCACAACCTCGAATTCGAATTTTCAAATCTTAGGAGATGAAAGTCACTCCAGCGCATAAAAAATCCGTTAGAATATAAATCGTCATGTGACAACACTATAAACTGTCGCTTCCTTCTTATCTTCTCATGTGAACTCAAAAATTATCTAAATTTATAGTTTCCCTTTATTACAACCGTAATTTAAACCTTTGGGCACGAACCCTTTCTCTCGTCGAAATGCCGTTTCGGAACAAACTGGGCCTCATAGCTCGAGCAGCGAGTTTGAAAAAAGGTTTAATCTTATCTGCGAGAAAAATGAACGCTACCAGTTTCTAAGTAGAAGGTTGAGCTACGTTCTAGCAAGTTCATCTAAATTGAATGTGAAACAACTTTGATTGGTTACTGGAGTGATAGATCTCGCTAAATCAGCTGAGGAAGTTTTACATGACCTGCCAGAGAACTTTACGCATATTCTCAATTACGATTTCCATTCCATTATCAGATTGTTTACTTCGTTTCTCAATAACGCTTGAGAACGTTAAAATTTGCATTTTCAAGCAATTCTCTCCGCAGTACAACTAGTTGCACCGAAATCCCAACAAACCCCCGGGACTTTTCAATCATTTCGGCTCAATTTTCCTATTTGTGCTCAAGTAAGTGGTGCAGGGGTCCCACCTCTCAACCAGTTTCCCTGAAATAAATGATAGTGTGGCGGCTGGCGCCTCGCAGTGAAGTCTGGCAGCACAGGAAATAATTGGGATTACCCTGCATCAGGTTAGCACCATGAGCCACAGCCTATTCCTGGGGCACGAGGCCAATGAGAGAGGACCCCCCCCCCCCCTCACACCAGAACGTACATAAGGGCCTGCCTACAACAAGGCCCTCATCCTTCGTAATTCCGTGGCTGGGCACCCCAACCCCTCCATCAACTGCCCGACACAGTGCACCCTCACCGCCTCAGACATCGTTCGCAGGCCCTGTTCCCTCATCCCACACTGACCCCGTCTCTACCTCCTAGCCTCGCCATTGTGCATGAATTCCCCTGCATCTGCAGGCTGGCCTCCTATCCTTCTGGTTTATAACCTGCAGGCTGGCCTCCTATCCTTCTGGTTTATAACCTACAGGTTGGCAACAGTGGGGGAGGGGTTTTAATTGGTAAAAATCCGACGCTACCCACGGGGGATTCTTTATGAAGATTTCCCCTCCCCAAAAGCCTCCGAAAGAGAACAAGCTTCATTAGCCTAACTTAAAGCTGCCACCATGTACGGTACGAGAGACTACACGTGGAAGAATGCGCCAGCAGGGACAACGTATCCCTCACCGTGAGGAGCTACTGCTCAACCGAGCCCTTAGTCACACGGAGTCCTCCGCCTCGCACCTTGCCATTCGGCAGAGACAGAGCGTCGGCCCTTTTTAAGACCACACATTTAAAAAGGGAACCCGACAAAGAGTACCACGAAAACAAACAAATTGGTGATTTTAGAGAGATTTTCAAAACGGGCAGTGAAAATACTTAACAATACGCTGTTTTTGAGTTTGGAACCTTCTTTTTGTTATGCTACTTTACCATGTCAATGAACAGTCTCATTCTATACAAAACCCTTTAATTAGGGATTGATGTTTCAGATGGTGCCTTTCGTGATACTATTGTTTGTAGTCGGCGCTTTCTCATCGAACGAAGGCAAGAAATGCACGAAATGTCTTTACTGTCGTTTTGCAAAAGGAAAACTATGTTTAGGGAATAAATTGATCTCCCTCCAGGAGTTGGTTTAGATAAAAGTCGCCGCTAACATTTTGCTGAACCACAGACGTACGACTAACGGACTTCCTCTCACGTTGGCTGTCTCTTTCAAAGAGCGTAAGGGGGTTGGTCTTCACTTTTTACTTTCCTTAGCACGACGAAGTAGGGAGGAAAGTAATAGGAGGAAAAAGTCGAGTTTCCTTCAGATTGTTCCGTTTCAAAGGCACGTTTTAGTTATCAGCTCTATCCATCAGACCGTCAGAGGAAGGTAGGTGGCAGTTAAGACCTGCTCTACGTTTGCTTTTCCTATGAAAGACTTGTAAGAGCTCTTCGCTTCCACAAAATTTCGCCAACCTTGACATTTGGCTCGTTTGACGGTGCGGTGGAAGGCCTTCTTCTCTTGGATGAAGGCAGTTCAGAGTGTGGCTCTGGCATCAGGGTCACGAGTGTGTTGGATCTGCGTTTTGTTCCTGGGACAATTGGATTCCAAAATACCGTAACACGATTGAACATTGAAGACAACAAATATATAGGTTACCAAGAGCTGGTAAAATATTTACAAGGACTTGCTTATTGGAGGTTTGATTTTACAAGACAGGATTGAGAAACAGCCTCCTTGTAAAACTACTAGTATTACAAGAGAATTCACTAATATTTCCGGCACTTGTAAAATGTTATTGTGAATCAGAATTTACAAGTTACCAGCGCATTTACTCGTAATAATAGTTACTAAATCATTGTGAAACAGGGCCCAGAATGAAACAGGTTACTAATAAATGTCACGGATTTGTGTTCAAGTATCTAGGAGTGAATATGTACAAGATGAAGTAAAACTTGTATAACGACTCCTCATGTTGTAAATATAATAAACAATCATTATTTTAAAAATGAATTTCAATTTTTACATTCCAGTGGAAAGTCAGTGTGGTGACCAAGACTATCAGCGCTGCATCAGTTTGGCTGAACCCTTATTGAAGGATCCTAACTTGATTTATCCTCTCCATAGGATACACATCGGAAGCTTTTGCAGGTACCAAAATATTTGACGTCAGTTGAAATCTCCTCAGCACCTGGTTCTACAACAATACATATTTTCAGGAAGTGGTTTGTTTTTGTGGGCTGTATGAAGAACTATACCGAATTGTGTTTTACGGAAGCCAAAAGGCAGGAATTCAACAAAACAATCGAATCGCTTGACAGTTCAATTCGCAAAGTCTGTTGGACGTGGGAATTCAGAAGAGGTAATTGTTTTGTTTCTCAATCATACACGACAGAAAAAATGTTATTAACACGGTTAGTTACAGGTTGGTAGTTTGCACTAACCGTAACAAAACATGTCAAACTTGGCGGAAAATCGATTGAGGTTCAATTAGTTTGTCCTAGGCCCCTCAAAATTCCCGATCTCTGTGATTACCGTTCTTACTTGTCAGTCCAGAACAATAGGCTTCAAATTCTAATTCTGCAAATCATATCTAACGAGCCTTCGTAAGTCCCCGTTCCTCATATACTTCCTGTAACCTTCGTGTCACTCTTCCACTGGTCACAAATGTCCTCCATGCGAGATCTACCAATAAAAACGCAGACGCCCCCCTTTTGAAAACATTACTCAGTTAACTAACCAATCTGACAAACTTTATACTCCTTCCACATTTGTGGTCCCTTCCCCTGACCACACACTCAGAACTACTATGATCTGTGATTCGTGTTACTAAGTTCCAATTCCTCTGCACATGTATGTGTTCGAATCTTGTGATTTCCTAACTCTTCGATTACAAGTTTCGTATTACAGTAAACAGTGATTCGTCCAAGTCCACTCAGGTCAAAACACACGCTAACTACAGTTTAGACTTTTGCTTTCATTCAGTAGCGTCAATTTGCAACCTTGCAATTCCACCTTTAAATGGCAGGAGGTTGGTTGGCTCAGTCTAACATCCTAAAATAGCGATCTGTGATTGGCTAATACCCCGTTCGCTGGTGTTAACAAACTCATAGTCCATCAGGAGAGAGTATTGGGCGAATCCCAGAGAGCTGCGCTCCCGTGGATCACCAAGGCCATAGATAAATTGCAAACTAGATGAGAACCCTCGTCAAAGGGATGTGACACATATAATTTTACCAACATCCATGAATATCTTAGGAGATAATAGGACATGGCGACTTCAATGCTCGGTTCCATTTCAATTCTCTCAAAGACTCTCCACCCTCATCGTCTTGCACTTCCACGACGGAAAAGCGACCAAACCTACCAGCTATGGCGAGGTTATAACCACTTCACCCACCCAGATCTCTCCCTTTGAAACTTGCCACCCTTATAAAATAGTTAGATCAGGTGACATAACAGCTGTCTACTGGGGGCATGGCTAAATGACAACCTGCACAATCTCTAGGTATGGGTTCATAGGATGCTGAGCGAGTGACTGGGCTTTTGCACATCGAAAAAGCCGATAGCGAAACCACGTCATCCAGTCATTTGGATGAGGACACAGACCTGTGTTAAATGGCGGGGGGTTGTTCAGCTCCATCCAATGGGATATCGTCTAACATCCAAAAATAGGACGCTCCTGCGTTCCACCATTAAATGTGAGTAGAATGAATTTGAAACCAGTAATAATCGAATAAAAGTAAATTCGGGTAAATCCTGTAAAAGTTGGCGAAACAGAAGGTAGTTTGGAGGAAAATCAAGTAAAAACTGTTCAGAAGTCCAGCAATAATTTGACGAAGGAGTGTTCTACACAATCCTCTTCATTATTGGTTGAGGGCGCTTTATCCAGTCTATTGGGAAATTTACGTGACAAATACCACATCTCAATTCATTAAAATGATTGATATACTAAATGGAAACGTAGATGTTCCAGAGTCACGCCATTTTATCGTCTGCTGCAAGTTTCATTTCTTGCCAATGGTGGTCATTTTTCGTTCATCGTACTCGCATAAAACAGCAAATTTATTCCATGAATATGTTTTCTCCACTCTCAACGACTATATTTTTCTTATTTTCGCTATTTTTTACTTTCAGGTTATCTAACGTTTGCAGACTGCATGAAATACATGTTGACCCTTGACCTCATGTGTGGTCGTCATTACAAACTCCTCGTCAGTCAAGTGACAGGGGAGGCGCCACCGTCTAGGCCTGTTTGCTGGTTTGTTTCTTATTTACTTGCTGCCGACTCAATCAACTCTATTGTATGTAAAAAAAAGGTTTAAACGAATTTTTAAACTTAACTGTGCTTGGCTAATGGGACCTGTCAAGTATTGAAGTAATGGAATGAGGGATGTGATGTAATGCACGTGAAATGTTGTGGGAGTATATTGCAACTGGGGCTGCAGAACTGAAGCCAGTTCGCTTATCGCGCTACTCAACCCCTAATACACACTTGCGGACCCATGACGAGATCCTGGTGTTAGTGCAGCCACAAGGTGTAGAGGCAGGGACCCACGTGCAAATGATGCTTGTCAAGAAATGACGGGAAGCGATCCCTCCTCACAATGTAAAGGGTTTCAGTCGTGACTTAGACCCTTAGGCAATGGAGGTGAAAACTCAAGAGGCTGACCTCTACCACCATTCATCTGTCTGACATGTTTTCTGCAATTCCCTGGTTATGTGCAGCCATTACGCACTTCCTTTGAGCACGCGATACAGTTCCTTCACCTCTTGGTAATTTGATTAATAACCCTTTTATTGATGATATGGGAAAGGTTTCCTGGGATCCCTTCAGAGCCAGTGTGTCTGCATGCTCCCTCCAAACATACTTGTACGCCACCATCCACTGAAGGGGACCATCATTGTGTGTTAATAATTAGGGCACAAAGAGGCTGTACACTGTCGAACACCAACCTGGAACTGATAGCAGGGACTATTAAGGCCTTAACAGCCTAACTGTCTGAAAGTGGAAAGATACCCCGTGATATAAAGGCAAGCGGCTCCAAAGGACACCAACATAAGAACCACTCCCCATCTTGAATCCATCATTGGCTGAAAGACAAGAGAGTATGCTGTGGGGATTCCTTACCTAGGCCATGGCACAGTTAGTTGGCATCGTTAGTGTGCTCAAGTGGTCTTTGACACCCGTGAGCTGAACCACCAACATTGACTTGGGCAGCGCGGGGAAAAAAGAAACACTTCCAATTTAAATTAGATTCCTAAAATAGAAATGTAGTATTTTGTTCGATGAAAATCGTAAATTGAGGAGCTATATTGAATTCACTGTTAGATGTTACAGATACTGCGGGTTGACACTCTTACAACTCACCGATAAACTTGGGCGCGCGTAGTCGGCATTACGGAAGATCAGCTGAACCGATACTTTTTAGGTTTGTTCACTACTTTTTCGAGACGCGAAAAAAAAGGTTGAATGAGGTTTCAACGACGGAAAGGGTGTTAAGGCGTACTGTATAATTTGGACTTACCCAGTCGAATTCGGGATGCCGCGAAAGCTCGCCTGTTCCGCTTTTGAAGGGGGAAGGAGAAGTGGGAAAGGAGAAAAGAGAATAGGAGAGAAGGAAGAAAACAGCTTAGATGAAATGCACGAAACACGTAAAAAATAAAACTCCAACTAATAACCGGACAGGGCCGAAAACTATATTGAAAGCGTGAATGCAAGACTGAGAGAGAGTCGTACAGGTTTCCGCCTCGCCAGGTTACACCGCACGCGACATCAACGGCTTCCAATAGACATGCAGACTCTCTCTATTGACCTGGCCAGAAACAACATTGGAGGGTATGTCCTCACGCATTGCAGCCCTGTGCTCACCTAGTCTAATATTGCAGAACGGTGCAAACATTCCCCCCACCCTAAAGGGCTGTCCAGCCTTTAGACCCTATCCCTTTATTTTATTTTGGGAGTGTAGAAAGAACTTATAACAATGTGGACATGAACTGAAACAAAACAACAACAACAGTAACAATGAACAGAACTGAAGGGTAGTGTGAGGTTTGGGTTATTGAGTGGGTAAAATACACAACTTTACCATGGGGCGAGTCAAAATAGGGGGGCCAACTCGCACTGTTGTCACTCGAGCTGCACCATCACGAGAGGGAAAGACCTCTTCCACTATCCATAGTGGTCAGGTAAGTGGAGGGGTATTCTCTTGCATGACCACCACTACCGTGCCTGGCGAGATAGCTGGAGTTTCTACGCCCCATTTGGGCCGTTGTTGAAGGTTGTGGAGATACTCCTGATTCCAGCGTCGCCAGTAGTGCTGAACAATTCGATCCACACGCTGGTAATGTTCCAAACGGTTCAAGGGCTGGTCACTCACATCTTTAGCTGGTAAGCAACCCAAGGTGGATCCCAGAACCATAAAGTGAGCTAGTGTGAGAGCTATAGGTGCAGCAGGGTCATCAGAGAGAACACAGAGCGGTCTGCTGTTCAACAGAACCAGTACTGTGGTCATCTCCTCGTAGGTCAGTACTTGGGTTCCTATGAATTTGGACAGGTGTGTCTTGATGCTCTTCACATTTGCTTCTCACACACCACCAAAGTGTGGGGCAGCTGGGGGGTTCAGTCGCCATTCCATCCCGCGCTGAACCAACTCCTCTTCAATTGCTGAGGAAAAAGTCGGCCTGGCCGTAAACGAATATACCTCCTTGAGATAGGTGCGAGCTTCAATGAAGTTGGTACCCCGATCGGAATACATCACAGCACACGGCCCACGTCGAGCCAGAAACCTCTTCAATGCTGCCAGGAAGCAAGGTGTCGAGAGATCCGCAGCAAGCTCCAAATGCACAGCCTTGGTGGAAAAACAAATGAAAAGACACAAGTCCGCCTTTTGTGTTCGTCCCCCTCGTCTACGAGCGATTGATATGGTAAAGGGCCCAGCGTAGTCCACTCCACAGTTTGTGAAGACTTTAGCTTCCTGAAAGCGTGTGGCTGGTAGGGGAGCCATTCTGGGATAAGTAGGGGTTGGTTTCACACGAAAACAAACATTGCATAGATGCACACGTCGTCTGACCAAATTCCGAGCTGATAGGATGCAATATTTCATCCTCAGAAGAGACATTAGCAAGTATGGCTCCGTGTGTAGATTATCGTCGTGAACTTGATCAACAAGTAGTTCCATGTAACGGCCCTGTTTCGGTAGAAGAATTGGATGCATCCGACCATGTGGACGATTAGAGTTCTGGAGGCGTCCCCTCACCCTAATGAGCCTATTTTCATGAAATAATGATAAACGCTGAATTAAGGGCTGGCGCATAAGTTTTCTCTGTGGTGATGGAAAGGTTTAGTGATTCCAGGATTTCGGGAAAATATATCTTTTGCACATAAGCCAGCCAAATATGTTCTGCACGTTGCGATTCGGGGATTTGTAGCGCTTTGCCCCTGTATCCCGAGGACGGAGGAGACCAACGAAATACCCAAGCAGTGGCCCGGTGAAGGCGATGCAAAGAAGACACACGTTCTAACAAGGAGGCCAATACAGATCTTAATGGCGTAGATGTCTTCAGAGCGACAACTCTATCTTCTTCGGCAAGAGAACCCCCAGGGAGTTCAGAAAGTGGAGTGAGGGGCCAGCAATTCTCTGCGTCTTGTAGCCAGGGAGGTCCAGAGAACCAAAGAGCATTAGCCATCAGGACTTGGACCCTGGTCCGGCGACTGAGTAAGTCCGCAGGATTTGTTTCAGTTCGAACGTGCCACCAACACTTGCGTTCCACAACGCTCTGTATTGAAGCGACTCGATTGTAAACGAAGGTTTTCCATCGCAAAGGAGATGCACTCAACCACTGCAGTGCGACAGTCGAGTCGGAGCACGCATAAATTCTATCGTATGAGTGGCGATCTTTAAATATTCGAACTGCTTGCTCAATCAATCTAGCTAGAACCAGACAACCACACAGCTCCAATCGCGGTATCGTTTGGGTCTTCATTGGGGCTACTCTACTCTTTGTGCGTAGTAATCTGGACTCCCAAGCTTGCTTACTCCGTTGCGAGTGCAAACATACTGCACAGCATCGGAAAATCCTATAAGTACAGAGCAGGATCCTGGACAAATTCCTATGTGCCGAGGTACAGACTGTGAAGGCAGAATACCCAGATCTCTGACAGAGTGTCCTGATGAGAAGTTTGGCAACAATTGTTAGAGGTGAAAGCAAACCTAAAGGGTCAAATATCCTGGCGATTGCAGAGAGAATCGATCTCTTGGTGCATGCTGATAGGACGTCGCTCAGTTTGAAGCCAAATGAATCAGACTTCGATTCCCAATATAAACCGAGAACCTTGGTAGGAGCATCGTCATCAAAGGAAACGACGTCATGTAACCGGAGTTCTGCAGGGATTTGGGTGAGAAGATAACTAGAGCACCACTTGGCTAGAGTGAAGCACCCCAAAGAGAGAAGTTCAACCAACTCCTGATAGGCTGTGAGGGCATCTGCGTCCAAAGGAATGGAAGTGGCAATATCATCCATGTAAAGGTCTCGTCGTACTATTTGCCTGGCAAGGGGGAATTGATCCCCGTCCAAGTCGACTAAATGGCGTGGGATGCGTTGGGCTAAGTATGGGGAGGAGCCCATGCCAAAAACGACTGTGTTGCCCTGCATGACGCTCAATTCCTCATCAGGGCTCTTCCTCCACAAAAATCTGTGAAATCTCCTGTCTTCATTCCGGATAAAATTTGGAGGTACATCTTGCGAATGTCAGTAGAAAAGGCTACCTGATACAAACGGAAGTTAAGAAGGATGGCGAAGATACCTGCTTGAAGTTTGCTACCAACATGCAATAAATTGTTGAGCGAAAATCCAGAGGAGCTAGGAGCACTCATGTCCCAAACTATTTGGAGAGGAGTACTCGTGCTGCCAGGCTTGGAGACAGCATGGTGAGGCACATTATAAGCTGGCTGATCCTCGCTCGCACCGTTGCATGAGAGCTGGCAGACAGAACCCTCCTCAATGTGATCCTTCATTACCTGTTTATATTGTTGATGGCGTCTGGGTTCCTGCAACAACCTTTCTTTGAGAGAAAGCTATGACGCAGAGAATCACCCAAGGGCAGGGGGTTGCTTGAAAGGCAAAGATACAATAAATCTGCCTATTGGATCTCGAGAGACTGTTGCTGTTGCACTGCTGGGAGTTCTTCAATCTCCCAAAACTTTTGGAGAAGGGTATCGGTGGGAGTATCCGTCACTGCTAGGAAGTTTCTGGTAGGAGAAGTGAAACCTGAAAGTTTACCAACCAAGGAGTAGCCAACCAAGACTCTTTCTAAGGCATCGGGGGTGCCAGCAGGGCCAGAACGTTTGTCACCAGAAACAATGCTAGGCCACAAAGAAGCTCCTCCTAAGACATCGATTGCACCCGGAATATTGAAACGGTCATCAGCTAACTCCAAACCCGTAGTATGAGTCATCCTATCCAAGGGAATTATCATGGATGGAAGATCGCCAGTAATTTCATCCAAGACGGAGGCGTCTATATGACAGCTAACGCCAGGGCGACAGAGAGATGAAAATTGGAAGCTAGCTCTTTCTGTGCAGTGAGTAGGTTTGTTGTTGAGACCATAAACCACACACCGTCGAGGAACTGTACGCAAATTCAGGCACTTGCAACATTCTCGACTGGCTGCCACTGTCAAGGAGAACCCTAAGTACATGCGGTTCACCATTCGAATATCATAGAGAGACCTTTGCTGTTGACAGTAACACCATTGTTGAAACACGAGCACTGGAAGCTACTAGAGTGGTGCTAGGGGTGATGGATATTGGTCTCGGTTGGAGTGACCTCAGCCTCACTGTTTGTCTCTCCCAAATGTAACATCGAATGATGCCTCTTGCCACAGTGACGGAAAACTGTACTCGTCAAACAAAACCTAGCAAAGTGGGTTTGCAAGCAGTTGTAGCACAGCTTATTTTGTTTAGCCATATCAAAACGGCTACGTGGCGACATGGTTTGAAAGACAGGGCATCGGTATAACACGTGCGGTCTCTTATCCTTACAGGCCAAACACTTGCCAGCCTTTTGTGAAGTTGCTGTGTACGTACTATCCGAATTTTTGCCACAAATGCATGCGATTTTTTTTGAGACATCGTATTCGAGCCAGCTTGGAGTTTGATGTCTGTCCACTATCTTCACCTCACTTCGAACAAAAGTCTCTAATTCTGAAAATGAAGGCATCTCCACACCTCTAACTTCGTGCTCAAACCCCCTGCGGGTACTATTATCAAGTTTCTTTGTTGCCAAATAAATTATAACAAAATCGAAGAAGTTAACAATTGGGACTTGCTTCAAGGCAGCTGCTAGTTCGATAAAATTATTCAGAAAATTGTTCAAGTCCTTTTCAGAATCCTGGGACAAAGGCTTGAAATTGATTAATTTATCAAAATAGTAAGTTCCCAGTGCCCTAGGATCGTCATATCGCTTAACTAAAGTAGAGAACAAATTTGAATAGTTTTCTTCAGTTGGAGCTATTCCCGCGCAGACTGCTCTCGCATTACCCTCCAAATGTGTGTATAAATAGTTGACCTTTTCTAAATTACTTAGTTGCGGATTTTCATGCACTAGTCTTTTGAACGATTGATACAAATATCTGGTGCGTAGCAACACACGACTTTCCGTCACCCCTTTAAGTTCGAACACCACCTACATAGGCGGGCGCTATATCTTCGTTCAACGCATTTTTACAGGAACATTTATGGAGAACAAAATGTAGGGTACAAAGTTGAGAGTACTCCGAAAGTTTGATCGAAATCGGTAGAGCCGTTTTTGAGAAAATTGGAATACCGATAAATTAATATTCGACAAATCTCCTTTTCTGAGTTGACTTGGCTTATATCTCCGTTCAACATATATATACAGAAATAATTATAGAGAACGAAATGTTGGTATGGGTAACTAAAAGACACTCCATTAGGATTCATCACATCTGGTGAAAAATTTACCCTGGAATTTACGGAAATGTTAGAAAAAACGTTATTTTTGACACATTTTAATTTTTATCTCTGTTAAATGAACCGCCACAGGAACATTTATTGAAAATTTCATTGAGATATGTATAGAGAAGAAAAGTTAAGTATTGATCAGTAGAAGATAATTTGAAAGTTTAGTCAAAATCGTTAGAGCCGTTTTTGAGAAAAATGCGAAAAACCCTAGTTTTTGGTACATTTTCGTCCCCCACCCCCCTTCCCATCGGCCGAAATCGTCCATAACCTTATTTTGGTGTCTACAAAACATAATGAACAAAAAAAAAAGAACCAGCTCAATCGGATCAGCCGTTCTCCCGCAAATCGAACTACAGACACACACACACGGACCACGCGCCGAAATTAGGTTTTTTAGACTCAGTAGGTCTCAAAACGTAAAGATCTGAAGAAAACCCAAATTTTTTTTGGGCCGATTACTATACTTTCCTTCCCTTCGGGTAGCGGAAAGTAAAAATGGGCCATTGCTCAAAGGTCCCATCAAACCTAGGTAATTCGTGCCATATATTTTACACGAAAGGATAGGATTTGTGTCCAGCTGAGCTGCACACTGGGCCTCACGCAGTTTTAGGAAAGCCCTTTCGCTCGTGTGTATGATGTCAGCGAGTTCATCTAAATTCGACATTTTCTGAAAGTTTGGCTCGTACTTGTCATTTTCCTTCATCAACAACCTTTGTTCGCTATCCAAGAGCTCGCCGAATCGAGTGCGAAGCACAGACACAGTAGCCGACTTCGTCAAAAATATTTCAGAGCCCTGTGCCCACCTAGTCTAATATTGCCAGAACGGCGCAAACAAAGGGAAAGTACCAAAATGTACATAAGTTGAGGGAGGATTCCCATTTCTAACGAAAACAGCTCTAACGATTTCAATCTAACTTACATTACTCTTTATTGTTATTTGAATTTACAGGGGGGACATTTCTGTGACACGCGACGTGAAATACGAGTTATTATATTATAGAAATACTCGTACGTTATTTTTTAAATCTATTAACGTTATTTTCGTACAAAAACTCATCACTTTTTACCATGATGTGATCCGTTGAACAATAAAATCACGAAATTCTCCAGACTAAATAATCATACGAAGAACGTAACGTTCGATTATTGTTTCAGTTCTCGTTATTTACTTAGAGAATGCGTCTACGACCACGCCAAAAACTTGTGCGATCCTGTATTGGAACCGACCGCATCAAGCTTGTTTGACAAGGCACTGAGCTTCCTTCGGGAGCAATGCGCCAACTACGTGTACGTATGCCTGTCTATTTATCAATGCGTTAACCAGCTAGCGACTCCCAGGTTACTGTAAATTTTCGTGTACGGATTTTTTTTCCGTCAAAAAATACAGAATACGAATTATTGAAAACATTTACGCCGAGTACCTACTGAAAACGTAGATTTGACATTGCTCGATACATGAGTACATAATTTGGGGGATTAGGAACTGGAAATGGATTCAGTTTGGGTGGTATTCAATAGATATTAAGACTTCATAAAGATGTACAGATACGGTACCATTCACTAAAGAGTTAAGGTGCTCTCGTCTAACAATGCAATGTCTAAAGTAACATCTTAACAGAACGATCAAGTCTACATAATTGTACTAAAGATGTTATTTGCACCTCAAAAGCCTCGGATTTAAGAATACAGAGCTGACTAGATATCAACACAGACATGTACACATTGAATGGGAGTGGAGTAAAGTCAAGAACGAGTTTAGTTGTAAACATAATTCCTGTGTAGACCCTTTTTATACAATTGAACCTTCTAACTTTCTAAGTTCAACGGCTTACTGCGTTTTTAGACCTAGCCAGGCCGATTGCCCTGGGGCCGATTTCTACATGAGCAAATCACCGTCGATGGCAACTTCCAACACGCATTATTCAGCTGACCCCACTCCGACCTTCTCGTCGTCCGAAGGCAAGTAATGCACAAACTGTCATTAGTGTAGTTAGTATTAGTACAGTATTAGTGTATTTACTGTTAGTTAGAAAACTAAGTTCCCCCTCCAGGAGTTTGTTTTAGATAAAAGTCGCCGCTAACATTTTGTTGAACCACAGACGTACGACTAACTGACTACCCCTCACGATGGCATTCTCTTTCAAAGGAGCGTATGGGTGGGTTGGTCAACCCTTTTTACTTTCCGCTACCCGAAGGGAAGGAAAGTATAGTAATCGGCCCAAAAAAAAAATTTGGGTTTTCTTCAGATCTTTACGTTTCAGACTCTACTGAGTCTAAAAAACCTAATTTCGACGCGTGGTCTGTGTGTGTGTGTCTGTAGTTCGATTCGCGGGAGAACGGCTGATCCGATTGAGCTGGTTCTTTTTTTGTTTTTTCGTTATTTTTTGTAGACACCAAAATAAGGTTATGGACGATTTAGGCCGGTGGGAAGGGGGGTGGGGGGACGAAAATGTACCAAAAACTAGGGTTTTTCAAATTTTTCTCGAAAACGGCTCTAACGATTTTGATTAAACTTTCAAATTACCTTTTCCTAATCAATACCTAACTTTTCATCTCCATACATATCTCCATGAAAATACGGTGAACGGAGATATAGGCCCCTGTGGCAAAAATAGGTTGTTTACGCTTATTGGCCAAACGGCTCCAGCGATTTTCACCAAACTCACAGGATGTTTTAAAATAGTTAATACCTACATATTCCTCTCAATAAATGTTCCTGTGACGGTCCATTGAACAGAGATAAAAATCAAAATGTATCGAAAATAACGTTTTTTCAGTCCAGTCGTTTAAGTCAACTCAGAAAAGGAGATTTGTCGAATATTAATTTATCGGTATTCCAATTTTCTCAATAACGGCTCTACCGATTTCGATCAAACATTCGGAGTACTCTCAGCTAAGTAGTACGTACATTTTTTTCTCTGTAAATGTTCCTGTAAAAATGCGTTGAACGAAGATATAGCGCCCGCCTATGTAGGTGGTGTTCGAACTTAAAGGGGTGGCGGAAAGTTGTTTGTTGCTACGCACCAGATATTTACTTTCCTTAGCACGACGAAGTAGGGAGGAACGTAATAGGCGGAAAAAGTCGAGTTTCCTTCCGATCGTTCCATTTCAAAGGCACATTTTAGTTATTACCTCTAGCCATCAGGCGGTCAAAGGAAGGTATTGGCTATTTGAACCCTATGAGTTCAAAGAAAATCTTTAGTGATGTTATCCCAAAATGTAGAAAGAACTTTGTTTTATAGGCCTATGCCTCCGCTCACCGTATTTTCATGGAGATATGTGTACAGAAGAAAAGTTTTGTACTGACTAGTAGAAGATCAGTTGAAAGTTAAATCAAAATCGTTAGAGCCGTTTTCGAGAAAAATGCGAAAACCCTTAGTTTTTGGTACATCGACCGAAATCACCCATAACCGTATTTTGGTGTGTACAAAAAATAAGGAACCAAACACAGAAAGAACCGTCCAGCCGTTCTCCCGCAAATCGAACTACAGACAGGTCTGTTTTCCTTATTTGATGACTGTTCCTAAACCCTCAACGAGGGATATATCAAACATGGAATAGCTTCCAATTCGCAATTTGCTAATATGCAAGAGGCTAGCCCCTGCAGCATCCACCAAACTCAGACCTGCGAAGGTACGGTTGGTCGTTAGCCAGTCTCCAGGTAGAGAGCTGTTGCCTGTGTGTTATCGTGCGGAGGTGACCACCTGAGGAATTCTGTCCCATCTGGTAGGAGTTCTTAATCTGGTGAAACCACAGCACAGCAGCATGTGCTTTCTCGTTTCCTCTGTACTTGAAACCGCCGCACATTGAATTACAATGTCTGGCAAGGAACTGGCTCGTCCAGTGGCCTGCTCAACCTATTTTCTTGAAAGATGTTCACGGATGTTGGAGAAGAACTCATATGAGTCACGACCCTTTGACGTGGATTCTGATCTCGCTTGCCATTTCTCTAACGCCCATTCATCGATGGCAGCAACTTTGTTCTGTGGTGAGATCTGCACCGAGTTCAGGCCAAAGCGGGGGAAGCTCCCATACCACTCCCCACTTGTTAACAATGCACTCAACGGCCAAGTCAACTGGTAACTGACCAGTGGGGCTTGATAGAACTGGGCCCAGTCCCCGTCAAACTCCGGGGGGGGGGGGGCTGCCCTGAACAGCAGGTGTAAAATCCCGCTGGGCCGACATTGTCAGTTGGTGACTGGATGGGACAGTGTTGGCTTGGATGGGTCCTTTGCTGAGGCTACCACTGGCTTGCCGCGCACTGTAGGGCCTGGAGCACTGCTTGCGGGGTTCCGGCTAATCGGTGTCAGCTCATCTTTCCCCTCTCCTCTGCTTTTATTTATTTAAAAAAAATTGTATTATTCTATATATATTTGTATATATTTTTTTTCTTTCTGAATTTTATTTAATTTTTGGTTTTTTATTTTTGTTTCCCCCACTTAACTTTCCCCAACTAATCATGATGTCTTCTTGGAATACAAAGCGATAGTGAGCAGCACTGTCGTTTTGCAAGGGAAAACTAAGATTAAGGAATAAATTGACTCCCCCTCCAGGAGTTGGTTTAGATAAAAGTCGCCGCTAACATTTTGCTGAACCACAGACGTACGACTAACGGACTACCCCTCACGATGGCATTCTCTTTCAAAGGAGCGTATGGGTGGGTTGGGCCACCCTTTTTACTTTCCTTAGCACGACGAAGTTGGGAGGAAAGTAGTAGGCGGAAAAAGCCGAGTTTCCTTCAGGTCGTTCCGTTTCAAAGGCACATTTTAGTTATTAGCTCTAGCCATCAGACCGTCAGAGGAAGGAAGATGGCAGTTAAGACCTGCTCTACGTTTGCTTTTCCTATGAAAGACTCTCCGCTTCCACAAAATTTCGCCAACCTTCCCATTTGGCTCGTTTGATGGCGCGGTGGAAGTCAGTTCGGAGTGTGGCTCTGGCATCAGGGTTACGAGTGTGTTGGTCCATCCTTCTGGCTCTATTTACACTTTGCTTGAGTGTAAATAGTAATACGTCAGTCCACCATGGGACTTTGATCGCCTGGCACTTCTGTTGTTCAAGTACAGAGAACCGAGCAGAGTGCAGTGCTGTAGTAAATATTTCCACTTTGCTGCCCACCGCTTCAGTTGTGGCAGCTTGCACTATTAGGTGGGTGTCTGCAGCACGCAGTTCACCTTCCACTACCCTACAGAATTGTGGCCAGTCAACATTTTTTGTGCGGAATCGCTTTTCACGGGTGTCTTTGCAGAGGATGTTGTCATTTGTGATGGCAAAGTCAATAACCATGTGATCGCTTTGTGTTGCACCTGGTACGACTCGCCAACGACCTTCCACCTAGCCCATGATAGGTCTCCTCAGTCATGGGGTTGTTGGTAACAACCAAGTTGTACGTGGTGAGCAACTCTATACACGCCTCGCCCGCCCCTTTCAGGTTCAAGGATCCTCACAATGGTGATCTGGCGATTGCAACAGTACAGGAGGGTCGTCCTGATAGGCGTGCTAGAGCCCGCTTGAGTGGTTGAAGGCTGTTGACAACTGGTGCGCCAAAGTGCCTGTAAAACGATATTACAACCAGCTCAAAGCCACCAGCTTGGACACTGCAGCGTTTCTTGACTGCAATTTGCAGCAACTCAGCCATAACCGGGGAACTCTTATTTGTGTTGCGCTGAAGGATTCGATCTGTTTTCAACCTATTCATAATCCACTCGTGACTCCTGGAGAGCAATTGGTCACTGACGAATGGTACAGTGTGCGTCTTCTGTAGAGTGCGATACCTGTTGTAATTTGTGTTCAACAGAGCCTCACGCTTGCACTCCTTGCT
This sequence comes from Pachypeltis micranthus, assembly GCA_020466155.1. Taxonomy (NCBI): domain Eukaryota; kingdom Metazoa; phylum Arthropoda; class Insecta; order Hemiptera; family Miridae; genus Pachypeltis; species Pachypeltis micranthus. The sequence continues at coordinate 23,380,377 of CM035774.1, read as the reverse complement.
CAGATGTGGCACAAAGCACCAGGTGTACACCATAGTTCTCGTGCAGCCTGCTGCCAGGTGGCCATAACGCTGGCATTTGTAGTACTGTGTGGGGGATTGGTACTTGCGGAAGGCGCACTGTTGCCAGGCTGTTTGGAGGTGCCTGGCCTCCTCTGGTTTTTGTGTAGGCTGGGTGACACCTCAATCACCTAATCCTTCTGTCTGCCCCCTATTTGTAAAAATGGTGGTTTTTTGTAAAAAAACGTCTTGCGGCTGCACGCCTAACGCAGGGTTGTACTCAACAACTTGTTGGGCTAGGTGCTCTTTTTGTAACCAACCACACAAACCACGCACCGAAATTAGGGTTTATAGACTCAGTAGGCCTCACAACGTAAAGATCTGAAGAAAACCCAATTCTTCAGAAATCTTCCTATCCCTTTGGGTAGCGGAAAGTAGAAAAAAACCAATCCCATTGCACAACTTTCCTTTTTACTTCGCATGGCTAAGGAAGGTAAAAACTACTTGAAGTGCCAACTACTTAATTAAATAATTTATAAGATTTGGGCCGAGGAGGAGGCAACAAGCAATCTAAGCAAGGCAACAAACGGTCACAACACAGAATGTAACAACTATAGATCTATTGTCTCCTTTCTTGGAGCTACTGCCAACCTGCAAGACACGTTTACGGTTGGGCGGGGAGGTAACCAGCGAGAGCAGTTTCGTTGCTGAAGAAACTTAGCTAAACGTTAACGCATGTTTTAAAATAAACACGACAGTGCGGTGTGAACAGAAATTTCCAGTATCGTGAGATAGCAGCTGAACACTTCCAAAAAGCTCAGCCCAGAATGAAACAGGTAACTAATAAATGTCACGGATTTGTGTTCAAGTATCTTGGAGTGAATATGTACACGATGAAGTGAAAATTGTATAACGACTCCTCATATTGTAACTATAATAAACGACTATTATAAAAATGAATTTTTTCATTCCAGTAAATAGTAACTGTAGTAAGCAAGACTACCAGCGCTGCGTCAGTTTGGCTGAACCCTTATTGAAGGATCCTCACTTGATTTACCCTAACAATACGCAAGACATCGAAAGCGTATGCAGGTACCAAAATAATTGACGTCAGTTGAAATCTCCTCAGTACCTGGTTCTACAACATTACTTATTTTCAGGAAGTGGTTGGGTTTTGTGGACTGTATAGAGGACTATACTGCAAGGTGTTTCACTGAATCCAGAAGGCAGGAATTCAACCAAGGAATCAAATCGCTTAACACTTCAATTCATAAAGTCTGTTCGTCACCAGAATACAAAAATGGTAATTGTTTCTCAATCATATACGAAAGAAAAAATATTATTGACACGGTTAGTTACAAGTTGGTAGTTTGCACTCACCGTTACAAAAATTGTAAAACTTGGTGGAAAATCGATTGAGGTTCAATTAGTTTTTCCCAGGCCCTTCAACATTCCCCATCTCTGTGATTACCGTTCTTACATGTCAGTCCAGAACAATAGGCTTCAAATTGTAATTCAAGTCATAACTAACGGGCCTTGATAAGTCCAGGTTTTCAGAAATTTTTTTCAACATTCTACTAATATTCCAGCGGAGTTTATAAGGAAAAAACCGCCAGAAAACGCTCGTCGAAAATTTTGATAATTTATTGTGCTGCTCTCGTCATTTTCCCACGAATGGGAATTTTATGGTATAATTGCCATATTATAATCTACCAATATAAAAAATTTGATCAAAATCGTTAGATCCGATTTTGAGTAAAAAAATTAGGTGTTTTGATCACTATGATAACTATAGTTAACTTTCGGTGGATTTTGCTCATACCCTTATTTTTGCGGCCCATGGTAACCAGTAGGCTAGACATCAACTTTCAGTCATCAGTTTCAGCTGATTCGGTAGGGTTGTTTTCTCTAAAAACCGTTCACAGACACACACACTGACCCTTTTCCCAAATAGTGTTTTTCGGACTGCTGGTGGGGGGGGGGGGGTCTGAAACGTAAAGATCTGAAGAGAACTCAAGATTTTTTTTTCAGCCGATTACACAACTTTCCTTTCTACTTTGTAGAGCCAAGGAAAGTAAAAACGCAGGCGCCCTTCTTCTGAAAACATTCCTCAGTTAACTAACCAATCTGACAAACTTTATACTCCTTCCAAATTTATGGTCCCTTCCCCTGACCTCGCACTCAGAACTACTATGATCTGTGATATGTGTTACTACGTTCAAATTCCTCTGGACATGTAAGTGTTCGAATCTTGTGATTTCCTAACTCTTCGATTATATGTTTCGTACTACAGTAAACCGTGATTCGTCCAAGTCTACTCAGGTCAAAACACACACACACTAACTACTGACTGAGCAACAGCAGCTTTCATTCATCAGCGTCGATTTGCAACCTCCTGTTGCAGGTCTTTTGTGTACTGGAGTCTCTGTAACAGATCTCTAATTTCTAATTCTTACCTAATCAAAGTACCCAACTTTTCTGCTCTATTCAATTATTAACGAGAGGGGTTTCTTGGGATCTTTGTGTTGTGATCTGCGTTGCGTTCTCATTTGTATACAAGAGACAGTACACAAGAGACCTCCAACCAATCTTGTTACAATGGCGCGTAGTTCAAGTCATGAAATGGTCGCTTCCTACAACCCTGTCGCAGAAATGTTCAGTGCTGGGTAGGATAGTTGTTTCAGCACACGGTGGTCCATAAACTTACGTTGTAAAAATCAACAGTTTTGGCCGATTAAAGTGTCTGCGTTTCTAAGCGTTCGGGATCCCAAGCAGCTCAAGCAGCTCGATTCTACCAGAAAACCCCCGTTTCCTGCTGAATATACTAAATGGAAACGAAGGTGTTCCAGAGTCACGCCATTTTATCGTCCGCTGCAAGTTTCATTTCTTGTCCATGGCGGTCATTTTTCGTTCATCGCACTCGCATAAAACAGCAAATTTATCCCACAAAGTATTTTTCTCCGCTCTTAACTCCCAACGACCGTATTTTTCTTATTGTTCGCCATTTTTGGTCAGGAAACATTTTTTACAACCCCCCCTCCTCCTCCAAATTTGTTACTTTAGTTTTCAAGACATGGGGATTCCAAATCTTCCATGTCCGTCCGCCTTCCGCCGCCCGGGCTGTTTTGTGCCTTTAACGTGGTCTAAAAAATCCCATTGGGTATCTAGTTGTCCCCGCCTTCTCGGCAATCCGATCGCACAAAGCCCATGGTTGTTATGGACAAAATGGTTATAAAAAATGAACAAAACGCAGTATAATCGCAAATACGCTGTTTCGTATCGTTTTCAAGATATTTTTACATCCTGGGTCGAATGGAATGAGTATCAGCAGACGTGTACAACTGTGTATAGTGAAATTACAGTAATTATAGTGAGATAAAGTCAACTAATTGGAAGAGATCTCGCGGGAACTACAGCGGAAGTAAATGTTTCGTCGTCTGTACTCACTCCCTCGCGTCTCATCAAAACCACCCACGCGCTCTACTCGCAACGTCGTGCCAATTGCCTACAGTCGCTTACAGGCGCCTGGCGTAGAGCGAATATTTAGATTTCGTAGTTCCATTGTAGTCAGTTCATATTTCGTATGGTTTACTAGTATTTTTCGATGCTGAATCGAATGGAATGGGTCTCGGAGCAGTAATACTAGGTCAAGCTGTTCATGAGAATAATAAACCATTGTGTAATACTTTGCAGGGTTTTTTACTTTCAGATTATCTAAAGCACGCAACCTGCATGAAAATGATATTGACCCAGGACACCATGTGCGGTCTTCACTTCAAACTCCTCGTCAGAAAAGTGCCAGAGGAGGCGCCACGGTCTGCTCTACCATCTAGGCCTGTTTGCTGGTTCGTTTCATATTTAATTGCTGCCGCCTCGATCAACTCTGTTGCATTTTGAAAAAAAAAAAAAATTTTTTTTTTATGGCGAACTTAATTGTTTTTGTAAGCAGCGAAGTATTGAAGTGGGGGATATGATGTAATGCACGGGAAATGTTGTGGGTGTGGATTGGGGCTGCAGAACTGAAGCGAGTTGGCATATTGCGCTACTCAACACCTAAAAAAAAGGATTCAATACTCCTTCTTGGGAAACCATGACGAGATCCATGCGTTAGTGCAACCACAAGGTGTAGATGCAGAAACCCACGTGCAGACAATGCTTGTCAAGAATGACGGGAAGTGATCCCTCCTCCCAATGTAAAGGGTTTGAGTCTTGAGTTACCCTTAGGCAATGGAATTTAAATTAGATTCCTAACATAGAAATGTAGTCTTTTTTCGACGCATGTGAATGACTGGAATATACAAAAATCGTAAATTCAGAAGCTAGATTGAATTCACTGTTCGATGTTACAGATACAGCGGGTTGACACTCTTACAACTCACCGACAAACTTGGGCGCCCCTAGTCGACATTGCGGAAAAACAGACAGACCGATACTTTTTTGGTTTCTGACTATTTTATCGTGGCGCGAAAAAAAAGGTCGAATGAGGTTCCAACGACGGAAAGGGAAAGTATCAAAATGTACATAAATTGGGGGAGGGTTCCCATTTCTAACGAAAACAGCTCTAACGATTTTAATTTAACTTACATTACTTTTTATTATTATTTGAATTTACAGGGGGAACAGTTGTGTGAAGCGCGACTTACATATGTTATTTTTTTAATAACCTATGACCGTTGTTTTTGTTCAAAAACTCATCACTTTTCCTAGCAATGTTGCTCTTTGAACAATAAAATAACGAAATTCTCCAGACTAAATAATCATGCGAAGGACGTAACGTTCGATTATTGTTTCAGTTCTCGTTATTTACTTAGAGAATGTGTCGTCCACCACGCCAAACTCTCGTGCGATCCTGAATCGGCACCTTCCGCAATAAGCATGTTGGACAAGGCACTGAGTTTCCTTCGTGAGCAATGCGCCAAGTACGTATGCCTGTTTATTTAACAATGCGACCTAGCGACTCCCAGGTTACTGGAAATTTTCGTGGAGCCCGTCAAAAAATGAAGAATACGAATTATTGAAAACATTTACTCCGAGTAAATGGAGGAAATGTAGGTTTGGTATTTCTGGATATATGAATACATAACTTGGGGGATTAGGAAATGGAAATGGTAGAACAAGCTTCAATTCAAAATTAATTCACAATCGGAATTTCTTCGGAAGAAACTTGATTTCTTGAGAACTATACATGATTCGACGATCGCCAAATTCAAAAAGTACATTAAGGCGAGCACCTAAACGAGTGAAGAAAATAGATCTTCTAATGCATGGTTACAGATTTGTATCAAACTCTTCTTGCGAGGGGTAATAGGGGGTTTTGTAGTACTCGAAATTCCTTTTCAGCGTCTCTCCCTCCTAGTGAACTGAGAAACATATTTTTTGAGGGCGGGAAAATCAAATTAAGAAGGTACTAACCTGGTGTAGTCGAGTAGATCAATGTGACCGCCTGTAAGCTTTTTGTTGCTAGTCAAGGACTACCAACAGGGCTTTTTGTTGCTAGTCAGGGCTAACTATGACTATCCTGCTCACAGTAACCTCCTTAAATATTGGTGATGAATCTTCTAGACATTGTCGAAGGCGTAGTTTCAGTTTGGGTGGTATTCAATAGACATTAGGGCTTCCAAAAGATGTAAAAATACGGTACCATGCACTAAAGAGTTAAGGTACTCTCTTCTTACAATGCAATGCCTAAGGTAACGCACCTCAAAAGCCTCTGATTTAAGAATACAGAGTTGACTAGATATCAGCACAGACATGTACACATTGAATGGGAGTGGAGTTAAGTCAAGAACGAGTTAAGTTGTAAACATAATTCCTGTGCAGACCCTTTTTGTACAATTGATCCTTCTAACTTACTGCGTTTTTCAGGGCAGCTATCAACGCGAATTATTCATCAACAATGAGCACGTCGAGCCTACCAACGTCTACAACGACCTACCGCCCAGACCTTTGGATACCCAGTATGAGGTAATCGTATGCCAACCAACTATTCAATGGGCACTATATGCTGGTACGGAAATTCCGTCACCTCAGATTTTTTTGCATGGATTCATGTAAAATATAAAAAGTAAGGTTTACTGTTTCCTGTTCCACACTTCAAAACCCCCTACTTCATCTGATTGAAGGGCGTTTCGGAAGCTTGGAGGCCGCCAACTATTGGGGAATAAACAGGTTCGTTAACAAAACGAAATCGCCATCCAAAATAATCAGACCCATATGGACCCACACACCATGCGAATGTAGGGTACGTGTTCCAAGTACATTTACCTCCTGGTAACGAAAGCTTTCAAGTTGCTGGCAACCGAAGGCTCAAACGCCCTCAGTGCATTATCGACATTAGCATAGCTATAAGTCATGATTAATAAATAGAAACTTCTTCTTTTAGTTAAGAAATACTTGATAAACTCAGGCTAACCACGCCTCCTCATTGTATTGCAACTCCAATTGTTACTTCTGAGTTTCCAAGTTTTTCCCAAGACCCCTAAAATGTACTCAAAACTGATCTGATCCCCAATTTACGATTTCAGACCCCCGCCGGTGGTTGACGATTCAATCGATGAACCACAAGATCCACATGGGCGGAGCGGCTCACAACGGCTGGATAACTCAGTAAACCAACTCACCTCTCTGGTTCTCCTTCTGAGGACAGCACTGATGCTTCTGGCCCGTGGACCAGCCTTGACAAGATAATAAATATACCTCAACTGCCTCTCAAAACTGGTTATCAACATGTCTGCGTTTGTTTTATTCTCAATTTACTTCAACGTTCCGATTATTACGGTTGATATTTACAATTATCTCTGAAGCAATAGTTTTAAATTACAGTGAGCTCAAGTAAATTGTCAAGTACGAACTCAGTTTTTAAACAAGTTATATCTAACTGCCACCCGGTTTACCATCACGGAGAAGCTAGATGAATCTGGGTTTGACGTTTTAGTCGTAACGAAGCTTTCATCTTGCAATACATTTGTACGCTGAAAACGAGTAACAAGTGATTTTGGCCTGCCTCTGTTACATAAACGGACGCAATATCTTCGTAAAAAACCATTTCTACAGGAACATTTACCGAGAACAAATAGTAGGTACTAGTTAGGGTGAGTGTACTCTGTAAGTTAGTTCAAAATCGTTACAGTCGTTTTCTAGAAAATTGGAAAACTGATAAATTAATATTCGACAAATCTCGGTCTCTGAGCTATCATGGCGTATATCTCCGTTCAACAGATATATACAGAAATAGTTGCCTAACAAAAATGTGGGTATGGGTTGTAAGAGTGATTAAATCCAGTGCTGCAGTTACTATGGAAATTACGAAAATATGCCTTCGACAGTCCATTGAACAGAGCTAAATCTGTGAGCGCAGTTGAGAAAGAGATGTCACGTGGGATATGTAACGGAGAAGCGTCACGAAATTTGAAAAACACAAACGGTGGGTACAGCTTTCGTACAAGTACGCAACCACGAGGAACATTTTATGTATTTTATTTTTGTTATCATGCAATGATAACTCCTGTTGGACTGTTGGGATGGTCCCAAGGGAACATGTTTTTCAATTGAGAGAAACCTGAACCAAAGCCAAGGCAAAACACACCTCCGCCAGACGGAAAGAAATGTTGCCTATGGTGATGAGTAGGGCGTTGAAACGGGAGATAAATGAAAGTTTCACGTTGAGGCTGGCGGGCGCGAAAGAAACCTTTACACAAACGGTGGGTACAGCTTTCGTACAAGTACGCAACCAATAGGAACATTTTATATCTTTTATTTTTGTTTTTTTTTTAATGCAATGATAACTACGTTTGATTGTGCTCGTTGATGGCTTCGATATAATGGCCGCGTCAATTGCAATTGACATCATCACTTGGTCACTGAGGTTATTAAAAGGTGATATTACCAAGCGTTAGATTTTGTAATAGACGTTACCATGCACTTAACCAAACACGAATTCCGTGACGCTTCTCCGTTACATCTCCCGCGTAACGCCTTCCGCGTTATATTTTCAAGTTTATGTAGCAAAGTAAACACATAAAATGTCAATAACCAAAATATGTCGAAGTTTTTGCTCTGTTCAATGGACTGTCGGAGGAACATTTATTGAGAACCGTAGTATCCTACTAAATTATTATTATTTATCAGCTGATATAAGGAAAGGGGACTTTTGTAAAGAAGATCATTATATTCATTGAACCTCTTTAAATGAAGTGCCGTTTTATTATTTAATTATAATACACATAATACAACATTTGGCGCAGTCGGTATTTCGAGTACAATCGGAGGCTGGTGGTCCAACTAGTCGGGTTGTACCGGGACGCGAGTTTAATAGTACGTGGTAGGAAAACAAAAAATTAGTTATTATCTTGCCGTTTGCTGATTTGGTAAGTTTCGCCATTTTTGTCCTTTTTTCATTTCGCAAAATGGAGTTCGTAGTGAAGCCATCAAGATTTAATCCACGATTAGATGAAAACGCTGCATCTCGCTGGTTTGCGTGGGTGAATGAATTCGAGGTTTTTATCACAGCTGCAGATGTAACTAACGATTTGCGGAAAAGTGCTTTGCTTTTAAACTCAGCTGGTAGCGAAGTACAGGAAATATTTCGTAATTTACCGGATATTGGCCCTTCTTATGAAGATGTGAAAACTGCATTGACAAACTATTTTACCCCTAGGAAAAATATTCTATTTGAAAATTTTAAATTTCGTAACACGGAGCAAGAACCGTCCGAATCGATAAAAGAGTATTATGTGAGGTTAAGGAAAATGGCTTGTTCCTGCGACTTTCATGATATGAATTTTGAGATCTGTGTTCAAATTCTTATGGGTACGTTATCTGATAGACTACGTAAAGAAATGTTGAAGAGAGGAAACATGACTCTTGACGAAATTCTTGCATTTGGGCAAACGGAAGAAGTAGTGAAAGTACAGATTGACTCCTTTGCTAAACCTCACGAGTTCGTTCACAAATTGAATACACCAAAAGCGACTACATGTTTCTGTTGTGGCGGTAATTGGCCACACAAAAAGGGGGAGGTTTGCCCGGCTAAAGGCAAAAAATGTTCCACATGTGGTGTTTTAGGCCATTTACCTAAATCACGGTATTGTTCTGGCGCTATGCTTAAAAGTAAATCTGTTACAAAAAAACGACTTATAGTCAATCAAACTACATCTAATGATAATGATCAAGAGTTGTCAGATGTTTCATTAAATTTAATCAGCTTGGCTAAATCAAAATTCCTGCGACCAAAGTAACAATGCTAGGTACAGAAATTGATTTTATTGTCGACACTGGAAGCAGCGTAAATATCATTTCTGAAAATATCTACAACTCATTAATTGGCGCACCATTACTACGCTAAACGAGTTGTTCGTTACTGGCTTACCAGGATAAACCCGTTAACCTATTGTGGGAATTTATCTGCCAAATCAAATTTAAGAATAAGTGTGCAAGAGGAAAAGTGGTCGTAGTTAAGGAAGGGGACTCGTTGTTAAGCTGTGAAACTGCTAAAGAATTAGGAATCGTAGCTCTAGTTCTGACAATTGATGATGCATCCACATCTAAAACCAATCTCATGCCTCTTGCCAATGATTTTTGAAGCGCAAGTACCCCAAGGTGTTAATGGAATTGGTAAGTTGAAAAATGTTCAAGTTAAATTGCATATTGACGAAGATTGCCTATTGCTGTAGTTTTTAGAAGAACACCATTTCATCTCAGAGAAAAATTGGAGACGGAGATCAACAAATTATTGGAGGATGACATTATAGAGAAAACGGTAGGGCCTACCACATGGGTTTCTCCTGCTATAATTGTCCCGAAAAAAGGGGGTGAAGTGCGGCTATGTGTAGACATGAGAAATGCGAATAAAGCTATTAAAAGAGAGCGCTATCCTACTCCAACATTCACTGAAATTGCTACTTTAATTAGCGGATCAGTTAAATGTTCAAAATTGGATTTAAATAAGGGATTTCACCAGCTGGAGCTACATCCTGACTCTCGTCTCAAACATCATTTTCAACACATATGGGAATTTTTAATTATAAACGCCTAAGTTTTGGAGTAACGTCGGCACCTGAAATATTTTGTTACGGGGGGAAGGAAATTTGGAGATGCTTTTGAAGAGCTGCTGGCTGACTAAGGCAAAAATTACGGCAATCGCGCCGAGAATTATGAATCGACCGTCTTACCGCAAGACCACGATGAATACCAAGAATACCAAATAGTTTATTGTCGTAATATTTACATTTAATAATAATAATAATAATTAAATTACATAATATAGATAATTAACAATATCAGCATATGGCTGCCTCTCTTGCGTAAACATGAGGGGTATATGGGTCACAGTCATTAATTATTATACATTCAACATAAAACTATAGCTAGGAAACTTTAAGGGCGAAAACCTAGAATCTTAAGTTAAGTTTACTAACAACTAAATATTTACACACAAGCACAACTAACACAGCACACACAGCACAGCACAACTAACACTGGCCAACTAACACAGCACACACTTACAACTAAATATTTACACACAGTCATACATCATTCACCCATTAAATACATTCGACCATTCACACAGTTGACAATATGTACAATATTTACAAGAGCGGCTCAGATCCGCCGCCTTCGCCTTGCGCTCCTCCATTGAGGTCTCCTAAGGGTGTTCAGGTTTCTTACTAGTGGGTTAGGATGTGAGGGAAGTTTGTCTGTGTATGATTGTGTGATGCGTGTGATGTGATCTGATATGTGTTCCATGTTGTGGAGTTCGTGTAGTCGTGATGTGTTTGTGCGGAAAGGGCTGTTTGTGGCGATCCGGAGGTATTTGTTCTGTGTTACTTGTAGCTTGTGTAAGTTAGCGAATGCCGCTGTGTGCCAGACAGGACACGCGTATGTTATTGTGGGCCTGATGATGGCTTTGTAAATGAGGAGTTTCAATGGTGTGCTCAGTGATCGTGATGTCAGAAGGTTGTAGTATCTGCCAAGTTTCCCAAGGGCTTTTTTATTGACCTCCTTAATGTGGTCTCCAAAGGATAGCCGTTTATCCAAATAAACCCCCAGGTACTTGACAGATTTGGAAAAGGGAATTTTGTTGCCTCGGGTTTGTCCTTTCTAAAGACGGGTTCAGCCCTGACCCTTCTAAATTACGTGCAATTTTGGATTTAGAGCCACCCAAGGATGTTCAGGAAACAAGAAGTTTATTGGGAATGGTGAATTTTCTGATGAGATTCCTACCAGGCTTAGCCAGCAGCACTAAACCCTTACGCGACTTGATTAAAAAAGAGTCACTATGGAAATGGACTAACCCTGAACAAGAAGCCTTTGAGGAGATTAAGAAAAAGGTTACTGAAGCGGTAAACAACAAGTATTTGAATACTACCAAAGAGCTTCATTTGTATACAGATGCAGGACTCGAAGGTCTTGCAGCCATACTAGCTCAACCGGGTAAAAAGAAAGCTAACATAATATCATGCGCAAGTGTGAGCTTGTCTGATGTACAAAAGAGATATTCCCAAATTGAAAAAGAGATGTTAGGGATTTCATGGGGCGTTGCTCATTTTCACGATTTCCTAGTTGGGGCTCGTTTTGTAATACATACCAATCACAAACCATTAGTATCTCTTCTCTCTCGTACCAGTCTGAATACTTCACCTCGTTTAGACAGATTGTCTTTCAAATTGATGGGTTATAATTTTTCGGTTGTCCACATGTCTGGAAAAGAAAATCCATCTGACTACATGTCACGTCACCCTTGTAAACGAAGACTATGTGCTCCCGAAGATGATTTCATTAATCTCATAACTGATTCAGCATTACCATCAATGATTTCACGGGATACTTTATCAGAGGCAACGTTGAAAGATGAACAATTGTGTTTAGTAATGAAGGCTATTGAAACGGGAGATTGGTCTAATCCAGTTATTGAAAAGTTTAGAACTGTGAAAGAAGAACTGGCAGTAACTACAGATAAAATTATTCTCAGGGGCGTTCGTCTTGTTATCCCACAAAGCTTGCAGGAGACAGTCGTAGCTCTGGCTCATCGTGGCCATCAAGGTATCACCAAATCGAAAGAGTTACTTCGAAGCAAGGTTTGGTTCCCTGCTATGAACACATTAGTGGAAAAGGTGGTGAAAAGTTGTATTCCTTACCTAGCCAACAGTACCAAAACCAGGAGAGATCCGATTAGGCCAACACCTACACCTTCCGGCCCGTGGGAAAATCTTTCGATTGATTTTGCAGGACCCTTTCCAAATGGAAAGTATATTATGGCAGTGATGGACGATTTCAGTAGATATCCAGTAGCCGAAATTATTCCCTCTTTGAAAAATGAACAGGTTACTAACTGTTTATTCGAGATTTTTTCTTTATTTGGCCTAACTCACTCACTTCGGTCAGATAATGGTCCCCCTTTCAACGGAAAACAATTCGAAGAATTTTGTTCATCGTTACAAATTAAACACCAAAGAGTTACAAAGCTGTTGGCCTGAAGCTAATGGACGGGTGGAATGTTACATGTCTAGCTTGAACAAAACTGTTAGAACTGCGATTGTTGAACAGAAAAATTGGGAGGAAGTTCTGCCAGAGTTTTTAACGCAATACCGTGCAACACCTCACTGTTCTACTCGTATTTCTCGAGCACGAAGTAACTTCAGGTCATTTCTTCCACAGATTGTTTCCGACGTTTATGAAGAAGATATCGATGAAAATTTAAGAACCATGGATGAAGTAAATAAGGAAAAAATGAAGCAGTATGCTGATTCCAGAAGAAACACGAAAACTCGTGACTTACAGCGTGGAGAGATGGAAGAGTGGTAACGAGAAATTCATCTTTCTTTCAAGAATTACCACAAGAAACAGTAGCTCTTTCACAAGATTCTTCTCAACATCTTCACCATGAAGAGGATATGTCTCAACCTTCCACAAACCAAGAATCATCTGTACCTGAATCATCCGTATCAACATCTGTGAATATGGATACGGGTATAGTCACAAGAAGCGGTAGAAGAGTGATACTACCATCAAAGTATAAGGATTTCGTTGTGGGGAAATATTAATGATATTTGGGGAAGGGATGTAGTATCCTACTAAATTATTATTATTTATCAGCTGAGATTAGTCAGCTGATATAAGGAAAGGGGACATTTGTAAAGAAGATCATTATATTCATTGAACCTCTTTAAATGAAGTGCAGTTTTATTATTTAATTATAATACACATAATACAACAAGAACAACATATAGTTATTAACTATTTAAAGCCATCCCGTGAGTAGGTGAAAATCGTTGAAGCCGTTTTGTCAAAATGCGTGAAGACCCTATTGTTGCTTTTTAGGCCTATATCTCCGTTTTCCGTATTTTCATGGATATATGTATGGAGAAGAAAGTTCTGTACTAACTAGTAGAAGATAATTTGATAGTTGAATTAAAATCGTTACAGCAATTTTCGAGAAAAAGGCGAAAAACCCTAGTTTTTGGTACGTTTTTGTCCTCCCCCCCCCCCCTTCACATAAATGGAAATCTCTCATAACCCTATTTTGGCGTCTAAAAAAAGTTACGAACAAAACCAAAAAAGAAGCAGCTCAATCGGTCCAGCCGTTCTACCGCAAATCGAACTACACACACGGATCACGCGCGGAAATTAGGTTTGTCGGGTTCAGTAGGCCTCAAAACGTAGGTTTCTGAAAAAGAAAACTTACTTTTTTTGTTTGACACGACTACAATACCTACCTTTGAGTAGTGGTAAGTAAAAACCATCAGGTGCACCGCCCTGCACAACTTCCTTAGCTCTACGTCCGTTGACTCGGTGTTCATGGCTATTGCTATTAACTCGATTACTCGATTATTACTCAGTACAACACTACACGGCGGTAGAAAGCGGTACGCTTACAGTTCCGGAATTCATTGTGTTCCTCGTCCTCATGCCCTGACCATTATTGAACAATTGGTACACAGCGAATTAGAGTGGTCAAAATTTAGGAATTGGTGGAGTAGCTCCTATATATCTTATGAGCGTTATTGAACCATCACCTTATAAGCACTTCGTTGGACAATAACGGATCGCACAATGTCCTCCCATACCAGAATCCCGCTGTCATGAATGAAGTCGAACGTAGAAAGGGGTTAGACGATAATATACGACACAACGTATTGACAGTCCACTGAGTTGCCAATGGAACCAATAAAGCCACTACTCACTCAATAAAAGAGGAGGAATGGTTCGGGTGTACCTCGTGGAACATTCTCGATCTGCAGTGTGAAGGAACAGATCGTTATAGCGACGAAACGTTAAGCAACTCCGTCGAGTCAACTTCATTCCACAACCTCGAATTTGAATTTTCAAATCTTAGGAGATGAAAGTCACTCCAGCGCATAAAAAATCCGTTAGAATATAAATCGTCATGTGACAACACTATAAACTGTCGCTTCCTTCTTATCTTCTCATGTGAACTCAAAAATTATCTAAATTTATAGTTTCCCTTTATTACAACCGTAATTTAAACCTTAGGGCACGAACCCTTTCTCTCGACGAAGTTCCGTTTCGGAACAAACTGGGCCTCATAGCTCGAGCAGCGAATTTGAAAAAAGGTTTAATCTTATCAGCGAGAAAAATGAACGCTACCAGTTTCTAAGTAGAAGGTTGAACTACGTTCTAGCAAGTTCATCTAAATTGAATGTGAAACGAATTTGATTGGTTGCTGGAGTGATAGAACTCGCTAAATCAGCCGAGGATGTTTTACATTACCTGCCAGAGAATTTTACGCATATTCTCAATTACGATTTCCATTCCACTATCAGATTGTTTACTTCGTTTCTCAATAACGTTCACCGCATTTCCAAGCAATTCTCTTTGGCGATATTCCGACAAAAGGCGCCTCGCAGCGTAGTCTGGCAGGAGGGAAAATAATTGGGATTACCTTGCGGCTCTTCCCGACAGATGGCGCTAACCGTGAACTACAGCCTATTCCTGGAGGGAATAGCACGAGGCCATTGTGGGAGAACCCTCCCCCCAAATCAAAGTTGGCGATCACTCAATTCCCTGGAGCACAAAGGCCGTTCGTGGCAAAGTCAATGGAGCCTTCACTGACCTCAAACCGTTCTTCGCCAAAAAAAGGTCTCCAACGAAAATCCGTGCCTTCAATGCCATCAACAGGAGCATCAGCACCTATCCCATCCCTGTCTGGGGAACGGTTTCCGCTCTCAAGCAGCTCAAGGCACATGAAGGCTCTCTGAGGGGTCCTTGGCTCTCCCTGGTACATCAGGAATCACCAGCTCCGAAAGGAAACTGGCCTCCCTTCCCTCAGCGAGGCCGCCACAACCTACGCCCTCAACCTTCACAATTCCGTGGCTGGGCACCCCAACCCCACCATCAACTGCCTCACACAGTGCACACTGCCCCACTGCCTTGGACATTGTTCGCAGGCCCTGTTCCCTCATCCCACTCCAACCCCGTCCCTACCTCCTAGCCTACACCTACAATTGCACATGAGTCCCCTTGCATCTGCAGGCTGGCCTCCTATCCTCCTGGTTTATAACCTCCAGGTTGGTAACTGTGGGGGAGGGGTTTTAATTGGTAAAAATCCGACGCTACCCACGGGGGATTCTTTATGAAGATTTCCCCTCCCCGGAAGCCTCCGAAAGAGAACAAGCTTCATTAGCCTAACTTAAAGCTGCCACCATCTACGGTACGAGAGACTACACATGGAAGAAAGCGCCAGCGGAGACAACGAGTCCCTCTCTGTGACGAGCTACCGCTCAACCGAGCCCTTAGTCACACGGAGTCCTCCGCATCGCACCTTGCCAATCGGCAGAAACCGAGCCTACGAAATTTCGTCGGCCTTTTTTAAGGCCACACATTTGAAAAGGGAACCCGACAAAGAGTATCACAAAAACGAACAAATTGGTGATTTTATAGAGATTTTCAAAACGGACAGTCAAAATGCTTAACAATACGCTGTTATTGAGTATGGAACCTTCTTTTTGTTATGCTACTTTACCATGTCATTCTATACAAAACCCTTTAATTAGGGATTGATGTTTCAGATGGTGCCTTTCGTGATACTATTGTTTGTGGCCGGCGCTTTCTCGTCGAACGAAGGCATGTAATGCACAAAATGTCTTTGCTGTCGTTTTGCAAGGGAAAGGAAAACTAAGTTTAGGGAATAAATTGACTCCCCCTTCAGGAGTTGGTTTAGATAAAAGAACTACTCTCACGTTGGCAGTAGTCTTTCAAAAGAGCGTATGGGTGGGTTGGTCAACCCTTTTTACTTTCCTTAGCACGACGAAGTTGGGAGGAAAGTAATAGGCGGAAAAAGTCGAGTTTCCTTCAGGTCGTTCCGTTTCAAAGGCACATTTTAGTTATTAGCTCTAGCCATCAAACCGTCAGAAGAAGTTAGGTGGCAGTTAAGACCTGCTCTACGTTTGCTATTCCTATGAAAGACTTGTAAGAGCTCTCCGCTTCCACAAAATTTCGCCAACCTTCCCATTTGGCTCGTTTGATGGCGCGGTGGAAGGCAATTCGGAGTGTGGCTCTGGCATCAGGGTTACGAGTGTGTTGGTCCATCCTTCTGGCTCTATTTACACTTTGCTTGAGTGTAAATAGTAATACGTCAGTCCACCATGGGACTTTGATCGCCTGGCACTTCTGTTGTTCAAGTACAGAGAACCGAGCAGAGTGCAGTGCTGTAGTAAATATTTCCACTTTGCTGTCCACGGCTTCAGTTGTGGCAGCTTGCACTATTAGGTGGGTGTCTGCAGCACGCAGTTCACCTTCCACTACCCTACAGAATTGTGGCCAGTCAACATTTTTTGTGCGGAATCGCTTTTCACGGGTGTCTTTGCAGAGGATGTTGTCATTTGTGATGGCAAAGTCAATAACCATGTGATCGCTTTGTATTGCACCTGGTACGACTCGCCAACGACCTTCCACCTGGCCCATGATAGGTCTCCTCAGTCATGGGGTTGTTGGTAACAACCAAGTTGTACGTGGTGAGCAACTCTATACACGCCTCGCCCGCCCCTTTCAGGGTCAAGGATCCCCACAATGGTGATCTGGCGATTGCAACAGTACAGGAGGGTCGTCCTGATAGGCGTGCTAGAGCCTGCTTGAGTGGTTGAAGGCTGTTGGCAACTGGTGCGCCAAATTGCCTGTAAAACGATATTACAACCAGCTCAAAGCCACCAGCTCGGACACTGCAGCGTTTCTTGACTGCAATTTGCAGCAACTCAGCCATAACCGGGGAACTCTTATGTGTGTTGCGCTGAAGGATTCGATCTGTTTTCAACCTATTCATAATCCACTCGTGACTCCTGGAGAGCAATTGGTCACTGAGGAATGGTACAGTGTGCGTCTCGTGTGGAGTGCGATACCTGTTGTAATTTGTGTTCAACAGAGCCTCATGCTTGCACTCCTTGCTCAGATGTGGCACAAAGCACCAGGTGTACACCATAGTTCTCGTGCAGCCTGCTGCCAGGTGGCCATAACGCTGGCATTTGTAGTACTGTGTGGGGGATTGGTACTTGCAGAAGGCGCACTGTTGCCAAGGTGTTTGGAGGTGCCTGGCCTCCTCTGGTTTTTGTGTAGGCTGGGTGACACCTCAATCACCTAATCCTTCTGTCTGCCCCCTTTTTTGTAAAAATGGTGGTTTTTTGTAGAAAAGGGCCAGACGTCTTGCGGCTGCACGCCTAACGCAGGGTTGTACTCAACAACTTGTTGGGCTAGGTGCTCTTTTTGTAACCAACCACACAAACCACGCATCGAAATTAGGGTTTTTAGACTCAGTAGGCCTCACAACGTAAAGATCTGAAGAAAACCCAAATTTTTGGTACGATTACAATACTTTCCTATCCCTTTGGGTAGCGGAAAGTAGAAAAAAACCAATCCCATTGCACAACTTTCCTTTTTACTTCGCATGGCTAAGGAAGGTAAAAACTACTTGAAGTGCCAACTACTTAATTAAATAATTTTATAAGATTTGGGCCGAGGAGGAGGCAACAAGCAATCTAAGCAAGGCAACAAACGGTCACAACACAGAATGTAACAACTATAGATCTATTGTCTCCTTTCTTGGAGCTACTGCCAACCTGCAAGACACGTTTACGGTTGGGCGGGGAGGTAACCAGCGAGAGCAGTTTCGTTGCTGAAGAAACTTAGCTAAACGTTAACGCATGTTTTAAAATAAACACGACAGTGCGGTGTGAATTCTGAATAATAACCCTATGTTTTCGGTCACGAAAAATTTTGTACAACCCCCCCTCAAAATTTGATACTTTACGTTTCAAGACATGGAGATTCCAAATTTGCATTGTCCGTCCGCCGCCCGCCGTCCCCCATCCGCCGCCCGCCGTCCGCCGCCCGCCGCCCGCCGTCTGCCACCCGCCGTCCGCCGTCCCCCATCCGCCGCCCGCCGTCCGCCGTCCCCCGTCTGCCGTCTGGGCCGTTTTGTGCCTTTAACGTGGTCTAAAAAATTCGTTCTTTCGCCCAAAAATCCGATTTGGTATCTAGTTGTGCCCGCCATCTCGGCAATCCGATCGGACGAAGCCCGTGGTTGTAATGGGCCAAAAACAATTAAAAAAATTAACGAAACGCAGTACAACGCGGGAGCTACAAGCGTTTCGTCGTTTGAATTCCCTCCGCCCCGCCTGTCTCTTTAAAAACCTCGAGGCGAGCGAGCAGCGCGCCTCCCGCTCGCTTCCCTCCCAACGACTCCGCCTCCCGCTCTCCACTCAACTCGCCTTTCGCTTCGAGCGCCCCCGTTCCAATTTCCCCGACGTTTTGGTTTTAATACGATTCAATTTTTTTAGATTCTTTCGTTTCATTCTCATTTTGGTAGATCGTAGATCGTAGATTTTTGGTTAAATTTTGATATTAGTATTTAGCGTGCATGTTTTCATATTAAAATTCAGTTTTTTCTAGATACTTTCGTTTTTGTTTGTTTATTTTAATATTACGATTCAGTTCTTTTCGACCTTTTTTTGGGTTTCATTATGATATTTTTCGATGCTGAATCGAACAGGATGGACCTCGGAGCATTAATGCTAGGTCAAGCTGATTATCCGAATAATAAACCGTTGTGTAATAATTTGCAGGTTTTTTTCATTCCAGTAAATAGTAACTGTAGTAAGCAAGACTACCAGCGCTGCGTCAGTTTGGCTGAACCCTTATTGAAGGATCCTCACTTGATTTATCCTAACAATACGCAAGACATCGAAAGCGTATGCAGGTACCAAAATAATTGACGTCAGTTGAAATCTCCTCAGTACCTGGTTCTACAACATTACTTATTTTCAGGAAGTGGTCGGGTTTTGTGGACTGTATAGAGGACTATACTGAAAGGTGTTTCACTGAATCCAGAAGGCAGGAATTCAACCAAGGAATCGAATCGCTTAACACTTCAATTCATAAAGTCTGTTCGTCACCAGAATACAAAAATGGTAATTGTTTCTCAATCATATACGAAAGAAAAAATATTATTGACACGGTTAGTTACAAGTTGGTAGTTTGCACTCACCGTTACAAAAATTGTAAAACTTGGAAAATCGATTGAGGTTCAATTAGTTTTTCCCAGGCCCTTCAACATTCCCCATCTCTGCGATTACCGTTCTTACATGTCAGTCCAGAACAATAGGCTTCAAATTGTAATTCCGCAAGTCATAACTAACGGGCCTTCATAAGTCCAGGTTTTCAGAAACTTCCTGTCACTCCTCCACCGGTCACAAACGTCCTCCATGCGAAATCTACCAATAAATAGCTGGTGCGTTGCAACACACAACTTTCCTTAATTCTACGCCAATTGGTACACAGAGAATTGATGAGGCTGTAAACACAAATTTTTTTCAAGAAGGATAATAATTACCTTTGCAGAGTTATTGGGTAAAAACGTTTAGAACTGGTAGTAAGCGAAACGGCAGTAGTTGAAATTAAGGAATTTCTGGAGTGAGCCCCATGTATCTCATGAGCGTTTTTAAACACTCGCCCTTTAGGTATTGATTGGACTACAATACCAATTTTTTTCAACATTCTACTAACATTCCAGCGGAGTTTATAAGGAAAAAACCGCCTGAAAACGCTCGTCGAAAATTTTGATAATTTATTGTGCTGCTCTCGTCATTTTCCCACGAATGGGAATTTTATGGTATAATTGCCGTATTATAATCTACAATATAAAAAATTTGATCAAAATCGTTAGATCCAATTTTGAGTAAAAAAATTAGGTGTTTTGATCACTATGATAACTATAGTTAACTTTCGGTGGATTTTGCTCGTACCCTTATTTTTGCGTCCCATGGTAACCAGTAGGCTAGACATCAAGTTTCAGCTGATTTGGTACGGTGGTTTTCTCTAAAAGTCGTTCACAGACACACACACACAGACCATTTTCCCAAATAGTGTTTTACGGACTGAGGGGGGGGGGGGTCAGAAACGTAAAGGTCTGAAGAGAACTCAAGATTTTTTTTTCAGCCGATTACACAACTTTCCTTTCTACTTTGTAGAGCCAAGGAAAATAAAAACGCAGACGCCCCCCTTCTGAAAACATTACTCATATTCATCACTCATTCATTACTCATTATTCATCTTAGAGGTCAATTCGTCTTCTCCTTCTCTTTTTTCTCTGCCCGTGCACGTCAACTGATAAGCACTAAGGCACTTTACCTCCCACCAAGTTCCGTGGCCTTTAGGTGAAACATCACTAACCTCACGACAACCACAACTGGCGTCTAGGATGACTAAGGTCGAGCTAGGGGCGTACGACATGCGTTAGTCGGAGTTGGGAGATATTGGAACAGAAGTAGTCAATTTCCACGGGGTTTTCGTACTAGCAAACTGGTTTCAGTTTTCCCGCCATCGTCAGCACATACATAATGAAGGAAGATGCTTTGTACGCCGTAGTTCAAGTCATGAAATGTTCGCTACCTACAACCCTGTCACAGAAATGTTCAGTGCTGGGTAGGATAGTTGTTTCAGCACACGGTGGTCTATAAACTTACGTTGTAAAAATCAACAGTTTTGGCCGATTAAATTGTCTGCGTTTCTAAGCGTTCGGGATCCCAAGCAGCCTGACCTCTTCAAGGTCGATTCTACCAGAAAACCCTCGTGTAGTGACCAGGATAGACTTAAATGAACACGGTTTAAACAAGCACAAAACGTGTAATTGGAGAGTTGAAGTTACAACAAGATGCGAACAATTGAATGTACAGAGGAGAAGCGAGTTAACATAACATAAGATGAAATCGTTCTGAGAGCGGCGACAGGGGGGGAAACTGTCGCTTTGGAAGGGGTATAAATTCTTCTGATTGGTTGGTTTCGTAAGGAGGATGGTTGTGACCAGTGGAGGGGTGACTGGATGGGGACAGTAAGTATTTGAGAAAATGAAAGCTCGTTAGTCGGGGGCTCTATTGTGTTTTGGGGTATTGGGATCTGAAGCCTATTGTTGCGAAGTGACAAGTAGGAACGGTAATCCCAGAGGTGAGGCATGTTGAGGCGCTTGGGAAACTCCAATTGGGGAACTCCAAGCGTTAAGAGCCGGACGACTCGCAGGTATAAGGATTATCGGATCCAAAAACGGAAATGTTGAGATGTTGGGAAAAACTGAGGTCAATGTATTTTGAGACTTGCTCAAAACATATTCCCCCGCGCTGTGATGATGACATTGCAGGATATTACTGGGTAGGAAGGGGACATAATTTCCTCAGTGGACGTGTGAGGGAGCCAGATGAGGTAGCTACTTCAGCTACTCGAGATATGCCTGATCTATCGGGGAAAAGACGGGTGATACGCCCCAATCTCCATTGTGTTACTGGAAGATTAGGTTCCATGAGTATCACTACTTGCCCAGGAGAAGGATTGATCCCTGTCCGTGTATTACCCCACATTGTTCTATCTTGTAGTGTTGTGAGATACTCCACTGTCCATCTCTTCCAGAAGGCTTTGGTCAGCTGAATCACTTGTTTGTACCTTGATCCCAAATTGTGACTGGCATCCAGAGTGTTGTCAGAACAAAGTGGTGGAGGGGGTAATGGTGGAGGAGTCGGCATTGTCTTGTTTGAGGGTGTCACTGAGCTGCCAGAGGGGCTATGCAAAGGTGGCGTGTTGTCAGATGGTGGTGGTTCAGAGATTATGGGACGTAAAATTAAGAAGTGTCCAGGAGTCAGGAAGTGCAGGTCGTCTGGGGACGTGGAAACACGTACCAATGGCCGAGAATTCAGAATTGCTTCAACGCGAGTGAGAATAGAAATGAAACACTCCAAGGTCAGAACCTGGTTTCGAAGCCCTGTGCGAAGTAATCGTTTGGCTGATTTCACTGCTGCTTCCCAGAGTCCACCAAAATGTGGAGCGGCAGGGGGAATGAAGTGCCATTGTGTCCCATGTGCGAGGCTTTCCCTATTGACAGCAGTTTTGTAGACTTCGGAAGAGAGGAGGGATCGAAGACGGCAGAGTTCGCCAGCGGTCCCAACAAAATTTGTTCCATTATCGGAGTATATTGCACTTGGATTTCCTCGGCGGTCACAGAATCTGCGGTAGGCCGAGATGAAGGCCGGAGTGGAGAGGGAAGTAGCTAACTCAAGGTGCACTGCTTTGGTGGTGAAACAAACAAAGACTACCATGTAAGCCTGGCGCGTTTTGCTCTGGGTTGAACGTGATGATGATCGAAAGGATGATGTAAGGGTGAATGGTCCCGCATAATCCACACCAACTATTTGGAATGGTGCTGTTGGCTTTGTTCGAGAGGAGGGGAGCTGACCCATTGGTGGTTGGAATGGTGTAGGGCGGTAGGAGAAGCACTTGTTACACTTGGACAGCTGACGCCGGACAACTCGTTTTCCATCCACAATCCAATACTTCCTACGGAGGAAAGCTAGGGTGGAGGAGGGTCCAGTATGGAGGTTGGAGATGTGAGCTTCACTGATTAGTAGACGGGTCAGATAATGATAGGATGGCAATAGTATGGGGTGCCGGGCGTCAAAGTCTAAATTTGATGAGGCCAATCGCCCCCCTACCCGTAGAATATTGTCCTCGGAGCTAATAAAATAGGCTAAGGATTTACCAAGATGGGATTTGATGGAGCCTGAACGAGCTTCCTTCAGCTGGGGTCTGAGGGCATGGAGCTGAGCGCGGCGGACCAAGATACGTTCTGCTTCCCTTGACTCGGCAAGAGTAAGGGGAGGTACGTGTGACTGGATGAAGGCAGATATTGTAGTGCGCTGCGACATTAGTGAAAATATGTGAGAGCGGCGTTGACGAAGTGTGGGGTCAGAGGATCTGCGAGCCGTTACAATGAATCTATGTATCCAGGCGGTTATGTTGCGGAGTGAGACAAAAGAGGAGCGACGTTCTTCAAGCAGATGAAACGTGTCGTCATAAACCGGAGTCATGCTTAAGGAAACTGGTGTGTTTGGGCGAACTTCAAACGTGACATTAGGATTAGACAATTCAGGACGAACTCGAACAAGGGGCCACTCATACGGTGATTGTTTAATCCAGGCTGGCCCTTCCATCCACTGACGGTGATCAAGAAGTTGCTGAGGTGTGAGCCCTCGCGAGGCAACATCCGCTGGATTTTCAGAGGTTCCCACATGAAACCACTGCTGAGCTGGTATGTGAGACAGAGTGTCAGAGACCCGATTCCCCACGAAGGTTTTCCATGTTGGAGCTGGCGAAGCGGTCAGCCACGAGAGTGTTATCGTGGAGTCTGAAAATGCTAGTATGTGTTCAGCGCTGAGTTTTGGGAATAAGGGGGATACCTTGGACATCAGCTTAGCGAGAAGTTGGGCTGCACACAGTTCCAGTCTGGGGATGGTTGTGGTGTTTTTACCAATTGGAGACATCCTTGCCTTTGCTGATATGAGTCTAGAAACATTCTGAGGGGCACGGACAACTACGAGATACACCACGGCGGCATATGCTTGTTCTGAAGCATCTGCAAAGCCAATTAGATAAGTCAGTTATCGGCACATGTCGGGGAATATGTAAACCAGCAAGAAGGGGAAGCTGGGTCTGAAGCTTGTTCCAAGTAACGATCGTATCCGGAGGCAAAGGTGCGTCCCACTGAAAATGAGCCTGGGCGATCGGACGAGAAATAACTCTTGCGTACACAATTACGGGAATTAACCAGCCCAGTGGATCATAGATCTTCGCGATTTGAGAAATGAGTTCTCGCTTTGTGTGAACATTACTGCTAGCTGCCAGCCTGTAGAAAAATGTGTCTGATGAAGGATCCCAACACAATCCCAGTAACTTGAGTTGTGGCGCCCCCATCGAATCATCAATGTTAGAGCTGAACTCCAAGGGTTCGGAGGGAGGGAGGATATGATCACGAGGAATTCCCTGGAGAAGATCAGGGTGGTTTGAGGCCCACTTGTGAAGCTTGAGACAAGCTAGTGAGAGAAGATGGCATAACTCATTCCGTACGTGAAGAGCAGTACTAACAGAGTTTGAACCTCCGTTAACATCATCAACATACGTCTTCTCACGTAGTATTTGAGATGCATGAGGGTGGGAATCGGCATGCTTTGCGGCCAAATCCTTCAGTACTCGCCCAGATAGCCACGGGGCCGAGGTTGTTCCGTAAGTGACAGTCTTCAGCCAGTAGTCAGTGATGGGATCGTTGGGGTTGAATCTCCATAAAATGCGCAAAAAGTCTGAGTCATTTTCCCTGTGTCGGACTTGCCTGAACATTTGACGTATGTCTGCGGTGAAAACGTAGCGATTCATACAGAACCGAGTGACAACGTCACCAATGTCTAGCTGCAGACGGGGACCTGATAAAAGTAAATCGTTTAAGGAGTAACTCGAGGTGGATGGCTGTGAGGCATTAAAAACTACCCTAATCTTGTCGGATGGGTCACCCTGTCGATGTACAGCGTGACACGGCAAATAATACTTAGGAGTTCCCGGAGGAGGACGAGCAGTGGGTTCCATTTGGCCTTGAACCAGGTAGTCTTCCATGAACTGGTTATATGCAGTTCGCAATTCCGGCTTACGACGCATCTTACTTTCAATTTTGAATAATTGTTGAAGTGCTGCGGCGCGGGAATCCCCAAGGAGAGATGGTTGATGTTTGAAGGGTAAGGCTACTACATAGCGACCATCAGGAAGGCGGCTGGTAGTGTTAGTGAATATTTTCTCAGCCTTTAGTTCCTCTGGAGTAAGTTGGCTCCCAGTCGGGGGTGTCTCGAACTGAAAGAGGCGTGCTAAGAGGTGATGAAGTTCGCAGTCTGCTTTTCTAGTAGGTGTGTTGAGGGACTGAGCGCATGGGAAAGATGATGTGTGTATCTTGACGGCGCTAGCACTGCCACAAAACATAGAAGGTTTATGGGGGAGGAGTGGAAGCATCTTTGTCAGA
Organism: Pachypeltis micranthus; assembly: GCA_020466155.1. NCBI lineage: Eukaryota > Metazoa > Arthropoda > Insecta > Hemiptera > Miridae > Pachypeltis > Pachypeltis micranthus. Next base: position 23,355,056 of record CM035774.1, on the reverse strand, counting down.
GAATGGTTAGGTTTGGTAGTTGAGGTGGGATGATCAGATTGAGAAGGAGGTGGGGTCTGAATTAAGCTTGAGGAGGGATCAGCCACGAGTTCTTCAATAGAGTTCGTTGAAGGATTAGTGCGACAAACGGCGTTCAGTTTTTCTCTGTGTTCCAGAACGGATAGGTGGAAGCTTACAGTTTTCTTTTGGAAGGGGGTGAAGTAGCTGCCCGTGATGACCCATCCTAGTTTAGTCCGGCGTGCCGTTGGAGACCCTTGAATTGGATATATTACAGTTTGAAGATCAACTGACTCGAATACGGCGCTACCGAAAATGATCTCCACTGGCTGAGGTTGGAAGAGTACGGCCAAAGGTGGTGCGGCAACGGAGAGGTTGGGATATCATTGGTAGCCCTGGTGATAACGCGAAGAGTTATGTAAACGTCGGGTCGAGTAGGTTGACGAAGCCAAAGGGAAGTGGTTCCGAGAATTGTTGAGCTAGAGGTGCCTCCAACACCAGAAATGCTGATAGGCGGCGAGGGGAGGATTATCATGCCAGTTCTGAGAGCAGCTTCCTGTGTTATCAGGTTCAGCTCACTACCAGTATCCAGTATGGCCCTAGACCGATGCCATTTACCACCAGCGTTGCGAATCGAAATTTCCGCTGTGGGGATTATTGCTAGATCTAGAGGGGTGTGTCGAAGAGTCGAAAGGGAAGATGTTTTAGCAACGAAGTTGGTTCGATTGAAGGGCATCGGTCGGCCATACCGCTAATCTACTTGCGTAGGATCCCACGAGGATGTTGGGGGAGGTGAGCTGATGTGGTTCAGGGGTTCTGCCTCCCTCGAGTGCGGTGGAGGAACGTTATTCGTGGCCCCTGGGAGAGAAGGCCAGAGACCCCTTGCTTCCGTGTCATTCACTATCGCTACCTGATTTTGGGAGTAGTAAGAAGAAATAGAAGCAGGAGAATGGCCGTTCCCTAGTGGTTGAGAAGCAGGAGCAGAAGGGCCAGAGGATGATCTTAACGGGTCGCCTACGAAAGTTCGGTTTACGGGATTTTGAAGAGTGTTGTAACGATTTGATGTTTGAAGATGAGTTTGTCCGGTCTGGGGATCAGGACATGCGGTTGAGGAGTGCTGAGATCTGTTGACGGAGTTGGGATTGATGTAGTCATTAAGGTGGAGGAAGGTGTGATGACGGCCGTTGCAATGGAAGCAGTTTGACTTAGAGGGGCAGTTTCTAACGGCGTGCGTGCTCGCCAAACAGTTCCAGCAAAGATTGCAACTTTTTACCAAGTCCCTACGCGCAACAACTGACATGCGTCCGAACTCGGGACACTTTCTTAGTGCGTGTAATCCTTTGCAAATTTGGCAAGGAATCGCATTTGGGAGGAACCTACTGCAACAGGTTTTTGAAAGCCACGCACCACAGAACTGTACATTGGAGAATTACGACTGTTACTATTACTAGTATTTTGGAAATTGTGCCTACCTTTGTTACTCTGATTAACACTAGGATTAGAAGCAAAATTATTGGCGTTACACAATTCGATATTTGCCAATTCTACGGGGTCATAAGACTCACCATCGTCCTGAAGAGCAGCGAAGGAGTTCCTAAAAGGACCAAACCTTCCTCTCGGTGGGGTTGCAGTTCTTCTCCGCTGATTGGAAGGTGCCCATGCATTGCGAGTGGTCCGCTGATCGTTGAAAATGCTTCGGGCTCGGCGCTGATCGTTCTGTTGGTCCAAGAACTTCATCAGGTCTTGAAACGTGGGTATATAGTCACGATCCGGGAATGCTTTCTGGAACTCTTCACAAAGATCGGGAGAGAGTTTCGAGTATGCAACGTAAAAATCTCTGAAGTCGCCTGGGTCGGTGATGTTCAGATTGGTTACCGCATTCCTCGTATTGTGGAGCTTAGACATAAAACAGCTGAGGTCATCTGCATCAGGGTTTGGTTTCAACGGAGCAGTTTCGTGAAAAACCTTGAATGTTGCCATAGCCGTTCTTTTTCTTCCGGTATATTCGCCGACTAGTGCCTCGTAAGCCCTCTCGTAGTCGGCATCTGTATTGCCAATATGCTCAACAATTGATAAGGGGTACCCTGACAAGTGTTCTTTGAGGCAAGCCAGTTTTTTAGCCGTCGGAATGTCCAGATGGTGAGCAGCATTTTCAAAACTCGAGCGGAAACTGTGGAATTCCGTGATGTTTCCAGAAAACATCGGTATGATCCCAGCTAAAAAATTGTGATGCTTCATCGCTATTATTAAAGCGTCTTGAGAAGTCGGCCGCTCAGGTTGTATATTCACTGGGGCCCCTTTCTGATGACAGTCAGCAGATAAAGGAATCAGCGGGCGCATGCGAAGTTCAATAATGCGATTCGTTTCCTCTAATTGGGAAGTGATTTTGTCCATCCATTTAGTGGCGAGAACCGCATCGCCGATTCCGAACCCGTAATTCTCAACCTCGGGGAATTCTTCTCGGGTTTCGGCGAAGAAGCGGAGCCAATATCTGGCATCAACTGCAGCAGAGGCTGAGGACGTGTCCAGATGAACAGCAGAGCGTTCTATCTTGTATTGCTTCCGAGAGTAACAGAAGAGCCTGCGCGTTGAGTCATTGATGACGAAGTCTGACGGGAGATGAAAGTTGTAACTTACTTCCCCTGAGTTTTCCGATGGAGGCGTGTCATTTGAAGAGCTTTGGTGGACATCGGCTTCGTGGTCCAGTGCAGGTGAGAAGTCGTCAAGTTCTTCATCGGCCAAGCCAGCCCCAGTTCGTGTGTATACCATCTTGATACAGCTTCGTACAGGAGAATGATCACTTTTCGCGCTGGACCCGGAATGCTTCAGTCGCGAAAATACTGTTCGTCTATCCAGCTCGGAGGACCAAAAATGTAGTGACCAGGATAGACTTAAATGAACACGGTTTAAAGAAGCACAAAACGTGTAATTGGAGAGTTGAAGTTACAACAAGATGCGAACACTTGAATGTACAGAGGAGAAGTGAGTTAACATAACATAAGATGAAATCGTTCTGAGAGCGGTGACAGGGGGGGGAAACTGTCGCTTTGGAAGGGGTATAAATTCTTCTGATTGGTTGGTTTCGTAAGGAGGATGGTTGTGACCAGTGGAGGGGTGACTGGATGGGGACAGTAAGTATTTGAGAAAATGAAAGCTCGTTAGTCGGGGGCTCTATTGTGTTTTGAGGTATTGGGATCTGAAGCCTATTGTTGCGAAGTGACAAGTAGGAACGGTAATCCCAGAGATGAGGCATGATGAAGCGCTTGGGAAACTCCAATTGGGGAACTCCAAGCGTTAAGAGCCGGACGACTCGCAGGTATAAGGATTATCGGATCCAAAAACGGAAATGTTGAGATGTTGGGAAAAACTGAGGTCAATGTATTTTGAGACTTGCTCAAAACACCCCGTTTCCTGCCGAATATACTAAATGGAAACGAAGGGGTCCCAGAGTCACGCCATTTTATTGTCTGCTGCAAGTTTCATTTCTTGTCCATGGCGGTCATTTTTCGTTCATCGCACTCGCCATTCCACAAAGTATTTTTCTCCACTCTTAACTCCCAACGTCCGTATTTTTCTTATTGTTCGCCATTTTTGGTCAGGAAACATTTTTTACAACCCCCCCCCCTCCTCCAATTTGTTACTTTACTTTTCAAGACATGGGGATTCCAAATCTTCCATGTCCGTCCGCCTTCCGCCGCCCGGGCTGTTTTGTGCCTTTAACGTGGTCTAAAAAATCCCATTGGGTATCTAGTTGTCCCCAATTTCTCGGCAATCCGATCGGACGAAGCCCATGGTTGTTATGGACAAAATGGTTATAAAAAATGAACAAAACGCAGTATAATATCGCAAATACGCTGTTTCGTATCGTTTTCAAGATATTTTTACATCCTGGGTCGAATGGAATGAGTATCAGCAGACGTGTACAACTGTGTATAGTGAAATTACAGTAATTATAGTGAAATAAAGTCAACTAATTGGAAGAGATCTCGCGGGAACTACAGCGGAAGTAAATGTTTCGTCGTCTGTACTCCCTCCCTCGCGTCTCATCAAAACCACCCGCGCGCTCTACTCGCAACGTCGTGCCAATTGCCTACAGTCACTTACAGGCGCCTGGCGCAGAGGGAATATTTAGATTTCGTAGTTCCATTGTAGTCAGTTCATATTTCGTATGGTTTACTAGTATTTTTCGATGCTGAATCGAATGGAATGGGTCTCGGAGCAGTAATAGTAGGTCAAGCTGTTCATGAGAATAATAAACCATTGTGTAATACTTTGCAGGGTTTTTTACTTTCAGATTATCTAAAGCACGCAACCTGCATGAAAATGATATTGACCCAGGACACCATGTGCGGTCTTCACTTCAAACTCCTCGTCGGAAAATTGCCAGAGGAGGCGCCACTGTCTGCTCTACCATCTAGGCCTGTTTGCCGGTTCGTTTCATATTTACTTGCTGCCGCCTCAATCAACTATGTTGCATTTTGAAAAACAAAAATTTTGGTTTAATAACATACTTAATTGTTCTTAGCAGCGAAGCATTAGAATGGGGGATGTGATGTAATGCACGCGAAATGTTGTGGGTGTAGATTGGGCTGCAGAACTGAAGCGAGTTGGCATATTGCGCTACTCAACACCTAAAACAGGATTCAATACTCCTTCTTGGGGAACCTTGACGAGATCCATGCGTTAGTGCAACCACAAGGTGTAGATGCAGGAACCCACGTGCAGACAATGCTTGTCAAGAATGACGGGAAGTGATCCCTCCTCACAATGTCAAGGGTTTGAGTCTTGAGTTACCCTTAGGCAATGGAATTTAAATTAGATTCCTAACATAGAAATGTAGTCTTTTTTCGACGCATGTGAATGACTGGAATATACAAAAATCGTAAATTCATAAGCTAGATTGAATTCACTGTTAGATGTTACAAATACAGCGGGTTGACACTCTTACAACTCACCGACAAACTTGGGCGCCCCTAGTCGACATTGCGGAAAAAAGATAGACCGATACTTTTTTGGTTTGTTCACTATTTTTTCGAGGCGCGAAAAAAAGGTCGAATGAGGTTCCAACGACGGAAAGGGAAAGTATCAAAATGTACATAAATAGAGGGAGGATTCCCATTTCTAACGAAAACAGCTCTAACGATTTTAATTTAACTTGCATTACTTTTTATTATTATTTGAATTTACAGGGGGAACAGTTGTGTGAAGCGCGACTTACATATGTTATTTTTTTAATAACCTATGACCGTTGTTTTCGTTCAAAAACTCATCACTTTTCCAAGCAATGTTACTCTTTGAACAATAAAATAACGAAATGCTCCAGACTAAATAATCATGCGAAGGACGTAACGTTCGATTATTGTTTCAGTTCTCATAATTTACTTAGAGAATGTGTCGTCCACCACGCCAAACTCTCGTGCGATCCTGAATCGGCACCTTCCGCATTAAGCATGTTGGACAAGGCACTGAGTTCCCTTCGGGAGCAATGCGCCAAGTACGTATGCTTGTTTATTAACAATGCATTAACCATCCAGCGACTCCCAGGTTACTGGAAATTTTCGTGGAGCCCGTCAAAAAATGAAGAATACGACTTATTGAAAATATTTACGCCGAGTACCTACTGGAAATGTAGGTTTGGTATTTCTGAATAAATGAATACATAACTTGGGGGATTAGGAAATGGAAATGGTAGAAGAAGCTTCAATTCAAAATTAATTCACATTCGGAATTTCTTCGGAAGAAACTTGATTTCTTGAGAACTATACATGATTCGACGATCGCCAAATTCAAAAAGTACATTAAGGCGAGCACCTAAACGAGTGAAGAAAATAGATTTTCTAATGCATGGTTACAGATTTGTATCAAACTCTTCTTGCGAGGGGCAATAGGGGGGTTTGTAGTACTCGAAATTCCTTTTCAGCGTCTCTCCCTTCTAGTGAACTGAGAAACATATTTTTTGAGGGCGGGAAAATCAAATTAAGAAGGTACTTACCCGGTGTAGTCGTGTAGATCAATGTGACCGCCTGCAAGCTTTTTGTTGCTAGCCATGCAAAATAAAACTATGACTATCCTGCTCACAGTAACCTCCTTAAATATTTGTGATGAATCTTCTAGACATTGTCGAAGGCGTAGTTTCAGATTAGGTGGTATTCAATGTACATTAAGGCTTCATAAAGATGTACAAATAGGTACCATGCACTAAAGAGTTAAGGTGCTCTCTTCTTACAATGCAATGCCTAAGGTAACATCTTAATAGAACGATCAAGTCTACATAATTGTAACGTCATAATCTCATCTGCACCTCATAAGACACGGATTTGAGAATACATAGTTGACTAGATAGCAACACAGACATGTACACATTGAATGGGAGTGGAGTAAAGTCAAGAACGAGTTAAGTTGTAAAAATAATTCCTGTGCATGCCCTTTTTGTACAATTGATACTTCTAACTTACTGCGTTTTTCAGGGCAGCTACCAACGCGAATTATTCATCAACAATGAGCACATCGAGCCTACCAACGTCTACGATGCCCTCCACCAAACACTATTGGATACCCAGTATGAGGTAATCGTATGCCAACCAACTATTCAATGGGCACTAAATGCTGGTACAGAAATTCCGTCACCTCAGATTGTTTTGCATGGAACTTATGTTATTCCAACTAGCATACACAGCAATAATAATGATTACTAAGATGTCAAGCCGCTGCGTCGGCAGTAAAACACTATAAGTATCCCCACTCGAGCTCAGCTCGGTGTGTTCTCATTAAGACGTTGTGCTGTAAACTTCGCGTCCCCCTCTGTCGTAATTTTCAAAGTATTTGTAAAAGTTAAAATCTTTTGTAAAGGGAAAAATAAATTCTTTTTAAAAAGTCCCCCTAAGTCTTTACACTTTTAACTGGCGCAGTCGTTCCGGACCCGAAATTCTCGAGCGAATATCGTTGAATAAGTCAAAATCCGCGAGGGAACATCGCAGATTTAGACTCCTTTCGGGAAACCACGCTTTTTCAACTTCACGACAGAGCGGAGCAGACGTCGAGACACCCCGTCAAGATACGGTTGCGAAGATCATCTCGCTTTCACAAAATTCCTCTATTAATTACTTCATTTCTCATCCACAGAAAACGTCGATTTGCGGACTCCTCGGCCTTTAAAAATTAAAAGGCACTATCTTCTACTTCAGCGAGAAACGTCGCCTGTTGCAGATTCGCAGAAAACTCGCTCAGCAGCTGCTTATCTCGCTAGACGTTGCGAAAATCGTCGTCAACGAGCTCAACCCGAGAAGACCAACGGCTTTCAACATCGCCAGATGAAACTCCTGTGAGTCACAACTCCAAGTTTTCTATTTAAATAATTTCACGAAGTAATACAATAGAGGAATTATTAACGAATTTATTAACTTTTCTCTCACGAAAAAATAAATCATTTGTAATTAAAAAAAAAAAATCTTTAAATTCCGAGCATATTAAGAAACATTTGTAAAAAGCAATTTTAACTCGAAGGGTTCGTAAATAAAAAGCTTCAAGATTCCGAAATCACTGAAGCAATACGTTCACTATAAACTCCGTTCACTAGGTCCTATAACGGAACAAGAGGAGTTGCCAAACGTAACAATGTCTCTGCCTCAAAACTCAGAAATGTTTCCACAAAATGCAGAAATCAACGCTCAACAACTATCGCAAGAACAATTGATCCAAGAACTCCAAACTCAGCAAGCAATGATTAATGACCTGCAAAATAGTTTACAATCGTTTAGATTGAGAACGGATAGGAATCTTAGGAAGGCGATTCCCAGGGAATATTTAGACCTAATTCCTACATTCAGGGGAGAACCGGAAATTCTACAGAGGTTCATACACGTTACTAAAGTTAACGTACCTGTTAGGTGAGTCCGTCTCCTCTGGCTGGTGAGTTACTGTGGGCAAGCGCTTTCGATGTAAAGACATCATCGTCTGGCCGTTAAGTCAGTACTGGAGTCAGTCGGTTAGTCGTGGTCTTTATGTACAAAGAGAAAAGTGAAAGGTGTGATGGAGCGTCGGGGAAGGGACGGGGAAGGAGGTCATGTACCTCAGGGTGAATACCCCTAGAGATAAATGGGACGTGTTGGATGGTCTGTCAATTGTGGAATTTACGTCTTTTCTGTGTAGGGTGGTCTGTAAATCCGTCAGTTGGTTGTTTTCGTTTGTGTAGTGTTTTGAGTGGTGTGAATATGGTGTCGCATTTTGTGTTGATTTGTTCATGTCCAGTTGTTTTGAGGTGGTTGGCAAAGTTTGAATCGTCTTTGTTCCTACTAAGGGATTTAATGTGTTCTGAGTATCTGGTCCGTATTTTTCGTCCTGTCTGTCCTATGTATGCGTTTTTACAAGTACAAGTTATTTTATATACCCCACTTTGGTCGAGTGGGTCTGTCTTTTCAGTCTTTGCAGTTAGTTTGGTTCTAAGTGTGTTGTCCGTACGTAATGCAATTTGTATACCTTCCTTTCGGAGGATATTAGTTATTCCGTATATTTGTGGTCCCGTGTACGTGAATGTGCAGCGTCTTGTTAAAGTCTGTGTATTTTCTGTTTTTGAGTCGTTTGTTTTGGAGTCATATTGTCTTAATAATTTGTTTATTGTTTTTTTAGAGTAACCGTTATTTTCTGCGATAGTATTTATAATATCAAGTTCTTTTTTGTAGTTTTGTTCGGATAGTGGGATAGTTTTTAGTCTCCGTATCATGTGTCTGAATGCACTTAGTTTATGTTGTTGTGGGTGGTTTGATGTAAAATGTATGGTCGTGTCGGTAGCGGTAGGTTTTCTAAAAATGTCGTATTGTAGTTCGTTGTCCAACCGTGTGATTTTTAGGTCCAAGTAATTAAGAGTTTTATTTTTTTACATTTGATGTCGCTAACATACGCTACAACAAACAATGCCTCACTCACAATATAACACCAAAATACGCACTCATACAGATCAACAGACAGACATACTCTGCACAAAAAACAAAACATTTAGCTCAAAAACTTTGGATCAGGACAGAAATACGGACGCTATACATCAAAAAAGACAAACTTAATAGGGAAATATACAAAATACACTTAGAATCGGCCAACATAATGACGAAAAACAACTTACACGACATATTTATAGATTTCCTAGACTACCTACGTACAAAGACGAATACAATCATGACTAACAAATACAAGAATATGGACAGAAAACTCGACAAACTTAAGAAAAAACTAGACCCTATCTCGAAACCTGCTACAACATTTCATAGTAGAACAGTTAACTTGACGGACGTAAAATTCACTGATAACGAATCGCAACTATTAGAAAGAGGACTCAAACATAACTTACCTTCAACTGACCTACAAAAAGAAATTGAAACGAACATTTTAGACGCTGAGACAGCCATACAATATTTACCGATTGAGAACCAAGAACGCATACGCCACAAAATTGTAGACAAAATCGAACAAACTATCAAACAACACAAAAAGAACAGGACGGACCACAAAGACGTAAAAACAGCCACACAAATTAGGACCAAAATCAACAACAATAATTTAATCTTGACAAAAGCAGACAAAGGAAACGTCATTGTTATATTAGATAAACAGAACTACATAAACAAAACGACCGACTTCATCAACCAAACACAATGCACAAAACTGAAAAAAGACCCTACGGACTCGTATCAAACACAAATACGTAATGCACTTAGAAACCACACTAACATACCAAAAGAACAACATTATAAATACATAAACATGAACCCAAAACCACCTCTACTCAAAGGACAACCAAAAATTCACAAAAAGGATACACCCATCAGACCAGTCATAAACTTCACATCTGCACCAGCATATAAACTCTCAAAATATTTGACAACAATGCTAAAAAGTACCATCACATTACCAAACAGATATACGATACGCAACACAGAAGAACTCGCCACTAGATTAAAAGACGTTACTATAACTCCAAACACTAGATTGGTATCATTTGATATAAAAAACTTATATCCCTCCATACCAATAAAAGAAACCATTGACATACTACAAACCAAACTAAGGCAAATAGACACGACAACCACTAGAAACGTCACCAACCTCACCAAACTGACACTCGGACAAAATTACTTTCAATTTAACAATAGCATATACAAGCCAAAAGATGGATTAGGTATGGGAAACCCTACCTCGTCTATATTAACTGAAATATTTCTACAACATTACGAAGAAACTCACATCCAGACCTTAATGACAAAACACGATATCAAACACTACGCCAGATATGTAGATGATATCATCTGCGTATTAGGCCGCGATAACACTGACGACATACTAAAGGACTTAAACAATATCCACCATAACATCCAATATGACATGGACAAAGAACAAAACAAAACTCTTAATTACTTGGACCTAAAAATCACACGTTTGGACAACGAATTGCAATACGACATTTTTAGAAAACCTACCGCCACCGACACGACCATACACTTCACATCAAACCACCCACAACAACATAAACTAAGTGCATTCAGACACATGATACGGAGACTAAAAACTATCCCACTATCCGAACAAAACTACAAAAAAGAACTTGATATTATAAATACTATCGCAGAAAATAACGGTTACTCTAAAAAAACAATAAACAAATTATTAAGACAATATGACTCCAAAACAAACGACTCAAAAACAGAAAATACACAGACTTTAACAAGACGCTGCACATTCACGTACACGGGACCACAAATATACGGAATAACTAATATCCTCCGAAAGGAAGGTATACAAATTGCATTACGTACGGACAACACACTTAGAACCAAACTAACTGCAAAGACTGAAAAGACAGACCCACTCGACCAAAGTGGGGTATATAAAATAACTTGTACTTGTAAAAACGCATACATAGGACAGACAGGACGAAAAATACGGACCAGATACTCAGAACACATTAAATCCCTTAGTAGGAACAAAGACGATTCAAACTTTGCCAACCACCTCAAAACAACTGGACATGAACAAATCAACACAAAATGCGACACCATATTCACACCACTCAAAACACTACACAAACGAAAACAACCAACTGACGGATTTACAGACCACCCTACACAGAAAAGACGTAAATTCCACAATTGACAGACCATCCAACACGTCCCATTTATCTCTAGGGGTATTCACCCTGAGGTACATGACCTCCTTCCCCGTCCCTTCCCCGACGCTCCATCACACCTTTCACTTTTCTCTTTGTACATAAAGACCACGACTAACCGACTGACTCCAGTACTGACTTAACGGCCAGACGATGATGTCTTTACATCGAAAGCGCTTGCCCACAGTAACTCACCAGCCAGAGGAGACGGACTCACCTAACAGGTACGTTAACTTTAGTAATTTGCCTACTGGCGGACACAACCCAATTTCTTTCATACACGTTAGTGAAAAACTCGTCGATCGATTCTACGACGAAATCGACCCTGATAGTTTCGATAACGAAATGCTGTTAGCTGCTATTGTTGCGAAAATTCAAGGCCCTGCGGCTGAATTAATCCTATCAAAGAATCTCGATTCATTCGCGGAAATAAAAAACGCACTATTGGAGACATATACGGATAAAAAGGACATATACACCTTGAATATTGAACTAACTCACTTAAAACAACAGGAAAATGAATCCCCATTTCAATTTCTAGAAAAAATTCAAAAAAAATTAAATAACATTGTGGCTTACCTATTGAATCATGAAGGGAGCGAAGCAAAGGTCCTCTCCAGCCACTACGAAAAATTAGCACTTCGTACCCTGTTACTCCACTTAAAGGACCCTATGGGCAATTTTCTGAGGAGCAGGCAGCCAGAATCCTTAGGATCAGCACTCTCGATGATGAATAATGACGTGCAGCTGAGTAGCACGACAAAGGGTGAAGGTAGTGCAAAACCCAGTAATTTTAAACCAAATAACTTTAGAACTCAGAACAACAACCCTAGAAGCCAAAATACTTATTTCAGGCCCAATAATTTCTACCGTCCCCCGAATTTTAGCCAAAATCGACAGTTCGTACCATTTAACAGGAATTCGCCAAACTTTCAAGCTCAGCGACCTCCTTCGCAGCAACAAACGGGTTCAAAACTAAATCCAAGGACGCAACCGAATTTCAAGTCAAATTTTAACCCGCAAAGCAACATGTCAAGAATGTCGTGGCAAACAACTCATCCTCCGAACCTCAATAATTTTGAAACTACAGAAAACTCTTCTGTAGAGAACTATCATCCAGAGAATAATTTTTTAGGGCAAGGTTCGGGAGAAAACGAACCCCCAGGTTCAGTTTAATGCATTTCCAATATAAAAACACAAGCCTGCCATACCTTATCTCTCCAAGTACCGGTTTAAAAATTTTCATCGATAGTGGGTCAATGGGTTCTTTTGTAAATCCTACTGTGGCGCAAGCCAGATTTTCTAAAGATATCATCGAAGACCCGTTTGAAGTTAAAACAGCCCATGGAATTTCCAGAGAAAAATTTTCTACAGAAATTTTATGCGAAAAGTTGTTTAGCACCCCGGGACTTAAGCTGCCGTTTAAAATATTCCACTTTCACGATAGTTTTGACATGCTATTAGGAATGGACCATTTGACCAAACTTAAAGCTACAATAGACTTGGAGAATAATGTATTCCGACTACCGCACGTGACCCTGCCATTGCACTTTTTCGACGTAGAACGAAAAAGTAGAAATTCGCTAAATAAACAAAATAATAATAATAATAACAAGAAGATGGATGTAGTAAAGAATGAAATAAAACTATCTCGAGAATTAGGAAACGCTGGTACATGTAAAAGACATTTGAATGAGACTGGGAATGAAAGTAAAAGAAATGATCACGGAAGTAAGGAAATTAAACTTAACGCGAAGGAAAAATACGAAAATCAGGAGGAAAAAGTTAAATGTAAAACACAGGAAAGGATGCCCAAGAGCACGAAAAAAGTAAATGAAAGTCCAGTGGAGACAAATGATGAGAAAATTATTGAAAATACCCCGAGTTTCAAAAAAAGAAAAGAAACGATCAACTCTGAAGAAAAGATGGAAATTGAATTAGAACCAAGGATGTTCACTACAGTAAAAGTACCAGTAAAAAATATAAATAATGGAGTAGGCATCGTCACGTATAAAAGAGATAATACGATCGAAATCCCCGAAAGTTTGGTAAGTGTTGAAAATAATTTTGCGTATATAGGGATGATTAATACAGGTCTTGAAAAGAAGTCCCTGAGTTTAACTACCCCAACATGTTTGGAAATTATTCCTGAAGACGAAAATATTAAAGATAGTAATTATAATTTTTACGATATTGGGAAAATAGAATTTGACCCAAGTAAAATTGAGACAAGTCACATGAGTAAAATAGAAAAAGAATCCATTATGAAGTTAATTTACGAATACAAAGAAATATTTCAAGCCAGCGAAGACCCATTAACCTTCACAAATAATGTCAAACATTTTATTCGTACAACGGATGAAATTCCCGTCTACTCAAGAAACTACAGATATCCGGAAATTTACAGAGACGAGGTCAAAAAACAGATTAATGATATGGTGGACCAACAAATAATAAGACCAAGTTTCAGTCCGTGGAATAGCCCAATTTGGATAGTCCCCAAGAAAACCGACAACTCTGGAAAACAAAAGTATAGGCTGGTCATTGACTTTCGCGGTCTCAATGCAAAAACAGTGGACGATAAGTACCCCCTGCCTGACATTTCTTCGCTACTCGATAAGTTTGGAAGGTGTCAGTACTTCTCTACAATAGACTTAAAATCAGGGTTCCATCAAATCGAGATGCACCCTGATAGCGTCGAGAAGACTGCCTTTTCAACGGAAAACGGTCATTGGGAGTTCCTCCGGATGCCGTTCGGATTAAAAAATGCACCACCCACATTCCAACGAATGATGGACAACGTCCTCAGAGGAATCCAGAACGAAATCTGCACCGTTTTCCTCGACGATGTACTGGTTTACTCCACGAGTCTACAAGAACACATATGTAGTCTACGTAAAGTGTTCGAACGACTGAAACGTGCAAACCTAAAAGTCCAACTTGACAAAACCAACTTTTTATGCAAGGAGGTGCACTACCTAGGCCATCTTGTTACACCTGAGGGAGTAAAGCCTGACCCGAAGAAAATTGCTGCCATAAAAAGTTACCCTATACCTAAAACCACTACAGAAATCAAAGGATTTCTGGGCCTACTTGGTTACTATAGAAAATTTATAAAAAATTTAGCGGACGTAACAAAACCACTCACTCTTAGGCTGAAAAAGAATGCAAAAATCAATACCAGTGACCCAGACTACGCTGAGGCTTTTGAAACTTGTAAAACTTTATTAATGAATGACCCGATACTTCAGTACCCAGATTTCGATAAACCTTTCAATTTGACTACAGATGCGAGTAACGTAGCTTTAGGAGCAGTATTAAGCCAGGACGTGAAAGGAAGTGATTTACCTGTCGCTTACGCTTCCCGTACTCTAAATACTACGGAAACAAGGTATTCAACAATAGAGAAGGAGTGTCTAGCGATCCATTGGGCAGTCGAATATTTCAAACCATATCTGTATGGTAGAAAGTTCAAGATATTCACGGACCACAAACCACTTCAATGGTTAAATTCAATTAAAAACCCAAGCTCTAAATTGTTCCGCTGGAGAGAGAACCTTGCTGCGTTCAATTACGAAATCTGTTATAAGAAGGGAACAAAAAACATGAACGCGGATGCTCTCTCCAGAATAGAAATAAACAAGAATGAATTAAATCAAGAGAAAGAGCTGGATGAAATAAAGACATCTGAGTTTCTCACAGACCCGCAAGAGATAACCCAAATATTAGGCCCAGAGGACACGGATCACACGAACTCGGAGAACCAATCGATGATCGCATACTTGGGTGACAGCCGATTCAGTTCTCCAGATGATTCGGAAAAATCTGATGATACCGTTCACTCTAATTTCGTAGGCAATGATGTATTAACCATTCCCATTTCAGAAAGTCCGGTGAACCACGGAAAACACCAAATAGTCATGATTACCACCAAACATAAACCCCATCCTCCTTTAATTGAAAAACTTTTTGATTCCAAAATGAGAATTACAGTAGAAATCAGCGAAGAAAAACTTGAGACGGACATTATTAACTTCGTAAAAACGTACGTAGCCCCAAAGATTAAGTACCTTGTCCACTTCAAACCAGACATCTATGAAACATTCAACCGCATTGTTACTAAGAATTTTATGAATTCTCAGATCAGATTCATAAAATGCCCATCAATGCTAACAGATGTGTTGGACGAAGCGGAGAGATACGAATTAATCAATCAGTATCATACCGGGGAAACAAACCACAGGGGAATAGAGGAAACGTATGAAAAAATGAAAAGGAGTTACTTCTGGCCCAATCTTAAAAAGTCGATCCAAATTTACATAAACAATTGCGAATTGTGTCAAATTTGTAAGTATGAACGAACACCTTTAAAGCTCAAGTACAACATAACACCGACCCCTACGAAGCCATTCGAAATCTTACACATCGACAAGTTTACCATACAAGGATCCAAGTTCCTAACGATAATTGACGCATTTTCAAGATATGCCCAGGCATATAATGTTAACTCATCTAATAGTCTCGAAGTAGTTAAAGGACTTATTCAATTCTTCTGTCACCATGGTACTCCTCGCTCTATTGTCTGTGATAATGGGGCAGAATTCAAAGGGAGCCTAGTGAAAGATTTACTTAATCTACACAAAATCAAAGTTCACTTCACTAGCTCTCAGCACCCAGAGTCTAATGGTTTGATCGAGAGGTTCCATTCCACCTTGATCGAACACGTAAGAATCCTAGGGAACAGAGACGAATTCAAATCGGAAACCATCAAAAACAAAATCATGTACGCAATTATTGCTTACAACAATAGCATCCACTCAACTACTAAATTAACACCTTTCGAAATTATAAACGGTCACAAAGATAGCGATCCAATAATAAAAATTGAATCGGAGGAAAAAATTGTGAACAATTACGTCAACCAACACAAGGAGAAAGTAAAATTCATTTACGACCAGGTACACTCACGAAACGAGACCGGAAAAATTAAAACAATAAACCAGAAAAACGAGACTCGTGAAAACCTACCAGAAATGCCTGGAGAAATCTATGTAAAAAATAAGCAAATCAAAGACAAATCGAGAAATAAATATGTCAAAGAAAACGTAATTTCAATTAACAAAGAACTAAAAACAGCCGAGATAGAACCAAGACACCACAACACTCAGGAGAAAATTCATTTCTCAAACGTCAGAAGACCATTAAAATACACTAAACAGGGATTAGAAACAATCTGGAACGAAAATTTGGATAGATCAGAAGTCTTGGTGGAAGGATTCAAATTAAAATTAACGAGGGAAGATTTGTTGACACTTAAACACCGAAATTGGCTGAACGACAACGTGATAAATTTTTATTTCTCAATGCTCTCAGAAAAAATGAATGAAACTAAAGATAGTCCAAAGGTCTTCGCCTTCAACACGTTTCTATACGTATCCCTCGTAGCTGGTGGTTACGAACGAGTAAAGAACTACTCACGAAAAACCGACATCTTCGAGATGGATACGTTACTCATCCCAATATTCAAATCATCTCATTGGAGATTAATTGTAGTAAACGTTCCAGAGAGGAAGATAATATATTTGGATTCTTTGAATCAAGAAGGGAATGATATCATGGACATTATAGAACTATACTTGAAGGAAGAATTCAGGAACAAATTAGGTTCAAATAGTCAGGAAACTTGGCAGAAAATACAACTGACAAATATTCCACAGCAAACAAACTCCGACGATTGTGGAGTATTCGTGTGCAAATTTGCCAAGTCATATGTTGAAACACAATCCCTAGATTTTGAAATAGAAGAAATTAATAAGTTCAGGAGGGAAATGTGTTTAGAAATTTTACAAGCACGCGAAAACTAATATGTTTCAGAATTCTCTTCTTATCAATCACGCTCGTACGAGGGTTTGAAATCAGGAATGTCACCACAAATCCAGGCCTATTGTCAGCCACAATGGGGAAGGCCAAGCTAGTAGAGGGCTACCATACATCGACACACTACTACCTACTCTACTGGACGAGCTACGAACACAAATTCACACATTCAGAAACAACTACGAACAAACACTTACGGCACTTAAAGACGAATCTTATGACAGCGAGAAAACAGACATGCTAATTACATCATTGAACTACACTTTTAACATATTAGATCAGAAATTAGAAAACATTGAGCTGCAGAATAACAATCGTAGGATCAAAAGAGGGTTGATGAATGGAATGGGATCGCTCATCAAATTCCTGACCGGAAACTTGGATGCTGAAGACGAGAAAAAATATAACGAAATAATTGATCATTTGAAAGCTAATCAAGAAGACTTTCAATCGCAATTAAATTCCTTATACTCAATTAACACAGCAATGCTGGAAAACTTCAACAAAACAGTCGATACCATTAATCATAATAACCATCAGCTAGAAACAGAACTTCGATACTTACAAAGATCCACTACAGGGGAAGCAGTTCATGCCCAAGAAATCAATGACTTATTAGAACATTTTCAAATTATGTTAAACCTTCTAATAACTGTTGTTCAAGACATTGAAGCGTCGCTAACGTTTTGTAGGATGGGGAGACTCCACACTAGCATTTTGGGAACACAACAACTTCATGTAGAATTAAAAAGGTTATCAGAACATTACGGTCCCAGATTTTTATATCACAACGATGAAAATTTCTCCAACATTCTAACTCACATCAAGGTGCAATGTGTCCTTAGCCGTAATGAAATCATATACTTCTTGGACATTCCATTAGTGAACCCCTTGAATTTCGAGCTGCAGTACCTAATGCCAATTCCAACTAAAATAGAAAATAGTTATTTTAGTATTATTCCAAGTACTAAATTTCACTTAAAATCCCCTACCGTCGTCTTAGGATTACAAGAACAATGTAACCCTGGACAACCAATCTTGTGTCCAGCACATTTAATAACTTCGGAACCAGAACTCGCTTGTGACAAAGGTTTTATTCAAGCTGGGAAAATTGCGGAAAGCTGCGAATTTGTTAAAGTGGAAATTAATGAAAATTTCGTAAAATTGATACCGCAGATCAACCAATTTCTTTTAGTTTTTCCAAATGAAGATGCAATAACGATTAATGATGAGACAGGTACCGAAATCATCACCCTAAGCGGAACTTTTCTAGTGAAACCAGGGATTGGCCGCGTTACTTACCGTAATGATACTTTGTTCGCCGCGCATAAAACTACTTTCGGGAAACCGATAATAATAAGTGCTACCAATCTGAAAATCAACAATGTTTTACGGGCAGATCGGGAAATAAATTTAAAGGACCTTGTGTTAACTTCAGTTACTTCTAGTAACACACATTTTGTGAAGAGATCTGTGATCTCAGAACTTAGCATGCCAAGTGTTTGGACAATTGGGTTGTACCTCATGTGTACCTTTTTCATAATTTTTATCTTTATCAAATATAGACTCCATGTAAGAAAGGTCAACCTAACTCAACAGCTTTAAATGCTTTACTGTACAATATGTAAATAGTTTTAAGGGTGTCAAATTGTAATTTGTTTTATAATCTTTGTATTTGTTTTTTTTAAAAAAACTTTTGTAAACTAAATGGGAACTCTTACGTAATTTCACACAGTAGACTATTGTTATTGTGATCCACAATGCAATTTAATTGTTTTTTGAACTAAGGGGGGAGGACTTATGTTATTCCAACTAGCATACACAGCAATAATAATGATTACTAAGATGTCAAGCCGCTGCGTCGGCAGTAAAACACTATAAGTATCCCCACTCGAGCTCAGCTCGGTGTGTTCTCATTAAGACGTTGTGCTGTAAACTTCGCGTCCCCCTCTGTCGTAATTTTCAAAGTATTTGTAAAAGTTAAAATCTTTTGTAAAGGGAAAAATAAATTCTTTTTAAAAAGTCCCCCTAAGTCTTTACACTTTTAACTTGGATTCATGTAAAATATAAAAAGTAAGGTTTACTGTTCCACACTTCAAAACCCCCTACTTCATCTGTTTGAAGGGCGTTTCGGAAGCTTGGAGGCCGCCCACTATTAGGGAATAAACAGATTTGTTTACAAAACGATATCGCCATCCAAAATAATCAGACCCATGCGAATGTAGGGTACATGTTCCAAGTACATTAACCTCCTGGTAACGAAAGCTTTCAACTCCCTGGCAACCGAAGACTCAAACGCCCACAGTGCATTCTCGATATGGCATTAACACAGCCGTAAGTCATGATTCCTAAACAGTAACTTCTTCTTTAATTAAGAAATACTTGGTAAACTCAGGCTTACCACGCCTCCTCACTGTATTGCAACTCCAATTGTTATTTCTGAGTTTCCAAGTTTTTCCAAGACCCCTTAAATGTACTCAAAACTGATCTGATCCCCAATTCACGATTTCAGACCCCCGCTGGTGCGAGACGATTCAACCGATGATTATGATGATGATTATTACGTTCGACGTGGGCAGGACGGCTCACAACGGCTGGTTAACTCAGGAAACCAACTCACCTTTCCGGTTCTCCTTCTGAGGACAGCACTGATGCTTCTGGCCCGTGGACCTGCCTTGACAAGATAACAAATATACCTCAACTGCCTCTCAAAACTGGTTCTCAACATGTCTGCGTTTGTTTTCTTCTCAATTTACTTCAACAAACGCGACGTTCCGATTATTACGTTTGATATTTACAATTATCTCTGAAGCAATAGTTTTAAATTACAGTGAGCTCAAGTAAATTGCCAAGTACGAACCCAGTTTTAAACAAGTTATATCTAACTGCCACCCGGTTTACCATTACGGAGAAGCTTGATGAATCTGGGTTTGACGTTTTAGTTGTAACGAAGCTTTCATCTTGCTATACATTTGTACTCTGAAAAAGGTTAATAAGTGATTTTGGCCTGCCTCTGTTACATAAACGGGCGCAATATCTTCGTACAAAGCATTTCTACAGAAACATTTACGGAGAACAAAATGTAGGTAGTAGTTAGGAGAGAGTACTCTGTAAGTTTGTTCGAAATCGTTACAGCCGTTTTCTAGAAAATTGGGAAACCGACAAATTAAAGTTATGTAGGCGTAATAAGAGGGAGATTTAATAATAAAAGGGGCTGCATCAGCAGAAATCCCTTCTCCCAACTTCCATCAAACTGCACCTCGCTCCTCCAGGAGAGAAGCTCAGTGCAGTCGTCTACCATCTTCAGCTTTCGCTGGTTGTCATTAGCAAACTCCCCCGTTTCACCCCGTATAAGCTCAGTCCATACTTGGGATATTTTCCACGTGTTACCCGGCACATCTTCCTGTATCATGAATCTTTCAACTGTTCACCAAAGATTAAATAAAGTTTTTTAAAAACTAAATCTCTGGAATAAAGAACATAACTGGCGCAGTCTTGGGGACCTACAAGAATTTTGAAGAAATTCCTACAAGGATTCGGAAGAAATTCTTACTAGATTTCGGAAGAAATTCCTACAAGAAATCGGAAGAATCTCCCAAAAAGAAAAATCTCGGTGATCTCATCCTACAGAAAGTTGACTCAGAAATCGCAAACTAATTTCTCGAGCAATTGAGAAAGATTCGACGATTTCCAAGAAGAGGCCTTATACGAAGAAAGAAAAAGACGAAAACAAGCTGGCAAGAAACGGAAGCATCCATCTCCGACACCAGACGAAAAGCCGACGACACTGCCCGGGAACAGAGGATTCCTCGTTACGCAACGCCGACCGGCTTCAGACGAACCATGTACATCTCCATCTACGTCGTACTGTAAGTCAGTAACATTTTAAATACGGCACTTTCATCCTCAAGAAAAATTTAAAATTAAAACGCCTCACGTCCATTTTTATTTAAGTCTCGCCCTAACGTCTATCTTGAAAAATAAAAGGAAGGAAGTAAACTCGTCATTGAAAGTTTTAAAAGTCACATAGTCGCTCGTTGTGAAGTCAAGTTTTTGCCATTCTGTTAATTTTCCGGCAACCCATTTATACGTTGTGCCAATACGGGACCGAACAAGTTTTGTCCTTTAATTTATTTAGTTTAGACAGACATTTCAAACCGTGATCGGGATTGACGGCATATCATTCTCCGTGGGTACTTGGTGTTCTGGTCTACCTTTTTATTTTTGTTTTCGACCGACGTTCAAACCGAGATCGGAATTGAGGGCCCGTGGGGGATTTTCCGTGGGTACCTGCGTTCGTGTCAAATTTTAAATCGATTGTCTGTTTCAAACCACCTAGTAACTGGCAGACAAATCGATAAATTGTATCGAATACCTATTTCAAACCACCTAGTAACTGGTAGGTAATTCGAACAATATTGAGAAGAGTGATCAACAGAAGTATTGAAGAAGTGAAGTATTGAAAAGAGTTAGTGACTTATTTGTTTTGTTTTATCGACTACCTATTTCATACCACCTAGTAACTGGTAGGCAGATTCGAAAAACATTTTATTTTGTGACAGAAGATTTATTAAACTGCCCATTTCATACCACCTAGTAACTGGTAGGCAGATATTGAGAAAGAGAGAGAATTGAGAGAATAATTGTTAAAGATGAGAAAGTTTTATGAGAAGTACAATAAATTGTAAAGGCGTTAATTAAAGTTGAAGAGAAGAATTGTATTTCTATTTCCGAGGAGAAATAATCAAAGTAAAATAAAAGGGCAAAAGAGACAAAAACTAAATTTGTACAAACTAGACGTGAATAAAAATAAAAATTAACCAAAGAAGATCTATTGGCGTGAAAATTAAAAGTGAAATAAAAACCTTCAAAAGTAAATAATCGTAAGAAGTAGAAGGTAACTGTAAATAAGTTTTAACACTGCGAAGAACTTTTAATTTGCTATTCAAGCTTTTGCTTTTACTATTACTCATTATTGTTTTATTATTGGTGTAATTTCTATTTGTGTATTTCTTTACTTGATCTGTTCAATTCACTACAGCTAACACTCACACAGTAATTAAAAAGGGTAAATAAAAGGCAAGTCAAAATTCCGAAAGAGAAGAAAATTAGAGAATCCCTCGGGAATTATTTGTACAGTAAACTTCTTAAATTGGATATTCTACATCCTATTCCCGAAGAAGAAGACATTCTACTCGAAAAAATGAGTTTAAACGATATTGCTGCCGCCGCTACCGCTCAGTTGGAAAGCGAGCAAATTACCCAACAAACTGACGCGAACCTCGAAGCAGAGGAAAATGTCAGAAGATTTGTCCAAAATCTTGTACAAGAACAATTGCATGCTCAATTAACTTCACTACCTCAAATGAGAATTAGAGACCAAATGCCAGAATTCAAAACTAAACATGCAGACATGATCCCAGTGTTCACAGGAACTCCTGAAACACTTTGTAGATTTTTAGAAACGTGTGAAAAAATAGTTAATAGGTTCGTAGACAAACTAGACGACTCTTGGTTTCAGAATGAAGAAATACTCTGTGCTATTCTATCTAAGATTCAAGGGCCTGCAGCTGAGCTGCTACAGTCAAAGTCGTTCCCTAATTTCCAGTCAATACGAGAGACGCTCTTAGAAACTCACAAAGATAAGAAAGACGTGTTTTCTCTATGCCACGAACTTACATCAGTTCGCCATAAGGAACACGAAACCCCTTTCGCCTTTCACGAGAGAATATTAAAAATATTGAACTTAATTGTAGCTTGGATCCAGAACCACAAATCACCAATGGAGCAAAAGACACTTATCGAACATTACAATGAGTTAGCACTCAGAACACTATTACTACACATTCGCGATCCTATAAGAAGAGAACTACGGTCTAGGCAACCTAGATCGATAGGTGAAGCTCTGAAATGCATTACTAATGATTATCAAACGAGTAATCCAGTTAGAAATCAAAATATTCAAAAACCACAACCGCGAACGCAAAACACTCAACAATTTCGTGGAAACTCAAGACCTTTCAACAAACCACACATACCGTGGAGCAACATGAGATTCCCACCTCCTAACAACAATTGGCATAACAAGTTTACACAAAACGCACCGAGAACGCAAACATCACCGCAAACGAACAAAACTCACGACACTAACTACAAACAAAATCCCCCAAACACAACACATAAAACATCGATTAACCACAATGCATAACAAACAACCATCGGGATTCTATCGCCCGAAACAAACCCCAATGTCCTGGCAAACCACTAATCCAAATTTTAACAACATACAAGAGGAAGAGAGCCTCGAAACAAATTGCCCGAATTGCGTTGACCAACAGGATCATTTTTTAGACAAAACGCAGACAATGACAAATTCCCCGTGATCAACGACCTCCTTCATTTGAACACTCTGAAACATCCCTTGCCGTACATCGTTCATCCCGAATCAAATATTAGAATATTAATTGACACTGGAAGTACATCTAGTTTCATAAACCCAGTTTGTATACACAAATACTTTCCAGGTAAATCGCAGAAAGGCCATTTTAAAGTTCGAACTGCTCATGGAGTTTCTGAAGGAAACTCTAGTGCACGAATTCCTTGCGGTAATCTTTTTAAAACTCCCAATCTAAATCTAAAATTCAAGTCATTTAAGTTCCACAAATATTTCGGTATGCTAATTGGAATGGATAATCTGAAAATCTTAAATGCCCAGATAGACCTTAGCAATAATAAATTGGTCACTCCAAAAACAGAAATTCAATTGAAATATTTGGAATTAGAAAACACAGAACCTGTAAAACCTATAATTAAAAATAAAATTATAACAATCCCACCTCGTACTTGCGCACAAATTAAAATACCAGTGAATTTAGAGAAAGGAGAAGGAATACTCTCTTACACGAAACAGCAGAATATTGAAATTCTTGAATGTTTAGTAAAAGCAGATAATTACGAATGTTACGTAGGAGTAATAAACAGTGGTGAAAAGGAAGAACAGTTAGTTGCGAATTCTGCATTACAAGTGGAACCCTTTCAACCAGCGCCCGAAACTGAATTTAACAACTTAAATTATTATGATCTGAAAAACTATCGTTTTGACATGAAGAACATACGAACCGATCATATGAACGCTGAAGAAAAGGAAGCCATACAGAAACTCGTATTTTCGTACAAAGACCTATTTCATGTAGAAGGGAACAAACTGTCACACACACACAAAGTTCAACACCACATACGTACCAGAGACAAAACTCCCGTATACACCCGCAATTATAAAATGCCAGAAATTTACAAACCCGAAGTCAAAAAACAAATCGAGGAAATGAAACAATAAAATATTATCAGAGATAGTGCAAGCCCGTGGAATAGTCCCGTCATTTTGATTCCTAAGAAAATAGACGCTTCAGGCCAACAAAGATTCAGACTAGTCATTGATTTTCGCGAACTAAACGCCAAAACAATCGATGACAAATACCCACTACCTAACATCTCAGAACTCCTGGACAAACTAGGAAAATGCATGTACTTTTCCTGCATTGATCTAAAGAGTGGCTTTCATCAAATTTCTATGCACCCAGACAACGTAGAAAAAACAGCATTCTCTACGGAAAACGGACATTACGAATTCCTTCGCGTGCCCTTTGGCTTGAAAAATGCCCCTCCTACTTTCCAACGTCTAATTGACAATGTTCTCAGAGGTCTGCAAATGAAGTTTGCACAGTCTTCAAGGACGACGTAATAGTCTTTAGTACCAGCTTACAAGAACATATACTAAGACTGAGACAAGTTTTCGACCGCTTGAGGGAAGCCAATTTGACAAAACAGAATTTTTAAAGAAAGAATGCCTGTATTTAGGCCATCTTATAACCGCTGAAGGCGTAAAACCCAATCCTCAGAAAATCGAAGCAATCTTGAAGTACCCTATTCCTTCCACTCCAAAACAAATGAAACAATTTCTAGGATTAATTGGATATTACCGAAGATTCATTTCAAATTTCGCGCAAATAACAAAACCTTTGACACAGTGCCTAAAAAAGGGAGCAAACATTGACACCAATAACGAAGATTATCGAAAATGTTTCGAAAAATGCAAAACTCTGTTGTGCAATGAACCCATTCTGCAATACCCAGATTTTTCACGACCATTTAATCTGACCACCGACGCAAGTAACGTTGCGATTGGCGCTGTTCTTAGCCAAAATACGAACAAAGGTGATCTACCCATAGCGTATGCTAGCAGAACTCTGAATGACCACGAGAGAAACCTTTCTACCATAGAAAAGGAATGTCTAGCGGTAGTTTGGACAACCCAATATTTCAGACCGTATCTGTTAGGCAGAAAATTTAAGATTTTCACAGATCACAAACCTTTGCAGTGGCTTTTTGCCATTAAAGAGCCTAGCAGCAAATTGTTTAGATGGCGACTGAAATTAGAACAGTATGATTACGAAATTGCCTACAAAAAAGGTTCAGCTAATAAGAATGCCGATGCTCTTTCCAGAGTACAAATAAACGTCAATGAAACAACTAATATAAATCCAGATTTGCCTGACATAGATCAAGAAACTATAGATAAAGTACTAAACGATGTTGAATCACCTGAACACGAAATTTTTTCAATACCATCTCGATCCCTTATTGTCAATGTAGATGAAGATCCACAAGATTTAGAATCACTCACACCTACAATTCACTCTAATTATGAAGGAAACGATTGTTCGACGATCCCAATAAATGATGTTCCAATCAATCACATCCTGAACCAAATATTCATATCAACAACCAAAATGAACCCGGAAAAACCGAAAGTAGTGAAACCTTTTCATAATAGAACACGCATTATAGTAGAATTTGCAGAAAACGATTTAGAGAAAAACATTGTTCAATTCGTCAAAGAGTTCGTAAAACCTAATACTAGATACGGCTTGTATTTTAGAAATGATATTTACGAACAATTCAGCAAAATAATTTTCAAAAATTTCAAATCTACCGATCTTAATTTAGTTAAATTTAACCAAAACCTTCTTGATGTTGAAGAAGATCAAGACAGACTTGAAATAATCAAAACTTACCACTGCGGTAAAACAAATCATAGAGGAATCGATGAAACCTACAGCAAACTTAAAGACAGTTATTATTGGCCTAATTTGAAAGAATCCATCAGAACTTTCATAAACCAGTGCGATATTTGCCAAACCTGCAAATATGACAGAGTTCCTTTAAAACCAAAATTTAATATTCAAAACGTCAACTCCATCAAGACCGTTCAAAATCCTTCATGTCGATAAAATAACTTTGGATGGTAGCAAATGTTTAACCTTGCTCGATAAATTTTCCCATTATGCTCAAGTGTACAATGTGAAGAGTGGAAACGCTAACGAAGTTGTCAACAATCTTTTGTGATACTTTTCTCATCACGGTATACCGCAGATGATTGTCATGAACAACAGAGCTGAATTAAACAGCACATTAGTAAAAGAACTGTTAACCCTCCACAAAATTGATATACACTTCATATGTTCACAACACCCAGACTCAAATGGACCCGTAGAAAGATTTCATTCTACACTAGTAGAACATATGCGCATATTGAAAAATAGAGATGAATTCAAAGCCGATTCAATTTCTAACAAAGTTACATACGCGCTATTGGCATAAAATAATACTCGACACAGTGCCACTAACATGACACCGTATGAAATCATAAACGGACACATTAAAGGCAACACCATGTTTGATATCAATTTAGATCATTTACTAACGAGTAACTTCGTTACTCAACACAAGGAATAAATGGCTAAAGTATATTCGGTTTTAAAAACCAATGAGATCGAAAGAAAAAATAAAATTATCTCGAAACTCAATGAAAATAGAGAAGATATAAATGATATACCTCCCGAAGTCTACATCAAATACAAACAGCTTCAAAACAAAACTAAAAACAAATACAAGAAGGAAATAATAACTTCTGTGGATCCAACGCTCAAAATTGCTACTATTTTACCTACACATCAAAACACAAAGAATAAAATACATTTGAGTAACGTCAAAAGACCTAAAAAGACACCTACAATATTTTCAACGGCTTGGAACGAAAACCTTGATCCACGAGAACCGTTAATTACGAAGTTTGATTTAACGTTGACCCGAGGAGATATTCTCACGCTAAAATAGCGAAGTTGGCTTAACGATATGGCAATCAATTTTTATTTCGAGCTTATCAACCAGAGAAGCTCTGAGTGTAAAGATCTTCCGAGTACGCATTGCTTCAGCAGTTTCTTATTCACATCGCTGAACGCAGGCGGATATGACAGAGTAAAATCGTACACTCGACGTGTGAACATATTTACAGCCGACCTAATACTTTTCCCCGTCTTCAAGTCGTCTCACTGGAGATTAGTAGTAGCCGACACGCGTTGCAAAACCTTATCCTATTATGACTCTCTCGGACTCGATGGAAATGATATTTTGCAGAAGCTGTTAAATTATCTTTCCAAAGAGCATAGTCAGATGAAGGGAGAACCGCTCGAAGAGACTTGGATAACTCAGTCGGTGAAACACATCCCAAAACAAACAAACTCCGATGACTGCGGAGTATTCGTATGTCAATTTGCGAAATTAATAAGCTCCAGTAAAAAATTATCATTTTCTCCTTCTAGTATCTCAGAACTGCGAGGAACAATGAAAAATGAAATTTTGTTAGGCAAACTAATTTAGAACCATTCTAAAATTACAACTTTACAGGTTCCTAACAGGAGCATACGCCGCAGATATCATAAACATTACACACAATTCTGGATTACTTCCAATCCAGATGGGACCAAGCAAGATCATCCGTTCATACCACACGATCGCACATTACTACGATTTAACGTCCATAATTAACAGGACGAATTTAATTAAATTCCATTTTCATGAAGTCGTAGAAACGATCAAACTAGATAAAGATTTGTCAAATAATTTCAAAATTCAAACGGAATCGATTAAATACAAATTAGAGTCTAGTTACGAGAGAATATCAGATTCTCTAGTGAAGAAAAGAATTAAAAGAGGATTAGTTACTGGCATAGGTTCACTTGTCAAATTCGTAACTGGCAATCTTGATGCAAATGATGCAGAGAAATATGATGCTATTCTCAGTCATCTCAAAGCTAAAAGCGAAGAAATTGAAGACCAAGTTAAGAGACACTACTCTGTTAACCACCTACTAATGGACAAATTTAATGAGACGTTGAACATTATAAATGAAAATAATTTTATTATTGAAAAAAAAATTAAAGACTTAAAAGTTGCAAGTAGTGAAAACACACAGAACAGACGAGTAGAGAAAACACTATATGATCATTTTATGCTCTTGGAGCAAATTGTAAATGTCATTCAAGACATAGAGAATTCATTGACATTTTGTCAATTAGGGAGATTACATCCCAGTATTATTAAACCAAATGGTTTATTATATGAGTTAGAAAAATTATCTAAATATTACTCGTACGATGAGTTATTGAATTTTAAAGGTACGAACTTGTGGGAAGTTCAAACACATATTAAAGTAAAATGTTACGTTAGCTCAGAAGAAATTGTATATTTTCTTGATGTTCCTATTGTTGAAGGAAATTATGATCTATTCTTTTTACAGCCTATTCCTACGTATTATCTTACTGAATATGTTACAGTGATTCCAACTAGCAACTATGTTCTTAAATCAAAATTTAGTTCAGATCTCAGATCATCACATATTTTAGTATTCACTTCGGAAGACGTACTAAAGATTGTTTCAGAACATTACGTAGAATTCAGACGCCTCAAAGGAATTTATTTGCTCAGGCCTGGTGTAAGCCATGTGACGCACAGAAATAGAACGTTAACTTCTGTACTCAGTAAGACTTTTGGTCAACCATTGCTAACTACGAATGTACAACTAACTTCCCTGATTACTCAAGAACCGGTAGAAGTAATGAAATTAAGAACCCTTGAGTCACTGTCTTCCCCTGTTCACTTTTCTGTACCTATTCCTAATACAAATTACCAATTGTACATCCCCAGTATCTGGACTGTAGCACTGTACATCTCCTTAACAGTTTTCATAGCTTACGTCTACTCAAAGTATAGTAAACATAACAAAAATAATGTAACCACTCCGGCCTAACCGAAAATTTAACTCCCTAAATTTTCCTCTTAAGGAGGGAGAAGTTATGTAGGCGTAATAAGAGGGAGATTTAATAATAAAAGGGGCTGCATTTGCAGAAATCCCTTCTCCCAACTTCCATCAAACTGCACCTCGCTCCTCCAGGAGAGAAGCTCAGTGCAGTCGTCTACCATCTTCAGCTTTCGCTGGTTGTCTTTAGCAAACTCCCCCGTCTCACCCCGTATAAGCTCAGTCCATACTTGGGATATTTTTCACGTGTTACCCCGCTCATCATTCTGTATTATAAATCTTTCAATTGTTCACCAAAGATAAAATAAAGTTTTTTAAAAACTAAATCTCTGGAATAAAGAACATAACTTATATACAAAAATAGTTGCGTAAAACAATGTGTGGACATGGGTTGCTAGAAAACACTCTGTAAGAGTGATTAAATCCAGTGCTGGAGTTACTATGTAAATTACGCAAATGTTCAAAAAATCTACATTTCGACGCATTTTGATTATTACAAAACAAAGACCGAGGCGTGAAGACCCTATTTTTAGGTTAGTCGGGTTCAGTAGGCCTCAAAACGTAGGTTTCTGAAAAAACCCTACTTTTTACTTTCCGCTACCCGAAGGGAAGGAAAGTATAGTAATCGGCCCAAAAAAAAATTTGCGTTTTCTTCAGATCTTTACGTTTCAGACCCTACTGAGTCCAAAAAACCTAATTTCGGCGTATGTAGGCGTGTGTGTGTGTGTCTGTAGTTCGATTTGCGGGAGAACAGCTCATCCGATTGAGCTGGTTCTTTTTTTGTAGACACCAAAATAAGGTTATGGGCGATTTAGACCGATGGGAAGGGGGCGTGGGGGACGAAAATGTACCAAAAACTAGGGTTTTTCGCATTTTTCTCGAAAACGGCTCTAACGATTTTGATTAAACTTTCAAATTATCTTTTCCTAATCAATACCTAACTTTTATTCTCCATACATATCTCCATGAAAATACGGTGAACGGAGATATGGGCCCCTGAAGCAAAAATAGGTTTTTTACGCTTTTTGGCAAAACGGCTCAAGCGATTTTCACCAAACTCACGAGATGTCTTTAAATAGTTAATAACTATATGTTGTTCTCAATAAATGTTCCTGTGATGGTCCATTGAACAGAGATAAAAATCAAAATGTGTCGAAAATAACGTTTTTTTGAACATTTCCGTAAATTCCAGGGCAACTGCTTCACCAGATGTGATGATTCCTAATGGAGTGTCTTTTAGTCACCCATACCAACATTTCGTTCTCCATAATTATTTCTGTATATATATGTTGAACGGAGATATAATCCAAGTTAATACAGAAAAGGGGATTTGTCGAATATTAATTTATCGGTATTCCGATTTTCTCAAAAACGGCTCTAAAGATTTCGATCAAACTTTCGGAGTGCTCTCAGCTAACTAGTCCCTACATTTTGTTTTCCATAAATGTTCCTGTAAAAATGCGTTGAACGAAGATATAGCGCCCGCCTATGTAGGTGGTGTTCGAACTTAAAGGGGTGGCGGAAAGTTGTGTGTATCAACGCACCAGATATTTTGGTTTATTATTCATTCTGAATATTAACCCCCCCCCCCCCTCAAAATTTGATACTTTACGTTTCAAGACATGGAGATTCGAAATTTGCAATGTCCGTCCGCCGTCCCCTGTCCGGCCGTTTTGTGCCTTTAACGTGGTCTAAAAAATTCTTTCTTTCGCAAAAAAATCCCATTTGGTATCTAGTTGTGCCCGCCATCTCGGCAATCCGATCGAACGAAGTTATGAGCAAAAAATGGTTAAAAAAATTAACGAAACGCAGTATAACGCGGGAACTACAGCGGAAGTCAACATTTCGTCGTTAGTACTCCCTCCCTTCGTCCCTCCCGACTCATTAAAACCATCCGCCTGCTCGACTCGCAACGGGTTCGCTGGAAGCCGCCGTCCTGATTTCCCCGACTCTGTTTGCCTACAGACGTTTACGGGCGCCTGGCGCTGGGGAATATTTAGTTTCCGTAGTTCCATTGTAGCCAGGTCATGTTTCGTATGGTTTACTAGTATTCAATGCTGAATTGAATGGGATGGGTCTTGGAGCAGTAATACTAGGTCAAGCTGTACATGAGAATAATAAACCATTGTGTAATAATTTGCAGGGTTTTTAGGTAGTTTAAGCAATGAATTTGTATAAGCTTAAATATAAGATAAGTATTTGATACTTTGATGATCAATCATACAGAAGTCTCTTGGGGGGTTTTATTTGTCTTCCTCTTGAAGTAAACTTAGGTGGTTTCTCGTCTGTATCTGTTTCACATTCTTGTTATTGGCCAGATGATTTTGGGGTGACAGCAAGAGATGGCCTTGGTCTTTCAATGTTAGTTTTGCTGGCTATGAGTAGGGGGAACGGCGATTTCTGGCGAGGGGTCCCATGAATCAAAGGACTTTCCTGATCTCTTCCTCCTGCAACAATGTCTTGTGACTGCTCCTCTTGAATAGTGGGCTCGATCTATCGTCTCTTTGCGACGAGACTGCCTCGGTTTCTTTTGAGACAGCCTTTGTCAGTTTGGACTACGTACGACCGTGGGTGTTCTGCTGTTCCTACGACTTCTCCCCTTCTTTTGAGATCTGTGACCCACACTCGATCTCCTGGTCGTTATGGTATCCAATATCTGCACCTACTTCGCGCCAAGGCACTGATGGAAGTTTGGATGATATCATGGGTTCGATAGGGTTGGTTTGGTGTTAGAGACATATATCACAATCGGATATGAAGGAAATTATATCATTATTGATATTTGGCCACCATACTGAGGAACGATCAAGTGCCCTTCGTGGATTCTTGTGAACTGCAATGTCAAGGATTTCATATTCGAACATCCTACTTTTAATGTGATGGATCTTACGCTGGCCTCCAGAGTCTTTTCGAATTTTAGGTCTTTATCACTTGGTTGCTCTTGGACAGTGCATCCGCCGTTGCCAAGACTTTGCCCGGTTGATACTCGACTGTGTAGTTGAACTTCATAAGGAGCATCCTGAATTGTTGAACTCGGGCCGTGAGTTGATTTAAGTCTTTGTTTCCTAACAGCGCTACTAACGGTTTATGGTTTACCACCATCTTGTATTTTATTTCCGTTTGATAATCAACGAATCTTTCAGATACCCATGTGGCTGCTAATGCTTCTTTCTTTAGAACAGCGAATCGTTGCTCTGTTGGGCTCAGGCTTCTGGAACAGAATTATACGGGTCGCCAAGTTTTATCCTTCTGTAGTTGTTTGATGAGCCCTCCTATTTCGTACCTGCAGGCATCACTAGTCACTCTGGTTTCCAAGTTGGGGTCAAAAGGTGCCAGCACAGGCGTTTTTGTAATCAGGTTCTTCATGTTTTCGAAGGCCAGTTGGGGTGGCCTGTCCCAGATCCACTCGCTTCCTTTCTTTAGTAGCTCTCTCAACGGCTTTGTGAGATCTGCAAATCTATTGATGAATTTGGAATGCCGATTTAAGAGGCCAAGGAAACTGCGGACATCTGACACATTCTTGGGTGTCTTAAGTTGCTGGACCGCAGCGAGCTTCTCTGGATCAGATTGTATGCCCTTATTTGATATTATATATCCTAAGAATTTTACTTTGTTCAGAGTGATCCCCGCATCCTGGAGTCTTTTGAGAACATGGTTGAGACGTAGATACTAACCCAACCGTCCAGGCCGTGAAGAGTGTCCCTCATCCCTCGCTCATAATGTTCCGCTGCTGCGGAGAGACCCACCCATAGGTAACACCTCAAAGATGTAGCGCCCGAAAGGTGTGATGAAACACGTCAGTTTCATGGAGCATGATGTCAAGGGGACTTGCCAGTAACCACTAGCTGCAACTAACTTGGAAAACTGTGTGTTACCCTCTCTGAAGAGTGCTAAAGCTTCCTCTACTTTGGGCATGATGAACCTTTCGAGTTTTATATTTTCATTTAATTTTTGAAGATCTTCGCAAATTCGGACTTGTCCATTTGGTTTTGGGACCGCCACCATGCCTGCGCACCAATCAGTTGGTTCACTGATTTTCTCACTTACTCCTTTTTCAGTCAGCCATTCAAGCTCGCTTTTTTCTGCCTTGCGCAGAGGAACAGGTATTTGTCGTGGGATTGATATTGCAAAAGGTTGGGCACCTCCTATCAGTGTAATGTTAATCTTTTCTTTTAGCTGGCCAATTCCCTCAAAGAGTTTCGGAAAATTTCGTGTGCCCTTTTCCAAGTTTGATTTAGACGTTTTCACTGCTCTTATGGAGGCCTCATTGGGTGCAGAGGGGGGCCATTTGATTAATTTCAGGGACATTATCTCTGGTAGACCCAGTAAGGAATCATACTGGAAGTATTGAAGAAGCCACGAAGAAGTTTACTACCGATTTTTGGCCGTTACAGGTAAATCTTATTTTTGTTACCCGAGAGATATTTAGTTACTTGCGCCCTGGACCAAAAAGAGTAATTTCTCAAGACTCGCATCTGGTAGTTTAACAAAATCTTTCCAACTCAAAATCGAGCAGTCGGCTCCAGTGTCGACCTTCATTTCAATGGGAATGGTGTCTACTGTCATCGTAACTGACCTTGCGCCATGGCTCTTTTCTACCATGCGCACGAAGTATTCCTCCCCATCACTTGATGAACTGTCCTGTTGGTTTGCAATGCTGTTTACGGATTTAGTGTGGCACATTCTTGTGGAGTGTCCATACAGGTTACACCTTCCACATTGTTCCTTAATCGAACGGAAGGTGGCTCGTGGATGTGGTCCATTGGTCCATTTCCACAGCGTCGGCAGAATTTTTCCCTGATGGGCTTTCTCAACTTGGTACTTGAAACTGCCCTGTACATTGAATTGTCCCCTTGTTGGCTTCGGGTACTGCTGTGTCGTTTGCCAACCGCATTTATCTCGAGATAATTTGCTGTTCCTTTGTGGGCTCTCCTTAGTACTGGCTGTTGTTTGCGTACTTGTTCGGCCAATATTGCTGTGGAGCGAGCCTTCTCTAATGTGAGGAATGCGTCCACTGTAATTCTTCGGCGACTTCCCTGTCCAGCAATCCTACCACTATTCTATCACGGATAAGCTCGTCACGCAGGGTTTTATATTCGCAATGTTTAGATTGGGTAAACAAATCTGTTATGAACATGGTGACGTCTACCCCCTCCTTTTGTATCCAGCTGTTAAATACGGCCCTTTCGTAAACTACGTTTCGTTTGGCAACGAAATGATCATCAAATTTTTCTTTTACCTTTGAGTACGATTTCGAGTCCGCTTCTTATGTAAACTGGAACGAATCACACACGTCCTCAGTCGTGTCGCCCAAGGAGAAGATTAAACGATCGATCTGCTCTCCGTTGGTTTGTTTTGCTAGACCCGAAACACGGCGGTAACGATCAATTCTTCCTCGCTGACGAAGGAAACATTTTCCGGCAATATCACTTTAGAGACGGGGGACAGCACCATTTGGTTAGTTGCGGCGGCACCTGGGTTTGTTGCAGACATTTTTCTTCTCCATTTACCGAAAATGAACCACTCACGCACCTGACACCATATATATATTTTCTCGCCTAATTACTTGGATTCCGGGGAAACATTGAGACGAATAAATACGAAAGCGAGTAATAAATCTTTAAATCTCATGAAGGTACGCTTACAGTTCCGGAATTTTTTGTGTCCCTCGTACTTTTGCCCTGAGCATTATTGAGCAATTGGTACGCAGCGAACTGATGAGCCTGTAGACACGATTTTTTTTAAAGGAGGATAAAAACTTTTTCAGTATTATCGTGTAAAAACATTTAGAAATATGTGGTAAGTCAAACAGCGGTGGTCACCTTTTAGGCACTTCGTTGGACCATCAATCAAGACTTTTTACAATTCTAATGACATTAGTGATGAGTTTTTTTTTTTAAGGAAACTGGCAGAGATGATTACCGTACTTGTAATGGATCGCACAATGTCCTCCCATACCAGAATCCCTCTGTCATAAATGAAGTCGGACGTGAAAAGGGGTTTAACGAAAATATACGACACAACGTATTGACAATCCCATGAGTTGCTAATGGAACTAATAAAGCCACTACTCACTCAATAAAAGAGAAGGAATGGTTCAGATGTAACTAGTGGAACATCATCGAGCTGCAGTCTGAAGGTACAGATCGTTATGGCGACGAAACGTTAAGAAGCTCTTCCGAGTCAACTTCATTTCACAACCTCGAATTCGAATTTTCAAATCTTAGGAGACGAATGTCACTCCAGCGCATAAAAAAATCCGTTAGAATATAAATCGTCATATGACAAAACTATAAACTGTCGCTTCCTTCTCATTTTTTTCATGTGAACTCAAAAATTATCTAAATTTTTATTTTCTCTTTATTACAACCGTAATTTAAACCTTTGGGCACGAACCCTTTTTCTCTCGACGAAATGCCGTTTTGGAACAAATTGTGGCTCTCTTGACTCGAGCAGCGAATTTGAAAAAAGGTTTAATCGTATCTGCGAGAAAAATGGATGCTACCAGTTTCTAAGTAGAAGGTTGAGCTACGTTCTAGCAAGTTCATCTAAATTGAATGTGAAACAGATTTGATCGGTTGCTGGAGTGATAGAACTCGCTAAATCAGCTGAGGAAGTTCTACATGACCTGCCAGAGAACTTTACGCATATTCTCAATAGATTCCACTATCAGATTGTTCACTTCGTTTCTCACGTGAAAGTCTCTCTAACGTCACGTACTTCCAAACATAAATCTCCGTGGAACAACTAGTTGCACCCGAATTCCCTACAAACCCCCGGTACTTTTCAATCATTTTGGCTCAATTTTTCTATTTGTGCTCAAGTAAGTGGTACAGGGCTCAACCAGTTTCCCTGAACCAAATAAGATTGAGGTGGCTGGCCATATTCCGACAAAAGGCGCCTCGCAGCGAAGTCTGGCGGCAAAGAAAATATGAGGGATCCTGGCTCTTCCTGGTACATTAGTAATCACCAGCTCTGAAAGGAAACTGGCCTCCTCTCCCTCAGTGAGGCCGCCTCAACCTACGCCCTCAACCTTCGCAATTCCGTGGCTGGGCACCCCAACCCCACCATCAACTGCCTCACACAGTGCACCCTCACCGCCTCGGGCATCGTTCGCAGGCCCTGTTCCCTCATCCCACGCCAACCCCGTCCCTACCTCCTAGCCTCGCAATTGCGCGTGAGTTCCCCTGCATCCGCAGGCTGGCCTCCAATCCTTCTGGTTTAGAACCTCCAGGTTGGCAACTGTGGGGAGGGGTTTTAATCGGTAGAAATCCGACACTACCCACGGAGGATTCTTTATGGAGATTTCCCCTCCCCGGAAGCCTCCGAAAAACAACAAAAAAACAACAAACTTCATTAGCCTTACTTAGCGCAGCCACCATCTACGGTACACACGTGAAAGAATGCGCCAGCGGAGACAACGAGTCCCTCATAGTGAGGAGCTACTGCTCAACCGAGCCCTTCGTCTCACAGATCCGACCTTCGCCTCGCGCCTTGCCAATCGGCAGAGACAGATCGTCGGCCCTTTTTAAGACCACACATTTAAAAAGGGAACCCGACAAAGAGTACCGCAAAAACAAACAAATTGGTCATTTTAGAGAGATTTTCAAAACGGGCAGTGAAAATACTTAACAACACGCTGTTTTTGAGTTTGTAACCTTCTTTTTGTTGTGCTACTTTACCATGTCAATGAATAGTCTCATTCTATATAAAACCCTTCAATTTGGGATTGATGTTTCAGATGGTGCCTTTCGTGATACTATTGTTTGTGGTTGTCACCTTCTCGCCGAACGAAGGCAAGTAATGCACAAAATGTCTTTACTGTCGTTTTGCAAAGGAAAACTAAGTTTAGGGAAGAAATTCACTCCCCTCCAGGAGTTTGTTTGAGATAAAAGTCGCCGCTAACATTTTGCTGAACCACAGACTACCCCTCACTCTAAAGTCTAAAAAATCCGTTCTTTCGCATAAAAATCCCATTTGGTATCTAGTTGTGCCCGCCATCTCGGCAATCCGATCGGACGATGGGCAAAAAACGGTTAAAAAAATTAACAAAATGCAGTATAATCGCAAATACGCTGTGTTTTGTATCGTTTTCAAGGTATTTTTACACCCTGGGTCGAATGGAATGATTATCAGACGTGCACAACTGCGTGTAGGAAAATTACAGTAGTTATTAGAGTCCACTAATTGAAAGGACTCGCGGGAACTACAGCGGAAGTCAACGTTTCGTCGTTAGTACTCCCTCCCTCCGGTCTCATCAAAACCACAAGCTCGTTCGACTCGCAACGTCGTGCCAATTGCCGAGGGTTTGCTGTAGTCCCCGTCCCAATTTCCTGACTCTCTTTGCCCGATGGGGCGGAGGAAGGTTAGCACACCCCTACATCGGATCATGAATGCCTACAGACGTTTACGGGCGCCGGGGGAATATTTAGTTTCAAATGGAATGGGTCTCGGAGCAGTAATACTAGGTCAAGCTGTTCATGAGAATAATAAACCGTTGTGTAATAATTTGCAGGGTTTTAGTTATAAGCTCTAGCCATCAAACCGTCAGAGGACTTGTAAGAGCTCTTCGCTTCCACAAAATTTCGCCAACCTTTCCATTTGGCTCGTTTGATGGTGCGGTGGAAGGCCTTCTTCTCTTGGATGAAGGCAGTTCAGAGTGTGGCTCTGGCATCAGGGTCACGAATGTGTTGGTACATCCTTCTGGCTCTATTTACTCTTTGCTTGAGGGGATTAAGTTCCTCAGTCCACCATGGGACTTTGATCACCCTGCACTTCTGTTGCCCAAGTACAGAGAGTCCAGCAGAGTGCAGTGCTGTAGTAAATATGTCCACTTTGCTGTCCACCTCTCCAGGTGTGGCAGCTTGCACTATTAGGTCGGTGTCTGCAGCACGCAGTTCACCTTCCAGTACTCTCGAGAATTGTGGCCAGTAAGCATTTTTTGCGCGGAATCGCTTTTCACGGGTGTCTTTGCAGAGGATGTTGTCATCTGTGTGGCAAAGTCAATAACCATGTGATCACTTTGTGTTGCACCTGGTACGACTCGCCAACGACCTTCCACCTGGCCCATGATAGGTCTCCTCAGTCATGGGGTTGTTGGCAACAACCAAGTTGTACGTGGTGAGCAATTCTATATACGCCTCGCCCAGCCCATTTCAGAGTCGGGGATCCCCACAATCTGGCGTTTGCATCAGTACAGGAGGGTAGTCCTGATAGGCCTGCTAGAGCCCGCTCAAATGGTTGATGGCTGTTGGCAACTGGTGTGCCAAATTGTCAGTAAAACAATATTACAACCAGCTCGAATGAGAACAGCGGCCAAGTGCTAACTGTTCAGGTGGGTTAGTGCGAGCACGTCGATGGACGGGTCATGTAGGCCACTGCTACCTTAGATCCGGTTCTTCCTCCACCATTCGTGCCTGCGATCCCAAACTAAGAGGTTCAGATTCTACCTATGGATCCTATGTTGTGTTGCTGTATGGCGAGAACACTGCAGCTTTTCTTGACTGCACTTTTCAGCAGCTCAGCCATAACGGGGAACTCTTATTTGGGTTGCGCTGAAGGATTCGAACTGTTTTCAACCTATTCATAATCCACTCGTGACTCCTGGAGGGCTATTGGTTACACACGAATGCTCGTGTCTCGTGTAGAGTGCGATACCTGTTGTAATTTGTGTTCAACAGAGTCTCATGCTTGCCCTCCTTGATCAGATGTGGCATGGAGCACCAGGTGTACACCATAGTTTTCGTGCAGCCTGCTGCCAGGTGGCCATAACGCTGGCATTTAGAGCACTGTGTGGGGGATCGGTACTTGCGGAAGGCGCACTGTTGCCAGGCTACTTGGAGGTGCCTCGCCCCCTCGGGTTTTTTGTGTAGGCCGGGTGACACTTCGATCACCTAATCCTTCTGTCTGCCCCCTTTTTGGTTAAAAGGGGCCAGACGTCTTGCGGCTGCAAGCGTGATGCAGGGTTCTGCTCAACAACTTGTTGGGCTAGGTGCTCTTCTTGTAGGTCGCATCGAACAACAGACACACACGAAACACACACCAAAATTAGGTTTTTTAAACTCAGTATCCCTTTGGGTAGCGGAGAGTAAAAAAAAACGAATCCGATTACATAACTTTCCTTTTTACTTCGCATGGCTAAACACTACTTGAAGTGCCAACTACTTAATTAAATAATTCTGTAAGATTTGGGCGGAAGAGGAGGCAACAAGCAATCTGAGCAAGGCAACAAACGGTTACAACTACAGATATAGTGCCTCTTTTCTTGGAGCTACTGCTAATCTGCAAGACACGTTTCAGGTTGGGTGGGGAGGTAACCAGCCAGAGCAGTTTCGTTGCTAAAGAAACTTAGCTAAAAGTTAACGCATGTTTTAAAATAAACACGACAGTTCGGCGTGAACTGAAATTTCCAGTATCGTGAGATAGCAGCTGAACGCTTCCAGAAAGCTCAGCCCAGAATGAAACGTTACTAATAAATGTCACGGATATGGGTTCAAGTATGTAGGCGTGAATATATTCAAGATGAAGTGAAAATTTTATAACGACTCCTCATATTGTAAATATAATAAACAACCATCTATTTTAAAAATGAATTTCGATTTTTACATTCCAGTGGAAAGTCAATGTGGTAAGCAAGAATACCAGCGCTGCATCAGTTTGGCTGAACCCTTAATGAAGGATCCTCACTTGTTTTATCCTAACAATACGAAAGACATCGAAAGCGTTTGCAGGTACCAAACTATTTGACGTCAGTTGAAATCTCCTCAGTACCTGGTTCTACAACAATACTTATTTTCAGGAAGTGGACGGATATTGTGGGCTGTATATACGCATATTCCAGAAGGTGTTTCACCGGAACCAGAAGGCAATCTTACAAGTCAATAATCGAAACGATTGACGCGTCAATTCGACTTGTCTGTTCGTCACCAGAAGACAGAGATGGTAATTGTTTTGTTTCTCAATTATGCACGACAGAAAAAATATTATTAACACGGTTAGTTACAAGTTGGTAGTTTGCACCATGAGACCCATTTAGCAAACGACATTCGCGTTGGATCGATTGTTATCATTGCTGAATAGAATTCAATTGAGCGTGGATAAAGCGAACTAAATGACCTCTTTTGGGCCGTCAAGTTCACTGAGAAGATACTTATGTTCATTTGGTAATAGATATTATTGAAGCAGCACGTAGGGGTATCGTTGAGTATGGCTCTTGCAACAACTCACAACCCTTTGCCACCAGAAATATTTACACGTTAACTGTTGGTGGGGCTTTTCGTTCTTTGCAGCACCTCGCTGTTCCCCTTTTGAATCCGACAAGCGAGACCTTCCAATCCTTGTGTTTGAGAGTCATCTGGCTCTAAGCACATGGAGTTCCTCAATTAGTTTTTCCCAGGCCCCTCACAATTCCTCATCTCTGCGATTACCGTTCTTACTTGTCAGTTCAGAACAATTGGCTTCAAATCCTAATTCTGCAAATCATATCTAACGAGCCTTCGTAAGTCCCGGTTTCTCATATACTTCCTGTACCCTTCCTGTCACACCACCGCTGGTCACAAACGTCCTCCATGCGAAATCTACCGATGAAAACGCCTTTTGAAAACATTCCTTAGTTAACTAATCAATCTGACGAACTTTGTACCCATTCCAAATTGTAGTCCCCCCCCCTGACCACGCACTCAGAACTACTATGATCTGTGATATGTGTTACTAAGTTCACTTCTCCTCTGTGGATGTAAGTGTTCGAATCTTGTGATCTCCCAACCCTTCGATTACAAGTTTCGTGCTACAGTAAATCGTGATTCATTCAAGTCTACTCAGGTCAAAACACACACGCTAACTACAGTTTAGACTTTTGCACTAACATCCTAAAATAGCGATCTGTGATTGGCTAATACCCCGTTGGCTGGGGTAGCAAACTCACAGTCCATCAGGAGAGAGTATTGGCCCAATCCCAGAGAGCTGCGCTCCTGTGGATCAACAAGGCCTGCACCACAGTGTCCACTGAAGCATTCCAAGTGATCATTGGCCTGTTACCTGTTGACTGGGCCATTGCGTGAAGATACTTCCCCCGCTCACTCTGTATATACCAGTCCACTGAATGTGTACGTACGCTTCTTCCCGGAGAAAAATAAAGAAATGAGAAGCGCACGGGTGGACTGTATGATTTGGAGAATGAGAGTCGATTCCCGCCGTACAAAAAACAGCCCCCAATGCAAACACAAAATGAGTGAGGAAAACGAGTGAAGGACTCACCTTGGGTTTGGCAGATCGGAGCGGCCTCCCGTCGACGGGGCAGATCTTCGTGTTTCCCTCCAGCGGAGAGAAGGGACGTCGATTTGGAGGTGTTGGGTCCGGAAGAACGAGGACCGAAGAATATGGGGGGTTAGTGAGAAAAAGGAAAGAACAATAGGAAAATTCGCACAACGCGGGGAACATGCGAAAACGCAACTGAGGTGCAGGGGGCTTAAGGAGCGGGGAGGCCCTTCAAGAGCGAAGGAAGGAGGTAAAGGAGAAGGGACACACATTTCATGTTTGCGCCACAACGCCCGAACCTTGTCGGCGGAAAACGGCTCCCATCCCCGCAATTGAGATCAAACAGAATGAAAAAGAACTGTGCTAGATGAATGGGCATTAGATAAATTGCAAACGAGATGAGAATCCTCGTCAAAAGGATGTGACACATATAATTTTATCAATATCCGTGAATGTCTTAGGAGATAATAGGACATGGCGACTTCAATGCATGGCTCCACTTCTTTTCTCCCAAACACTCTCCACCCTGATCGTCTGGCACTTCCATGACTGTTGGAAAAGCGACAAAACCTTCCATCTTTGGCTGTTGCTAAGCAAGCTTATAACCATTTCACCCTCCCTGATCTCACCCTTTGAAGCTTTTCGATATGTCTGTTCGTCACACGAATACAGAAATGGTAATGGTTTCAACACGACAGGAAAATATTATTAACACGGTTAGTTACAAGTTGGTAGTTGGCACTAACCGTTACAAAAATTGTAAAACTTGGTGGAAAATCTATTGAGGTTCAATTAGTTTTTCCCAGGCTCTTCAAAATCCCCCATCTCTCCGATTACCGTTGTTACTTGTCAGTCCAGAACAATTGGCTTGAAATTCTAATTCTGCAAATCATATCTAACGAGCCTTCGTAAGTCCTGGTTTCTCATATACTTCCTGTACCCTTCCTGTCACACCTCCGCTGGTCACAAATGTCCTCCATGCATAATCTAGCAATAAAAACGCAGAAAACATTCCTCAGTTAACTGACCAATCTGACGAACTTCGTACCCATTCCAAATTGTAGTCCCTTCCCCTGACCATGCACTCAGAACTACTATGATCTGTGATATGTGTTACTGTGCTGACTGACTCCTATTAGAGGTAACTGGTTGATCGTGGTCTAGTCAGTTCGGTTCAGACCTTCGAGGTGTCAACATCGAAGAGCTCTCTACCTGCGCTTATTGTTTTCCGTCGGAAAGTGTCGTATTGTTCGCCACTCGCCGCCCGGCCGGCCCTTCGCGTCCCGTTGCCTCCTCGCTTCCCTCGCCTTCTCCGAAGTGGAACTTCGTCGACGAAAAAAAGCTGCCGGTGGGGCCTCAGGCCTTCGCCCCACGTCTCCCACGATCCCTTCTACGCCTACGGACCTGGAAGAGGAATTTTTGACACTCCGGAAAAAAGTGAGATTAGCCTTAAACCACACTGAAGAGGGGGTGATTTCTCATCCCTCAGATCCTCAGAATCCCAGAACCCCAATGCCGCGTGAGGAAGCAGAGATGGATCAAATTCCGGCTGTTCCTACGAAAAACGCATTTGCATTATTGGCCTCAGCTCCTGAGAAGATCGCCGCCCCTGAGACCACCAGGAAAGAATTCTCCCAATAATCTTGGATGGGGTGCCTTCAAATACGAAGGACTTCATCACAGAAATTAAGGAGCTCGTGAAGAAGAACTTCTTCCTCAAGCATAGAGGTAAGACGACCCATATCTGCCTCCAGTCGCGGGAAGACCATGAGGTTGTCGCCCGTCGGCTAAAAGAAAAGTGCCTCAGGGGCGACCTAATTGGCTTCTCCGCCCCTTCGTCCCCTACATTTTTCCCTATGAGTGACAGACAAAATCCGAGCACTATCGATTTTGTCCTCACTTCACACTCCCACCTAGTCAACTCCATGACCACCCTGACACAAGGGCACAGTGACCACGTTCCTGTGTCCTTTAAGATCTCTTCCCCTCCGCTCAACACTCCCATCCCAACCAAATTCAACTATAGTAGGGCAAATTGGAATCAGTTTAGAGATTTTTTAAATTCTAACATCCTCTCCACCAATCCCGTACTAACCTCTCACGAGCTCATTGATGGTCAGGTGGAAAATCTCACCCACCTGATCCAAAATGGGCTCAACACCTCCGTTCCCAAATTTAAGCACCGCCCCCCTTCCATTCAACTCCCTGATGACATACTGGTGCTGATTAGGACCAAGAATCAAACCAGACGGATGTGGCAACACACTAGACACACCAGCCACAAACGTCAATTCAACTTTCTACAGAGGCTGGTCCGTGAGAAAATTCTCACTTGGCGCCAGTCCACCTGGAACGACAAACTGGCCTCAACCACCAGGGAGTCTATCTTCAAACTCACTAAACATTTCAATAACCCATCCCAATCCCGAATTCCTTCCCTCAGAGTAGGTAACACCACCGCCTCGACGGATGCGGAGAAATCAGAGGCCTTAGCGAACCAGTTCGTCAAGGTGCACGAGGATGCAGAGGCGAGAGGGAACGACTCACTTAAACAACACATTCACAAACTCGCCAAAACAATCACGAACAAACCATTACATGCCACCACTGACAAACTCAAATTCACGTCCCCCTCAGAAATCAGCCAACTCATATCTAAGCTGAAGGGGAATAAGGCACCGGGGCATGACAGCATTCAGAACAATGCACTGAGGAACCTGCCCCACCGGGGTGTGGTCCTTCTGGCAGCGATCTATAATGCTTGTCTGCGTCTGGCTTATTTCCCGTCAGCTTGGAAAACAGCCACCATCACCCCTCTACCGAAGCCGAACAAACAGCCTTCTGACCCATCAAATTACCGCCCCATCAGCCTGCTACCTACACTGTCGAAGTTATTCGAGAAAGTGATACTTAGCAGGCTACACAAGGAAATCACCAAACTCCAAATCATTCCACACTCCCAGATGGGATTCAAACATAAACACGCAACGACACACCAACTAAGTCGAGTCACACAACACATTATACATCAGATGTCCCAAGCACACACAACTGCACTCCTTTTGCTGGACTCTGAAAAGGCTTTTGATTCGGTATGGGTAGAGGGACTCATACATAGACTACACACGTACAAATTCTCACTAGGCATCACGAAAATCATCCACTCATATCTAACAGATCGCCACATCCAAGTTAAGGTAAATGGCTCAGTTTCATCGAGGCGGTTGATTCCTGCAGGCGTCCCTCAGGGATCAGTCTTGTCCCCCATACTCTTCAACCTGTACATTTCTGAGACCTTTGAGAACTTACCACCTAACGTTCACATAGCGGGCTTTGCGGACGACCTGGCGCTTTATACGTCGAGTACGTCCATAAATAAAGCGACAGGCCGACTGCAAAATGCCGCACATCAGGTCATACAGAAACTGGAGAGATGGAAGGTCAAGATCAATACTGCCAAAACTGAAGCCATCCTTTTCACAGCCAAACAACA
Source organism: Pachypeltis micranthus (assembly GCA_020466155.1). Taxonomy (NCBI): domain Eukaryota; kingdom Metazoa; phylum Arthropoda; class Insecta; order Hemiptera; family Miridae; genus Pachypeltis; species Pachypeltis micranthus. The sequence goes on along the minus strand of CM035774.1, from coordinate 23,310,125 downwards.
CCACAGTTCATTACGATCCGAGGCAACAAAATTCCCTTTTCCAAATCTGTCAAGTACCTGGGGGTTTATTTGGATAAACGGCTATCCTTTGGAGACCACATTAAGGAGGTCAACAAAAAAGCCCTTGGGAAACTTGGCAGATACTACAACCTTCTGACATCACGATCACTGAGCACACCATTGAAACTCCTCATTTACAAAGCCATTATCAGACCCACAATAACATACGCATGTCCTGTCTGGCACACAGCGGCATCCACTAACATACACAAACTACAAGTAACACAGAACAAATGCCTCCGGATCGCCACAAACAGCCCTTTCCGCACAAACACATCACGACTACACGAACTCCACAACATGGAACACATATCAGAACACATCACACGCATCACACAATCATACACTGACAAACTTGCCTCACACCCCAACCCACTAGTTAGAAACCTTAACACCCTTAGGAGACCTCAATGGAGGAGCGCAAGGCGAAGGCGGCGGATCTGAGCCATAATTGTAAATATTGTACATATTGTCAACTGTGTGAATGGTCGAATGTATTTAATGGGTGAATGATGTGTGCTTGTGTGTAAATATTTAGTTGTAAGAAAACTTAACTTAAGATTCTAGGTTTTCGCCATTAAAGTTTCCTAGCTATAGTGTTATGTTAATTATCTGATAATTCAGTACTGTGACCCACATACCCCTTATGTTTACGCAAGAGAGGCAGCCATATGCCGATATTGTTAATTAGCTATAGTATGTGATTTAATTATTATTAATATTAGATGTAAATTTTATGTCAATAAACTGTTTGGAATTTGGAATTTGATCGTGGTCTAGTGGTCAAGACAGGCGATTCATAATTCTCGACGTAAGTTGAGGATTGTGGATCGAATCTCCGGCGCGAATGACGTAATTTTTGCCTGAGTCAGCAGCTCTTCAAAAGCATCTCCAAACTACCTCAGTACATTGGCGGCCAACTAGTGGTCGAATTTCTTCTTTCCAAGAAAAAGAAGAGGCAAAGAGAGAAAAAATTAAAAAATTAAGAGAGAAAATAATGAGACGAGTTCTCGGGTCCGGGATTCGCTGACGCTGTGAAAGTTCCAGCGCGAAGGTAAAATGGGCGATGCACCTACTACAATGCGAAAGAAAGAAGACTTTCCTTGTAGCCCTCTCGTTTCTCGAATCAAAGATCGGATTTTCCGGGGATTCGCTCAACTCTCGTAAATTCTTTCCTTATAAGAGTCCGCTCCAGGAGCAGCGGTTGATCGTGGTCTAGCGGTAAGACAGTCGATTCATAATTCTCGACATAAGTTGAGGATTGTGGATCGAATCTCCGGCGTGATTGCCGTAATTTTTGCTTTAGTCAGGAGCTCTTCAAAAGCATCTCCAAACTACTTCGTAACATTACTAAGTTCACTTCTCCTCTGTACATGTAAGTGTTCGAATCTTGTTGTGATCTCCCAACTCATCGATTACAAGTTTCGTACTACAGTAAATCGTGATTCGTTCAAGTCTACTCAGGTCAAAACACACACGCTAACTACTGTTTAGACTTTTGCTTTCATTCAGCAGCGTCGATTTGCAACCTTGCAATTCCACCTTTAAATGACAAGAGGTTGGTTGGCTCAGTCTAACATCCTAAAATAGCGATCTGTGATTGGCCAATACCCCGTTGGCTGGGATAGCAAACTAACAGTCCATCAGGAGAGAGTATTGGCCCAATCCCAGAGAGCTGCGCTCCTGTGGATCAACAAGGCCTGCAACACAGTGTCCACTGAAACACTCTAAGTGATCATTGGCTTGTTACCTGTTGACTTGGCCATTGAGTAGCGAAACTTCCTCCGCTCACTCTGTATATACCAGTCCACTGAATGAATAAGAACTGTGCTAGATGAATGGGCATTAGATAAATTGCAAACGAGATGAGAATCCTCGTCAAAAGGATGTGACGCATATAATTTTACCAAAATCCGTGAATTTCTTAGGAGATAATGGGACATGGCGACTTCAATGCTCGGCTCACTTCTTGAGGACACAGACCTGTGTTAAATGGCGGGGGGTTGTTTGGCTCCATCCAATGGGCTATCGTCCAACATCCGAAAATAGGACCCTCCAGCGTTCCACCATTAAATGTGAGTAGAATGAATTTGAAACCAGTAATAATCGAATAAAAGAAAATTCCGGAAAATCCTGTAAAAGTTGGCGAAACAGAAGGTAGTTTGGAGGAAAATCAAGTAACAACTGTTCAGAAGTCCAGCAATAATTTGACGAATGACTGTTCTACACAATCCTCTTCATTATTGGTTGAGGACCCCTTATCCTGTCTATTGGGAAATTTACGTGACAAATACCACATCTTAATTCATTAAAATGATTAAAAGAAATTGATGGTAGAGTATAAATGTTTGGAAGATCGAATAAATGCTATCGGCAAATAACGCATACATATCAATTTGTGAGAAAATAGAGACCTCCAAGCAATCGCAAATCTTATTTCAGTGGCGTGTGCTTCAAGTAATGAAATTATCACTTCCTACGACCCTTGCCACTATACTGTTCATTGCCGGGTAGGATAGTGGTTTTAGCCATAGATTTTAGCAGACGGTGGTCTATAAACTCAGGTTGTATAAATCAACGTCTTTGGTCGATTAAATTGTCTGCATTTCAAAGCGTTCTTGATACTTCGATCCCAAGCTGCCAGGAAACCCCCATTTCCGGCTGAATATACTAAATGGAAACGAATGTGTTCCCGAGTCACGCCATTTTATTGTCTGCTGCAAGTTTCATTTCTTGCTAATGGCGGTCATTTTTCGTTCATCGCACTCGCATAAAATAGCAAATGTATTCCACAAAGTATGTTTAATCTGCTCTTAACTCTCGACGACCATATTTTTCTTATTGTTCGCTATTTTTTACTTACAGATTATCTAAAGAGTGCAACCTGCATGAAATCGATATTGACCCAGGACACCATGTGCGGTCTTCACTACAAACTCCTCCTCAGTCAAGTGACAGGGGAGGAGCCCCTGTCTGCTCCACCATCTAGGTCTGTTTGCTGGTTTGTTTTATATTTACTTGCTGCCGCCTCAATCAACTCTGTTGCATATAGAAAAACATGTTTTTTAAACGAATTTACAAACTTAATTGTTCTTAGCTAATGGGACCTGTCTGGAAACGAAGTAATGGAATGTGGGATGTGATGTGATGCACGCGAAATGTTGCGGGTGTAGATTGCAACTGGGGCTGCAGAACTGAAGCTAGTTGGCTTATTGAACTACTCAACACCTAATAGAGGTGTCGAAGCTTTGGCAAAAGAGGATCGAAACTGTGCCACACAAAGGGTTTGAGTAGTGACTTACCCTTAGGCAATGGAGGTGAAAACTCAAGAGGGTGACCTCTACAACGATTTATGTGTCTGACATGTCTACTGCAATTCCCTGGTTATGTGCAGCTAATACACCAATACACTTCGTTTGAGCATGCACTAAGTTCCTTTCGCCTCCTAGTCATTTGATTAATAACCCTTTTATTGATAATATGAGAAATGTTCCCAGAGATCCCTTCAGAGCCCATGTGTCTGCTTTCTCCCTCCAAACATACCTCTCCGCCGCCATCCACTGAAGGGAGCCATTATTTCGTGTTAATGAATATGGCACAAAGAGGCTCGAAACTGTCCCACACCAACCTGGAACGGATAGCAGGGACTATTAAGGCCTTAACAGCCTAACTGTCTGAAAGAAAACCGATTTGCCGTGTTACAAAGGCATGCGGCTCCAAAGGACACCAACATAAGAACCACTCCCCATCTTGCATCCATCATTGGCTGAAAGACAAGAGAGTATGCTGTTGGGATGCCTTACCTTGGCCATGGCACAGTTAGTTGGCATCGTTAGTTTGTTCAAGTGGCGTTTGACACGCGTGAGCTGAACCACCATCATTGACTTGGGTAGTGCAGGGTAAAATGAACCACTTCGAATTTAAATCAGATTACTAAAATAGAAATGTAGTATTTTGTTCGACGTATGTGTATGATTGGAATATACAAAAATCGTAAATTCAGAAGCTAGATTGAATTCACTGTTAGATGTTACAGATACAGCGGGTTGACACTCTGACAACTCACCGACATACTTGGGCGCGCGTAGTCGACCTTGCGGAAGAACAGCTGAACTGATACTTTTTTGGTTTGTAACTATTTTTTCGAGGCGCGAAAAAAAAGTTGAATGAGGTTCCAACGTCGGAAAGGGAAAGCACCAAAATGTACATAAATTGTGGGAGGATTCCCATTTCTCTAGAAAACGGCTGTAACGATTTCAAAATAACCACAACACTTATTATTGTTTGAATTTATAGGGGGAACAGTTGTGTGAAGCGCGACTTACAATTTAAAAAAAAAATCTATTACCGCTGTTTTCATTCAATAACTCATCACTTTTCCTAGCAATGTGACTCTTTGAACATTAAAATAACGAAATGCTCCAGACTAAATAATCATGCGAAGGATGTAACGTTCGATTATTACGTTTCAGTTCTCATCGTTTACTAAGAGAATGTGTCGTCGACGACGCCAAACTCTCGTGCGATCCTGAATCGGCATCATCCGCATTAAGCTTGTTGGACGAGGCACTGAGTTTCATTCGGGCGGGACGCGACTATCGGTACGTATGCCTGTCTACTTATCAACGCATTAACCACGTAGCGACTCCCAGGTTACTGGAAATTTTCGTGGAGCCAGTAAAAAAATACAGAATACGAATTATTGAAAACATTTACGCCGAGTATCTACTGGATATGTGGGTTTGGTATTTCTGGATATATGGGTACATAACTTGGGGGATTAGGAAATGGAAATGGTAGAACAAGCTTCAATTCAAAATTAATTCACAATCGGAATTTCTTTGGAGTTTAAGTTTCTTGGGAACTAAACATAAATCGACGATTACCATAGATCTTCTAATGAATGGTTACAGATTTGTATCAAACTCTTCTTACGAGGGGCAATAGGGGGTTTTGTAGTACTCAAGATTCCTTTTCAGCGCATCTCCTTTCTAGTGAACTGAGAAACAAATTTTTTGAGGGCTGGTTGATAAAATTATGACAATCCTGCTCACGGCAACCTCCCAAAATATTTGTGATGAATCTTCTAAATCTTCTCCGAAGGGGTAGTTTCAGATTGGGTGGTATTCAATAGACATTAGGGCTTCCTAAAGATGTACAAATACGGTATCATGCACTAAAGAGTTGAGGTGCTCTCGTCTTACAATGCAATGCCTAAGGTAACATCTTAATAGAACGATCAAGTCTACATAATTGTAACTAAAGATATTATCTGCACCTAAAAGCCTCGGATTTAAGAATACAGAGTTGACTAGATATCAACACAGATATGTACACATTGAATGGGAGTGGAGTAAAGTCAAGAACGAGTTAAGTTGTAAATATAATTCTCGTGCAGACCATTTTTGTACAGTTGAACCTTCTAACTTACAGCACGCTCCAACGCACCCATACCGATTGCACTGAGGACGCTTTCAACATGATTTTTTCTTCGGTGCGAAACCCCACGCGTTATTCACCTGACCCCACTCCGAAAACTATAGGTATGGGGTAATCGTATGCCAACCAACTACTCAATGTGCGCTAAATGCTGGTACCATAAATTGTCTTTACTGTCGCTTTGTAAAGGAAAACCAAGTTTAGGGAAAAACTTGACTCACCCCCCCCCCCCACCAGGATTTTGTTTTAGATATAAGTCGACGCTAATATTTTGTCCAACCACAGACGTCTGACTAACGGACTACCCCTCAGTTCGGACTACCCCTTTTGGTTTATTATTCATTCTGAATAATAACCCTATGTTTTCGGTAACGAAAAATGTTTTACAACCCCCCCCCCCCCTCAAAATTTGATCCGTTCTTTCGCACGAAAATCCCATTTGGTATCTAGTTGTGCCCGCAATCTCGGCAATCCGATCGGACGATGGACAAAAAACGGTTAAAAAAATTAACAAAACGCAGTATAATCGCAAATACGCCGTGTTTCGTATCGTTTTCAAGGTATTTTTACATTCTGGGTCGAATGGAATGATTATCAGACGTGTACAACTGCGTGTAGGGAAATAGCAGTAATTATAAGAGTCACCCTGCAGTCGGGGGTCCAGAATACCGCTGACGTATTCCCTGCGTGTCGTATGAGCCGACTAAAAGGGACAGCCGGGTGGGCCCAGCTTGAAAGACAACCTCACCTCAATGAGGTCCCCGCAGGATTACATCCAACGAGGCTTAACTGTGGCTGGGCGTCACAGTGTACTCTGTCGCCACACTGTGCTCACCCAGCAGTTGGGGGTCCAGAATTCCACTGCCGTACTCCCTGCGTGTTCGTATAAGCCGGACTAAAAGGGACACAACTTACACTTCATTCACATACATGACACACTGGGAACCCCCTACCTTTAGCTGGGACCGCAGAACACATCCCCCGCAGGAAGGGGGACAGAATTCTCCTGCCGTATCCTCTGCTGGGTCGTTAAATCCGGCCTTAAAGGGGCTTAAAGCTCATGACACTGACATAAACAACATATTCCAGATACTAAATACACTGCAACGGCTTGCGTGGCAGAACACATACACTTGAAACACTCATAATGAGTGAAACAGTCCTGGAAGTAGCTCACTAACACCTTTGAGCGATCCCCTATATAGGTGCGGCCTTCCCGGGGCAACCCGGCTACTACAAGATCTCGACATCCCGTTGACCCTAATCTGTCGGACATGGAGCAGATTTGCGCATATGTCCAAATCATCCACGGCCAACTGGCACGGATGAGGGTCAACGCGACAGGACCTATGCGGGACCTCGTCACTAGTTGCCTCTTCGAAATTTCGAAGCTGGCAATCAAAGCTAATGCCCCCCCAACGACATCGCCCCCTGCCACTCCCCCGCTGCGGGAAACTGTGGCGGCTGTCGTGAGGGAAGAGCTGCGTAGGGCAATTGCCCAGCAGCCAGTGCCACCAGCCCCCCAAACTCAAGGAGCTTTAACGAGCCAGGGTAGTACCCCAGGCCCCTCATATGCGGCAGTAGCCGCTACTGCGCCCTCCTCCCTCCCTCATGGAGCTGAGGCTGAATGGCAGTCTGCCAGGGCCAGGAAGCGCAGGGGGAAGAATAAAAAGGCCCCAACTAAGCATGACGTGCAGGCCGAGGGCAGCGCCCCACCTACGCCTCTGCCCAGAAACAAGGGTAAAAATAAAAATAAAAACCAAAAGAAGAAGCCTCCACCGCCTACCAAACTCCCCCCTAAAAACCCACGACAAAACGTGGTAGTGGTTAGGCATACATGTAAGGAAGGAGAGGCTGGTACCTCCAACCCTGATACAATGGAAGCACTGATGCGGGGTGTCCCTGCTACGGACCTCCAAGCTCTAAGCGTCCGAGTGCTAGACATCCGCACCGCAGTAGGAGGTGGCGCCGTCATTGTGACGGAAACGCCAGAAATGGCCAAGGCGCTCACGAGCCACATTTCCACGAAAAAGGAGTTGAAGCTCCAAGCGTCAGCCCCCCTAGGTCGCTTCCCACGCATGCTATTGTGCGACGTGAGGACTGACCTTCAAAAAGAGGACTTGGCCCAACAAGTTCTTGAACACAACCCTGCGTTAGGCTTGCAGCCGCAGGATGTCAGGCCTCTCTTCACCAAAAAGCGTGGCAGACAAAAGGATTGGGTGATCGAGGTATCACCCAGCCTATACAAAAAACTAGAGGGGGCAAGGCACCTCCAAATAGCCTGGCATTGGTGCGCCATACGAAAGTACCAAGCCCCCACTCAGTGCTACAAATGCCAGCGCTATGGCCACCTGGCAGTGGCCTGTACAAGACCTGTTGTGTGCGCCTGGTGCGCCTTGCCACATCTGAGTAAGGAATGCAAGCGTGATGCTCCCCTCAAGTGTGCAAAATCCAACAGGTCGCACACTCTACACGAGACGCACGCTGTACCATTCGTCAGCGAGCGATAGCCCTCCAGGAGTCACGAGTGGATTATGAATAGGTCAAAAACAGTTCGAATACTTCAGCACAACACAAATAAGAGTTGCCCAGTTATGGCTGAGTTGCTGCAAAATGCACTCAAGAAACGCTGCAGTGTCCTCGCCATACAGGAACCATACATAGGATCCAAAACTCTTGGTCTGGGATCGCAGGCACGAGTGGTGGCTGGAACAAGAACGGGAGCCAAGGCAGTAGTAGCCTGCATCGACCCGTCCATTGACATGCTCGCACTCACCCACCTGAACAGCCAGCACTTGGCCGCTGTGCTCATCCGAGCCGGTGGCTTTGAGCTGGTTGTAATATCATTTTACAGGCAATTTGGTGCACCAGTTGCCAACAGCCTTGAACCACTCGAGCGGGCTCTAGCAGGCCTATCAGGACGACCCTGCGTAGTCTGTGCTGATGCAAACGCCAGATCACCATTGTGGGGATCCCCAACCTTGGATGGGGCGGGCGAGGCGTATATAGAGCTGCTCACCAGGTACAACTTGGTTGTTGCCAACGACCCCATGACTGAGGCGACCTATGATGGTCCGGGAGGAAGGTCGTATATAGACGTCACAGCCGTGTCTCACACCCTGCTACTCAAATTGCAGGGTTGGCGAGTCGTACCAGGTGCAACGCAGAGCGATCACATGGTTATTGACTTTGCCATCACGGATGACAACATCCTCTGCAAAGACACGCGTGAAAAGCGATTCCGCACAAAAAATGCTGACTGGCCACAATTCTGTAGGGTACTGGAAGGTGAACTGCGTGCCGCAGACACCGACCTAATAGCGCAAGCATCCACACCTGAAGAGGTGGACAGCAAAGTGGACATATTGACCACAGCACTGCACTCTGCTGGGCTCTCTGTACTTGGCCAACAGAAGCACAGGGCGATCAAAGTCCCATGGTGGACTGAGGAACTTAATCCCCTCAAGCAAAGTGCAAATAGAGCCAGAAGGATATACCAAAACACTCGTGACCCTGATGCCAGAGCAACACTCCGAACTGCCTTCATCCAAGAGAAGAAGGCCTTCCACCGCGCCATCAAACGAGCCAAACGGCAAGGCTGGCGAAATTTTGTGGAAGCGGAGAGCTCTGAGAACCCCTGGGGCAGACACTACAAGTCCTCCATAGGTAAAGCAAATGTAGAGCAGGTCTTAGCCGCGATGCAAAATGAGTCAGGCTGGGCCTGCAGCATCGAAAGTTCACTGGAAACCCTCCTTGAGAAGGCGTTCCCAGATGACCAAGTAGCTCGAGACACTGAAGCCCAGAGGGCAGCAAGGGAGCTGATCATGGACCCTCCGAACGAGCCCGACATCCCACTGTGGACAACAGGCGACCTCGGCAGGGCCCTTACGACCTTAAAGCCCAACAAATCTCCTGGGCCAGATAAAGTAGAAAGCAATATGCTAAGGAAGGCTGAGCGGACAATCTCCAGCGGCCTCCTTAATTTATTTAATGACTGTCTGCAGGTCGGACGGTTCCCCACTCAGTGGAAAACTGCGCGCGTTGTCACTCTTCAAAAGGGAGGCGACCGCAATCAGTCAGACCCGCGATCATGGAGACCACTCAGCCTTCTTTCCATATTAGGCAAAACACTAGAAATCTTGATGTTGCAGTCCCTCGAAGGAGTCTTTGGCCGCAACCTCACAGACAGGCAATACGGGTGTACCAAAGGAAGGTCCACGCAGGATGTCATTGTCGAGATCCGGCGTGTTTCCCTGCTGGCACCGGCTAAGTACGTCGTAGCAGTTCTGATTGACATCAGGGGAGCGTTTGACAACCTTTGGTGGCCAGCGCTCCTTAATGAGCTCAAAGGTAGGGGAATCCCCTGCAACCTGTACTCGCTCGTCAGAAGTTACCTGACAGACAGAACTGCTACGATCGAAAGTAGGCATGTCTCCGTCCGGAGAAAGATTGAGAAGGGGTGCCCACAGGGCTCGGTCCTTGGACCAGCACTCTGGAATGCCTTCTTCGAAGGTCTTCTCAGGAAACTCATGGAGACTGACTGCGAGCCGTACGCCTATGTGGATGACTTGACTGTGCTGATCTTTGCAGAGTCAGTTCGCCAAATTGAAGAAAAAACCCACCACGTGCTCCGCACTGTCAACCAATGGTGCGAGCACGTCAAGATGCAGGTGGCTGAGGAAAAAACCCAGCTAATCCTCTTGAAGGGGAAAGTGAATAATCCACCCACAATACGCTTTGGCGGCCACAGGCTCCTTCTTGAAAAGCAAGTCAAGTATTTAGGAGTGAATATAGGTGAGAGGTGGGGTTTCAATCAACACCTCCAGTCCCTTAAAGGCACTACAATTGCAAGGTTTGCCTCACTGCGCGCCATTACTAAGGCCACTTGGGGTGTGTGTTACCATGACACCATCCTCATGTATAAGGCCATCTATTTAGGTGTGATTGGCTACTGCCCCGTTGTCTGGGGTAGCAAACTAACAGTCAATCAAAAGAGAGTATTGGCCCAATCCCAGAGAGCTGCGCTCCTGTGGATCACTAAGGCCTACAAGACTGTATCAACGGAAGCACTCCAGGTGATCACTGGTCAGTTACCAGTTGATTTGGCTGTTGAGTGCATGATTGACAAGTGGAGAGTGAAACGGGAGCTTCCCCCGCATTGGGCTGAACTCCGTGCGGATCTCACCAGAGAAGAGAAACTTGCCGCCATCGATGAATGGGCTCTAGAGAAATGGCAAGCGAGATGGGAATCCTCGTCAAGGGGGCGTGATACGTATGAGTTCTTCCCCAACATCCGTGAACGTCTTTCTAGAAAATGGGTTGACCACTGGACGAGCCAGTTCCTTACGGGACATGGCGACTTCAATGTGCGGCTCCACTTCTTTTCTCTGAAAGACTCTCCATTATGCACGTCTTGTGCCTCCAGTGCGGAGGAAACAAGAAACCATGTGCTGCTCCACTGTAGTTTCTACAACAGTGAGCGACGGTTGTTGGGAGGGCAAACGAACTTAGCAGCTTTGACTGCTACAAAGGAAGCCTATAACCATTTTGCAAAGTTCGAAAAGAAGGTAATGGCTAAGAAACGTGGTTATAGTTGATCAGTCCTTTTGAAACTTGCCACCCAAGTAAACAGTAAGATCAGGTAGGGAACCAGATTAAGAACTACTCCCAGATGGTACGGGATTCCTTAGGTGGTCACCTCCGCGCGGTAACACACGGGCAACAGCTCTCTACGGTGAGACTGGCTAACGACCAAATACCTGCCGTACCTCCAAAGGTCTGAGTTCGGTGGATGCTGCAGGGGCCGGCCTCTTGCATATTAGCGAAACCGCAACTTCTATGACTGATATAACCCTCGTCGAGGGTTTAGGTACAGTCATGAAATAAAGAAACAGATCTGTAATTATAAGAGTCTACTATTTGAAAGAACTCTCGGGAACTACAGTGGAAGTCAACGTTTCGTCGTTAGTACTCCCTCCCTTCCTCCCATCTCATCGAAACCACCCGCCCATTTGACTCGTAACGTCGTGCCAACTGCTGAGGGTTTGAGGGTTTGCTGCAGTCCCCATCCCAATTTCCCCGACAGGGCGGAGGAACGTTAGGGTCACTTTCTCTGCACACCCCTACATCGGATCATAAATGCCTACAGACGTTTACAGGTGCCAGGGGAATATTTAGTTTCCGTAGTTCCATTGTAGTCAGGTCATGTTTCGGAGCAGTAATACTAGGTCAAGCTGTTCATGAGAATAATAAACCGTTGTGCAATAATTTGCAGTGTTTTACTTTCCTGGCACGACGAAGTAGGGAAGCAAGTAATAGGCGGAAAAGGTCGAGTTTCTTTCCGATCGTTCCGTTTCAATGGTACATTTTAGTTATTAGCTCTAGCCATCAGACCGTCAGAGGAAGGTAGGTATTGGCTATTTGAACCCTATGAGTTCAAAGAAAATCTTTAGTAATGCTATTCCAAAATGTTGAAGAACTTTCTTTTATAGGCCTACACCTCCGCTCACCGTATTTTCATGGAGATATGTGTAGAGAAGAAAAGTTTTGTACTGACTAGTAGAAGATCAGTTGAAAGTTTAATCAAAATCGTTTGAGCCGTTTTCGAGAAAAATGCGAAAAAGCTTAGTTTTTGGTACATCGACCGAAATCGTCCATAACCTTATTTTGGTGTCAACAAAAAATAAAGAACCCAACACAAAAAGAACCAGCTCAACCAGTCCAGTTTTCCTGCAAATCGAACTACAGACAGGTCTGTATTATAATTAGGTTCTACTAATATAAAATATGTAAGGCAAAATACGATATTCGGACAATTTATTAAATTATTGAGAGATATTTGGACAAGATTAAAAACATTGACATGACATTAAGAGTAACGTCAACATGAGGAGCTGAGTAACGCTAGATGGATCTTGCATCATTGCATGGAAGTAACGAGTGACGTAACAAGATAAGTCTTTCATTCCAACAGTCTGTTTCCTTATTTGATGATTGTTCCTAATCCCTCGACGAGGTCTATATCAGACATGGAAGTTGCGGTTTCGCTAATGTGCAAGAGATCGGCCTGATCTAACTATCTGTTAACGGGGGGGGGGGGGGGGTTAATATTGAAGGGATATCGCATTAAGAGAGTCGGGAAGTAGTACGATATCAAGCCGAAAGCAATTGGAACACAGAGTTTTATTCTTAATTACAGTTGGAGTTTTACCACCACAGACAGGGAACTGAGTGGGATCGAACGTGAGCGGGGATGACAGTTTCAACTGACGGCAGGGAAGTCTCCAGCGAATTGGGGCATTTGAGGTGCCCAGTCAGCATAAATGCCCCGGACAAGCCTCCGCTGAATCGAAGGGTTTGGTTCGTCCCGTTACATACCTATGTGGGGGGTAAGTTTCAAAAGGACAACTATGACCACGTTTCTTAGCCATCAACTTCTTGGCGAATTCTGCAAAATGGTTATAGGCTTGCTTTGTAGCACCCAATGCTGCTATGTTTGCTTGCTACCGTGTTCACGGATGTTCGTCGATGGCAGCAAGTTTTCATTCTGTGGTGAGATCTGCACTGAGTTCAGCCCAAAGTGGGGGAAGCTCCCGTTTCACTTGCCACTTGTCAATCAAGCAATCAATAGCCAAGTCAACTGGTAACTAACCAGTGGCGCCTGCTAGAACTGGGGCCCGTGACCCATCAACCTAGGGGGGGGGGGGTTTCCCCCACTTAAATTTCTCTACACTAATCATGATGTAACCCCTAATCATGGATGTGACCCCGGGGGCCTGGTTGCAGCGGTTAGCACTGCGCATGAGCTCAGGGAGCATATCCTCACTGCCATCATCAATCGTTAGAGAACCATGCAGGTTCTTGACTCCCTGGGATAAACTAAAGATTAATGAGAACTATAAAGGATAAAAATGGATAACGGGAATGATCAATAAAAAGGTAGCCATTACGCGAAAACTAAACTTGAACTGTATTGAAGGTACGACGTCACAGTACAATAAGTGTTGGCCAGTGTTACCAACAATATAAATAAGAACAGAATAAATAATATACCTCATTTCCCCCTCTAAAATAATTATACTTTGCATTATTAAAATCGTTTTGACAATCATCATCAACCATGAAATTAGAAAATAAACACAACTAACAATGTCCGTCGCAGCGGACGATTTTTCTAGGCAGAGAATCGATCCATGTGTGAACAACAACAATAATCAGCTGTTTTGATAATACCTAATATCCAATTGATTACCGTTCAACCGGCTGAATTAGTTGCTGTTAAAACTCGATAATTAAAACAATATAAATTAATTCATAATTCCATTCTAGTAGTTTGACATAGTGTTTAAATGAACATAGGTATTACAATGAGTGAAATTGTTTTGATGTCATGAATGCATGACGATGCAGAAGTGAATCGGGAGTGATTACATGATACAAATGAAAACACAATAATTACATACATCATGGAAATTTTATCATTAAACCAGGTTGGATTTATTTAAATTAAACTATTCTCCTTATCAATGTTAATTTGTGTAACCCTTATCACTCATAGGCTAACCTTTCTGGTGGTTTTATGTCCCTTCTAGGTCTATCAATGGCAATGCTACGGGTTTTCTCGGGCTGTTTCTGCGGAGAAATTTGTAGGGAATTCTCGGAATTATTATTTCCGCCATTGATGCTCGTACAGGGAGAGCTTTCAGGTTGTTTAATGGATGACTTCCGGGATTTACGGGGGGTTTCCTGTGTACTTGACGCAAATTCCGGGGACTGTTCTGATGTTTCGTTCTCCGAAACGTTATTTTGTGAATCAAGTAATGCGTAATTCACCGTATTGTTATCATGTTTGTCCGTAGGGGTTTCTTCTACTATGTTTTTCATTTTGAAAAACTGCCCTAGTGGTATTATTTGATCGGTATGACGTTTGAAAACAATTCCGTCATCCGTTTCACAGAGAAATACATAATTACCAATTGATTCAACTATTTTTGCGGGAACCCATCCCCGTTTATTTGGATGTTTGTATTCTCGAACGTACACTCTTTCGTTTAAATGGAATTCTTTGTTTTGAGTGTAGGATATCAATCTACTATTGTGTTTTATGTTTTTATCTTTGCTTTTTCTTAACTGATCAAATCTGGTACTGATCTTTCGATTAAACATTAATTCTGCTGGAGAGGTATTAGTGATACTGTGAGGTGCGTTTCTATAAATGAATAAGAATTTTTGAAGTCTAGTTTCTAAAGTGGCTGCACTTGACTCTTTCAACATTTTTGATAATGAATATTTAAATGTCCTAACGAAATTCTCAGCTGCTCCGTTACTAGAAGGATGATACGGTGGTGATGTTAGGTGGGTTATGCCATTTGTTGTACAGAAATCTTCAAACATTTGCGAAGTAAAAGTACTATCATTGTCTGTAACAAGTGTCTTGGGCAAACCAAACCTAGCTAGTACTTCACGTAGCTTTACTAACGTATGGTGAGTGTCTGCTTTAGAAATTTCAAATACTTCCGGCCATTTAGTATATGAATCTATCATTATTAGGAACATTTTATTTTTAAACACTGGTCCTGCATAATCTAAATGTAACCTTTCAAACGGTTTAGATGTTTCAGGCCATTTACCAATTAATGTTTTAGGAGGCTCAGGTCGTAATTCTAGACAAATCTTACAGTTTTTACACATATTTGTTATGTCTTGATCTAAATGAGGCCACCAAAAATAAGATCGGGACATGGCCTTCATTTTTGATATGCCTAAATGGGTACCATGGAGCTCTTTCAAAATTTGAGAACGGTATTTAGGAGGTATAATAACCCTGTAACCCCAAAGTATTATTCCTTCCTCTACCCACAGCTCTTTTTTCCTACTAAAGTAAGGTTTCAGCTCATCATCTTCCGTAGACTCTGGCCAACCATCTCGAATGAAATTATAAACTTTGCTGAGGTGTTCATCCCTACTTGTTTCTAATCGAATTTGCTGATAGCTTACTGGTATAAATTCTTCGACAAAATGCAAGTAGGTTTCAGTTTCATTTTCAAATTTTAAAGAATCTTTCACCGGCAGGCGGGAAAGCACGTCTGCCCTATTCTTTTCACCCTTAATATATTCTAACGTATAATCAAAATTAGACAAAAATGTTGCCCAACGTTGAAGTCTACCTGCTGCCATTTGTGGTATTCCATTCTTTTCACCTAATAAACCTAGTAGAGGCTTGTGATCCGTTCGGATTATGAATGAACGTCCCATTAAATATTCGTAAAACTTTTTTGAACCAAAATAGATAGCTAACGCTTCCTTGTGAAGGACAGCGTACTTCGATTCTGCTTTATTAAGGACTCTAGAGGCAAAACTGACAGGTTTCTCCTCACCATTGGGGAATTTATGGAGCAAAATTGCTCCGACACCATAGTTGGAAGCATCGCATTCCAAAATTAAAGGTAAGTCTGGATTAAAATGTACTAATGACTGTTCTGTTGAAATAGCTTCCTTAGCTTTATTAAATGCTTCTAAACATTGCGAATCAAAATTAAATTTTACACCTTTTTGAAGTAATTTATAAAGACGTTGCAAAATAGTCGCTAATTGTGGAATAAATTTACCATGATATGCAATCATTCCAACAAATGCCCTCACCTCAGTCACAGATTTTGGAGGGGGAGCTTCTATTGCTCTAATTTTTTCTTTATCTTTATGAAGACCCTCTCTATCAATTAAATGACCTAAATATTTTATCTGTGATTGAGCAAATTCACATTTGTTTTTGTTCAACCTGAAACCTGCTTCTCGCAGTCTGTTTAAAACTTTTATTAGGTTAGAGTTATGATCTGCTAAGGTTTTTCCAGAAACAATAATATCATCTAATAGGTTTGTAGTTCCCTCACAACCTTGTAGGGTCTTTTCCACTTCTCTTTGGAAAATTTTGCATGCTGGTTTCGTACCGTACGGTAACCGGTGCACACGGTAAATACCTTTTGGAGTACTCCACGATAAAATTTTGGACGTTTCTTCATCCACAAGGAGCTGATTGTATGCGTTAGAAAAGTCTAGTTTTGTAAAAAATTGTCCACCTTGTAACTTAGCAAATATCTCCTCTATTCTTGGCATAGGGTACTCTATATCATTTAAAAATTCGTTTAGTGTCACCTTATAATCGGCACACACTCGAACAGCGCCATTTTGTTTTAATACTGGCACTAGAGGAGTTCCCCATTCTGAACTATCAGTTTTTGAAATAACTCCTAACTTTTCTAATTTCTCCAATTCTGAAAATACTCCTTGCTTGAATGCGTAGGGCACAGGCCTAGGCTTAAAAAATCGAGGTGTAGCCTCGTTTGAAACTGTTAGTTTGACTTCACCAAACTTATAGGTACCTAAACCTTCTTTGAACAAATCTTGAAATTCGTGAAAAATTTTTGTTTTTAGTTTTTCCTTATCTGATACGGATAAGTCTAAGTTATTCACATTGTTATTATGCGTTGCATCATTTAAAGGTATGCGAAACTTGGAAATTAAATCTCTACCCAGAAGTGGTTTCGTTCCACCTGGGACCACTAACAAACAACATACTTGAGATATGTTTTCAAACTGAATCATTAATTGAATTTTGCCAATAGGCATTATAAAACTACCATCGTAGCTACGTAATTTCGTGGTAGTTGACTTCAAGTTCAAATCACTGAAATGCTTTTGATAATCACTTTCAGGCAAAATCGACAGTACGGACCCGGTATCTATCTCAAAATTTATCGGAACATTGTTAACTAATAATTCTATAGTATATGGGTCGACTGAAGCATAATAATTGTTACCAACAGTTAAATTGAATAAACCAATTTGATCCAAATCAACAGAATCATCTGAGTCATAAGTATTTAAAAATTTGTTATCAGCAGATTGCGTACATGCTGCTGCTACATGACCAACTTGTTTACAAATTTTGCAACGGTAAGTTTTGTACTTACAATTTCGAAAGTCATGAGATGGCTTATTACATGTAAAACAAAGGACTTGCTTCAAGGAATCTTTCGTAGAAGCCGGTCTGAAGTTTTCGGAACTTTCGGCACCCGCCTTGGGCGTCTGGCGTCCGATACTCTTTCCTGGCGTATTGGTAGTCCCTTGGCTCGTCTTCTTGCGCTGGATATTCCGAGCCGTTCGGATAGCGTTGAGGGGAGCGCCTTGCTCGTGGGAGGGTGAAGATGATTCTTTCTTCACTGCTATCTCGACCACTTCCTTTAAAGTTTTGGAGGAATCCTCTTCGCAAAGTCGATCCAAAATAGGGCCTTTTCTGAGGCCGGTCACAAACTTATACTTGACGAATGAGTCAAGTTGTGATCCAAATTCGCAGTCCATCGAAAATTTTTTAATTCTGACAAACCAATTGTTTGCAGTTTCCCCTTGGTCTTGCCGCAATGTGTCGAATGTTATTCGGTTTCGCCACACTGATATTTTCGGCGAGTACTGGTTTGCGAGTAATTCAGTTAATTCCTCGAAGTTTTTCGTCTTCGGGAGTTCCGGGTGGCATAGTTCTCGCAAAACCTCATAGACCGTAGGACTTATCGCCGTGAGAAGTAAGCTTACTTGGCGTGTTCCTTGGACAAAGTTACCCGTGAAATACTGGTCCAAGCGCTCAATAAATGTTGACCATTTATCTCCCACATCAAAAGTCGGTAACTCACCAACAGCTGGTCCTCTAGAAAGGTATCTAAGGAACTCTTCCGTCGGGAAACCAGTGATTGTCGCCGAAGTCGTCGCGGTCGACGGCGTGGTCGGCGTCGTCTTCGCGGTTGGTTGGGCCATTTTCACGGGAAAAATAAAAAAAATTACGGGCCTTCCGTCAATGCAAAAATGCAATAAACAGTTTTTCCTCGTCGCCAACTGGGATAAACTAAAGATTAATGAGAACTATAAAGGATAAAAATGGATAACGGGAATGATCAATAAAAAGGTAGCCGTTACGCGAAAACTAAACTTGAACTGTATTGAAGGTACGACG
Organism: Pachypeltis micranthus; assembly: GCA_020466155.1. Taxonomy (NCBI): domain Eukaryota; kingdom Metazoa; phylum Arthropoda; class Insecta; order Hemiptera; family Miridae; genus Pachypeltis; species Pachypeltis micranthus. Next base: position 23,291,626 of record CM035774.1, on the reverse strand, counting down.
TCACAGTACAATAAGTGTTGGCCAGTGTTACCAACAATATAAATAAGAACAGAATAAATAATATACCTCACTCCCTCATTGACTACATTGACGCCACAGTTATCAGTTGTGGAGTGCTTGGGAGCCTGAACCACCCTTACTACCCCAGACGTGGCGCCTAGCCGCAGGATTCGAACACAATCCTCGCTCTGGCTGAGGGTGTCATCGGAGGCTACCGCGATGACGGCAAGGCGGCCGCACACGCCGTCGTTGGCGGCCAAAGACCTCAGAAGGGACCTTGGCCAGAGCAATCCCTTCCTGGAAGACGATGGGGCCGAGATGCTGCCCATTTACCCCCCACAAGGGCCCAAGGCCCACAAGAACATATACTGCAGCGTACCAACTCCCACCACTCTCACTGAGTGGTGGGCGTACCAACTCCCACCACTCTCACTGAGTGGTGGGCGTACCAACTCCCACCAATCTCACGCGGCTGTTCAACAGCTGTCTCGCCGTGGGATACTTCCCTCGCCCTCTAAAATAGGCCAGCGTGATATTCTTTTCCAAGGGCAGGCAGCGCTACCCACTAGCAGCGAATTCATCCCTGCCAATAAGTTTCCTGCCAGTAGAGGGCAAGTGGTTGGGAGACTTGTCCTCTTGTGCCTCTATTCGCAGCATTGTCCACCCAGGTATCCATCAGAATCAGTTTGGCTGAAAGTGGAGCCATTGACTCTGTGTGGTGACCCGCAGTCCTGGGATTGTTGCGCCGCCTCCCACTCCTACCGAACATATGGCGCCTACTCAAAAGCAATCATGAGGGTAGAGTGGTTTCGTCTGGTCACGGTGGCCAACGAGCAACTCTCAACATTACCTCCGGCTGTCCCCAAGACGCTGTTCGGCTGGATAGGCCTGCTAGACCCCGCTCGAGTGGTTGCTGGCTGTTGGCAACTGGTGCGCCAAATTGTCTGTAAAACGATATTACAACCAGCTCAAAGCCACCAGCTCGGATGAGCACAGCGGCCAAGTGCTAGGAGTTCAGGAGGGTGAGTACGAGCATGTCAATGGACGGGTCAATACACGCCACTGCTGCCATGGCGCTCGTTCTTGTTCCAGCCACCACTCATGCCTGAGATCCCAAACTAAGAGGTTTAGATCCTACCTATGGATCCTGTGTTGTGTTCCTGTATGGCGAGAACACTGCAGCAACTCAGCCATAGCCTGGGAACTCTTATTTGTGTTGAGCTGACGGATTCAAACGGTTGTTAACCTATTCATAATTCGAAATACAGACACACACACGGACCACGCGCAGAAATTAGGTTTTTTAGAGTCAGTAGGGCTCAAAACGTAAAGATCTGAAGAAAACTCAAATTTTTTTTATTTTATACGATTACAATACTTATCTATCCGGTTACATTACTTTCCTTTTTACTTCGCATAGCTAAGTAAACACCACGAAGTCCCAACTACTTAATTAAATAATTCTATAAGATTTGGGCCGAGGAGGAGGCAACAAGCAATCTAAGCAAGGCAACAAACGGCCACAACACAGAATGTAACAACTATAGATCTATTGTCTCCTTTCTTGGAGCTACTGCCAATCTGCAAGACACGTTTCAGGTTGGGCGGGGAGGTAACCAGCGAGAAACTTAGCTTAAAGTTAACGCATGTTTTAAAATAAACACGGAAGCGTGAAGTAAACAGTAATTGGCAGTATCGTGAGATAGCAGCTGAACACTTCCAAAAAGCTCCGCCCGGAATGAAACTGGTCACTAAAATGTCACGGATATGGGTTCAAGTATGTAGGAGTGTACATATTCACACGATGAAGTAAAAATTGTATAACGACTCCTCATATTGTAAATATAATAAACAATCACTTATTTTAAAAATGAATTTCGATCTTCACATTCCAGCGACAAGAATATGTTGTAAGAAACGAAACAACCACTGCGTCAGTTTGGCTGAACCCTTATTGAAGGATCCTCACTTGATTTATCCTAACAATACGGAAGACATCGAAAGCGTTTGCAGGTACCAAAGTATTTGACGTCAGTTGAAATCTCCTCAATACCTGGTTCTACAACAATACATATTTTCAGGAAGTTGGCGGATATTGAGGCCTGTACGAATGACCGGTGTTATAATTCCGTTAAAACCTATAATTTTAAATCCACTGAAAGCGAAGCAGTCCTACCGCTTCTCACTTCAATTCGCAAAGTCTGTTGGTCACCAGAAGACAGAGATGGTAATTGTTTTGTTTCTCAATTATACACGACAGAAAAAATATTATTAACACGGTTAGTTACAAGTTGGTAGTTTGCACCATGAGACCCATTTAGCAAACGACATTCGCTGTTAAGACCAGGGTGACTCGAAATGAGAAAATGTTCTTTACACGCACTTTTATTTAAACGGGGATTACTATGTACACAATATTACTGAAGATGTCGCGGTATTAATATTTACAGGGAGACGGTTATATACGATCGGGGATAAATACGGTTAACAGTTAAAACTTTAGCGTAAGGAAGCACAAAACTCGAAGGCCAAAACAGAAGTGAGGTCGTACAAGTTTTTCGTCTTTCTAGTTAGTTCTCGGTACGTGATTTTAAGAGGGGAGGATATCAAAAGGAAGGGGTTGGAAATTTTAGGAGTTCGTACAGAGGGGGTTGAAGCGGTTCATAACGGGGTTGAGAGGAATGACCGTGGTTTGGGAAAGCCGAGGAATGTATCCCCCTTTGTTGTGGGGACACTTTCGGCAAGAGGAGATTGACAGGTAAGAAGTTAAAGCCGGATTATTGGTTAGGTCGGGTGTTAACGGTAATAAATTTGACTTGGGTTGGACAGCTAAATAGTGGCGGAATGGTTTGAATGAGGATGGGGATTTCTGAGGTCAATATACAGATATTTTGAGCTTGTGCTCGAAACATATTCCCCGGCGCTGCAATAAGATTGCAGGAACTTACTGAGTTGGGAGGGGGCACAATTTTCTTAAGGGTCGTTTGATGGACCCAGAGGATGTTGCTACTTCAGCAACTCGGGAGATGCCTGATTTGTCGGGATAGAGTTGCGTGATGCGACCCAAACGCCACTCTGTAGTTGGAAGGTTTGGTTCCATCAGTATCACTACTTGACCAATAGAAGGATCTATTCCTGTTCTTGAATTGCACCACTTCGTTCTGTCCTGTAAGGTTGTCAGGTATTCCACCTGCCATCTTTTCCAGAATGCTCGGGTAAGCTGGATTACTTGTTTATACCTTGAGCCCAAATTATGGCTCTCATCCAGGGTATTGTCAGAGCAGAGCGGTGGAGGGGGCAACGGAGGGTGTAGGAATCGGCGGGGGTGATATGGAATATCCAGCAGAGATAGATTGATCAGTTGATAGAGGTGATGACAATGGTTCAGAAATTACAGGGCATAAAATGAAGAAGTGCCCAGGGCTAAAAAAATGGAGGTCATCTGGTGACGTGGACATGCCTATCAATGGTCGGGAATTTAGAATCGCCTCAACACGAGTTAGCAGAGAAATGAAACATTCTAGCGTCAAGCTTTGGCCTCGAAGCCCAGTACGAAGCAATCTTTTGGCCGACTTCACGGCCGCTTCCCATAGTCCTCCAAAATGAGGTGCGGCAGGAGGAATGAAGTGCCATTGGGTACCATGAGAGAGACTTTCTCTGCTCACAGCCACTCGGTGGAATTCGGAAGAGAGAAGTGATCGAAGACGGCGAAGTTCTCCAGCAGCCCCTACAAAGTTTGTTCCATTGTCTGAGTATATCGCTTGTGGATTTCCCCTGCGGTCACAGAATCTACGGTAGGATGAAATGAACGCCGGAGTAGAGAGGGAGGTGGCAAACTCGAGGTGCACTGCTTTGGTGGTGAAACACACAAAAACTACCATGTAGGCCTTGCGACCCTTGCTTCGAGTGAGCCGTGGTGCGGAACGAAAAGACGAAGTAAGGAGGAATGGTCCAGCATAATCCACACCTACTATTTGAAACGGGGTTGCTGGACTTGTCCGAGAAGACGGAAGTTGTCCCATTGGTGGTTGAAATGGCACAGGGCTGAAAGAAAAGCATTTGTTGCATTTGGACAACTGCTTTCTTACAATTCGCTTTCCGTCCACAATCCAGTATTTTCTACGAAGGAATGCTAGTGTGGAGGATGGTCCAGTGTGTAGATTAGAGATGTGGGCTTCATTGATTAGCAAGTGTGTAAGATGATGATGGGGTGGAAGTAGCATCGGGTGCCGAGAATCGAAGTCCAAATGTGAAGCTGCTAGTCGCCCACCCACCCGTAGAATGTTATCATGAGGGGTTATAAAATAAGCTAACGATTTCCCAAGGTGTGATTTTATTGTACCTGAGTGGACTTCTCTCAATTGGGGGCTGAGGGCGTGAAGCTGAGCTCGGCGGACCAGAATGAGTTCTGCTGCTCTTGACTCTGCGACATTGAGGGAGAAACATATGCTTGAATGAAGGCTGTTATTGAAGTACCCTGTCGAAGTTGTGAATATAGGCGTATACGGTTTTCACGAAGCGAGGGGTCAGAAACCTGACGGACAGATTTAATGAACCTATACATCCAGGCTGTTGTGTTTCGAAGTGAGACAAAGGAGGAGTGACGCTCTTCGAGGCGATGGAAAGTATCATCAAAAACGTTAGCCACAGTTAGTGTAACTGATTTGCTTGGACGAGCTTCATGTGTAACATGCGGATTGGAGAGCTCTGGGCGGACACGTACGAGAGGCCAGTGAAAAGGGGGCTGTTTTATCCAAGCAGGCCCTTCCTCCAAAGTGGATGATTTAGGAGCTGCTGTGGCGTCAGTCCACGTGAGGCAGCGTCAGCTGGGTTCTCTGAAGTCCCAATATGAAACCACTGTTGAGGTGGTACATGAGAAAGAGTATCAGCAACCCGGTTTCCTACAAAGGTCTTCCAAATTGGAGCTGGAGAAGCTGTGAGCCATGACAGAGTGATTGTGGAGTCTGAAAATGCTAATATGTGATCAGAGCTGAGTTTTGGGAATGTCGGTGATACTTTTGCAATCAGTTTAGCCAGAAGTTGTGCTGCACATAGTTCCAGTCTAGGGATAGTAGTTGTGTTCTTACCAATAGGAGACATCCTCGCTTTGGCTGATATAAGCCTGGAGTAGTTTTGAGGGGTGTGAACAACTACCAGATATACCACTGCAGCATATGCTTGTTCTGATGCATCTGCGAAGCCGATTAAATAAATTGGGCCATCAGATACTGGCACGTATCGGGGGATATGTAATTGTGATAGATCAGGAAGCTGCCTTTGGAGGTTATTCCAGTTGTGGATAATGTTAAATGGCAAGGGTGCATCCCACTGAAAATGGGACTGTGCAATTGGGCGGGAGATGATTCTTGAGTAGACAATGACAGGAGTTAACCAACCAAGGGGATCATAAATCCGTGCAATTTGGGAAATGAGCTCTCGTTTTGTATGTACATTTTGGCTAACTGACAGTTTGTAGAAAAATGAGTCTGAAGATGGGTCCCAGCATAGTCCCAGTAACTTGAGTGTTGGAGTTCCTATTGAATCATCAATATTGGGATCGAATTCCAAGTGTTCAGAGGAAGGAAGAATGTGTTCAGATGGGATACCTTTTAGGAGATCAGGATGATTCGCAGCCCACTTGCGAAGTTCGAGGGAAGCTAGTGAAAGAAGATTACGTAACTCATCACGTATGTTGAGGGCAGCACTAATCGAATTTGAACCTCCATTTACGTCGTCTACGTACGTTTGTTCCTTCAATATTTGTGAAGCATGAGGATGGGATACAGCATGAATTGTAGCTAACTCTTTCAAAACTCTCCCGGACAGCCATGGAGCAGAGGTCGTTCCGTAAGTTACTGTTTTTAGACAATAATCAGTTATAGGATCATTAGGGTTGAATCTCCATAGAATTCGCAAAAAATTTGAATCTTCTTCTCTGTGCTCTATCTGCCTAAACATCTGACGGATGTCAGCGGTAAAAACAAAACGATTCAAGCGGAAGCGGGTAACAACTTCACCAATGTCTAATTGAAGGCGAGGCCCAGGTAAAAGTAAGTCATTCAAGGAATAGCTTGTTGTGGATGGCTGTGAGGCATTGAAAACTACTCGTATTTTATCAGCTGGGTCACCTTGTCGATGTACAGCGTGATGTGGCATGTAGTACGTAGGAGTGCCTGGGGGAGGGCGTGCACGAGGTTCCATGTGGCCCTGAATTAGGTAATCACTCATGAATTTGTTGTATGCACAATGTAATTCAGGATTACGACGCATCCTGCTTTCAGTCTTGAAGAGACGTTGAAGAGCTGCTGTGCGGGAATCGCCTAGGAGAGAAGGTTGGTGTTTGAAGGGGAGGGCCACTACAAATCGACCATTGGGTTGGCGAGTGGTGGTGGAATTGAAGATTTCTTCCGCCTTTTTCCTCGTCAGGTGTGAGTTTACTTATAATGGGGGATGATTCAAGTTCAAAAAGGCGTGTCAAAAGGTGATGGAGATCTGAGTCTGTATGTTTAGAGGATGTGCTGTAAGGTAGTAGGGGTTTTGGTGGCGTACATTTTGAAGTGTGCACTTTAGTAGCACTGACACAAGCGTAGAGGGTGGGAGGATCATAAGGGAGAAGAGGCAGAATCTTCTCTAAACGTTGATGGTTTCTACGGGTTGGTGCTAGATAAACAGTTTGAATAGCAGATGGTGTTTGTACTATGCGTGGGTTTTGATGGCTTACGGAACTTTCTTCTAAATTTGTTGAAGAATCTGTAGAGTTGTAGGTAGTTCGTTTGTCCCCAACATCAGTGACCGATGAATGAAAACTAACACTCTTGTTATGGTGAGGAGTGAAGTAGCTGCCTGTGATTACCCATCCTAATTTAGTCCGGCGTGCTGTGGGAGAACCTCGAATTGGGAAAATGACAGTTTGCAGATCAACTGACTCAAAGACGGAGCTTCCAAAAATTATCTCTACAGGCTGGGGCTGGAAATACTTGGGGTCAGCGAGTTCTAAAGAATTAAGATGAGGCCAGAGATGATGTGGTAAGGAGGATGTGGGGATGTCATTTGTAGCCCTTGTAACAACACGAAGAGTTATATAGAGGTCAGATCGAGTAGGTTGGCGTAACCAGAGGGAAGTAGTTCCTAGTATCGTTGAGCTCGAGGTGCCACCAACGCCAGAAATGCTGATAGGAGGAGAGGGGAGAATAATCATGCCAGTCCTGAGGGCGGCTTCATGAGTTATCAGGTTTACCTCACTTCCAGTGTCAAGTATGGCCCTTGACCGATGCCATCTGCCACCAGCGTTGCGAATATAAACCTCTGCAGTAGGGATTATTGCCTGATCAAGAGGAGTATGTCTAAGGGACGGAGAGAGCGACGCATTGGCAACTGAACTGATGTGAGTGAGGGGCATCGGTCGGGCAACATCCTAATCTACAGACGTGGGATCCCATGAAGAGGTAGGGGGTGGTGAGGAGGTTTCGTTCCGCTGAATCGAAGGTGCTGTTCCACTCATGTGGGAAGATGAAAAGTTGTTCGTTTGAACCGGAAGGGGGGGCCAGGAACGATTTGTGGAGAGGTGGGGGTCAACTTCGTTTCCTGTAACTACTTGATTGGGATTACTATAATACGAGGAAATAGAAGCGGGGGAGTTGGAATTATTTGGTGGGTGAGACGCTGGATTAGAAGTGCTTGGAGATGGTCTAGTTGGTTCAACTGAAAACCCACCTTGAAAATTCTGATGAGGGTGTGAGCGATTGGGCAGCTTATTAAATGATTGCCTGTTCTGTGGATTAGGATAAGAATACGAGGAGGGTTGTTGAGATCTATTAAAATTAGATGTGTCATTATCGAGGTGAAGGAAGGTGTGATGACGGCGATTGCAACTAAAACAAGTTGAATTAGAGGGACAGTTATTAACTGTGTGAGTACTCGCCATACAGTTCCAACAAAGTTTATGAATTCCAATTACATTCCTACGTTCTGGGACCGACATTCGCCTAAATTCTGGACATTTTCTCAGAGCGTGTAGCCCATTACAGATTTGGCAGGGAAAACGAATTTGGTGGTCAGCATTAGAGGAAGGTTTTTGAGAACCACGTACCATAGAACTGTACATTGTTTGATTGTGAGAGCGGAAATTATTATTTTGAAATGAAGGTAAATTCCTACTAAAATTTTGCTTAACGCTTGGATACGATGCAAAATAATTATTATTAGGGGTATCACATTCATCAATTAGACAATCAACACGGTCATATGACTCACCGTTGTCCTGAAGCGCAGCGAAGGAATTTTTCATGGGTATGAAGTTTCTTCTCAGCGGTGTTGAAGGACCTTTCCGTTGATTTTGGGTTGTCCATTGACCCCGTGCGGTACGCTGGTCGCTGTTTCGAGCTCTGCGTTGATCGCTTTGAGATTTCAGAAACTTCATCAAATCGTGAAATTTCGGGAGGTACTCAGGATCAGGGTGTATTTTGTGAAACTCTTCACGAAGATCGGCGGGTAGTTTCGCATACGCAGCATAATAGTCCCGGAAGTCACATGGGTCGTCAATGTTCAAATTACGAACTGAATTTCTACTATTAATTAATTTTGAGAGGAAGCAGCTGATATCATCTGCATCCGGATTCGACTTTATTGGAGCCGTTTCGTAAAACGCTCCGAGGGTGGCCATGGCGGTTCTTCTTTTCCCGGAGTACTCACTGACTAGTGCTTCGTACGCCCTTTCATAGTCAGCATCTGTATTGCCAATGTTGTTGACAATTGAGAGCGGGTGCCCTGATAGGTGTTCCCTAAGGCAAGCCAATTTCTTTGCCGTCGGAATTTTCAGTAAGTGAGCCGCTTTATCAAACATGGTACGGAAGAAATGAAATTCCGTAATGTCTCCTGAGAACTTTGGTATGGTCCCAACTAGGAAATTATGTTCCTTCATGGCAATTAGCGAAGCATCATGATTGGCGTAGAGCTGTTTGTGGTCGGACGTGCGAGATTGAACTTCATTTCCGCGGCTACCAGTGGGTGAAGTCATCAATGGGCGAATATGAAGTCCAATAACGGACGACATTGCGTTCAATTGCGTTGAGATTTTTTCGAACCATTTAGAGCCCAGTCCGAGATCGGTGATTTGATGGATGTGTTTTTCCATTTCGCGAAATTCTTCTCGGGCTTCAACAAATTCGCGAAACAGGCACTCTGCTTCGAATTCAGCTGAATCGGTGGTTTTGTCTAATTTTTCACAATTGCGTTGAAGTTTACTTATTTTCATAAAGTAAAAGTAGAGACGCCGTGTTACGTCATCAATAACGAGTGAAGATGGAATATGTTTGTTATACCTCTCTGAAGAGCAGTCGGACGTTGTCAGAGGAGAGTTGCTTGTAAAATCTGTAGGTTCGACATTGACGGCGATGTCACTTGCGGGAGAGAACTCGTCATTCTCCTCCTCAACACCGGCACCGGAACGCGTTTGCACCATTTCAACAACTAATTCGAGGAAGTTACTAGTTTGTTAAAAAAGTCAATCGTCACTTTTCGCGCTGGACCCGAAATGCTACAGCCGCAAAATTAGTTTTTATCCGGCCCGGAGGACCAAATGTTAAGACCAGGGTGACTCGAAATGAGAAAATGTTCTTTACACGCACTTTTATTTAAACGGGGATTACTATGTACACAATATTACTGAAGATGTCGCGGTATTAATATTTACAGGGAGACGGTTATATACGATCGGGGATAAATACGGTTAACAGTTAAAACTTTAGCGTAAGGAAGCACAAAACTCGAAGGCCAAAACAGAAGTGAGGTCGTACAAGTTTTTCGTCTTTCTAGTTAGTTCTCGGTACGTGATTTTAAGAGGGGAGGATATCAAAAGGAAGGGGTTGGAAATTTTAGGAGTTCGTACAGAGGGGGTTGAAGCGGTTCATAACGGGGTTGAGAGGAATGACCGTGGTTTGGGAAAGCCGAGGAATGTATCCCCCTTTGTTGTGGGGACACTTTCGGCAAGAGGAGATTGACAGGTAAGAAGTTAAAGCCGGATTATTGGTTAGGTCGGGTGTTAACGGTAATAAATTTGACTTGGGTTGGACAGCTAAATAGTGGCGGAATGGTTTGAATGAGGATGGGGATTTCTGAGGTCAATATACAGATATTTTGAGCTTGTGCTCGAAACATTCGCGTTGGATCGATTGTTATCATTGCTGAATAGAATTCAATTGAGCGTGGATAAAGCGAACTAAATGACCTCTTTTGGGCCGTCAAGTTCACTGAGAAGATACTTATGTTCATTTGGTAATAGATATTATTGAAGCAACACGTAGGGGTACCGTTGAGTATGGCTCTTGCAACAACTCACAACCCTTTGCCACCAGTAGTATTTACACGTTAACTGTTGGACCACCCACACTGTTTTGAATACGTTGACCTCAGCCAGCTTTTCGTTCTTTGCAGCACCTCGCTGTTCCCCTTTTGAATACGACAAGCGAGACCTTCCAATCCTTGTGTTTGAGAGTCATCTGGCTCTAAGCACATGGAGTTCCTCAATTAGTTTTCCCAGGCCCCTCACAATTCCTCATCTCTGCGATTACCGTTCTTACTTGTCAGTCCAGAACAATTGGCTTCAAATCCTAATTCTGCAAATCCTATCTAATGAGCCTTCGAAAGGCTCGGTTTCTCATATACTTCCTGTCCCACCACCGCTGGTCACAAACGTCCTCCATGCGAAATCTACCGATGAAAACGCCTTTTGAAAACATTCCTCAGTTAACTAACCAATCTGACGAACTTTGTACCCATTCCAAATTGTAGTCCCTTCCCCTGACCACGCACTCAGAACTACTATGATCTGTGATATGTGTTACTAAGTTCACTTCTCCTCTGTACATGTAAGTGTTCGAATCTTGTTGTGATCTCCCAACTCTTGGATTACAAGTTTCGTGCTACAGTAAATCGTGATTCATTCAAGTCTACTCAGGTCAAAACACACACGCTAACTGCAGTTTAGACTTTTGCACTAACATCCTAAAATATCGATCTGTGATTGGCTAATACCCCGTTGGCTGGGGTAGCAAACTCACAGTCCATCAGGAGAGAGTATTGGCCCAATCCCAGAGAGCTGCGCTCCTGTGGATCAACAAGGCCTGCAACACAGTGTCCACTGAAACACTCTAAGTGATCATTGGCTTGTTACCTGTTGACTTGGCCATTGAGTAGCGAAACTTCCTCCGCTCACTCTGTATATACCAGTCCACTGAATGAATAAGAACTGTGCTAGATGAATGGGCATTAGATAAATTGCAAACGAGATGAGAATCCTCGTCAAAAGGATGTGACACATATAATTTTACCAAAATCCGTGAATTTCTTAGGAGATAATGGGACATGGCGACTTCAATGCTCGGCTTCACTTCTTTTCTCTCAAACACTCTCCACCCTGCTTGTCTTGCACTTCCAAGACTGTTGGAAAAGCGAACAAACCTTCCATCTTTGACTCTTACTAAGAAAGCTTATAACCATTTCACCCTCCCTGATCTCACCCTTTGATGCTTGCCACCCAAGTAAATAGTTAGATCAGGCGAGTGACACATAACAGCTCTCTACCGGAGGCATGGCTAAATGACAACCTGCACAATCTCCAGGCCTGGGTTCATAGGATGCTGAGCGAGTGACTGGGCTTTTGCACGATAGTGCCACATCCTCCAGTCATTTGGATGAGGACACAGACCTGTGTTAAATGGCGGGGGGTTGTTTGGCTCCATCCAATGGGCTATCGTCCAACATCCGAAAATAGGACCCTCCAGCGTTCCACCATTAAATGTGAGTAGAATGAATTTGAAACCAGTAATAATCGAATAAAAGAAAATTCCGGAAAATCCTGTAAAAGTTGGCGAAACAGAAGGTAGTTTGGAGGAAAATCAAGTAACAACTGTTCAGAAGTCCAGCAATAATTTGACGAATGACTGTTCTACACAATCCTCTTCATTATTGGTTGAGGACCCCTTATCCTGTCTATTGGGAAATTTACGTGACAAATACCACATCTTAATTCATTATAATGATTAAAAGAAATTGATGGTAGAGTATAAATGTTTGGAAGATCGAATAAATGCTATCGGCAAATAACGCATACATCTCAATTTGTGAGAAAATAGAGACCTCCAAGCAATCGCAAATCTTATTTCAGTGGCGTGTGCTTCAAGTAATGAAATTATCACTTCCTACGACCCTTGCCACTATACTGTTCATTGCCGGGTAGGATAGTGGTTTTAGCAATAGATTTTAGCAGACGGTGGTCTATAAACTCAGGTTGCATAAATCAACGTCTTTGGTCGATTAAATTGTCTACATTTTAAAGCGTTCTTGATACTTTGATCCCAAGCTGTCAGGAAACCCCCATTTCCGACTGAATATACTAAATGGAAACGAATGTGTTCCCGAGTCACGCCATTTTATTGTCTGCAGCAAGTTTCATTTCTTGTCGATGGCGGTCATTTTTCGTTAATCGCATTCGCATAAAACAGCAAATTTATTCCACAAGTGCGTTTTCTCCGCTCATAACTCTCAACGACCATATTTTTCTTATTGTTCGCTATTTTTTACTTCCAGATTACTTTAAGCATCCAACCTGCATAAAAATGATACCGACCCAGGACACCATGTGCGGTCGTCATTACAAACTCATCGTCAGTCAAGTGACAGGGGAGGCGCCACCACCTGATCCACCATGTAGCTCTGTTTGCTGGTTCGTTTCATATTTACTTCCTCAATCAACTGTGTTGCATATAGAAAAAAAAATCATTTACCGTTGTTTTCGTACAAAAACTCATCACTTTTTCTAACGATGTGACCCATTGAACGATATAATAACTAAATTCTCCAGACGTAACGTTCGATTATTGTTTCAGTTCTTATAATAATCTAATACAGTGTGTCTTCGACCACGCCGAAAGCTCGTGCAATCCTAGGATGTTGAAAATGGCACTGAATTTCCTTTGGGAGCAATGCGTCGACTATATGTACGTATGCCTGTCTATTTATCAACGCATTAACCACGTAGCGACTCCCAGGTTACTGGACATTTTCGTGGAGCCCGTCAAAAAATGCAGAATACGAATCATTGAAAACATTTACGCCGAGTACCTACTGGAAATGAAGATTTGGTATTTCTGGACATATGAGTACATAACTTGGGGGATTAGGAAATGGAAATGGCAGAACAAGCTTCAATTCAAAATTAATTCACAATCGCAATTTTTTCGGAAGAAACTGGAATTTATGAGAACTATACATGAATCGACGGTTGCCAAATTCAACAAGTACATAAAGTCGACCATCTAAACGAGTGAGGAAAATAGATCTAATGAATGGTTACAGATTTGTATCAAACTCTTCTTACGAGGAGCAATAGGGGGTTTTTAGAACTGAAGATTCCTTTTCAGCGCATCTCCTTTCTAGTCAACTGAGAAACAAATTTTTTGAGGGCTGGTTGATAAAATTATGACAATCCTGCTCACGGCAAACTCCCAAAATATTTGTGATGAATCTTCTAAATCTTCTCCGAAGGGGTAGTTTCAGATTGGGTGGTATTCAATAGACATTAGGGCTTCCTAAATATGTACAAATACCAACCTACCAGCCACCACATAACATGAATTAATGGCAGTGCTCAAACAGACACTCCAGGATGCTATCGCCCCTGTTACTGACCAAAGTCGAGCCCTAGAGGGCAGAGTTCTGTCAGCACCCTCCGGAACCTATAGCTGTGCCGAAGCTGCCCCCCGCCCACCAGACGCCGATCTCTCGGCACTCACTCCCTCCTTCGAGTGGCAACACTAGCGAGGCGGGAAATGGAGAAGCCGCCGGCGTCACACCCAACCAGCAGCCAGCTCCAACAGCCAACCCATCTGTCGTCTCCATCTACCTACCCCCTCACCACACAGATATTATCACAATCCTAGACCGCCTCCAGAACATGCTGCTGACACTTCACCCTTTAAAGAATATGTTTTAAGGAACAATACAAGCGCTGCATCAGTTTGGCTCAACCCTTATTGAAGGATCCTCACTTGATTTATCCTAACAATACGAAAGACATCGAAAGCGTTTGCAGGTACCAAAGTATTTGACGTTAGTTGAAATCTCCTCAGTACCTGGTACTACAACAATACATATTTTCAGGGTGGTGACGGATCTTCCGACCTATGACAAAGACCGGTGTTTCTATAGTGTTAAAACCACTCGAAAAGAAGCAGTCGTACCGCTTCTCACTTCAATTCGCAAAGTCTGTTTGTCACCAGAAGACAGATATGGTAATTGTTTTGTTTCTCAAATATAAACGACAGAAAAAATATTATTAACAAGGTTAGTTACTAGTTGGTAGTTTGCACCATGAGACCCATTTAGCAAACGACATTCGCGTTGGATCGATTGTTCTCATTGCTGAATAGAATTCAATTGAGCGTGGATAAAGCGAACTAAATGACCTCTTTTGGGCCGTCAAGTTCACTGAGAAGATACTTATGTTCATTTGGTAATAGATATTATTGAAGCAACACGTAGGGGTACCGTTGAGTATGGCACTTGCAACAACTCACAACCCTTTGCCACCAGAAATATTTACACGTTAACTGTTGGTGGGGCTTTTCGTTCTTTGCAGTACCTCGCTGTTCCCCTTTTGAATACGACAAGCGAGACCTTCCAATCCTTGTGTTTGAGAGTCATCTGGCTCTAAGCACATGGAGTTCCTCAATTAGTTTTCCCAGGCCCCTCACAATTCCACATCTCTGCGATTACCGTTCTTACTTGTCAGTCCAGAACAATTGGCTTCAAATCCTAATTCTGCAAATCCTATCTAATGAGCCTTCGAAAGGCTCGGTTTCTCATATACTTCCTGTCCCACCACCGCTGGTCACAAACGTCCTCCATGCGAAATCTACCGATGAAAACGCCTTTTGAAAACATTCCTCAGTTAACTAACCAATCTGACGAACTTTGTACCCATTCCAAATTGTAGTCCCTTCCCCTGACCATGAACTCAGAACTACTATGATCTGTGATATGTTTTACTAAGTTCACTTCTCCTCTGTACATGTAAGTGTTCGAATCTTGTTGTGATCTCCCAACTCTTGGATTACAAGTTTCGTGCTACAGTAAATCTTGATTCATTCAAGTCTACTTAGGTCAAAACACACATGCTAACTACTGTTTAGACTTTTGCTATCATTCAGCAGCGTCGATTTGCAAGCTTGCAATTCCACCTTTAAATGACAGGAGGTTGGTTGGTCCAGTCTAATATCCTAAAATAGCGATCTGTGATTGGCTAATACCCCGTTGACTGGGGTAGTAAACTCACAGTCCATCAGGAGAGAGTATTGGCCCAATCCCAGAGAGCTGCGCTCCTATGGATCAACAAGGCCTGCAACACAGTGTCCACTGAAGCATTCCAAGTGATCATTGGCCTGTTACCTGTTGACTGGGCCATTGCGTGAAGACACTTCCCCCGCTTACTCTGTATATACCAGTCCACTGAATGAAAAAGAACTGTGCTAGATGAATGGGCATTAGATAAATTGCAAACGAGATGAGAATCCTCGTCAAAAGGACGAGGACACATATAATTATACCAAAATCCGTGAATTTCTTAGGAGATAATGGGGACATGGCGACTTCAATGCTCGGCTTCACTTCTTTTCTATCAAACACTCTCCACCCTGCTTGTCTTGCACTTCCAAGACTGTTGGAAAAGCGAACAAACCTTCCGTCTTTGACTCTTACTAAGAAAGCTTATAACCATTTCACCCTCCCTGATCTCACTCTTTGAAGCTTGCCACCCAAGTAAATAGTTAGATCAGGTGAGTGACACATAACAGCTCTCTACCAGGGGCATGGCTAAATGACGACCTGCACAATCTCCAGGTCTGGGTTCATAGGATGCTGAGTGACTGGGCTTTTGCATGATAGCGCCACATCCTCCAGTCATTTGGATGAGGAAACAGAACTGTGTTAAATGGCAGGGGGTTGTTTGGCTCCGTCCAATGGGATATCGTCTAACATCCGAAAGTAGGACCCTCCTGCGTTCCACCATTTAATGTGAGTAGAATGAATTTAAAACCAGTAATAATCGAATATATAGTTTGGAGAAAAATCAAGTAAAAACTGTTCAGAAGTTCAGCAATAATTTGACGAAGGAGTGTTCTACACAATCGCACTTGCAAAAACAGCAAATTTATTCCACATAGTACATTGTCTTCGCTCTTAACTCTTAACGACCGTATTTTTCTTATTGTTCGCCATTTTTTAATTTCAGAATATTTAAAGCACGCAACCTGCATGAAAGTGACATTGACCCAGGACACCACGTGCGGTCGTCATTACAAACTCCTCGTCAGTCAAGTGACATCAAGGGAGGCGCCACCATCTAGGCCTGTTAACTGGTTCGTTTCATATTTACTTGCTGCCGCCTAAATCAACTCTGTTTGTTGCATATGGAAAAGAATTTATTTTTTTAAACGTATTTTTCAACTTAATTGTTCTTAGCTAATGGGAACTGTTTAGCAACGAAGTAACGGAATGGGGGATGTGATGTAATGCATGCGAAATGTTGCGGGTGTAGATTGCAACTGGTGCTGCAGAACTGAAGCCAGTTTTCATATTGCATGTCTACTGCAATTCACTGGTTATGTGCAGCCAATACGCACTTCCTTTGAGCACGCGATACAGTTCCTTCACCTCTTGGTAATTTGATTAATAACCCATTTGTTGATGGTATGGGAAAGGTTCCCTGAGATCCCTTCAGAGCCAGTGTGTCTGCACTCTCCCTCCAAACATACCTCTGCGCCGCCATCCGCTGAAGGGAGCCATCATTGTGTGTTAATAAATATGGCACAAAGAGGCTGTAAACTGTCCAACACCAACTTCGAACTGATAGCAGGGACTATTAAGGCCTTAACAGCCTAACTGTATGAAATAAAACAGATTTCCCGTGTTACAGAGGCATGCGGCTCCAAAGGACACCAACATAAGAACCACTCTCCATCTTGCATCCATCATTCGCCGAAAAACAAGAGAGTATGGCACAGTTAGTTGGCATCGTTAGTTTGTTCAAGTGGCTCAGACACGCGTGTGCTGAACCACCAACATTGACTTGGGAAGCGCAGGGAAAAAAGAGCCACTTCGAATTTAAATCAGATTACTAAAATAGAAATGTAGTATTTTGTTCGAAGTATGTGTATGACTGGAATATACGACAATCGGACGGAATTCACTAGTAGATGTAACAGATAAAGCGGGTTGACACTCTTACAACTCACCGACAAACTTGGGCGCGCGTAGCCGACATTGCGGAAGATCAGCTGAACCGATACTTTTTTGGTTTGTTCACTACTTTTTCGAGGCTCGAAAAAAAAGGTTGAATGAGGTTACAACGACGGAAAGGGAAAGTACCAAAATGTACATGAATTGAGGGAGGATTCCCATTTCTCTCAACAACGGCTCTAATCATTTTAATCTAACTCACATTACTTCTTATTATCACTCGAATTTACAGGGGGAACAGTTGTGTGATACGCAACGTGAAATACGTTATTTTTTAAATTTATTTGCGTTATTTTCGCACAAAAATTCATCACTTTTCCTAACAGCGTGACTCTTTTAACAATAAAATAAAGAAATTCTGTCGTGCGAAGGACGTACCGTTCGATTATTGTTTCAGTTCTCATCATTTACTTAGAGAATGTGTGGTCCACCACGCCAAACGCTCGTGCGATCGTGAATCGGCACTATACGCATCAAGCACGTTGGACAAGGATCTGAGCTTCGTTCGGGAGCAATGCGCCAACTACGTGTACGTATGCGTTTATATAAGTTAAGTTTGAAGGGGGGAAGTTCGACTTTTTAAAAAAGAAACTGAACTTTATTTACAAAGACACTGAGTACAAGCAAGGAGACAGGGCTGAAGAGAACTGAGTAGCCCTGGCTCTTACACCTCTATTTAAACATTCGCCCGTGCACATTCAGCAGTTAGCACCTGAAGGGTGCTTACACAGCCTTTTATTGGTTGACATCAGAGGGGTTGGGAACATGTAACTCGTCCCTCCCGGAGAATAAAATTACGGGGTACAATTTTGGTCAGATTACAGGATAGTTATCGGATTACATTACAGGGTAAGCCTTTGAGAGGCTATAACGGATAGTTACAATGATATTAGTAATGTTTGTTTACAACATTTTACACGCTCGGCTGTGAGTTGATTTCAACAGTTTTACGCCATTCAATACAAACGAAAGCGATTGACGTAATTAATAATCCATACAGTAAGATTGTCCATACACTGGGTCTCACATACTGGGTGATAGTGTTTTCTATGGGTGTGATGGTTTGAGCCGGTAGTGTCAGAGAGTTAATTGTTTTGAGGTTGATCGAGGCTTTTGGTGTATGTTCAAAACCCAATTTAGTTTCGAGTGGTAGATTACCACAGGGTTTCTCGTTGTGTTTGTGGATGGAATTATTAATGTTCTGTTTCGGTACTGGATTTGGCTAGAATCTGGTTCAAAGAGGAAGATTCCTACCAAATCTCTAAATTCAATTTTTTTTCCTGTTGTTATCGTGAGCCTGTCTTCTGAAGGAAAAATGGCTATGTATTGTTTTGCTTGTTTCAAGTACTCTATTCGGTTGTCGGTTATTTCTAATTTGAATGTGTCGCAATGATCGTTTGTGCCATCGATGAGGATGCCGCGCTCGCAAGTGAAGTTACTTGTTAAATCGAAATTGTTGGGACACAAGGTGTAGGTTGGACCGTACTCGCATTTTTCATTAAGGAAGTTTGTCTCTTGAGTGGTGCTTGATTTGAGTACATATTGAGTGGAGGGCAATACAGTAACGAAGGTGCCCGAAAGAACGGAGGGAACGGGTTGTAAAAATATTAAATCGAAACTATCCGGGTGTGTAATCGGTATATCTAGGAAATATACGATTTCACTTTCTCCGATGTAGCACCTTACTCTGATGTGTGTCTGTAATTCAAATAAGGCGTTGCCGTAAAAATCAGGTAGTCGGTTATTGTAGTGGGTTTTTAGTTCACGTAGGGCGTCCAGTAAAGTCTCTGGTTTTATGATGCTTGGGTGGATTTTTCCTAGCTTACAAAATGTAACGGAGTTGTCTATGTCTTGTGTTAGGTCCAGGAGTAATTGTAGCAGTATTTGATTGTGGTCTAGTGCGCGTTCAACTTGAAGGACGTGGGTGTGGAATGAACTGGCGTCCCTAAGATGTTCAATTTCTCGAGTCAGTGTTTTGTGGTTTTTGTTGATTGACTCTATAGTGGAGTTTAAGTGATTGGCGAGTGAATAGTTTATGGTGTAATGTCGTTCTATCTGTTTAGAGAGGGTTCGTTGTTTGGTTTTGATTTGTTTGAGAATGGAGTCGTATTTCTTTTTGTCAGTGGAATCGAGGTTGCCAGTGATAAATTTGATGGTCGAACCAAGTCCGTCGATCAGGCCGCGACTTCGTCGTTTTGGCAGGACGGATTCATTTAACTTGTCCTGCGCCAATGAAAGTAGATGGTTTATCAATTGTATTTTAACGTGAACGGCTTCCTCGACTTCAGGATCTGAGTTGACGGTATGTAATATGTCGTCGAAATGCAAGCGTATTGTTTCTAGTTGGGTTTTTAGTCCGTTCGTTTGGTAAAAGTGGGCGATGGTATGGTAGTCCTCAATTTTCTTGGCTGGTCCTAGGTGGATCGGTATTATTCCCAGGTTGTTCGATATGTCCGTGATTTTAATCCCCAAGGATATTTGGGCCCAGATGATGGCGAGGGCAGTGCTGTAAAACATGGAATGCAAGTTGTCAGAGGTTGTAGCTATTTTAGGCAAGCTTCGACGATTTCTAAACACATCGTTTCCCTAAGGTTTGGGATGTCGTTGTGGTCAAATGTTAGTTCGTCAGAAGAGGTTAGGGCTTTGGCGTATTGGCAGATAAATACTCCACAATCGTCGCTGTTATTTTGGAGTGGGATGTCTGTTCGTTGGCAGCATTTCCAGGAAGTGATTTCCAGGGGGAGTCCTTTTTGTGTTTGTGTTCTTCGTTAAGGTAGTATTTAATTTTCTCTAATATGTCGGTGCCATCCAACCCAAGGGAATCTAGATATTCTATTTCTCGCGTTTTCATGTTGATCACTATTAGTCTCCAGTGGGAGGACTTGAATATGGGGATTACGACGATATCCTTTTCAAAGATATCAGATTTACGAGTGTAGTTCTTCACTCGTTGGTGGCCTCCAGTTATTAAAGATATGTACAGAAATGTGTTGAAGCAAAAGGTGGAGGGAAGTTTCTGGCTTTGCCTACTTCTTTGGTCCAGTAGTTCCATGTAGAAATTAATTATATTGTCGTTCAGCCAATTGTTGTGTTTTAAAGTTAAGAGATCTGCTCTAGTCAACTTAAGCCCGAATTTGTTGGTTAAGATTTCCGATTCGGGTAATGATTCGTCCCAAGCGTTCGCGACTGAACCTGAAAATTTCTTTGGACGGCGGATGTTATTAAAGTGGATCTTTTCTTTAGTGTTGTGGTGTCGCGGTGTTATTTGTGCGGTTTTTAGTTCTCTGTTAAGCGTTTTAATAATTTCTTTATTGTATTTTGGTTTGGTCTTTGATTGTTTTTGTACTGTTTTAATGTATACTTCTGTGGGTATGGCGGGAGTATCTTCTCTATCTTCGTTTCTTTTGTTTATTACTTTCGTTTTGTCAGCGTGCATTTTCTCTTTTGTTTGGTTGTACAAGATTTTCATTTTTTCTTTGTGCAGTGTGAGGTAATTGTTTGATATTATTTGGTCAATGTCTACGTCTAACAGCGTATTCTTGTTTGCGTGGCCGAATAGGAGTTCAAACGGAGTTAGTTTCGATGCGGAATGTATAGAGTTGTTATACGCTAAAATAGCGTGCGTGACTTTAGTTGAAATGTTTACTTTTTGGAATTCTTTCCTTTCTTTCAGGATTCTTATATGCTCGATCAGAGTCGAGTGGAATCGCTCTACTAATCCGTTGGACTCCGGGTGTTGTGAGGCCGTGAAATGAGCATTGATTTTGTGCAACAACAAGAATTCTCTGAAAAGGGAGTTTTGGAATTCCGTGCCGTTATCCATGACAAGGTGTAGAGGTACTCCATGGTGGGTGAAGTATTTTAACAGGTTGTTAACAATTTCGGTAGCGTTGGCTGACTTTAGGGGATACGATTGGGCGTAACGAGAGAACGAGTCGACAATGGTTAGAAATTTAGATCCGTCTAGCGTTAGTATGTCTATGTGGAGTGTTTCAAGTGGGCGTGAGGTTGTAGGCGTCAAATTATACTTGACTTTTAGTGGTTTACGATCGTATTTGCATCGAGTGCAAATCTCGCAGTTGTTAATGCAGATTTGGATCGTGGTCCTCATATTAGGCCAATAATGTGTCCGCTTAATGTGTTCGTGTGTCTCGTCTATCCCTCTATGGTTGGTCATGCCTTCATGGTATTTGAGTACTAATTCTTTCTGTTCTGTTTCGTCAGTGACGTCGATTAGTTTCCTTTTATACTTAGTCATTACGATTTCCGAGAACGAGAAATGTTTGGTCATGAGGCGGGTGAAGTCTGTGTATATGTCGTCTGTAAAAAAGAGTCCATATTTAATTTTGGGTACGACGTATTCTTTACGAATTCTTTGAGTTCTTGTTCGAATTTAGGGATTGAAAAGTGTACTGTTATTCTTGATTTGTTGCCAAATATTGTTTCTACTGTCACAGGGTTAGGTACTGGCATTTTGACAGTGTTTATGATGATTTGGTGATTACAAGAATTTACAGCTTCGTCTTTGATGGGGATGGCGACTATGGCGTGACCAATTACATCGGAATGGGCCGTGACTTCTGTGTTTGTCTCATCGTCTTTGATTTCGAGTTTTTCGTCCGGGTCGATGTTTGCTGTTACTGAGTCAGTTTCGTCTAAATCCGTTATTGGTAGGTTGGTGATGTTTTCCATGGTTTTTGGGGTGCATGAGGCGAAAAATTCGTCCAGTGCATTTTCTATTGCTGCGTTGTCATCTAGGGGGTCGTCTACGTTTTCGTTGTTGTTTAATAGTTCTATTCTAGAGAGGGCGTCGGCGTTGGAATTTAGTGAGCCCTTTTTGTAAACTATGTCGAAATCGTACGCCGCCAGTTTGGTTCTCCACTTGAAGAGTTTCGAACTTGGTTCTCGGATGGACCATAGCCACTGGAGAGGTTTATGGTCGCAAAAAATGCGGAATTTCCTTCCGAAGAGGTATGGTCGGAAATATTGTACTCCCCACACGACGGCTAGCAGTTCTCTTTCAATGGTTGAGAGTCGACGCTCCGTATCATTTAACGTGCGACTAGCGTACGCTATAGGGAGGTCCGCTCCATCGGTGGACTGGCTTAAAACGGCACCGATGGCAATGCCACTGGCGTCTGTCGTCAGGTGGAATGGTTTAGAGAAATCAGGGCATTGGAGAATGGGGTTATTTGTTAGGATCGTTTTGCAGGTTTCAAAACATTTCAAATACTCAGGGTTTGCCAGGTCGATTTTATTTCCCTTTTTGAGGCACCTTGTGAATGGTTTTGTTATGGCGGCGAAATCTTTAATAAATTTGCGATAATATCCTAGCAGGCCCAAAAAGGATTTAATTTCGGTATTGGTTTTGGGCAGGGGATAATCGAGGATCGCTTGGATTTTGTCCGGGTTCGGTTGGACTCCGTTAGCTGATATGACGTGACCGAGGTACGCGATTTCTTTGCGTAGAAACTCGGTTTTGTCTAGCTGAACTTTTAGGTTCGCTTTCCTCAGGCGTTTAAAGATTTCTTCCAATTTCAACAAGTGCTCGGGCAAGGTTGTACTAAAGATGATGATGTCATCTAAGTACACGCAACAGTACTCATTTGCAATACCGCGCAAGATTGAGTCCATCATGCGTTGGAAAGTGGAGGGGGAATTTTTTAAGCCAAACGGCATTCTGGTAAACTCCAGGTGGTAGTTTGGTGTACTGAATGCCGTTTTTTCGATGCTTTCCGGGTGCATCTCGATCTGATGGAAACCAGACTTTAAGTCGATGACGCTGAAATACTGGCTTCGACCAAGTCTGTCGAGAAGTTCGGATATTTGTGGAAGCGGATATTTGTCTTCTATAGTTTTCTCGTTGAGCTTCCTATAGTCGATTACTATCCGGAATTTAGGCTTTCCACTAGCATCGGCCTTTTTGGGGACTATCCAAATGGGGCTATTGTATCCGCTCTCACTGTGCCTAACGATTCCCTGGTCTAACATTTCCTGAATTTGGTTATTTACTTCTTTCCTGAAAATTTCTGGAAATCGGTAGTTTCTAGTGAAAATTGGTCTGTCATCTGTAGTTTTGATTTGGTGTTTGATATTGTTTGTAAATGTTAGGGGTTCTTTGTCTTTGTGGAAGATGTCGGCGTATTTCGTGACTAAGTTTACGATTTCGTGTTTCTCTTCGGCGTTCATGTGGTCAAGTCTTAATTTTGATGGGTCGAATTTGAATGTAAAATCTTCGTCCGTAAAATAATTGTTTAAGTTTTGAGTAGTTAGTTCGTCAATTTGTTTGTTGACTAGTTCGTCGACTGGTTCTACGGGGACTGGTCTGATCTGTACAAGTTTTTCTGCTGCGTTGCTGGAGTTCAGGACTCTGACGTGGGTTTCGTGGTCGGTTACGCGCACCAAACACTCAGGAATTTCTGATTTTTCCTATTTTTTATACGGGATGATGGCGTCTCCGTTCTCCACGTTTTTTACTCTGAGCCTGACTTGCTGCAGGGATCTTGCTTCGATCAGATTGAGGTTCGCAAATTTGGAGTCTAAATATTTAATGGGGATATTTATTTTTGGGGTTTTTAGAAGATTATTTCTCAGGTCGATATCGGCCTTGAGGATTTTGAGGTTGTCCAAACCTAAGAGGCAATCAAACGCAGCGTGGAACTTGAAAACGTTGAATTTCAAGTTCAGGTTGCGGTTGCGGAAAAATTCGCCGCAGGGTACGGTGGTGGTGTACTTGCCTTCGGATGATCCATGTGCGGTTTTAACCACAAACGGTTCCTTCCTTAGGTTTTTGGGGAATAAGGTTTCGGCTACGTTCGGGTTTACGTAGCTCTTTGTGCTGCCGGTATCTATTAATAATTTTAAATTTAACTTAGGATTTCAACGTATGGTAGTTCGCTGATTGTTTTACGTTCCAGATTCATTAATTCGAATCTGGGGGGTGTTGGAGGCAGTTTTCTCCTAAAAAAGAATCGTCCGTCTCAGAGTGAGTGTCTTGTTCGTCTAGTTCGTTTTCGCAATGTTCGTTCGTGGGGTCTCCTTCACTAGGCTGGTCATTATTGTCCAGGGTGAAATGAAAATTTGGGTTGGCAGAACGCCAAGACATTGGGACTACGCTCCTTGAACTAGTCCCCTTTGGAACGTAGAGTCTGGTCTGGCGGTCGTATTTGCCGTGAATTTTGGCGTGAATGTCTGATTGCGCGTTTGTTGAGAGGGTTCTGGGGTGTTTTATTTGGGGGTTGTAGTTAGCACGGAAAGAGTTTTGTGGCCTGAAGTTATTGTAGTTGGTTTGTGGTCGGAAGTTACTCGTTGGTTTGTTGTTTGTCGTAGGTTTGAAGGTTGTTTGGGTTTTGGGTTTACTATTTGACAGCAATTGGTAGTCATTTGTTAGCCATGACAAGGCTGTGTTTAAGTCGGGTGGTTGCCTTGTCCTTAGGTTACTACCCAGAGGGTCCTTCAATTGTTGTAGGAAACTTCTGAGCGCAAACTTTTATATTTTTCAATAAGGATTTCCGCGTTTTGTGTCTCGTGATTTTGTACGTAAGCGATGGTGAGGTTGAGTAGTTTTAAGATCCTGTCGTGAAATCTAAACGGGTTTTCTCCTTCCGACTGTCTGATGCTGATTAATTCCATCACTAAAGTGATATCGTCTCTGCGATCAGAGTAGGCGTTGAGGAGTGCTTCTTTGATTTGATTGTAAGTCGTCAGACTGCTAGAGAATATTTGTGTGGAGGCTGGTGGTAATATTTTGGCTTTTATTGCCATAATTAGAGTATAATTTTGGAAACTATCGGGTTCTCGGGTATTAAAGAATTTTTCATGTAGAGTTTGGGTTACCTGAAGAAATTCGTGTAAAGTTTCAGGTTCTCCTGTGAATGGTGGGATTGGGTGCAGATATTCGCGCCTGTTGTCAGACTCGGAGTTACAGTTTTGTCTGGCGGGAGGGTTGTTAGTGACAACTTGGTTCACGAGTAACTGTTGAACCATCTCTTGCAATTGCTGTATTTGTGTTTGTTGATGGTTAATGATTATTATGTTGTCGTTTGTGGTTTGTTCGTTGGTTGGGTTAGCAGAGGCAGCGTGCTCCATAATTGGGTTTTCGTGTACGACGGGGAGATGGGTTTTGTACTTCCCTAAACGGTCGTGCACGTACTGCTTCAAAGTTTTCGGAATTTTGGCGGTCGTGTGTGCAGTGTGTGAAAATTGTATTCCGGAATTTTATGAATTGTGTGCTGTGGATAAGGTTGATTATTAAGTACAAACAGTTAAGAAATATAAATCAAGTAAGACTTAAAAGTTAAACTAGTTAGTAGTTAGTTGGTAAGGAAGTGTCGGAAGATCCTTGAAGGCTTTTCTACGAATCTGCGCTGGTGTTCGGACGGCGAGATTACGACGAAGCGGGCTCCAGTTGGATGAAAGCGAAGCAAAGAATCAAGTAGCGATAATAAAATGATGAAAGAAGTTGAATGTGATCTCCTCGATATGCGGGCGAGGGTCAGTCGGAGAAAAACAGATACGAGTGCGGCAGCGAAATATTGAGAAGGAGAGAGTTTGCCGGGAAGCTCGCACTGTTGCGAAGAAAAGTTTCTTCTTATTAAAGCAGGTTGCTTGTAGAAAGGTTTTGGTAACGCAGACGGCGTTTACCAAAAATTGTTGTCCTTAAGTTTTCGGACTGATCAAATTGCCGCGGGTGGGGCAAGAATGTGAAATTTTTAAATTTCTGAAATTTACTCACAGGGTGCTTGTTCGTAGCATAACACGGTACTGCGAGGAGCCTCTTCAGACGGTGCTGTTCCTTGCGTGTCTTTGTTGGGTGATCGTAAGGTTCCGCTCGTTGTAGAATGGCGAGTACGTTCGCGGTGGTTCTATCCGGAGTGGTCCTCTATCGACTGCGCCAGTTAAGTTTGAAGGGGGGAAGTTCGACTTTTTAAAAAAGAAACTGAACTTTATTTACAAAGACACTGAGTACAAGCAAGGAGACAGGGCTGAAGAGAACTGAATAGCCCTGGCTCTTACACCTCTATTTAAACATTCGCCCGTGCACATTCAGCAGTTAGCACCTGAAGGGTGCTTACACAGCCTTTTATTGGTTGACATCAGAGGGGTTGGGAACATGTAACTTATATCAATGCGTTAACTCCCGAATTACTGCACATTTTCGTGGACGAAGCGAGCCTGTCAAAAAACACAGAATACGAATTATTGAAAACATTTAAGCCGAGCACACGTACTCGAAATCTAGATCTGACATTGCTGGTTATATGAGTACATAACTTCGGGATTACTTCGGAATTACTTCGGTGTTCAAGTTTCTTGAGAACTATACAAGTTCAGACTCAGAGTTGGACAGCAAACACAAATACAGCAATTGCAAGAGATGGTTCAACAGTTACTCGTGAACCAAGTTGTCACTAACTTGGTGACAAAAGTATAACTCCGAGTTTGTCAACAGGCGCGAATATCTGCACCTAATCCCACCATTCACAGGAGAACCCGAAACTTTACACGACTTTCTTCAGGTAACCCAAACACTACATGAAAAATTCTTTAATACACGAGACCCCGATTGTTTCCAAAATTATACTCTGATTATGGCAATAAAAGCCAAAATATTACCACCAGCCTCCACACAAATATTCTCGAGCAGTCTGACAACTTATGATCAAATCAAAGAAGCACTCCTCAACGCCTACTCTGATCGCAGAGACGATATCACGTTAGTGATGGAATTAATCAGCATCAGACAGTCAGAAGGGGAAAACCCGTTTAGATTTCACGACAGGATCCTAAAACTGCTAAATCTCACCATCGCTTACGTATAGAATCACGAAACACAAAACGCGAGAATCCTTATTGAAAAATATAAAAAGTTTGCGCTCAGAAGTTTCCTACAACAATTGAAGGACCCTCTGGGTAGTAACCTAAGGACTAGGCAACCGCCCGACCTAAACACAGCCTTGTCATGGCTAACAAATGACTACCAATTGCTATCAAATAGTAAACCCAAAATCCAAACAACCTTCAAACCCACGACAAACAACAAACCGACGAGTAACTTCCGACCACAAACCAACTACAATAACTTCAGGCCACAAAATTCTTTCCGTGCTAACTACAACCCCCCAAATAAAATACCCCCAGAACCCTCTCAACAAACGCGCAATCAGACATTCACGCCAAAATTCACGGCAAATACGACCGTCAGACCAGACTCTACGTTCCAAAAGGGGACTAGTTCAAGGAGCGTAGTCCCAATGTCTTGGCGTTCTGCCAACCCAAACTTTCATTTAACCCTGAACTTTGGTCCAGACAATAATGACCAGCCCAATGAAGGAGACACCACTAACGAACATTGCGAAAACGATCTAGACGAACCAGACACTCACCCTGAGGCGGACGATTCTTTTTTAGAAGAAAGCTGCCTCCAACACCCCCCAGATTCGAGTTAATGAATATCGAAAGAAAAACTATAAGCGAGCTACCTTACATACACGTCCCTAAAACGAACCTAAAAATACTGGTAGACACCGGCAGTACGAAGAGCTACATTAGCCCGGAGATTGCCGAACAATTTTTTTCCAAAAAAATGAAAAAGGAGCCGTTCATAGTTCACACTGCCCACGGATCATCCAAAGGTAAACTCACCACGCTAGTACCTTGCGGCGAATTATTCCATGACCGAAATCTAAACCTAAAATTTTACGTCTTCAAATTTCATAACGCTTTCGACCTCCTCCTAGGACTTGACAACTTAAAACTCTTACAAGCTGACATCGACCTGCAGAACCATTTGTTAAAAACCCAAAGACGAACGTCCCAATCCACTACTTTAACTCAAAACACGCGAACGTAAACCAAATAGACGCGAGGTCGGTGCAACAAATCCGACTGAGAGCGAAAAATGTCGAAAACGGAGACGCTATCATTCCGTACAGGAAAATTGGACCACTAGAAATCCCCGATTGCATAGTTCATGTGAAAAACTACGGAACGCATGTCAGAGTCCTCAACCCCAACCCAACCATGGAAAAACTGATCCAAGTCAGCCCAATTCCAGTGGAAAAGGTTGACGATCTAATCAGAAGCGAAAATTTCTTTGACTTCAAATTCGACCTCTCCAGACTAAGACTCGATCACATGAACTCGAAGGAAAAGTACGAAATCACAAAACTAGTATCCAAATATTCCGACATATTTCACAGAGAAAACGAACCCCTCACTTTCACTAATAACGTTAAACACCAGATCAGGACAACAGATGACAGACCAATTTCCAGAAATTTTCAGGAAAGAAGTAGATAACCAAATTCAGGAAATGTTAGACCAGGGAATCGTTAGACACAGTGAGAGCGGATACAATAGCCCCATTTGGATAGTCCCAAAAAAGGCCGATGCTAGTGGAAAGCCTAAATTCCGGATAGTAATCGACTATAGGAAGCTCAACGAGAAAACTATAGAAGACAAATATCCGCTTCCACAAATATCCGAACTTCTCGACAGACTTGGTCGAAGCCAGTATTTCAGCGTCATCGACTTAAAGTCTGGTTTCCATCAGATCGAGATGCACCCGGAAAGCATCGAGAAAACGGCATTCAGTACACCAAACTACCCCCCGGAGTTTACCAGAATGCCGTTTGGCTTAAAAAATTCCCCCTCCACTTTCCAACGCATGATGGACTCGATCTTGCGCAGTATTGCAAATGAGTACTGTTGCGTGTACTTAGATGACATCATCATCTTTAGTACAACCTTGTCCGAGCACTTGTTGAAATTGGAAGAAATCTTTAAACGCGTGAGGAAAGCGAACCTAAAAGTTCAGCTAGACAAAACCGAGTTTCTACGCAAAGAAATCGCGTACCTCGGTCACGTCATATCAGCTAACGGAGTCCAACCGAACACGGACAAAATACAAGCGATCCTCGATTATCCCCTGCCCAAAACCAATACCGAAATTAAATCCTTTTTGGGTCTGCTAGGATATTATCGCAAATTTATTAAGGATTTCGCCACTGTAACCAAACCATTCACAAGGTGCCTCAAAAAGGGAAATAAAATCGACCTGTCAAACCCTGAGTATTTGAAATGTTTTGAAACCTGCAAAACGATCCTAACGAATAACCCCATTCTCCAATGTCCTGATTTTTCTAAACCGTTCCACCTGACGACAGACGCCAGTGGCATTGCCATCGGTGCCGTTTTAAGCCAGTCCACCGATGGAGCGGACCTCCCTATAGCGTACGCTAGTCACACGTTAAATGATACGGAGCGTCGACTCTCAACCATAGAGAGAGAACTGCTAGCCGTCGTGTGGGGAGTACAATATTTCCGACCATATCTCTTCGGAAGGAAATTCCGCATTTTTTGCGACCATAAACCTCTCCAGTGGCTATGGTCCATCCGAGAACCAAGTTCGAAACTCTTCAAGTGGAGAACCAAACTGGCGGCGTACGATTTCGACATAGTTTACAAAAAGGGCTCACTAAATTCCAACGCCGACGCCCTCTCTAGAATAGAACTATTAAACAACAACGAAAACGTAGACGACCCCCCCGAGATGACAACGCAGCAATAGAAAATGCACTGGACGACTTTTTCGCCTCATGCACCCCAAAAACCATGGAAAACATCACCAACCTACCAATAACGGATATAGACGAAACTGACTCAGTAACAGCAAACATCGACCCAGACGAAAAACTCGAAATCAAAGACGATGAGACAAACACAGAAGTCACGGCCCATTCCGATGTAATTGGTCACGCCATAGTCGCCATCCCCATCAAAGACGAAGCTGTAAATTCTTGTAATCACCAAATCATCATAAACACTGTCAAAATGCCAGTACCAAACCCTGTGACAGTAGAAACAATATTTGGCAACAAATCAAGAATAACAGTACACTTTTCAATCCCTAAATTCGAACAAGAACTCAAAGAATTCGTAAAAGAATACGTCGTACCCAAAATTAAATATGGACTCTTTTTTACAGACGACATATACACAGACTTCACCCACCTCATGACCAAACATTTCTCGTTCTCAGAAATCGTAATGACTAAGTATAAAAAGAAACTAATCGACGTCACTGACGAAACAGAACAGAAAGAATTAGTACTCAAATACCATAAAGGCATGACCAACCATAGAGGGATAGACGAGACACACGAACACATTAAGCGGACACATTATTGGCCTAATATGAGGACCACGATCCAAATCTGCATTAACAACTGCGAGATTTGCACTCGATGCAAATACGATCGTAAACGACTAAAAGTCAAGTATAATTTGACGCCTACAACCTCACGTCCACTTGAAACACTCCACGTAGACATACTAACGCTAGACGCATCTAAATTTCTAACCATTGTCGACTCGTTCTCTCGTTACGCCCAATCGTATCCCCTAAAGTCAGCCAACGCTACCGAAATTGTTAACAACCTGTTAAAATACTTCACCCACCATGGAGTACCCCTACACCTTGTCATGGATAACGGCACGGAATTCCAAAACTCCCTTTTCAGAGAATTCTTGTTGCTGCACAAAATCAATGCTCATTTCACGGCCTCACAACACCCGGAGTCCAACGGATTAGTAGAGCGAGTCCACTCGACTCTGATCGAGCATATAAGAATCCTGAAAGAAAGGAAAGAATTCCAAAAAGTAAACATTTCAACTAAAGTCACCCACGCTATTTTAGCGTATAACAATTCTATACATTCCGCATCGAATGTATAGCTCCGTTTGAACTCCTATTCGGCCACGCAAACAAGAATACGCTGTTAGACGTAGACATTGACCAAATAATATCAAACAATTACCTCACACTACACAAGGAAAAAATGAAAATCTTGTACAACCAAACAAATGAGAAAATGCACGCTGACAAAACGAAAGTAATAAACAAAAGAAACGAAGATAGAGAAGATACTCCCGCCATACCCACAGAAGTATACATTAAAACAGTACAAAAACAATCAAAGACCAAACCAAAATACAATAAAGAAACTACTAAAACGCTTAACAGAGAACTAAAAACCGCACAAATAACACCGCGACACCACAACACTAAAGAAAAGATCCACTTTAATAACATCCGCCGCCCAAAGAAATTTTCAGGTTCAGTCGCGAACGCTTGGGACGAATCATTACACGAATCGGAAATCTTAACCAACAAATTCGGGCTTAGGTTGACTAGAGCAGATCTCTTAACTTTAAAAGACAACAATTGGCTGAACGACAATATAATTAATTTCTACATGGAATTACTGGACCAAAGAAGTAGGCAAAGCCAGAAATTTCCCTCTACTTTCTGCTTCAACACATTTCTGTACGTATCTTTAATAACTGGAGGCCACCAACGAGTGAAGAACTACACTCGTAAATCTGATATCTTTGAAAAAGATATCGTCGTAATTCCCATATTCAAGTCCTCCCACTGGAGACTAATAGTGATCAACATGAAAACACGAGAAATAGAATATCTAGATTCCCTTGGGTTGGATGGCACCGACATATTAGAGAAAATTAAATACTACCTTAATGAGGAACACAAACACAAAAAAGGACTCCCCCTGGAAATCACTTCCTGGAAATGCTGCCAACGAACAGACATCCCGCTCCAAAATAACAGCGACGATTGTGGAGTATTTATCTGCCAATACGCCAAAGCCCTAACCTCCTCTGACGAACTAACATTTGACCACAACGACATCCCAAACCTTAGGGAAACGATGTGTTTAGAAATCGTCAAAGCTTGCCTAATATAGCCACAACCTCTGACAACTTGCATTACATGTTTTACAGCACCGCCCTCACCATCATCTGGGCCCAAATATCCTTGGGGATTAAAATCACGGACATATCGAACAACGTGGGAATAATACCGATCCACCTAGGACCAGCCAAGAAAATTGAGGACTACCATACCATCGCCCACTTTTACCAAACGAACGGACTAAAAACCCAACTAGAAACAATACGCTTGCATTTCGACGACATATTACATACCGTCAGCTCAGATCCTGCAGTCGAGGAAGCCGTTCACGTTAAAATACAACTGATAAACCATCTACTTTCATTGGCGCAGGACAAGTTAAACGAATCCGTCCTGCCAAAACGAAGGAGTCACGACGGATGGTTCTACCATCAAATTTATCACTGGCAACCTTGACTCCACTGACAAAAAGAAATACGACTCCATTCTCAAACAAATAAAAACCAAACAACAAACTCTCTCTAAACAAATAGAACGACATCACACCATAAACTACCAATCACTTAAACTCCACTATAGAGTCAATCAACAAAAACACTGACTCGAGAAATTGAACATCTTAGGGACGCCAGTTCATTCCACACCCACGTCCTTCAAGTTGAACGCGCACTAGACCACAATCAAATACTGCTACAATTACTCCTGGACCTGACACAAGACATAGACAACTCCGTTACATTTTGTAAGCTAGGAAAAATCCACCCAAGCATCATAAAACCAGAGACTTTACTGGACGCCCTACGTGAACTAAAAACCCACTACAATAACCGACTACCTGATTTTTACGGCAACGCCTTATTTGAATTACAGACACACATCAGAGTAAGGTGCTACATCGGAGAAAGTGAAATCGTATATTTCCTAGATATACCGATTACACACCCGGATAGTTTCGATTTAATATTTTTACAACCCGTTCCCTCCGTTCTTTCGGGCACCTTCGTTACTGTATTGCCCTCCACTCAATATGTACTCAAATCAGGCACCACTCAAGAGACAAACTTCCTCAATGAAAAATGCGAGTACGGTCCAACCTACACCTTGTGTCCCAACAATTTCGATTTAACAAGTAACTTCGCTTGCGAGCGCGGCATCCTCATCGACGGCTCAAACGATCATTGTGACACATTCAAATTAGAAATAACCGACAATCGAATAGAATACTTGAAACAAGCAAAACAGTACATAGCCATTTTTCCTTCAGAAGACAGGCTCACGATAACAACAGGAAAAAAAATTGAATTTAGAGATTTGCTAGGAATCTTTCTCTTCGAACCAGATTCTAGCCAAATCCAGTACCGAAATAGAACATTAATAATTCCATCTACGAACACAACGAGAAACCCTGTGGTAATCTACCACTCGAAACTAAATTGGGTTTTTGAACATGCACCAAAAGCCTCGATCAAACTCAAAACGATTAACTCCCTGACACTACCGGCTCAAACCATCACACCCATAGAAAACACTATCACCCAGTATGTGAGACCCAGTGTATGGACAATCTTACTGTATGGATTATTAATTATGTCAATCGCTTTCGTTTGTATTGAATGTCGTAAAACTGTTGAAATAAACTCACAGCCGAGCGTGTGAAATATTGTAAACAAACATTACTAATATCATTGTAACTATCCATTATAGCCTCTCGAAGGCTTACCCTGTAATGTAAATAGTAACCCGACCAAAATTGTACCCCGTAATTTTACTCTCCGGGAGGGACGAGTTACATGTTCCTAACCACTCTGATGTCAACAACTAAAAAGCTGTGTAAGCACCCTTCAGGTGCTAACTGCTGAATGTGCACGGGCGAATGGTTAAATAGAGGTGTAAGAGCCAGGGCTCGTTAGTTCTCTTCAGCCCTGTCTCCTTGCTTGTACCTTGTGTCTTTGTAAATAAAGTTCAGTTTCTTTTTAAAAAGTCGAACTTCCCTCCATCAAACTTAACTTACATGAATCGATGATTGCCAAATTCAAAAAGTACGTGAAGGCGAGCACCTAAACGAGTGAAGAAAATAGATCTTCTAATGCATGGTTACAGATTTGTATCAAACTCTTCTTGCGAGGGGCAATAGGGGCTTTTGTAGTACTCGAAATTCCTTTTCAGCGTCCCTCCCTTCTAGTGAACTGAGAAACATATTTTTTGAGGGCTGGAAAATCAAATTAAGAAGGTACTAACCTGGTGTAGTCGAGCAGATCAATGTGACCGCCTACAAGCTTTTTGTTGCTAGTCATGCAAAATAAAACTATGACTATCCTGCTCACAGTAACCTCCTTAAATATTTGTGATGACCCTTATAGACATTGTCGAAGGCGTAGTTTCAGGTTGGGTAGTATTCAATAGACATTAAAGCTTTATAAAGATGTACAAATACGGTATCATGCACTAAAGAGTCAAGGTGCTCTCGACTTACAATGCAATGCCTAAGGTAACATCTTAATAGAACGATCAAGTCTACATAATTGTAACTAAAGATGTTATTTGCACCTCAAAAGCCTCTGATTTAAGAATACAGAGTTGACTAGATATCAGCACAGACATGTACACATTGAATGGAAGTGGAGTAAAGTCAAGAACGAGTTAAGTTGTAAACATAATTCCTGTGCAGACCCTTTTTGTACAATTGATCCTTCTAACTTACTGCGTTTTTCAGGGCAGCTAACAACGCGAATTATTCATCAACAATGAGCACATCGAGCCTACCAACGTCTATAATGCCCTCCAGCCCAGACTATTCGATACCCAGTATGAGGTAATCGTATGCCAACCTACTACTCTATAGGCACTAAATGCTGGTACCGAAATTCCGTCACCTCAGATTGTTTTGCATGGAAGTTAAGTTATGTTTGATGGGGGGAAGTTCGACTTTTTAAAAAGAAACTGAACTTTATTTACAAAGACACAAGGTACAAGCAAGGAGACAGGGCTGAAGAGATTATTTTGATCACTATTAGTCTCCAGTGGGAGGACTTGAATATGGGAATTACAACGATATCTTTTTCAAAGATATCCGATTTACGAGTGTGGTTTTTCACTCGTTGGTGGCCTCCAGTTATTAAAGATACGTACAGAAATGTGTTGAAGCAGAAGGTGGAGGGAAATTTCTGGTTTTGCCCACTTCTTTGGTCCAGTAACTCCATATAGAAATTAATTATATTGTCGTTCAGCCAATATATTGTGTGTTTGTTATATTGTCTTTTAAGGTTAAGAGATCTTCTCTGGTAATTCTGAGTCCGAATCTGTTGGCGAGGATTTCCGAATGGTCTAGCGACTGGTTCCAAGCGTTGGCGATTGATTCTGTAAATTTCTTAGGGCGGCGAATATTATTCAAGTGAATTTTTTCTTTGGTCGAGGTATGATTTGGGCGGTTTTGAGATTTTGATTTATTGTTTTAATAGTTTCTTTGTTGTACTTTGGTTTAGTTTTCGACTGTTTTTGCACGGTTTTAACGAATATTCCAGTTGGTATATCTGGGGGATCCTCTCTGTCTACATTTCGTTTTTCTATTATCTTTGTTTTATCGGAGTGCATTTTTTCTTTGATTTGAGCGTATAAGATTTTCAACTTTTCTTTGTGGAGCGTAACGTAATTATTCGATAATACTTGGTTAATATCCATGTCTAGTAGGGTGTCTTTGTTAGTGTGGTCAAATAGGAGTTCAAACGGAGTCAACTTGGAGATTGAGTGTATCGAGTTATTGTATGCTAGAATGGCGTGGGTGACTTTGGACTTAATTTTTTCTTTTTTGAACTCGTTCCTCTCTTTGAAAATTCTGATGTGCTCAATCAGGGTGGAGTGGAATCTTTCTACTAGCCCGTTGGATTCAGGATGTTGGGAGGCTATGAAGAGAGCATTGATCTTGTGTAGTAGTAGGAATTCTCTAACGAGGGAGTTTTGGAATTCAGGTCCATTGTCCATGACGAGGGTAACTGGGATCCCATAATGTGTAAAATAATTTAGTAGTCCGTCTATGATTTCGGTTGAGTTGGCGGTTTTCAGTGGGTATGCTTGGGCGTAGCGGGAGAAAGAGTCGATGATAGTTAAAAATTTGGACCCGTCTAGTGTTATGGTGTCTATTGTGGTCGTGAGGCTGTTGGCGTAATGTTGTATTTAACTTTTAATGGTTTACGATCATACTTGCACCGGGTGCAGATTTCGCAGTTGTTGATACAGTTTTGGATCGTAGTTCTCATGTTAGGCCAATAGTGAGTCCTCTTAATGCGTTCATGGGTTTCGTCTATTCCTCTGTGGTTAGTGTAACTTTCGTGGTATTTGTGTACGAGTTCCTTTTGTTCGGTCTCGCCAGTGACGTCAATGAGTTTCTTTTTGTATTTGGTCATTATTATTTCGGAAAAATTGAAATGTTTCGTCATGAGGTTGGCAACGTCTTCGTAGATATCGTCTGAGAAGAAAAGTCCGCATTTAATTTTTGGTGCCACATATTGTTTTACGAACTCCGTAAGTTCCTGTTCCAAGTTTGATTGCGAGAATTGTACTGTGATCCTAGATTTATTTCCGAAAATAGTTTTTGTACGGGGATTTTAACGATTTCGACAATGATCTGATGATTGCAGACATTTACCGGTTCGTCTTTGATAGGTATGGCGACTATGGCGTGTCCGATTATGTCTGAGTGAATTGTCGTTACTGTGTTCGTTTCGTCGTCTTTAATTTCGAGATTTTCGTCTGGGTCAATGTTGGCGAATATTGAGTCGGTTTCGTCTATTTCTGTTATTGGTAGATCAGTAATTTTTTCTAATGTGTTTGGGGTGCAGGCGGCAAAGAATTCGTCTATCGCGTTTTCTTTGACTGTGTTGTTGTCCGGAGGGTCATCTACGTTTTCGTTATTGTTCAGCAGCTCTATTCTGGAGAGGGCGTCGGCGTTGGAGTTTAGTGAGCCCTTCTTATAGACGATATCGAAATCGTAAGCCGCTAATTTAGTTCTCCACTTGAAAAGTTTTTAACTAGGTTCGCGGATGGACCAGAGCCACTGGAGGGGACGGTGATCACAGAAGATGCGGAATTTCCTTCCGAACAGGTATGGTCGGAAATACTCGACGCCCCACACGACAGCGAGTAATTCGCGCTCGATGCTAGAGAGGCGGCGTTCTGTGTCATTCAGGGTCCGGCTGGCATAGGCTATGGGGAGGTCGGCTCCGTCAGTTGATTGACTTAATACTGCGCCTACTGCTATACCGCTTGCGTCTGTAGTTAAGTGGAAAGTTTTGTCAAAGTCGGGACATTGTAGTATGGGGTCGTTCGTTAGTAGTCGTTTGCACGTCTCGAAGCAGTCTAAATATTCCGGGTCCGTTGAGTCTATTTTGCTCCCTTTCTTAAGCCACTTAGTAAACGGTTTGGTTACAGACGCGAAATCTTTTATGAACCTCCTATAGTAGCCCAGGAGTCCTAGGAAGGATTTAATTTCCGTATTGGTTTTTGGGAGTGGATAATCCAGTATCGCTTGTATTTTGTGTGGATTTGGTTGTACTCCTTTCGCGGAAATTACGTGACCAAGGTACGCTATTTCTTTCCGAAGGAATTCGGTTTTATCTTGTTGTACCTTCAGGTTTGCGTTGCGTAACCGTTTGAAAATTTCTTCCAGTTTAACTAAGTGCTCGGAGAGTGTGGTACTGAATATTATGATATCATCGAGATAGATGCAACAGTATTCGTTGGCTACCCCTCTTAGGATTGAGTCCATCATGCGTTCGAACGTTGAGGGAGAGTTTTTCAATCCAAAGGGCATTCTGTTGAATTCTAAGTGGTAATTCGGGGTGCTAAAGGCCGTTTTCTCGATGCTATCAGGATGCATCTCGATTTGATGGAATCCGGATTTTAGGTCAATTACGCTGAAGTATTGACTGCGGCCTAGTTTGTCTAGCAGTTCCGATATTTGTGGAAGGGGATAGCGATCTTCTATAGTTTTTTCGTTAAGTTTTCTATAGTCGATAACTATCCGAAAATTCGGTTTGCCGCTAGCGTCGCGCTTTTTTGGCACGATCCAAATTGGTGAATTCCATGGGCTTACGCTATGTTTCACGATACCCTGCTCTATCATTTCTTCTATTTGGTTGTCTACTTCTTTCCTAAATATTTCAGGGAATCTGTAGTTTCGGGTGTAGATGGGTTGGTCGTCAGTGGTTTTGATCAGATGTTTCACGTTATTTGTGAAGGAGAGCGGTTCGCTTTCTCTGTGAAATATGTCGGAATATTTGGATACTAGTTAAGTGATTTCGTACTTTTCCTCCGAGTTCATGTGATCGAGTCTTAGTCTGGAGAGGTCGAATTTGAAGTCGAAATTTTCTGCGAAGTGGTTGTTCAAGTTCGAGAAATTTTCGCTTCTGATTAGGTCGTCAACTTTTTCCACTGGAATTGGGCTGACTTGGATCAGTTTTTCCATGGTTGGGTTGAATTGAGCGTTTCGTAGTTTTTCACATGAACTATGCAATCGGGGATTTCTAGTGGTCCAATTTTCCTGTACGGAATGATAGCGTCTCCGTTTTCGACATTTTTCACTCTCAGTCGGATTTGTTGCACCGACCTCGCGTCTATTTGGTTTACGTTCGCGTGTTTTGAGTTTAAGTAGTGGATTGGGACGTTCGTCTTTGGGGTTTTTAACAAATGGTTTTGCAGGTCGATGTCAGCTTCTAAGAGTTTTAAGTTGTCAAGTCCTAGGAGGAGGTCGAAAGCGTTATGAAATTTGAACACGTAAAATTTTAGGTTTAGGTTTCGGTCACAGAATAATTCGCCGCTAGCGTGGTGAGTTTACCTTTGGATGATCCGTGGGCGGTTTGAACTATGAACGGCTCCCTTTTCATTTTTTTGGAAAAAAATTGTTCGGCAATCTCCGGGCTAATGTAGCTCTTCGTACTGCCGGTGTCTACCAGTATTTTTAGGTTTGTTTTAGGGACGTGTATGTAAGGTAGCTCGCTTATAGTTTTTCTTTCGATATTCATTAACTCGAATCTGGGGGGTGTTGGAGGCAGCTTTCTTCTAAAAAAGAATCGTCCGCCTCAGGGTGAGTGTCTTGTTCGTCTAGATCGTTTTAGCGATGTTCATTAATGGGGTCTCCTTCATTGGACTGGTCATTATTGTTTGGACCAAAGTAAAGGGGTAAATGGAAGTTTGGGTTGGCAGAACGCCAAGACATTGGAACTACGCTCCTTGAACTAGTCCCCTTTTGGAACGTAGAGTCCGGTCTGACGGTCGTATTTGCTGTGAATTTTGCATTTGAATTGCGCGTTTGTTGAGAGGGTTCTGGGGGCGTTTTATTTGGGGGGTTGTAGTTAGCACGGAAAGAATTTTGTGGCCTGAAGTTATTGTAGTTGGTTTGTGGTCGGAAATTACTCGTTGGTTTGTTGTTTGTCGTGGGTTTGAAGGTTGTTTGGACTTTGGGTTTACTATTTGACAGCAATTGGTAGTCATTTGTTAGCCATGACAAGGCTGTGTTTAGGTCGGGCGGTTGCCTAGTCCTTAGGTTACTACCCAGAGGGTCCTTCAATTGTTGTAGGAAACTTCTGAGCGCAAACTGCTTCTTTGATTTGATTGTAAGTTGTCAGACTGCTCGAGAATATTTGTGTGGAGGCTGGTGGTAATATTTTGGCTTTTATTGCCATAATCAGAGTATAATTTTGGAAACAATCGGGGTCTCGTGTATTAAAGAATTTTTCATGTAGTGTTTGGGTTACCTGAAGAAATTGGTGTAAAGTTTCAGGTTCTCCTGTGAACGGTGGGATTAGGTGCAGATATTCGCGCCTGTTGTCAGACTCGGAGTTATAGTTTTGTCTGGTGGGAGGGTTGTTAGTGACAACTTGGTTCACGGGTAACTATTGAACCATCTCTTGCAATTGCTGTATTTGTGTTTGTTGGTGGTTTATGATTATTATATTGTCGTCTGTGGTTTGTTCGTTGGTTGGGTTAGCAGAGGCAGCGTGCTCCATAATTGGGTTTTTGTGTACGACGGGGAGATGGGTTTTGTACTTCCCTAAACGGTCGTGCACGTACTGCTTCAAAGTTTTCGGAATTTTGGCGGTCGTGTGTGCTGTGTGTGAAAATTGTATTCCGGAATTTTATGAATTGTGTGCTGTGGATGAAGTTGATTATTAAGTACAAACAGTTAAGAAATATAAATCAAGTAAGACTTAAAAGTTAAACTAGTTAGTAGTTAGTTGGTAAGGAAGTGTCGGAAGATCCTTGGAGGCCTTTCTACGAATCTGCGCTGGTGTTCGGGCGGCGAGATTACGACGAAGCGGGCTCCAGTTGGATGAAAGCGTAGCAAAGAATCAAGTAGCGATAATAAAATGATGAAAGAAGTTGAATGTGATCTCCTGGATATGCGGGCGAGGGTCAGTCGGAGAAAAACAGATACGAGTGCGGCAGCGAAATATTGAGAAGGAGAGAGTTTGCCGGGAAGCTCGCACTGTTGCGAAGAAAAGTTTCTTCTTATTAAAGCTGGTTGCTTGTAGAAAGGTTTTGGTAACGCAGACGGCGTTTACCAAAAATTGTTGTCCTTAAGTTTTCGGACTGATCGAATTGCCGCGGGTGGGGCAAAAATGTGAAATTTTTTAAATTTCTGAAATTTACTCACAGGGTGCTTGTTCGTAGCATAACACGGTACTGCGAGGAGCCTCTTCAGATGGTGCTGTTCCTTGCGTGTCTTTGGTGGGTGATCGTAAGGTTCCGCTCTTTGTAGAATGGCGAGTACATTCACGGTGGTTCTATCCGGAGTGGTCCTCTATCGACTGCGCCAGTTATGTTTGATGGGAGGAAGTTCGACTTTTTAAAAAGAAACTGAACTTTATTTACAATGACACAAGGTACAAGCAAGGAGACAGGGCTGAAGAGAACTGACTAGCCCTGGCTCTAACACTTCTATTTAACCATTCGCCCGTGCACATTCAGCAGTTAGCACCTGAAGGGTGCTTACACAGCTTTTTAGTTGTTGATATCAGCGGGTTAGGAACATGTAACTTGGATGCATGTAAAATATAAAAACTAAGCTTTACTGTTCCCCGTTCCACACTTCAAAGCCCCCAACTTCATCTGATGAAGGGCGTTTCGGAAGCTTGGAGGCCGGCCACTATTAGGGAATAAACAGATTCGTTTACAAAACGAAATCGCCATCCAAAATAATCAGACCCATACGGACCCACACACCGTGCGAATGTAGGGAACATGTTTCAAGTACATTAACCTCCTGGTAACGAAAGCTTTCAACTTGCTGGCAACCGAAGACCCAAACACCCACAGTGCATTCTCGACAAGGCATTAACACAACCATAAGTCATGATTCCTAAACAGAAACTTCTTCTTTAATTAAGAAATACTTGGTAAACTCAGGCTAACCACGCCTTCTCAATGTGTTGTTACTTCTGAGTTTCCAAGTTTTTTCCAAGACCCCTAAAATGTACTCAATACTGAGCTGATCCCCAATTTACGATTTCAGACCCCCGCAGGTGGGCGACGATTCAACCGGTGAACCCAACCAACAAGGGCCGAGCGGCTCTCAACGGCTGGATAACTCAGGAAACCAACTCACCTCTCCGGTTCTCCTTCTGACGACAGCACTGATGCTTCTGGCCCGTGGACCTGCTTTGACAAGATAATAAATATACCCCAACTGCCTCTCAAAACTGGTTCTCAACATGTCTGCGTTTGTTTTATTCTCAATTTACTTCATCAAAACGCGACGTTCCGATTATTACGTTTGATATTTACAATTATCTCTGAAGCAATAGTTTTAAATTACAGTGAGCTCAAGTAAATTGTCAAGTACGAGTTTTACCAGTTTTAAACAAGTTATATCTAACTGCCACCCGGTTTACCATTACGGAGAAGCTTGACGAATCTGGGTTTGACGTTGTAAAGGTTTTAATTTTAATGGGTAGTAAACGTTTTAGTTTTAGTGGTTTTAATCACGAAAAGTGCACATACGAGACCTCATGGAGAGTATGAATAATTCTAGGTTATACAGAGATCAACACAGTAAACAGTACTACCACTAAAACAACATGAAAGGCAGTAAATGTGAATGAGCCCGCGCGCGGTAGTTTGAATTTGAATTTACTTTACTTATCAGACGTTTTAGTCGTAATGAAGCTTTCATCTTGCAATACATTTGTACCCTGAAAACGGTTAACAATTTTATCTCATATCTTCGCATACTTGTATATATCTTATACAATATCTTCGTACAAAGCATTTCTACAGGAACATTTACGGAGAACAAAATGTAGGTACAAGTTAGGTGAGAGTACTCTGTATGTTTGATCAAAATCGTTACAACCGTTTTCTAGAAAATTGGAAAACCGATAAATATTCGACAAATCTCGGTCTCTGAGCTATCATGGCGTATATCTCCGTTCAATAGATATATACTGAAATAGTTGCCTAACAAAAATGTGGGTATGGGTTGTAAGACTGATTAAGTGATGCGGTTACTATGGAAATAACAAAAATGTGCGAAAAAACTTCGACACATTTTGGTTGTTACCTCTGTTCAATGGACTTTCAGAGGAACATTTATTGAGAACAATAGTAGGTATTAACTATTCGAAAACATCCTGTTTTTTGGTGGAAATCGTTCAGGCCGTTTTGCCAAAAAGCGTAAAAAACCTGTTTTTACTTCATAGGCCTATATCTCCGTTCACCGTATTTTCATGGAGATATGTATGGAGAAGAAAAGTCAGGTATTGATTAGTAAAAGATAATTTGAAAGTTTAATCAAAATCGTTGTAGCCGTTTTCGAGAAAAATGCGAAAAACCCCAGTTTTTGGTACGTTTTTGTCCTCTCCCCCCCCCCCCCTTCGCGTAAATGGAAATCTCCCATAACCCTATTTTGGCGTCTACAAAAAATTACGAACAAAACCAAAAAAGAAGCAGCTATCGCAAATCGAACTACAGACACACTCACGGAAATTAGGTTTGTCGGGTTGAGTAGGCCTCAAAACGTAGGCTTCTGAAGAAAAAAAAACTTACTTTTTTTTATTGAAACGATTACAATACCTTTCTTTGAGTAGCGGTAAGTAAAAATAACAGGTGCACCGCCCTGCACAACTTTCCTTAGCTCTACGTCGGTTCACATCATGGCTATTGCTATTAACTCGATTTATTTATTACTCAGTTCATATGAAACATCACTACACGGCGTCCCTCGTACTTTTGCCCTGACCATTGCAAGCAATTGGTACGCAGCGAATTAATGAGCCTGTAGAGACGATTTTTTAAAGGAGGATAACAACTTTCTCAGTATTATCGTGTACAAACATTTAGAAATATGTGATAAGTCAAACAGCGGTGGTCAAAATTAAGGAATTGCTGGAGTAGCTTCAATGTATCTTATGAGCGTTATTGAAATATCACCTTATAACACTTCGTTTGACCATCACTCAAGACTTTCTACAATTCTAATGACATTAGTGATGAGTTTTTTTTAGGAAACTGGCAGAGGTGATTACCGTACTTCTAACGGATCGCACAATGTCCTCCCATACCAGAATCCCTCTGTCATAAATGAAGTCGGACGTGAAAAGGGGTTTAACGAAAATATACGACACAACGTATTGACAGTCCCATGAGTTGCCAATGGAACCAATAAAGCCACTACTCACTCAATAAAAGAGGAGGAATGGTTCAGATGTAACTCGAGGAACACCCTCGAGCTGCAGTCTGAAGGTACAGATCGTTATAGCGACGAAACGTTAAGAAACTCCTCTGTCGAGTCAACTTTATTTCACAACCTCGAATTCGAATTTTCCAATCTTAGGAGACGAAAGTCACTCCAGCGCATAAAAAAGTCGTTTAATCGTATCTGCGAGAAAAATGAACGCTACCATTTCTAAGTAGAAGGTTGAGCTACGTTCTAGCAAGTTCTTCTAAATTGAATGTGAAACAACTTTGATTGGTTTCTGGAGTGATAGAACTCGCTAAATCAGCCGAGGAAGTTTTACATTACCTGCCAGAGAACTTTACGTATATTCTCAATTACGATTTCCATTCCACTATCAGATTGTTTACTTCGTTTCTCAATAACGTTCACCGCATTTCCAAACAAGTCTCTCCGCAGTACAACTAGTTGCACCCGAATTCCCAACAAACCCCCGGGTCTTCTCAATCATTTCGGCTCAATTTTCCTATTTGTGCTCAAGTAAGTGGTACAGGGGTCCCAGCTCTCAACCGGTTTCCCTGAACCAAATAAGAGTTAATCCAAACCAAAACTAAAAAATAGGCCATTTTAGAGTGATTTTCAAAGCGGACAGTCTCATTCCATGTAAAATTTGGGATTGATGTTCCAGATGGTGCCTTTCGTGATACTATTGTTTGTGGTCGTCGCTTACTCGTCGAACGAAGGCGAGTAATGCACAAAATGTCTTTACTGTCGTTTTTTAGAGGAAAACTAAGTTTGGTGAGTGAATTCCTACCGATGGAAACCGCTCATAACCTTATTTTGGCGCCATCGAAAAACTAAAATATCTGGTGCGTAGCAACACACAACTTTCCGCCACCCCTTTAAGATCGAACACCACCTACATAGGCGGGCGCTATATCTTCGTTCAACGCATTTTTACAGGAACATTTTCAGAGAACAAAATGTACGTACTAGTTAGCTGAGAGTACTCCGAATGTTTGATCGAAATCTTTAGAGCCGTTTTTGAGAAAATTTTAATACCGATAAATTAATATTCGACAAATCTTCTTTTCTGAGTTAACTTGGCTTATATCTCCGTTCAACGTATATATACAGAAATAATTATGGAGAACGAAATGTGGGTATGGGTGACTAAAAG
This sequence comes from Pachypeltis micranthus, assembly GCA_020466155.1. Taxonomy (NCBI): domain Eukaryota; kingdom Metazoa; phylum Arthropoda; class Insecta; order Hemiptera; family Miridae; genus Pachypeltis; species Pachypeltis micranthus. Next base: position 23,246,773 of record CM035774.1, on the reverse strand, counting down.
ACACTCCATTAGAATTTATCACATCTGGTGAAAAATTTGTCCTGGAATTTACGGAAATGTTAGAAAAAATGTTATTTTCGACACATTTTGATTTTTATCTCTGTTCAATGGACCGTCACAGGAACATTTATTGAAAAGAATATGTAGGTATTAACTATTTGAAAACATCCTGCGAGTTTGGTGAAAATCGCTGAAGCCGTTTTGCCAAAAAGCGTAAAAAACCTATTTTTGCTTCAGGGGCCCATATCTCCGTTCACCGTATTTTCATGGAGATATGTATGGAGAAGAAAAGTTAGGTATTGATTAGGAAAAGATAATTTGAAAGTTTAATCAAAATCGTTAGAACCGTTTTCGAGAAAAATGCGAAAAACCCTAGTTTTTGGTACATTTTCGTCCCCCCCCCCTTCCCATCAGCCGAAATCTTCCATAACCTTATTTTGGTGTCTACAAAAAATAACGAACAAAACAAAAAAAGAACCAGCTCAATCGGATCAGCCGTTCTCCCATAAATCGAACTACAGACACACACACACACACACACACGGACCACGCGCCGAAATTAGGTTTTTTTAGACTCAGTAGGGTCTGAAACGTAAAGATCTGAAGAAAACCCAAATTTTTTTTTGGGCCGATTACTATACTTTCCTTCCTGTCGGGTAGCGGAAAGTAAAAAGAAGCAGCACAATCGGTCTAGTCAGTCTTATGCACATCGAACTGCACACACAATGTTCTCAAATGACGTTTTTCGGTCTCAGAAGTCTACAAGAACAAAGAACTCATTCGATCACATAACATTCCTTCTTACTTCGCATGGCTAAGGAAGGTAAAAACTACTTGAAGTCCCAACTACTTAATTAAATAATTCTGTGAGACTTGGGCCGTACAGGAGGCAACAAGCAATCTAAGCAAGGCAACAAACGGTCACAACACAGAATGTAACAACTATAGATCTATTGTCTTCTTTCTTGGAACTACTGCCAATCTGCAAGACACGTTCCCGGTTGGGCGGGGAGGTAACCAGCCAGAGCAGTTTCGTAGCTAAAACAGTACAAGAAACTGCTAAACGTTAACGCGTTTTAAAATAAACACGACAGCGTGGAGTAAACAGTAATTGTCAGTATTGTGAGATAGCAGCTGAACGCTTCCAAAAATCTCAGCCCAGTAAGAAACCGATTACTAACAAATGTCACGGATTTGTGTTTAATATGTACAAGGTGAAGTAAACATTGTACAAAAACTCTCATATTGTAAATATAATAAACAATCGTCTATTTTAAAAATGAATTTCAATTTTTACATTCCAGTGGAAAGAAAATGTAGTACGCAAGAATACCAGCGCTGCATCAGTTTGGCTGAACCCATATTGAAGGATCCTCACTTGATTTATCCTGACAATACGAATGACATCGAAAGCTTTTGCAGGTACCAAAATATTTGACGTCAGTTGAAATCTCCTCAGTACCCGGTTCTATAACAATACTTACTTTTAGGACGTGGTTGGTTTTTGTGAGCTGTATGGCGGACCATACTCAAAGGTGTTTTACTGAAGCCAGAAGGCGGGAGTTCAACAAAGCAATCGAATCGGTTGACAGTTCAGTTGACAAACTCTGTTCTTCGAGGGAATACAGAAATGGTAATTGTTTCGTTTCTCAATTATACGCGACAGAAAAAATATTTTTAACACGGTTAGTTACCAAGGCCTGCAAGATTAACTGTACTAGATGAATGGGCAATAGATGCATTGGAAACGAGATGAGAACCCACGTCAATGGGATGTGACATATAATTTTCCCAACATCCATGAATGTCTTAGGAGATAATGGGACATGGCGACTTCAATGCTCGGCTCCACTTCTTTTCTCTCGAAGACTCTCCACCCTGCTCGTCTTGTACTTCCAAGACTGTTGGAAAAGCGAACAAACCTTCCATCTTTGACTGTATCCGCCGCATATTTTAACAAATGGAGAGAGAGAGAGAGAGACTGCAGGGCATCAGCCAAAGCCGAGGGAACAGCGACCTGAGTCGTGGTCACATATGGGCCCATTTCTCATCCCCCAAGTTGTATAAGGGCTCCTAGAACGGGTACCGGAATCTTCCGGTTCCCTCCACATATTTGAGGATGCTCCGCCATTCATTGCGTCGTATATCGTCCCTATCTATGGTTCGTCCTCCAAGTCTTTCTATTCTGGTTCTAAACCATATTGGGCATTCACATATGAAATGTTCAACCGTTTCTATTTCCCCACAGGAGCATTCAGCCCTAATTGTTGGGTTATACCTATGTAATGTGTTCCGGACTGCATAGTGTCCAGTTAACATGCCTATTAATCTTCTTACTTGTATTCTATTTAGTTTTAGGGCCCATTCCGTCTTTATTTTGTTGTAACTCGTGGTCCCTGTGCGCTTGGAGAATTCAAGACCTCTGTTATTGTGTATGTCATTGTTAACTCTACTCCATAGGGTGTTATTTATGGCCTTCTTGACTGATGCCATCGTAACTGCCGTATAGGGTTCTGGTCCATAGAAGTGATCGGTCGACCCCTCTTTGGCCAGTATGTCCGCTCTTTCATTCCCACTGTATCCCCTGTGTCCCGGAATCCATTTCGCCGTCAAGGTATTTCCTCTTTGTACAAGTTCTTTCCCCCTGTTATTCGTGTCCTCAACTAGTAGGCTCCTAACTATTGGATTGGCTTAACAAATGGAGTGAGTGAGTGATATCAGGGAGGCAGCTACAGACCGCGGCACCATTAACTGAAGCTGCAGGACCAATGGCAGTATGCCGTGGCCACTGAGGGCCCATGTCCCAACTCCCCTTTCACGAGCCTGTTGGGCCCATCTCCCCAGCCTATTGCTGGTACCCATTGCCTCACCCCCCTGGGTTTGGAGGAGGGGGGTGCCTGGTCGGGGATCGAACCAGAGTCCGCTGGTTCTATCCCCGCCTGGCTCGGACAGCCTCGCGCCCCCCTTAACAAATGGAACACACTCATAGCCGTGATATCAAACTGTTTACCTCGTTATCAATTGCCGTCCTTATTCACTTTCATTATTGTCATTGTGGTTGTTGTTGCTACCCTATTATTATTATTATTCCCGATTATTGCGATCGTTCCCCGACCTCGTGTTTTTCTGTGCGCTCCGTAGTGTTATCTTATTCCCAACCCCGGTTCTTTTCTTTCGGTTCCTTCTGCGGCACCTTTGTACTGGTTCGAACGTTATTTGTTCTCAATATTTATCTTTCCCCAGCGATTTGCGTAGTGATGTGCCTGGGCCAGATTCTCTGTTGAAGTAACTTATATATATTTTGTTTTTGACGTTGTACGATTACACTTCAACGTAACCGTTTTCTCACGCCTCAACTCATTCCCAAGAAGTGGCTATTTATTTCCCAAGGGGGCATATCCCGAACCGTACGCAGGTGTTAATGCTGTTTATCACAAAACCACAAAATTGGTGCTCATCCGGATAATCTAACAATCTAGTGACTCTATACGCAATATTGACTTTTACTAAGAAAGCTTATAACCATTTCACCCTCCCTGACCTCTCACTTTGAAACTTGCCACCCAAGTAAATAGTTAACAGGTGGGTGACACATAACAGCTCTCTACCGGGGGCATGGCTGAATGACAACCTGCACAATCTCCAGGTCTGGGTTCATAGGATGCTGAGCGAGTGACTGGGCTTTTGCACGATAGCGCCACATCCTCCAGTCATTTTGATGAAGAAACAGACCTGTGTTAAATGACGGGGGGTTGTTAGGTTCCATCCAATGGGATATCGTCTAACATCCGAAAATAGGATCCTCCTCCGTTCCACTATTGAATGTGAGTAGAAATTTGAAACCAGTAATAATCGAATAAAAGTAAAGTCGAGTAAGTCCATCTCCTTTCCGCATTTGCCGCTATCTGCCAATAGACGACCACCGTACCAAATCCACACAAACTTGATATCTGGCCCGCAAGTTACCATGGGACGCCTTAATAAGGGTATGAGCAAAATCCATCGAAAGTTAACTAAAGTTATCATAGTGATCAAAACATCTAATTTTTTTGCTCAAAACGGCTCTAACGATTTTGATTAAATTTTTTATATTGGTAGCTCCCAATATGACAACTAAACCATGAAATTTCCATTCGTGGAAAATGACGAGAGCAGCACAAGAAATTATCAACATTTTCGACGAAAAGCGTTTTGTAACGCGGTTTTTCCGTATAAACTCCGCTGGAATGTTAGTAGAATGTTACAAAAAAGTTGGTATTGTAGTCCAATCCAATACCTAAAGGCTGAGTGTTTAAAAACGCTCATGAGGTACATGGGGCTCACTCCTGAAATTCCTCAGTTTCAACTACCGCCGTTTCGCTTGCTACCAGTTCTAAAAGTACCCAATAACTCTGCAACAGTAATTACTATCCTCCTTCAAATAATTTTTGTTTACAGCCTCATTAATTATCTGTGTACCGATTGCTCAATAAAGGTCCTGGAATGAGTACGAGCAGCACAATAAATTCCGGAACTGTAAGCGCTACCGCTTCCTGCTGCTGTGAAGTGTTGTTTGACTAAGTTCAAATGAACTGAGTGGTAAATGAATTGATTAAAAAGACAAAGCCATATAGAAAGTGAATTGACGTAGAGCTAAGGGAAGTTGTGTGTTGCAACGCACCAGATATTTTTTGTTGAATTTAGAGAAGTTTTTCCTTTTATTTCGTCTTATTATTTTTAATTTCCCTCATTTTAGTTTACTTGTAAGATCCTCCGAGAGTTTTAGTTTTAGTTTCAATTGCATACACCTCTCTTTTCTCTTGTTATATTTTTTTTTGTGCAATGCTGTTTGCATATTTCTTTCCATTTCCTTTTGTGCTTCTGCTATTATTTATTTATTTGTGGACGTGGTTTCAACCCCATGTGAGTGATGTAGGTTTGAAATTGCACAGATAAATGACGGGGGAATGTTAGGCTCCACCCAACGGGATATCGCCTAACTTCCGAAAATGGTATCCTCCTGCGTTCCACCATTTAATGTGAGCAGAACGAATTTGAAACCAGTAATAACCGAATAGAAGAAAAGTCGAGTAAATCCTGTAAAATTTGACTAAACAGAAGGTGGTTTGAAGGAAAATCAAATAAAAACTGTTCAGAAATCTAGCAATATTTCACGAATGACTGTTCTACACAATCCTCTTCATTATTGGTTGAGGGATTGTTATTCGGTCTATTGGGAAATGTACGTGACAAATACCACATCATTCATTCATCAAAACGATGCTTGCGTGAAACAACTCAGGGAGGTAACAAGGAAATCAAAGGAAAACACCGTTGGAAAATACAGAATAACTGTGGGAAGATTATTTTGAAGAAATTGGAGGTAGAGTAGAAACGTTTCGAAGATCGAACAAATGCTGTCGGCAAGTAACGCATACATCTCAATTTATGAGAAAATAGAGACTTCCAAGCAATCGCAAATCTTGTTTCAGTGGCGTGTGCTTCAAGATATGAAGTTATCACTTACTACAACCCTTGCCACAATACTGTTCATTGCCAGGTAGGGTAATTGTTTTAGCACTAGATTTTAGCGGACGGTGGTCTATAAACATTGGTTGAAAAAATCAACCTCTTGGTCGATTAAATTGTCTGCATTTCAAAGCGTTCTTGACACTTTGATCCCAAGCTGCCTGACCTCTTCAAGGTCGATTCTGCCAGAAAACCCCTATTATATATTATAACTTGAAATGGGGAGCCGGGTAAAGTGTAGTCATAGTTGAGGAGAGCGAGCTTCAATTCACGTGCGAGTCTTTATTCTATCTAAGAGAACAAATAACATTAGCGTTACACGAGTTACTTGAAGGTAATCTCACGGACTGGGAGCGCATAATGCATCAAGGACACTACAACCCCCGTTGCCAGCTGAATACACTAAATGGAAACGAAGGTGTTCCAGAGTCACGCCACTTTATTGTCTGCTGCAAGTTTCATTTCTTGTCGATGACGGTCATTTTTCGTTCATCGCACTCGCATAAAAAAGCAAATTTATTCCACAAAGTATATTTTCTACGCAATTAACTCCCAACGACTGTACTTTTCTCATTCTTCGCCATTTTTAAATTTCAGATTATCTAAAGCACGCAACCTGCATAAAAATGATATTGACCCAGGACACCAAGTGCGGTCTTCACTACAAACTCCTCGTCAGAAAAGTGTCAGGGGAGACGCCACTGTTTGCTCCACCGTCTAGGCATGTTTGCTGGTTCGTTTCATATTTACTTGTGGCCGCCTCAATCAACTCTGTTGCATATTGAAAAAAAAAATGTATAGGATGGAGGATGCGATGTAATGCACGTGAAATGTTGCGGGTGTAGATTGCATTTGGGGCTGCAGAACTGATGCCAGTTGGCATATTGCGCTACCCAAGCTCCTTCTTGGGGATCCATGACGAGATCCTGGCGTTAGTGCAGCCACAAGGTGTCGATGCAGGAACCCACGTGGAGACAATGCTTGTCAAGAATGACGGCAAGCGATCTCTCCTCACAATTTAAAGGGTTTGAGCCTTGAGTTACCTCGAGGCAATGAAGGGGACAACTTAAGAGGCTGACGTCTACCATGATTCAAGTGTCTGACATGTCTTCTGCAATTCCCTGGTTATGTGCAGACAATACGCACTTAGTTTGAGCATGCACAAAGTTCCTTTCACCTCTTGGTCATTTGATTAATAGCCCATTTATTGATGATATGGGAAAGGTCCCCTGAGATCCCTTCAGAGCCAGTGTGTCTGCACTCTCCCTCCAAACATACCTCTGCGCCGCCATCCACTGAAAGGAGCCATCATTGTGTGTTAATAAATATGGCACAAAGAGGCTGTAAACTGTCCAACACCAACCTGGAACTGATAGCAGGGACTATTAAGGCCTTAACAGCCTAACTGTCTGAAAATGAACAGATTTCCCGTGATATAAAGGCCCGCGGCTCCACAGGACACCAAGATTCCCCATCTTGAATCCATCATTGGCTGAAAGACAAGAGAGTACGCTGTTGGGATGCCTTACCTTGGCCATGGCACAGTTAGTTGGCATCGTTAGTTTGTTCAAGTGGCCCCAGACATGCGTGCGCTGAACCACCAACATTGACCCCCTTAATAACCTAGAAATGTAGTATTTTGTTCGACGTATGTGTATGACTCAAAGATACGAAAATCGTAAATTGAGGAGCTATATTGAAATCACTGTTAGATGTTACAGATACAGCGGGCTGACACTCTTAGACCTCACTGACAAACCTGGCGGCACGTAGTCGACATTGCGGAAGAACAGCTGAACTGATACTTTTTTGGTTTGTTCACTCGAGGGGTGAAAAAAGTTTGAACAAGGCCTTAGATATGACAAAGCGTACATAAATTGAGCGAGGGTTTCCATTTTTCTCGACAACGGCTCTAACGATTCTAATCAACTCACATTACTTTTTATTATTATTTGAATTTACAGGGGGGACAGTTGTGTGAAGCGCGACTTACAATATGTCATTTTTACTTTCCTTGGCTCTACAAAGAAGGAAAGTTATGTAATCGGCTGAAAAAAAAATTTTGAGTTTTCTTCAGATCTTTACGTTTCAGACCCTCCTGAGTCCGAAAAACACTATTTGGGAAATTGGTATGTGTGTGTAGGTGTATGTGTGTCTGAACGATTTTTAGAGAAAACGACCGTATCAAAACAGCTCAAACTTGATATCTGACCCGCGGGTTACCATGGGACGCCAAAATAAGGGGAAGCACCCGAAATTTAACCATAGTTATCATAGTGATCAAAACACCAAATATTTTTTTTCAAAAACGGCTCCAACGATTTTGATTAAATTTTTTATATTGGTAGCTCCCTATATGGCAACTATACCATAAAATTCCCATCTATGGGAAAATGACGAGAGCAGCACAATAAATTACCAACACTTTCGACGAAATCGATTTTAGCGCGGTTTTTAGAGAAAACAACCGTACCTAATCAGCTGAAACATGATTTCTAGCCTACAGGTTACAATGGGCCCCCAAAATAAGGGTATGGGCAAAATCCACCGAAATTTAACTATAGTTATCATAGTGATCAACAGTTATCCGTTTCGCTTACTACCAGTTCTTAAAGTGTTTACCCAATAACTCTGCAAAAGTAATTACTATCCTTCTTCAAAAAATTCTTGTTTACAGCCCCATTAATTCTCTGTGTACCAATTGCTAATAATGGTCCTGCAATGAGTACGAGCAGCACAATAAAATCTGGAACTGTAAGCGCTACCGCTTCCTGCAGCTGCAAAGTGTTGTTTGACCGAGTTCATATTAACTGGATGATAAATGAATTGATTAAATAGAATTAGCCATGTACAAAGTGAATTGAAGTAGAGCTAAGGAAAGTTGTGTGTTGCAACGCACCAGATATTTTAAAATCTATTACCGTTGCTTTCGTACAAACATTCACCACTTTTTCTAACGACGTGACCCGTTGAACGATATAATAACAAAATTCTCCAGACGCAACGTTTGATTATTGTTTCAGTTCTCATCATTTACTAAAAGAATGTGTCGTCCACCACGCCAAACGCTCGTGCGATCCTGAATCGGCACCATACGCATCAAGCGTGTTCCTCCGGGAGCAATGCGCCGACTACATGTAAGTATGCCTGTTTATTTATCAATGCGACCTAGCGACCCCCAGGTTACTGGAAAGTTTTGTGGAGCCCGTAAAAAAGTACAGAATACGAATTATCGAAAACATCTACGCTGAGAGAGTGCTGGAAATGTAGATTTGACATTTCTCTATATTCATGTATCATCATCATTTCACATAACTTGGGGGATTAGGAAATGGAAATCGTAGAACAAGCTTCAATTCAAAATTAATTCACAATCGGAATTTCTTCGGAAGAAACTTGAATTCTTGAGAACTATACATGATTCGACGATCGCCAAATTCAAAAAGTACATTAAGGCGAGCACCTAAACGAGTGAAGAAAATAGATCTTCTAATGCATGGTTATAGATTTGTATCAAACTCTTCTTGAGAGGGGCAATAGGGGGTTTTGTAGTACTCGAAATTCCTTTTCAGCGCCTCTTCCTTCTAGTGAACTGAGAAACATATTTTTTGAGGGCTGGAAAATCAAATTAAGAAGGTACTATCTGGTGTAGTCGAGCAGATCAATGTGACCGCCTGCAAGCTTTTTGTTGCTAGTCATGCAAAATAAAACTATGACTATCCTGCTCACAGTAACCTCCTTAAATATTTGTGATGACCCTTATAGACATTGTTGAAGGCGTAGTTTCAGGTTGGGTGGTATTCAATAGACATTAGGGCTTCCAAAAGATGTACAAATACGGTACCATGCACTTAGAGTTAAGGTGCTCTCGACTTACAATGCAATGTCTCACAATGCAATCTAAATAGAACGATCAAGTCTACATAATTGTACTAAAGATCTTATCTGCACCTCAAAAGCCTCTGATTTAAGAATACAGAGCTGACTAGATATGTACACATTGAATGGGAGTGGAGTAAAGTCAAGAACGAGTTAAGTTGTAAACATAATTCTTGTGCAGACCCTTTTTGTACTGTTGATCCTTCTAACTTACTGCGTTTTTCAGGGCAGCTACCAAGTCGAATCATTCATCAACAATGAGCACGTCGAGCCTACCAACATCTACAACGCCCTCCAGCCCACCAACGACTACAACGCCCTCCAGCCCACCAACGTCTACAATGCCCTCCCGCCCAGACCTTTGGATACCCAGTATGAGGTAATCGTATGCCAATCAACTATTCAATGGGCACTAAATGCTGGTACGGAAATTCCGTCACCTCAGATTGTTTTGCATGGATGCATGTAAAATATAAAAAGTAAGGGTTACTGTTTCTTGTTCCACACTTCAAAACCCCCTACTTCATCTGATTGAAGGGCGTTTCGGAAGCTTGGAGGCTGCCAACTATTAGGGAATAAACAGGTTCGTTTACAAAACGAAATCGTCATCCAAAATAATCAGACCCATATGGACCCACACACCATGCGAATGTAGGGAACATGTTTCAAGTACATTAACCTCCTGGTAACGAAAGCTTTCAACTCCCTGGCAACCGAAGACTCAAAACGCCCACAGTGCATAAGTCATGATTCCTAAACAGAAACTTCTTCTTTAATTAAGAAATATAAACTCAGGCTGACCACGCCTCCTCACAGTATTGCAACTGCGATTGTTACTTCTGAGTTTACAAGTTTTTTCCAAGACCCCTAAAATGTACTCAGTACTGATCTGATCCCCAATTTACGATTTCAGACCCAAGCAGGTGATTGACCATTCAATCGATGAACCAAAAGATCCACATGGGCTGAGCGGCTCAGAACGGCCGGTTAACTCAGGAAACCAACTCACCTCCCCGGTTCTCCTTCTGACGACAGCACTGATGCTTCTGGCCCGTGGACCTGCCCTCACAAGATAATAAATATACCTCAACTGCCTCACAAAACTGGTTCTCAACATGTCTGCGATTGTTTTCTTCTCAATTTACTTCAACAAAACGCGACGTTCCGATTATTACGTTTGACAGTTACAATTATCTCTGAAGCAATAGTTTTAAATTACAGTGAGCTCAAGTAAATTTTCAAGTACGAACCCAGTTTTAAACAAGTTATATCTAACTGCCACCCGCTTTACCATCACGGAGAAGCTTGATGAATCTGGGTTTGATGTTTTAGTTGTCTGACTTGTTTGAAGCTCAGACTCCAAAAGTAAATGATATATCGTATTTGTACGTGTTTTTTAGCGGATTTGCATAGAAAATTAAGCCATTGAATTCGTGTAATCGCACCCCAAGAGAACTCAGAATGTAGAGAAACATTCAACATAACATTTTTACGCGTTTCTTTCTATTCACTCACTCACTTTTCATGTCACACCCCTGGACATTGGAAAAAGCGATTTGTAACCTTGAATCAATCTGTTTCACAAGTGAATGAAGTAAAAATACATCAAGTTGAAAGTGGATGTTCAGTGATTAAGAATTCACAGAGGCTTCATATCGGAATTATAGTAACCCCCTATGGAAAGAGAAAATGTTTCAGAGTTATCCACGCTAACATGTCAATATACACTACTGGCAGCCACTTATCCGCACCCAATCAATTGGAACGCCGACTCAGCTAACAATACATTTCTATTTCAGTGAGTAGATCGTCCTATCAACCAGCACTCCCCTCGTCGACGAGGAGTGAACCAGAGCCCTGGAGCGCTTCAGCATCAACAGCGTTTATGAGTACAGACAAGCAAACAATAGGCAGTGAAACGTGGAGGTTTATAACCACTTCCAGACCCACATATCCCATTTACAGGAAACTCAGCTCAGACTATTGGACACCTAGTCCGAGGTAATCGAATGCCAACCAACTTTTTCAAAGGGCACTGAATGCTAGTACCAGATATCTGGTGCGTTGCAACACCCAACTTTCCTTAGCTCTACGTCAATTCGCTTTGTAAATGACTAATTCTATTTAATCGATTAATTTATCACTTAGCAGCAGGAAGCGGTAGCGCCTACAGTTCTGGAATTTATTGTGCTGCTCGTACTCATTGCAGGACCATTATTGAGCAATTGGTACACAGAAAATTAATGAGGCTGTAAACACAAATTGTTTGAAGGAGGATAGTAAACACTTTTGCAGAGTTATTGGGTAAACACTTTTAGAACTGGTAGTAAGCGAACCGGATAACTGTTGATCACTATGATAACTATAGTTAAATTTCGGTGGAGTTTGCCCATACCCTTATTTTGGCGTCCCATGGTAACCTGTAGGCTAGAAATCATGTTTCAGCTGATTAGGTACGGTTGTTTTCTCTAAAAACCGCGCTAAAATCGATTTCGTCGAAAGTGTTGATAATTTATTGTGCTGCTCTCGTCATTTTCCCACGAATGGGAATTTTATGGTATAATTGCCCTATGGAGAGCTATCAATATAAAAAATTTAATCAAAATCGTTATAGCCGTTCTTGAGAAAAAAAATTTGGTGTTATGATCATTATGATAACTATAGTTAACTTTCGGTGGATTTTGCCCATACCCTTATTTTTGCGTCCCTTGGTAACGTGTAGGCTAGACATCAAGTTTCAGCTGATTTGGTACAGTTGTTTTCTCTAAAACCGCGGTAAAAACGCTTCTCGTCGAAAATTTTGATAACTTATTGTGCTGCTCTCGTCATTTTCCCATTGATGGGAATTTTACGGTATAATTGCCATATTGGGAGCTATCTATATAAAAAATTTAATCAAAATCGTTAGAGCCGTTTTTGAGAAAAAAAATATTTGGTGTTTTGATTACTATGATAACTATAGTTGAATTTCGGTGGATTTTGTTCATACCCTTATTTTGTCGTCCCATGGTGACCTGCGGGCAAGATATCAAGTTTGAGTGGATTTGAAACGGTGGTTTTCTCTAAAAATCGTTCACAGACACACATACACACACAACAGACACACCGACCATTTTCCCAAATAGGTTTTTTACGCTTTTTGGCAAAACGGCTCCAGCGATTTTCACCAAACTCACAGGATGTTTTCAAATAGTTAATACCTACATATTGTTCTCAATAAATGTTCCTCTAACAGTCCATTGAACAGAAATAAAAATCAAAATATGTCGAAAATAACGTTTTTTCGAACATTTCCGTAAGTTCTGGAGTAACTGCTTCATCAAATTCGATCAATCGTTCAGAATGTCTTTTAGTCACCCATACCCACATTTCGATCTCCATAATCATTTCTGTATATGTCTGTTGAACGGAGATATAAGCCAAGTTAACACAGAAAAGGAGATTTGTCGAATATTAATTTATCGGTATTAAAATGTTCTCAAAAACGGCTCAAACGATTTCGATGAAACTTTCGGAGTACCCTCAGCTAACTAGTCCCTACATTTTGTTCGCCATAAATATTCCTGTAAAAATGCGTTGAACGAAGATATAGCGCCCGCCTATGTAGGTGGTAATCGAAATTACGGGGGTGGCGGAAAGTTGTGAGTTGCTACGCACCAGATATTTTTTAGACGCCAACATAAGGTTATGGGCGATTTTGGTCGATTGGAAAGGGGCGTGGGGGACGAAAATGTACCAAAAACTAGGATTTTTTGCATTTTTCTATTGTTTTTGATAAAATTTTAAAATCATCTTCTACTAGTTAGTACAAAACTTGTCTTCTCTCTGGACATGTCGATTTCAATGCGCAGCTCCACTTCTTTTCTCTTGAAGACTCTCCATGATGTACGTTTTGCGCTTCCATTGATAGGTTTTTTACGCTTTTTGGCAAAACGGATTCAACGATTCTCACCAAACTCACAGAATGTTCTCGAATAGTTGATACCTAAATATTGTTCTCAATAAATTTCCTCTGACAGTCCATTCAAAATCGAAAATAACGTTTTTCCGTTAATTACTGCTTCTAACTGGTTACTAAAACTGGTTACTATAACTGCTTCACCAGATTTGATCAACCATACATAGTGTCTTCTAGCCACCTATATCTAATTTAGTTTTTCGTAATTACTTGTGTTGAATGGAGATACAAACCAAGTTAACTCAGAAAAGGAGATTTGTCGAACATTAATTTATCGGTATTCCAAATTTCTCAAAAACGATTTGATTGAACTTACGAAGTACTCTCTCCTAACTAGCACCTACATTTTGGTATCTTTAAATGTTCCTGTTGAACCAAGTTATAGCGCCCACATTTGTAGCTTGTATTAGAACTTACGGGGATCGCGGAAAGTTGTGTGTTGCCACGCACCAGATATTTATGGTTACAAACGGAATGAAATTCCCCCTGCCAAACGAATTCGAGCGTCTATTTGAACAGTACAACCCCAACTCTCCCCTCCTTTGACCACTCGTTGCGATCGAATGGGCTTCGGTTGCCAACGCAGACGGCGCAGGCAAAACCATTCGACTCCCTTCCCCGAGTTAAAAGCCTTCGAAAAACTGCCCCCCGGAAAAAGGAAGGCGGCCTTTTTTCTGTGAAGCCCGCGCGTTTTTCCTAGTCAGTCGTTAAACGTCCAGTGTCGCGTCAACATCTCGTTTTGAACTGCCGTCGAACCTGACTCCTCTGTCGATAAAGGTGATGGACAACATTCTCGTTTCACTCGAGTCCTTATATTTAATTTATTATTTCACACTGAATATACGAGATAATAATAAGAGTCGTAGTATAAATTAAATCGCCTTTTGAAAGTGCAAAATCTCTCAAATGAAAGCTAAAAAACAGAAAAAAAGCTTCATCAGATCTTCTCGTAATGCGGCCCACTGGCTCGAAAACCCCCGATTTACGGTTGTTAGATTTGCGGAAGAACGGCCGTACCGATTGAGCTGATACTTTTTTCGTTTTATTCGTAATTTCTCGTAGATTCGAAAATAAGGTTATGGGCGATTTCAGTCGAGGGAAAGGGGCGTGGGGGTTCGAAAATGTACAACAAACTAGAGATTTTCGCATTTTTCTCGAAAACGGCTCTAAAGATTTTGATAAAATTATCTTCTACTAATTGATACCTAACTTTTTACTTTCCTTAGCTCTACTAAGTTGAAAGAAAAGTTATGTAATCGGCTGAAAAAAAAATTTTGAGTTTTCTTCAGATCTTTACGTTTCAGACCCTCCTGAGTCCGAAAAACACTATTTGGGAAAATGTGTCTGTGAACCATTTTTAGACAAAACGACCGTATCAAATCAGCTCAAACTTGATATCTAACCCGCAGGTTACTACGGGACGCCAAAATAAGGGTATGAACAAAATCCACCGAAAGTTAACTATAGTTATGATAGTGATCAAAACACCAAATTTTTTTTTTCTCAAAAACGGCTCTAACGATTTTGATGAAATGTATTATACTGGTAGCTCCCAATATGGCAACTATACCATAAAATTCTCATTTGTGTGAAAAATGACGAGAGCAGCACAATAAATTACCAAAACTTTCGACGAAATCGATTTTAGCGCGGTTTTTAGAGAACACAACCGTACCAAATCAGCTGAAACTTGATATCTAGCCTACAGGTTACCATGAGACGCAAAAATAAA
This sequence comes from Pachypeltis micranthus, assembly GCA_020466155.1. Taxonomy (NCBI): domain Eukaryota; kingdom Metazoa; phylum Arthropoda; class Insecta; order Hemiptera; family Miridae; genus Pachypeltis; species Pachypeltis micranthus. Next base: position 23,231,696 of record CM035774.1, on the reverse strand, counting down.
GGTATGGGCAAAGTCCACCGAAAGTTAACTGTAGTTATCATAGTGATCATAACACCAAATTTTTCTTCTCAAAAATGGCTCTAACGATTTTGATTAAATTTATTATATTGATAGCTCTCAATATGACAATAATACCATAAAATTCCAATTTGTGGGAAAATGACGAGAGCAGCACAAGAAATTATCGAAATTTTCGACGAAAAGCGTTCTTTGCGCAGTTTTTTCCTTATTAACTCCGCTGGAATGTTAGTAGAAAGTCGAAGAAAACTGGTATTGTAGTCCAATCCAATACCTAAAGAGTGAGGGTTTAAAAACGCTCATAAGGTACATGGGGCTCACTCCAGAAATTCCTGAATTTCAACTACCGCCGTTTCGCTTACTACCAGTTCTAAATGTTTTTACCCAATAACTCTGCAAAAGTAATTACTATCCTTCTTCAAATAATTTTTTTTACATCCTCATTAAATATCTGTGTACCGATTGCTCAATAATGGTCCTGGAATGAGTGCGAGCAGCACAATAAATTCCGGAGCTGTAAGCGCTTCCTGCTGCTGTCAAGTGTTGTTTGACCAAGTTCAAATGAACTGAGTGGTAAATGAATTGATTAAATATAATTAGCCATGTACAAAGTGAATTGTCGTGGAGCTAAAAGCAAATATAGGTTTTTTTATAACGGCTTCAACGCTTTTCACCAAACTCGCAGGATATTTTTGAATAGTTAATACCTATATATTGTTTCCATTAAATGTTCCCCTGACAGTCCAATGAACAGAGATAAAAATCAAAATGCGACGAAAATAATGTTTTTTTGAACATTTTTTGTAATTTCCAGAGTACCTGCTCCACTGGATTTGATCAATCTTACGAAGTGTCTTCTAGCCACCTGTACACACGTTTTGTTCTCCGTAATTATTTCTGTATCTATCTGTTCAACGGAGATATAAGCCGTGATTGCGCGGAACACTATATTTGTTGAATATTAATTAATAGGTTTTCCATTTTTCTCAACATCGGCGCAAACGATTTTGATCGATCTCACGGAATACATTCAAGTAACTAGTATCGACATTTTGTTCTGTATAAACGATCCGGTAGAAAGGCTTCGAACGAAGATATTACGTCGTCGAATTGCGGAAAGTTGTGTGCTGCTGCGCACGGGATTTAAAAAATTTTTATTAGCCTTGGCTGTACAAAGGTGAAAAGAAAAGGCAGAAAAAAGCTGAGTTCTCTTCAAATCTTTACGTTTTAAGGCCTACTGAGTCTGAAAAACACTATTAGGGAAAATGGTCTGAGTGTTTCTGAACGAGATTGAGCAATATCTGAACCTAATCAGGTCAAACTTCATATCTTGCCCCAAGGTCACCGTGGAACGCCAAAATAAGGGTATAAACAAAACCCTACCGAAAGTACGTTTTCTTTTCTCAAAATAGGCGTAACGATTTTGATTATGTTTCTTGTACGTGCAGCTCCTAATGATACGACAATAACACAAAATTCCCATCCGTGAGAAAATGACGAGAGCGGCGCAATAAATTACCAAACATTTCGATTTAACCTATTTTATCTCAGTTATTTCTTCATAAACTCCGCTCGAATGTTCGGAAAAATTCAGGTGCGATGAGTCTTTAACAAGATATGTAGGGTCTACTCCTGAAATTCCGGAATTATATTATTATCCTTATCAAAAAACAAATCGTGTTTGCAGCCTCGTTAATTCTCTGTGTAGCAATTGCTCAGCTACAGTCAGAGTATGAGTACGAGCAGAACAATAAATTCCGGAACTCTAAGCGCTCCTGCTTTCTACCAGTGATTTTTACCAAGTTCAAACGAACTGAGTTAGTAATACGTTGAATTAGTAGAAAAAGCAATGAAAACCAGCAAAATTATGTAGAGCTAAAGAACATTGTGCGATGCGGCGCAGCTGATATTTTTTTGAGCGCTGAATACGATGCTATTGTCAGTTTTCCCGTCGTACCAAATATCTGAAAATCTCAGGGAAGGAACGAGGATATCAAACAAATGGAACGACGATATCAGGGCCGTAGTAGGCGCTTCAAATAACCAGTTTGTCGGATACAGGCAAAATTTATTTTTGTGTAGGCCGTGTTATTCATACGTTGTTATTCCAATTAGGGTCGTAGAGCCATAGCACCCCAATAAAGTTGAGAGCTTCAAGCGCAACCAGTTTCTACGTCAAACGTTTTGTTTTACAAGTTCATACGAACTATGGGAAAAATATATTGGATTAGCAACTAGAATGAACAGGTCAGTTTTCCTCATTAAATGACTGTTCCTAAGCCCTTGACGAGGATAATGTCAGGCGTGTAAGTGGCATGGTAGCATCCACTGAACTCAGACCTGCGGAGGTACCGGTAACTGACCAGTGATCATCTGGAGTGCTTCTGCTGACACAGTCTTATAGGGAATCCGTTTTGCCAAGAAGAGTAAAAAAACCTGTTTTTGCTTCATAGGCCTGTATCTTCGTTCACCTTATTTTAACATAGACATCTATAGAGAAGACAAGTTTTGTACTAACTAGTAGAAGATGACTTTAACATTTTATCAAACAAATTAGGGCCATTTTCGAGAAAAATGCAAAAAACCCTCGTTTTTGGTACATTTTCGTTCCCCACGCACCTTTCCCATCGACCGAAATCGCCCATAACATTATGTTGACGTCTACAAAAAATAACGAAGTTTCTGTATTTGATGACTGTTCTTAAACCCTCGACGAGGGTTATATCAGACATGGAAGTTGCGGTTTTGCTAATATGCAAGAGGCCGGCCCCTGCAGCATTCACCGAAGGTACGGCAGGTATTTGGTCGTTAGCCAGTCTCACGGTAGAGAGCTGACCACCTGAGGAATCCCGTACCATCTGGGAGGAGTTCTTAATCTGGTTCCCTAACTGATCTTACTGTTTACTTGGGTGGCAAGTTTCAAAAGGACAGATCAACTATGACGACGTTTCTTAGCCATCACCTTCTTCGCGAACTTTGCAAAATGGTTGGAGGTTTGCTTTGTCGCAGTCTCCGCTGCTAAGTTCGTTTGCCCTCCCAACAACCGTCGCTCACTATTGTAGAAACTACAGTAGAGCAGCACGTGGTTTCTAGTTTCCTCCACACTGGAGGCGCAAGAGGTGCATGATTGCATGAGCTGCGCATTGAAGTCGACATGTCCAGTGAGGAACTGGCTCAACCCATTTTCTGAAAGACGTACATGGGAGTTGGGGAAGAACTCATGCGTGTCACGACCCTTTGACGAGGATTCCCATCTCGCTTGCCATTTCTCTAACAACCATTCGTCGATGGCAGCAAGTTTTCGTTCTGTGGTGAGATCTGCACAGAGTTCAGCCCCTGCCGGGGAAGCTCCCGTTTCACTCTCCACTTGTCAACCATGCACTCTACGGCCAAGTCAACTGGTAACTGACCAGTGATCACCTGGAGTGCTTCAGTTGATACCGTCTTATGTGCCTTGTTGATCCACAGGAGCGCAGCTCTCCCAGATTGGGCCAATACTCTCTTGACTGTTAGTTTGCTACCCCAGACAATGGGACAGTAGCCAATCACGCCTAGATAGATTGCTTTGTACAAGGGGATAGTGTCATGATAGCTCACATCCCCCAAATGATGTATCGCCAAATCCTTTAATTTATGTTATGGTCAAGGAGAGACCAAGTATAGAAAAGCTTATCGTCGAAGCAGAATTAATAAGTTACATAATATTACCAATTGAATAAGTTGCATCAATTCGCCCGAGGAAGAACAACACAGTTGAACAGAAATTCATTTCCCCACTCCTTCGGAATTCAAATTTAATAGCGGAGGTACATATTCGTTTGAAAGTTTTGCTGCACGTTCTGCGTGGGTTTCTTCGGACTATGCGACAACGAAATTCGTTTCGCGAGAATTACTTACGTCGACATGTTAACGTCAAGGGACGGTTCCAGCCTGTGTGTTGACTCGTGGAGCTCGAACGTGTTTTATTAACTTGTATCGAGTTCGTTGCCACTCGGTGAACTTGAGAGGTCATCACGAAACTTGACAGGTCGTCGACGTTTGGTGACTTCCTATCGAAATACGAACGCCCCCCCCTCCCATCTAAAAACCTTTTCTCCTTTTTCCTCTCGGCGAAGTATCCGAAATAATTCGCTCTCCGGAAAAGTGGGAAAACAATGACCGACCTTTTTATGGACGAAGTCGCGGGGAGAGGAAATCGAGCCATTCTAAAAGCGATTTTGTTTTGGAGTTGTACGAATTGACGCCGAACCAACGATCAAATCAGGTTTCCAGAAGTTATTTATTATTTGTTTAGACGATTCCGATTGCAACGATAAATAAGCGCCATTGTTCTCCTCGGTATCTTGATTAGTTAGAAATTCGATTTTCTGTAATTGCGTTCAACCGAACTCAACAAACTATTTCATTTTTACGTCTAGCAACTCGAAGGGCAATTCAAGTAGCGGTAGCGCTTACAGTTCTGGAATTTATTGTGCTGCTCGTACTCATTCCAGGACCTATAGTTAACTTTCGATGGATTTTGCTCATGTCCTTATTTTTGCGTCCCATGGTAACCTGTAGGATAGACATCAAGTTTCAGCTGATTTAGTACGGTTGTTTTCTCTAAAAACCGCGCTAAAATCGATTTCGTCGAAAGTTTCCATAATTTATTGTGCTGCTCTCGTCATTTTCCCATAAATGGGAATTTTTTGGTATAATTGCCATATTGGGAGCTATCAATATGAAAAATTTAATCAAAATCGTTAGAGCCGTTTTTGAGAAAAAAAATTTGGTGTTTTGATCACTATGATAACTATAGTTAACTTTCGGTGGATTTTGTTCAAAACCTTATTTTGGCGTCCCAGGCTAATCTGGAGGCTAGATATCAAGTTTGAGTGGATTTGATACAGTCGTTTTCTCTAAAAATCGTTCACAGACGCACACACACAGACCCACAGACCATTTTCCCAAATAGTGTTTTTCGGACTCAGGGGGGTCTGAAACGTAAATATCTGAAGAGAACTCAAAATTATTTTTTCAGCCGATTACATAACTTTCCTTTCTACTTCGTAGAGCAAGGAAAGTAAAAATAGTTCTCCTGGCATCAGCACTGCGATGGGACAAGGCGTCGATTTCACGTTCAAGACAAAGGGCTAACGTTAGAAACAATCGAGGGCAAGAAAACAGAAGGAAAATGAAAATAAGGGAGTCCTCGGGGTGGCATTAACCCCATTATGCTAAAATCCGAAAGCGGTTGGCGTGTCCAGTCTATTGACTCGCCGGGCTCAGGCGCTGGTCCTTGGGGCCGGACCCTTCCTAACGTCACGCGAACTTCCAGTTTTTACCCTCCTACGGACATTTTCCTTCTCGCGGTTTATACCTTAAAGAGGAGCTCAATTAGCTTCGACTTATCCGCCGAGTGTTGCGGGTCAAGATCTTCCACTAGTCAGGTTTTATCGTCGGGAATTCAAGAGAGATGGTAGGGTTTTCTAAAGATATTCATCTTAGAGGTCAATTCGTCTTCTCCTTCTCTTTTTCCTTTGCCCCTACACGTCAACTGATAAGCACTAAGGCACTTTACCTCCCACCAAGTTCCGTGGCCTTTAGGTGAAACATCACTAACCTCACGACAACCACAACTGGCGTCTAGGACGACTAAGGTCGAGCTAGGGGCGTACGACACGCGTTAGTCGGAGTTGGGAGATGATATTGGCACAGAAGTAGTCAATTTCCACAGGGGTTTCTTACTTGCAACCTGGTTCAGTTTTCCCGTCATCGTCAGCACATACATAATGATGGAAGACGTCAACGTACTTATCAGGAATTGAATCAATCTGACGAAATGTCTTTCACCTTCACCCGAGAGCAGGCCATGCGGCCAGTCTCGGCACGCCTACTGAACTTATACGACACTTCCACATTGTGGAACATCTCCGTCACTAGTTAAGAGGATAGTAAGAGAACATGCCAGGAACAGACATCACATTGTCTGAAACGATGCGGGAGTGAAGCGCTCCAAATGGTTCATCTCAAGACCAACATAAGAGATACCTATACCAAAACCACGAGAGATATCAGAGCTGATGACGGAGAGGAAGGACTTGGGGCAGGTAGCGGGAATCGCCACAGGACTGCAAAATGAACAATAACGTGTATGTTATGGGCATAGTCGACACCCCTCAGTGCAGATGGTGTAATACAGATGAGGAAACTCCCTATTATGTCCTGGCATGGTGCGAAAGATGTACTGAGAGGGGTTTTTTTTTTTTTTTTTTTGACCCGAGGGCGTGTGGGACAAGTCCCTTTGTCACTGCAGCCGCATATGGGCCTATTGTGACGCTGGTCCTTTCTTAGTAGAAGGCGTCGTACATACCCGCCCCCCTTAGGAAGCCGAGTATGTCCTTCACCGCAGAGTCCGCTACGGTTTGGGGTTCAGTGGCCCCCTGACCGAAGTATTCGAAGCGTTTTGCTGCCAAGGCATGGCATTCACATAGGATATGCTCTGCTGTCTCGTCCTCCTCACCGCAGAGTCTGCATTCCACCGCCTCTGAGATGCCCATCTTGTTGAGGTGATATCTGAGTGGGCAGTGCCCGGTGAGGAAGCTTATCAGTACTCTCAGATCTTGTCTAGAGAGTGTCAGCATCGCCTTTGCCCTTTGACAGGAAGGCGTGACAAGCCTTTTCGCCTGTCTTAGTCGTGGCTGGCGATGCCAATGGGCGCCATTTTCCTGTATCTCCCATCGAGCAACCAGACAGTTCAGGTGACTTTTCGTCAGACCCACGTGTGGTTCAGGCCCGATGCGTAGGGATTCTGTACCCCTTTTCGCAAGGCAGTCAGCCTTTTCATAGTCCTCATGCCGAGCCAGCACCCAAATGAGGGAGAGCCTGTTACGGGCGCCGAGCTGCTTGAGCGCATGGAGGCATCCCCATGCCAGCTTAGACCTAAAACTATAGGCTGCGATGGCCTTTAAGGCGGCCTGGCTGTCTGAGAAAATGTAGATCCGCTTTCCCTTGAGCCCTTTGTTCAGGATCTCTTCTGCGATCTCTTGGGTTTTGCCCATTGTTCGCGGCTGCTTATTCAGTCAGCATGCTGACCTTATTCACAGCTGGCCGCAGACATGCCCCTGAGGACAATGCCGTGGCCGTTCCACTATCCACAACCCGTGGTCGCGCCTGGTAGCATGGGCATGTTCCTGGGAAGATAACCCAGAACCAGGACTGAGAGGGTTTGGAGATGTCCGGGGAACCGCTGACTCAGGCAAAAATTACTGCAATCGGGAGGAGCTCCTATCCAATAAACCAACATTCGTCAGGATTATGAACCATTGTCTTAACCACTAGACCACAATCGCGCAGTGCCTTTTAATGGGAGTCAGTCCGTACAGAGACATGAAAGGATTTTTGGTCTTTGTCACAAACTACCCAAGAGTGGACGTCAAAGAAGATTCTTGCACGAAATACCTGGCTTTCAACCTCGCCTTGGACCTTGGACTGGCTCTATTACTTTTGACCGAAGTGTTTATTCCAAAATGGACAGTCAGTTGATGGCAATTAGGCATTGGTCGTCCTTGCCTACATATAGCGTCACTTGGTGGCTGTCAACAGTTAGTTCTTCCTGCCACTCTGATGTAATAGAAGTCCTTTTGAATATCACACCCCTCTACTCATTCTAATGACTGCATACCTGGGAGCGGTAAGGGTTTTGCAGGCAATTATTTCGACCAGGGCTGAGGCCAGCCTCCAGGGAACGACTAGACAGTTCAAATTAGAAGAGGCGGCTTGCTACTGACGTTATTCCAGAGTGGAAGAATTTTCAGTTCTCATTCGGCGTCCACGCTCGTCCACAGGAATGGTGGGAGAGAGGGCCGTTCCAGACTGAGGTGGATGTATTGCCGTGGTACACTGACGGTTCAGTTATTGGGGGGGGGGGGGGGCTCTTTTGGGCATCATAGGACCCAACTTCAGCCTTGCCAAGCCGCTGGGCGAGAGTACGCCACGATATATCAAGCAAAAATCGTAGCCATAAATATCTGCGTAGAAGAGATCCTGACAAAAAGGACTCAAGGGAAACTAGATCTACATATTCTCGGACAGTCTGGACCATCGTAGCCTCTTCAGACTGAATCCCAGAGTCCTTACTACCTTCCTCACTGGACACTGCCTCAACAAGAGGGGCAATTCAGAGGTAGTTGCAAATTGTGCGGAGAGGAGGACGAAACGGCAGAGCACATCTTATGCGACTACCCTGTCTCGGCAACCAGGCGCTTCAAACATTTTTCTCAAGGATTCAACGAACCCCAAACCATTGCGGAGTCGACAACGAAAGACATACTCGGCTTCCTAAAATGAGCTGGTATGTACGATGTATTTTATTAAGGGACATCGTTACAACATTCCCACGGTGTGGCTACAGTGACAAAAGCCCCGTGTGCCTTCGGATGAAAAAAAATATACAAAAACAGTTAGGCATGTTCTTTAATATGAGGAGCATTCCTTGATTAATAATTTACAGCTTCAATGCGGCAGAATTCGCTGTGATGCAGAACATATTATAATTCATACAGTCTCTCTACAAGAGAATTCAGAAAATAGTTAACAACCGCATTTTCTACAAGGACGAAATATCTTCTGCAAACATGCCATAGGCTCATCTTCCATAGCACGCAGTAAGTTTAAGTATTAGCAAACTCCGAGGAGTTCACCTAAACATGCGAAATCCCTCCTTTTCGGTACTACTAAATAGATGTGCGTTATAAGACTTTTCCGGTAATTGACGGGTTGAGATGGTCGCATTTAAAGAGTACTTCGACCTCGGGTTAAGAAAACTATCAATCCTTCCCTTTGTTCAATAAACGATCATCAATCAGCTTCATTAAAACTGAAACTTTACGTCCTTAATGAACCTTGGTGTTACGAAAGTGATATCAGGAAGCAAACTAGTTGAGAGTAGAACACAGACAAATTGATTTTTATTGTTTTTCGATAAACGCGGTTATCAATAACAACGAAACATAGTAACTTCATTACATTTGGGCTATCGTTTGTCGACTCCAACGTCCCCATTGTTACCTTCGCTTCAATCAATTGTACAGCCAATCTCGAATTTCGGTCGTCGATAGTTTGAAACTCAATCGCCAAATTGAGCGGATTATGAGCTCTACAACTTGAGACGATTTGAGGACAATCGAATTGTCGAGACGTTCTCGAAAGTATTCGTTAGAGAAGTTTTTCGATTTGTTATTTGGTCAAATTACTGGTCGAATTCGAAGCGAAAATGAAGCAATAGTTCAAGATACGTTATTTGAAGCGCGCGGAACCAACTCTACCATTTTTGTTCAGGATTGTAGGAAAGACAGTCACAAACCTTGAAATGGCTCACGCAAAAAAAGAAATAAAAAACGTTCTCTGTAGAAATGGAAAGTACGTTTTGATCGTAGGCATTGAACATCGAATTTCAGTTAATTTGGGCGGTACGTTTGCTCTCAATCGCATTACACACAGACTGTACTCAAATGGTGTTTTTTACTCAGAAAATTATGAAACGTAACGATCGAATGAAAATAAATAAAAAGAACATCTCACGCAACTTTCATCATCCCCAGTAGTTCCCTTAATGGCACTTCTGGGATAGTGACGTCAAACCCCCCTCCGCACCACCAGCTGATCCCCCTCACGCTAAATAAATCTAGGGGGTGTGACCCCAATCGCATGTACACTTAGTAATAACCCGGGGGTGTCGATCCACTCAGAAGTTGCGCCAATTGGGGGGGGGGGGGTCAGAAGGGGTGAGGAGGGGGGTTTGACGTTACTATCCCAGGAGAGCCATGAAGGGAACTACCATCACCACGAGTATTAAAAATAATATGTGATTTGATAATTCAACTTTTCTATCTATTATTATTATTGAACTCCGACTGTCCCTTTTGGAATAAGCACCTCGGCCTAAAGTTCTATTGTCCCAGTCCTAATGTCTTTACAGGCCCAAGCCTAGCCTAGTGAGGAATGCCAGGTATTTTGTGCACGAGTCCTCTTTGTTATCTACCCTTGGGGAATTTGTACCAGAGACCGAAAATAGCTCCTGTCATGTCTCTCGCAGTGCCAAAGAACGTGATAGGGAATTTTCACATTTGTACCGAGGGGTGTCGACTATGCCCATAACATACACGTCGTTTGACGCAAAGCGTCTTTGACCTCAGACTTCCCTGCTTCATTGTCTCCGACTGCCTAATTGTCTCCAACTATTTCAATACCTGCCCCTCACCTACGGGAATCCCTCAGCTGCGGGTCCCCCAGCCCCCTTTCCCAGGTTTTCCCCTTTCTTTATTTCTTTCTCCCAATTTCATTTTCCTATCGACGACAGAGCTCTTCCATAATCATTCCGTTTCCAACTAACGCCCCAGTAACTTCTCGCTCTCTCATACGGTTGCCCGCGCCAGTTCACGCGTTCCGATTAGTGCCCTTGTGTCGCCCATTTGTACTTCATCTCAGCTCAATTTTAATTCAACTCAATTCCGCACGCAGGTATATAACAGTCCTCCTCACGCTCCCCGAGTTTCAGTTTTATTGCGATCCTCAGCTCCCCCTCTCGTGCACCCAACATACGTGTTTGTTCATTTTGCGGTGTAACGTGACAATTCCCGCTACCTGCCCCAAATCCTTTCTCTCCTTCATTAGCAGGATATATATCTCTCGTGGTTCTGATGTAGGTATCTCGCATGTTTGTCTTGAGATGAAGCATATGGAGTGCTTCACTCCCGCATCATTTCAGACAGTGTGATTCAACTAGTGACGGAGCTCCACAATGGGGAAGTGACCCTACTTGGAACCGTCAGTACAAATCGCATCGCCCAAGTCATTAGAAGAGCCTTTTTACTTTCCTTGGCTATACAAAGTTCTCTTCAAATCTATACGTTTCAGACCCCCCTGAGTCCGAAAAACACTATTTGGGAAAAACGGTCTGTGCGTGTGTGTGTGTCTGTGAACGATTTTTAGAGAGAACCACCGTACCAAATCCACTCAAACTTGATATCTCGCCCGCAGGTTACCATGGGACGCCAAAATAAGGGTATGAACAAAATCCACCGAAAGTTAACTATAGTTATCATAGTGATCAAAACACCAAATTTTTTTTTTCTCAAAAACGGCTCTAAGGATTTTGATTAAATTTTTTATATTGGTAGCTCTTGATATGATAATTATACCATAAAATTCCCATTCGTGAGAAAATGACGAGAGCAGCACAATAAATTATCAAAATTTTCGACGAAATCGATTTTAGCGCGGTTTTTAGAGAAAACAACCGTACCAAATCAACTGAAACTTGATGTCTAGCCTTCACGTTACCATGGGACGCCAAAATAAGGGTATGAACAAAATCCACCGGAAGTTAACTATAGTTATCATAGTGATCAAAACACCAAATATTTTTTTCTCTCAAAAACGGCTCTAACGATTTTGATTAAATTTTTTATATTGATAGCTCTTAATAAGGCAAATATACCATAAAATTCCCATTTGTAGGAAAATGACGAGAGCAGCACAATAAATTATCAAAATTTTCGGTAGATTTCAAATTTGAGCTGATTTCGTTCTCTCTCAACATTCACATACGCACACACAGAGACTATTTTCTCAAATGGTGTTTTCCATACTCAGACGCCTTTGAAAGCGTATTTATCTAAAGAAAAAAAGTTTCAATCGATTACTCACATTTTCTTCTTACTTCGCACATCTAAGGTCAAATGTTAATTAAACTGTTCTAATTCAAGCTCTCCATTTCTTCTGGCATCTCTCGTCACGTGTGGACATCGATAAACTATCCTTCAATTGTTGAAAAATCAGATTTGAGGCCAATCGCGTAATTATTGCTATACATTCAACCAACTTAAACACTAGGTTTCCGTTATAAGTCACAATTACACTTTAGGGACAGTAGAGGAAATAGAACGAACGAAGGTTGCGTTTTCTCAACAGAGGCACATGACTAATTAATGCCTGGCCATTCGAAACCGATCAATATGCGGACATCGTTGACCAAATGAACGGCTTTTCTCCGAATTGTGAATCCCTTAAAAATTTCACGAAGGTCACTCCTATCCGAATTGGCCTGCAGTCTAAGGAAGTTAACGTCGACCTTCCAGTATAAATTATCAGTTAAGTACTAGGCCAAGGTTTCACTCAACAGATCCAACCGTTGTTACATTTTATCGGTGGTTTAAAACGTAGAAAACGAAGATCATCAACGAATAAAATTATTATCATAAAATTTCGATTTAATGCGTTTGAACGGCGGTTTAACGGTCTCCATATTGGGATAATTTTGAAGTGTTATTAGTATATATAGATTGCGAGCATGTTCGATTAATTGGAGGGGTAAAAAATCGGTGAACACAGATATAAGTTTTTCTGACAACACAAATGAATTTATTTAACTCACAAGGCGTCTCCAACTATTCAATAAATACTGCTCTTCGTCAATGTTCCTCTCACCGTCTGTTGAACAGAGATAGCAACTAAAATATTCCAAACACACAGCAATTACGTCATTTAATCTGATCAACCAGACCTTCCAGCAAACCTTTACTCACGTTATGTTCCCCGCAACTATTTCTGTAATAAACCCTTTAACGGAGATAAAAGCACCATCATTTGCTATGGTTGCGAAAAGTTACGTTATGCTACGCTCGGGATATTTTCCTCGCCAGTATGACTCCAGCGTTATCCTAAAAAATGGTCGTCCCAACTGGCTTCGACATCCTGAAATTCAAAGTTTATCCCCATGATTAGTTATATTAAAAGAGTACACACGAACCTTATTTTAAAAAAATCGAGTCGAGAGCTCCACAAATTATCAGTAACTCGATAAAGGCCATAAGTAGGGGCTTACTTGGTAAATTTCGTATCCACTTTGTATACAGGGTGTAAAACTAAGCTGAAAATGGAATAGGAGGCCGCCAACGCTCAATTTTATCTCAATCCGTGGCCGAGATATGATGTTACAAAGTTTTTCTTTTAAAAACCTACGTTCGTCCGCTTTAAAACCTCCTCATTTTATTAAAAACTGAATAAACAATAAATTGTCTATATTTCCACAGAAATAATGAGCACAATTGTTAAATCGATTTCGACGGTTAGGTCATCATCAGTAACAAACATGAACTGAAGCTCATAGAAAGGACATCTTATATAGTTAGGTGAACGGAGACATTGAATCCTATTGGCTCAGAGAAGTGAAAGGGGGCGGGGCAGGGGAAACCGGAACCAGAGAGGATGATTTGAGGTACTATGAATAGTGAACACTATACGTATCTTAGTGATCACTAACAAGTATAGATATGTGGTTGATATCATAGTCTTATGGACAGAGACTGAAAGACAATTAAATTCGTTTCATGAAAAAATTAATAAACTAGATGCGTTCATTCAATTCACCCTTCAAATAGGTTGAATTTTCTAGATTTGTCTATTTCACTAATTAACAAAAAACCCTGCAAATCATTACACAATGGTTTATTATTCTCATGGACAGCTTGATCTAGTATTAGTGCTCCCCCATCCCATTCGATTCAGAATCGAATACTAGTAAACCATACGAAACATGACCTGACTACAATGGAACTACGGAAATTAAAAATATTCCCCCGACGCCAGGCGCCCGTAAACGTCTGATCCGATTGAGGGGTGGGACTAGGGCTTCCAGTGAACCCTCCCACGCCAATTGGCAGGACGTTGCGAGTCCAAAGGGCGCTGCGAGTCGAGCGGGCCTTGAAAATGATACGAAACACGGCTTATTTGCGATTATACTGCGTTTCGTTAATTTTTTTAACCATTTTTTGCCCATAACAACCATGGGCTTCGTCCGATCGGATTGCCGAGATGGCGGGCACAACTAGATACCAAATGGGATTTTTGTGCGACAGAAAGCATTTTTTAGACCACGTTAAAGGCACAAAACGGCCCGGACGGGGGACGGGGGATGGCGGACGGACATTGCAGATTTGGAATCCCCATGTCTTGAAACGTAAAGTATCACATTTTGAGGGGGGATTGTAAAAAATTTTTCGTGACCGAAAACATAGGGTTATTATTCAGAATGAATAATAAACCAAAACACAATTTCTCAATTTATAGAAAAGATACGTATAGTGACATCACTATTCATAGTACCTCAAACCATCCTCTGGTTCATAAAAATGCGGCTTTCCATAGTATGATCAATACGGCACTGTCTATACCAATGAATAGTCAAAATTTATTAAAAGAAAAATCAGTCATTAAAAGTATAGCAGCGAGAAATGGATATGGAAGAGAGCTCATCGACTTTATTTGGAATAGGGTTCTTAGGAAAAAAAAGTAGGGAAGGGGTCTCAAATTGAGTTAGGGAAAATGTGTTAAGAGAAAAAGTGAAAGAGAAAAATGGATAGGAATATCTCACTATGGAAAAATTTCGGATAAACTTGGCAAAACTCTATCATCTAGAGGTTTCAAAGTAGGTTTTATAAATAAAAATAGTCATAAAGCCTCATTGGGTTCTGTTAAGGATAAAATTAACGTCCAGGATAAAAGTGGGGTCTATAAACTAAAATGTTCATATGGACTTGAGTATTGTGGTCAAACTGGTAGGAAATTTAGGGAATGAATAAAAGAGCATGAAAAGGATTTTAGGGATAACAAAGGTGATTCTGCGTTTGCAAGTCATCTGAGTGAATCTAATCATGACTTTAGTTTTGATCTAACAAATATAATAAGCAGTATATAGAATTTCTTCACTTTTGCCCAAAAGGAGGTATGTTGGATGTGCTGGAAAAATTCGAAATTGTTAAAAGTGATAGGTGTGGGAAGTCTCTAAATGAGGTAATCCCTCAAAACATTTCACCATTAATAGGTTCATTTTTACAATAGCTCGGGGTTTCCCTCCACCATTGTCTGAGTTGACATCGGTTTTTCCCCCTGCCCCGCCCCCGTTCACTTCTCTGAGCCAATAGGATTCAATGTCTCCGTTCACCTAACTATATAAGATGTCCTTCCTGCGGGGGTGGTGGGGGCGCATAGGTGACGTCACACCAGGTGAGACCAGTGCCGTGGGGCCTGGGGGTGGTGCAGGTGGGCCATGATCTGAGTATCAGGGACGCCCTTACAATAGGCCCGTTTGTGGCTGCAGTGAGGGTGTTGCCTGCATCCACCGTTAATAAAAAAAAAAAAAAAAAAAAAAAAAAAAATTGTCCTTCCTATTCCTATGAGCTTCAGTTCATGTTTGTTACTGATGATGACCTAACCGTCGAAATCGATTTAACAATTGTGCTCATTATTTCTGTGGAAATATAGACAATTTATTGTTTATTCAGTTTTTAATGAAATGGGTTTCCACAATGTCCTCGCGAATGATTTAATTCATACTCCTCATTTTCATTTTCCCGATACGCCTAGCGCACATTCTCAAACTAAATCGTAACGAGCGCAATGGCATTTCCAATTGAAAAATTGGAATTTCTTTAAATACTTGGACGTTATTTGCATTCCAAAACGTGCTGGAGGCTGTCAAATTTCTGGAAAACTTGCAAATTTTATCGGCTTTCTATTGGTACTGTGCCAATAATTTATAAAAATGTAACTTTACTTTTGTAAAGACCCACAAAAAAAAAATCTAGGAAGGAAATTTAAAAGAAATGATGAAACTGGAAATTAGTGAAAATGAAATTATGAAGTAAAGTCAAGTTCTTTAGGGGGGGGGGGGGATAAAAGCAATTATCTTCTCAGAGTATAATGGCACAAACAATAATTACAATAAATATCAAAATAAACTGAATCCAAATAAACAAATAAATCAGAAAGGCGGCAATGTCGATATGGTATGGAGATCGACGATGAGAAGTCTGGAAATTCTTTAAAATCGACAGGAACGTTCGTGAGATTTTTACTTTCCTTGGCTCTACGAAGTAGAAAGGTAAGTTGTGTAATCGGCTGAAAAAAATTTTTGAGTTTTCTTCAGATCTTTACATTTCAGGCCCTCCTGAGTCCGAAAAACACTATTTGGGAAAATGGTCTGTGGGTCTGTGTGTGTATGTGTGTCTGTGAACGATTTTTAGAGAGAACCATCGTACCAAATCCACTCAAACTTGATATCTCGCCCGCATATTACCATGGAACGCGAAAATAAGGGTTTGAACAAAATCCACCGAATTTTAACTGTAGTTATCATAGTGATCAAAACACCAAATTTTTTTTTTTCTCAAAAATGGGTCTAACGATTTTGATTAAATGTTTTATATCGGTAGCTCTTAATAAGATAATTATAGCATAAAATTCCCATTCGTGGGGAAAATGACGAGAGCAGCACAATAAATTACCAAAACGTTCGATGAAATCGATTTTAGCGCGGTTTTTAGAGAAAACAACCGTACCTAATCAGCTGAAACTTGATTTCTAGCCTACAGGTTACCACGGGACGCAAAAATAAGGGTATGGGCAAAATCCACCGAGAGTTAACTATAGTCATCATACTGATCAAAACAAATTTTTTTTCTCAAAAACGGCTCTAACGATTTTGATTAAATTTTTTATATTGATAGCTCTCAATAAGGAAATGATGCCATAAAATTCCCATTTGTGGGAAAATGACGAGAGCAACACAATAAATTATCGAAACTTTCGACGAAAAGCGTTTTTAGCGCAGTTTTTCCTTATAAACTCCGCTGGGATGTTAGTAGAAAGTTAAAGAAAATTGGCATTGTAGTCCAATCCAATACCTAAAGTGTGAGTGTTTAAAATCGCTCATGAGGTACATGAGGCTCACTTCAGAAATTCCTGAATTTCAACTACCGCCGTTTCGCTTACTGCCAGTTCTAACAGTTATTACCCAATAATTCGGCAAAAGTGATTACTATCCTTCTTCAAAAAATTCGTGTTTACAGGCTCATTAATTATCTGTGTACCAATTGCTCAATAATCGTCCGGGAACGAGTATGAGCAGCACAATAAATTCCGGAACTGTAAGCGCTACCGCTTCTTGCAGCAGTGACGTGTTGTTTGACCAAGTTCAAAGGAACTGTGTGATAAATGAGTTGAGTAAGTAGAATTAGCCATGTACAAAGTGAATTGTTGAAGAGCTAAGTTCCTTATAAACTTCGCTGGAATGTTAGTAGAAAGTTAAAGAAAACTGGTGTTGTAGTTCAATCAAATACCTAAAGGGTGATTGTTTAAAAACGCTCATGAGGTACGTGGGGCTCACTCCAGAAATTCCTGAGTTTCAACTACTGCCGTTTCGCTTACTACCAGTTCTAAAAGTCCCGTTGCTCAATTTGCCCGGGCAGCGCTCAGCCAGAAGAGGATGGGATTTGGGGCCTGGTATCTCGCAGGGATGAAGAATGGAAGAGATTGCTCTCAAAATGATGGGCGGTATGGGAGAATTTAAGGGAATAGCGTTATCAGGTTGGCCCTCACGCCTCTCTGCAAGCTTCTCTTGAGGGAGAGAGGGCAAGAAAGAAGAGGAACCTGATGCAATGTGATGAAACGGTTCTTGGTCAATACGCGAGAGTAAATTCATGGAGCAACTAGGTAAGTATCCTCAGAGCTCGTTGTGCTCTGTCAGACGTCTAGTTGTGCTGTTTCGTCCCTCTAATCTCAATTACTCTCAGTTCTCGGTCCATTTAATGTGGAAAAATATAAATGAAGTTTTTTGATGTTCTACCGAAGGCAAAACATATTTTACGGACGTATGCGTATCCTAAAATGTTAAAACTATTATTCGTTAGAGAACCCTTCGAGACAGATTTATGTGCAGAGGTTCTTCGAAAACTCGTACTCTTTAATAAGGCTATTGGAAGTTCCCAAAATAAAGCCCATTGTATTTCCTTCATACTTCATAGTGCTAAAAATGCTCAGGAAGGAACCCCCCACTCATAACTGTTTTACCACGGGTAGATTGGTTGCTAAAGGAGCTGTGGAAAGCCTTCCAATTTTTAAATCCGTTTTCTACTTTCGTGTTCGAATGACCAACCCCTCCCTTTTCATCACTCAGTCTGACCACTACCCTCCACGAGAAGGTCAAGGTATTTCGTTCTCTATTCCAAATGCAGCCCCTCCCTCGCATTTGGAGCATTACAGCCCGTAATGTTACAGTCGTGCGGTAAATTAGTTCTCTCCCGAAGCTGGTCGAAACGTCGTTTATAACAAGAGCACCGACGACTTTTCAACCTCTGGCAACGGCCGATTAATTTTGCGTCGACGCCCTCCCCACAACCGAAAAGGCCGATAACCTCTTCGTGTCTCGTAAAATTGCCACACGGGCTGTTCAAATCGTTTATTACCGCGAATTCTGACGACCTTTGCTCGCTTTCCACGGCCTCTCTCTCTTTTCAACAATTTTCACGGGCAGAGAGGCCGAGGGACCTCAGAGGTTCACGTGCATCCACAAACGACATTCAACGGCGAGCTTGAAAATAGATCTACCGCATCTAGCTCTCCGAGGTTCATATGAAGAGATTGATAAACTGATTGAATTAGTTGATACAGCGAGGAAACTTGTGTGAATCGCTGCGTTGAAGTCTTCACCGGGTGTCCGTCTGGCGTCATTCGACAACGATAACTAAAAATCAGAAGGGAACAAACCGGAGGCCCGTTGATCGATCATTATTTCAAAAGTAAAGCACCGCAGAACGCGAAGTTACCTCCGCATCTCGTCAACTCAGTTAAACCCGCGTCCGGAAGCCCCGTTTCCGGAACGAGGTAACCTTTTGTTCCGGAGGCCTCTGACTCCGCACCTCGTCGGTTCACCCTTCGCCTATAAGCGAAAAAAAAACATAGGAGGGCAATAATTAGGTTCGTTCGACCATCAACTTGTGTGTTCGACCGGGGGCTTATTCAACTCCCAGCTCTGGTCGACGAAATTAACCAGTAAGTCACCAATTAAGCTGGTACTTAATAAATGACGATTAAGTTTCCTCGTGCAAACAAATACGAAATACACATAAATAAGTATTCTTTATGACAAAAAAAGCTATCAAGTCCACAAAAAAACGTTCTGCGGAGCCTTACGAACGCTCAACGGCCACTGGTTTGTTCACATTGATTTTAGATTTGATTCTCGAATAATTCCAGACGTACAGCCGATGAAGGCTCAAAGTCCAAGAAAAATCAGCGGCGAATCTCACACAAGTTTCTCGGCTTTACGCACATTCAAAGATTTTTATCGCTGTATCAACCAATCCAATCAGTTTTTCACTCGCTTTATATTATATACTCTGGGAGAGCTTACCGTTCTATATACAAACACGTAGTGCTTTATGTTTCGGAAATTATTGCGCTGCCCCTGCTTATATGTACATTTCCCGTTTAGTACTCAAATCAAAATTACACGCTCCATCGTGTAACTGCCTTGGAGTTAGAGGAGAAACCGCTAGTTTCGGCCCAATTTCATCCGGACATTTTTTCATTTTATTATAATTATTGTTTTATTTATTTCTTCAGAAATATATTCGTGAAAACGGGGAAAACAAAAATTACACGCAGAATAGTGAGTCTCAGTGAAAAAAGAGCCGACAGTAGTTTAAACTTCGAAATTTCTTGGGTTGTTTCTAATTATTTTACAACTATTAATCTTTCTTCGTGTAAGTAGGTTATTGGTTTACATACATTTTAAAAGGTTAGGTAAGTTCATCCGTGGAATAGTGGCCGGGGATAAAATTCGTATACGGACTTTTACGAAAGAATAAACTCAAAGAGCTTCAATGGGCCTCTGCTGAGGTTCGAACGATTGCAGTTTAAGATTGCAACTCAAAGGACTGCAATCAGTAAGCCATCATTACCGTGCTTTCTGACGTGAATCTAATAACAAACCTCTTCGTATTTCACCATTCAAGACAGTCAAGAGTATTTTGCGCGTTCGGAACCCAGCTTAACAATCTGCTGTGCGTTTTAACAGTTTGGAAAATAGGATACGTTTGTGCGTAAACAGAATAAGTTACAGGAACACGTGATAAGGCTAAATGAAACGTATTCTACTTATTTTCAAACAATGTTCCTTGAACAGATGTAGTTAAAATTTCAAAAAATATTACATTTACTTTGTACGTTACCAACAATTATGGTTTCATTGTGCCAATGACGTTGGATGAATTTTTAAACAGATTTTTAAGTTTCCCACTACGTTCCTTAGCGAATTTCTCTCTTTCCATCGAGTGAAATTGTACCTGGAAGGCAACAAAAAAATTTTTTTTTTGCCGAGTTTCCAATGAGAATGTCACGTATATGAAAACCGAACGCAGATTAATTATCTCAAAGTAAGTTTTATGAACGTCTCTCTTAAACTTAAGCCATGTTAGTGGCAAGAGTTCGCCCATAGAGAGGACTCTTTTGTAGAATTGAGCCGAAGAATTGGTCTTAAGATTGAAAATAAAAATAACTTTCCGCCATCCCTTTAAGTTCGAACACCAGCTGCATATGCGCTATATCTTCGTTCAACGCATTTCCACAGAAACATTTATACAGAACAATATGGAGGGACTAGTTAGCTGAGAGTACTCCGTAAGTTTCATCGAAATCGTTAGAGCCACTTTTGAGAAAATTGGAATACCGATAAGTTAATATTCGACAAATCTCCTTTTCTGAGTTAACTTGGCCTATTCAACATAAGCCAAGCCGCCATGGCCGTTCAACATATATATACAGAAATAATTAGGGAGAACGAAATGTTGGTATGGGTGACTAAAAGACACTCCATCAGGATCTATCACATCTGGTGAAGAAGTTACCCTGGAATTTACGGAAACGTTCGAAAAAACGTTATTTTCGACACAGTTTGATTTTTATCTCTGTTCACTGGACTGTCAGAGGAACATTTATTCAGAACAATATGTAGGTAGTAACTATTCGAAAACATCTTGAAAGTTTGGTGAAAATCGTTGAAGCCGTTTTGCCAAAAAAAAACGGAGATATAGACCTATGAAGCAAAAAACCTATTTTTGCTTCATAGGTCTATATCTCCGTTCACCGTATTGTCATGGAGATATGTATAGAGAAGAAAAGTTAGGTACTGATGAGTAAAAGATAATTTGAAATTTTAATGAAAATCGTTTGAGCCGTTTTCGAGAAAAATGCGAAAAACACTAGTTTTTGGTACATTTTCGTCCCCCACCCTCTCTTCCCATCGGCCGAAATCGCCCATAACCTTATTTTGGTCTACAAAAAATAACGAACAAAACAAAAAAAGAAACCAGCTCAATCGAATCAGCCGTTCTCCCGCAAATCGAACTACAGAAGATACACACACACGGACCACGCGCCGAAATTAGGTTTTTTAGACTCAGTAGGCCTCAAAACGTTAAGATCTGAAGAAAACCCAAATTGTTTTTTGACACGATTACTATGCTTTCCTTCACTTCGGGTAGCGGAAAATAAAAATCCGTTTCAGGCCATTCTAAAACTGAATCCTTGACAAAACATGGGGTGTTAGTGCGGGGCGAAAACTTGAAAGCGTCGAGTTGATTTTTTTTTTTCCGTTCGACGATGAAATATGCCAATAGGTACGTTTTAAGTAATAACAATATCTGTTAATACCAACGCACAACGTTCTGTACACCGTGAATTCGACAATCCACTATATTTTCGAGCGCTCTCTTTTCGTTCAACGCATTTCTACGAAAAACAAATGTTTGACCGAAATCGTTAGAGCCGTTTTTTAAGTAAATCATAAAAACGACCGTTCAACGTTCGGCGTTTGTTCATTTTCCGATACGAACGGGTAGTCACAGATATAGCCGTGTGGGTTAGAAGACACCCTGTCAGGCTGATCAAATTCAGTTGTGCAGTCACAGCAAAAGTTTTGAAAATGTTCGAAAACACGCATTTTTTGGCGCATTTATGGTTGTTATATCCGTTAAACGGGTTGTCAGTACTGTGTTTTTGTGGCGTACAATAAATAAGTATCGATTAGTTTAAGACACTAAATGTACAGTTACGTACTGATTATTTGAAGATAATTTGAAAGTTTATTCGAAATCGCTCAAGCCGTTCGTGAGAAAAATTGCTAAACAAACGTTCGTTTTCATTACTTTCCTTGGCTCTACAAAATAGAAAGGAAAGTTAAGTAATCGGATGAAAAAAAAATTGAGTCTTCTTCAGATCTTTACGTTTCAGACCCTCCTGAGTCCGAAAAACACTATCTGGGAAAATGATGTGTGTGTCTGTGAACGATTTTTAGAGAAACCACCGTACCAAATCAGCTCAAACTTGATATCTCGCCCGCAGGTTACCATGGGACGCTAAAATAAGGGTACGAACCAAATCCACCGAAACTATAGTTATCATAGTGATCATAACACCAAATTTTTTTTTCTCAACAACGGCTGTAACGATTTTGATTAAATTTTTTATATTGATAAATCCCAATATGGCAACTATACCATAAAGTTCTCATTTGTGGGAAAATGACGAGAGCAGCACAATAAATTACCAAAACTTTCGACGAAATCGATTTTAGCGCGGTTATTAGAGAAAATAACCGTTCCAAATCAGCTGAAACTTGATGTCTAGCCTACAGGTTACCATGGGACGCAAAAATAAGGACATGGGGAAAATCCACCGAAAGTTAACTATAGTTATCATAGTGATCAAAACACCAAATTTTTTTTCTCAAAAACAGCTCTAACGATTTTGATTAATTTTTTTATATTGATAGCTCTTAATAAGGCAATCATACCATAAAATTCCCATTCGTGGGAAAATGACGAGAGCAGCACAATAAATTATCAAAATTTTCGACGAAAAGAGTTTTTAGCGCGGTTTTTCCCCTATAACTTTCGCTGGAATGTTAGTAGAATGTTAACAAAAATTTGCATTGTAGTCCGAACCAATACCACTCCCGGAATTCCTGAGTTTCAACTACCGCCGTTTCGCTTAATACTAGTTCTAAAAGTTTTTACCCAATAACTCTGCATAAGTAATTACTATCCTTCTTCAAAAAATGTGTGCTTACAGCCTCATTAATTTTCTGTGTACCAATTGCTCAATAATGGTCCTGCAATGAGTGCGAGCAGCACAATAAATTCCGGAACTTTACGCTACCGCTTCCTGCTGCCGTCAAGTGTTGTTTGACCAAGTTCAAATGAGCTGAGTGGTAAATGAATTGATTAAGTAGACAAAGCCATATAGAAAGAGA
Source organism: Pachypeltis micranthus (assembly GCA_020466155.1). Classification (NCBI taxonomy): domain Eukaryota; kingdom Metazoa; phylum Arthropoda; class Insecta; order Hemiptera; family Miridae; genus Pachypeltis; species Pachypeltis micranthus. Next base: position 23,208,547 of record CM035774.1, on the reverse strand, counting down.
ATTGACGTAGACCTAAGGAATAAATAAGTATCGATTAGTTTAAGACACTAAACGTAAAGTTACGTACTGATTATTTGAAGATAATTTGAAAGGTTATTCGAAATCGCTGAAGCCGTTCGTGAGAAAATGGCTAAACAAACGTTCGTTTTTATTACTGTCCTTGGCTCTACAAAGTAGAAAGGAATGTTATGTTTAGTAAATGAACTCGTCGTTCCAGTCACATTGCACGACTCACATTAGTTTGTTCTTAAACTCGGTACTGTGGCAAGTTGATGTATTATTATTGAGTATAATTTTATTAATAGTAATATATTGGTTTATGTCAAATTATTTATACAGCTTGACCTAGTCACACACCTCCAAGACCCATCTCATTCGATTCAGCATAGAAAAATACCAGTAAACAATACGAAGCATGACCTGACCACTACGGAACGACGACAGTTATAAAAATCCAGGGGCCTGTAGGCAATTGGCACGGCGTGACGCCGTAACGATTACTTTGGCTGTATCGTCCTGCGAGTTATTTGAATTAGTAGACTTTGGCTCATTATAATAACTGTCATTTCACTATTTTCGATCTACAGTGCAGTATCAGATCAGTCCATTCGCCACAGCATCTAAAAACACCTTGAAAAAATGTTACTGACCGAAAACACAGGGTTATTATTCAGAATGAATTCTTAAGCTATAATAGGAACTAAATTAAGCGAAAACAAGGTGTATCTAATAAAATCTTTAATAATGTGACTCGTAGTTTCTGATGTTTCCCTTTTTCATTTATTGATAACGACATCCAATCTGAAACTTAACGGGTTCGATGAAAAGTGAAACTCAAATTGGCTCACCCGCAGTTTCCGTAAGTTGGATCGCTTCAATTCAAACTCGTTAGCGTCTTGTTAGCGAGGAATGATGTTGCACAAACGTGATTCGACACGTCGTAACGGATTCTGTCATGGATTTGACTGCGGAAAGGGCGAAGAAAAAGGATTCATTGCGTCATTAGGAGGTATTCCGTTTGATCAGTTTTCCACCCCTCGTTTTTCGTCGAGACGGATGCCAATCGAAGATCCTGTCAAATTTAAGAATAAACCGTCGACACTTTCACAGATTAGAGTATTACAATTCTAGTAACAAAATGGTCGTTTAGTAACGCTGCAAACTGCACAAACCGAATATCGGATCCGACGCATCGTGCAACTTTCTTCAGCCCCACGAACACTCGGCGACTTTCGTCACTCTACCAACCAACTAATCCAATGATTTCATACTCGGCGCACGCGAGGAGGTGCTTGAGAAATAAATAGATTTACGAGATCAATGCGAAAGGACTGTATTCATACAGAAAAAGAGTTTGATAAATGAGTAGAACACAAGAGTGTCTCTGGATAGGTGCTGAACTGAGTTGTCAGGACCAGAGCAGAGAGCGAGTGGGGAATGCGCGTTTTTGGGTTGGGCCTGGGATGAGCTGAGAGTTGGAATCTAAGTAGTGAAAGAACATTTTGAAAATCCCAAAAACAGAAAATTCGACGTCAGCTTCGGAAATAACCGTAAGCCTTTCGTCAGCAGAAGCTGACTGAATGCGTAGTTCGGTTTTTCGCCCAGCTACCATTTCAAAGACCCCAGGTCATAGATGGCTGGACTTGAATGCCCGCTGTTCCCTGTAAGAACAACCAACTATTTCGGCCTGAGCTGAGTCGAACGTAAGCATTCGGAAGAACGTAGCTTATGGTTTTAATTGGAAACAGGATTTATTGGGTTTATGGCCGCTTTTCAGTAACCAGCGTATTGGGAATTTATGAGGCTATCAATACAATTTTCATTGGGGAGATTCATCTATGCTATTATGAGACTATTAGAAAAAAACCCTGCAAATTATTACACAACGGTTTATTATTCGGATAATCAGCTTGACCTAGCATTAATGCTCCGAGACCCATCCCGTTCGATTCAGCATCGAAAAATATCAAAATGAAACCCAAAAAAGGTCGAAAAGAACTGAATCGTAATATTAAAATAAACAAAAAAACGAAAGTATCTAGAAAAAACTGAATTTTAATATGAAAACACGCACGCTAAATATTAATACCAAAATGTAACCAAAAATCTACGAAAAAAACCAAAATGAGAATGAAACGAAAGAATCTAAAAAAAATTGAATCGTACCAAAACCAAAAAAAAATGAAACGAACGAACTATTAAATAAATAAACCAAAAATAAACGAATAATGAAAAGTTCAATCGAAGATAACAGATATTTTGCTAACAGAAATAGTTGAGAAGGAGCGAAAAAAAAAAAAAAAAAATTGGGCGAACCCGTTGCGAGGCGAGGGGGCGGCGTTGCCAGATGAGCAGGCGAGCAATTTCGTTGAGATGGGTGGGGGGGGGGGGGAGTTCAAACGACGAAACGTTGACTTCCGTTGTGTTCCCGCGTTGTACTGCGTTTCGTTAATTTTTATAACCGTTTTTTGCCCATAACAATCATGGGCTTCGTCCAATCGGATTGCCGAGATGGGGGGGGCACAACTAGATACCAAATGGGATTTTTATGCGAAAGAACGAATTTTTTAGACCACGTTAAAGGCACAAACGGACATTGCAGATTTGGAATCCTGATGCTTTGTAACGTAAAGTATCAAATTTTGAGGCGGGGTTGTAAAAAATTTTTCGTGACTGAAAACATAGGCTTATTATTCAGAATGAATAATAAACCAAAACTGAAAATAAATGTAAAAATTAGTCAAAGAGACAACAGTTGTCTGAATTCCGAAATTACGTGGGTTGCTCCTAATTATTTTATAACAGTTACTAAAGTTTTATTGCTCAAGTAGCTTATTTAACTATCAACACGGTGTTTGTGACGTATGAGCGAGATTGACGCAGAAAACCCTGAACTAACACCGTTTTTCGTCGAAATATTGGATGATATATCGTGCTGCACTCGTCAGTTCCGACAATTCTACGCTACCGTTTATAAGTCTGTTTTCTTCTCATATCGACCGTACCCGTGGAACGTTTACGCTGTTTGAAATTGTTCACACTGAGACGTTTGACTTTCGTAAAAACTCTAGGCGTTAAACAATATCTGGTGCGTTGCAACACACAACTTTCCTTAGCTCTACGTCAATTCACTTGGCACTTGTTCACTTGTTGACTTTTTCTACTTGCTCAATTCATTTATCAATTGAAGTATTTTAGACCACGTTAAAGGCATAAAACAGCCCGGCCGGGGGACGGCGGACGGACATTGCAGATTTGGAATCCTGATGCTTTGTAACGTAAAGTATCAAATTTTGAGGGGGGGTTGTAAAAAATTTTTGAACTCAGTTAATTTGAACTCGGTCAAACAACACTTTATGGCTGCAGGAAGCGGTAGCGCTTACAGTTCCGGAATTTATTGTGCTGCTCGTACTCGTCCGGGAATGACCAAGTTCAAAGTAACTGGGTGATAAATGAAATGGGCAAGTAGAAAAAGCCATGAACACAAGTGAATTAACGTAGAGCTAAGGAACGTTGTGTGCAAGTGTGTTGCAGCGCACCAGATATTTTTTTTACATTCTAGTAACATTTCATCGGAGTTTAAAAGACAAAAATCTCGCTAAAACCGATTTTCGTAGAAAATTTTGATAATTTATTGTGCGGCGCTCGTCCCACGACTTCATTGTGCTGAGAATTTCCCACGAATAGGAATTTTATGGTATAATTGCCTTATTGAGAGCTATCAATATAAAAAATTTAATCAAAATCGTTAGAGCTGTTTTTGAGAAAAAATATCTGGTGCGTAGCAACACACTACTTTCCGCCACCCCTTTAAGTTCGAACACCACCTACACATGCGGGCGCTATATCTTCGTTCAACGCATTTTTACAGGAACATTTATACGGAACAAAATGTAGGGACTAGTTAGCTGAGAGCACTCCGAAAGTTTTATCGAAATCGTTGGAGCCGTTTTTGAGAAAATACGAATACCGATAAATTAATATTCGACAAATCTCCTTTTCTGAGTTAACGTGGCTTATATCTCCGTGCAACATATATATACAGAAATAGTTATGGAGAACAAAATGTTGGTATGGGTGACTAAAAGACACTTCATTAGGATTTATCACATCTGGTGAAAAATTACCCTGGAACTTTCGGAAATGTTCGAAAAAACGTTATTTTCAACACATTTTCATTTTTATCTCTGCTCAATGGACTTTCAGAGGAACATTTATTGAGAACAATATGTAGGTATTAACTATTCGAAAATATCCTGAGAGTTTGATGATAATCGTTGAAGTCATTTTGCCAAAAAGCTTAAAAAGCCTATTTTTGCTTCATAGGTCATTATCTCCGTTCACCGTATTTTCATGGAGATATGTATAGAGAAGAAAAGTTAGGTATTGATTAGGAGAAGATAATTTGAAAGTTTAATCAAAATCGTTAGAGCCGTTTTCGAGAAAAATGCGAAAAACCCTAGTTTTTGGTACATTTTCGTCCCCACCCCCTTCCCAGTCGGCCGAATTCGTCCATATCCTTATTTTGGTGTCTACAAAAAAAACGAACAAAACAAAAAAAGAACCAGCTCAATCGGATCAGCCGTTCTCCCGCAAATCGAACTACAGACACACACACACACACATACACACACACATACACACGGACCACGCGACGAAATTAGGTTTTTTAGACTCAGTAGGGTCTGAAACGTAAAGATCTGAAGAAAACTCAAATTTTTTTTTTGGGCCGATTACTATACTTTCCTTCCCTTCGGGTAGCGGAAAGTAAAAATTGGTGTTTTGATCACTATGATAACTATAGTTAACTTTCGGTGGATTTTACTCATACCCTTATTTTGGCGTCCCATGATAATCTGCGGGCTAGATCTCAAGTTTGAGTGGATTTGGTTTGGTCGTTTTCTCTAAAAACGATTACGTCGACAACTTAGGTGATTTACTGCGCTGCTCTCGTAATTTCCCAAAAATGGGAATTTCATTGTATAATTGTATTTTTACGAGCTATCAATATAAAAAATTTAATCAAAATCGTTAGACCCGTTTTAGAGAGAAAAAAATATTTGGTGTTTTGATCACTATGATAACTATAGTTAACATTCGGTGGATTATGCTCATACCCTTACTTTGGCGTCCCATGGTAACCTGCGGGCTAGATATCAAGTTTGAGGTGAGTTTTTACGTCGTTTTCTCAAAAAATTGTTCACAGACACACATACACAGACCATTTTCCCAAATAGTGTTTTTCGGACTCAGGAGGGTCTGGAAAGATCTGAAGAAAACTCAATTTTTTTTCTCAGCCTATTACATAACTTTTCTTTCTACTTTGTACAGCCAAGGAAAGTAAAAATCTGGAGCTACACAGTTCGTTTGGTCGCTGCTACTCGCGACATTACGTGCACCGATAAGCTAGGCAATTTTACGTCGTCATGCTCTTCTTGGAATGGTTTTTAGTTAACAGTTCTGGAATTATAGGCGAAGCGTTGGGTGAAAATTTGGTCAACGAAATGGAGTTAGTTTCAAATCTGGAATTTCAGAGGGTACTCCTGATTATCTAATGGCCATTATGGTATTTTCATCGCGTAGATAGCTTATTGTTCAACCAACCTCTACTCTATTGCGTCTACCTTTGGTAATAACGCTAGTTTTGTATGAGCATGGATACGCGTGTTCGAATATAGGGAAAAACCGCAGTAAAATCGAAGTGTGACAATAGGAAAGCACGACTAATCTCAGGATTATATGAAAATTAACAGATTTCCAGCAAGTAGTGGTGTAGTTGTGATGAGTAGGATTCAATAAAATGAAAAGTAGTAAAATTCCGAATGGACTGGTATATTATGATATACCTGTGCTAATAGAATGTCTCTAGTATGCGTGGATTACTTAACCAATGTTTCTAAATCTGGAGGAAAATTGTTAGCCACTAGATCCAAACGCACATCCTCGTGACAACTAACATGGTCCCGCTAACAGCTCCGAGACAATCCTTAATGTCGTCTAAAAAGCTCATAAATAAAACGTTCCGGTCATCTTGCCATGGGCCTTTTTATCTGACCGGATCGTTAAGGTTGGCGCCAGATGGGAGGGCACTTCGAAACCGTGGCCCCTTCGCAGTGAGTCACAAAAACCATTCGCGTTTTCCCGAGCTTTAGGTGAACATATGCTATCCAAGCGTACACCTGTCGAAAAGGGAAGGAGTGTTGTATGTGAGTAGTTGTGGCAACTTGTGGTTACACGCCAGCGATTTCAAACAGGATGAATCATCCTTTCGGGAATGAAAGGAGTCAAGATGGTGAACTGTTGATAAACCTAATGAACTCGGTTGGTGGGGGGGCTCTGCATCAACTACGCGCGCGAAATAACAGGCCCGCACCGCCGACGCAGCACATAATTGTCTTCAACCCTTATACATTCTATAATACAGTGTTTGTTAGGGGCAATAGGCCTTTGAGAGGACAGTAAAAGTAAAAACCTCCAACCTGCTTTGCTCCTAACTATATTTACATAAAATTTAATAATTTAAAAATAAATTCGCTTGTAAAATAAAATAGCAAATAAAAAGAAAGAAAATGAATATAATCGTCCGACCTTCTGATGGATGAATTGTGGCGTCCGCGGCTGTATATGGGGCCCACCTTTCGTTGGAGATAAAATGCGTCGATCTTGTGGTAGAACTGAATTCTTCGGAATTGTCTTCGCTTGAGAGCTCCAGCAAGGAATGTATAGTTGTAGTAACGTACGTCGAACAACCTGCTAGGAGAATTTCAAGCTGTAGAAAAAAAGGAAGCTCGGATCGTGTCGCGTGGGCAGATGAAAATCGAAGAATGGCGGCTGTGGTAGACTTCTAGTCGCGGCTAACTAGTTTTTTATCACACCGCTTTCACAAGAATTTGACCATATTTACTTTATTAAAAAAAAAAGAAAATATATTTGAACAAAATTAATAAATATCCGGTTTTATATAGGCAGGAGCAGGAACGTATTGTGGAGGCCCTGTCCTACCATGAGTGCCTAAATACACGGAAATGCTAATAAAGAACAAAATACAGTTATCTTAACGTAATACAGTGCCGACATCGTTACCTTTATTGATTAAATTGGAAAAACGATCAGTTAATGTTCGGAGAATCTTATTTTCCCATGTATCTGGCAAGATATCTAGGGCAACGCGTCACATCATACGACGCCCCACATCTCTTCTCACAAAATAAAATATCTCGTGCGTTGCAACCCACAACTTTCCTTAGCTCTGCGTCAATTCACTTTGTACATGGCTGATTCTATTTAATCAATTCATTTACCAAGCAGTTCATTTGAACTCGGTCAAACAACACTTCACAGCAGCAGGAAGCGGTAGCGCCGACAGTTCTGGAATTTATTGTGCTGCTCGTACTCATTGCAGGATCATTATTGAGCAATTGGTACACAGATATCAATGAGACTGAATAAAAATTTTTTGAAGGAGCATAGTAATCACTTTTGCAGAGTTATTGGGTACTAACTGTTAGAACTGGTATTAAGCGAAACGGCGGTAGTTGAAATTCAGGAATTTCTGGAGTGAACCCCATGTATCTCATGAGCGTTTTTAAAAACTCACCCTATAGGTATTGGATTGGACTACTGCACTAATTTTCTTTAACATTCTAATAACATTCCAGCGGAGTTTAAAAGGAAAAAACCGCGGCAAAAACGCTTTTCGTCGAAAATTTTGATAATTTATTGTGCTGCTCTCGTCATTTCATGGTATAATTTCCTTATTGAGAGCTATCAATATAAAAAATTTCATCAAAATCGTTTGAGCCGTTTTCGAAAAAAAAATAGTTGGTGTTTTGATCACTATGATAACTATAGTTAACTTTCGGTGGATTTTGTTCATACCCTTATTTTTGCGTCCCATGGTAACCTGTAGGCTAGACATCAAGTTCCAGCTGATTTGGTACGGTTGTTTTCTCTAAAAACCGTGGTACAATCGAATTCGTCGAAAGTTTTGGTAATTTATTGTGCTGCTCTCGTCATTTTCCCACGAATGAGAATTTTATGGTATGATTGCCTTATTGAGAGCGATCAATATAAAAAAATTAATCAAAATCGTAAGGGCCATTTTCGAGAAAAAAAATATTTGGTGTTTTGATCACTATGATAACTATAGTTAAATTTCGGTGGATTTTGTTCATACCCTTATTTTGGCGTCCCATGGTAACCTGCGGGCGAGATATGAAGTTTGAGCTGATTTGGTACGGTGGTTTTCTCTAAAAACCGTTCACAGACACACACACACACACACTCAGACTCACAGACCATTTTCCCAAATAGTGTTTTTCGGACTCAGGAGGGTCTGAAACGTAAAGATCTGAAGAAAACTCAAAATTTTTTTTCAGCCGATTACATAACTTTCCTTTCTACTTCGTAGAGCCAAGTAAAGTAAAAATAAATATAGGCACTGCATTTTGGTTAAACGTATTTCAACAGAATGGCTCTTGGTGAACGAAATGTAACAACTAGCTGTCTGAAAGTGCTCCGTGACTTTAATCAAAATCTAGTTTAAGAAAATTTCGTAAAGCGGAATATCGCTGATCGGAGAAACGCATTTTCCAATGCGTTTTGGCTTGTACGACTGTTCAGCGGTGTTCGACGCAAGTCAAATCAGTCCGAGTCTTTTGACCACAGACTTCCCCTGTCATTGTCTCCTCTTACCAGCGGAAATTACACTGCCGCGGTTGCAGTTATTTCTAATGGCAGCCGATTCCCCAGAAGTGGGTGTTTTCCCCTTTCCACAATTTCAGATTCCTCTCCACAAGAGACAGCTCCTACCAAAATTCATTGAGGTATGAACTCTCGCGAAAGTCACACTCGTCAGACACTTTCTTCTATCTATTCCCGGCCCATACAGTTCGCTGTCTCCTTCCGAAACCCTCGCCAGTTCACGCTTTTATGAATCGTCCCCTTTCGTACAAACTCTACTCACCTCATTGCATTTAATACAGCCCTCCTCACGCTCACTGAGTTTATTTTATTTTCGATCTTCAACTCTCGCCCTCTCCTGCTCCCAACAAACGGATAGTTACAAAAATAATTTTCGAAGATCAGTGAGCCCGTATAAATTGCCCCAAAGGTACTCCGTCAAGGTGTTCCGATTCAGACTGCCAAAACCTACGGAAAATTCGAAAACATTTTTAAGAAAACGGTTTTTTGGACATTTGGTTGGATCTCCGTCGGACTGTCGGGAATATTTAGGGAGAACGCGACGCTGGTATTGAATGTTGAAAACAGCCCTGCGAGTTTGCTCAAAAAAGTTATACCCGTATCGGCAGAAAGATTTGTTCTTCTATAGCCCTCCGGAATAGGAAGGAAAGTAGTGTAATCGGTTGAAAAAAAAGTTCTGAGTTTTCAGATCTTCATATTTCAAGGGCTTCTGAGTGATAGCGATGAAAATACCAATTTTTCCTTTCAAAATCTGCTTCAACAGTTTTGATTACATTTTTATGTGCGGACAGTTCCGTACAACACAAAAGTATCATAAAAATTTCATTCGCTGGAAAACAATAAGAAGAGCACAATAAATTATTAATAACGTCGAAGAAACGTCCAGTTCAAAAAAATGAATTCCGCTCAAATGAAATTGCACCTTCTCAGTAGAGCGCATAAGATAACTAAAGTAAAGAAATTCACTTCCGTTTCACATACTAGGAATTCTCGCAGTACATTGCGATTATGTACAGGATACATTGAAGTAAACACAGCACTTTCAATACTATGGATGCACGTCAGATTCGAATAATTGGTGAGGGTTAAATAATAATGACCTGTCAGAGAACTTTACGCATATTCTCAATTACGTTTTCCATTCCACTATCAGATTGTTTACTTCGTTTCTTAATAACGTTCACCGTATTTCCAAACAATTATCTCCGCAGTACAACTATCATTTCGGCTCAATTTTCCTATTTGTGCTCCAGTAAGTGGTACAGGGGTCCCCGCTCTCAACCAGTTTCCCTGAACCAAAAAAGAGTAACACAAAAACTAACAAATTGATCATTCTAGAGTGATTTTCAACACGGGCAGTGAACGAGCTCAATAATAAGCCATTTTTGAGTTTGGAACTTTTTTTTATTATGCTACTTTATCACGTCAACGGACAGTCTCATTCCATATAAAACCCTTTAATTTGGGATTGATGTTTCAGATGGTGCCTTTCGTAATACTATTGTTTGTGGTCGTCGCTTTCTCGTCGAACGAAGGCAAGTAATGCACAAAATGTCTTTACTGTCGTTTTGTAAAGGAAAACAAAGTTTGGATTAATTCGATTACATAACTTTCCTCCTTACTTCGCATGGCTAAGGAAGCTGAAAACTATATGAAGTTGCAACAACTTAATTAAATAATTCTGTAAGATTTGGGCAGAAGAGGAGACAACAAGCAATCTAAGCAAGGCAACAAATGGTCACAACACAGAATGTCTCCTTTCTTGGAGCTACTGCCGATCTGCAAGACACGTTTCAGGTTGGACTGGGAGGTAACCAGCAAGAGCAGTGTTACGACTTTTTTGAAGTTAATAAATTTTTTTGGTTGGATTTGGCATGTCCGACTTTCATATTTAGTTTTTGTAAAATGTGACTCCACCTTGTCCACCCCTGAAGGAGGTGTCCCTAGTTTGAGGGAGCAAGTACCCTCGTTATGAGGAACAGCTACACCTCGTGTGGGAGCAAGTACACCTCTGAAGGAGGTAACAGCTACACCACAGGAAAATAGGAGCAAGTATGATACAATCAACAGCTACACTAATTTCCCAAAAATATGGGAGCAAGTACTGTCCTTGAAGAGGGCCAACAGCTGCACCAATTGGACTGTATGCGGGAGCAAGTACGAACCTCTGAAGGAGGATCAACAGCTGCACTACAATTTTACTGGGAGCAAGTACAGTTCCTGAAGGGAAGTAACAGCTACACCAGTTTATTTAGGAGACAAGTGTACTCTACAGGGTAGAGTAACAGCTACACTCAAAAGCAAAGAGTCGTTTTCTTTTTTAGGTTTAAAAATGAAAAGAGGTTTTTTGAGAGTAGTCACTGACAGGAGGTCGGAATGGGACTGAAGTGGCTAGTTTTTTTGTTTTTTTTTTCGGACGCTTCCGGGGAGGGGAAATCTTCAAAAGACACCCAAATGGGTAGTGTCGGATTTTTACCGACTAAAACCCCTCCCTCGCAGTTGCCAACCCGGAGGTTCTAAACCAGAAGGATGGGAGGCCAGCCTGCAGGTGCAGGGGGACTCATGCGCATGTGGGATGCGGGGAGGGCGGGATGGGGTTAGCGTGGAATGAGGGAGCAGGGCCTACTCACGATATCCGAGGCGTTGGGGGCATATTGTGTGAGGCTGCTGATGGACGGGTTGGGGTGACCCGCCACTGAGTTGCAGAGGTTGAGGGCGTAGGTTGAGATGGCTGCGCTGATTGAGGGGAGGCCTGTTTCCTTCAGGAGCTTCCAGTTTCTGATGTAGTGGGGTGAGCGGAGGACTCCTCGAAGGGACTTCATGTAGGTGCCCTCGAGTTGGCAAAGGGAGGAGGCCGTGCCCCAGACGTGGATAGCGTAGGTGCTGATGCTCCTGATGATGGCGTTGAAGACACGGATTTTCGTTGGATGTGAGACCTTTCTGTTGTTGAAGGACGGCTGGAGGGCAATGAAGGCTGATTTTGGCACGAACTGTGAGGGTTTGCCTGTAACAGTTGTGTTTCCTGTCGAAGATGACACCGAGGTACTTCTCCTGGTGTTTCCAAGGGATTGGATGGTTCCCCACTTGGAAGTTGGGGGGGGGGGGGATGTTACGGCGGGAGAAGAAGACTGCTTCTGATTTAGACTCGTTGAGGCGTAGTCCCCATTAGTGGTACCAGCTGAGCAGGGACGGCAGGAACTTATTCATGACTGTGGCACAGTGCAGCTTGGTTTTGGAGGTGTAGAGGAGAGCAACGTCGTCCGCATATTGTGCAGTGATGATCTTCTCGTGGACAGGTATGTCGTGGCAGAAGATGTTGAAGAGGGCGGGGAGAGTTTTGAGCCTTGGGGTACGCCAGCCATGATGTGGTGGGTGGTGGATAGAGTTTTGCCAACTCTCACCCTGAAGGTCCTGTCGTGAGGAAGGATGCGAATCAGACCGGTGAGAGAGGGTGGACAGGAAGTGGCTAGAGGCCCTTCCGATATTTATACAGGTCGAGGTACCCCCTTCTTCGTGCGTGCGCTGGGGAATCCCTCAGTGTTCTCAGGGGGTTGACCTGGGCCCAGGTTGATGACCTTCTATCAGTGGTTTATTTCCAACGTATTTTCACAGTTTGATATAAAATATTATAAAAACATATTATTTGTTGGTTGTGTACTTAAGCTAAGTTGATTACAATGATTATCTTAAAGCTAAGTTCACTACATGCAGTTTCGTAAAAGAGCACAAGAAACTTAGCTAAACGTTAACGCATGTTTTAAAATAAACATGACAGTGTGGAGTAAACAGAAATTGCCAGTATCGTAAGATAGCAGCTGAACACTTCCAAAAAGCTCACTCTTGAATGAAACTGGTGACTAATAAATGTCACGGATAAGTGTTCAAGTATCTGGGAGTGACTATGTACAAGATGAAGTAAAAATTGTATAACGACTCCTCATATTATAAATAGAATAAACAATAGTCTATTTTAAAAATGAATTTCGATTTTTACATTCCAGTGGAAAGTCAATGTAGTAAGCAAGAATACCAGCGCTGCGTCAGTTTGGCTGAACCCTTATTGAAGGATCCTCACTTGATTTATCCTGACAATATGAAAGACATCGAAAGCGTTTGCAGGTACGAAAATATTTGACGTCAGTTGAAATCTCCTCAGCACCCGGTTCTATAACGATACTTATTTTCAGGACGTGGTCGGTTTTTGTGGGCTGTATAAAGGACTATACCGAAAGGTGTTTTACTGAAGCCAGAAGGGAAGAATTCAACAAAGCAATCGAATCGCCTGTCAGTTCAATTCACAAACTCTGTTCGTCACCGGAATACAGAAATGGTAATTGTTTCGTTTCTTAATTATACACGACAGAAAAAATATTTTTTAAATGGTTAATTACAAGTTGGTAGTTTGCACCAATTGTTACAAAGAATTGTAAAACTTGTTGGAAAGTCGATTGAGGTCCTTTTGAGAATCTGCAAACAGAAGCACGATAATAACATATAAGAAGCCAAAAGCCACTCGAAAATATATGTGCCTTGTGAAGTCACCTCAGGAATGTCATCATACACATCGAGGACTATCAGATAAGGAGCCCCATTTGGCAAAGGTTGACCAGGTCGTGCAAGACTGATTGTGCAGTGTTAGTAGCCATGAAGTCGGCAAACGAAATTCGCGTTGGATCTCGATCATTAAACAGAATTGCTGAATATAATTTACCAACATCCGTGAATGTCTTAGGAGATAATAGGACATGGCGACTTCAATGCTCGGCTCCATTTCATTTCTCTCAAAGACCAAACCTTCCATCTTTGACTGTTACTAAAAAAGCTTATAACCATTTCACCCTCCCTGATCTCACCCTTTGAAACTCGCCACCCAAGTAAATAGTTAGATCAGGTGGGTGACATATAACAGCTCTCTACCGGGGGCATGGCTAAATAACAACCTGCACAATCTCCAGGTCTGGGTTCATAGGATGCTGAGCGACTGACTGGGCTTTTGCACGATAGCCCCACATCCTCCAGTCATTTGGTTGAGGAAACAGACCTTTGTTAAATGGCGGGGGGTTGTTAGGCTCCATCCAATTGGGATATCGTCTAACATCCAAAAATAGGACGCTCCTGCGGTCCACCATTAAATGTGAGTAGAATGAATTTGAAACCAGTAATAATCGAATAAAAGTAAAGTCGAGTGAATCCTGTAACAGTTGGCGAAACAGAAGGTGGTTTGGAGGAAAATCAAGTAAAAACTGTTCAGAAGTCCAGCAATAATTTGACGAATGACTGTTCTACACAATCCTCTTCATTATTGGTTGAGGACCCCTTATCCTGTCTATTGGGAAATTTACGTGACAAATACCACATCTTAATTCATTAAAATGATTAAAAGAAATTGATAGTAGAGTATAAATGTTTGGAAGATTGAATAAATGCTGTCGGAAAATAGCGCGTACATCTCAATTTGTGAGAAAATAGAAACCTACAAGCAACCGCAAATCTTGTTTCAGTGGCGTGTGCTTCTAGTAATGAAATTATCAATTCCTACAATCCTTAGTTCAGTGCTGGGTAGGATAGTTGTTTTAGCACTAGATATTAGCGGACGGTGTTGTAAAAATCAACCTGTTTGGTCGATTAAATTGTCTGCATTTCAAAGCGTTCGGGATACTTTGATCCCAAGCTGCCTGACCTCTTCAAGGTCGATTCTGCCAGAAAACCCCCGTTTCCGGCTGAATAAACTAAATGGAAACGAAGGTGTTCCAGAGTCACGCCATTTTATCGTCCGCTGCAAGTTTCATTTCTTGTCGATGGCGGTCATTTTTCGTTCATCGCACTCGCATAAAAACAGCAAATTTATTCCACAAAGTACATTTTCTCCGCTCTTAACTCTCAACGACCGTATTTTTCTTATTCTTCGCCATTTTTTAATTTCAGATTATTTAAAGCACGCAACCTGCATGAAAATGACATTGACCCAGGACACCATGTGCGGACGTCACTACAAACTCCTTGTCAGTCAAGTGTCGGGGGAGGCGCCACCTTCTGCTGTTTGCTGGTTCGTTTCAAATTTAATTGTTGCTACCTCAATCAACTCTGTTACGAATTGAAAAAACAAGACTTTTTTTCTTTTTAACGAACTTTTCTTAGCTAATCGCGTGATCTGTCAAGCGACGAAGTAATAGAATGGAGGATGTGATTTAATGCACGCGAAATGTTGCGGGTGTAGATTGCATTTGGGGCTGCAGAACTGAAGCCAGTTGGCATATTGCGCTACCCAAGCTCCTTCTTGGGGACCCATGACGAGATCCTGGCGTTAGTGCAGCCACAAGGTGTAGATGCAGGAACCCACGTGCAGACAATGCTTGTCAAGAATGACGTGAAGTGATCCCTCCTCACAATGTAAAGGGTTTGAGCCTTGAGTTACCCCGAGGCAATGGAAGTGACAACTCAAGAAGCTGACGTCCACCACTTCGAAATTAAATTAGATTCCTAACGTAGCAATGCAGTATTTTTTTTCGGCGTATGTGTATGACTAGAATATACGAAAATCGTAAATTCACACACTCTTACAACTCTCTAACTGGAGTTGGGGGGAATCGACATTGCAGAAGAACAGCTGAACCGACTCTTTTTTGGTAAGTTTACTATTTCTCGAGGCGCGAAAAAAAGGTTGAATAAGGCCTTAGAAAGGGCCAAAATGTACATAAATTGAGAGGATTCCCATTTTTCTCGACAACGGCTCTAACGATTTCAATCTAACTCTTACTTTTTATTATTTGAATAATAAATAAATCTCTCTAAATCTTACTTTTTATTATTTGAATAACAACTCATAGTTGAACCGGTGTGTGATACTCGACTTAAATATGTCGTTTTGTAAAATCTATTAACGTTATTTTCGTACAAAGATTCATCACTTTTTTTTAACAATGTGACTCGTTGAACGATATAACAACCAAATTACTGTTTCAGTTCTCATCATTTACTAAGAGAATGCGTCGTCGACCACGCCAAACGCTCGTGCGATCCTGAATCGGCACCATACGCATCAAGCATGTTGGACAAGGCACTGAGCTTCCTTCGGGAGCAATGCGCCAACTACGTGTACGTATTCCTGTCTATTTATCAAGGCGTTAACCACCCAGCGACTTCCAGGTTACTGGAAATTTTCGAGCCCGTAAAAAAATACGGAATACGAATTATTGAAAACATTTAAGCCGAGCACACGTACTGGAAATGAAGATTTGACATTGCTGGATATATGAGTACATAACTTGGGGGATTAGGAAATGGAAATAGTAGAACAAGCTTCAATTAAAAATTAATTCACAATTGGAATTTCTTCTGAGTTCAAGTTTGTTATGAATCGATGATTGCCAAATTCAAAAAGTACATGAAGGCGAGCACCTACACGAGTGAAGATAATAGATCTTCTAATGAATGGTTACAGATTTGTATCAAACTCTTCTTGAGAGGGGCAATAGGGGGTTTTGTAGTACTCGAAATACTTTTTCAGCGCCTCTTCCTTCTAGTGAACTGAGAAACATATTTTTTAAGGGCTGGAACATCACATAAAGAAGGTACAAACCTGGTGTAGTCGAGCAGATCAATGTGACAGCCTGCAAGCTTTTTGTTGCTAGTCAAGCAAAATAAAATTATGACAATCCTGCTCACAGTAACCTCCTTAAATATTTGTGATGAATCTTCTAGACATTGTTGAAGGCGTAGTTTCAGATTGGGTGGTATTCAATAGACATTAGGGCTTCATAAAGATGTACAAATACAGTGCCATGCATTAAAGAGTTAAGGTGCTCCCGTCTTACAATGCAGTGCCTAAGGTAACATCTTAATAGAACGTTCAAGTCAACATAATTGTAACTAAAGATGTTACCTGCACCTCAACAGCCTCTGATTTAAGAATACAGAGTTGACTAGATATCAACACAGACATGTACACATTGAATGGGAGCGGAGTAAAGTCAAGAACGTGTCAAGTTGTAAACATAATTCCTGTACATGCCCTTTTTGTACAGTGGAACCTTCTAACTTTCCAAGTTCAACTGCTTATTGCGTTTTTCAGGCCCAGCCAGGCCGATTGCCCTGGGGCCGATTTCTACATGAGCACATCTCCTTCGATGGCTGCTTCCAACACGCATTATTCAGCTGACCCCACTCTGACCTCCATCGGCACGTTTTCCAATCCAGATAGGGCTGGAGCACGATCGACAATGAGCAAATCCAGCCTACCGATGTCTTCTCCCTCGACGAAACCAATGTCTACGATACCCTCCAGCCCAATGACATCTGCTTCGACAAGCTCAGACTCCAAAAGTAAAAGATAAATCCTATTTGTACGTGTTTTTAGTGGAATTGCACAGAAAATGAAGTAATTGAATTCGTGTAATCACACCCCAGGAGATCTCAGAATGTAAAGCAACACTCAACATAACATTTCAAGGCGTTTCTTTCCATTCACTACTCACCTTTGGTAAGGTGTGGCTGATGTGACAATGTCACACCCCTGGACAGTGGAAAAAGCGATTTGGGTAAAAGCAAAGAATATGGACCGCTTCCTCTGATTAGGCAATATATCGATACATCACGACCGAGGTCAGGTTATCGATATGCCCGACATCATAAGCTCTGGCGACATGTTTGAAATTAGAAATAACGACAGCTGTACGATTATGCCAATTAATTAATGTTCATTATGTAATAACCCGTTATATAATTATTTTAAATGTACAAAGACTATGAAAAGGAGTTAATTCAATGAAATTAAGAATGGGTATATGAGATAACTAACGGATTGATATCGATCCATGCAGTCATAGCGTTATCAAGCGGTCAGTCCATATTCTTTGTTTCACCCGCGATTTGTAACCTTGAATCAATTGTTTCACAAATGAATGAAGTAAAAATACATCAAGTTGAAAGTGGATGTACAGTGATTAAGAATTCACAGAGGCTTCATATAGGAATTATAGTAACCCCCTATGGAAAGAGAAAATGTTTCAAGTTATCCACGCTAACATGTCAATATACACTACTGGCAGCCACTTATCCGCACACAATCAATTGGGACGCCGACTCAGCTAACAATACATTCTAATTTCAGTGAGTAGATCGTCCTACCAACCAGCACTCCCCTCGTCGACGAGGAGTGAACCAGAGCCCTGGAGCGCTCCAGCATCAACAGCGTTTATGAATACAGAAAAGGAAACAATAGGCAGTGAGACATGGAGGTTTCGAACCACTTCCAGACCCACATCTCCCATTTACACGAAAGTCAGCTCAGACTATTGGATACCTAGTATGAGGTATGACAACCAATTATGTAATGGGCACTAAATGTTAGTAACGAAAATTCTGTCACCTCAGATTGTTTTGCATGTAAAATAATAAAAAGTAGGGTTTACTGTTGCCTGTTCGCCACTTCAAAACAGCATTAAAGAAATTCTCGGGGCACACTTTTAAACAAGGCTTGTTGTACGTTGATAACTTCAACTTACTTATTTTGGGCCCCGAGTGCAATTCAAATTAGAAACCAGCGTCCAACATCAGAGGTAGGTGATGAAATATCCTGATTGTTGAGTCACGAGAAATCTTCGCCTTTTGAGAGGCGAAAAAGGAAAACTAAGGTGGTTTTCAAAGGGCAGAGCGACCTATATAGGGTAGAACAAGCTCAATTTCAAATGCACTCTGGGTAGGCAAGTAATTGTTTATACTGGTGAAGCTGACCATGGTGTACAAAAAAAAAAAAGATGTTGCACCAGGTGAACAGCGGAAGTTATTTACCTTATCAGTGTTTCACAAATCGGAACATCAAACGAATGCTTTACGAAAAAGTGCGGTAAAAGCAAAGAATGCTCCCTCTGATAAGGCAATATATCGATATACCACGACTGAGGTCAGGTTATCGATATGCCCGACATCGTAGGCTCTGGCGCCATATTTGAAATTAGAAATAACGACAGCTGTACGAATATGCCAATTATTTAATGTTCATCATACAGGGTGAGCCATAACAAATGGTGCAGTTTCGAAGGGGTGCTGCATGCCTTGTAGTGGGGTTAACGACCTGGGAGGGGTCTCATTGTGCCCGGGCAGTGGTCCCGTTTTCAGTCGTTACAATGGTTTGGAGCAGAGAGCAACGACGTTTCGTCATTCGCACGTTTTTTGAAAGTGGCCGTTCGTTCATCGCCACCCAGCGGGCCTTCCGACTGCGTTACAACATCCCACGTCGTGATCCCGTCCCTCACCGCAAGACCGCACCCAAGACAAATTCACGAGAGACCTCTCCACTCCCCGAGAGTCACTGTCTGGTGTGCCATTTCAAAATTTGGGGTGATTGGGCCTTATTTTTTCGAGGAGGATGGAAGGACTGTTACTGTCAATGCTCAGCGTTATCTTTTCAAGCTGGAAAGATTGTTTGAACCCGAATTGAACCAGTTAGCTGAAGAAGAGGATCTGGGGGATATTTGGTTTCAGCAAGATGGGGCTACGGCCCACACAGCGCAAATCTCAATGGTGAAACTGCGGCAGATGTTCCCCGCACGCCTCGTCTCTGTCAGGGGTGACTTGGGGTGGCCGGCAAGATCGCCAGATTTGAGTGCGTGTGATTTTTTCCTGTGGGGCTACTTGAAGGAAAAGGTGTTCAAACATCGACCTCACACTCTGGAAGACCTCAAGATTCGAATCAGGGAAGAAATCGCCGCGATTCCCATCGAAATGTGCCAGAGGGCGGCTGAAAATTTCAGGAATCGCCTACATCAGTGCGTCGCTGCTGAGGGCGCCCACCTTCCAATTTTCAAGACTTAATCTACCGAAATGGGGTGATGTATGGCGTTCAATAAAACAAACCGTAATCTTCTAAGTTGCACCGTTTTTTTTTAATCGCCCTTTGAAACTGCACCATTTGTTATGGCTCACCCTGTATAATACCCCGATATAAATATTATTTTAAATGTACAAAGACTATGAAAAGGAATGAATTCAATGAAATTAAGAATGGGTATATGAAATAACTAACGGACGCATATCGATACATGCAGTCGTAGCGTTATCAAGCGGTCGGTCCATATTCTTTGTTTCACCCAAAAGTGCACATTTCAAGTATGTTCATAATGTGCGATGTCCTTGAAGATTCAATATTGAATTAAACAATAAAATGTATTCCCGCCCCCCCCCCTATATTAAATAGAAAAACAGATAGGGGCTCTTCTTGCTAGCCCATTTTACTTCCATGTCAGGGATCAATTTTTTTTCTTGTCAGCAATAGACAACGTTTCCCCTAGACCCCAACTTCATCTGATTGAAGGGCGTTTCAGAAGCTTGGAGGCCGTAAAAATATTCTGGTTGTAGTACAGAAGTGGGCAGCTGTAGAAAAGAAATTTGAATCCAGGAGTCACCCTCAACCCACGCCCAAATTTCAGGCAACATACTTCTCTGTCAGTAAAACTATGTTTAACAACTGGGCACACTAATAGGTAATAAACAGGTTCGTTTACAAACCGAAATCGCCATCTAAAATAATCAGACCCGTATGGGCATACAATAGGCCCCCGTGAGCCTGTATGGTATATGCTCCAAGTCCCCAACAGAAAACACAGCAAACGGTGACAGTAAGGTTGGTCTCAACATAATTCCCATCTAAATGCCCCCTTAAGACAATCCAGATCTCCCCCATTATCCAAATTAGGCGAGGTTCGCTGTATTGCAACTGCACTTGTTACTTCTGAGTTCCCAAGGTTTTTCCAAGACCCCTTCGACGGTACTCGATACTGATCTGATCCCCACTTTACGATTTCAGGCCTCCGCAGATGGTCGACAATTCAATCGATGAACCCAACCAACAAGGGCTGGACGGCTCACAACGGATAGATAACTCAGGAAACCAACTGTCCTCTCCGGTTGTACTTCTGACGACAGCACTGATGCTTCTGGCCCGTGGACCTGCCTTGACAAGATAATAAATATACCCCAACTGCCTCTCAAAATTGGTTCTCAACGCGTCTGCGTTTGTTTTCTTCTCAATTTACTTCAACAAAACGCGACGTTGCGATTATTACGTTTAATATTTAACATTATCTCTGAAGCAATAGTTTTAAATTACAGTGAGATCAAGTAAATTGTAAAATACGAACCCAGCTTTAAAAAAAAGATATATCTAATGAGAAGAAGCTTGATGAATCTGGGTTTGACGGTTTAGACGTAACGAAGCTTTCATCTCGCAATACATTTTGTCATTTGCCAACCAATTGAACAAAATTAAGTTCAGGAAATGTAAGACGCGGAAGAAGTACGTGGTTGCCGTCAAACAGGTCCAGATTAGGACTGACACCAAAATTTTTGAACTGTTAACGGATGCAGATTTGTAAAAAAAAATAAGTTAAGAAGTACCCAGCGCTTTAGCGAATCCGCCCATCGTCCACATTTGGAGACTTCAAAATATAAGCAAATATAAAATACGAAAAAATTATAACTGTAGTACGACAGGTTGAACGCTGGAAATATACCGACAAGAAAATTCATGCAAAAGTTCAGATACCTCTCAATTCACTCCCATATTTGAGAAGTGTGACAAAATGCAGGGGCAAACAAGTGAAACAAACTTCCTCTAATCGCCAAATCTCGACGACGCCTTTACAATTTGTTTTTAATCGGCCCGTAATCGAACAGGTATTTTCCAATACAAAAAAAAGAAATTCCAGAAATAATTAACCATGCGAACGTGTGGCAGGCAGTCTTCTTTTCAAAATCAAAACGGGAATTTTTCGTTCCAAAAACTGATTGAGTAAACGAATCACATTGAGAAAGTGAGAATTTCCCAATCGTCAAATTAGGATTTATTGTCGAAACAAATCCAGATTTTCTTATCCGTCACGAAGCTTGTTTCATTCCCGATTCAGATTTTTGCAGTTTGAGATCTAGAATTGTCAATTAGGAACGGCGATTTAAAAATTATGGTTCAAGTTCAGTTTTTTATTTCAAATTAAAATATCAACAGTTTCAAAGTGGAATTTTTAAAATACGAATTGCCGTGATTGTTTAAAATTGAGACGGGATACCTTTAAATCCAGGTTTTTCCACAATAAGCTCGTATTTTTCCAATTTAAAACGGTGTTTTTTTTTCAAAACGAAGATATTGATGAGATTTTTCCGTCACGATTTTATGAAATTGAGATCTTTTTATAACAAACCGGAATTTTCCTAGAACAAATTTGACGAGGTTTTTCACGTTAAAAAGTAAACATTTGAACTTGAGATTTTACAATTTAAATAAAGACATTTTTATAACAAAGCGAGATGTTTTTTTTCGTTTGAAGTTAAGCTTTTTCTTTTTCATTAGTGGGATCTGTTGTCAAGAAATACTTGTTTTTCGATTGGAATCTTTTTTTCCAACTGAATCCCTCGCGTCTTTCATTTCTAGTAAAAAATAGTTAAAGTAACATAGTCTATTTCTACACGTTATAGATTTCGAGATAAACAAACCACTTTACTTTCGAAACTTTACACATTCTAACTCTGTAAGTAGAGGAACAAATTTTTATATTAATTGTTTCGAACTGAAATTTTTTAATTTGATGTACGTCCAGGAAAGATTTGCAATTTTTCGTAAAAAATTGAACGTTTTTGTTTGTAGAGGAAAAAATGACAAATCGATTTTTGTGTCGTCGTAAATTCAAAATTTTCCGTATCAATTAAGAAATAGTTAAGTAGGTTATGTCAAAAGTATGATGATTGTTGTTATCGAACAGCCACATGCACTAGTGAGTGGGGTTTAACTTATTCTGAAATGGGCAGTGTGAGCAGGAACGGTGAGGCAGCATGATGGATGGGATTGACAACCAATTGAATCAGTTACAGCTCGTACTGTTCCAGAAAATCCTGAGAAATCAACACATCGTGCTTCATTTATTGTAGGAATATCTTTTTCCAGCTTGTAACTGACACGAATCTTGCTTTGTGTTCATATTGAAATATCATAGGGAACCAATACGTTCAGAGAGCTTAATATTTAGTGAGGGTATTGAAAGGGTCGAACAAGCCACGGAGTAACATGGGTAGGTGATCAAATCTGTTGAAACTGGGTTGTAATTGTTAATGTCGAACTCACCAGCCAAAATACTGGGAGGAATTCACTTTATTTTCGATGATATTTATTTACAACTTGAAAATTTAGTGTGGGACATTTTTGCGACTTCCTCTTCGGAATTCGTTCCCCAAACATTTTCGGTGCACAATAATGGCCAAACTAAAAGAATTCTTCAACATTGAACCCGGCACTGGCTGTTGCTGCTCTATCTCCAGAGTTCTCACACAATAGTGCGTACCGCAGTAATTTTTGACTAAGCATTGAATGTCCACATGAGCATTCAACTCAAATTTGTCAAAAGCGTTCCCCCAACCATCAGTGGCAGTAACAGTGAAATGAACCCACATAGTGAGCACAGGAGCCACATTTAAGACCACAAAATCGACGTTTATCACCCCGAGCGTACTCCTCATTCAAACGGTGGCCATTAGGTTGTACTGCTCCCCCAAGAGAGGAACCATCCATATATTTACTCTGTACGGCAAATGCATTCCATCGCTCTTCGAAGAAACTGACTAAAACAGCTGTCAACCTAGTTGGACTACTGATAAATA
Organism: Pachypeltis micranthus; assembly: GCA_020466155.1. Lineage (NCBI taxonomy): Eukaryota > Metazoa > Arthropoda > Insecta > Hemiptera > Miridae > Pachypeltis > Pachypeltis micranthus. The sequence continues at coordinate 23,185,201 of CM035774.1, read as the reverse complement.
AGAGCTCAGTAACCTAACTTCAATTGTTCACCCGTGTACCCAGTTCAGCAGGTCAAAAAAGGTGGAAATGAGTAGCGCAGTTGTAAAACCTTACGTTCGAAACAATATACACTTTTCAATACATTAACAGGAAGCTTCATTTTAGCAATTTCATTAACATTAACACAAAGATCCCAGTAAGTAGGTAGTGATGTTAACTGGTTACAGGGGCCTCTTGTCACTGGAGTGATAAGATGGCGTCTTGTGAATGTAACAATCCGGGTAAATTACATTTTGTTTAAATATTATGAAAGGCTTACAAGTGGCGATAATATGGTTGATAGTTACCTAATATATTGTTGTTGGGTTTGGGCGTTTGTTTTATCTACTTTGTACATAGTTATTGAATAAAAGAAAGATACGTCTTTATTTCGTTTTATTGCTCTAAACATCAAAAGCTTGTTAGATCCCATTCAACAACTGTTTGGCCTATCGGGACTTCTATTTGTCTATTGCCTACTCGCTAATGACATGCTATCAAAAGTTAGAAAACCCTCGGAAGTAATTGCACGTGGGAATGGAGGCCCCAGTAATCACGTTTACGTAGTATCTGCAAGCAGCAAGGTTCCTATTGCCAGATGCAAATCGGGACTGTCTGAATTACCTACACCGAGGCACAATCTCAAATGGAGGATTCTGCAATGAGTATTCACAGAAAGATCCTGCACAGGCAGACAGTGGTTTGGACAACCCACGCTCATTTCCTTCCTATGCAAAAATACAGGACTCGCTGATAATATAACAATGATTAACCCCCCATGGAGCTAGTGTTCCCTGATGCGAAATCCCCACCATTCTCAAACAAAACCCAACATGTTGAGGTCCATCCCTGCAACCTCATCCAGCCACAGCTCCTCATTCCCTTACAGCTACCACTTTTCGTCGAACAAAGAACAACCGCCAACGAATAAACGGTTTGTCGAAAGGTTGGAAAAATGAGACTCCCTAAATTTTGGTTTTAATCAACACATCACATCATACAGCACAGCAACTTCGGCGTGAAACATTATTTGAGCGCTCTGATAACCACTGAAAATGGGGTCAGATTAGGAAAATACGGAATTTTACAAAAATAACATAATTTGTTATACATTTTGATTCAATCACACTAAGACTTGTTTGATTCTAGATGTGAAGCCGGAATTTGAACAAATTGGTAGCACACTGATTTTATAGCAACTATACTCTCGAGAGTGAGCTAACAGCACAACAAAAGGAAATCAGCGTAACTGAATGTCCTCCATACATTAAGGATGAATTTTAAAGCTTCACCAAAACAACACTAAGGCATCCGTCGCTGTGCGACTCAACAAGCAGGGTGAAGTATTCTGCAGCATGAATTTAAACATCCCGCTACAGTTCAAACTGTAGTTTCAGCGCCAGACAGCAACACACACAGTCGTCTTGAGTTTCAATCTACACTGTCCACATTCCTCAAAAGAAAACTGGTTTATTTGGTCACATATCTGACTGCTCATGAATACGGCAGCAAAGGAACAATAGTGCGAATAGTAGAAATGAAAAATACGAAGAAACGAAACCCCAAAAAAGGAACTATTTCTTGACCAGCACCCCACCACAACAAAAACGCACCTGCTCCACTATTGTCTCACGTCTGCTTTTGCCCCCCCCTCCCCTCCCCACCAAATTTGCCGATTTTTTAACGTGAAACTGTCGGAAGTTGACATTTATTTTTTTCTGTTGTGTATTTGATTATTCTCCCCCTATTCCGAACCTGTAAATCCGATGATCGACTTCTGCTACTCAACTAGACTTGACTATCTTGATAATTCAAGTACACGAGTGTCCCCACATAAATTTTCTCCAAGCACTCGTCGTTTCGGTGTTATCAGGTCTCTGGAGGACCCAAAGACCTTTTCAGCTCTGGTTTTCTTCAACACGCAAGGACCAAGCTTATTCATTGTATTCGTAAGGTTCAAAGTGGCAGGTTCTTCATAACCCTTAGCAGTACCTCAACGACTTTCATAGGATAAAGCGGTGGTTGGCGTCGAGACAAAGGCCAGAGAAAAATGTCTCGGCCTCTTCTCCACCAACTGAGGGTCGAGACTCAGACTGCAACCAAAACTGCGACTCATTCAGTATCGTAGTCTGTCAATGAGGTTAGTTGTGTAATTGTGTTGACTGTTTCATTAATTTATATTATAGAGTTACTTGGAAAAACAAGAATAAGATGATTTTCTCTTACGTTATTATTACAAATTTGAAAAAAGATTACCTATATCAGAGGGTACTGACTGACAGTTTCAATAAGCTTTTCGCAGTCTACGTCAGGAAACGCAGTCAGTTTTTAATAACAAACACACATGCTTTTCGAGCGTGACACAAGACACTGGTGGTCTAGGGCAGAGTCCTATTGCTGTCTACAATCTCCTGTCTCAGCTGGATGCACGACCTGTTGACTACACCAACTCCAATAACAAGTGACCCTCAATTGGGTTGCCACTATAAGTGGCAACTAGATCACTTCAGTCAATCTACCCTTTGGCTAAGAGTCGGTGAAGGATGGATGTGAGTCAGGACTACTCATATGGCCTTTAGACTTCAAACTATAATTTCGAGTACAAAATTCCAAGAATAACTAACGTTGCCGTCCAGCATTTTTTCCACCGAAAAAGTTGGTTCATTTTCCCTCTTTATGAGAAGTGAGAGTGAAACTTATTTTCTATTCAAATTTTCGTTTATTATTGGTTTAAATTTACCTTGCCTGATTTCCTCTACACTCATCGTTTGTTCACCTTGAGTTAGGATTATGGTTAGAGGAACCATATTGTACTGAACCTAGAACTTACCTTCAACCATCAATACAGATAACACTGGATGATACTGTTTACATAGACCACACCATCAAAATCGATCTCAGAAGACGCCATGGATAGGGAACGCGGTCCGACATCTAAGGAAAAGAGGAAAAATCGAATAATGCAGAACCACAGCTGAAGCTTTAAGACATATATGGCGTATAGGTTTTAGGGACCCCCTCCACTAGAAACCTAATCGCCTCAGTAACTGATCACAGTGAGACGAGATGACACATCAAATTTGCATAATTAACATTTGAATGGCAGGTGGAAACGTAGAGAAGGATGTTAGGAGGAAGTAGTCTTCTAATATTACCCTTAAGTTTTGTAAGATATCAAAACAATAAGTCACTGACTAGATTGCATCCAGGTCTACGAGATTTCCGATCAACTTTTGGGTAATAGGGAATCTCAATTGTTGAAATTCGCTCAAAAAGATGATAAGAGCGAAAGACTTGATGCAATTTATCCAAAATGATGATACTAGGCCATGAGCTGCATATTACTTACACGAATATACGTATTGTAGCTGAACCCTCAAGTAGCCCCCCAAAACAATTTTAAAAATGAGGTTTGGATGGAGTCCATAAAAAAATAATAATTATTACCTCAGAGAAAACACAAACATCTAATAACTAAGATATATAAATAAATTGGGATTTCATAGTGTTGGCGCCAATTGCGCCACAGAGCGTCAATTGTGGAGGCTGTTTATAAACGCAGACAGGAGCTTATCGTCGCCTCCAACGGCCGACCTTTTTGCCGCACGACTACGCTCCGACGTGACTTCGATGCGACGGGGCTTTGTCAGTCTGCTTCTGAACCCAACGCCGGTTGCCTGCCAACAATCCTCCTTCATTTTCTACGCCTCTCGATCTATCCGACTACGACGAACTGGTCAGAAGTTTCCTTTTATTTTCGCTCTTTAATTTCGAACGGTCCTCCACTTACTTTACTGTTCTAGCTTACTGTTCTGGATTATTATTATTTATTATAACCTTTCGTGCCAGCCCTATGCGTTTTATGTATTTACGTTCACTACACCAATTACTCGTATCCCGCTACGCAGTCGATTCGATTTGAGATTCGAGAGGGGACCATGGTCATTCCATTCCCCAACACATAGAAAACATGGATTGAACTAAAACGATGATTTTGATTTTCCCTTATTGAGCTGATTACTGCAGAGTGAACAAAAAATGGATTAAAGAAGCGGCAGGAGTGAAGAAATGTTGAAGAACAGCGGATAAATTTGGAGAAGCGGCGACGAAGAAAAAAATTAACAACTGTACAGTAATTTACTTTTAAAAGAAAATATAACAAAATAGTCTTGAAAACTAAAATAATATCGATTTGGACATAACCCAATGGTAGCGAATGAAAGAAGAGCAAGCACATGAAAGAAGATGTGATGAGACTGAAGCACATTCATTAAGTGACGAGACAGAAATGTCAAACAACTAACAACTCCATCCAGTCCTATCTGAACGGAACCCCAAATACAACACTTTTTTTGTTCGCATTTCATTACAACTACGAGATTCAACTTAACCCGTCTCACGAATCTCATCAAAAGTGCATCTCACGCTGAGAATAAAATGGGGGTTGTTGTAACAATAGCTTCCGTGTTCTTCAAATCCAAGATTACCTAATTTCCCTGAATTCAAACCCAACAGCTAAAAGTGAGCCAATCCAGATCAGTTAAAATCTATTGAAGGACTGTTTCTGTTGAATGGATAAAGCTAAAGCACAATCGTACTATAGATATCATATCAGGGCCACAATAAAACCGCAGAACTATGTTCAAGCAACAACAAAATATCTGGTGCATTGCAACACACAACTTTCCTTAGCTCTACAACAATTCACTTTGTACATGGCTAATTCTATTTAATCAATTCATTTATCACTCAGTTATTTTGAACTTCGTCAAACAATGCTTTACGGCAGCAGGAAGGGGTAGCGCTTACAGTTCCAGATTTTATTGTGCTGCTCGTACTCATTGCAGGACCAATATTGAGCAATCGGTACACAGATAATTGATGAGGCTGTAAACAAGGATTTTTTGAAGGAGGATAGTAATTACTTTTGCAGAGTTATTGGGTAAAAACGTTTTGAGATGGTAGTAAGCGAAACGGCAGTTTAAAATTCAGGCATTTCTGGAGTGAGCCCCATGTATCTCATGAGCGTTTTTAAACACTCACCCTTTAGTTATTGGATTGGACTACAATACCAATTTTTTAAAAACATTTTACAAGAATTCCAGCGGAGTTTATAAGGAAAAAACTGCACTAAAAACGCTTTTCGTCGAAAGTTTTGATAATTTATTGTGCTGCTCTCGTCATTTTCCCATTAATGGGAATTTTATGGTATAGTTGCCAGCTGTTTATGGTATATTGGGAGCTATCAATATAAAAAATTTAATCAAAATCGTTAGAGCTGTTTTTGAGAAAAAAAAATTTGGTGTTTTGATCACTATGATAACTATAGTTAACTTTCGGTGGATTTTGCTCATACCCTTATTTTGGCGTCCTATTGTGACCAGCGGGCGAGATGTGAAGTTTGAGCTGATTTGATACGGTGGTTTTCTCTAAAAACCGTTCACAGACACACGTTAGTGACACACACACAGACCATTTTCCCAAATAGTGTTTTTCGGACTCAGGAGGGTCTGAAACGTAAAGATCTGAAGAAAACTCAAAATGTTTTTTCCAGCCGATTACATAACTTTCCTTTCTACTTCGTAGAGCCAAGGAAAGTAAAAATCAAGCGCTAATTCTCACTCACCTTCCAAGAAATTCTTTTTCTGCGAGTAGTGCAGAGCTTGCAGTTCCAAGATGACTTTTTTTGAAACGCTGCAATTCGTTCACGAACAAAACCACGAGTCATTAAGTAGATCACTCGAATCAGGCGAATCTTCTTTCACAAAACTTCTGAAGTATTTTCCATCGTTGTCATTATATTTGACTTCAAATCGTCGATACTTATCGTCCAACGCTGATGGGATGGTAATGTTAAGCTCTTGCGTTAAAAACTCTGTAACATCCTCAACGCGACGAAGGCAATTGAAAACTCTTCGCGTCTCTTTCGAAAGTACTTTGCCCAACATGAACACTAAATGGTGGTGGAAACACTGAAAAGTCATTCCAGAGTGGAGGGAAATGTCGATCCAGTCTTGAACGCAAGAGAGTGGCGTGGTTTTCGTTCCGACGAATACGCTTGGATTATCGAGTATTCCTTGTGCCACCATAACGCCTGGAATAAGGAATCAGTTTGACAATGAATTTCGATATGACGGTATAAGTAATCGGACAAAGCCTCACACAACTTTTCTTACTACCTTACTCTGATGACCTAGGTAACCTTATGAAGAAGTGTGTAAATGAAGGATATACCTCAGGCACTTCTTAGGTAGAGAAGAGAGGTATGGGGGGAGTGTAGGTAGGAGGGAGCTTTACTCTTCAACAAATAGGGTACTGTTAATGGGGAAAGTCGAGTATGTGGCCAGTACCTGAGAACGTAGTATGTGAAATTAAAATACTTGGTGTGATGCATCCTACGGCTTTCCTCAGTCTGGCTGCAGCAGATAGCACTAATGAGCTTCAGTGCTTATGACCACTACCTAGTTTTATGGCAAAAATTACAATCTAAATCTAATCCAATGGCGAACAGTGAAACATGTTGAGACTAGTTTCACACTTATACGGCTTAAGGTGTATCATTCAAATGCCTTAAGACAGCTCAAATGATGACTTCCACATCTAGGCAGTTCACGTTTTCACTCAGGAGGACTACAACTAACTTATTTCTCTACACTGCCTGATAGTAAAGGTGTCGAGCATAAGAATAGGACACACTGGGTCGTAGGACTCAAACTCAAGACTTGTAGGATCCAACCATCACACACAAGGTCTGGCTTTATAATTATCAAGACCCATTAAAAAGTAGAACATATAATTTATCCATTTTTCCTGCTTTGAAACAAGTCGGGGTATGATTCTTGTTCGTTTTATACCTTTTTGGTTTATTATTCATTCTGAATAATAACCCAATGTTTTCAGTCACGAAACATTTTTTACAACCCCCCTCAAAATTTGATACTTTACGTTTCAAGACATGGAGATTCCAAATTTGCAATGTCCGTCCGCCGTCCGGGCCGTTTTATGCCTTTAACGTGGTCCAAAAAATTCGTTCTTTCGCACAAAAATCCAATTTGGTATCTAGTTGTGCCCGCCATCTCGGCAATTCGATCGGACGAAGCCCATGGTTGTTATGGGCAAAAAACGGTTAAAAAAATTAAAGAAACGCAGTACTACGCGGGAACACAACGGAAGTCGTTTGAACTCCCACCCCTCCCGCCCATCTCAACGAAATCGCTCGCCTGCTCATCTAGCAACGCCGCCCCTCACCTCGCAACGCAACGTTCGCCCGCCTGCTCTACGATTTGTCTCTTTATCGTCCGATTGCCTTGTTCTCGTCTTCACCTCCACAAATGACTGTTTCGCTCCTTCTCAACTATTTCCGTTAGCAAAATATGTGTTGTCTTCGATTGAACTTTTCATTATTCGTTTACTTTTGGTTTATTTATTTAATAGTTCGTTCGTTTCATTTTTTTTTTGGTTTTAATACGATTCAATTTTTTTAGATTCTTTAGTTCCATTCTCATTTTGGTTTTTTTCGTAGATTTTTGGTTACATTTTGATATTAATATTTAGCGTGCGTGTTTTCATATTAAAATTCAGTTTTTTCTAGATACTTTCGTTTTTTTTGTTTATTTTAATATTACGATTCAGTTCTTTTCGACCTTTTTTTGGGTTTCATTATGATATTTTTCGATGCTGAATCGAATGGGATGGGTCTCGGAGCATTAATGCTAGGTCAAGCTGTTTATCCGAATAATAAACCGTTGTGTAATAATTTGCAGGGTTTTTTAATGCACTAACGAACGTATATTATGGCACAAGAAAAGATTTTACCTTTACACGACGTCAGCTTATTCATTTTAACAGCGTCGTCGAATTGAGAAACACCACCATTGCCAATGATGGGAATTCGCGTAGAAGCAACTATCTCTCGAATGGCCTCTAAATTCACTTCACCATTGGGGTTCTTAACAGTTCTGCCATGGACAGTCAAGAATGAGACTCCTGCTGCTTCCAACTCTTGGCACAGCTGCACGCTCTTTCTGCGAGTCAAATTAAAGTTGCAATTGAAAGAATAGTGTCAAAGTATTAAAAGCATACTTCAGGCGCCTCAGAAAGGTTTGCTAACGCTTTTTTAATTGAAAATCACTCTCAAGTCACATGTATGCACAAAAACACTACAAGTTGAGGGAGCAGCACACGCTCCTGTCTCATTTTTACTGCGACGAACCAAATGCTCTGATTTAGCGGATGGGTTTTCACTGAAACCACGTGATGTACTGGATTAAGAAGTAATTACGTCGCCACTTAGAATGTGTCTACTCGCCACACTCACGTTCGCTATTGATAGCTTTGTATTTTGTTCTCTGACATTCATCTGTCAGGAGCATTTTGCACTTTAGAACGCTCTGACGTCATTATGTTATGAACGGATTAAATTGCATTACTGGAGCCACCAACATTGGAAAAAAACTAGTTATTTAAACTAAACTTTTATTAATTGATGTTACCTGATTAAAATACATTATACTAATCCACTACTCGACATGAACCAAGGCGCCTTAAATACGAGTCGTGCAGTACGCTAGTAGCTAGGGATTAAGCAGGTGATGCCTCTCGTTCTTGACTACATGCAACGAACAACCTGTGAGAACGTACAAGGGAATAAGAAAGCTATTTGGTTGCCCAAGAGTGAAGTCTTTGAGGAATAGGCACAGAACCATAAGTGCCCACTTGTACCTTAAACTGATACTGCAAGTTAGACGGTTGGCTGTTTGCATGAAGCAGGTAAAAAAACCTGTTATCTCCTTCAAGCAAGAACATTCTGTGTGCCAGGCCTTACTCCCCGCTAGGGACTGAGATCATGTTCAGTTTTGTGAAGGAAACTGGGAGTGGTTCTACAATTAGACAAGGGGCAGCAGCCATAGAGCGTAGAAACTAGAGGTGCATCTCATCCTACTACTAACGTTTTTAAAAAATAGTTCACCTCATTAATTATGCACAAAATGAGTTTAATTCGCACCTGACGTCTTCATGAATCCTGATTTTCACGGACACGGTGAACGGAGATGGTATTTTGTTTCTCGTTTGAGACACAATGTCTTTGATAAGTTGGGGCTGAGACAGCAAATGAGCTCCATAGCCATCTTGCATGGCCCACCTTTGAGGGCAGCCACAGTTCAGGTCAACCCCATCTGCAAAGCTGAAATCATTCAATTTTCAAAATATTCACAAATTACAAAAGAAAATCGGTACGATTTTTTAAGGCTCTTTTCAGAAATTCTAGCAGAATCATTCTGTTGATGATAATTAGTTGGCAGTCCACAATTTGTATCATAAATTAATTGTTACTCACGGGGCAATTAACTCTGCAGCATTCACAAAATCTTGACTGTTGTTGGCAGCGAATTGGACTATCAAAGGAGTATCCCCTGAAATGTAAGTCACGCAGTTGGAGATCCGCAGTAAATAAAGAAGAAGTTACATTCAACATAACACGTAATAGCACTTCCAACAGAATTACAGTTACCGAAATATAAGAAAGTAATTGCCTCAAATCGTAGACCAGTAAATTCATCGGTTACCTTCTGAAGTGGTGAATTCATTATCCCGAGCTTTGATAGACTGAACGAATGAGTCAGCCATGATCATAGGAGTGAAGCAGAGGTCACAGTTATACTTTCGAACTAAATTTCTGAATTCCAATCTGCAAAATAAAATTACGAAAATTTAATAGCTCAATGTTTCTAAAAACCAAAGAGTACATATTCATAGATGGCTTGCTGTAACTAAAATAACGTATGGGTAATTATGCTATTCTTGCTGCAGCCACTTCTTGATACACCTTCCGACAGTGATTCACTATTTCTATTGTCTCTTTTGGCCCCTGGACCACAACATGAATGCCCCAGTTTTCGTCAAATCTGTCCCAGTACGCTGCCATATTGCGATAAGGTTCTATTTCTATTGGCCATATTTGATGAGCATGGAGGTGGTGCATGGTTATGTAAGGCTCTAATGATGTTTTTGAGAGTTGTAACGTTTTGTAGGAGAATGTCAAAAATATCATCATTATATAGAAAACCCTCATTTGCCCACCTGGACATATGCTCTACACATCTGATACACTTTCTCCCAATGATAGTTCCATTGCTCAGAACAGCAGCATAACAACAAAAAATAATAATTCACGCTCCACGATAGGTACGGAGTGATCTGCATTTCAATCCACCCAATATATTCAAGCGTAAATAGCTAAGACCGTCAGAATCCTCTAGCCAATGATGCCCCCCACCCCCTGTCGTTACGTCGACTCATTCGTCCAAGGCAGTGCTGCAGGGTGTTTGCATGTCTGGGATGTGACTTTTGAGATTATGTTGTTCATTTAATTTGATAAGGTAGTTTTATATTATTTCCCGCGAAAAAATGAACGAATAAATGTTTTTAGTGAACACAATTTGTGTTTATTGAAGGGTTGATCGAATAATAAAGAACAAATGGCAAGTTGAATCTTGACAGTCGGTTAAGGGATTAAGATTTTTATTTGCGTGTTTGCCACTGTAACATTCAAATGCACTCTCTCAGCATCTCTTCTGAAGGTGTCGGTTTCAGAAACATGTCATTGCCACTTATTGTATTAGGGGACACTATGTTGTGTTTTGATTGTATTTCTATCAAGGGTTAAATCAAGATGTGCACAATAAATCTACATGTTCATCAATTATTTCGTGGATGAGTGGTATTCATCTCTGAAGTACGAGGCAACCAACTTAGATGTACACCCAGCTCAGCCTACGGTAAAAGCAAAGAATACGGACCGCTCCCTCTGGTAAGGCAATATATCGATATATCACGACCGAGGTAAGGTTATCGATATGCCAGACATCGCTCATAGGCTCTCCCCCACCAACTGGGCCGGCGACGCATATCGATACTTGCAGTCGTAGCGTTCAAGCGAACTATCGATACATGCAGTCGTAGCGTTATCAAGCGGTCGGTCCATGTTCTTTAGTTCACCCCAGCCTACTGAACTTCGATTCGGTACGTGAACCTTAAGCCGGGTTTACACTATGTAGCAGAGCTATATAGCACAGCTATATAAAGCTCAGCTATATAACTCGGCTACAAGTTCAAAAAGTGAAACTGGAGATTTGCTATATAGCCCGGCTATATAGCAAATTTAACCCTATTTTCTTTGCTATATAGCAGATATCGTGCTATCCAAAAGTTTCGGTAAACATCAAAGGGAATCTGAGCTATGTCTAGCTCTGCTACATGTAGCTCTGCTACACGTGCATTTTTGTTTGTAGCAGAGCTACATGTAGCTACCCCCTCCCTAAATGCCGCCGCGGGACCTTTGATGTCGCATGTTCGTTTGTTTTCGACTCAGCTTGTGGTCAGAGTCCTTCGAGTGCATTGTTCACGTGTTCTTACTGCTTGTACGATTGTGCAATAATGGAGAATCTTTTGAGTCAATTCGACTGGAGTAAAGACAACATTATAAAGTTGATAGAACTGTTTAGGGACTACCCGATGCTATGGGACGCTAAAGTTGCCGACTATAAAAATCGCAACAAGAAACACGACGCTTGGAACGAAATTGCGTTGGCAATGAAAGTGGAGAGATCTAAAGTAGAAAAGAAGATGAGGTGCCTAATCGGCCAATACCAACGCAACAATAAGAAGGCTAAAAGTGGCGCGGGAGCAGATGGGGACCCTAAATGGCCCTATTTCAACATGTTCACATTTTTGAACGACAAATGTAAGCCAAGGAGCTTCGGCATCTGGCTAGGAACTGAACAGCTGTATACTGTATAGCTCTGCTACAAGAAATTAGCATCAAAAATTTACTTCTAGCAGAGCTACATCTAGCAGAGCTATATGTAGCTGACGGAGCTATATAGCTTATTTTTTTATATAGCTATGCTATATAGCTCTCCAGCTATATAGTGTAAACCCGGCTTTACTTTAAGGCTTGTGATGATAATTCTAAGCGTGTACATTCAGAGGCAACAAATGAATTACTGAGCATTTCACCACAAACAACGTGATGTGACTTCATGATGCTCATCATACTACTTACTTGCTATACCTAACCATCGGAGCGCAAACATTTAAAAATTCCTTTGTTCCAAATAAGTCGATAACGTCAGCTTTAGGTCGAACGTCACGAATCATCTTGCAGACAAAGCTTTTCTTAATCAACTAATTTGAAAATTTGATTCTGTTACTTATCTTCGATACCGCGGTTTGATAACTCAATACGCGGAAGCAACTTCTTCTTCATCTTCCCTTTATGCGTCGCCCTGGATAGCATCAAACCTTCTTGACTAACTACTCGCGTCATTCCCAATAACACCTCATGACCAAACACGAAAAGGTAAGTACCTCACGATTCAAACCTCTCATTTCCTGATGTAACTATTTCACTCTGATATTTAATCGCTTCAATGTGCAGGCAAGTTCGTTAACAATTGTATTCTTCTACCATGGATGATGCAGTATGCTATGCTGAATCGATTTGTAGAAGTAACCCGTAGTAACAATTACTACGCCTGGATATTGTAATAATCTTCTCTTCGTCATAAGTTCACATTCTTTGCTATTGTATTTACTTGTAGTCCTCAGTACCTAGTAGAAACAAGAAAGTTGAAAGTTTTCAGATAATGTTTAACTGTCTTAACTCAATGGCTAAAGGATACTTGCGCCTTGGTAGACATAATCTTACATGCTTTATACGTTCAAATGGCCTCACGTCACCATTTTGGCGTTGAATTGGCCCCCAAATAATGGCTCTCACCGATGAAATCCTAGTGAGGGTTTGAAGATGTTAGAAGAGACCCATCCAGTTTTTTTTATTCGCTTGGAAAGCCCCCAGTGCATTGGGCCTATTCTGTGGGCGAGCATCACATACCTCACACCATTACGATTATATAAATCAATAAACAGGGGAGGAGGTACAAGGTGATAATAATTACGAGTTGATCAAAATTGTAATTTTGTTCGCTACTACATCGAAGGAATGATTTTTAATTGCAATAAATTGACGTTCAACAAAGAATATGGAAGAAACAAATATTTAATCAAAGAACCAAAATTTTGACTGTGACAGAATAAAAAGTTGTACGATACGATGTGAGGTGGCACACACCGTACATCTTCACATTAAACAACTGGCTAGTTGGCAGTTCTGAACTGAACCTTTAAATTTGACATCAACAGCCTTTCACTACGTCGGTACTACCTGTTCTTAATTACAGTCATTGCAGTCCTAATGGATTAATCAACATTCCATATTTTCTGCCGAGGGCTTACAAACGAATTTTAGGCTACAAAATACTGAGAGGGGAGGGCGTTCTTGCCTAATTCCTTACTAGCTTCAATTGCTTTCAGATCTGCAAGTACTGTGTAAAGACATTTTGAGCTATACAGAACAGACCTCCATTCATCACGAGGACATGATAGGCCAGACGACACCTGAGCTAACACCCGACACATTCGAACAATCTTGCCTTGAGAAGGGGAAGGATGGCTCTTCAGAATGTGCAAACAGCAAATTGCCATTTGTAAACGTCTGGAGGTTTTAATGAGTGGAAACCTCAGTCGATGTACGGTATTTAGTGGGCAGACCCTACTGCTGCAACTGCTTACAATGTCGTCAACGAAACATTTTTATTAGTTCCCCACACAAATAAAAAAGAAAGCCAACCACCACTTGTTGCTCTTTAATCAGAAAGCAGCAACTTTAACAAACATCAGTTTCCACGCGCTGATGCAACTTGAGCAACAATAGTAGAGTGGAATTGGCGAGGGTTTAGGTCTTTTACACTAGCTATAAGCCTAGTCTTCATAGCATTTGATATTATTGTATCTTTCACCCCTAACACCCAGTTTCAGTTCACAGCTGCCACCTTTCAATCAACAGATCATTTACAGAATAAACTACAAATTATGTGTAACAAACAATTGTAAATAAACTACTAACTTCAACATAGAGCAGTCTTGCAATAATACTTTTGTTGTCATACCGGGGAAATTAAAACTATTTAAACAGTGTAAAATTTGTGATACATAAGTAAAAAGATGCGTACAGCTAGTTTCGGTAAGTTAGATGGCGTAGTTTGGTACTTAGTGATCTTACAGTAACGCATCGATTATTGATTCAGACAATGAAGGAAACAAAGTCTTTGGAGTTGATGCTTACACATCATTTTTCACAGATTTTATATCTCAAATCTAAGCTTGATCGGGTGAAACAGAAAGGTATAGGCCTGAGAGCTAGACAGCCATCATTACACAGCATTCCAAAAACTTAAGCTTTAGCCTTTCAAGTAGCATGGAATAGAAATTGGCCTAATAAACCTTCCTGCTTTTTAGGATGGAGGGTTATAATTCCATTGTGGACAACTGCTTTCAGCTTACAGCAGTACCAGTGTCATGATTGCCGACAGAAGAAATAGTCTTGGATAATGATAGCTATCGCCCAAAGGAAAAAAGTAAGCAACCAAATCATCTATCAATAATTTGAAGAACCAGTTGCATTATTTTTTACCCGTATTCGAATTCTCGAAGTCTTTTAGTATTGAAGAGACATTCGCACAAGCCATTCCTGCCCCGAGGATTGCTATTATCTTCAAGTCCCCGGCTAAATGACCAATGGGACAGTTGTAGGGAACATTCACGCCTGAAAGTACAACTTCTTAGGATTGTTTGGAAACAATAAACAAGGGACAGTACAGAAACTTATTTTTATCATCGGGAATCAAGAGTTGACGAGGGAGATTTTTGTTGGTTTCACTTGCGAAGAACGAGAACAGCCATCAGTGATCCCCTAATTAAGGAATTTCCTCAAAAGGCTCAAATCATCTGATACGAAAAACAGCTTTGCTTGACATTAGTCACATATCATACGTGAACATCACATGAAACAGCTACAAAATTGTAGAAACTAAACATTATCACATTGAGCAGGATCGTCGTTTTCAGTGAAGAGGATGTTAGACTTCACGTTATTAGGTGAATTCACAAGGCAAGTCTAAACTCATTACTGTGCAAAAGAATTTGCTTCACTTCTCAACAATACATCGGAAGAAAACTCGAAGACACATAATACCATGGGAAGCGCATTGACATTCAGAATCAATTCATCGGGCAAACTTTGTAAGATGAGCAGAAACAAATTATCCACCTGAGACGAAAGAGATGTCAGCAGATTTCTTGACAAAAGCTCTTACCAAGGATACACACGTTTTCTTCACTTGGGAACAGGCATCAGTAGATGAGGGGGAGTTTTGATTTTAAGGGGTGTGTTAGATTGACTTACTTATTAGGTAAGTTCATGGGGCAAGCCGTTTTCAAAATGATGACTTGGTGATGCTTTGTTTACTTCAATAAAAATTTCTGTTTCCTCTCAACTTCCAATTAAGCAAGGTCGAAAGACGTTTTTGTTTTGCGCTTCGAAATTCTGAGAGTCAGTCGAATTCTGAGTCTGATGAATCAGTTACCCCAACTTGCCAAAGTCCAGGTTCCACTATAGCATCAACTGCCAACTTGCCTCAGACAAAGGGTACTGTGTCATGATCTACCTCTGCACCATTTACCAGGATTTGGTCAACGAGAACAACAATTATCCAAGACGAGATAGGCTGCCTTGAAGTTCATCTCCACACCTAGAAAGGAATTGCGTGGTCCAGAGCTACTGTCTGAACTATATAGTTCGCTTTTTAATTCCACTGCCTCGCCCACAGTTCCTGGTTGAACACTATGCCATTTTGCCTCAAAACTTTGATTGCCAACCGAGTAACTCTCATTTTACAGCATGCCAGCAGCATTTGCCTTTTGCGTATTATGTAAAAAGTAGTGAACGATATTTCTTCGTTCAAGGATAATTCACAGAGCACGTTGTCCAAAAACATAAGTAATCGATGATCTTAAAAAATTCTGCGCTCAAATTGTGTTTAATCACAAAGTTAACACAAAAACTACGCCACCAACTCTGCTAAAACTTTCAAGCATACATGGATTAAAATAAGCATTTCCGCAAATCGTATTAATTGTTAAAAACAACCTAATTGTTAAACTCTAACTTTGAACATCGATTTACCTTAACATTTTACACTTGAATTGAAGTTTAAAATAATTTACATTTGTCTAACAATACCAGATCTAAATGTCATTTGTATTGAACAATTACGTAATAACACTTACAAAATCTAATAAAATATTGCACAAATTTGGTGAGAATTGAACACAAGAGACAATATTGAACGAAGCTGACCCACTTGTCAAATTGCGATTCCGGTCATTTTTGGCCCTCTTTTACGCAAAAGCGACTTGTGCCGTTTTTTGTGAAACTCGCAATTGCCTAGCTGGCTTGATTAAATATAAATATACGCACATATATTTCAAAAAGACACGTTTACACCTAAAATAGGTTTGGCAGTACACGTTGACGAGTCGACATCTATTAGCGCTGGATTTAGGGCACGAATGGTATAAGTTTGCAGAAGTGTGCGTGAAATATGTGTGGTGAAGTGTAAACGCCAGAGCGAGAAATATTTAATAGTTCAAACTGTTGGTCGGTGAAAACGCATTTGAAATGCGCACTTGACCTATTTTCGAGTGCAGGGCAACACTTCGAAGTTCCTAATAATTTCTCCTAACGACGAAATTGTGTGGCTCCTTCGAACTTGATCTTTTGAGCAGTTTTTAATGAGGTTTTTTGTTGCTTGGAGATTGACTGGCGTACTGGAGAGTTTCCATGGCAGAAGAGAACGTTGCAATAAATCAGGATTTGGTCGCATTATTGTGAGAATAGCCAAAGTGAGGCCATGGTTTCGTCTTTAAAATAAAGGTAACTTAAGTTAAAGTTCGCAAAGGAACCAACAACTCAGTTAGGACGAGCAAAGCTCGGAGGAAGACGGTCGTTCAGGTCAATCAACATACCATCGTTTTTCCTCCATTCAAACTCCTTGCAAACAACCTTTACTGATACTTTTAATGTGGCTTTATGCAGCTAAGCGACTGACTAGCCGTCTTGGGAGTTGGTCTCCTGAGGTGGTTTCCAGAGATTTCAACGCGTGATGTGATCCACCATTATTCCACAATACTCTGGAGTCAGCCCTTTAAAGAATGTCTAGAGTCTGTCTCTGTTGACACTCGACAATACAGCTGAATATATAGTTGCTGTAACGTTTTCTATTAGATTCGTTCAAATTAGTGACATTTACAGTGACAGAAGAAGTTACAACCCATGAGGGTTACACATTTTCTGAGTCAGGCTGTTTCCTACTAGTTAGAGTTAACATTAACTATCCACCCCTCCTCCAACACAAAGTTGCACACTGTCAATCATTTAAACGGACGTTGAAGAACGTGACCAAGCATCTCCATGTTATTGAGCATTTAGTAAAAGGCTTTTCCACCTATGGAAAGGAACAGGAGAAAAGCCTCTCACGTCAAATACTTTGTACCTTAGTATAGTACCAACCTCAGTTTTGAGATAACTAAGGCTGTGTAGGCTTTAGAAGCGAATTCAGTGACTTTCAGAGCAGAACACGCACCTTCAACAACTGCTTCCTTGTTTATTTACAGTTGGAACTGTTGGATATTGATTACCCAATTCAATTTAATCGATATACATGTCACCTACCTACTATCGATCCTTTTCTCCAAGTTGTCGCCATTTTTCCTCATATGTGATTCGTCTTCCCTCATATTGCCTTCTGCCGTTTTTTGTTTAGCGTTCTCTAATATATTACATTCGATTTCTTTCATTAAGTTTCTTCCAGACCTCGTTGTGAATATCAGGAACTCCCTCCAATGAGTTATGTTTCCGGATTAATTGTATCAAGTTGAGATTGAAGGCTCCCAGCCCTGATATTAATTGGTCAACAGAATTACTTTATACTTCGACATTTACAATATAGCAGTAATTACAGGGTTGACTAGTATTGAAGTGGTTAGTATCAGATCTAATCACGAAGCTAGTGACAGATGAGCTCGAGTCCCATTGAAAGTGAGATTACGTAGCAGAACTAACACCAATAAGCAACTTGTTATATTGTTACTCGATTCAAATTCTAATCAATTCCTGATTATAAGATTAACACGAGTTCGTTCTTTAATATGGTCATATTTTCGTAGTCACTGTATCAAGTTGTCCCTAGTTAAATATTTCAGCAATTATATCCATACTGGCCTGGTAGGCTACGATACAGTAACATTACCGTATCTGTTCATGTATATTGAAGTAATTAATTAAATAAAAACCTCACCTGATAGATTGAAAGCGATTAAAGCTATTTCATATCGGCTTTTTCGCCCATCAGATCATTGATCAATGATTATCTTTGCTAATAAACTTACGTCAGTCTATGATCCACAAAGCATTCAGCATAATTATTTCTTGTCGCTATGTCAGCCGATCAGTCTGATAATCCAAACAACACGTCAGTCGAAAAAAGTCAAAGCTGTGCGTAATGTGCTTTCAATAATAAATCAATTTTACAGAAAAGGGTCTCTGCGCAACGAGTTCAACGATCTAAATACTCACTCGGTGTCGATTCATGATACCACAGTCCACAAAATCCAGGCATCTACTTAACATTTAAGTTCACGAAATTCAGGTTTATTAAATGTGAACGTGATCGATTTCAAAAAACTGGAACATTGTTCCGAGTACAGGAATGCATAATGAAATCTCCGATTATACTCACAACCACATTTTGCCAACTACTTTCTCACTCCTTGAAATAAGATATAAACTACGCTTCACTAGGAGTAACCGTGAAGTATCTTTGTGACATTGTCCTACAACTTCTACGTCACTATGAAAACGACATCAAGAGAAACAACAATACAATTAGTATACATTGACACAACACTGATAACGATTCATCTTAATGGAAAATTTTTCGACCAATTTATTTTGTTTTGGAAGAGACAATGGAAGAAGCACATGCAAAAGGCGGGATATATCCACTTCACACATTTAAATAAAAATCAAGAAAGAACGAAACAACAGTTGATCAAAATCGTACTTCCTTGAGAACATGTGCTACTCACTACTTTCATTCAATGGCTCTGCTTGAAAAACTACGGGTAGAAGACGAGTAGGGGGGGGGGGGGACACAATCATAAATGTATCACAACTTTGAGACTATTTTTCAATTGATGAGTGTGTCGAGTAAAATATCTTAACAATCTCCACATAGTTTTCCAGTTTGGTGGTTCTTAGGGTGGGAGTGGACTGACGATGGAAGAAACTAAAATTCTTACACCGTTACGAACTGGGTCGCGAAGTAAGAAAGAACCCTACTCTCAAAAATAATTTAGTGAGTTTACTTCAAAACTCTTCTGCCTCCATAAATGCGTAGTTTGTGAACACGACAGAAAATGTCTGAACTGGCTTAGCTCAAGTTTGACATTTGGGCTACATATTACCGTGTGATGTCACTGCAAGGGTATTAGCAAAATCAACAAAAACCTACAGTTATAACAGAGTTCAAAACACCAAATCGGTTTTTATCAATTTTTAATGCGATTTTCGCCAAATTATTCGTATGATTAATCCCAAACCAATATTTTTATTCATGGGAAAATGGCGAGAGTAGCACGATAAATTACCAAAAATGTAGACAAATACATTTAGCTAACAGTTATTCAAGTGTGAGTGTCAGGGGCTAATCAGTTTTAATTCAGATTCAAATCTCCTTTTTGGAATTCCTAAACTTTACGTATCAAAACGATTGTTTTTTATATTAATATTTCCGCAATATAGTGATAATAAATTCGAAAAGAAACGCTTTTCTCTTGAAACAAAAAGACTGAGTACGCAACGAAACGAAGCTCCGATTTTTGGAACCGAGGTTGCAGACAAGTGCGAAGTTTGCTAGTAAGGGGGAAAAAACATGGCGGGTGCTAGGTTAGCATCTGGCATGGAGGACATTGGTAGACTTTCCAACTTGTTATATATAAACTGGCCTCCTCTGCACATCACAATGTTCAACTATGCACTGAAGTATTGTGCATAATGTGAAGTAATTATGTAAAACATACAGTCATTTTACCTCACTTATTTTCCCAATGACGTATTCATGTAGCGTGGTAGACATGCGTCGAAAAAATTAATATTTCACATGAGAATAAAAAAAAAGAGAACAGCGTTACCAGCGTTATTTGCTACGTCCGTTTTACAGCGACTTGATGTGACGAATTTTTCTTACGAGCAACACGCAAGATGTGAGACCGCTGCTGTGTTTCGCCAATTCACTCACCGAGAGCTGTTTTCGGTTGAAATCTACTCGCTCACTAAAAACCTGAAGAAGAATCGGCGATAAAAAAAACATTTTTATTGCATTAATATTTGTATATTTTGACTTGAATAAGTCGACAAATTTACAAATGATCAGAATCCTAGGAAGTGTGGGCATATTACGCATATGTATTGCCAGCAAGCAGCCGATTTGCGTGGACGATTGCTCTCTGAGAAAATATCTTTAGAAGGCCTTATGGTGCCCCCTCTGGTTTTCAATTTACAGGCTAAGCGCCCCTTTGGAGAAGCACAGGACAGGTACAGGGTAAATATCCAAGCGAATGGTGTTCCTATCTTCTATTTTTTATCCAGCTCATTGTGAGCACCAATATCAGCTATTCATCACACGACTTTCCTTACCCACTGATCTAATCAACATCTGACCGTCCATACCCCCATTAGACTTAAATTTTTGCAGTTTGCCTCCCGTTTTAACGGGTTTATTCAACCTACTTCGCACCACTCAAAATATTCTCAGTCGCTAAATTCGCCATTAGGAGGGTATCGGTCTCTGGCTCGAGGGTCGTGTTCATCAGGTCAGCTGTTCTGGTCTCCCCCAAATTACAGTTACCCAACAGCGACAGGACCCCACTCCTGCCAGTGTCCTTCCTCCCCGCAGCCCATCAATTCAAGACGCCTGCAGTGTTTCTGTTTCCTGGGATTTTGAATCAGCCACAAAATACGTTGGTACTGGTGCCACACAATCGTTGGTATCGCTGGTTCAGGTGCTGGAACCGCAATTGGATTCCTCACTATTAGCTATGCCTGAAACCCCTCTCTGAAGTAGCAACTGTTTTCTTACGCCGTCTGTTTTCATTTTGTCAGAGGCCACGGGACTGTTCTGTCTTACGATGGCTTTCCTCCTCCTTGCATTCTAAGCTTGGCAGTGGTGGTCTTTCGAGCTATGAATGTTTACTGGGTGCTTGAAGCCTCCTCTCGCACAAACTCGTTCACTGCCTCCTCAGTTTTACGAGGGGTTGCACACGTAGAGCGTTTTTTGGTCCCCCTCCCCATTCTCAGTTAAATCGGTACAACTGTTTAGACTAAACGCTAGGGAAGGCTTTTAATAAACTAGTTATCAACGAATTCAGTACCTTGGCTGACAGAGCGGTATCTTCAGTGGACCGGTGTATGAGAGTGCCATTACAGTAAATGACATTAGCAGCAGCTTCATCGGGTACAGTGATAGTTTGGTACACAAACGCTGCCTCCCTTTCAATTCGCTAAAA
Source organism: Pachypeltis micranthus (assembly GCA_020466155.1). Lineage (NCBI taxonomy): Eukaryota > Metazoa > Arthropoda > Insecta > Hemiptera > Miridae > Pachypeltis > Pachypeltis micranthus. Next base: position 23,163,657 of record CM035774.1, on the reverse strand, counting down.
AAACAAAAACAATGCTTTAAGTGTACACAAGTCTTCTTATATCAACAATAATACTTTTTAGAATAGCCTAGTAACGATCAGAAAAATATTCTATTTCTTTGCATCAGCAGCACTCGAAGGAAATGATCGCCTGAAATATCTTGTGGCACATCACACTACTTTCTACCATCCTATGTGGTTTCAACTATTTTCATCGGACTAGTAACGAATCCAATCTAACTTCAGTAGAACTCAGCTCAACGCAAATAGAATATTTACTATTTACGTCTCAACCTATATTGAGCAATAATAGGTAATTTATGAGACCGTCAAGACGATTTTTGTGGAAACGTCGATAGAACACTGCAGCAAATAGTCAAAGTGACGGCAACCATTTGAATTCCAGAATTGCTTGGGATGTCTATAATTATTTTATAGCCGTTATTGAACAACAGTTGGGAACACATTTTTTTGAAAACACAAGTCGCATGAGCAGGATTTATAACGAAAAAACTGCAGTACATCAAAATTTTTGACAATTTATTCTGCTGCTATAGTTCTTTCCCAACGAAATAAAACTGTATGGAGCCGTTCCATTGTACGGAACTGTACACGCCCATATTTTAATTAAAATCGTCTCCGTGTTTGAGGCAAAAAATATTTGGTGTTTTGATCACCATGATAACTTAAGTTAGTTTTGAGCAGATTTTGCTCAGTGTTCTGCCGTTATTTTGGGACTTCATGCTAGTCTGCAGACTGAACATCTAATTTAAGCGGATTTGTTTTATCTCATGGGGACTGTTCCTGAACCCAGTGGCGGTTGATTTTGTTCCGCAGTTCCCTCACAATCGCATTCACAGATACGAGCATTTTCCGTTTCTCTCAAATGGTGTTTCCTTTTTTGAAGGTCTGAATCTGAGCTTCTGAAGATCTGAAGAAAACCCCAAAAAGCAATTTTGAGTCGATTGTATTCCCTGCCTACTTCTCAAGGCTAAGGACAGTTAAACGAATGGTTGGCTTTTTGATAAATCAAGAAGCGAGCATTGGAGAGGCCAAACCATATTTTTTATGTGCTCCAAAAATCTTTGGAGTGACCTTACAAACCCAACAACGAACTAAATTTCCACAAATAAAATGAAAAATCACCTTAATTACTTCTTGAGATTCAGTGCTTGAGCTGACGCACAGCAGCTCAGGACCACACACTGTCACGAATGACTTGAGGTGCGATTTTGGTGGAACCTGAAAAATGTTGAAAATTAAGCGTAATATTATACTTAAATGTTTTAAATCTCATTTAAAACGGTTAATATGTAGCACGAAGTGTATGAAGTAAGCATTAATAATGGCAGCAGATGATTGAAGAGACATGTCAGGTCATTAATGTATGATAACTCAAGTAAGGCAACGAGCTGAACAGTGATCATAAGAGTATTGGAGACAGACGGGCAAAGTGGAAGGAAGAAGAGAAAAATAATAAAACTGGAGGTACAGATTCAGAAATTACAGTCAGTACTCAGATGTCGTCGAGGAGGTGAGTTCTAGTTCAAATATATTACTTAAAACCACACTGTGGTCAATGGCCATGTACAAATGGTGAGGACATGCATGGATAACCTGAGATGTTAACATGACGATACGCAAAAAGTGAAATCTTAGACCGATTAATGATGATGTAAAGACACGAAGCATGTGATATATGTGCCTTGGTGGTATTTCCTGCCACTTGTCTAGAGAACTGGCCAGAGCTTTACGGCAGGACAGGAATTTTGTGATGGACTAAAGCAGAGGTTCTCATCCGGTGGTACACAGGGACATTTCAGGTAGTACCCAGTCATATATTAATAATAACAATAAAAACTGTTGAGTGTAAATAACATTAATTTACAGTTACGATGCAAGAATACAATTCCTCCATCTGTGTTTATATATAATAGTGGCAGTTTGACGTTTGATGCCTTGACCTTGACGCTACACTAACAACCCGAGGGACTCAATTCCTTCTCCCACTCCTCATTCCCCGCCATTCATCACGACCATCCCACTCTGTCAGTTTTGGCATGAGCTGGTGTCACGTTCTCTTGTGTTACTTTCTCACCCAGTAGTTTCATTCTGATACCAATGTTAGCTGCTTTTTGATTGTGTTCCATGAAGTGAAGTTTAGTTTTAATTTTTAGTAGTAATTCAGCAATATTTTTTAGTAGACATAATATGTGACTAACCCCTCCACCTCTAATCAAGATTTTTTAAATATGAGTGGATTAGAAATCCAACTTCAGGGAAATTTCCTAGTCACTCAAAAGAGTGTTTCATCGACAGCTCTATGAAAGATGCGTTTAAAGAATAATCTTTAATAGACTTTTGGATGGGGACAAAAACTGAATATCAGTGTTCAAGCAAGCAATAATCTTTTTACTTCCATTTGTAACCTCGTCCTTATGCGAGTCGGGCTTTTCAGAACTGCTGTACATTAAAAATAAATACAGAAACCGCATTGGTGTTGAAGAGGACTAAAGAATCAAGTTGGGTTCAATCGACCCAGACAGAAAATTTGGTCAAGGGCAAAAAACAGCGAGTTCATTAGGATCTGTTTAAATTTAAGGCGGTACGTCCAAATCTCTGAAAATTTCAAGTGGCACGTGGTTAATAAAAAGTTGGGAACCCCTGGTCTAAAGTAACTCAGTTTTTCGGTGGGCTGCAATTCTTTTATATAAATTAATCCACTCTATCATCGCGTGAGCAACACACAAGGGAGATGAAGACGACTAAAGAGTCGTGTCTCAAAAGGGCAGGTTTGAACTCATGCGAGAACTTCACTGCTTCGCCACTATTTTCTGTAAGCCTCTGCAGTGTTTGTACGAAACACCATTATAATGCGTTGATTTCGAAACCAATCATAATTCGCACAGGATTTTTCATTCTTGCTACCTTTGAATATTATTTATTTGATTAATTTTTACTTTCTTCAGACCTACGAAATGGAAAAGAAAATTATGCAACCGGCTGAAATACACAAATTTGAGTTTTCTTCAGATCTTTACGTTTCCAACACTCTACAAATACCACTTGATAGCAAGTTCAGCGTACCTACGTATCTGTGAACGAAATAGAGAGAATGGCTGGGCTAAATCAGCTCAAATTTGATACTTAGCCCATCAACAGTGGCCGCCAGATTAAGGGTTTGAGCTAAATTGTCCAAAACTATGGCTTGTTTAGACTCAGTAGGCCTCAAAAGATCTGTAGAAAACTCAACTTTTTGGCGCCATTTTGCTTTCCTCACTCTTTGAGTAGCAGAAAGTACAAAATACTGCAAAACCAACGATTTTAACTTCCCGGGCAGTACCGCGAAAGCAACGGTTGAGACGACAGCCTGTAACACCGATAACAGAAAATCAAGCCTTGAAAGGAACCGACCTTAATAGGAGCGCATGGATACTCGGGGAACGTGCCGGCCAAAAATCTAGCGCCCGCTTCATTCGTGAAATCGGAAATCCCGATGAAGAATTCTTGACCTGAAAAACGAACATCACATTGTCACTTATGCGTCTACAGCCTCCAACAGTTGGTTGAAGACTGAATTCTGGGTTTTGATAAATATAATTAAAGCAATGAAGAACAAAGATGAATATCTCATTTATTTGAAATCAATAATCGAAGTTTATCATAGAAACTCATTCTCTACATCCTAAGCGTACTCATATCAAATAGGGGGACCAGTGCACATTCTCTATTCTCCACGATAAGCGCCATGGTGCTGACACACAGCCAGTTCAGTTCGTCCATATAGACAACTTAGGCGGCTCGCAAAAATTTGAGGATTAAATAAAACCAAAGTTTATTACACTCTTGTGCCCTACTGGCCTAGTTGGACGAATTACTAGGTAATAAGTAAGGCAAGATATATTCCCCGAGTGTTATAAAAACAGAGGCACTAGCTGTAATCTAACTGTAAGTTCATTTGTTATTGAAAATATTATACATAATTCTGGTGTGGAAGAGTGTCAACTTCTACAGTCAAGAACGACCCCACAGCGCAATTGTACGTTGGCTATTATAAAACCAAAAACACCTACAAACCACTACGCCTAATGCAAAACAGTCCGTCACGTAGCTTTTTATTACTAATCTCCTTCGTTTTGGAGCCACTTTTTTAACGAACGTAGCGTGTTGTATTTTATGCAATTCTGAAATTAATTTTATTAACACATGCCAGTAATTAATCAAAGGTTATAAAATTAATGTGTTCGGTAAAACAAATTATTGACAAATACGTTTTTTGGGCGCTTCACACCCAGGCCCGGATTGACGTTTTTGCCGCCTATGGGCATGAGATGCGACCGCCCTCTCCATACCAACTAATAACGAAACTAATTGAAGAAAGAATAGCGCTGATTTTGTTTCTTAAAATATTTTTAAAATGAGCATGTAAAACCACACACCTTTCCTTAATTAGGCATAATTTACATTTAAGTTCCAGAACTATATCCAGAATTATGTTGGCGCTTGAGTATTTTCAATGAAACAGTATTACAATTTACAGAAAACTCGAGTTTTAGTCACAAAAATTATAAAGTAGTTAGAGAAAATATATAAGTTAATAATGAGGCTCTTCTGCCATATATTTGTTTACATTGGCTGGCTACAGAAACTTTACACTTTTTTGTTTGCAAACTCGGAAATTAGATCTTCAAACTCTAATTTAGTGGTTAAATCTTTGTCAATAGCTAAAACTGCAAGACAATTTAAGAGAGTAGAGAATGATCTTTCTGCCGAGCAGTTTGAAGCAGGGGTGCATAGATATATTAGCATTTACATTCGGGTATAAATCTAGCAGACATTTTGAAATCAAAAACTTGTGTGGTCTGGACACTGTCAAAGCCTCGTCAACCTTCTCTTGACGCAGCAAACCTTTCAACCTTCCATTCAATCACAAATGGTGATTCCTCAACTTGTCGCGGTTTAGGGATCCAATTTAAAAACAAACCTCCGAAAATTTGCAGCCCGGACCGTGCCCATGTTGCCCGTGCGGTAAATCTGGAATTGTTCATACTCATCAGCTCCCCCCATCCGCACTTGGACAGCATTCGTTATCACCTAGGGCGTCTAAATAGTCTGCCCGAGCTGAACAAGAAGGATGGCATTATATTGCCCGATCTCTAAAAATGATATTGTGCTTACAGGAGTTTACTTGGATTCAATAGATAAATGTCCTTTTTTTCATCCTTGTAATGTACCATTTAAGGCATAATGCTGCGTAATCGTGCACCCAACGGTGCGGTAATACATTAGGAAGGATAGCGTATCACGAAAAAGTTGAAGTTAACTTGGAAAGTGATGAGAAAACTATCTACAACACCCATACAAAGTGTCGTTAACGTTTAACACGCACATTAACATATTTTATCGTGAAGGAATAATTATTACCTGTGAATAGAACATCTCCGCCTTCCAAGTGAGCTTTAGGGTCAGTTATTTCGACAATAGGAAGTTCAAGTTCTTTTTTCAAAACTGCTCTCACAGTATCAACCTGCAGAATGAGAAAGAGAACAGTTATAGGTAATGACAGAGAAGAATGCTGGAAGTTTCGGGAAGGAAATTATATTTTAAGTATTAAACGCGGACTGAGTCAAACGGGTCGAATTATGTAAAAATGCAAACAAAAAGATTTTCGACTGAACTATAAAAAGATGAGTAAAAGCACACGTCACTTCTAACATCCAACAGCTAAATCAGTTGGTGTGACTGACGAGTTAGAAAGCCCCTTCACAGTAGTGTGCAGGGTGAAACATGTATGTGGCACTGATACTATTGTCCCTGGCATTAGTGCAAACTCGCCGTAGTAAACTTACTGGTTGGACGATTAAAAGAGATGATACGCAGTTTATGAACGAGGTTTGCGCTAGTGGAGGGGAGATATGTAGCGTGCGGTAGTAAAAAACCTTGCCTTTTTGACACTATACAACATTCCAGCAGCACTTGGCTCAGACAATGTGCTCATTCCTCATCGATTCCCCGCTCGCCTTCATTACTTCAGCAGCAGTTCAACTTTTATGTAACATTTTGGAAATGGTCAATATTCCATGATTCTTTTCCTCAAGCTGGGGAACAAAAGGGGCCAGCAGCGCCAAGTTGTTTGTCGAAAAAGACTGAGACCTGACGTCGCGACCGATCGGTAGGATTGGGAGCTCTAAGCGCGTAGACTCCATAAATTCAAGTCATATTGAGCAAGTTTAATGCATAAAACGCCCTGATGTGATAAGTCACCTGAGTGGGCCAGCAGCCATTTACCATGGCGTTGTTATACTTTCAGGCGAATTATTTTCGTAGACGCCCATTTAATTTTTTTTTTTCAAGATGGTGGATGCCCCAGGTGATACCCTCACTGCAGCAACAAACAGGCCTATTTTAAGGGCGTCCATGATCCTCAGGTCATGGCCCCCCTGCACCACGTCAGGGTGGCCCCTGGACCACTGGTCTCACTTGGTGTGAGGTCACCTATACACCCCCACCACCCCCGCACAAAGCGGAGGATATCCGCAAGCTCTGCATTTGCCACCTCTTCTGGCTGAAAAAAGGGCCTCCCAAACACACAATGGCGCGGTGCCGCGAGTCCATCGCATACACACAGCATGTGCTCTGCCGTCTCTAGCCCTACCTCACAGAACCGGCATATCTGTACCTCGCACTTGTCAATATTTGCAAGGTGGTACCTCAGTGAACAGTAACCTGTGAACAGGCCACATACGATCCTCATATACTTCCTCCCCAGTGCAAACACCTCCTTAGCCCTCCCTCTGGAGAGTCGGATGAAGAGTTTTGACTGGCCAAGGCTGGGCAGCCCTGGCATCCTCCCATTTGCCTCTCTCTGGTGGCTACTGGTAGTCCCAACAAAAGGCTCAGGGCTGATGGGGATTTGCGCCAATCCCTTCTTTGCCAACCCATCAGCCCGCTCGTTTCCCTCTATACCCTGATGCCCGGGCACCCAACACAGTGATACACCGTTGTCCTTGGCCAGGGCCTTCAGTCCAGTCAGACACTCCCACATGTGCCACGATGTAAGAAAGTATGAGGCTAAGGCCTTGAGAGTGGCCTGATTGTCCACCATGATGTAAATCCGCTGCCGCTTCAGTCCCTTCTGCAGCAGCCGCCGCACACAGTCCGTCACCGCTGCCACCTCTGCGTGGAACACCGTCGCCAGCGACCCCAATGGGATCGCCGCTCTGATTCTCGGCTCAAAGATACCTGCCCCTGCAAGGCCACTCTGCACCGAGCCATCAGTGTAGCATACCAGGGCCCCAGCTACAAAAGCGAGAATTCCCCCTTCCCACCTTCCCACTTAATTACCTTTTGGTGACTCTCGTAGTCAGTAACACCATATTTAAATGTTGCCCACATCACATTCTCCCCTCAATTGTCTAACATATCGACAACGAGACATTTTTGACAGAGTGGTGGGAGGGGTTAGCAGTGGCGTTCGTCTTCAAAAAAATTGCAATCCTTCATGAAAAATTGAGTTATGTTCAAAGAATAGAATAAATATTATTGTCAGTATCGATTGTGTCTGTGTTGTCAGAATAATTAATGGAGTAGTAAGTCAGTCGATCAAGAAAACTAGTGGCCTTCTTTCGAGTCGTGCCGAGTTGGGTTGTTCAGAGTATGTTTGTGATCAGCGTCTTTTCATGGTCGATGATTCCGTAATTCAGGCCACTGTAAGGGCTTTCTATAGTTTGTTGCACAGTAAGCATACGGAGGTCGCGATGACGGGTCGCTGCTACTTTAAATTGTAACTCTCGTCGGCGGTAGGAATTATTACACATACCACCAAATTATTTATTACTACCAAGCGGTTTGGGCATATCGATAACGGGAAACTTTCTGACAAGGGCGTTAATTGTGAATTATACGACGAAAAATCGAAACCCTCGTGGGTATTAATTCCACAAAATTGGAACGTGCGCCGTACGTTTGAGCTCCACATAAATCGCTAGAACCGTTCCTCCAATTCAACTTTCAAATAAATGTGGCGCCAGATTCGCCGTAAGGAGAAGTAGGGTTTGCATTGTGAAACAAACACTTATCCGAGATTAATTCGTGCGTTCCTCGAGTTTTATTACATTATTTATACATTTCCTGGGGCGGAGCCTGTTCGATTTCTACAATTCTTTCTTTATCGAGGGTAGGAAGAACCAAAACAGCCTCAGGGATTCGAAATCATAAGCGGCTCCTATTAAAAGAAGAAAGTAGTTCGACCTGTTGTGAGTTGCAACTTGGTCAGAGAACAATCTCGTCTTACGGTTGTGGTTAGTCTTCTTTACGAAAAAAAACCTCTGCCGCCCTGGCGCTCTTATAAATATTCATTTTCTACTACGCGCCGTTGATCTGACCGCCGTTCATTCAGATAGTGCGAGGCCAATGGCAGGCGCGAGCCTCAAGACCTATCACACTTTGGCGAATGAAATCATAAACTTGTTGAGCTCACGAAAATAAAGGCTAATTTTCAATGTGTGAACTCCCGCACTCGAAAGGTATTGCATTTTTCTAAAAACGGCTCACGGTGCATTGTATGAACCTAAAAATTGGGAAATTTCTGTGTTGATGTATTCCATTGTGTGCACTCAGCTCAGGTTCAATAGAATTCATTCTACAAAGTTGAACACACAAATGGTCGATATCATGTTGTTCAAAATTGTGTGGAATTTACACGCAAATGATTAAAGAGCCTCATTTTATTTGAATGAACAAGTGATACATATTGAAGAGGCAAAGAGTTTTCATCAGATCTTTACGTTTTAAGGGCTCCTGAAAATACGAGTACCATTTAAGAAAATGGTCTGCGTGTGCCGAAAACGGTCCAACTGAACCGTCACAAATTTCGTATTTATCCTACAGACTAGACCTTTCTTCTCCAGTGAACGGAAAGGCCTATGAAATAAAAATAGGTTTTTGGTTTATTATTCATTCTGATTGATTCATTCTTTCATTCCCAATGTTTTAGGTCAGGAAAATCTTTCTACAAAAATTTTTTTCAACTGTTGAATCGAATGGGATAGGCCTCGGAGCTGTGAAGAGCATAATAAACCGTTGTGTAATAACTTGCAGCGTTATTTGTCGTATTTGGCAAAAGGGATTTTTAATGAGTTTCAACAAACTCACGGGACGACTTCAAATAATACTTATATATTGTTTCCCACAAATGTTTACCTGACAGTCCATTGAACAGGGACAACCAAAATGTCTCAAAAATGGCGTTTTTTTAAAAACATTTCCGAAATTTCCAGAGTAATCGCAAAACTGAAATGGGTGAAGCTGACGATCTTCAAGGAACCTACACTCACATTTTGTTTTCCACAACTATTTCTGTATCTATCCATCGAGTATGGATATAAAAGATGATAACTCGGAAAATGAGATTTGTCGAAGATTAAATTATCATTAATTAAATTATGTCAAAAACGACTCTAACGATTGAACAGGGTACTCTCAATTAACTAATACCTACATTTTGTTCTGAATAAAAGTTAACGTAAAAGTGCGTTGAACGAAGATATAGCGCTCGTATACACAGCAGATCATCGAGTCGTTACGCATCAATTATTGCAAGAATAGTTACGCACAGTACATTGCTATACTATTTAAATAATATTATTTATATATAAAGACGAGACCCTTGAAGTAAATTGCCAAACATTTCAACAAATCGCGTTTCCTAAATAAATCCTGCTCAAAAAAAGGCACAAACAAAAATACGCCAAATTAAAATATTAATAACAATTGGGAGTAATCAAACAAAACTTCACAACATTAATTCATTAAAGGTGGTGAGATGACTAGGGGCAACCTAAGGAGTACCGAAATGTTCACCTTGAACCAGCGCGAAACTACCTCCGATACTGATGAATATTATTCCACACCGAGTTTTCAGTTATCTTCAGGCAATCCACTGAACGAAAAACAGGTCATTGGTAAACCGGGTCGTGTCCTTCGAATGATCTGAGTGAATAATACATTGGACTACTGGCCCGACGTTAAAAGCGCAGCAAATGATTACACGACACGATTGTGACGTATCCAATTCAATCCAACGTCGAAAAACATTAAAATAGTAACATGATTATATCAAGAATCTGGGATACGGCAACTTATATGCAAACTGAAATGTATGTAGAGCACCTCCGAGACCCATTCGATTCGATTCAGCACCCAAAAAAATTACTAAACGATACGAAAAGAGCGCAGGCTGTGGGGAAAGACAACTTTGGCTATATTGTCCCGCTTTGCTGAGATGTCACTGTTTTCCATCTAGACCTACACCTCTGAGACCCGTCCTATTCGTCTTGGCATTGAAAAAAAAATATCTGGTGCGTTGCAACACACAACTTTCCTTAGCTCTACAACAATTCACTTCGTACATGGCTAATTCTATTTAATCAATTCATTTATCACTCAGTTAATTTGAACTTGGTCAAACAACGCTTTACGGCAGCAGGAAGCGGTAGCGCTTACAGTTCCAGATTTTATTGTGCTGCTCGTACTCAGTGCAGGACCATTATTGAGCAATTGGTACACAGAAAATTAATGAGGCTGTGAACACAATTTTTTTTAAGAAGGATAGTAATTACTTTTGCAGAGTTATTGGGTAATAATGTTTAGAACTGGTAGTAAGCGAAACGGCAGTAGTTGAAATTCAGGAATTTTTGGAGTGACCCCAATGTATCTCATGAGAGTTTTTTAACACTCACCCTTTACGTATTGGATTGGACTACAATACCAATTTTTTTTAACATTCTACAAACATTCCAGGGGAAATATAAGGAAAAAACTGCGCTAAAAACGCTTTTGGTCGAAAATTTTGATAATTTATTGTGCTGCTCTTGTCATTTTCCCACGAATGGTAATTTTATGGTATCATTGCCTTATTGAGAGCTATCAATATAAACAATTTAATCAAAATCGTAAGAGCCGTTTTGAGAAAAAACAGGTGTTTTGATCACTATGATAACTATAGTTAACTTTCGGTGGATTTTGCCCATACCCTTATTTTTGCGTCCCATGGTAACCTGTAGGCTAGACATCACGTTTCAGCTGATTTGGTACGGTTGTTTTCTCTAAAAACCGCGCTAAAATCGATTTCGTCGAAAATTTTGATAATTTATTGTGCTGCTCTCGTCATTTTCCCACAAATGGGAATTTTATGGTATAATTTCCTTATTAAGAGCTACCAATATTAAAAATTTAATCAAAATCGTTACAGCCGTTTTTGAAAAAAAAAAAGTTGGTGTTTTGATCACTATGATAACTATAGTTAAATTTCGGTGGATTTTGTTCATACCCTTATTTTGGCGTCCCATGGTGACCCTCGGACGAGATATCAAGTTTGAGCTGATTTGGTACGGTGGTTTTCTCTAAAAATCGTTCACAGACACACATACACACAAACACACAGACCATTTTCCCAAATAGTGTTTTTCGGACTCAGGGGGGTCTGAAACGTAAAGATCTGAAGAGAACTCAAAATTTTTTTTTCAGCCGATTACATAACTTTCCTTTCTACTTCGTAGAGCAAGGAAAGTAAAAAACAGGGAGCGATACCAAATATAACTTCCAATATTTCGCTTTGGCTCATTTTTACTTTCCTTGGCTCTACAAAGTAGAAAGAAAAGTTATGTAATCGGCTGAAAATTATTTTTTTGAGTTTTCTTCAGATCTTTACGTTTCAGACCCCCCTGAGTCCAAAAAACACTATATGGGAAAATGGTCGGTGTGTGTATATGTGTGTCTGTAAAGTTTAGAGAAAACCACTGCACCAAATCAGCTTAAACTTCATATCTCGCCCGCAGGTTACCATCGAACGCCAAAATGAGGGTATGAACAAAATCCACCGAAATTTAACTATAGTTATCATAGTGATCAAAACACCAAATTTTTTTTTTTTTCAAAAACGGCTGTAACGATTTTGATTAAATTTTTAATATTGGTAGCTCTTAATAAGGAAATTATACCATAAAATTCCCATTTGTGGGAAAATGACGAGAGCAGCACAATAAATTATCAAAATTTTCGACGAAATCGATTTTAGCGCGGTTTTTAGAGAAAACAACCGTACCAAATCAGCTGAAACGTGATGTCTAGCCTACAGGTTACCATGGGACGCAAAAATAAGGGTATGGGCAAAATCCACCGAAAGTTAACTATAGTTATCATAGTGATCAAAACACCAATTTTTTTTTCTCAAAAACGGCTCTAATGATTTTGATTAAATTGTTTATATTGATAGCTCTCAATAAGGCAATGATACCATAAAATTACCATTCGTGGGAAAATGACAAGAGCAGCACAATAAATTATCAAAATTTTCGACCAAAAGCGTTTTTAGCGCAGTTTTTTCCTTATATTTCCCCTGGAATGTTTGTAGAATGTTAAAAAAAATTGGTATTGTAGTCCAATCCAATACGTAAAGGGTGAGTGTTAAAAAACTCTCATGAGATACATTGGGGTCACTCCAAAAATTCCTGAATTTCAACTACTGCCGTTTCGCTTACTACCAGTTCTAAACATTATTACCCAATAACTCTGCAAAAGTAATTACTATCCTTCTTAAAAAAAATTGTGTTCACAGCCTCATTAATTTTCTGTGTACCAATTGCTCAATAATGGTCCTGCACTGAGTACGAGCAGCACAATAAATTCCAGAACTGTAGGCGCTACCGCTTCCTGCTGCTGTTTGACCAAGTTCAAAGGAACTGAGTGATAAATGAATTGATTAATTAGAATTAGCCATGTACAAAGTGAACTGACGTAGAGCTAAGTTTTTAAACGATTTTTCACCCATGACATGAATTTTGTGCGGAATTTGTAGACGGCGGACGGACATCGCCTTGAAAACTAATTAAAGCGTCAAATTTTGAGAGGGAGGGGGAAGGGTTGCAAAAAACATTTCAGAATGAATTACAAATCAAAATCTACAAAAGAATGTGAGGCTGATATGCTGATGCAAGTTGTGTGGTGTATTATACTATTAATTGTGTAATCTGTTGCGAATCATTTATACGACAAGAAACCAAGGCGAAGATACGATGTGATAGGCGTAATAATATGTTTACATTTATCTATATTAGAGGGACGAGATAAGTTTACAAATTATCGCGCGGATGAGGAAAGTAATGAGAAGCTCCGCCACAAATTAATATTCAACCGGGCCCTTTTAATAATGTACTATCACGAGCTTTTATTCAGTCCACGCATTCTTATAAGGTCCCTTCAGTTGGAATCTCGAACTACATGCAGTTTTCGTCCTTCAAGCTCTCGAGTTTACGTCATCGCTCATAATAGGAACACGTGGTCTCACTTGAAAGCCTCCGATCCACTTTGAATGGCGAGGAATGACAAGTCGGAGTTGTACGAACACCAACTGGTCTTCGGAGCTTCGAGTTGGAAGAGTTTTTAGTGTGATAACTGCGGAGTCAATGAGCCGATTGGTTTGAAAAATTGAAAACGTGACAATCGCCAATTGGTAGGTTACCTAATCCTTAGCAAAGTAGTTCAATTGCGCGGAGCTTCCGGAAATAATTGACAACTTCTTACGATCAAAATCATGAGCATTACAGCTAACTTCCCTTCGTACTTTGTAGATTCGCTGGCACGCTATAAACACAGGAGCGGTGGTCAAAATGAAGGCAGTAGTACTAGGAGAAAGTATCCCGCATTGATGGAAGGTTTTCGAGAAAAGTCAAACAACATCCCCCCCCCAACAACAACTCAAAATATGAACGATCTCATTCATTCGCAACGTTCTACGTAGAAGAAACTGGCGCTTATGGTTCCGGAATTCATTGAGTCTCTCCTATTTGTACTACAACGATCATTGAGCCAGCAGTAAAACCGGATGCAGAGGGAATGGAAAACTGGATGCGCGGCGGATGGGCCCCCGGGTAGTGGGTGGAGGCTGGTCAACAAGTCCAAACTGGGCCTGTGACCATTCTGGCCTTAAGGGTTGTTTGACTCAAAATGGTACCACGGGAATGCACAGCCTTGTGCATGTGTGCCTTGTGGCGCTGGTGCATTGGGCCACGCTGGTGGTGGTTAGGGCCACAGTAGCTGGAATAGAGCAATCCAACTCCTACCCAGACCAAGGCCTGACAATGTGGAAAATGTGCTTGCTCTGCGGATATCATGGGGCCGCATCCCTGACTGCAGAACTGTAACTGTCAACGTAAGTATTTTGAGAAAGATCGTATTTACTGTCGTAGAATTATCGAGTCAAAGCTGCGAGAAATTGTAGTAAGAGAAACGGCGGTGGTTGGAATTCCGGAATTTCGGTAGTTGTTAATAATTACTCTATGTTATAATTACTTGTTAAACTCTCGTCGTATATGACGTTTATTGGCTTGTAGCATCTGAGCGGAATTTACAAGAAAACAACTGCGCTAAATCGTTTTTCTTCAAAATGTTCGATAATTTACTGTGCTGCTCTAGTCATTTTCCCACCGATGAAAATAGTTTGGTACCGTCTTATTATTGTGAATTGTCCTTACTAAAAATGTAATCGCACTCCTGAGATCTGTATCAGAGAAAATAAAATGTTGATGTTTCGATCATTATGATAGTTTTTTCCCTTATTTTGGCGTCTCATGGTGACCATCCGGCAAAATATCACATTTCAGCCTATATACTTTTTTTTAAGCTCACCGTAACTGGGACGATGGCACCCCAAAAAAAGGAGAAACTAAAATAAATAATAAGTAAGGAAATGGGGTAATTTATTGTGCTGCTCGCGTCATTTTCCCACGAATGGGAATTTTACGTTATAGGTAACTTATTGAGAGCTATCAAAATAAGAAATTTAATCAACATCGTTATAGCCGTTTTTGAGAAAAAAAAAATATTTGGTGTTTTGATGACTATGATAACTATAGAGAACTTTCGGTGGATTTTGCTCATTCCCTTATTTTGGCGTCCCATGGTACCCTGCAGGGTAGATATCAAGTTTGAGGTGATTTGGTACGGTCGTTTTCTCTAAAAATCGTTCACAGACACACACACACACACACCTTCCCACACCCCCATTCCCTCCAAGGTCACCGTAAATGGGACGGTGGCACCCAAAAAAGGAGAAACTAAATAAATAATAAGTAAGGAAATGGGGAATGCACCCAGAGTACCCTATGCCGTTTCAAGGGATAGAAGGATTCACGGTAGGTAGAAGAGAGTCTGTCTCTTCTACCTACCGTGGAAGGATTGAGACAGGGAAGGAAAGAAGGATAAGAGGATGTTCCACGATAGAACGACCACCAGTTAAGGTATGACCTGAGCAGCACGGGGGAGGTGATACCACAGAGACACTGACACATCTATCTCCTCAGCACTTTTCTTGAACAACAAACCACGCCAGGACACGGTCAATGCTGCAACCCTGATGTTACCTGCCCCCACTCCGCTATCTTCCAACACCGCCAAACAAAGATCCGTCCTGTCGTATTTGCGCATCTTGGCTTGACAAGTTAGCGCAAGATCCTGGCTGCCAGACACTACCAGGACATCCAGGATTACTGTAGAACCAGCGGCGACGATGGCTGACCTCAGTCCTTCTCCAGAGACAACCCAGTAATACCACCACTCTCTCTCCACTTCCCAGCCCCCAGTCATGACGCTTGACACGACCACATGAATACGCGGACACACATGCACCATATGATTCAGCGACTCAAAGGGGTTACCACAGGCCTGACAGCGAGCATCCACAAAATTACGATCCCGGCTTCTAGTACATCGCATCGCTGAAGTGTAGGGGAGAGTCAGGACACTGCCTGAGTTACTGTCTGTCAATCAAACCATGTAGAGCAGCCGCAAACTCTGAAGGAGGCCCCCACTGGGCTTGAAGGCAGATGGAGTCGCCCTGTCACACCACAACAGCTGATCCTGGACGAATCCATGATACGGCGCAAGAACGGAATAGTGGTAGAGAGGGATGGAACACCGAGTCCCCCAGATCGAACTGCAGCGTGAATGTACGCACATGGGGCACACACACCGACCATTTCCTCATATGTTACTCTTAAAAGCAAAGATCTGAAGAAGACTCATTTTTTTGGGCGATTACATAACTTTCCATTCTACTTCGTAGAAATAACGAAGGTTAAAAAAAAAAGGAGCCGATCATTTTTCTAGTAGCGTTCCAAGGTCCATGCCAAGCGTCCGTTAAAAATCAAACTAATCGACAGCGCATGCTGCATCCGCGGCTTTTAACTAAAAATTGAAGTTTCAAACATTCAACACTTTCTGCGGGCTGTTGCTGCTATTAACTAGAAACTGAAACGTCCGCCAGACAAGTGTTCCGGTTCGGAAGCCAAACAGAAACACCACTTGAAACCGAGAGCCTGAACATCCGCCCGCATCTGAGCCATTCGACCTCTAACGACTACAATTTTAGTGGCTCATATCAACTTATCGCACCAACTAATGGAGTTTTTCCCCCCGGAAGCCCCTAACATACGGGCTCCGGAACTATTTTACTTAGGAACTGATTTGGTTGTCGCTTCGTTCAATAACGCTTAAACCCATCAAGATTCGTCGCCTATTCCCTTAAAAACAAACTTGTAGCAAGTTTACCTTACGAAATGTTAAATTAGGAACTTTGTCTCCAAAAATGCGAAAATATCAACAATTCGAAAAAACTTGCAAAACCAACGCCTAAAAGTACCTTTTCGAGGGAAATTAATAAAAAATAAAGAGACAGTCGAATAAACGTGGTCGGAAAATCAACCGAAAAAACGTTGAGAAAACGGGTAATGAGCAAATTAACAATCGTTGAACAATCGAGACAATACTAAAAGCCGGTATGAAGAGAGTAACAAGTATCGGAGGAAACAGAATAATAATCGTTGGAAAATAGCGTAAAGAAATAGTAAAATTGTGTGGCAACTATCCCTAGATACATCAAATTCGCGTGAAATTGAGGAAGCTTATTTTAAAACAGCAAAAAAGTATAACAACGCCGTAAAATTCCTCGAGTAGTTCAAAAATCGTTTTGACACGAAGTATAAAATGTATGATTTTTTAAAAAGCGTCGAAAAAATAGTTAAATATGTAGATAAATTGAGTAAAACTGACGGAGAACTAGGTAAAACTCGTTGAGAAATGGAATAGAAATTGAGGGGTAATTGAATTGAGTCAACGTTGTTGGAAAACTAAGTAAAACTTGAGCAACGCAGACGTGAAAAATGTTCATATGTTTGTAAAAACTGAACTGTTTTCGTTTTCTTCGTGACTGAAGTCGCGAAAATAAGGTTGTAAGCATTGTGGGATACCAAAATGTACCAAACATGAGAGGTTTTTCGCATCTTTCTCCGAAATGGCTCTAAAGATGTGGACTAATGCCTTTTGGTGCTATTTATGGAGGTTGGGCGATATTTAGGTAGAGCCAACCAAACCCGCCCATTCAAATTGACGCTGACGGATGAAAGCAACTATGGTGGTACGTTCTGTACAATTATCTATGAAAATTCGGTGAGGCCCATGAAATGAAATGAAGTTATTTTAACTTTTCGGCAAAACGGCTGAAACGATTTTCACCAAACTCACAGGAAGTTTTCAACTTAGTCAATACTTACATATTATTTTCCATAAATGCTCCTATGACTGGCAGTCAAACATAGATAACCAAAATCAACTCAATCGGTCGATCCGTTCTCCCGCCAACACAGACACGCACACACTGTGTACCAAAAACTGTCGAAAAAGGCTGAAACAATTTTGATTCAATTTTTAAAACATCTACCAATCAGAACCTCACTTTTCTTCTCTATAAATATCTGCAGATATAAAATCGATCGAAAAATGAGACTTGCCGAACAATCATTTCCCGATTTTTTAAAAACTTGTTCAACCGATTTATACCACATTGACAGTGTTCTCAATTAACTAGTACCTGAAGAATGTGTCGAGTGAAGATGGACTGAATAAAACCTGAATTAACTTTTCGTAAACTACACGTTTTCCAAACACAAGAATTTTGTGTCTCTCAACTAATCACTTTCGCCGTTCCAATATTAGTTACACCAATAGTTAATATTCCAATATAGCGCCAACATATATAATACTATACCACCACTACTCGACCATCCTCCTTTGATCGTTCACTGAACTATTTGAACCTATGTCGCTCATCACCACAACGAAAATTTCCTCAAAACCAATAAAACACTGGAGAGACGAAAATGATTGCAGCAGAGGCCAACTCGAATAGACGAGAAGGATGAAGCTCTCCAAAGGTGGTTAAAGGAAATTAGGCGGTCCACATCGAAGGTATTCGCCGTACATAGGAAAGGTATTGACTCTCCACAGACAAGGTATTGCTTTAGTGTGGAGAATTCATTTAAAATCAGTTAAATTCAGTTTGGGAAAGCTTTAATTCTAATTGTGAAAGGGTTAATACCGTTTGTGACAAGTTTAATTGTAATAGTGAACCGTTCACGAAAGGTGTATATAGCAATCGACTGTATTTTTTGCACGTCCGCAACACTTTCCTTACCGTTTGGGTGGCGGAAGTAAAATAATAACGATTGTGTTTCAAGTGCGCAATAGTACATACAAATCTATAGCATCTCTAAAATGAGTACCCCAACTCATCCCTGACGTACCAAATCGTAAGGATTTTCTCCAGGCTCGTCGAAGGAAAAAAAGATTTGTCAAATATTCGACACGAGAGTTGTACAACAGCCGACAGAAGCAAAAGAGTCAGTACAAAAGAGAGAAGAGCAAAGCCGAATTGAAGCCTAATGGAATCCTGATTGAAGAGTGCCCCAGTTGACGCCTTCAAGTGGGGGCCGTAAATGCGCTTTTATAAAAAGAACATCCTCTCTCCCTCCGCAACACTCCACAATCCCTTCTGACGTCCATTTGTCACTTCCTCGTCAAAACGCCACTTCAGTCTCAGGCAGCCACCACGAATCAGCCCGTACAGCTATTTTCGTCTTACAGACAAACGAATCCTCGGGAGAATGATTTACAAAATCAATCAGGACGGAAATAGCGACAATCGAACATAAACGATAAAATGCGATTCCATAGTGAAGCCACTAGAACAAATTTTCGACGGCAAAGGGTGTAAAATAGTTTTAAAATGTTTGATAATTTAAATATCACAACGCATTGCACAGCGAGAGGCAACGTTTGAAATAAAAACTAGTCAAATACACTTTTTACTTTCCGCTACCCGAAGGGAAGGAAAGTATAGTAATCGGCCCAAAAAAAAAAGTTGGGTTTTCTTCAGATCTTTACGTTTCAGACCCTTCTGAGTCTAAAAAACCTAATTTCGGAGAGAGGTCCGTGTGTATGTCTGTGTGTATGTCTGTGTGTATGTCTGTGTGTGTGTGTGTCTGTAGTTCGATTTGCGGGAGAACGGCTGATCCGATTGAGCTGGTTCTTTTTTTGTTTTGTTCGTTATTTTTTGTAGACACCAAAATAAGGTTATGGACGATTTCGGCCAGTGGGAAGAGGGTGGGGGACGAAAATGTACCAAAAACTAGGGTTTTTCGCATTTTTTCTCGAAAACGGCTCTAACGATTTTGATCAAACTTTCAAATTATCTTCTCCTAATCAATACCTAACTTTTCTTCTCTATACATATCTCCATGAAAATACGGTGAACGGAGATATGGGCCCTTGAAGCAAAAATATGTTTTTTACGCTTTTTGGCAAAACGGCTTCAGCGATTTTCACCAAACTCACAGGATGTTTTCAAATAGTTGATACCTACATATTCTTCTCAATAAATGTTCCTGTGACGGTCCATTGAACAGAGATAAAAGCAAAATGTGTCGAAAATAACGTTTTTTCTAACATTTCCGTAAATTCCAGGGTAACTTTTTCACCAGATGTGATATATCCTAATGAAGTATCTTCTAGTCACCCATACCAACATTTCGTTCTCTATAATTATTTCTGTATATATATGTTGAACAGAGATATAAGCCAAGTTAACTCAGAAAAGGAGATTTGTCGAATATTAATTTATCGGTATTCCAATTTTCTGAAAAACGGCTCTAACGATTTCGATCAAACTTTCGGAGTACTCTCAGCTAACTAGTCCCTGCATTATGTTCTCCATAAATGTTCCTGTAAAAATGAGTTGAACGAAGATATAGCGCCCGCCTACGTAGCTGGTGTTCCAACTTAAAGGGGTGGCGGAAAGTTGTGTGTTGCTACGCACCAGATATTTAACGAATACAAATCAAAATTCAAGTACTTGGGAGAATCGCTCGTATCGAAATCCTCTAAATATATCAACTAACACTCAAACAATACTTTTTAACTTTTAAAATCCCAATTCTGTTCTTAGTAAATTTGCCGAGAATACTCGATTTTCGTTTCCCTACGAGGCCCTCAAACAATTTTCTAACTTATCACTTTTCCTACAATTTTTACTGAACTCTACTACGAGTTTAGATCCATTCAATAAAGACGTTTACTCAATTTCCCAACGAAGTTCATGCCATTTTCCAACGATACTTATTATTTAACTTTAATATTATTCATTTACAACGAATTTATGCTCGAATTTCCAAAGTTTGAAAGAGTTTTTATTACATCTTCTGCCATTTTTAGTCGATTCACAGCCGGATTTTATTGAATTTTCCAACACTTTTCACGCGATTAACGAGATACTAATAGCCGATTTCTAAAGGTTTATAACTCGGTTTTCTCTGAGGGGGAGACTACTTGCCAATAATCATTACTCGATTGCTCAACGGTTTTCAGTCAATTTCTTGCCAATTTTTCATTCCTTGCAACACACAACTTTCCTTAGCTCTACAACAATTAACTTTGTACATGGCTAATTCTATTTAATCAATTCATTTATCACTCAGTTCCTTTGAACTTGGTCAACAACACTTCACAGCAGCAGGAAGCTGTAGCGCCTACAGTTATGGAATTTATTGTGCTGCTCGTACTCATGCAGGACCATTATTGAGCAATTGGTATACACATAATTATTGAGGCTGTAAACACAAATTTTTTGAAGAAGGATAGTAATTATTTTTGCAGAGTTATTGGGTAAAAACTTTTACAACTGGCAGTAAGCGAAACGGCGGTAGTTGAAATTCAGGAATTTCTGGAGTGAGCCCCATCTATCTCATGAGCGTTTTTAAACACTCACCCTATAGGTATTGGATTGGACTATAACACGACTTTTTTTTTAACATTCTAGTAACATTCCAGCGGAGTTTAAAAGGAAAAACCCGTGGTAAAAACGCTTTTGGTCGAAAATTTTGATAATTTATTGTGCTGCTCTCGTCATTTTCCCACAAATGGGAATTTTATGCTATAATTGCCTTATTAATAGCTATCAATATAAAAAATTTAATCAAAATCGTTAGAGCCGTTTTTGAGAAAAAAAAAATTCTTGTTTTGATCATTATGATAACTATAGTTAACTTTCGGTGGATTTTGTCCAAACCCTTATTTTGGCGTCCCATGGAGGCCTGCCAGCGAGATATGAAGTTTGAGCTGATTTGATACGGTCGTTTTCTCTAAAAATCGTTCACAGACACACAGACCATTTTCCCAAATAGTGTTTTTCGGACTCAGCAGGGTCTGAAACGTAAAGATCTGAAGAGAACTCAAAGTTTTTTTTTCAGCCGATTACATAACTTTCCTTTCTACTTCGTAGAGCCTAGGAAAGTAAAAATGGTTGTGTAGTCCGTTCCCCGAAACATTTCACAGGATTTGTCCAACAATTTTCACTACATTCTAACTACGACCATCTCTAGACCATCCTTATAGTCCTATTCAATTTCCCATTCTTACCTTGGAGGAAAGATTCTTGTCTCAGTATGATCTCGTGTTTTTCAGCCATCACTTTTCAGCGAGCAACTCCTGAGGTTGGTCCATACTATTTCCAGAATCCACAAAACCCGTCTAAATGCAATAAAGTTTCCCTTCAAGTCCATGGGTTAACGGGGAACTAGGGGGGCATGCTTAAAGCCGAAGATTACGTGAAGGGCCAGGGTGACAGGTCTTGTGAAAAGCTTATGTCTCCTAGGATGGGCCCTTGAGAGGTGGTATAACGAGCGGGACGCATCCCAGAAGGGGCAGTGGACCAGGGAGCTGATTCCAGCACTTGGCCCGTAGCTCGGGCACCGAATTGGTAAGACGGCAAGCCCAAAATCCACCGCACGTGTGGTGGATGATGCTTGCCACGCCATCTTCTGCACAAAGGTAGGCAGGCGTGGCAAGCCCAAAATCCACCGCACGTGTGGTGGATGATGCTTGCCACGCCATCTTCTGCACAAAGGTAGGCAGGCGAGGACACAGTTGGCCAGCTCGCCCTAAAGGCATTCGTCCCCACCATGTTGCAAATTGAACAAAACTGTCAGTGCATTTTTACTTTCCGCTACCCGAAGGGAAGGAAAGTATAGTAATCGCGTCGAAAAAAAATCTTCAGATCTCTACGTTTTGAGGCCTACTGAGTCTAAAAAACCTAATTTCGGCGCGTGGTCCGTGTGTGTGCGTCTGTAGTTCGATTTGCGGGAGAACGGCTGATCCGATTGAGCTGGTTATTTTTTTGTTTTGTTCGTTATTTTTTGTAGACACCAAAATAAGGTTATGGACGATTTCGGTTGATGGGAAGGAGGATGGGGGACGAAAATGTACCAAAAACTAGGGTTTTTCGAATTTTTCTCGAAAACGGCTATAACAATTTTGATTAAACTTTCAAATTATCTTCAACTAATCAATACCTAACTTTTCTTCTCCATACATATCACCATAAAAATACGGTGAACGGAGATATAGGCCTATGAAGTAAAAATAGGTTTTTTACGCTTTTTGGCAAAACGACTTCAACGATTTTCACCTAACTCTCAGGATGTTTTCGAATAGTTAATACCTACGTATTGTTCTCAATAAATGTTCCTCTGACAGTCCATTGAACATAGATAAAAATCAAAATGTGTCGAAAATAACGTTTTTTCGAACATTTCCGTAAATTCCAGGGTAACTGCTTCACTAAATTTCATCAATCGTTCAAAGTGTCTTTTAGTCACCCATACCCACATTTCGTTTTGTATAATTATTTCTGTATATAGTTGTTGAACGGAGATATAAGCCAAGTTAACTCAGAAAAGGAGATTTTTCGAATATTAATTTATTGGTTTTCCACTTTTCTCAAAAACGGCTCTAACGATTTCGATCAAACTAACGGAGTAATCTCAGCTCCCCTGTAGTCCCTACATTTTGTTCTCCATAAATGTTTCTCTGGAAATGCGTTGAACGAAGATATAGCACCCGCATATATCGCAGTGCTCAGCCAGAAGAGTGCTTGCTGTTCCAGGACTAATATCTCGCAGGGACGAAGAATGAAGACATGGAGGAAAAAACTGCTGTCCAGCATGAAAGGATATGTGAAAAGAAGGTTGGAAGATATGTTCCAGGTTGGTTTTCGACACTCAGAAGTTAATTCATGGGGCCAATAGGAGCAGATCCTTCCCCTTACGTCCCAATAAAATAAACCACAGGAACATCTCTGCTGCTACCAAATACCTCACTGCATCTTATTAATGTACCCAGCGAGTGGAGGAATAATTTGAGAAAATAATCATTTTCAGGGGGGAGACAGAGATCATATAATTTCAATAACGATGAGGGCATTTATTGAAAAAGCCAAGCGGAAAGAGATCAAAACTGGAGCTTCCTATGGTCCTGCGGTTCCCTTCCGAAGAACTTGTCTTGGTTGAAGATCCCACCTGAACCCTTGAAAACGCTACTTTCTGGCAGTACTATCGCCGCCACAATGTTCAAGTTCAGTCCCTGGCACATTACACATAATTGTGGACTGTCTGTGTACATGTCCCAGAGGCTACATTTCTCCGTTCGAGTGTGTTCTAGGGACTTTGACTCCTGCCTAAGGGCTGGGCTTCTTCAACTAGGTACTTCCCCCAAGCAACAATTTTTTGTTAATTCGGCTTTTGAATGTTGTGACGGGATTTCTATCGGTTGTTTGACGGACAAGTAAAGCGATATATTTTACGTAAATGAGTTACTAGTTTATGGTTACCTCTTTAGTTCGTTTATCGTCTTTCGGTTTGGCCATCAGAGCGACGCCGTTGCAAACGACGGCGGTGTCTTCGACGAAAACGCACTGCGGGAGCGCGTCGTCCGGCGGCAGTTCGATAACGTCCAAACCGATTTCCCTCAACGCCCGAACGTAATTTTCGTGTTGACGTTTCGCGAGCTCGTAGTCCGCAGTTCCGAGGGATTTGTACGACGACGAGACGCGAGCGACGACTCCGTGAGTGAATTTAAAAGGCGCCATGTGGTACTTTATCGCTTCTCGCACGGTACTTCGGCGCGGTTCGACGGTTCGATCGAATTCGTGCGCTCGTCACACGGCACGTCTCGTCTATTCGACGGTTCTCGAGCGGAGCGCGCGCGAATAGAAGGTGCCGAAGAACGATGATGATGAGCGAACGGTGGGATGGTTGGGGGGGGGGGAGTGTTCGTTCCCTCCCCCTAAACCTAAACCGCCCACTCCATCGCCGCTTCTCCTCCTCGGCGAACCTCGCGCTTTTCGCAACCTGAGGGCAATAATTGTGACAATTAGTATAATTGGGTGGAATAGGACTAGGGAAGGCGTCGTCTCAATTGCTCAATTGCTAGCGCGAAATCTAAGGCACATTTCTGGAAGCTAAGCAACGCATAACTTTCCTCGACCCGTTTACAGATCCAGAGAATTTGTGAATAACAAGGCATGGGGGGGGGGGGGTGCAGATTAAATGTTCATTATGGTAATACAATGACGTGGCCGAAACTGCTGAGGGCTCGGAAGGAAAACGAAAGAGATCAAACTATATATAGCCTGTCCCACAAGTGGGATTTACACCACGACCAGATGACCTATTGTGCCAGTCCTAAGATCTTATAGGTCAATGCCAATCCTCCTGAGGAAAGCCAGGCAGTTCCTGCAAGAATTTTCGTCGGTGTCCACCCTGGGAGAAGTGGTACCAAAGACCAAAAGTCGCTCTCTCTCAAGTCTCCGGCACTGAGCCAGGATGTGGTAGGGAGTAGGGAGTCTCCTCATCCGTGCCACACCACCTGCAATGAGGGGTGTCGACTATGCCCCATAACGTACATGTGTTTGTTCATTCTGCAGTGCCCGGTGATTGTTCCAATTTTAGTACATGTACCGCCGAAGCGATGATCAGCCTTGCGGATGGTGTGCCTGTGGTGTGGGGAGATGGGGTTATCTATCAACCCAGCCAAGATGGTCATTGTGCCGTTCACAAGGCTAAGGCAACTGTCAGGACTGAGGCCGCAGTTAGTGATGGGCAGAGAAATTCAGCTCAGCGAGCAAGTCAAGTATCTGGGTGTGATTCTAGAGCGGAAATTAGTCTGGAACGAGCATATTAGATACGTGACAAGCCCTTTGGACGTGTCAGAGAATGTGCGGGAGGACATGGGGCGTAAAGCCCAGAATGGCCTGCTGGTTCTACGAAGCCTTAGTGAGACCAATAATCTCATATGGGTCGATCGTGTGGTGGCATAGAGCTGCCATTGGAGTGAATGGCAGCAGTCTAGCCAAAGTACAAAGGCTGGGGTGCCTACTTATAGCGGGAGTGATGAAGACTACACCCACCGTCACGGAGAAACTGTTCGATCTTCTTCCCCTGGACATTTATGTCAAGGCAGAGCCCCCCCCCCACCCCCACCCCCATGAGGCTTACAGACTCACTAAGCTCGAAATAGCTAAGGTGCCACAGGCGACTAATGGACACCTGGCTATATTTAGGGACTTGGAAATCTCCACGGAGCTCAGCATGATCACAGACGCAATTGTGCCCATGTATGAGCTCGAGAGGAAATATAATGTTCAGCTATTGGGAGGTCCATGGAACAACGAGAGCCGCCAGTTTTGGCGTCCCAATGGCGTCAACATCTTCACAGATGGATCGAAAACCCCAGAGGGGACAGGATCCGGGGTGTGGATGAGTGGCTCTGGAAGAAGTGGGACGTATATTGCCTTAGGTTCCATTCCATCCGTTTTTCAAGCAGAAATTTATGCTATTATTGCCGGGGCAATCCAAATGCATGAGAAAGGCTATAACAATAGAACTATCAATACATTGACTGATAGTCAAGCGTTGTGTAAGGCGCCAATGAACTACGACGTCAAAACTGGTGCGAGAGTGCAGGATGTGGCTTAACTCCTTAGGAAGTGCGAATAGAGTTAATGTGTATTGGATTCCAGGACACAGGGGGATCATTGGAATTGAGAGGGCGGACCATCTGGCCAGAAGCGGTTCGTCCACAGTACCTATTGGGCCACCGCTCCATTGCGGGATTTCTCTGTCACTAGTTAAAAGGACTGTGAGAGAACACGCCAGAAGACTTCATCAGACAATCTGGAACGCTGCAGGAGTAAGACACTCCAAACGCTTTGTCTCAGAGCAAACAAGTGAGACAAGAGACACCCTTCTGAGGATGGAGAGGAAGGACTTAAGGCAGGTTGTTGGGATCATAACAGGGCACTGCAGAATGAACAAACACATGTATGTTATGGGTATAGCCAACACCCCTCGATGCAGGTGGTGTGGCACGGATGAAGAAACTCCCTACCATGTCCTGGCTCAGTGCCGGAGACTTGAGAGGGAGCGACTTTTGGTCTTTGGTGCCAATTCTCCAAGGATGGATACCAACGAGGACTCCTTCAGGAACTACCTGGTTTTCCTCAGAAAGCTCTTATTGACCTGTAAGACACTTGGACTGGCACAATAGGCCATCTGGCTGGGGTGCACATCCCATCACTGGGACTACAGTCAGAAGATTATATATAGTGCCCAGTGATGATCTCAACAATCTGCCTTAAGTCTTTCCTCTCCATGCTCAGAAGGTTGTGTCTTATCCCACTTGATTGCTCTGAGACGAAGCGTTTGAAGTGCCTTACTTCTGCAGCATTCCAGACTGTCTGATGCTCCCTACAGTCCTCTATGGGGCGGTCACCCAATTGGTACCATCTGCCCTCTCATTTCCAATGACCCCCTTATACCCAGGAATCCAATACACAACTCTATTCGCACTTGCCAAGGAGGTAAGCCTCATCCTGCACTCTTGCATCAATTTTGACGTTGTGCAGTAACTCATCAGCGCCTTGCACGACGCTTGACTATCGGTCAATATATTGATAGTTCTGTTGCTACAGCCTTTCTCATGCGTTAAGATTGCCCTAGCGATAATAGCATAGATCTCTGCTTGAAAAACCTGCGCTATACAGCATTCGGACAGTCTCTCAGGTGGGATATGCACCACGGCCAGATGACCTATTGTGCCAGTCCTAATATCTCACAGGTTAATGCCTAGCCTCCTCACAAGGAATGAGAGGTGGGCAAGGGTCTTCTTTGTTGTTCACCCTGGGAGAAGTGGTACCAAAAACCAGAAATCGCTCCCTCTCAAGTCTCTAGCACTGGGCCTGACTCCCCCCTGACTTTTTGAGTCTCCTCATCTGGCACGAACCACCAACTGTGCCGACTATGCCCAAGGTGCGCTAAGAGTCTAGGAATGAGAACTTCGGAAAGTACGAACACTTCCACTATCAAGAGGCAGCCTAATTCCTTGAGAGACGAAAATGAGGAGCACTAATATTACAACACTCAGCGCATTCCGCACATTTCGGCTGGTTTAATTTAACCATCATCAGTCAAGTATTCACGTCTTGAATGCGTCGTGACTGCCATCATGCGGGAGTAAGGAGGCATTCGATGGGTCTATTTGGGGGCGGCAAAACAAGTCGCCAAATATTACGGCATGTTGTTGCGCCAATTGCGCCCAATGTCAATGTGGGCCAGATCACGTTTCGTACGATTTACTGGTATCAAACGGGATGGGTCTCGGAGGTGTGAGAATACGTCGAGCTGCGGATAAGAGAATAATAAACCGGCGTGTGATCATTTGCCGCATTTGTTAGGTTGGAGATGTTTGGAGAGCCGCTGACTAAAAATACAGCGATCACGAGCTCCCATTCAATGCCCAACTTTCGTCGGATTATGAATCTTCATCCATAACCACTAGACTACGACCACTAGAGTGTCTACAATGCGAGTCAGGCAGGCGGCAGAGTGAAGAAATTCGCTGAATGCACGCTGGGCCACGGAAAGTTGTGTTATGCGCCGCGCCAGATATTTATGATGAGAAAATAAGGTTATGATTGATTTCCATTCACATGGAGGGGGGGGGGGGTTGTACCAAAATGAGCCTTCGCATTTACTACAAAATCTCCTGCCTAGTGACGGGTTTTGTGAAGCAATATCTTCTACTAATCAATAACCAACGTTCGTTCACACAAGGTGCACAGAGTTATGGGGCAAAATGTTACTTTTAATTACTCCATTGGTTGAATCCCAGAATAGTGGACGCGGGTACATTTGTCCGGTTCTTCGGTTCGCAATTCAGAACGTTTACTAGCGTCACTGATACTGGCGCTAGTTACAACTTTCATCACTGGCAACTTTCTAGCGCTAGTATTCTTCAAAATACGGCTTAAATCGTTCGACTAACCGTTGAACTATGGAATCATTCCAAGAATCCCACCTTTCGGCAAATTTCTGTTGTAACCGAAATATCGTTCTTCAGTTGTCAAGTTGCCACTACCGTATGCGCCTTTCTCCACGTTGTGTTCGTTACGATTCCAATTTTTTTCGTGCCTGTCCGGTTTCTCCTGCTTTAGAACTTTCCCCACTGCCCTCTACACGTTTACTTTTTTCATCTTTTTCGACCAGCCATGGATAGGCGAATTAATACGAAATTGATTCATCAATTAAGAGAAAAAGGCCCGAGGACTGTTGTGGATTGGTGTATGAGTTTTGGTTTCATCTCTGACAAGTAAGAGTGTCCTGATCGTGGTGGATGGATGAAATTATGCGAACAGGCTGGTTCCATAGATGGGTTTGAATGGAGATGTAGATTGGGTGGCCACAACTCCAAGCGATCTATTCATAAGGGGTCGTGGTTCAGCGTGAGTAAACTGAGTATGCGTGACATCTTGCTTGTCACCCTTAACACGTTCACTGCGTATCACGCGGCTTCCGAGTGAGGGGGTGTGGGTCTCCCAGGCGGGTCACACGGCTCCCGCGTCAGGGGCTCCCTTCCATAGTTCTGGTTGTATCCAATGTCAGCCTGCAGGTAGAAACCCTTTCTGGTAACGACGCACTCAGTTTGTATCCACTCTCCACTCTGGACAGGCCGTAGGAAGTTTGACGAAGTATTTAACCAAATTCGGGGTATGGAAGTTGGCATGTGTGCTCCATCATATTTTGACCAAATCGACTTGAAAATGTAAGTATGATCATCTAGAATTACACATTATATTTACTACTTTTTAGTTTTTACCACTTTTTTCACATTTATTGCGATTACTATCCATCAATCCGCCAATTAATTTTATTACCATTGTTTATTTTCACACGTAAAACCGAGCACTGTTTACGACATCTACTGTTTTTCCACTCGTTTTCTGATTTTTACTGTGTGCTCCTTCATATCTAACAAGAAAAGGTAAGATCTCTTTGCTTATTTAGGTGTAACGAGTTTTTTAATCTATCTCATGCTCAGAATAATTTTTGTTTTATTCATGTTACAAATATTTTTTGTACATTCTTGATTTTATAATTGTGTGCTTCAAAGCTTGTTTTACTTTGTATCACAGATATCTGCTGAACAACCAAGTTCATCTCATTCTGCCCCCAAAAGAAGCCGACTGTCACAAGAAAGAACTGATTTTTGGCAATAAATGCGTGAATAACAGCTTACATGAATACAGTGACGCGGGAGGCGTGTGACCAGCATGCCAATAGAAAAACACCTCGATCTCAACTTCGGGGCTGGTCACACGACTCCCGCGTGACCGACATAATCGCCATAAATATGCATTTATCGAGGAATATCGGCAAAAATGTTGAGTAACATTAATCAATACCTATATAAGGAGTTGTATGCAACGAAAAAAAAATCAGCACAGGGGGGGGATAAACTCAATGATGGTTGATACGCAGTGAACGCGTTAATTGGGTAATGAGATTACCGGCAGACATGTGTGCCAGGGATTTGGATGTTTCGAAGAACACCGCGACTGATTGGACACGTAATTTGAGAGGTGAGTGATTTTTATTTATTTTTGTGGTCGTCAATGTGGGTTCTGTTGCACTACGCGAGTGATACTTATTATTGTTGTGGTCATTAATGTCTGTTGCATTAGGCGCGCACTGTTTGTCCACGTTATCTCAGTTTTGGGCGCTTTCCGTTGTTTACATTCTTCCTGTTTCTTTCGCGTGCTTTTACATTCACTTTTACGACAAAACTTCGCTCAACTCTTACCGCTACCGTTACGTTCACCAGTATCAGTGATGCTAGAAAACGTTCCGAATCGTGAACCGAAGAACCGGGCAAATGTACCCGCGTCCACTATTCTGGGATTTTACCAAATTTTACCACTTCATTTCCCAACCATCAAATATTCTCGAAATGTTTCAACCTCGATGGTATACGAGTTGTTATAAATTGCCCAATAACGTTAACTTGTTTTCAGATAAACTGCTCGGTTTGGGATCTTTCATCATTTAAAAATATGAGCAACTTTAAACTCATGAATTAAAGCGTCATCAGTTAACTTCAAGATTACGGGAATAATTGGAAATAATGGGCACGACTTGAATTAGGTAATGAATTCACACACGAATATAACGCTATTGAACACAGATGTCATTCTTTCGACTAAAATGCCTGTCAGTTGCTACTCTAGGCTGAGAGGGAATGACAACAACTTGGAACTTGAACAGAAGTCCACGGCCCTTGAGGATCAGGTTCGCCCGATGCAACTCGTCGCCAACCGTTCTGCCACCCCCCCCCCTCAACCACAACCGGTGTTCACTGCCTCTTCAGACAAAACTCCTATGCAACAGAAGTACTTGGCTCCACCAATTTCAAACGAAGTACTTCTGTTAACTGAAACCTGGCTCTCCCCCTGTTCACTCTCAAGAGCTCAGACTTGATAACTTCATCATTTACCGTACACACTGCATTCCCTCTTATAAGCGGCAGTCTGCGGATACTGTTGAGCACATCTTCGTTATTTTGGCTGAGCTAAGGTTGATTTAGGGATGTGTGTACCAACCTGCTGCATATATCGACGAGCTACTGGATGGTGATTACAACATTCCTGGACCTTCTAGGGGGACTCCTGGAACGGTGTTAGGGGCAGAGTTATCCTTGATTGTATGCCTTCATACAACCTTAAGCCGTTCAACTCGCCAACGGCCACTGCAGCTAACCTCCTTCATCAAAACTACGCCTAAATGAACTTCTCATGTGTTTTGGCATTCTTTTCGGTATTCTTTCGTCTCTTTTTCCTTCCTGTTTGCTGCATTTTCGCCAAATTATCTTTTGTTCAAGACATACTTCTCACTACTTACTTTTGTGTTCAATTGGGTTCACCCATTTTTTATAATTAATAAATTAAAGGACGTTGGAAAGATCTTACGAACCCCACTCAATAGGTACGTTGACAACCGCTCTGTTGTTAGAAAACAAGCTGTCGAGAGTTATCCTTTACTTTAATTCCCTTGTTTGTTTAATCTATTTATTGGACAGAAACATATTCCTCCCAGTACACCAAATAGCAATATCGTACTTTAGCCAAACCGTAGAATATCGTTAAGAAATTCGAATTCATTCGTCGGCCAAAATCAATCGACAATGCGAATAAACCATAAACGTACCCAGAACGCTGACAAGGAGCTACGGTTACACAAACGGTGCACAAAATTGTCGCTAGACAATTCGAAAAAACCACTAATATCACAGCTGGAAAAACAAATCGGTCCCACTTTAACTGATACGAGCTCTTGTTGAAATAACAAATCGGGGCCTTCGCGGATTTGGATTTTTCCCTGGAAATGTCCCTCAATCGCGCGCGATTGTTCGATTTTCCCCGTTATAACGACGATCAACGCGAGACGAAATTTCCCTAAATGAGGGATAAATGCTGAATCGACGGCCTTGGATGGTGATTTGTAATCAATAAATTATCGCCGTTATCAGGAGCCTATCGAAAGGACGCTTACCGTCGTAATATCCTTTCTAATGAAAATACCACACCTTCAAATTTTACCCAAAATAAGTTTCGGGGTTATTTCACTTTATTATAGACAAATCAACATTTATCGCAGGTACCTGACTTCGAAAATTGTGCTTAAAGTTTGAACGTTGTAGAAGAATGGACTGAAAAGAGAAATGGAACGTTCCTGGAAACTATAAGAGTCTTGTAACGACCGCTCTCTACAATAACCGTTCATTTGTCGTTCCGTTCCTAGGAGCCGTTCTTTTCGTTCAAAGACCAACAATAAGTTTTCGTTTGCTCACATTTTTGCGTGTTTTTTGAGATTTGAGTTTTCTTCGGATCTTTACGTTTCAGACCCTACTGAGTCCGAGAAACACCATTTGGGAAAATGGTGTGTGTGTGGACGATTTTTAGTGAAAACGACTGTACCACATCAGCTCAAACTTCATATCTAGTCCGCAGGTTATCATGGGACGCCAAAAAAAGAGTATGAGCAAAATCCACCGAAAGTTAACTATAGGTATCACAGTGATTAAAACACCAAATTTTTTTCTTCTCAAAAACAGCTATACCGATTTCGATTAAATTTTTTATATTGATAGCTCGTAATAAGGAAATTATACCATAAAATTTCTATTTACGGGAAAATGGCGAGAGGGAAGTTTCAACAAAAACGATTTTAGCGCAATATTTTTCGTATAAACTCCGCTGAAATGTTACTAGTTGGCGCAATATTCCAATCCAATACCAATAGGGTGAGTGTTTAAAAACACTCAAAAAATATATGGGGTCACTCCAGAAATTCCATAATATCATTTACCACTGTTTTGCTTACTAACAGCTTTAAACGTTTTTACCCAATAACTCTGGAATAGTAACTACTTTCCTCTTTAAAAAAATCGTGTGTACAGCCTCATTAATTCTCGGTGTATTAATTGTACAATAATGGGTCCTGGAATAGGTACGAGCAGCACAATAAATTCCGAAACTGTAAGCGCTACTGCTTTCTGCTGCTGTGAACTGTTTTTGACCAAGTTCAAATGAACTGAGTTAGTAGAAAAGCCATGTACAAAGTGAATTGATTGTTTTGCAACGCACCAGATATTTTGAAGTTTTTGTTCTCCATTCGTTCATCATTCATATTGCTGAACATGCTTGCTCGTATGTCCCCTGCTTACAGTTGAT
Source organism: Pachypeltis micranthus (assembly GCA_020466155.1). Classification (NCBI taxonomy): domain Eukaryota; kingdom Metazoa; phylum Arthropoda; class Insecta; order Hemiptera; family Miridae; genus Pachypeltis; species Pachypeltis micranthus. The sequence goes on along the minus strand of CM035774.1, from coordinate 23,130,392 downwards.
AACTTTTTCCATCATTACTTCAAAGATTCATGTTTTCAGCGACTGCTGTACAATTTGTTGCAGAATTTTGACCATTTTCCTAATTATCCTTCTTTAAGTCTTGTACTTCCTTTTTTTCTTTCGGTTATCTTGTGATGACAATTTTCATGAGGCTTGAAAAACTGAACGAAAAGATCTGAAAAAGTTCTCTTTTTCAAAAAATTAAGCAATTTTCTTTCCTTTGTTGCGCGAAGGAAAGCAAAATGAAAAATGTTCAATGCGGCATTAATCTACATATTCCTTCAAAATGTATATCTGCAAAATTATTGTAACGCTAACGTGACGAGTGCAACATTCCCTTATTTACGAAACGGTGTTGTCAAACTTACTCTGTTTTGTAAATGCCGTGTTGTTGGATTTGATTTACTTACAATTGAAGTACTCACATCGTAGAAATCTTCATTTGGACAACTCTGGAGCTCTACAGGGAGTTCCATGTTAATGTCAAAGCGCGTAGTCGTGAGCTATTGATTAGATCGCCGTTCTGTTTGTTCAGAATTACTACTTCCACAGCCTTAAAATGTTATTCATCTCTAAAGCTGCGAATAGATTTGTTGAATTATACCGTACTCAATATTATAATGTGTATTGAGTAATTATTGTCTTTACTTTAAAGGTTAGAGGGAAAACTCAGTCGGTAAATTTTCATGAAACTGATTAATGTGGATGGAAGTTTCAGTTCGAATGCGAATAAACCCTGGGCAGGTTTCTGTTCTCGGTTGAGTTTCATTCTCACAAAACTCGAGTCATACCTGGGCCGTAAGCAAACTTGTTTGTAGTTTTAACTACTAAAAAGTTCTTAGGTTTGTGGTATTACTACTATACTGTATTAATGCTCCATAGTAATAACCAATCTTCATAGCGTGAGGTACGTTATTACAACTCATTTTCCTCCCAACATTCCCCTTTTTTCAACTTGTCCCTCAATGGCGACACTATTGTCAAGCGATACCAGTTAACTCCCTTTCTGACGCTGTTGTCAGTGTGCATCGGGAGTGGTCTCCACATGCTACAGGGAACCTTTGAACCACCTCTCTGCGCCATGGAAGAGGTGACTTGAAGTACAAAGATGGGCAAGGTGTATTCATCAGGCCTGAAAACTATGATTTGTCATACTGCTGATATCTTACACCTTAGCAACACTTCTCGCAGTTATGTTTGATGAATGGCATAACGTGTGTTGTGAGGTACTGTCCATTGACAGGCCTTCTTAAAACTTAAATGTGTGAATTAATGATAGTGTGAAAAATGACAGTTCCATGAGTGTGATCGTAATCAGCTAGTTCCATCTTTTAAGAACCTAAATTATAAAATAACTTTGGAAATAGCCAAATCTTAAATGAACACTTTAGGTGGACAGCCGAACATGGTGACTGTACACATACTCGGCATTGTATTTGTTTATGCGGAATTGACAGATAACCATGCTTAATTAAGGCACTGAGAACTTTCGCTGAGAATACGATACAAGTGTGAGTTCAACGCAAGCTTTGTTCAAGGAGTCAGCTGGTCAATGATATACATCGGGAGAGAGAGTCAAAGCCATGATGGGGGTTGGAACCCTTCGTTGACTAGAGGATTATTATTGTTCCCATAGATTATATTGAACAAGTGTTCCTGAAATCTTCTCAATGTTAATGAAAGTTCACTGAACATCCTATGATATGGGCTTTCTGAGCTCATTCCTCTTAATTCCTCCCCCCCCCCCCCCCATAAGGCCAACACTGGAATGAAATCGAATTTGCATGCTTAGCACTCCTTCCGTGACACGCCCAACGAAAATAGCAGTCTAACATTAAAGGAAATATTCAAAGTTCATGTCAATTTCACTCTTCACCATGACGGTCAAGGTCTAGTGGTTGTCAAAAGTAAAACTGAAAAAAAATTACAGGAAGCTTTCGTCGAGGACTTGAGCAATGCCAAAGCTATCATTCAGCCAAGCTTTCCATGCCCTAAATGTCGATACACAACCCCCGTGAAATTACGACTCAGAACGCACTTGAAGATGCACCGCAAAAAAAGGTTAACATGCCCCGAATGCTCAGGGTCATGGTGATCACGAATCGAATATATGATTTGAGAAAACACATATTAATGCACACCGGGAAAAGATCCACAAATGTCAAATATGTTCGTATTCCTCCTTCGAATTAGGGAGCATGAAGAGGCATTTGCGAACTCATACTGGGGACAAACCATTTTCCTGTACCACTTGTGATTATCGTAGCGCTCAGTCTGTAACTCTTAACACCCATATGGCGTCTCACACGAATTACAAACCGTATGGCTGCAATTTTTGTTTGTACGCCTGCTCCGAAGCCAGAACATTGAAAAAACTTGTGATGACTCACACAGGCGAGAGACTGTTTCATGCCCCAATTGTGAATATAGGAGTCGCGCTACGGGTCAAATGACAAATCATGTTCGTACGCGCACAGATGAAAAAAATGAAAAAAACCTCGCAAAAATCGATTTTCGTAGAACATTTTGGCAATTTATTGTGCTGCTCTCGTCATTTCTGATCATTTTTCAACAAAGAGAACCTTTTCTCTGATAGGGTAAACTTTGATTTAGTGGCTGCCCTTTAACTGGTAATCAAAGGTGAAGGGTTTGGAGATTCTGCGAAATCTAACATAATTACATTTGGAAAGTGAGATAGTTATGTTTACACCAGTTGCCAAATTTTTCTAGACACCTTTGCAAACTGACACAGTCAGCCACAGAGGAAATCGAGTTATAAATCTTCAAGTCGTCAGCAAATAAAATTAATTGAACACTCTCGAAACATGCTGTGATCATTTACAAAAATGGTTAAAAGTCCCTTGAGGGGCCCTAAAGATTGCAGTAAATTCTTTTGATAAAACTTAATATAACTTTGACTTGTAGCGTGTTCTGTATGAAAAGAAGCTGAAGGAATTTAGCTTCTTAGATCAATTTTCAGCGTGAATTTTGTCCTCGTCAAAGCAATCATCAAATATTGTGGCCCTTTTCACCCACAGGAATGAAATGAAGTAACTGCGACTGGTTTTGTTTGCTTTGCGCCCCATACATCATTCTCCCTTCCCATTTGAAACGTTTTCCTGCATCACTGAATGAAGGGTCCCTGATTAACCCCCCACGACCACAAAAGACAAACTCAGATTTAATACGAACTAATCGCCAACAGAGGAGAACTGTACGTTTAATAACACTGTAGTCCGCTTCATCCTAGAAAATTGTCATCCTTAGGCAACTCATGAAGTATGCAACCTTTCCTCTTGGAATCTCAAGGATGCTGAAGTTAGGGTGTTATGCAAAGGGCTCCAGTTCACTGTCAAGCAATGAGTATCCGCTACAGTCTGATGAAAAATATTTATACATTTGAGGAGGTTGCTTGTGGTTGCAGCCGTGGGCCCAAATCCAATTGATGGAGCACATCCTTCATTGAAAAGCTTTAAAGACACCATGAAACATTCTTAGCAATCACACTTTCTCGCACAATTGATTTGGAAAATGATGCAACCATCGCTTGTTAATTTTGTGGCCCTTAAGACGATTTACAGCCCTACAAGTCGTTGAAGAGGTAGCATCCCAATTCTACGTAATACGTTCGTCAAGGCGAGTTTCAGATATGAAATCCCTTCAATACTGTCAAACCACCATGGCCAACCGACGCGTTGAAACTCATCGAAAGACCGCAACTCGCTTATTGTACAAACCTTTCGCAATTGAATCAACTCGCGTTTTTCAACATATCCGTTTATTTTCACCCGCGTTTTCCGCTTCTTCTGGCGAGTATTGGCATGAGAGCTGAGCGAGGAATTCTATAATTGTTCTAGTCGGCCGTCCAGTCATCCCAGGACGAAGGTAATTGTTGAGGTGGCCGTCAGTTACAATGGTGTTGTATGTATCCACGTGGATCCAATCTGTTGCAGGTACGAATTCCCTCAAAAAGGCTGCTGTTTGTGGGGGCATGCCTGTGTATACTTGACGATCCACTGCAGGATGTTGTTCATCTCTATCCTGAATTAATATAAGAATTGAACGTAATTTTTGGTGTGAATATAAATGCAGAAGTGCGAAGACACCAAAAGCTTGTCAGTTACTTGTCAGTCTTTTTAAACTGTACTTCTAGGCCAAGAAGAATCTTTTAAATTAAATACACTGAGACAATAAGTGCAATATTGTTGGCTCCCTGTTATTCCAAGGAAATCAGAAGTGCTGTTGAAATAACGGTATCACAGCTCAGGATCACTATGCATGAGCTGGGAGCCGCTCTATTTTGACATCAGTTAACAATGTCTGAGCTGATTAAACGCACAGTAAGTAACGACAAATGAGGTCTGTTTTGGTCTAACGATGTTGAGCGTTGAATAATGCAGCCAGTATAATATTCAACAAATCCCCTTAATTCCGAACAGAATGCACTCAATTTGGCAGAGCGCCTGCCAGCACATTTTCTAAATGTCAGTTGAATTGAAATTACCGATTACTCGATTGTCGCGTTTCATATTTTCACACAACCCAGCTCCAAAGATTTTGATACGACTCATGACCAGAGGGGTGGGGATGGGTTCCATTTAGAGCAGAGTTCCCCAAACTTTATTGTGTCGTAGACCCCTTGCCATGTTTTTCCGTGTTGGGTAGACCCCCTACTTACCTGATATTGATTTCCTGTAAATTTCTAATTGTAGTGAAGTTTAGTGTTAAAAACTTAAAGTAAAAACACATGTTAATTTATACATTTATTAATTGAATTTAAATTAAAACTACTCAAAATAAAATAATCTGGTCATGAGTCGTATCAAAATCTTTGGAGCTGGGTTGTGTGAAAATATGAAACGCGACAATCGAGTAATCGGTAATTTCAATTCAACTGACATTTAGAAATAATAAATAAACTATAAATAAAATAACAGAAGCAATAAGTCAATATTTTTAGTGAGAAGAATGAACCAGATGCTTTAATAATTAATTATCAAAATTTGGCGTCAATTTTGGAAGGGTTAATATTAAATCTCCTCGGCTAATGATGTCCAGTCTGTTTCTTTTTTTCTTCAGGAGATCGGTAACAGCGCTGAACCCCCTATCCACTATTGAATAAATAATGTGTATGTCTTGATATTATAAGATAGTATGATGTAAGTAAAGAGGTACTATCAGTGTATGTGTTGAGATCCACTATCGTGGACCCCAATTTTCATTTCATGGACCCCCAAATTTTTTTTCGCTGACGTAGACCCCTTGCAGGTTGTCATAGAACCCTAGGAGTCGATATAGGCCACTTTGGGAATCATTGATTTAGAGGACTATCGTCTTATATCCTAAATAGCAACACTCGTGAGGGGCAATTCTACCGTTAAATATTCTTTAAAAGCTGACCATTTACACACATCCCTCTATTTTGACTGTACACACTCACACGGAATTTTTAGGCAATGTTCTATAATAATGTTCGTCTTACTTAGACAGAAGCCCAAATATATCGGAACATTCGGATCTTTGCATTAATTGATGGTTTTTCCTGTTTCTATGAAACTGTTCTAACCAAAAGAGAGAAAGACGCTTTCAAAAATGTTGAGAGACCTTTTTTTCCAAATTTTCAAACATTTCAACGTGTCGTTGTATATCTTCGACCCCTGAACGACAGAAGATCTAGTTTGACGCAGGTCTATGCTACGCTCACCACGCCAATCTGCCACAGTCCTCAGGTCTCTGCTCAAGACGCCAATTGTCTCATTTACGTTGCTTGCTTCGCAGGATCTATAAAACTGTACATAGTTTGCTTATTCCATCGTACCGTCCGAAGCACCAACCTGGTAGAACTGATAACAGTTATAATACCCACGTCCTGATGACATAACACGATTGTCACGAGAAATGCGACCAAACCACTTCAACGTGCCACAAGCCACACTCAACTATTTCAGGATTGCCTATATTGCATTATCGAAGGCCCGACAAGTGCAGTCTTCGTGCCGAGAGAGGGAGAAAGAGAGGCTCTCTATCTCTCTTCCATCCCCCAGAACGCAAAATTAACAACATTCCACAAAATATTGATTGAAATGTTTCATTGATTTACCTAGAGCCTTAAGGCCGTCTTTCCCATTCTTCTAGGAGACACAACTCTGACTACCCCTTATTTGGAATGAACTCCACAGGCTCAAGTCTTATTGTCTCACAGGTCCATGTCTAGCTTACTGAGCAATGCCAGGCATTTCCTGCAAGAGACTTCTTTCAGGTATTAAAGTGATTGGGTTAATCCCACCAGTTGGTAAATTACTCAAGTTAACGTACCTGTTTGGTGGGTCTGTCTTCTCTGGCTGGTGGGATACTGTGAGCGTAGTACTGACTTAACGGCCAGACGATGATGTCTTTACATGAAAGCGCTTGCCCACAGTATCTCACCAGCCAGAGAAGATGGACCCACCAAGCAGGCATGTTAACTTTGGTCCTCTTCCATGTCCACTCTCGGAGAAGTTGTACCAAAATCGCTTCTTCTTAAGTCTCTAGCACTAGGCCAGGGGAGTTTACTCATCTCGACTATGGCCACATACATGTGTGTGCTCATTTTGTAGTGTTCCATGATAATCATCAAGTAAGGAAACAGACCTGTTCCATGATAATCCTCACTATCTGCCTCAAGTCCTTCCTTTCCATATCAGGAAGCTGTTCTTTTTCCTAGTTTTATTGCCACACCCTGTTTCACACATTTCTGACAGTACCAGTTATGACAACATAAATCCGTGCTTACAAAACCGCTGGAGTGGAACCCATACATCCCCCAATCCCAGAACCACATGTCCACACCTCAGAGCTAGTACTCTCCACGGCCTTAGATCTATTTGTGTAGATGTTGATACCATTAGGAGGCCGAATAGGCAACTTTCGCTGTTCCACAGACTTCCTTCTGGTTGCACTTCGTATTTCCTGTTGAACTCGTGCCTGGGCACTAACATATCGTGCCGAGCTCCCCCAAAGGCTTCCAAGTTCCTGAATATAGCCAGGTGCCCATGGCACTTGAACTATTCCACGCCTAATCAGTCTATAGGCCACCTGCATAGCCTCTGCCTTGACAAATATATCAAGGGGAAGAAGGTCAAGCGTTTTCTCCTTATTACTGGTAAGTGTGGGGTCTCACAATCGCTTCATGAAACCAGCAACCTTTAAGCCCCATGTTCTCCCGCTCATTCTTTGTCACATCCCCAGGGCCGTTGTTGCCTTCTTGGTCATATAAGTGATGTGCTCTAGGTTAGTTTACGATCCCGAATCATACCCAGATACTTGACTAGCTCACTGAGCTGAACTACTTTGGCCATTTATTCCTCTGATCTCAGTCCCAACAGTTGTCTTTGTCTTGTTGTTGGCGCCAATCGCGCCACAGAAGCTGTTTACAAACGCGGTCAGGAACTTATCGCCGCCTCCTACTATTTTATTTCCGACCTTTTGCCATAAGAGTACGATCCGGCTCGATGCAACGTGGCTTAGTCAATCTGCTTCTGAGCCCAACGCCGGTTGCCTTCCAACGATTCTCTATACATTTTCTCACCTCACCGCCACTCGATCTGGTTAATGACGACTAACTGGTCAGAAGCTCATTTTTTGATTGATTTGATTTCGAAAGGTCCTCCACCAACTGTATTGTCTGGTTCAAGCCGTTCTTACTATTTTGGATCAAACCAGTTTATTATAATCCTTCGTGCCAGCTCTATGCGTTCTTTTTGTCTACGTCCATCTCTCCAGTAATATCTAACTGCACGCTACACAGTTGATTCGATCTGATATTCGAGAGGGGACCGTGGTCATTCCATTCCCCAACACTTGTGAATGGCAATATGACTGTTTTAGCTGGGTTAATGGACAGTCCCGTATTCCTGCACCATCCCCATCCTGCAACATCTGTAGATCTGCCCCCATTAGGTCAGATACACATTTTGCACTCTGCCCCAAATGAGCACAGCATATCCTTGAGCGTAGAACCCGGCTGCATTCAATATCCCAAGAAGACCAGGTTCCATAGGAGGGAAGATTGAACCCTCATGAGGGCATCCTCTCACAGTCCTTGCCCTCAGCGAGCAGTTCAGCGAAGTTTGAATCTATCTGCTGTTCAGCACAGCTACAATCCACGTTATTGCATTCCTATTGACATTAATTCTGGTCAGTGCCATTTCAAAGCTAAGTATAGAGGTATTATCAACGGTCCCCGCAATGTCCAGAAAGGCCCCTCAGGCAATCTCCTTATTCCTTATTGACACTTCTAGTTTCCTGATCTCCCTGAGCGATAGGCATGTTGACCATCTGCCAGTGGCGTTCTCCAGCTCCGTAAATTTCCTCTCAAAGACGCCAATCAAGTCTCTAAGAGTAAGGTAGACACTAAAAAACGTAAGTGCATCACCCTTTGCCTATCCATAGGCTTGAGCCTACCCCATGCTCAGGTGGGCCACTCAAATGGTAGCAGAGTGGGCTGCCACCAGCAGATCATCCTCCTTCTCCCTCTATAACTACTGGAGAAGATGCTGCATCATTGGGCTCTGCTGGAGGATGGGAACCAACATTGGCTGTGGCAGATAGCCTCCCCCAGGGCACTCACCCGTTGTCTTATTTCTTTTTTTACTAGTTTAGCTTATTACCTATAAGCAGTTTATTTATCTCATCTTGTGAAAGTATCATAATCATATCACAGGTACAAGCAAGCTATTCGGCATAGATTTGTATTCAATTGGCAGCATATTGCGGCATTATGAAATGGTATTACATGCTTAGTATTTGCAAAGGACATATTCACACAACCCTACCACTATCCTGGTACCTACATAATATTCGACAAGTGGTCTGACCAGCAGCACCTTCCTGCTCAGCATTCCTTCAGTGCAGGCAACTGCTTTACCATGAAATGACACGGCGCAAGCAATGTTTTTTAATTTAAAAATTGTTTTCTATTCGAAATCTGTATTCAACTACAATTAAAAAATTCATAAAATAGCTAGTGAAAGAATTATTGCTCTAACCTGAGTATCAGAAAAGGGCGATCGTGAAATTTTTTCAGTGAAGTGTTTCCATAGAGGCATTCTCCAGACCCGGTCACCCGTGTGCATACCTGCGACTCTCATCATTTCGAAAAGCGACTCGTTTTCCGTAAATACTGACACTGGTCCTTCACCAAACGTGTCGATCAAAGTGTCTGAGAGTGTGGCGAGCGTAGTGATGAACTTGGGGTTATATATCCCAGCGTATGTCACGGCGTCTGAGAGGGCGAGTCGCCCGTCGTAGTCTGTGTTATTTATCAAGACGCTTTTGCCTACAGATTACGAAAATGATGTCGTTGGTTCAATCGTTACAAATCTTAATAATTAACCGCTCATCAAAACGTAATACTCACCACTTTTCCCTCTGATGATGTCCCCTGGTTTCATGGCGCACGATCCCGGCATATTCTCGTACAGAGGCATCAACCCTCTGAAATTAATCGGGAGTCTAAGAGCGGAAATGGCTCTGGCCGTAGCGACTACACTCGCTGCGCCTGTCATGTCTCCTCGTTTCCACTTCATACCTCGACATTCTTTCAGGCAGAGGCCGCCTACAAAAGACGATAGAAAATTATTTAGGCAAACCCCGGTGATTATTCACAATAACCGATTTTAATTAGCCGTTATTCAGAAACTACGACAGTCCAAAAAGGCATTTTCGTCAATGATTGGTTTCTATGTGTGCCAGCTTGGTTGAGGGAAAATGGTGACCGAACCAATCAGACCAAATTGATTAAGGTTTTTGGTTAAAGTGTTCAGACGCCTACCTTGGTATAACAGGTAGAGGTAGTCGGAGCCCCTAACAATTTGATTGTGTTAATTATTTCTGCTGCATAGCGTTATGGTTGTCTGAACCCTTCCTTTCTGATGTGTCTAACTTAGCGTATCACTCAGATTTTTACGAAAGCAGTACCACAGTTTTTTCAACAAGCTAATCTTAACTATTCTTCATCTGCCTGCTTTCAATTCCTGATTATAGACTTTGCTTAGGGTCAGCTTATTAATTCTTCAGTTAAAACGTCAAATTGACAGCTGCTGGTCAACGATATTCGGTGAGAGGAGGAAACAGCAGGATGTGTATCAATTAATTAAATGTTGATGACTGATTCCTACCACTAGTCGGCTGTCAAAGTGAATTGATGAACGAGCCATTGGAATTTATCCGAAGATTTGACTTATTTGACGATTATTCAGACCTGAAAAAGGTACTGGTATCCTGTCCCTTAGTACACATCACGATATTTAAGGAGTTATAAACTAATATAAGTACTACTTTGGCGTGGATTCTTAAGCGTCAGTCAAGATAAAACGAAAAACTTCTCTAGGCCGAAGTTTCGTTTAATTTATTAAGCATCATCAGGGTTCAAGAAGCACGCCAAGAATGACCCCACATCGCAGTTATTTTAAAAAACTAAATTCTCGGGGTTGAACTCCTAACTTGTATAGTTATTGTTCTTAGAATGTAGTCTTTTCCTCCAATATTTCGTTCCTCGTTACTGCAGAACCACGTAACAGTTTAAAGCACCACCATATCTATTTATTGAGAAAAAATATGTATCTTCAAAATGTTCGTGGATCAGCTGCTTTATTCGCATTGGCCACACCCCCACCTTTTTTGAACACATTTCTGTTCCAACTGCGCCCTTTGCAGCTAAAAATAAGGGAACGGAAAGACTAAATGATCCCAGTCCTGGACATCCCCCAACTCAAATACACGGAACCGGAGAGGTTGAGACGGCACGAAAACTCGTTAACTCTTCCATGACCCATTAGCAGCAGCGTTAACCTCCAAGACGACGCCAATCCTGAATTTCTGGGTAGAAAACTTCAGGAGCCGAGGGCTAAAAACGTTGACAGTTGAGTTGAAAGTTGGTTACTACTTTTTCTGATAGTTCCCTCAATGTTTGGCAAAACCCCGCAAATCTGCTTTCTCTGATGTATGGACTAAGAAGAAAATGGCGGCTCATCAAAATTTGACTTATTAGTTGATAGTTACAACATTTACCACAGTTGAGGAATTGGCTTGTACTTTCCAAATTCACAACTCTGCTACCTCCGATGCATGGCCATTAAGTTGCAATCAATCAAAATTCGTCGAATTTTGAAACAAATTTTGACTTATTAGTTGACATCGGAAATTTGTATGGTGGATTCGCATCAAGTAACTGAGTCGAAAAACCCGACTCTGCCACGATAGTTTCGTGGACTTCGACTTGCAAACCACGTCAAAATTTGACGAAATTTTGGTAAAAAAATGGCGTACGGAGTTGAAACTTGAAATTTATGTTACGAGTAGGTGAAGTGGAGTACTTTAAGAATTACCTTGTCATTTTTAGGACTCGTTCGAGCAGGCGACGTCAAAATTTGATGAATTTGATAGCCAGTTTCAACTCCATAGGTAATTTTTACCAAAATTTCGTCAAATTTTGACGTCGTCTGCTCGAAAGAGTCCTCAAAATGAGGAAAGCAGACTAGGTAATTCTTAAAGTACTCCACTTTACCTATTCGTAACATAAATTTCATTAGTTTCTTTTTGGAATACCTTGAAACTTGAAATTTATGTTACGAATAGGTAAAGGCTTAAGAGGTCTGCTTTCCTCATTTTGAGGACTCTTTCGAGCAGACGACGTCACAATTTTATGAATTTGATGGCCAGTTTCAACTCCATAGGTCATTTTTTGACCAAAATTTCGTGGTAAGGTTCTTTCCATTTTCTTAGTCCATACTTCAGAAAGAGCAAACTTGTGGGGTTTTACCAAACATTGTTGGAACTATCAGAAAATATCTGGTGCGTTGCAACACACAACTTTCCTTAGCTCTACGTCAATTCACTTTTTACATGGCTAATTCTATTTAATCAATTCATTTATCACTCAGTTCCTTTGAACTTGGTGAAACAACGAAAGCGGTAGCGCCAGTTCCAGAATTTATTGTGCTGCTCGTACTCATTGCAGGACCATTATTGAGCAATTGGTACACAGATATTTAATGAGGCTGTAAACTCGATTTAAAAAAAAAGGATAGTAATCACTTTTGCAGAGATCTTGGAAAATAACTGTTAGAGCTAGTAGTAACCGCAACGACAGTAGTTGAAATTCAGGAATTTCTGGAGTGAGCCCCATGTATCTCATGAGGGTTTTTAAACACTCACCCTTTAGGTATTGGATTGGACTATAACACGACTTTTTTTTAACATTCTAGTAACATTCCAGCGGAGTTAAAAAGGAAAAACCGTGGCAAAAACGCTTTTCGTCGAAAATTTTGATAATTTATTGTGCTGCTCTCGTCATTTTCCCACAAATGGGAATTTTATGCTATAATTGCCTTATTAAGAGCTATCAATATAAAAAGTTTAATCAAAATCGTTAGAGCCGTTTTTGAGAAAAAAAATATTTGGTGTTTTGACCACTATGATAACTATAGTTAACTTTCGATGGATTTTGTTTATATCCTTACTTTGGCGTCCCATAGAGGCCTGCGGGCGAGATATCAAGTTTGAGCTGATTTGGTACGGTGGTTTTCTCTAAAAATCGTTCACAGACACACATACACACAGACCATTTTCCCAAATAGTGTTTTTCGGACTCAGGGGGGTCTGAAACGTAAAGATCTGAAGAAAACTCAGAATTTTTTTTTCCGCCGATTACATAACTTTCCTTTCTACTTCGTAGAGCCAAGGAAAGTAAAAATAGTAACCAACTTTCAACTCAACGGTCCACGTTTTTAGCCCTCGGCTCCTGGACTAGTAGTCCTTCATTCTCTGCGCTGTGCCCCGCCATAATTGAGCCCACTGCTGAATGCTTCCGGCTTCGTATTCCCCCTTTAGCTTTTACCTCGGAATCAGGCTAAAATCAACCGGAAGATCGCTTGATGTCACCTTGTTTGCACATTGGTCAGCCACTCCATTCGCAGTTCACATTCTTGACTGAAGGGTTGCATCGAGGTGGCTATTGGCCGACTACAACCCTACTCCCCTCTTTTTATTGTTTCATTCATTCCGCTGTATCTTGACTTCTGTCCGTACGAATGCTTCTTTCCCTCCTAAGTGAAATGCATGCATCTGGGAATACTTTTGGGCCTAGTACCTCGTGTAGCTCCTTAACCATTTAATTCTAATTCGATTACCATAAAATCACAAAGCCTGATCATTCTTATAAATTACCAGAGCTCAGAATAGCCACCCTGCATCAACTCATGATTCACACAAGCGAGTCAGAGAAGTGCAGTAATTCCTTAAACGTTACAACCCAGCACACTTCTGGCAGCTCTGTTTTTGGGGGTGGTTTTCCAAGAAGGTGTCGAAAGGCGCCGTTTCCGTCAGAGAGGATGGGTATTTTCACGTCTAAGTCAAGAGTGAATGATCGATGAAAATTTGGCTTATCAAGGGACTACACAATGGAGACTTTTCTGAAAGCTATTGTTTCCTATTAAAATTACGACGGCCACTTTTCGTTTATGACGTTAGGCAGCTCTAAATAATATAATGTGGCACTTGCCTGAATCAAATGTGACTCCTTTTCCAATGAGAACTACAGGAGGAACATCCGGGTCGCATCCGTAATAATGAACTTCTACGAAAACGGGAGCTTCACAAGAGCCTTTAGCAGCTGCTAGGTAAGCGTGAAGATCCATTATCTGGAAGAATATCAGAACGCCTTGTACGTTACATGTGGACAATGGATCTGATGAGAGTTAGTAATAGCTTTCAGCGCTGTTTTGCTTCTGCAAACTTATGAAGCAAAAATAGGTTTTTTACGCTTTTTGGCAAAACGGCTTCAACGATTTCCACCAAACTCTCAGGATGTTCTCGAATAGTTAATACTTACAAATTGTACTCGATAAATGTTCCTCTGGCAGTCCATTGAGCAGAGATAAACATGAAAATGTATCGAAAATAACATTTTTTCGAACATTTCCATAAACTCCAGGGTAACTGCTTCACCAGATGTGGTCAATTTTACAGAGTGTCTTTTAGTCACTCATACCAACATTTCGTTCTCCCTAATTATTTCTGTATATATATGTTGAACGGAGATATAAGCCAAGTTAACTCAGAAAAGGAGATTTGTCGAATATTAATTTATCGGTATTCCAGTTTTCTGAAAAACGGCTCTAAAGATTTCGATCAAACTTACGGAGTACGCTCAGCTCACTAGTCCCTTCATTTTGTTCTCCATTAATGTTTCTGTAGATATGCGTTTAATGAAGATATAGCACCCGCTTATGTAACTGGTGTTCGAACTTACGGGGGTGGCGGAAAGTTGGGTGTTACTACTCACTAGATATTTTCGTACAAATGTTATTTAGTTGCGCAACCGTTTTCTTTAGTTACGTTGAATTGAATATCAACCACAGTTGAAAATTACTCTTCAGGAATACTTTTTACTCACTTGAGACCATTCCTTTACTTTGACTTCCACGCTAACGCCATTCGTAGTGAGAACTTGCACGGCCATTTGAGCAAACCCGGAAGGCGTCATGATATTTGCGGGTGTTTCAGATAGCTGCCGAGCCAAATTTTGAGCTGCAGCCTTTTGCAATCCAATTTGCCAGCCAGTGTAGTCGCAAGTATCGTAAGGAAGTATCCTAAAGGGAAGTTAAGCCCTTTGACATTAACATCATTAGAAAGTGATTATATTCGGTCATAAGAACTCTCTCTACTCCTCTACAATTTTCATTATCTTTTCAAAAGTGACTGCAATGGTTGAGAGTAGAAGAGTTACAACCTTTTTTTCAACATTATGAGATGGGATTTCAAATGTTCAGTGGAAGTTTTACCACTCAAATTAGAGCAAACCTCCGACGTATATATAAAGTACATATACTATCGGTCAAATTAAAAGCATTATGCAAGATGAACCCTTTCATGAGACTTCTTTTTTGCGAAGGTAGGTAATGTAGCGAGAGTACGACGGATATACTTATGATTTCCCTGGAGTACCAGATATTTGTATGGTTGGGGTGGATCTCCTTCAAAATTGAGACGCAGACACCTCAAATTCGTGGTAGATACAAATTCCATGTAAATAATCATTTCTACGATTCAAGCTTAGAAGGCAGCACTAAATATTATTATTCGAACGCTATTTAATTCTTTGGCAATTTTGAACCATTATTTTTGAAGTGCCTTAAAAGAAGACGAATTTTCAAGATTTTTAAAAAGACTGCGTAGATATAACAATTTTGATCTATTGTAAATCCCATTTTCTAAGCGTTTTTATTGATTTTTATTTTTGATTTATTTTTCCTTATTGGAGGTTTATGTGATGCTAATATAAAGACTGAATTTTGATCTCTAATGCATGTTATTATTGTACCAATTCGTTTTCTTGCTTTTTTGGTCTGATCTTTGCACTACAATTTTTTTTCTCGGTGTTAGGTCTAAAAAAATGTTCAGGTTTAGGTGGTACGAAGTAATTGGCATTTTTTTAAAGTTGTTCTTTTTTTTAATTCACTGTGGGAGTGTTAGAAATCGAAAAAACGATTGGAAGTTTTCCTAATCACCCCGCCTGGAGTATGAATATAAAAATTGTACTTTGTATATACAACATCCTGAGCCAAATTTTCGAAATATAATTTCGAGGGGTGGCAAGTACTTAATGCCTCCGGACTTATAAGCCCTTAACCTTCGTTGTAGTACTACTACAAATACCAGAAAATCAGTTCTGAAGTAGAAACGTTTTTTCTATTCACCCTATTCCCTGCTGCCTTGCTCATCTATCAAAAGACGTATACAACATTAAGTTGGGTCGCAAATGATTATCAGGTTTGACCTGACACATCAAAAACACGCAATGTGTATCCAGACCACACAATTTCAGATTTCCTTACCCGCGTCCTCCTAAACAATCGTTACGGGCACGAAACGGATCAAGCTGTGACTTGGAACACTGGAGCCGCTTCTATTGGGCAGAGCCACTCATAGCAGCTCCAACTAAATCTGGAGAGGAAGAAAACTGTCGAAGAACAGGGAGAGGGGGGTTAGGAAAATCGGGTCCGCGGCGCACAACGAGGCGATTGGCCTATTCCTCTTCCGGACTCCTGCAGCACCAGTTCGCTCCGAACACATGATACTTTGGTTATTGGAAGGAAGTGTTGATTATTGTGTGACGCCCGAAAACAATCCTATAACATTGGCGCCCAACTAGTGGTCGATCTTCCCCATATATTAGTTCGAGATGCCGGTCACGCAGAAAAACTTGAAGGTTCTTCTAATGCGATGGGAATGTTTGATCCCCCACCTTCAACTTTTCTGCCCTACTGCTGTGACCTACTCTCTCGTCCGTCATTATGTTTGAACGTTGTCCATTCTTGACGAACAGTTGAACATAACTTTGTGTTTAATCGACGACGGCTGCTTCGATATCTACATAGAGAAGGTCAATGCTTATCTAGCATCGCAGCAGGATAAACCTACTGGTCAGTGGACACCTACGTCTCACGACTCAACTTCCCATCCTGCATCAACATCGGCATCTTCCCGCGTGTCTGTCCCCGAAAGACCTATCAATCAACAAGTCCGGGAAAACCACGCGCCTTCAAAATGGCCTGGTGAAGACAAAACTCCATTGCCAGAGCCACATCCCTGCCCTATCTGCGGCAAACATCATGGGGTAAAAAAGTGCCCACGTTTCCTCAACTCTAGCCAGGAGGCTCGAAGAACCTATGTGGAAGTGTACAATCTCTGTACGAATTGTCTGGCAGCCTCACACACGCTCAAGAGCTACACCCCATGAGCCAGGACGCCGCAGTTGTTCCCAAAAGTGCAACTAACCACTGCACGGTAGATGCAGCATCTTCGCTCTGCACTACCCCTTCTGGAACACCTGAGGACAAGTGTCCTCTGAGGAGGAGGGAAATTCTTACTCCCCTTACTCAGAGAATCGTCTTTCGCCAAGAGATGGACCGATTCACTGAACCATGGATGTCGCAGCTGCGTGGGACGAAGACCTACGATCCACACATCCCAAGATGTGAACGTCAGAGACATTGTGAGGTGACTGTTTATTTGTAGTTCTAAATTCAATACTCCCAACACAAACATGGGCACCCTTTTGGAACTTCAATCAAAATTCTCTCTCACTCGCTATGCTCAAGTTAAGGTTCCCCTTTGTTGGGTGGACAGCAACGCCCTCAACTGCAGTGTTCATGAGTGCTTGAGGACAGGCACTTCAAGGGCGGTGTGGTGTAACGGGACGAACCAAACCCTTCGACTCAACGGAGGCTCGTCCGGGGCATTTATGCTGACTGGGCACCTCAAATGCCCCGATTCGCTCAAGACTTCGCTGCCGTCAGTTGTAACTGACCCAATTCCCTCGTCTCCCGGGCTCGCGTTCGCTCCTCCTCAGTTCCCTGTCTGTGGTGGTAAAACTTCCCGGAATGCAACTATAGAATAAAATTCTGTGTTCGATTTGCATTCGGCTTGACTTAGTGCGATATTGCTTACAATATTAATCCCCCCCCGTAAAACAATATTAACCACATTACCAACAATCTTACAAATTATTGCCTGAAAAGTAGTGAATGTTTAAGAATAAATCGTAATTAGCCGTTGTCGAGGGATAGGAATCATTAAAGAAACTTACTTGGGAATGTGAATTGGGTTGCTCTTCATGTCTTGGAACAACCACACAGAAAGAGCCGCTCCTTCGGCGGCAGACTCTGCGCTTCCCATGGTGTCAATTTGGATCACTCTCATATGAGCATCCTGAAGGGTTCGAGCTCCAAAACCTGTCGCGTTTCTAATCGCCTCTTTCTGCTCGTCGAGTTCTTCCAAGTCATTGTACGTCAAACATTCGTCACCGATGCCGACAACTACAACTGCGGAGTAGCGAGGGTCAAGCCCGTATAGAATCCGGTGTTCTCCACTTTTCGGTGTGGGGCCGGAAAGCTGTACAGGGTGCGATATTCAAAAGACAATAAAGACGCCAATTAGTCAAAATAAAAGGTGAGAAATGGAGATACAGATGGTTGAATATGTACGTAAATATACATACACGGATTCAGAAGTTAAGTTAGTTCAAATTTTGGGTCCCAGGCAAAGACCAGGGTGCAGCAAGGTGATCCCTCGCCGAAAATGAAATAAGAGGATAAGATCTGTTTTATAATAAATGAAAACTTGACTAGCTGGGGGCAGCAACCAGCGTGCAATAATTTCGTTTACGAGTTAGTAGAAAGAGGTTGTTGTGGCAACGGAAAGTTGAGTCGCGCTCGAATTTGGCCAGTGCCGGGTAAACCTGAAGTGTCAGTTTGAGAGATATGTGAACAGGAGATCATAACCATCGTATAGATCGCGCGGGCAAGGCCGAATTCCCGGTAACACTTTTGATAAAGTCGAGCGTGTAAAATCAGTTTTTGAGCTGTTACTGTCAACGTTTTGTGAATCGACAGGGCAACTTGTTCTTCGATTTCTTAAGATTTGTATTGAAAGCTTCGTGCACGAATGGAAGGCAAACGCACGCTCTCTTCCCTCGTTTGCTAACGATTTCAGTTCTTCCACGTCAGTTGTGTTGTCATATTGTCGTCATACCTTTTCTACATCCGACTTTATTTATGACCAAGGGAGCCAGGCATAGCAAGTGTAAGTGTGTGTATGAATAGGCGGTTGGGGATTGTACCTAGCCACGGGACATCTACCTCTCCCCTGCCACACTCCACATAGAACTCAGGGGAAACACCCAGCAAAACCTGGCCCCCACGAAGCCAAACCCTTGGCTTCAGGCCAGTGATTCCACGCCGCTGGTAGAAGCCCCCGTGGTACCCATTGAATTTGGGTACGACTTTAGCAGCCTAAGGACTTGAATGGTAGCAGGTCCCAGTGCCAGAATTGCCAAAAGGTGTTCTGCCGGTACCTACGCTTTATCTCCATGGGGATTCCGGGGATTGGACTTGCCTCTGTCCTCTCCACGGAGAAGGGTGTCAGGGTGTCAATGATCCTGACCTGAACTTCTGGCACAGCAAGTGTAGTCGAGCGTTTAAATGGCGGTTGGGGAGAGTACCCAGCCCTGCGGCCTCTACCTCTCCTCTGCCCCACTCTGCATAGATTTTCGGGGAGTTTCCGGCCCCCACGAAGCCAAACCCTTGGCTTCACAGCTGGCAGTGCCACGCCTAAAAGCCTCCACGCTACTGGCCACAGGCAGAAGCCCCCTCTACGCTTTATCTCTGTGGGGGATTTCGGGGGTTGGACTTGCCCCCGTCCTCACCACTGAGAAGGGTGTCAGGGCTCATGGCCGTCATCTATGATCCTGACCTGAACTGCGATCGCCTGACACCTTTCCATTCCGACCACATCCACTCTCCTCACATACAATAAATGCATCACTCATTCCTGATGGACCCTTGGAACGATCGCTAACCCATCTAAACTAACCTATCCTAACCCCCCCAACATATGTTCACAAACACAAGCACCCCCTACAGGGCCCTGCGCACCATTCCTCCCAACCTAACACCCTCCCTACACTCCAACACCCCCTCCTCAAAACGTCTCAACCACCCCATCACTAACGATCGATCAATCCCATTCCCCAACATCTCCAACACCCCTATCCCTCGCTCCGTCGCTCTCTCAACCTCAAAAACCGGGCACTCAAACACCACAGGCAGGTCTGTTTCTTTATTTGATGACTGTACCTAAACCCTCGACGAGGGTTATATCAGTCATAGAAGTTGCGGTTTCGCTAATATGCAAGAGGCCGGCCCCTGCAGCATCCACCGAACTCAGACCTGTGGAGGTACGGCAGGTATTTGGTCGTTAGCCAGTCTCACCGTAGAGAGCTGTTGCCCGTGTGTTACCGCGCGGAGGTGACCACCTGAGGAATCCCGTACCATCTGGGAGTAGTTCTTAATCTGGTTCCCTACCTGATCTTACTTTTTACTTGGGTGGCAAGTTTCAAAAGGACAGATCAACTATAACCACGTTTCTTGGCCATCACCTTCTTTGCGAACTTTGCAAAATGGTTATAGGCTTCCTTTGACGCAGTCAATGCTGCTAAGTTCGTTTGCCCTCCCAACAACCGTCGCTCACTGTTGTAGAAACTACAGTGGAGCAGCACATGGTTTCTTGTTCCCTCCGCACTGGAGGCACAAGACGTGCATAATGGAGAGTCTTTCAGAGAAAAGAAGTGGAGCCGCGCATTGAAGTCACCATGTCCCGTGAGGAACTGGCTCGTCCAGTGGTCTGGCTCAACCCATTTTCTAGAAAGACGTTCACGGATGTTGGGGAAGAACTCATACGTATCACGTCCCTTTGACGAGGATTCCCATCTCGCTTGCCATTTCTCTAGAGCCCATTCATCGATGGCGGCATGTTTCTGTTCTGTGGTGAGATCCGCACGGAGTTCAGCCCAAAGCGGGGGAAGCTCCCGTTTCACTCTCCACTTGTCAACCATGCACTCAATAGCCAAATCAACTGGTAACTGCCCAGTGATCACCTGGAGTGCTTCTGTTGATACAGTCTTGTAGGCCTTGGTGATCCACAGGAGCGCGGCTCTCTGGGATTGGGCCAATACTCTCTTTTGATTGACTGTTAGTTTGCTACCCCAGACAACGGGGCAGTAGCCAATCACACCTAGATATATGGCCTTATACATGAGGATAGTGTCGTGATAACACACACCCCAAGTGGCCTTAGTAATGGCACGCAGTGAGGCAAACCTTGCAATAGTAGTGCCTTTAAGGGACTGGAGGTGTTGAAACCCCACCTCTCACCTATATTCACTCCTAAATACTTGACGTGCTTTTCAAGAAGGAGCCTGTGGCCGCCAAAGCGTATTGTTCACTTTCCCCTTCAAGAGGATTAGCTGGGTTTTTTCCTCAGCCACCTGCATCTAGACGTGCTCGCACCATTGGTTGACAGTGCGGAGTACGTGGTGGGTTTTTTCTTCAATTTGGCGGACTGACTCTGCAAAGATCAGCACAGTCAAGTCATCCACATAGGCGTACGGCTCGCAGTCAGTCTCCATGAGTTTCCTGAGAAGACCTTCGAAGAAGGCATTCCAGAGTGCTGGTCCAAAGACCGAGCCCTGTGGGCACCCCTTCTCAATCTTTCTCCGGACGGAGACATGCCTACTTTCGATCGTAGCAGTTCTGTCTGTCAGGTAACTTCTGACGAGCGAGTACAGGTTGCGGGGGATTCCCCTACCTTTGAGCTCATTAAGGAGCGCTGGCCACCAAAGGTTGTCAAACGCTCCTCTGATGTCAATCAGAACTGCTACGACGTACTTAGCCGGTGCCAGCAGGGAAACACGCCGAATCTCGACAATGACATCCTGCGTGGACCTTCCTTTGGTACACCCATATTGCCTGCCTGTGAGGTTGCGGCCAAAGACTCCTTCGAGGGACTGCAACATCAAGATTTCTAGTGTTTTGCCTAATATGGAAAGAAGGCTGAGTGGTCTCCATGATCGCGGGTCCGACTGATTGCGGTCGCCTCCCTTTTGAAGAGTGACAACACGCGCAGACTTCCACTGAGTGGGGAACTGTCCGACCTGCAGACAGTCATTAAATAAATTAAGGAGACCGCTGGAGATCGTCCGCTCAGCCTTCCTTAGCATATTGCTTTCTATTTTATCTGGCCCAGGAGATTTGTTGGGCTTTAAGGTCGCAAGGGCCCTGCCGAGGTCGCCTGTTGTCCACAGTGGGATGTCGGGCTCGTTCGGAGGGTCCATGATCAGCTCCCTTGCTGCCCTCTGGGCTCCAGTGTCTCGAGCTACTTGGTCATCTGGGAACGCCTTCTCAAGGAGGGTTTCCAGTGAACTTTCGATGCTGCAGGCCCAGCCTGACTCATTTTGCATCGCGGCTAAGACCTGCTCTACATTTGCCTTACCTATGATGGACTTGTAGTGTCTGCCCCAGGGGTTCTCAGAGCTCTCCGCTTCCACGAAATTTCGCCAGCCTTGCCGTTTGGCTCGTTTGATGGCGCGGTGGAAGGCCTTCTTCTCTTGGATGAAGGCAGTTCGGAGTGTTGCTCTGGCATCAGGGTCACGAGTGTTTTGGTACATCCTTCTGGCTCTATTTACACTATGCTTGAGGGGATTAAGTTCCTCACTCCACCATGGGACTTTGATCGCCCTGTGTTTCTGTTGGCCAAGTACAGAGAGCCCAGCAGAGTGCAGTGCTGTGGTAAATATGTCCACTTTGCTGTCCACCTCTTCAGGTGTGGATGCTTGCGCTATTAGGTCGGTGTCCGCGGCACGCAGTTCACCTTCCAGTACCCAACAGAATTGTGGCCAGTCAGCATTTTTTGTGCGGAATCGCTTTTCACGCGTGTCTTTGCAGAGGATGTTGTCATCCGTGATGGCAAAGTCAATAACCAAGTGATCGCTCTGCGTTGCACCTGGTACGACTCGCCAACCCTGCAATTTGAGTAGCAGGGTGTGAGACACGGCTGTGACGTCTATACACGACCTTCCTCCCGGACCATCATAGGTCGCCTCAGTCATGGGGTCGTTGGCAACAACCAAGTTGTACCTGGTGAGCAGCTCAATATACGCCTCGCCCGCCCCATCCAGGGTTGGGGATCCCCACAATGGTGATCTGGCATTTGCATCGGCACAGACTATGCAGGGTCGTCCTGATAGGCCTGCTAGAGCCCGCTCAAGTGGTTGAAGGCTGTTGGCAACTGGTGCGCCAAATTGCCTGTAAAATGATATTACAACCAGCTCAAAGCCACCGGCTCGGATGAGCACAGTGGCCAAGTGCTGGCTGTTCAGGTGAGTGAGTGCGAGCATGTCAATGGACGGGTCAATGCAGGCCACTGCTGCCTTGGCTCCCGTTCTTGCTCCAGCCACCACTCGTGCCTGCGATCCCAGGCCAAGAGTTTTGGATCCTATGTATGGTTCCTGTATGGCGAGAACACTGCAGCGTTTCTTGAGTGCATTTTGCAGCAACTCAGCCATACCTGGGGAACTCTTATTGGTGTTGTGCTGAAGGATTCGAACTGTTTTTGACCTATTCATAATCCACTCGTGACTCCTGGAGGGTAATCGCTCGCTGACGAATGGTACAGCGTGCGTCTCGTGTAGAGTGTGCGACCTGTTGGATTTTGCGTTCGACGCAATTGGCACACTTGAGGGGAGCATCACGCTTGCATTCCTTACTCAGATGTGGCAAGGCGCACCAGGCGCACACAACAGGTCTTGTACAGGCCACTGCCAGGTGGCCATAGCGCTGGCATTTGTAGCACTGAGTGGGGGCTTGGTACTTTCGTATGGCGCACCGCTGCCAGGCTATTTGGAGGTGCCTTGCCCCCTCTAGTTTTTTGTATAGGCTGGGTGATACCTCAATCTCCCAATCCTTCTGTCTGCCACGCTTTTTGGTGAAGAGAGGCCTGACGTCCTGCGGCTGCAAGCCTAACGCAGGGTTGTGTTCAACAACTTGTTGGGCCAAGTCCTCTTTTTGTAGGTCAGTCCGCACGTCGCACAATAGCAGGCGTGGGAAACGACCCAGGGGGGCTGACGCTTGGGAGCTTCAACTCCTTTTTTGTGGAAATGTGGCTTGTGAGCGCCTTGGCCATTTCTGGCGTTTCCATCACAATGACGGCGCCACCTCCTACTGCGGTGCGGATGTCTAGCACTCGGACGCTTAGAGCTTGGAGGTCCGTAGCAGGGACACCCCGCATAAGCGCTTCCATTGCATCAGGGTTGGAGGGACCAGCCTCTCCTTCCTTACATGTATGCCTAACCACTACCACGTTTTGTCGTGGGTTTTTAGGGGGGAGTTTGGTAGGCGGTGGAGGCTTTTTATTTTTGTTTTTATTTTTATTTTTGCCCTTGTTTTTGGGCGGAGGCGTAGGCGGGGCGCTGCCCTCGGCCTGCACGTCGTGCTTAGTTGGGGCCTTTTTCTGCTTCCCCCTGCGCTTCCTGGCCCTGGCAGACTGCCATTCAGCCTCAGCTCCTTGAGGGAGGGAGGAAGGCGCAGTAGCGGCTACTGCCGCATATGAGGGGCCTGGGGTACTACCCTGGCTCGTTAAAGCTCCTTGAGTTTGGGGGGCCGGTGGCACTGGCTGCTGGGCAATCGCCCTACGCAGCTCTTCCCTCACGACAGCCGCCACAGTTTCCCGCAGTGGGGGAGTGGGAGGGGGCGATGTCATTGAGGGGGCATTAGCTTTGATTGCCAGCTTCGAAATTTCGAAGAGGCAACTAGTGACGAGGTCCCGCATAGGTCCTGTCGCGTTGACAGTTGGCCGTGGATGATTTGGACGTATGCGCAAATTTGCTCCATGTCCGACAGATTAGGGTCAACAGAGTGCCGAGTGCTTGTAGTAGCCGGGTTGCCCAGGCTACTAGGGGGAGAAGGGGGAGATGAACGCGGTATGCCCGGTTCTTTCCGCCCTTGTTTGTTTGGACAACGAGTAGGTTGCTCATTGTCCGAAGAGGGAGGGGTCGAGCCCGAGGAAGAGGCGCAGGTGGCGTTTTTATTACCTGCTATTGTTTTGTTTGACTTTGTCATGTTATTTTTACTTTGGATTAAAGAAGCAGACTGGTGTAGTGTATCCTTGTGAGTTCATTTGTTGTGTGTGTTAGTGGTATGAGCGAGAGGGGCTCGAGGCAGTGTCCTGGAAGCTCCCCCTCAGGCATATTGATTCTAGCCCCTTTCGCTGGTCCGTTGAGGGCCAAAGGGAGCCCCCCCCATGCGCCGCAGCTGCCAGACCGGCCACCCACCGGGACTAAGACGCATGAGGGATTTTTCGGCTGCTGCTCAGAGTCAGCCCTCGGCCACTAGTGATGTGGTGAGCGGGACACACGCTATCAGCCGCCCCAGGAACGCTCAAACCTGGTTTTTCCCCCTCCTCATTCCGAAGGCCGCACCTATATAGGGGATCGCTCAAAGGTGTTAGTGAGCTACTTCCAGGACTGTCTTTCGCTCATTATGAGTGTTTTAAGTCAATGTGTTCTGCCACGCAAGCCGTTGCAGTGTATTTTGTATCTGGAATATGTTGTGTATGTCAGTGTCGTGAGCTTTAAGCCCCTTTAAGGCCGGATTTAACGACCACGCAGAGGATACGGCAGGAGAATTCTGTCCCCCTTCCTGCGGGGGGTGTGTTCTGCGATCCCAGCTAAAGGTAGGGGGTTCCCAGTGTGTCATGTATGTGAATGAAGTGTAAGTTGTGTCCCTTTTAGTCCGGCTCATACGAACACGCAGGGCAGTGGAATTCTGGACCCCCAACTGCAGGGTGAGCACAGTGTGGCGACAGAGTACACTGTGACGCCCAGCCACAGTTAAGCCTCGTTGGATGTTCTCCTGCGGGGACCTCGTAGAGGTGAGGTTGTCTTTCAAGCTGGGCCCACCCGGCTGTCCCTTTTAGTCGGCTCATACGACACGCAGGGAATACGTCAGCGGTATTCTGGACCCCCGACTGCAGGGTGACAAACACCACAGGCACCTTCACATTCACATACCCCATCCCCAACCAATCCAAATTCCCAAAGCTTTGACCTAAAATCTCCTCGTTATTAGTCCCGTTATTAGCTGGGTGGAGTAGTAACTGAATCCCATCCACCCAGCTTCCGTCCTATCCCTAATACTCGGCAACCACCCATATGTATATCTGGCTGGCATGGCAGGACACTGTGACTATACGGTGATAGTTTAATAACACTCATAAGATAAATAGAAGCTACTGCAGAAATTCTTTAATTTCAACCACCGCCGTTTCAGTTACCACATATTTCTATGTTTTGACCCGATAATACTGGGAAAGTTATTATTATCCTCCTCAAAAAAATCGTGTCTACAGGCTCATCAATTCGTTGTATACCAATTGCTCAATAATGGTCAGAGCATGAGTAAGAGCAGCACAATAAATCCCGTTACTGTAAGCGCACTGCTTTCTGCTGCCGTGTAGTGATGTTTCATATTTACTGAGTAATAAATAAATCGAGTTGATAGCAATAGCTATGAACACCATGTGAACGGACGTAGAGCTAAGGAAAGTTGTGAAGTGCGGCGCACCTCATATTTTTTTCACCATTACAACGCTTTCCTTGCCCTTTGTCCAGTGGAAAGTAAAAAGCGTGACAGGGCCGTGAATGAGAACTAACTTTCAAAACGTCAGTTAATTTCCCATCTAGCTGTTTGTCATAGCGTTCGGCGGTGTCCGTGTAGATGCGCATGTCACCTCTGTCGTCATCTTCTCTATGATAAATACCCAAAACGAGCCCTTGAAGCTCAGAACTATCGCCGAAACAATTCATTTTTCTCGCCGATACGGTTAAACCATTTTTCAAATTCGCTGCTCGAGCCAAGAGGCCCAATTTGTTCCAAAACGGCATTTCGTCGAGAGAAAGGGTTTGTGCCCGAAGGTTTAAATTATGGTTGTAATAAAGGGAAACTAGAAATTTAGATAATTTTTGAGTTCAGATGAAAAAGATGAGAAGGAAGCGAAAGTTTATAATATTGTCATATGACGATTTATCTTCTAACAAATTTTTTTATGCGCTGGAGTGACTTTCGTCTCGCAAGTTTTGAAAATTCGAATTCGACGTTGTGAAATGAAGTTGACTCGAAACGCTATTACGACCTGCACCCTTCAGATTGCAGCGTCAGAATGTTCCAGGAATTACATCCGATTGTCAATACGTTGGGTCGAATATTATCGCCAAACGCCTTCTACCACCGACGTCATTTATGACAAAGGGTATGGCCAGTTTCCTCAAAAACTCATCACAAACGTCATTAGAATCTTAGAAAATCTCGAGTGGTAGTCCAATGAAGTGCCTATACGGTGATGGTTAAAGATATGTAAAAGCTACACCAGAAATTCCGAAATTTCGACCATCAGCGTTTCGCTTACTACCATCTCTAGACGTTTTGACCCGATAACACAGGAAGAAAAAAAAGTATATATTTTCTCTACTTGCAGAGTTGGAACGATGTGTAAATCAATAACATGTAGATATAGACTGTTTTTTAAAACTATTACTTTCCGCTACCCGAAGGGAAGGAAAGTATAGTAATCGGCCCAAAAAAAATATAGTAATCGGCCCAAAAAAAAAAATTGGGTTTTCTTCAGATCTTTACGTTTCAGACCCTACTGAGTCTAAAAAACCTAATTTCGGCGCGTGGTCCGTGTGTATGTGTGTGTCTGTAGTTCGATTTGCGGGAGAACGGCTGATCCGATTGAGCTGGTTCTTTTTTTGTTTTGTTTGTTATTTTTTGTAGACACCAAAATAAGGTTATGGACGATTTCGGCCGATGGGAAGGGGGGGTGGTGGACGAAAATGTACCAAAAACTAGGGTTTTTCGCATTTTTCTCAAAAACGGCTCTAACGATTTTGATTAAACTTTCAAATTATCTTCTCCTAACCAATACCTAACTTTTACTCTCCATACATATCTCCATGAAAATACGGTGAACGGAGATATGGGCCCCTGAAGCAAAAATAGGTTTTTTACGCTTTTTGGCAAAACGGCTCCAGCGATTTCCACCAAACTCACAGGATGTTTTCAAATAGTTAATACCTACATATTGTTCTCAATAAATGTTCCTGTGACGGTCCATTGAACAGAGATAAAAATCAAAATGTGTCAAAAATAACGTTTTTTCGATCATTTCCGTAAATTCCAGGGTAACTTTTTCAACAGATGTGATAAATCCTAATGCAGTGTCTTTTAGTCACCCATACCAACATTTCGTTCTCTATAATTATTTCTGTATATATATGTTGAACAGAGATATAAGCCAAGTTAACTCAGAAAAGGAGATTTGTCGAATATTGATTTATCGGAATTCCAATTTTCTCAAAAACGGCTCTAACGATTTCGATCAAACTTACGTGGTACTCTCAACTAACTAGTCCCTACATTTTGTCCTTCATAAATGTTCCTGTAAAAATGCGTTGAACGAAGATATAGCGCCCGCCTATGAAGGTGGTGTCCGAACTTAAAGGGGTGGCGGAAAGTTGTGTGTTGCTACGCACCAGATATTTTTTTACTAGAAATGAAAGCCGCAAGGGATTCAGTTAGAAAAAGAGAAACCTCAATTCGAATCGAAAAATCAGTATTTCTTGACAACAGATCCCAATAATGAAAAAGAAAAGTCTTAACTACAAACGAATAAACATCCCGATTTGTTATAAAAAGGTCGCTATTTAAATCGAAAAATCTCAAGCTCACAAGTTTACTTTTTAACGCCCCGTTGAATTTGTTCTAGGAAAATTTCGATTTGTAATAAAAAGATCTCAATTTGTTATAGAAATATGGAGTGGTTCAAGTTCAAACGGGAACTTTTCAATTCAATTGGTTGCCCAGTTTATAAAATCAATAATTAACCGTTTTCAGCGTACAAATGTATTGCAAGATGGAAGCTTCGTTACGTTCTAAGATGTCAAACCCAGATTTATCAAGCTCCTCGATGGTAAACCGGGTGGCAGTTAGACAAATTGTTATTAACTGGGTTTGTACCTTACAATTTACTTGAGCTCACTGTAATTTAAAACTATTGCTTCAAAGATAATGTCAAATATTGCAACGACGCGTTTTATTGAAGTAAATTGAGAAGAAAACAAACGCAGACGCATTGAGAACCAATTTCGAGAAGCAGTCAGGGTATATTTATTATCTTAAGACAGGTCCACGGGCCGGAAGAATCAGTGCTGTCGTCACAAGAAGAACCGGACAGGGGAGAAGTGAGGCGCCCAGCCCTGTATCTTGAGGTTCATCGGTTGTATCGTCGACCACCTGCGGGGGTCTGAAATCGTAAATTGGGGATCAGATCAGTATCGAGTACATAGAAGGGGTCTTGGAAAAACCTTGGTAACTCAGAAGTAACAATACAGTGAGGAGCATTTTGACGTCTTCTTCTTATTATTAAGACTAACCTTACACGTGAGATATCAAGTACATTATTCAGAGTGATAGTATGGCGTGGTCAGCCTGAGTTTACTAAGTATTTCTTGACTAAAAGAAGAAGTGTCTGTTTAGGAATCATGACTTATGGCTGCGCTAATGCCATGTCGAGAATGTGCTGCGGGCGTTTGAGTCTTCGGTTGCCAGGGTTCAGTTGCTTTACTAAAGTTAACGTATCTGTTAAGTGAGTCCCTCTTCTCTGGCTGGTGGGTTACTGTGGGCAAGCGCTTTTGATGTGAAGACATAATTTGTCTGGCCGTGAAGTCAGTACTGGAATCAGTCAGTTGGTTGTGGTCTTTGTATGCGAAGAAAAAGGTAAACGGGATGATGATGGAGCGTCGTGGAAGGGCGGGGGAGGAGGTCATGTACCTCTGAGAGAGAAAACCCCTTAGAGGTGAATGGAACCTTTTGAATAACCTGTCAATTGTGGAATCAACGTCTTTTTTGTATAGGATGGTCTGTAAATCCGTCGGTTGGTTGTTTTCGTTTAGTTAACTTGACGGACGTACAATTCACTGACGATGAATCGCAATTATTAGAAAAAGGACTTCAACTGACTTACAAAAAGAAATTGAAACGAACATCTTGGACCCTGAGACAGTCATACAATACCTACCGACTGAAAACCAAGAACGCATACGCCACAAAATAGCAGACAAAATCGAACGAACCATCAAAGAATACAGAAAGAACAGGACGGACCACAAGGACGTACAAACAGCTAAACAAATTAGGACCAAACTCAACAAAAATAATTTAATTTTGACAAAAGCAGACAAAGGAAACGTCATTGTTATACTGGATGAACAAAACTACGTAAATAACACGACTGACTTCATCAACCAAACCCAATGCAATAAACTGAAAAAAGACCCTACGGACTCGTATCAAACACAAATACGTAATGCACTTAGAAACCACACTAACATACCAAAAGAACAACATTATAAATACATAAACATGAACCCAAAACCACCACTACTCAACGGACAGCCAAAAATTCATATAAACAACACACCCATCAGACCAGTCATAAACTTAACATCTGCACCAGCGTACAAAATCTCAAAATATTTGACCACAATGCTAAAAAGTACCATTACATTACCAAACAGATATACGATACGTAACACAGAAGAACTCACCACCAGATTAAAAGACGTGACTTTAACTCCAAACACTAGATTGGTATCATTTGATATAAAAAACTTATATCCCTCCATACCAATAAGAGAAACCCTTGACATACTACAAACCAAACTAAGACAAATAGACACGTCAACCACTAGAAACGTTACCAACCTCACCAAACTCACACTAATTTAACAATAGCATATACAAGGTATGGGAAACCCTACTTCGTCCATATTAACTAAAATATTCCACAGCATTACGAAGAAACTCACATCCAGACCTTAATGACAAACACGATATCAAACACTACGCCAGATATGTAGATCTAATATCTAATATCATCTGCATATTAGGCACTGACGATATATTGAAAGACTTAAACAATATCCACCGAAAAAACGATCCCACTATACGACATAATTACCAAAAAGAACTTGATGCTATCAATACTATCGCAGCAAATAATGGCTACTCCGAAAAAACAATAATCCAATATGACATGGAAAAAGAACAAAATAAAACTCTAAATTACTTGGACCTGAAAATCGCACGGTTGGACAACGAACTACAATACGACATTTTTAGAAAACCTACCGCTACCGACACGACCATACACTTTACATCAAACCATCCACGACAACATAAACTAAGTGCATTTAGACACATGATACGGAGACTAAAAACGATCCCACTATACGAACATAATTACCAAAAAGAACTTGATGCTATCAATACTATCGCAGAAAATAACGGCTACTTCGAAAAAACAATAAACAAATTATTAAGACAATATGACTCAAAAACATAAAATGCACAGACTTTGACAAGACGCTGCACATTTACGTACACAGGACCAAAAATATACGGAATAACTAACATCCTACGAAAGGAAGGCATACAAATCGCACTACGTACGGACAACACACTTAAAACCAAACTAACTGCAAAGACTGAAAAGACAAACCCACTCGACCAAAGTGGGGTATATAAAATAACCTGTACTTAAAAAAACGCATACATAGGACAGACAGGACGAAAAATACGGACCAGATACTCAGAACACATTAAATCTCATAGTAGGAACAAAGACGATTCAAACTTTGCCAACCACCTCAATACAACTGGACATGAACCTACCAAAATACAGGACTGCACCATCTTACTACACAAACAATACAAAGGACGAAAACTGAACATATTAGAAAACATGGAAATTTATTAACAAAAAAACTTCAATGGACAGATCATAAATGAACAAATCAACACAAAATACGACACCATATTCACACCACTCAAAACACTACACAAACGAAAACAACCAACTGACGGATTTACGGACTACCCTATACAAAAAAGACGTAGATTCCACAATTGACAGATCATTCAAGCCGTTCCATTCATCACTAAGGGGTTTTTCTTTCTCTCTGAGGTACACGACCTCCTCCCCCCGCCCTTCCCCGTCACACCAACATCCTGTTTACCTTTCTCTTCGTATATAAAGACCACGACCAATTGACTGACTCCAGTACTGACTTCACGGCCAGACGATGGTGTCTTTACATCGAAAGCGCTTGCCCACAGTAACCCACCAGCCAGAGGAGACGGACACGCCTAACAGATACGTTAACTTTAGTAATTCGCCTACTGACGGACATAACCCAATTGCTTTTAATACCTTCAGTTGCTTTCGTTACCAGGAAGCTAATGCAATCTGTGTAGCGCTATGTTCGACAGGATTTCTAATTTAAGATAGTGGTAGAGCCCTGTTGTGTACAGAAGCCGGAGGACCGTTGGCAGTATTTTCTATCGTTCAATCCTCCATCCCGAATAGGGACTTGGAGCTAATGAAATTTTTTCTTTTTTTGTCCACACTTTTTGTATTTTTTTGGACAAAGTTCACAACCCGTTTTAATAGTTTAGGCGCGATCACATCGGGGCCGCTACGAGTCGCATTTGGATCACCTTCGACAATGCTACTAATCTACCAACTAACAAGGTAAGCTGCCATTACCCCCAGATTATACCTTCTACAATTAAAGGTGAAAATATCTGGTGCGTTGCAATACACAACTTTCTTTAGCTCTACGTCAATTCACTTTCTATATGGCTTTGTCTACTTAACCAATTCATTCATCACTCAGTTCATTTGAACTTGGTCAAACAACACTTCACAGCAGCGGGAAGCGGTAGCGCTTACCTTTCCAGAATTTATTGTGCAGCTCGTACACATCGTATAAGCAATTACTCTCCTCCCCAGAGAGCATATGAAAGTGCGCTTGCTGGCGAAGCCCCTTTCCTTTTTCGTCACACAGCCCCAGCAAGTAACAAGAAATGTCTCGTCACTCAACCATTAGGCAATTTCCTCCTGATGTTGGTTTCTAATTTGAATCGCACTAGCCACGGACTAAAATGATTTTGGCAAGTTGAAGTTATCAACGTACAACGAGCCTTGTTCAAAAGCGAGCCGCGAGCATTTCTTTAATGCTGTTTTGAAGTGGCGAACAGGCAACAGTAAACCCTACTTTTCATTATTGTACGTACATAACGATCTCAGGTAATGCCAATTTTGGTACTAGCATTTAGTGCCCATTGAATAGTTGGTTGGCATACAATTACCTCATACTAGGTAACCATAACTCTCTCTTTGTTGAAGTAGATGCGTTTGGACTGGAGGACTTCGTAGTTGTGCTCACTATCGATCGCACATTGGCCCTCTCTGAATGAGTGGGGTCAGCTGAATAATTTGCGTTGGAAGCAGCCATCGAAGGAGATGTGCTCATGCGGAAATCGGCCCCAGGGCAATCGGCCTGGCTGGGCCTGAAAAACGCAGTTAGCCGTTAAACTTAGACAGTTAGAAGGTTCAACTGTACAAAAAGGGTCTGCACAGAAATTATGTTTACAACTTAACTCGTTCTTGACTTTACTCCACTCCCATTCAATGTGTACGTGTCTGCGTTGATATCTAGTCAACTCCGTATTCTTAAATCAGAGGCTTTTGAGGTGCAGATAACATCTTTAGTTGCAATAATGTAGACTTGATCGTTCTTAAGATGTTGAGTAGATGCATTGCATTGTAAGACGATAGCACCTTAACTCTTTCGTGCATGATACCGTATTTGTACATATTTAGAAAGCCCTAATACCTTGAAGTGAGAGGC
Organism: Pachypeltis micranthus; assembly: GCA_020466155.1. Taxonomy (NCBI): domain Eukaryota; kingdom Metazoa; phylum Arthropoda; class Insecta; order Hemiptera; family Miridae; genus Pachypeltis; species Pachypeltis micranthus. Next base: position 23,097,208 of record CM035774.1, on the reverse strand, counting down.
GCTGAAAAGAAATCTTGGGTACTACAAAACCCATGCACTAGAAGATCTATTTTCCGCACTCGTTTGGGTGGTTGCCTTCATACACTTACTGGCAATCGTCAATTCATGTATAGTTTTCAAGAAACTCGAACTCCAAAAAAATTCCAACTGCGAATTTATTATGAATTGGAGCTTGTTCTACCATTTCCTAATCCCCCAAATTATGTATTCATATATCCAGAAATAAAAAATCTACATTTTAAATACGTGCTCAGCTCAAATGTATTCAATAATCCGTATTCTGCGTTTTTTGTCTACGAAAATTTCCAGTAACCTGGGAGTCGCTAGATCGTTAAAGCATTAATAAATAGCCAGGCATACGTACCCGAAGCGGGCGCATTGCTCCTGAAGGAAGCTCAGTGCCTTGTCCAACATGCTTGATGCGTATGGCGCCGATTCAGGATAGCACGAGAGTTTGGCGTAATCGACGACACATTCTCTTAGTAAATGATGAAAACTGAAACAATAGTCCTTCGCATGATTATTTAGTATGAAGCATTTGGTTATTTTATTGTTCAAAGGGTCACGTTGTTAGGAAACGTGATGAGTTTTTGTACAAAAACAACGGTAATAGATTTTAAAAAATTTGTAGCCGCGCATCACAACATTTTCCCCCCGTGAATTCAAATAATAATAAAAAGTAACGTACGTTAGATTAAAATCATTAGAGCCGATTTCGAGAAAATGGGAATCCTCTCTCAATTTATGTACATTTTGATACTTTCCAAGGCCTTATTCAACCTCGAGTGTCAACCCGCTGTATCTGTAACGTCTAACAGTGAACTCAATCTAGCTCCTGAATTTACGATTGTCGTACATTCGAGTCATACACATACGTCGAAAAATATCAGGTGCGTTGCAACACACAACTTTCCTTAGCTCTACATTCTATATGGCTTTGTCTACTTCATAAATTCATTTACCACTCAGTTCATTTGAACTTGGTCAAACAACACTTCACAGCAGCAGGGAGCGGTAGCGCTAACAGTTCTGGAATTTATTGTGCTGCTCGTACTCATTCCAGGACCATTATTGAGCAATTGGTACAAAGATAATTAATTAGGCTGTAAACAAGAATTTTTTGAAGAAGGATAGTTATTACTTTTGCAGAGTTATTGGGTAAAAACCTTTAGAACTGGTAGTAAGCGAAACGGCAGTAGTTGAAATTCAGGAATTTCTTGAGTGACTCCCATGTATCTCATGAGCGTTTTTAAACACTCGCCCTTTAGGTATTGGATTGGACTACAATATAAATTTTTTTAACATTCTACAGAAATTCCAGCGGAGTTTATTAGGAAAAAACTGCGCTAAAAACTCTTTTCGTCGGAAATTTTGATAATTTATTGTGCTGCACTCGTCATTTTCCCACGAATGGGAATTTCATGGTATAATTGCTTTATTGAGAGCTATCAATATAAAAAATGTAATCAAAATCGTTAGAGCGGTTTTTGAAAAAAAAAAAAAAAGTGGTGTTTAGATCACTATGATAACTATAGTTAACATTCGGTGGATTTTGCCCTTACCCTGATTTTTGCGTCCCATGGTAACCTTTAGGCTAGACATCAAGTTTCAGCTGATTTGGCACGGTTGTTTTCTCTAAAAACCGCGCTAAAATCGATTTCGTCGAAAGTTTTGGTAATTTATTGTGCTGCTCTCGCCATTTTTCCACGAATGAGAATTTTATGGTATAGTTGCCTTATTGAGAGCTATCAATATAAAACATTTAATCGAAATCGTTAGAGCCGTTTTTGAGAAAAAAATTTGGTGTTTTGATCACTATGATAACTATAGTTAACTTTCGGTGGATTTTGTTCATACCCCCTTATTTTGGCGTCCTTTGGTTACCTGCGGGTCAGATATCAAGTTTGAGCTGTTTTGATACGGTCGTTTTCTCTAAAAATCGTTCACAGACACACAGACCATTTTTCCAAAGTGTTTTCGGACTCAGGAGGGTCTGAAGCGTAAAGATCTGAAGAGCACTCAAAAAAATTTTTTAAGCCGATTGCATAACTTTCCTTTCTACTTTGTAGAGCCAAGGAAAGTAAAAATACTACACCTCTATTTTAGGAATCTAATTTAAATATCCAAGTAGACTGAGAAGAAAATCTGTGTAGTATTGTTGGGGGGGGATTAATGTTGGTGGTTCAGCTCACGCGTGTCTAAGGCCACTTGAACGAAGTAGATGGGGAGTGGTTCTTGTGTTGGTGTACTTTGGAGCCGCATACCTTTATAACACGGGAAATCTGTTCACTTTCAGACAGTTAGGCCGTTAAGGCCTTGATAGTCCCTGCTGTGGGACAGTTTGCAGCCTCTTTGTGCCCTATTTATTAATACGCAATGATGGCTCCTCTCAGTGGATGGCGGCGCACAGGTATGTTTGGAGGGAGAATGCAGACACAATGGTTCTGAAGGGATCGCAGGGGAACCTTTCCCATACCATCAATAAATGGGTTATTAATCAAATGACGAGGTGAAAGGAACTGTAGCTCATGCTCGAAGGAAGTAGGTATTTTCAGCACACAACCAGGGAATTGCAGAAGACAGGTCAGACACATGAATGGTGGTAGATGTCAGCCTCTTGAGTTGTCACCTCCATTTCCTCGGGGTAACTCAAGGCTCAAACCCTTTAAATGGTGAGGAGTGATCATTTCCCGTCATTCTTGACCAGCATTGTCTCCACGTGGGTTCCTGCATCGACACCTTGTGGCTGCACTAACGCCAGGATCTCGTCATGGATCCCCAAGAAGGAGCTTGGGTAGCGCAATATGCCAACTGGCTTCAGTTCTGCAGTCCCAAACTACACCCGCAACATTTCGCGTGCATTAAATCACATCCTCCATTCTATTACATCGTTGCCTGATAGGTCACGTTAGCTAAGAACAATCAAGTTCGTTGAAAAAAACGGGGTTTTCAATTTGTAACAGAGTTGATTGAGGTAGCAACAATTAAATTTGAAACGAACCAGCAAACAACAGAAGGTGGTGCCTCCTCTGACACTTCACTGACGAGGTGTTTGTAGTGAAGACCGCACATGGTGTCCTGGGTCAATGTTACTTTTATGCAGGTTGCATGCTTTAAATAATCTGGAAGAAAAATACGGTCGTTGAGTTAGTTATATTTGAGGAATAAAGTTGCTGTTTTATGCGAGTGCGATGAACGAAAAATGACCGCCATCGACAAGAAATGAAACTTGCTGCAGACAATAAAATGGCATGACTCGGGAACACCTTCGTTTCCATTTAGTTTATTCAGCCGGAAACTGGGGTTTTCTGGCAGAATCGACCTTGAAGAGGTCAGTCAGCTTGGGATCAAAGTATCTCGAACGCTTTTAAATGCAGACAATTTAATCGACCAAACAGGTTGATTTTTACAACATAAGTTTATTGACCACCGTCCGCTGTGTACTGGAGTCTGTAACAAATCTCTTCGGGAAACACTCAAATTCCGGGCAATTTCCTAACTAATCAAAGGGGGGTTTGGGTGGAGGACACAACTAACATTTCTGCTGGCAAGCTGGCTGAGTTCAACGTATTTTGAGACTTGCCCAAAACAGTGTGGGTGGTGCAACAGTTAACGCGTAAATATTTCTGGTGGCAAAGGGTTGAAAGTTGTTGCAAGAGCTCCCTACGTGTTGCTTCAATATCTATTCTCAGTGAACTTGACGGCCCAAAAGCGGCCACTTAGTTCGCTTTATTTACGCACAATTGAATTCTATTCAACAATGAAGGTATGTTGACTTTAGTTCGCTTAGTATTGCCGACTTGATGGCTATTTACATTGCACAATTAGTCTTGCACGATCTGGTTAACCTTTGCCAAATGGGGCTCGTTACCTGGAAGTCCTCGATGTGTATGATGACATTCCTGAGGTGACTTCACAAGGCACATATATTTTCCAGTGGCTTTTGGCTTCTTATATGTTGTTATTATTATCGTGCTATTGTTGGCAGATTTTCAAAAGAACCTCAATTCGATTTTACAACAAGTTTTACATTTTTTTATTACAAATTACAATTTATCAACTTGTAACTAACCGTGTCAAAAATATCTTTTCTGTCATGTATAATCAAGAAACGAAACAATTACCGTTTCTGTTATTTGGCCACGAACAGAGTTTGTGAGTTGAATTGACAAGCGATTCGGTTGCTTTGTTGAATTCCTCCCTTCTGGCTTCAGTAAAACACCTTTCAGTGTAGTTCTTTCTACAGTCATTAATAACCGTCCACGTCCTGAAAATAAGTATTGTTGTAGAACCAGGGGCTGAGGAGATTTCAACTGACGTCAAATATTTTCGTACCTGCAAACGCTTTCGATGTCATTCGTATTGTCAGGATAAATCAAGTGAGGATCTTTCAATAAGGGTTCAGCCAAACTGACGCAGCGCCGGTAGTCTTGCTTACATTGACTTTCCACTGGAATGCGAAAATCGAAATTCATTTCTAAAATAGACGATTGTGTGACATTTATTAGAAACCAGTAAACATGCGTTAACTTTAGCTAAGTTTCTTGTACTCTTTTTGCAACGAAACTGCTCTTGCTGGTTACCTCCCTGCCCAACCGGGAACATGTCTTCTAGATTGGCAGTAGAAACAAAGAACAGGGACCGCAGTCACTTAGGTCGTTTGATAATGCTGCGACTGCATGTATCGATATGCGTCACTGGCGCATATCGTTTTCGCGAATCCGTTAGTTATCTCATATACCCATTCTTAATTTCATTGAATTAACTCCTTTTCATAGTCTTTGAACATTTAAAATAATTACATAACGGGTTATTACCTAATGAACATTAAATAATTGGCATAATCGTACAGCTGTCGTTATTTCTAATTTCAAACATGGCGCCAGAGCCAACGATGTCGGGCATATCGATAAGCTGACCTCGGTCGTGATATATCGATATATTGCCTTATCAGAGGAAGCGGTCCTTGTTCTTTCATTTTACCGTTGCCTCCTCGTCGGGCCAAATGTTACAGAATTATGTAATTAAGTTGTTGCATCTTCGAGTAGTAGTTACTTTTCTTGGCCATGCGAAGTAAGAAGGAAGGTGATGTAATAGGATTAGTTTTCTTTTCGTGAAAACTTTGGAGACCTAAAAACGTCATTTGAGAAAATGTGTATGTGTATAGATCGATTTGCATAAAAACGACCGATTGAGCTGCTTCTTTTTTAGTTTTATTTGTGATTATTCGATGGCGCGAAAATAAGGTTATGAACGGTTTCTGTCGACAGGGAGGGAGTATGGAAGACCGAAAATGAGGGGTTCTCGCATTTTTCTCGAACACCACTACAACGATTTCGGTTAAACTTACAAATTATATTCTACTTGTCAATACCTAACTTAGGCCAATGAAACGAAGTTCTTTTTAATTTTTGGGAGAACGGCCCTAAAGATTTTCTTTGAACTCACTGCGTTCAAATAGTCAATACCTATATATTTTTCCGCATGAATGTTCAGATGGCTAGACCTAATAACTAAAATGTGCCTTTGAAACCGAACGAGCTGAATACAACTCGAGGTTTTTCAGCCTATTACTTTCCTCCTTACTTCGTTGTGCCAAGGAAACTAAAAAGGGTTGACCATCCCACCGATACACTCTTTTGAAAGAGAATGCCAACGTGAGGGAACCTGTTAGCGTCGACTGTTATCTAAAACAAAATCCTGGAGGATGAGTCAATTTATTTCCCAAACTTAGCTTTCCTTTGCAAAACGACAGTAAAGACATTTTGTGCATTACTTGCCTTCGTTCGACGAGAAAGCGCCGACTACAAACAATAGTATCACGAAAGGCACCATCTGAAACGTCAATTCCAAATTAAAGGGTTTTATATGGAATGAGACTGTCCATTGACATGGTAAAGTAGCATAATAAAAAAAAGTTCCAAACTCAAAAGTAGCTTATTATTGAGCTCGTTCACTGCCCGTTATGAAAATCACTTTAAAATGACCCATTTGTTAGTTTATATGGTACCCTTATTTGGTTCAGGGAAATTCGTTGAGAGCTGGGACCTCTGTACCACTTATTGGGGCACAAATAGGAAAACTGAGCCAAAATGATAGTAATCCCCCGGGGGTTTGTTGAGAATTCGGGTGCTACTGGTTGTACTGCGGAGCTACTTGTTTGGAAATCCGGTAAACGTTATTGAGAAACGAAGTAAACCATTTGATAGTGGAATGAAGCGAGCATTTGATAGTGGAGCTGATTTAGCGAGTTCTATCACTCCAGCAACCAATCAAATTCGTTTCACATTCAATTTAGATGAACTTGCTAGAACGTACCTCAACCTTCTACTTTGAAACTGGTAGCGTTCAAGGTTCCTGAATTTTTGAAGATGCTCCTGCATCCACGACCATTATTGAGTAATCAGTGCATGAGAATGTCAACATGATTTTTCTGAGAAGGATCCCGTTAACTGATTTGGAATTATATCGGGTTATGACATGCCAGAGAACCTTATGCATATTCTCAATTACATTTTTCATTCCACTATCAAATTGTTTACTTCGTTTCTCAGTAACGTTCACCGCATTTCCAAACAATTGGCTCCGCAGTACAACTAGTTGTACCCGAATTCCCAACAAACCCCCGGGGGCACTTTTCAATCATTTCGGCTCAATTTTCTTATTTGTGCTCCAGTAAGTGGTACAGGGGTCCCTGCTCTCAACCAGTTTCCCTGAACCAAATAAGAGTACCACAAAAACTAACAAATTAGACTTTTTAGAACGGGCAGTAAAAATGCATAAGAATAAGCTTTTTCTGAGTTTGGAACATTTTTTGTTATGCAGCTTTACCATGTTAATGAACTCTCTCATTCCATATAAAACCCATTAATTTAGGATTGATGTTTCAGATGGTGCCTTTCATGATACTATTGTTTGTAGTCGGCGCTTTCTCGTCGAACGAAGGCAAGTAATGCACAAAATGTCTTTGCAGTCGTTTAGCAAAGGAAAGCTAAGTTTGGGAAATAAATTGACTCATCCTCCAGGAGTTTGTTACTTTCCTTGGCTCTACGAAGTAGAAAGGAAAGTTATGTAATCGGCTGAAAAAAATTTTTTGAGTTTTCTTCAGATCTTTACGTTTCAGACCCCCCTGAGTCCGAAAAACACTATTTGGGAAAATGGTCTGTGTGTGTGAATGTGAACGATTTTTAGAGAAAACCCCCGTACCAAATCAGCTCAAACTTCATATCTCACCCGCAGGTTACCATGGGACGCCAAAATAAGGGTATGGGCAAAATCCACCGAAAGTTAACTATAGTTATCATAGTGATAAAAACTCCAAATATTTTTTTTTCTCTAAAACGGCTATAACGATTTTGATTAAATTTTTTATATTGATAGCTCTCAATAAGGCAATTATACCGTAAAATTCCCATTTGCGGGAAAATGACGAGAGCAGCACAATAAATTATCAAAATTTTCGACGAAAAGCATTTTTAGCGCGGTTTTTTCCTTATAAACTCCGCTGGAATTTTTGTAGAATGGAAAAAAAAATTGGTATTGTAGTCCAATCCATTACCTGAAGGGGGAGTGTTTAAAAACGCTCATGAGATACGTGGGGGTCACTCCAGAAATTCCTGAATTTCAACTACTGGCATTTCGCTTACTACTAGCTCTAAAGGTTTTTACCCAATAACTCTGCAAAAGTAATAACTATCCTTCTTCAAAAAATTTGTGTTTACAGCCTCATTAATTATCTGTGTACCAATTGCTCAATAATGGTCCTGCAATGAGTACAAGCAGCCCAATAAAATCTGGAGCTGTAAGCGCTACCACTTTCTGCTGCCGTAAAGCGTTGTTTGACCAAGATTCAAATTAACTGAGTGATAAATGAATCGATTAAACAGAATTAGCCATGTACAAAGTGAATTGTTGTAGAGCTAAGGAAAGTTGTGTGTTGCAACGCACCAGATATTTTTAGATAAAAGTCGACGCTAACAGGTCCCCTCACGTTGGCATTCTCTTTCAAAAGAGTGTATCGGTGGGTTGGTAAACCCTTTTTAGTTTCCTAAGCACAACAAATTACGGAACGGCATGTGCTACTCGCTACTTCCTGAGTGAAAAATCACATAGAAGAAGCCGAGGAAAGTTGTGTGCCGCGTAGCTCGGTTTTTTTAACGGCTTTGAGTTTTAACAAAAATCAAACATCATAGTGTGGGCAGTTTCAAATAGTGTGAACGTTCCTGGGTTTAGGTACGGTCAATATGAGAATAAAACTAACGTATAAACGGTAAAGTAGAATTGTAGGAACTGACGAGTGCAGCACAATAGATCATCCAATATCTCGCCGAAAGACGATTTTAGTGCTAGGTTTTCTGCGTCAATCTCGCTCATACGTCACAAAAACCAATTATAAAATAATCAGGAGCAACCCACGTAATTTCGGAATTCATTCAAACTGTCGTCTCTTTGACTAATTTGTTTCGAAGTCTCATAATAGCGTAGACGAATCTTCCCAACGAACATTATATTGATAGTCTCATAAATTCCCAATACGCTGGTTACTCAAAAGTGGCCTAACGTAGGAAGGGGCAACCCAATAAATCCTGTTCCCAATTAGTACCTTGAGCTACTACGTTCTACGAAATGCGTATGTTCGGCTTAGCTCAGGTCGAATTAATTTGTTGTTCTTTACCCTAACAGGGAACAGTGAGCATTCAAGTCCAGCCCTTTATGGCCTACGCACTCAATCGAAAGACTTACGGTTATTTCCTAAGCTGACTTCTCTTTTTGAATTTTACAAAATATTCCTTTACCACCTATACTTATTCCAACTCTCAGCTCTTCCCAGGCCCAACCCAAGAACGCGCATTCCTCACACAGCTCTAGTGCTACTCACTCGCTCTCCGCTCTTGTCCCCACAATTCAGTTCAGCACCTATCCAGAGACACCCTTGTATCGCGAAGAGTCTATATTCCACTCATATATCAAACTATTTTTCAAATCAATATCAAAAATTGTTCAGTGCGGCGCACCTCATTTTTTTTTTTACACGATTACGACACTTTCTTTACTTTTTGTGCAGAGGAAAGTAAAAGGGCAGTGAATGGGAACTAACTTTCAAAACGTCAGTTAATTTTCCATCGAGCTGTTTGTTATAGCGTTCGGCGGTGTCCGTGTAGATGCGCATGTCACCTCTGTCGTCATCTTCTCTATGATAAATACCCAAAACGAGGCCTTGAAGCTCAGAACTATCGCCGAAACAATTCATTTTTCTCGCAGATACGGTTAAACCATTTTTCAAATCCGCTGGTCGAGCCAAGAGGCCCAATTTGTTCCAAAACGGCGTTTCGTCGAGAAAAAGGGTTTGTTTAGGAAACTAGAAGTTTAGATAATTTTTGAGTTCAGATGAAAAAGATGAGAAGGAAGCGAAAGTTTATAATATTGTCATATGACGATTTATCTTCTAACAATTTTTTTATGCGCTGGAGTAACTTTCGCCTTCTAAGTTTTGAAAATTCGAATTCGACGTTGTTAAATGAAAAGTTAGTTTCTTAACGTTTCGTCGCTCTTACGATCTGCAGCTTCATAGTGTTCCAGAGGTTACTTCTGAACCATTCCTCCTCTTTTATTGAGTGAGCAACCCGCTGTCAACTCATGAGACTGTACGAAGAAGAAAGTTATTCAATCAGCTGGAAAAGTATCTGGTGCGTTGCAACACACAACTTTCCTTAGCTCTACGTCAATTCACTTTCTAACATTTCAGCGGAGTTTAAAAGGAGAAAAACCGCGCTAAAACCACTATTTATTGTGGTGCTCTCATAATTTTCCCACGAATGGGAATTTTATGGTATAATTGGCTTATTGAGAGCTATCAATATAAAACATTTAATCGAAATCGTTAGAGCCGTTTTTGAGAAAAAAATTTGGTGTTTTGATCACTATGATAACTATAGTTAACTTTCGGTGGATTTTGTTCATACCCTTATTTTGGCGTCCCGTGGTAACCTGCGGGCTAGATATCAAGTTGATTTGGTACGGTGGTTTTCTCTAAATAGTGGTTCCCAAATGGTGTTTTTCGGACTCAGGAGGGACTGAAACGTAAAGATCTGAAGAAAACTCAAATTTTTTTTTTTTTCATCAGATTACATAACTTTCCATTGCTACTTCGTAGAGCCAAGGAAAGTAAACAAGTTGAGTTCTCTTTAGATCTTAACGTTGCAGACCTACTGAGTCCGAAAAACACTATTTGGGTCTGTGAATGGCGATTGAGATAAAATGGCAGAACCAAATCAGTTCTAACTTGACATCTAGCCCGCATGTGGTACGTCAAAATAAGGGTATGAGCAAAATCCGCTTAAATCATCATATACTTTTTTTCTCACGAACGGCTCTAACGATTTTGATAACATTTTTTATACAGACAGCTCCCAACGATGCAACTGTACGATGAAATTTACGAGCCCAAGTGATGAGATGCAGTCTACCACAGATACCATACCGCATCCGTCGCACGACTCATTAACCGCCGTTTTCTTCGAATGAGAGTTCAAAACGGAATAATGTGCCGAGTGAGAGCTCTAGCTCTAAATGAACCGCCGGATCGCCAAGGCAACGCTGGTCCATAGTAAATAACCCATATTTATTTATTATCCATAGCGGCTTCAATACATTAAAGAGAACAATTCAATAATAAATATACGTTTCAACAGACTACAAAAAACATTGTTCTGCGAAGAAACAAGCTAAGAAAAAAAAAAGTACTTCTCAAGTAAAGTAAATCGGAGGAAAAAATATCACAACGTACGATCTATAAAACGTTAGGCTTCAAGTGTCCCTCAGAACGTTGAAACGATTGTTTAACCACCACATTTTTTTTTTCAACAACGACGATTTACACGTAAGACAACTGTGACTAGAGAATCAAACAGTCTATTCAACAAATAGGAAATAAACAACTTACACGCTTCGCCACCAAATTGAACCACAATGCGGCGTCATTAATTAAACACTATTTTTTTAAAATAATTTTGTAAAGAGGCACACTTTATTGAGAAATAAAAAAATCGAAAATTACAATCTTTGTTATTCATTTTATTATCAATAGTTCGGCCAGAACCATAACTTGTCAACGGTACCTAAATCTAGTAAAATCTAAATAACAAGGTGTTTATTTTTCTCAATACCCGATGAAGCACAGCTATTGTTCAACATTCAAACAACAATAGAGTTATCGATAATTAACAAATAGTAGAACGTTTGAATAAATAAAGACTATTCGTAAGTATTAATAAAGTAAATTGGAAAAGTGGGGGGGAGAGAGAGAGCTGGTTGTCATGGAGGGAAATGGTGTACAAGTGGTATTCACTTGAAATGAGATTGTTCGTAAATCGCGTATAATTTGAAGTTGTTGCAACAGCTGAGCACTGCTCACTACAAGATAGAAGTTGAGTGGTCGGCAAAAGGAAACTCATAAATGAGAGTTGAACAAGAACTATATTTAATACAGAGCGGAGGTACGGAACGATAAAATGTGTAAAGCGTCACATGTGACTCACTGATCGTGGACCATCTCTGAAAATGGAGCGCACTAGATAGTTGAGCAACGTACTGAGGTGATGTTTGAATGAAAAGTACGCCACTTTTAGGTAATTCCTAGGGCAGCTTGAGCGCTGCCAGCAATGATCGCATCCACACAGTTTGTAACCAGTCGTAAAAAGAAAATTGACAACCACGCTAAGCGGTAGTGAATGAAAAAAGCATCTGCCGTACAGAAGCGATTTGAAACAATGCAACAAAACCACCCCTGGTTGGGTGTTTTCGTACGAATAGGTGTCAAAGTCCTACCTTCGGACAATCGAAGAAGCTATTGGTCAATCTCTTTTTGTAATATCGACACCCACTGCACGCGGTATAAAGCCCCGAAGCAGCCAATTTAAGCGGCAAAGGATATATGCGGCTCCAAAAAGTATGGCCAAACGTCCAATTAAATAACCAACAGGGCAGAATGCAGTTGGAAGTATCTTAAAAGTTAATTATAATGTACTGACTGGCGCTATTGCACGCACCCAGTGACTAAAAAATGAATACACCTTTTGAGCGTCGAATCACTGGAACTTGCGTCAAAGTGTTTTAAAACTGCAACAGCTTGAAAAAATAAAAATAACACGAAATTTCTAGAAAAATTTTAGAAAAGTAGTACAAATCTTCAACGTGGCGAAATTCTCTTATTAAATCACTACTACTTTGACATTTTCCAGGACTTGCTTATGCTCTCTTAATAGATCCATCTGTTGAAGTTAAAAGCACCGGGAGGCTACGAGTCCCGATTTTGGACCACTGTAATTATCAATTTAAGCCGCTATTCAACAATTCAATTCCCACATAGCGCCAACATAAGTGAAGTCTGAGTGGAATGATTGAAGTAGTTGAACAGTGGTTGTGTGAATATCCACTGAGGTAAAATTAGAGTTGACCGTTGAATAATCGGTACACTTTGGCGAATAAGGGAGAAATTGGCCTCTTTGGGCCATAAGTTAGTTCGCCATTAGACGATTCTTCGTAGTGTTTCCCAATCTCAGGTTGATACCTTAGGCATTTTTACGTGTAAGGCTGACATTCACAGCGGTTTTTAGTTCCCCAACATAAATCAAGGCGAATCACAGTACCCCTGGCATTGGACATAAGCTGAAGAATAGCACCATTTTCCTGCTCTTTTGGGTTCTATTTCCTCCTGCCACTTCCTGGACCTGGCAGACTGCTATTTGATCTCAGCTCCACGAGGGCGAGAAGAGGGCTTAGTAGCGTCTACTGCCGCATATGAAGGGCCTGGGGCACTTAGCTGGCTGGGAAGAGCTCCTTGAACTTGGAATACTGGTGGCGATGCCTGCACAGGCTGCTGTCCACAATTTCCCGCATGGGGGACATGGTAAGAGACGCTGCTGTCAGGCGGGCACTCGCTTTGATGACCAGCTTCGAAATTTCCGAGTCATACGAGGTCATGCATTGGCCACATCGCATTGACCCTCATCCACGTCAACTGGCCGTGGATAATTTGGACTGGATACAAAATCGTCATCCCCCTAACTTCGAGGGTTTCGTTGAGGGTATTTAAGAAGGATATACCATCTCAATCAGGTGCGGTATCTGCCACTTTGGGGGTGATAACAATTTTTCTATTTCAAGACGCAAAAGATTAGCAGTCAGAACGTCTGTAGAGCTCCCTACGGTCTGTCTCACTGGCTGGACATTTAATTTCAAATGTTTTTCCCAAGAATTTTTTCGTTTGAGAGCTAAATTTGTTGGTTTCTAGGTACAAATGCCCTTACAAAGGTAAAATAGGGAGAGTTGCAAGAAAAAAATCGGCCAAGTTCAGGTCTGCTACTGCTAATGTGGGGCACATTCATGATAAGTGGGAAATTTCTGCGCCATGCGACGGCTCTTAGGATATTTTAAAACTCGTCAACTCACATCTACGAGCAAAGGGCCCGAAAATCATATAAAGAACAAAATGGCGGTGAACTCACACAAAACAGTAAAACAGAAGGTACAACAACTTCCTAGGCTTGAAAATAACCAAAGTATACAGTGAGAACTATAGAAGCTGAAACACAGCGAAAAAAACCACACGCCGGTTAATCCCTCTTGTTCAACATTTACGAGCTCAAAACACGTTACATGTAACTTCACGGCAAGCTTTTTTAAAACATTCTTACATTTCAGGCCTGTACAACAGCATTAAGTAGTGATTGAGAAAACACGGGGTTAACGCATAAGAGGAAAAAGAAAGTTTCCTAATTAGTATTGTCCGCATTTGTACAAGGGTTCGCTCTTAATCTAAAACGTATAAATAGCCGCGAATAATTAAGTTATAAAGTAAGAGCGGTGACTTAAACGAATAGTACGTAGGAGTGGAGGCAGTGCGGTGGGAATAGGTTGATGGAGGAAGGCTCTTTGCGAAATAAATACGATGACTAATTACTCTTGTATCTTGTGCGCCTGATTGACTTCACACCTGCCCGAATATTGGTTTACTCTGAACGTCAAAGCTGCGAGTTTTCTTAATGGAGTCTGACCAGTTGAATGAGAGTCGCCGGTTCAGGCGAATGTGACAGTAATGGGTTATCATGTTGGTATCGCTTCCCGTGTGACAGCCCAGGGTGTAGCCATGTCTAAAACTGATCAAGGTATTGCCAATCCGCCGTCCCCAGCATCACGTTACTCCTTTTCTTTTTCTTGCCTATTTTTAATTTTCCCGTAGTTCCCCCCAAGTGGTACAGTGTGAGCCACTCCTCGGCGTCGTCTGAAAACTCCCGCTCCACCAGTTCACTGTTTGTTGACTACTGCCCCCGCACAATGCGTTCAGCCGCTCAATTGTCTTGTATCAAGCTGCGACTTCATCCGTTTTTCCCTGGGTCATCAGCATCCCAAAACGACACTACCGGGCACTCAGCATCCACCTGACGTCCAGCTTTCACACGAGCATCAATCGCCAACTTCACTAAATGGTCAGACGTTACTTTTTCTAATTTCTCGAGGACACCAGTTTTCCCTTTGTTCGTTATTTACCTTTACTTAATAAGAGCTCCAAATTTCCGTTTTTCTTTTATAATTTGTACATATTGAGCAAATTATGTTTGTCACTTGGGTAATTGGTTTTGGTTTATTATTCATTCTGAACTCCCCTGTTGAATTATTGTTGTTTTCATGTGCCAGTGTCGAAGTTCGACGTTTTTCCGAATTGATCAACCAACTGTTATTAGAAATAAGTACTGGAGTCGTCCATGGTGGTATTTAATAACGTGGAATGCGTGTACGTCAAAATAAACACAACCCGAGGGAACATAGGCGTGCTGGGACTGTGACTAAAAATCGATTTGTGAAGGAGCTAATTGCGAAATACGCAAATAAAGACATTTTTTGTTCCAATACATTCATAAGTCTGGCAGCCACATTGTATCGGCCAAGTAGGCCGCTTGTTTGTTTACACGCCCGGGAGCGACCTCAGGCGGAGCGCAAATCGCCGGACTGCCGGCTCTGCGACTCGAGGCGAGTCAGTAATGCGCTACCGCCTCCTTCCGTTCGCTGTTCGTTAAGTCGCTCCTCAGTGCTCTCCTATTGTTTTATTTTTATTAACGTTCTCCCATTCCCATTTTCGTATTTTCCGAAGAAAAGTTTAATTTCATTTATTTGCCATTCGGCTACTTAATTTCGTGTACCAATTTCGGCACAAATCGTGTTGCTGCTCTCTCCAAATACGTCGCAGCCATACCTGCTCTTCACATCCTCCCTGGCCAGGGAATCTCCACGTTCGAAGTTGAAAGGTGAGTGCTGCATTCTGAATTTGCATACGATATCATTGTTGCCGAAATTGGACACATTAATCCGATACAGTCCACTCACACACAACCAGCGCTCTAGCGGATTCTACCATAGCCAGATAAACTATTAATTATACATTCACCAGCTGCTGCCTCAGCTCTCAGCTGCGCAGTTTCGTACACACATATTGCTGAATCAGTTTAACAATTGATTTCTGGACGTCACATAAGAATTTAGTAACTCTCAACTGGTTGGTTGACAAGTTATTTTCAAGATGACACTCGTCCACCCTTGTTCGACAGAATACAGTTCCTACGCCATCAAGATATCCTTTACTACTACACTTTTACTGCTTTTATTTTTTCCTCTTTTTCGTCCTCCTGCATGGGAGCGCTCATACGTCATACAGAACCGAGATCGCTCAACTTAGAAATAAATGGAAGAGCTCATACGTTATGCTCAGGAGCGCTCAAACATGCCCACCAAATGTAAGGGTTGGATCAAGCTTGCCTTGAAAGAAGACCTAAGCCTAAGCCTCTAGCTTGTGCTTTGTACTAATTTGAGTTCTCCCTTTGGAAATTTGCCAGCAACAGAGCATTTCCCATTGCATTTTTCTATCTGTTATATGAAAAAGTAGGCTAATTGAAAGGCGTTTTCTGTTTATTAGACTCAGGCCCGTCAAGCTGAGCAACACGTTTTTTGTTTAACAAAGCAACATTTTTGTTTTCATTAAATTCAAAGTGGTATATATTTTCGCATAATTTCATCACCCGAATTTTCTAAAGATATCGCCCATTTAATATCATTTCATTGGTATTTTTGCATGTTGCGAGTCCAACGGACAAAACAGAGCATTCACAACAGTTACTTTCGTCTACATTGACCGGAAGTTTGTGATCCCTTTCAGGCACTAAAACCTCAACCTGAAACAGTCTCGTAACACCATTAACTCACTTTCAACTACCCCCAACCCCTGGATAGCCATTGCGAGGCCTCCTGGTCTCCCGAGTCAAATTTACTACGATGGATACACCGATTGAACTTACTCCTTTTTTTCGTGTTCAAGGTATGAAAACAAGGTTAGGAGCAGATTTCAGGAAGAGGTCGAGCATATTGCACCGAAAGAGGTATTTTTTATTTTCTCACAATCAGCTCTACAAATTCTGATTAAGCTTGCAAGGTATTTTAAGAAGAGTTAGGTATTAATTGATCTTTCTCTGATACCTAACTCTTCGTAAACTTCTCTGCGAAAATGCGGCAATCAGAGATGCAGGTCTAAGACGAAAAAATTGTTTTCGGAAAAGAAGTTTTAACTATTCTGGTCAAGTCCAAAAAGTGTCAACTAGGGGATATTGGTCAAGGCAGCGTCCAGTGAACGAACATATCAACCAAAATGTGCCAAAAAACTAATTACGGAAAACTGTAGTAACCTCAGGACTGAATTAGATCAAATCAGGGTGCGTTCTAGCTATATATGGTGGAGGCACAATTTTGGACGGAGCAAAAAGCACGGGAAGCCGCATCCCCACTGAGCGCCAGCCGCTCCAAGGGAGGGAGAAGCCGGACCCCGCGGTCGAAAGAGCCAGCGTGGGCACTCAGCACGTTGCCGCCGTCTAAAATGCGGGGAAAATACACGCATTCGAAAAGAAAAAGGACTTGGGAGGAGAAATTTATCCCCAGAGGGACTACTGTGCTTTATTAACATCATTATCATCTTGCTCAGTTTGAGCGAAAGCAAGGTGAGCTGCCGACACTTTTTTTTTTCCATTGACCCCATTTTGCGTTGTTAACAGTCAGGTTTGAGAGGCCCTCATTCATTTAATAGGCCCCCCTTTTTTAAAGAGTCTGTGCCTGAGAGGAGGAGATTTATCCCAGAAATTGTGGAAAAAAAGACGATCGGCCTCGACCTCAACAATACATAGCACGTTTTGTTTCCTGCTGCTATTTCCGTAACAATCCGTCGAATGGAAATACAATATTAAGTTCACCAGAATATGAAAACGCACGAATAATAGGATATTTAACATTTTTTCATAAACACGGGTCAAACAGCTTTGATCAAACTAGTATTCGCAGGGTCAGATCAGTAGTAACCGCTTTATGGCTCCCATCAGCTTTTCCCTAGAAATTAACACCAATTGCATAGATGGTGTATCGTTGAATTTACAGTTGAGCGAGGAAAATTGTGCGGAGCTTCGTACAAGATGTTTACCGCATGCAACTTCAAAGAAATATTCCAATGAACAGCCTACACTGTACCTAAATCAGAGCTCAATACTCGAGCAGTTGACAAGTTAAAACACAGTGTCAAATCGTGTCATCTGTTTTCTTTTCAAATGACCGTTTTAGACTTCCGTCAGTGTGAGCAATCAGGCGCCCAAGGTTCCATAACGTGATCGTGCAACTTTCACAAGATACAACAGCTCAAGTTACCCGGAAATGGATCAAATTACAGACTAAGTCAACAAATTACGAGAACAATTCTAAATTTAGCTCTTTTGTGTCGAGTAGATTCGAATTCGGTCAACGCTACGCGAGATGTAGTTTAACACAGAACTGAAAAGAGATCAACGTTTTGAAGAGCGATAAGAGAGTAATGCAGGTCATGGTGTCTTAACGATGTTCAACATTGTCTACGCTACGTAATCATAAAAGTAAGGTTTAAAAAGGAATCTACAAGCTCTTCGGGGCTGATTGAGCGTTCATGGAACAGTTGTCATGGATGTATAAGTGAGACTTTTAAAACTCTTCGTTATTTTTGAAAAAAGCTCAAAGGTCAGTTTTAGTTACCTCAAAGCACAACATTGTGTCTCTACCAGAGAGAAAAAAAGAAAATTTAAGATAACCGAATGCCTTAAACGTACACAAATCTCATAACTGTGCTTGGAATAGGCGTACAGGTCTCAGGCACTCTTGTGAGGTCTTGGTGCAATTATACGAGGGAGTTCAAACATTCAAAATACTCATGCTCTTGATTTCGCCTGGGTAATGTGACTAGTTTTTCTAGGACGAAGAAATACAATTTACTAAGCAGCAAGATGAGAATGGGCGACCTCGATGTACCGGTTTTTGGAGGAAACCTCCTTTTGCCGAGCCCTCTCAGCCAGAAACCGACTGTAGCGGTGTCAGACGTGCTGACCTCAACACCCCACTGAGGCCACCCTGAGACGAACTAAAGTGATTGAAAAACTTGCCTCGCTTTCACCGTCAACATTGGAACAAAACGGTACGACGTAGCTTCAATAGTATCGTTTTTCAGATAACATCAAAACATCTGCTCCATAAACCCACCATCTGCCACTTTTCTTCTTCGATCCCTCATTTCTTTATCCACGTATCGCCAGAATGAAAATAATGCGCGCCTACGTACAGAATGAACCGCACTTGTTCAACCTACAACAGCAATTATATCTATGAACACAACTTTAATTGGATTCTGAGCCATTTAAGGTCACAAAAATAGGGGTAGGTCGCGGTAAATTGTAAGTAAAGTCCATCGCTTTTATTGTTAAGATTAGCTAATGATTATATCTTTGGTGCAACGTCAATTATGTACAATGACACTACAAGTCCCAATTTATGAGAGTTAAGGTCACCCTATATCACAAGTCATGCGGATTGGAGGGGGGGGGGGAGAGTGAGACTCACTAATCACATCTTCGATATCACTATGATCATGATGGGATGTGTGGTGGTGGAAGAGAAGGAGAGTTGTTCGTTCACCGACAAATTCCGGGTTAGTACTGGTCTTCATCATTCCTTATTACTACTTGAAAATCCTGGATTCAGTCAAATGAGTCCACGACTGACAGATCTGACATAATGTTAGTGTCATAATGCCATCAGCACTCTACTCAATGTTCGAGAATTACTTAGTCAACAAAGTGGAAGAAATAAATCTTGGAGAGATCTTGACGATGAAAATGACTTAAGACTTTTCTTCGATGCTTCACTCGTGAGAAACATGATCATGACAATGACATTCCACAGAAATGTAGTAATCGCTCAAAACTAGCCAATGAGGTTGGTGCTATAGTTCGCACTGCTGGGGGCTTTTATTGACAATTTCACGTCTTTCCTTTCACACACACACAAAATATGAAGTTGACTGATTATCGAACAAGTGAAACTAAAAGAGCTCCTAGTTACATTTGAGAGCAGTCAACAACTACGTAGGTAAATGATCAATTACCATGTTTAGTGCTGGTTAGAGGTCTACTGTTTGTGAATGCTGACCATTCCTAATGAAGTCCCCATTTGCGTCCTTATAACATGATTCCCCAGACGTGCTAGTTTTTGTTGAAATATTACGTCAGCTTTCATCATTGAGGGGGTGAACTTCATTGGGAGCATTAACGCTATGTAATTTGTCACTATCAGAAAGAGGTTAGAGGTCAGACTGGTGTCAAGTGGTTTTCCAGGACAGTGAGGTACTTGAGCGTTCTACTGTGTCTATTACACATCCTGAAGGCGAGAAGGACTCCCTCAATGCTCCGATAACTATTGTTTGAGAGTCCAACTTGCCCTCCTGTTTGATCTTAATTTGAAGTTTGCGAGTGCCTGGCTGCCTTCACCACCTTTCCTCCAGGAAGCCCGCAGTCCTGCATAGCCATTAAGGGTTGTGTGCAGACAGGCCCCACAACTGTGCTAGAGGTCCTGCATCTCACCTCATACATGTGGAGAGAGCTGTCTACCTACAGGCGGCTCATATGGTGGAATTGGGTCTTGTCAGGCAAGAGAGAAAGGCGCTGCACCACTTGATATTGGATAAGGTGCGTGCAGAAGGGCCCACCCTGCAGGTCAGGGACTCGATACAGACAAAGTTCAACTTCCAGCTTCCCTTCTGGGTAGGAATCCATGGAAGATCCAGGTGGGAAGGGTGTGCCCCTTTCTTGAGGCTGGAGCCATGGTAAATTATACAGACGGGTCAGTGAGGGGTGGCCTAGCAGGTGCAGGCGTCAATAGTCCAGGGATCCAGACAGCGACACCACTGGGGGTGCTGGCAACAGTTTTCCAAGCAGAGCTCTTCGCTGTGACAGTGTGCGTGCAGCACCTCCTGCGTAGGGACTTGAAGCAGAAAATAATATACATTATGTTGGAAAGTCAGGCTGAACTTAAGGCTCTGGTTTCCTATACCACCACGTCAGGGCTGGTGTGGGAATGCCTGACTGGCCTGAAGACCTTGGCAAAAGAAAAACACGTTAACATTGTGTTGGGTGTCAGGTCATACAGGAATAGAAGGGAATGAGGAGGCCAGCGAACTGAAGGAAAAGATCTGCGCTTCTCCCAGTGGAACCTGAACTATCCATAGGGACCACCAAGAGCCACTTGATCAGGGAGTTTAGCAAGTGGGAGAAGTGCAGGGGCTGCCCATTGGCGGGGTGTACCTGGCCAAAGGTAGTCAAGGTTGTTTGTCAGACTCTTCACGCAAAGAACAGTATACGGATGGTATGTGGCCTGTTTACAGGTTACTGTTCACTAAGGTACCACCTGGCCAAGATTGGTGAGAGGTGCAGAATTGCACATTCTGTGAGGTGGAGCTGGAGTCACCTGTGTACGTGTGAGCTTCAGCACGCCTCAGAGTGCTTGGGGTTCATCGACTGTGGCCAGAGGAGGTTGCAGAGGTGGACCTCAAGGTTGTCTTGCATTTTGTGTGAGAATGGTGCGGACATATTGTGGACACTACGTCAGAGAACACCAGCTCCACAGGAGCTGGAGTTGGAATTGGGAGGACATGAGGGGGCTCATGCTCACCCACACCAGCCCAGTTGTGGCCGCAGTGAGGGTTTCCACTGTGCCACCAAGGATAATTTTACAAGATAAAAAACTGCACGTTCACATCCGCACTGTGGTCTGGTTAATGCAATTCCAGCTGAGGTGGGTGCCTTGAAAGAGACATGACATTGCGTAAGGTTTGGGAGCAGACGCCAAACGATCTCAAGTCTGCAGCTGATGTTTTGCCAATTGTCGGTAATGGTTGTACGACCACATACACACTCCTCCAGGTTTGGAAGGTACACGACTCCTTTCGTCCCATTCTTAGGTTGGATATGCGACATAGACAACCTGACTCTCACATGCTCAGGGGGACTGACACTATTCAGATGAAGATATTACAGCAGCTTGATCTACTATATCCAACTACATCCAGGCTCTTGCCTTCCATTAAGTACGACCCTGCTATAAACTACAGACACCAGATTGAGACTTGAATCAATAGTTACCAACCATCAAACGCTTCAATATTATTATTCTCATCCAATTTGTTTCTGT